>CM043733.1:14817531-16159531 GCA_023968675.1 Taenia pisiformis | reverse complement strand
CTCCATTCATCTATCCTTTGCTGGTACGTACTGATAGTGCAACTTTGCTACTTACTTTGTTTAGTAGCTGGTCTTGGTATCAGGACTTCATTCCCTCATCACCAATCAAATCTAGCTACCAGTTTTCCGTGTCATGGTAACTCATTAGCACACATTAGTCACTCTTGATTTGCGCGCATACGAGAGCTCCGCCGTCATTAGTCAATGATGAGGATTGACTTGGCTTTAGTGTTTTACTGCATTTAATTGACCGTGAGTTTTTCATATCTTCTACGCAATAAGAAATTATTCAACGGTTCACACTATGAAAGTAGGTTATTAAATGTTGTTTCCAGCATTTCGCATTCATGTTCTGTGGGGCAATGGGTGTGATGCCCTTCTTTGGCCTGAGTTCACTACTTGAGACGTATGATTTTCTGGACTGAGGTAACAATCCAACTGGTTGAGCTAGCGTGTTCTGTTTTAGGCGGTGGTAAGTGCTAAATATATTGTTTCCTAATTGTAAATGGAAGTCAGTAGGAACTGTTTTGAATTCCAAACTGTGAGGAGCTTTGATGCGGTAATGCAGGCACAAGATGTGGTTCTCGTTTCTAGTAACAGACGAACAAATTAAGTTTCCAGTAACTTTGAGTGATACTAAAGTATTCCTTTCGAATTCCAAGGCGGAGCGTTTGTCTTGAGTAAGGAGTAATATGTGGCTGTCACAAGCGTTGCCATTTGTTGGCCAAAGCCGGTAGAGTTCTACTCGATCCCGAAAGAAAAGTTTTATAGGTCTTGCTCTACGTTAGGCCATGCACTCAGAGGTGGAGAGAATAACAGTAACACTTTGGCTGAATTGCTAAACAATGCGTAGATGCCATCACTAACTGCTCCAAGGTGTGATAGATGATTTCGCGAATTAAAGCTCTCGACGAAGTTGACTAGTATATCTAAGCCAAATAAGAATAAGGCTCAAGGATGGGAAAACGCCCTGGCAAAGGGTGCATGCCATCAAGCCAAGTGGGTCATTTTTCTCGTATTCATTTACATCCTGCGCAGGATATCTTTCAAGAAGGCACTGGACCATATTGTCCAAATATACACAGCGTCGATGTTCGATGTTTGGCGGTTCCCATGCGCATTATCGACTCGACCATTTGCGAATAGCGATCATCATGATTGTTTCTTCCTGCTTTTTGGTACATTTGACGAGTGTAGTGGCGAATCGAGCTCGGTCTGAAACAATATCCTGTATTTATATTAAGAGCTGGATGACGATAAATGAACCTGAAGGTCAATGCCGCCTGGCGAGTGGTACAACCGGTGCAAGTAGTTATGCGAACGTAAAGGCATTACGAAATACCTTCAATACTAGCAAAGGGTGACCGGACAAATCTTATTGCTCCTTTCGTGTTTACGTCTAAGGGATCTAATGGGCAGTCGAAGTCTGTGCTGGCAGTTTGCTATCTGATAGTTTTGCCCTTAACGGTGGGGTTGTACGTCATCGTAGCTACGCATAGGACCTTAAGACGATGGTCTCAATCCGCCATCGCTGTTACCCTAGCACGTCGAAACCTGTCACCTTAAGAAAAACGACCTCAGTGCCCTTAAGTACGTGGCCTCATCATAAAGTGCACGACTTTGCTTATGCTGCTCTATTTTCAAAGCACAAACAGTCAGTGCGGAGAGGAGCTGTCAAACAAACCATAAAAAAATGGGAGCACAGAAGGAAGTAGATGCAAGGATGAAGTATGGAATCTACAAGCGTCCTTGAATGCGTATCGAAAATGGTCGGGTGGATGAATAAAAGGGAGGGGAAAGGGGGCAAAGGAGTGACCCACATCATCGAGATCCGCTCCGCAAAGTTCGGTTGACGGGTTTCGAGTCATAATACGGTTTCGTCCTATGTCTCCTCGTAGCCACCATCCCTGAACGTCACTAATTTTACTCCCGCCAGAGCAATAGATCCCACTTTCCCCGCTAGGCAGGGTAATTAAAGACCACTAACGGGGCAGGGACTAGGTGTGGGCTCCGGCAGGATTTAACCTCAGCAGCCGGTTACGGTAGCTGATGCGCCAGAACTCTTTGTTACATGCAACGTCGTGAAGGTCTACATGAATTAAAGCAATTGACAGTTATTTGGTTCTAGCGGACGCTAATTAGATAGGTCTGTCTCAGGAGTAGTGATTTTGGCATTATGGGTCTCTTACTACCGTCAGCATTCATTCAAATGGTTTGTGAATTTAAAAGCTGGATTGCTATGCATCTTCCAATTATGGCGGACATTTGTTGTCTGCAAATCAGTGAAGGCTCAGCTGCCGTGGTGAAACCTCTAAGCGGTTAACTGCGTTAAGAAGAGCACAGTACATGAGATTGATTTGACGACTCACCTCTGAACAGGTAGGGTGGATACCGATGGTACGGTCGAAGTCCTCCTTCCTCGCGCCCAAGCGCATGGCGACGGCGTAGCCCTGTGTCACCTCCCCGGCGTTGGGGCCAAACACATGGAAGCCTACTACACGGCTGTCCTGCAGAGACCCATAAAAGCATTGAGCTAATGCAGTAACGCATCTCCTCCCCGCCTTTTCCCCACTTTCAGCATTAATATAACCTGAATAAATAATTAGCATCATGCGCAAATGCACTGCACTAGGAGGATAATTATTCCATTACGAATCAGCGACTAACAGAAATCAACCTGCGATTTTGAGTAAAACTCAAGCATTCAGATCACGCCGCGGTTCAACTGTTACGTTTAGCTGAAACATACTCCACAATCTGTTTCAAAACACGTTGACTTTTAAGGAAGATAAAAGAAAACCATCAAAAATGGAGATCACATAGAGGCAACGTTACGGAAAAATTTGTTTCTGCATGGAAGGAAACTAGAGTTGGGTCTCTTACCCCCCAAAAGTTCCTTACAATTGTCTGGCGCATTGAGTTTTACGCAATGAATTCTTGGGGGTCACCTAGTATGTGAGGCGACGACCCTACACCGTCATGCAGGGGCTCTATGCCCCGGCCCTCATAGGAAACATTCACAGGCACGCAAAATTAAAGCGGCTTATTAAGAAAACTAAACATAGAATTTCATAACTCGGCTACAATCAGCTAAACTTAGTCAGCATCGATAAGGTAATGAGCAAGTTCGGATCGAAAAGCAGGAGGCAGAAAACTCACGTCTTGTTTATTTATAATGAGTTTTGCGTAACAAGTGTTATTTGGACGGTTTGGAATAGTCCACTCGAGTGGTTGAAAGTAGGAATGGAAGACCTAGAAGATTTCGGGATAAATTAAACCAGTGATGTGAAAATGAACGCGGTGAGATGGATTTGTGAAAAATTACACACCTCAATATTATCTTTCCCAAATTTGCTGATGGCATTCTCTTCTGAAAGACCGATGCATCCATATTCGAGGGGAGTGAAGACCGTTGTGGGGACATTTGTATAATCCGTCTGAAAATGCAGAACCGAATAAGCTTAGAGGGGAACACTGAGGCAATGGAGACAATACAAGTATTCCAAATGTAACAAAGCATGAAACGTTAACCAGTGCCTAGTGGAGAGGAGCCATCACAAGAACGACCCCCCTCATCCAGCATGTGGGTTACAAGTGTAGCCAGTAAATAGCTTTGAAAAACACGGAATGCATTAAATTGTGCTCGCAGATGTACTATGAAAAAAGCTTACCCGACAGTCATCTGCAGTGTATAGACGGCGAGCGAGGTTTTTCCCTGCTTGAATGGCAAGAGGAGTCAGCTGATAGCCTGCAGTATTCACGTCACCGATGGCATAAATGTTGGAGACATTTGTGCACTCCTCGTCGTCAACGCTGATGCGTCCACTTTTGAGAAAAACAGAGTGAAATGCATCGTACAACCTGCTAGAGGCGGAATAAGCGTTTACTCACCCGCTGGTTTTCACATCGACATTCTGTAGGCCAATGTTAGTAGTGCAGGGATCACGACCCACTGCAAACAGAACCTACAGTGATTTTACAAAGATTAAGACCGGACCGCATTTATTTCCATTTCTACTTATTAAAATTTGCTCCTTACAGAGAAATCATCTAGTTTAAAAACCAATTAGGGCAACTTTCAAAAGAATCGGAAATGGTGAGAGGATTGCTTGCAAGGTAAAAAGTACTAGGGCTTACCGTGTTGAAGGAATCCTTAAACGGCCTTCCATCCTCATATTTGCCCTCAACCTCGTAGATGGCAAGCTTACTCGATTCTGGATCATACTCCTCCAGGCATCGAATCTAAAAGACAGAAACGTAAAAGTAAACAAGAAGAGGAAGCGGGTTTTGCGGAGAAGGAATTATGGAGGTAAACCACGGACATCAACCATGGACCTTTAGCACTGGCTCTTCGACGAGCATTCCGAGTAGGTGATAACGTTTTGTGGATGCTACGCAAGCATAGCCTCAAGTGCTCAAAACCAAAAAACGCCCAAGGCAACGCCCGAGGCCACGCCCAGCACATTTTCTTAATACTTAGGCAAAGATACTACACATTTCCCACAAAATATGAACGACATAAAAGTAATATTCAGTACTCGAGCTTAAGGAAACCATAGTAGCGGCTTGTAATTCGTGTGAGATATGTAGCGGTTTTTTAACATTAATTAATTTGGTGAGGAGAGCCCAGTCACACCAAACGAAGGGTGGATTTTGCGGACATCAATGTATTTATTCGCTTGACATTGGTTGACCAACACTTTATCAAGTCAGATAAGAGCTAGGCAGCCCCCTAAGTGGGAACAAAATTCAGCAATTTGGATTTATTGTACAGGTGCATAGACTTATACGGTAATGTCCTGGCGATTCTCAGGCCACGTGCACATGACTGGTGATACTCAAAAAATAGGAAACAGGAGAATAGGACAAATCCAGGTCAAAATTGGATGATCGTAGAATTCTGGACAGTAGGTAAAGGCAGAAAACACTGCAAATTTGCGCCAACTGACGATTTTTTTGGGAAGAGGATCTATCCGTATTATTCACGCACAATTGTACATAATGGAAAAGCGTCCTGAACATACGGAAGTGGGTATGCAGGGACGGACAAATTTGACGCCATACTTCTCCATGTAGTCACTGACTAGTCCAGCCATCTGCTGATCGAAACCACGGAGGTAAATTGAGCGCACCATGACGGTCACATCACAGCCAATGCTACGCAAGAAGCCGGCACATTCAAGGGAGACGTAGCTTGCTCCCACACACAGTGTCTTGCCCGGATTATGATCCAATGAGAAGAGGTCGTCACTACAATGGGTAATAAAACAAGTGACATTCAGTCTTCAGTTGTTCACTCTGAACTGCACCTAAAAAACGAATTCATCGAAACACTGAAAATACTACAACGGAGGTTAGTAACCTGGTGATGCCATACTCCTTGGCTCCTGGAATGGAGGGATAGCGGGGACGCTCACCCGTGGCCACAACGATTGTGTTGCTTGTGATGTTCTTCACTATTCCCTGTTTATTTGTAGTCTACAAGTTTCGGCGCATGGTAAAGGTTAAAAGGGAATTGCAGTAAAGTCGTAAAAGCAAATTACAGCGCAAAGCATATTTTAACTAAATATTATTACTTGCAGCGTGTCTTCGAAACAATGAATGGGCAATACGCTCTTACCGTCTATGAAAACTCAAGTTAGAAAGCATGACACGAAAACAGGCGGTATTAATGGGATCAAAAGAGAATAATCCTGGGGTAACATATTTCCTAACGTGGATCATTTTCTTAGACAAATTACCTTGATAGTATGTGGGTCTACAATTTCACCAAGGGTGTTGAGATACTTAACATTGGCGTTCATCAGGACTGAGCGGTAGCCAAAGTTGAGTGCATGAATGTAGTCCTGAATGCTCTCCACCATCTTAGTCCAATCGTGCGAGCCTATTACGGGGAGAAAGTTAAAAAAGAGAATGCAGCATCATCACTTCACAGGATTACTCCGGGTTTTTATTAAATTGTGAATAACCATACCTTTATTTACATCCCAACCAAAGGATTCGGCATCTTCCATGTAATGATCTGTAAGATGAACAGATGATTTAAGGTCGGCATAAATATCCCCTCATGAAAAGGCGTGACCCACTTTCAATAACGGTACACTCTCAGTTTTATTCAAAACTTAGGTGTAAATAGCGGTGACAACTACAATTGGATAACCAGGTTTTTGAAATGTAGTACTCACTTAAGAGAGCAGCCTGATGCATAAGCTTTTTGGGGATGCAACCGACATTGACGCAAGTACCACCCAAACCCCAGGTGGTGCCCATAGGAGTCGGTACGACGAAGTCGAGAAGAGCAACTTTAGCACCTGACTTTGCCGATTCCTGTAGGTCAGTAAAAATGCCCCATTCTGATAAGGTCAATGAGCAACCTGCAATCCTTAACGTGGCTAGATGACCCAATAAATCATGATCAAGCAAATCATAAACCAGGTTCTGAGTGAATTCGTTGAAGAAAAGGTATCGGAAAAGGTGCTGCTAAGTCGCTTCTTACAAATAACGATTGAATAAAGGGTAGACTATGCAATCTACAACACCAGAAAATCTACCAAAAAACACCTATAATCAGTTTATTACAAAGACACTTAACTTACTCCAGTCACGAGAAACTAGACTGGTTTCCAAAAAAAATCAAGAAAAGCATTCATAAAATAGTAACAATTCTACATGAAAATATCATCTAAATGGATAAAGTTATTAAGCTTCAATTACTCAGTTAGGACAGTTCGTTAGTATTTATTCATTTAATCAAGTTAAAATGAGGAACCAATCCGCCTGCTCAAAACGTGTTACTTTGTCACAGGCATTGCAAATGAATAGACCCAAGCGATGAAATGTCTGCCGCGAATGGACACTACCTGAGCATCTAAGCAAGTGCTACATGGCAATTGACGACGCTTGAAGGAATAAACGTTAACTAACCTTGGCCAGAGCCAACCCGCCGGAACCACCACCAATTATCACCATGTCATAGTCGTATTTCATCTCATTTGCCTTCTTCACAATGGTCTCATCGTCAATTGCCATCACATCGTCGCAACCGCCTGGAGGCATTAACATGCATGACCATGAAGTCCCCCACTAACCGCCAAGGGTAGTGCAAAGCATATTTTGTAGTAAATTATTAACATGATTAACGACCGAAATCAGCGCTTGGCCACTTAATTTACCAATGAACTCCCCACGGAAGAAAACCTGAGGAACCGTGGTTCTACCAGTGATTTCTTGCAACATCTTTTGGTAATCAGATCCGTTTTCTAATGGAATAATAGGTCAGCCATAGAAAGAGCATGTACTTTTTAAGTCCAAATCAAGGTATCCAAATGGAATTTTCAGATTATTGAACCGCTCCATAACCTATTGGCACAAATGAGCGAACTTAACCAGACGATACCTTTTTGCAGTACGGACAGAAACTTTTAGTGAAGACCAGAACGGCAGCATTGTTAATCTTATTGCGAAGTTTTTCAACTTGATCCGCAGAACCAACTAGTGGAGCCATAGCGGTTCTTTGCTAAAAAATGAAGATAACGTTATACAAAAAACCGTAAAATATGGGGATTAAAAGGGCAATACGCATCAGAGCAAAGCTACCAAAGCGCTTGGTAACATGATTGTCAGCTGGATTTATCGCGGACCTATAACACACCGATGGGAAGGCAGTGTAATGAATGCTACATCCTACGAGCATTCGGAAGCATGCTAGCCCTCAGACGACCTTCATTGTAGTAACACCCGAAATCACGCAGCCATACATAAGAACATAGAATATTTTCTTCAACGTAGAAATTACCGGGTTAAAAAAGCAAGCGATAGCAGATAGTGGAGCGCACGCTCGTCTGAGACAATGACAGGCAAACATCTTGGGTGCTGGATGGCTGAAAGTAAAGCAGTTGAGTTACAGATCAACGTCGGCGTTAGCGCATTACACACAACTGGCCCAGTTGCTTCAGATGAATTGATCGCACTTCACCTCAAAACCGTTCCAATAATGAGATTGTTCAAAAATCAATGTGACGTAACCCGGCTCGGTGAAAACTAGAAGCATTGTCAAGACAGTGTGAAATCCCGAATAACAACAAAAAGTCCGATGCTACTAATTATATCACCAAATTGCAAAACCTCACAAACATACACCTCCGGAATGCGATAACATGTTTAAAGGGCGCAAAAAATCTGTCCATCGCAAGCGCGCCAGAAACGTCAAATGTGGTAACAACATGCGGCCTCAACTGACATACACTCCGAATAGATCACGCGGATTTGTAATAACAGACAGCAGTGACAACGATAAGTAGGGGAAGCAAGAAACAGCTCATAAAAGACGTTTTGGCGCGGCCACTCGGTGCAAACAGGACACAAAATTGTACCATTTCAGTGCCATAAAACGGGCTTAAAGAACAACGGTGTTCAATGATGCAATGGAGTAAAGGTTTGCTTGAAATGAAACCAAGACTAGCATTAAGGAATTGAATCACCTCACGAGACAAGCGTGCCAGGAGCCGGTCGCAGCACAACGCCTTAGCACGAAAAAGCTGGTTAAATAGGTAAGACTCTACAGTAAGTCATTTAAACAAATGCATCATGTAAAATACATAACTAGCGAAAGCAATATTTAGATCTTTTACTTATCAAAAATCGTTGATTGGCAAAAGTGTTCAGTCACTAGCACATCTTTGATAGGCTGCGCAAAATAAATAATATAAGACAAAGCAGCATAATATGCTGCTTTCGCCTTAAGGCGCGGGCTATCAGCACTCCTGCGTTTATTTAAAAATAGTTTTAGTTAGAATAATGTTACTTCCAATGGCTTTGGTGGAAGCCCTAATCGAACGACTTCGTTTGATGGCTTTTTACGAATATTTGTGTAGCCCCCTGAGCCCCCTTCAGGGACGAAAACTGGGGGCGAAAAATTCACTGGATAAACATCAATGACGGAAATGACTTCGCGGCTAGAAAGCCAAGCCACGCTCTCAGAGCGATATGGCTGTCTGAGCCATTGAAATCGGAATCGGCGGTCAGAACAAACAAAGTATCACAATCCTTCAGCTATGTATTCATTTTAATTTCGTTTTTTTTTAACCTGTATATCACTATGCCAAAGAGGCACATTAAGTAAATAAGCCCTTAAAATCTAAACAAGTGCTTTTACCGTTTTTTGCATTTCTTCAGTGCCTCAAACATGGCATTTGTGATGATGATTTATTTAATTTTAGCTAACACTAGCTCCACCTCTCTTTTAAAAGTCATTTATTTAAGCGCGTAACCAACTGTGTTCAAATTTGATTGTTCTTGAAATGCTAAATGACACATCTCTAAGTTAATTCTAACCTCCAAAGGTGGTAAAGTAATTTACTCTTTTGCCCATCTGCAGCAGCTTATGAGTCTGTGTAGATTTTTGCAAGAATCATTTTTATGGCCCCATGGCTATGCTGGTAGCCCACTCGCTCCTGCTTCTGGTCGTTAACAACACATGCTCTTTGCAGCGTTTTGGCTTCTTTTTGGCTTCGAAAGCCTTGATGAGCCGCATTAAATAGTCCATCAGTGGATCAACATATAAGAATGTCTGATGTAAAGCTTACGCTCTGCGGATGTCCAACAGACTATTTGTAGGTCGGGTAGTGATACTGTGGTTTAAGTGGCCCAATACTTCTTCGAAGTCAAAAGAATGCATAATACTAAGGTAGAATACATCTTTAATTAACAGAGGGAACGGGCTACTGGCATGGCTTCGGGACCGTCTCATGCGGCCAGGGTTATATTAGCCACCCAAGTGACATAAGTGGGAATCGGAAGTTTCAGCAGACAAAGGACTGCACTGCATTTAAAGTTGTTCAACAGGAGTAAATTTTTGCATTTGAAGGCACCAGTCTTGCGGATAAGCGAGAGTAGTGGACGAGCGCGTATTCCTCCTTTGTGTTTGGGGGAATGATACGTTTTAAGGCTACTGATTACTTTAAGCCTATGCTCATTAATCGAGAGCGGCAATCGGTACAGCGGTATGGATGGTCTCCCATGAAGTTATCATGGCCTCCTTTGACAGCACTTATTGCATCCGGTTTTTTTGTTTCTGTCTGCTGGAGTAGTGTTGTTTTGGTTGCTGTTACTGTGCCTTGCTGCCATCGAGAGAAGTTGGACATCCCTTACCAAGTTGGTGGCATTTCATTTGTAAAGTCAATAGCAGATAGGGCGAAAAGCAGGTTGCAATCTTTTGATACCGGATATAGTATCTCATCTTCACGGAAATGCTCCACAAGGGTTGACATTATAGCCTTTCGTCCAGTTTGTTATTTTCCCAAGAGTAAAAATTGAATTCTCAGTTTCGACAGCTGTCCATCAGGTGGAAGTTTGTGTACGAATTTAAGCAGGCCTCACCAAAAACGGATGCGCCACCACCTTTGAGGTCACTGTGCGCTTTAATGGTTCCACTTCGACCGATAATTGGCTGTCATGATTAAAACCGGATCATACCCTCAGACAACGAGGCCGTCTGGATCTTCGGTAGTGCAAACCCATGTGGAATGGTCCACACTGAGGTATACTTGCAGATTTATTGAGCATGGCGACGGATAACGAATGAAATCCAACTACTTGAAACTGTTACACCTAATGAGCAACCTCCCGGTAATGAACTCAACCGGATCGTATTGAGACAGGTGTGTTAAAGGTGCAACTTAAGGCCAATCATAATCGTTTAAATTAGCAATGAATGAAAGCTAAACTACTGAAAAATGAGTGATGTATTCGATTAAATGCTTAACATACGTAGATAATGGGCTGACCCGGCCCATTTTAGCGCATTTAGACACCAATATGAGGCAAGGAGATCCTGTATTTCGGAAGAAGGCAGAAATCATTATTTCAAAACTAAGGCGATTGGAGACATTTCAGTTTAAGATGCGAGTCAATTTTAATTTTTGTCTTCCAGGAAGAACTTTAAAAGCACAATTCAAAAACACACAGCATTGTGGTACCCACGGTCTCAGAACTGCGATCAGATTTGGTTGCGTTGAAGCCTCGTTCGCCCATTTATTAAATCCATACATGGATATTTTCATAAAAGGGGCATCCATCGTAAGTCAAGCGTTCACATAGGGGATCGAGACATTTCTAGCCTTCTCCAAGCGTAAAATATGCCTCTGGGTCATCGATGCCGCAAGTTTCTTCCCTTAAGAAGGAACCGGGACATTGCAAATAAACCGCAGCTCCTATCAGGGCAATAGATGTAGTCACTCACTTTCTTCGATGGAACTTGTGGTCCTCACTGAGCAAGTGGCGCTGAAATTCGGCCCTCTGGCACTCGTAAACTTTGCAGAGCTTGCAGATGTACCATCCTCGAGTTGTGAGATGGGGCCAATCTGCAATGACTGTAAATCTCTTTCCTGGATCCCTTTGCTAAAAAAAATTGATAAATAGACTCCAAAGAAGGTCATGTTTTCCACAATGCGCTCCTTAACAGGGTAAAATAAGATTCCACTTTTCTGTAGTCCATAGCGATGGCTCCTTCGGTTTACCTAATGAAAAGTGAGTTCCAATTTTTGGGCCCAAATATAACATGTAACTTTTATTGTGGAAAGCCATCACCAGCATAAATTATTCAACTCCAAGTACTAAGTCATTCCTTTGACCACAAACGGAGCCTATCCCTAAGGCTTTTTCACTAAAATAAGAATTAGAAATAAAAAGCGCAATCTCATTTGCGAAAAGTGAAATAACAGGAGTTTGCAGGTTCGTTGATGGACTAATTAAGTAGCAACATGCCGGAGTTGCAATGGTCATGAGACGTGCTTTGGTTAGTGGCAGGGAACGACTTATCAACGGTGGGCTTCCCTATTGGTATTGCCTGTTTCCGAAAACCAAACAAGGGGCATTAATGAACGCTGTACCTGAGTTGATAGTGATAAAACAGTAACACGCAACTGTAAGATCAGCCAAACATAGCATTCACCGTTTCGCCTAATATTCAGTTTTGCTAATGCGCCACACGGGACTTCCTTATTGTACCCTCAGAGGTCGCCCTGGCCCTTGGGCTATGCCGGGCTCTTCTCTGTGCCGAATGCATATGCAATAAGGGTGGTGTCGTGGCGCTGCACCTTATTTGTGCATCGATCATCCCTTCATAACATCTGATAATAAAATTTTGAATTAAAGTTCACCTATTCAAAAGAGCGGCTGAATAATTTCCTATCCGTCTCAAATTTTCGCTAACCATTGAGGTGTGGAGCAAAAGTGGCAAGCAGAATCACTTATTATTACCAAAACCAAATGCGTGAAAGGAGGTCATGAAGGAGACAGGAATATTTCAAGGAGTTTGGGTTTGAAGTTAGTTTTGGCAAACAACGTGTATGCGCTTTAGCGAAGTTTTCCGAGCCTTTTTCGGGTAGTCTGCTGCCACACCATGATCTATGCTTTGAGGGGAGAAAAGAAACCACATATGTTTTTGCCATAATATTTTGAGGCTAGGTTATTTGGAATGCCTTGGGTTCGTCGAAAATTGCGTAGCACCATCGTTTACTCAGTGTTGACAAAACACGGCAAACAAACGTCGTTACCGATTTCATGCTAATTATCTTGACCTATTCCACAAGTCTTTAACCCTTTTAAAATCGCCATTTAGCCATAGCACAACAAGAGAAGGTAAGTGTGCAGCCTGAAGGCGAGTTGTAGATTTCGGTCGTTTTGCTCAAAGGCCATGATGGAAACATTCGTCTTGCAAACGTCAACGCAATGTGCAAATATTCACCTTATGCAGTCGAGCTTCCATGGAGTTTTGGTGGAGGATTTTTATCTGTTGAATGCAGTCGATTTCGCTTCTCGGCTGTCTTAAGTTATCAGTTGAGTCGGAGTTCACTAGACTCCTCTAAACGCAAAATACCCGACTTGAATTCCGGAGCAAACGATTTATTTCGTTATTAAGTCACTCACTTCGCCCACCTCGGCGCGGGGTGTTGGGGATTGCAAATGAGATGCACTTGCAGCGGAATCCTACAAACAAGGCAAATCAAAGGCTGTCGTTATTAACTTAAAGGTTAGTGTGAAGTTGCGCATTCATAACACAAGCTTAAGGTAGCGGCAGCATGCAACCATCTACTATGCTCCACCTGGCACTAAAACTGCTGCACATCGATCCAAATCAAGTGATTTGCTAAAAACTAAAAAATTTATAACCGTTTCCAACCTTAGAACAAAAAACGAGAACTGCTGTTCCTTAGTGGAATTAAATCAGGCCTTACATGGTTCTACGCAATAGGGTTGAAGAGTGCGCGTGGAGAGCACAATTAGTACATGCAGAGCTCACATTTTCTGGTCTGATTTGGTCAATGTCAAACATTTCGAGCTTTGTTTCCGGTACCGCGATGTCATTCATCGCTTCTCTTGACAAAATAATTCAACTGGAAAAGCATGAAACAATGACAAAAAGTAGTCTTATTTTAAAATGACACACCAACTCAGCAGGCTCCATAAAGGCCAAACTGGAAGTCGTAATGAGCTGAAGTACAATTTTCTGCATTGCGATGAGACTAATTACTAGTTCCTCCATGTCTTACTCTTGTCACAGTTTATGAATTTTATCGCTAAATCTATCGCCCAATTGATGGCATGGAGAGAAGCCAAACGCTGGCATTTAATCGCCTTCGTAGGTGCCAAAGTACCGAATCCCGATTGAGGGCTTCCCCTAATTTCGAGCTGACGGTAGGCCACGCAACACTTTCGCAGGTAAGGCTGATGCATATTTGATAGGCTTCACTGCGTGACAGCCGATGTCCTAATCCAGTCATGTGCACGACGTGGGGGCCCTGCTGTACACACATCTTTGCTTACTCATGGAGCCTCGGATGAAGCGGATCATACAGGTAGGATTAAGACTTGTTTGGGAGAAAAAATGCTACGGATCCTTAGCTTTCATCGTTACTTTTAAATGCATTTTGACGAACGTTTTGTGGTTACGAAGCAGCATTTCTATGTGCGATGCTTTCAGTCGCAGATACAGTTACAACCCTTTGCCGCCCTCTAATGTGATCGGAATAACAACGAGGAGTTTAACAGCTTAGCAGATTAAATAATTGAAGCGTCACTTATAACAAAGGCGCATCAAGGAAGGTCGGCGGCATGAAAACCGTGTCACAGCTAACATATTTGAGTTAGAAAGCATAAAAGTGTAAAACCGGGAGAGAAGAAAAAGCAGAAGAACCCACAAAATTGTTCCACGCCTCTGTAACCTTCTATCTCAACATAGCAGTAGTCCTCCATCCGTCCTTAAAACTGTTGTGCCAACCCACCCCGGGCCAATCAGGGCTGAGGAAAGTGTCATTTTTTTCTGCTTCGGTGGGAGCCAATCACACGGAAAGGTGATGGTTATACGTAAATCTTGAATCATGCGTCGTCACTTTTACAACTTTAGGCAAATACCTAAGGAAAGCAACGCAGATGATGCAATGTTGGTGTAATTTAAGGTTGTAGTTTTTTCATTTTTTTATTGGACGCCTAGATTCTTAAGGCTGATTTTGTAAATCTTGAGGTCTTGATTCATTAAAGTGCAAACAGAAGAAGTAATTAAACCCCTCGCGTGCACAAAGTCCAAGATCATGCACAAACATGATCTTATGTATTCGAGCTCCTTTCCAACTTCGGGAACAAGGTCTTGCTAGAAATTCATAAAAACGTCTCCTATCTGGATTTTGTAATGGCTTGGGCTGTTACAAAATATTGCACCGCAAAAACCAATTATTTTCGTTACTCAAACGTCCAATCCTTTTGTCATTTCTGTATCGTAATCAAATATTGCAAGTTAAAAAGGGTCGCTGCCTAGCCAAAATGTCCTCCACGTCTCGCCTGTACGTCGGCCATGTTTGCGGTGGTCGAGGTTGAAGATGGCCACACAAAGCTGTGTGCTTAAAAGCACCCCACTCACGCAACGAACTCGCAATCGAACAAATTGTAGGCAGTCACAAATTTTTAGGAAGGATGTTCACCAAATAATATTTTAACAATGATTCATTTAGCTGGAGAATGCATTCTTTTAACCTAAGATATTGCGAAAAACATCCTTAATAATTTGCCTCCAAAAGCAGCAGATTCCTCACATACTTAAAATTCATCAATGAACAGGTGGGGTATGAAATTGGCAATTCTGCTCAGCTTCCGAAACTTGCAACAATACACAGAGATCATACTCTAAAGACGAATAAGCCTTAACATAAGATTATGCTGCCTTAATTACATGCAAGTAAAGTGCAGTTGATGGGGTCAATTTTGAAGAACATTAAGATGGCGCGTAAATGCAGCTGTTGGCAAATCAGTCATCATGGTCAAAGTTTTAGGATACAAATATGCTACTGACTTTTAATAAGTGCAAATGCGAACGACAATGCTTTTGAGGCGGGCATGCGAGTAGAACTAGATGCACATTGAGGCATTGTTAAAATTTGCAGAGCTTTATAAGAGGGGCATTATTTCTAAGACCTAAGTTGTGAATCATGCCCCATTAAATCTGCTTTTGAATGCATTTGAATTGATGAAGTATATCGCCCTGAGGCTTTTCTAAGGCCGAAAATGGGAAAGTAGCCGGGCTGAACAGGTATTGTCAACTTACAGCAGAACTTGAGTGCATTGGCATGGCCTGAAGGCCAGCTCATTTATTGAAGATTAATGGACAAGACTCAAAGTGGGCTCCTTACAATGGTGGGGATTAAAACTAACGATGGGTTACAAAACTAATTTCCTTTTCGTAGCCTTTTCCCAGAACTCCGCTTGGTCCATATCCCGCGCCAGCCACCTCGACGCAGTTAGTACCAGCCACCAGCTTCCCACCCCACTGTGGCGATACTTGACCGCAATCACTATTAGGCCTGGAGTTTCGTCTTGCATGCGCCAGCCAACACGCACCTCCATAGCTTGCCGCAGGGGCACTGGCGTAGAATCAGACCCAATTAAAAGGGATGCGATTCAGCATAAGTACAAGGGAGTACAATCTCATCTCTGTTCTACATCGCTGCGTTGCTCTCACTTTAAAGTGGTCCAGCGCAAGTTCGCGTAGTTGATGTCTTTATGCAGGTACTGCAGACAGCTCAGAGGCAGAATACTCCATGCAATTCGTGGCTGGTGCCAATTCCGTTGGGGATGGTTTTTCAACATAGCACGCGGCTGACGCAGTTAAAAATGGTGGAAAGTGGGGGGGGGGGGGATTTTTTATCGCTAGCGAAGGGGGCACAATACTTGAGTTAAATGCATATGATAACTTAGACATTAGTTAATGCAGGCAAACAGCATGGCCCAGAAGCTAGCCCACAAGGCAAAAGTATAATGGCAGAACATCTAGAATGACGATTTGCCAGAACCAATAGCTAAACAACTAGACATTTTACGTAGCGGGGAATAGATCTTTCGATGCCATTGTACTTTTAGCCCTGAATTGAGCTTCTTTTAGGGACGTAGATCAAAACATCTAGTTGCGCATATTTTATTTGTATACTGCCCTGCCCCTACGTAGCATAGATGGTTAGTTGGTTATTGTTTAGACCAAAGATGGCGTAGAAATAGAACCGTTTTTGTAATACTTATGCTCCCAAAATGCGCTTTGTAGGCCGGAGGCGGAGGGACAACTTCAACGAGGTGATTCTTCAAACTCTTGCACCCTTAATCTTGGCTTCTTAGCCCGTTTTTCTCTACCTACCTCGTAGCGTCCCGAGCATCCCTTGAAGACAGAAGAAGGCTAAGCATAGGGCGGAATATCTATATTTAGGAGAGCGAGGAACAAGGCTGCTAGCATGGCTCGGAAGCCAGCCCACGCAGCTCGATCAAAACAGCCACCACCGTCAAGGAAGGCCAACTAGCAATTCGAACAAACAAAGCATTACAACCTACTACCTACAAATAAAGATTTCGGAGGGAAGCTAACCTTCCACTGGCAAAGGTGGGAAAGGGGAAGAAACCACTACACTTATTTTGTAAAAATTCGATTTAATTATCAAAGGTTATCTGATTTGGCATCGGCGTTTTCACTTCAGCTTTGAAATGCTGCCATACAGCATAGCACATTTTGAGGTTGCGATGCCTTTGCATCTAGAAGGTCGAGCCAAGGAGATCTGCTTTCTTTATCGGTCGGAGGTGAGTGACTTTTCTCGATTGCTACCGCTTAAAAATTCGTTCAAGTAGTCCTACTCCAGATCCAAAGGTGGCCTCGTAGATAGAATTCCGCTTTCTTCTGCACAAAATGCAAATTTAATAGGTTACTGTAATTTCACGACCTCACACCCGCCTCACCATTGTGCGTCACTGACTGCACCGAATCACTGGACTCCGTGGTGCGAAGCTCTCACCTGTAGTGAACTTTTATATCGACTGTAGGCGCACTACAGCATTTGCTGTGCGTGATGGGAAGAGGTTCAGCAAGGTTCATCTTTTGTGCATTCATCCACCTGCCAAGTTTCTACGCACTGAAGGGCCCACCAAGACTCGGGGGCCGTGCATCCTACACCAACACCTCTTCCTCAATCACCATACCGAGCATATGGTTTTGTCAATTTTCCTTTGAAATGAGAGATTCGCCTTTATTAAAATTATCGAATAAAGTGCAGCTCCCCTTGCAGCAGGAGAATTGATTAAGCGAAAAATCAGCCAAGAATTTATTCTTCAAACTGAAGGCAAGCGCGGAATGCCACATTGAGTAGCAAGTAAAGCTACTGGTTGGGTTGGTTTGTTCAGCGGTCGACTGACAGACTGAGGGACTGAGAGAGTGTACACCACTAGTCGTGATGTAGATGCATAACCATCCACTCCGCTGTAGCTGTAATGCAGTCAATGGACATGAAAAAGCCTTTGGGCTTGGTTGCGCAAAAAGGCGATTACTATCGGAGGTAGTGCTCAATAAGTAGCCTCTAGATTGGACGAACCATCTGAGAACTAAACATTTGTAACGGAAACCCATGTCTTCGCCTTTCTATTGATTAAGTTGAATAATTGCAAAACAGCTTCTAGTATGAGTCTACAATTGCAAAAATTAACAGTAAATACGGAGGTGGAAACAAATTGCTTCTCCTTAGTTTTACTATCAGTCCAACGCCATAGTAACGACTCAATCATGAAAGAGTCTCTGATTTCTTTAGTGGATGGAAAGGAATGTGCCCTTCTTTTCTCAAGGTCCACCGAACGCCTTTTGGTGAGGCGGGTAGAAGTTGTGGGGAGCATAGTATGACGCGTTTTTTTATTTATAAAAGTCCAGTCGATAAGGTAACTGGGTGAAGCGGCCGTTCCAGAGGCCTTCTTCATCAGGTTGAAAGGCCACCTGCAAATACTCGACTGATCCCGTGCACAAGGCCAATCTCAGGTCACTTGTGGAAAAATAATCTCCAATTCTCATAGAGGTCGGATGCACAAGATCAGTTAAAAATACTGATGAATATGTTTCAGTCAATAAGACGCCCTAATTCAACAAATTTCAATGCCAATACAATTCCAAAACTTCTTACTTTAATAAAGTTGATATTCATCCTAACGAAAGCAATTAAATTTCCTGTCACCCCGACCAGACTTTGTGATAAACTTTTAGGGCAATTTTCTAGCTTCTTTTGTTTTCACTTCCAAACCTTTGCACTGGGGCATCCCAAATTCTCAATTCGTTCAGGAGAGGCAGCTTGTTTTGTGCCTTGGCACAACTCTCATAAAAAAAGTGCGACCACAATCCTTTCTCGATGTAGTTGTTTCAGCTTTGCACGCAGTTGACGGGGAGACAGAGGTCAGTTTACCATTTACATAAAAAGCAGAATTTGCACAGATCAGAGCGACTGAGTATTCTAAAAATAGCATCGTGCTAAAATTACGTTTCGACAATACTCGTTCTTAGTTCACAGTAGGCCTGAAAAGTTTCGTCTACGATATCGCTATTAACATCCCACTACGCCTTCTGTACACATGCATGATGAAGTTTCATCAATTCCACTACGTTTTCAAACCTGTATCTGAACCTCCTACACCCTTAAGCAAGTCTTGAACACTACTATTTGTGCTCATCAGCTCGTATTCAAACGTTTCGACACCAGCGAGCTCTTGCTGAAGCAGCCCTTTCAAACTTAAGTGACCGTACATTCTCTGAGACTACATTGAAGCTTCTACTGAAACATATTCCGCAAATGCGGGGATCGCAAGCTCATCCTGCCCTCACGAAAAAAAATTTGCTGCACGGTAAACGTACGTCCACACTTTCGAGATTATGCGTACTATCAGTAATTTTGGCAACGGAGTTAATGCATCCGCATGATCCATGCCTCACCAGAGAAAGCGGAAGTTCGGGTGCCCAAGCATGCGCAAGGAGAGGTTAGTTGCTTGCATATGAGATATCTTAGGAGGTCACAAACTGCTAGCGGTTAAGGTGGTAAGTCACACCATTGTTAGAGCTTATAGAGAAGTCTTCCTCCAAAAAAAATACTCCTAGTCTACCTAAAGCTTTTGAGAAAAAGGTCTCAGATCCTGCTTTGAGAGTAAAAATAACTTTGGTTGAAGTTCACTGCCATGGAGTGGAAATATTCAAAATGGCGAAAAATAGCTTCTAGTGTGTGTATTCAAAAACAGCTCAAAAAAAGACAGTCTGGAGACAAAAAAACGTTACATTGTGCATAGAAATTCCAAAAAGGAGATCAGGCATCGGCTCACATGCTTGCAGAGCCAAATACAAATTATTACCTACTACCATCGGTGAAGCATCAAAGCTCAGTGCACCTTCTTCAACCGGTCGGGACGAATCGAGCCGAAGGCACAAACACCCTAGACGTGATAGCAATGTGCACCTTGATTTCGACATAGAAATGGATTTTGGCCTGGAATTGAATATCCCAAGTGTCAAATTGACAAGAATACAAGAACGAGACCTCCCCTCCGTGAAAATCCAGCATAAATCACGCGTCTTCTAGCATTTACACGATTTTTAATGCTTGAATGGATGCACTTCCCATCAATCGGGCTTAATAACTTCAGTAGTTGCAATTAACCAATTTACAGATCCATGCCACCTAAGCAAGATACCCATCTTCAACACTTTTTGGGAAACCGTTCAATGGCCAGTGTAATAACGTAGACTCCAACTTCTATACGAATAAAGTTTCTGTGACTATCCTTAAAAGAACACATTGTATAGGGGATGGCACGCCTTTAAGGAGGAGCTTAAAAGCATACCAGTGGCATGCGGAGAAAAAAATCGAAAAATTCCAAACAAGCTCATCAAAAACGAAAGTTTCACAAGAATATTCTTTAAAAATGAGTCACATGTGCATATATTACTTAAAAGCCAGAAAGTCCACATGATAAACACTACAGGTAAATGGTGACATGAAGGAGTGTTCAGCTTTGTGCAAGCGCAGGTAAATTGAGAATAATCCCTGCAGTAAATAATCAAAATAAAATTCTCGTCGAGAAAAATGGTAAACTTGTCAAGCGACTAGTCCGGCACATCTAACCGGGCGGAAACAGGAAGGAAGGCGCTCACCACCGCCAGCGAGTCCGCTTGTTCCCTTCCCTGGTGGGGCGCAAGTAACAGCCGAGCCTCTAACGGCCAGCTCACCTCTTGTAAATCAACGCAAATCGACTTAGAAGGAGATTTGGGACTCTCGAACCCCGGTTGAGGCGCACAAGTTATCGCCACGTGGAAATCCGAACTCCGGGGTGGGGACTGCTGATTTTCGCCTCGAGTGGTGCTAAAAGGCATGCACGAAAAAGAACAGCTCGCTATAAGAGAAACAATTAACTGCACATAAGTTCGCTAAATCAAGCATTCCTAGTGGAATCGGAGGTCTCCGTTGCACAATCGTGGATGCCATTTCAAGAAAACCATAACTGAAATTGTGCCCAACCAAGGAGTACATCCGCAACTGCCGAAGACAAGAATCAATACCAAGTAGGCGTTACAAAACCTTCAAATATCAGGTTGGAAACTTGATGCATGACACGATTTTGGGTTTTTCAGCATTGCCAACACTTGAATAACGTGCAGGAATTCGAAACAAGCCCTGACATGCAAGGTAAACTCCGCCAGCATTCAAAAAGGCCGTAGAATACGAAAAAAATGCAGTGCATGAGACATATGAATTGACGATCAATGAAAGAGAGCACAAGTTGCACAGATAATCCTGACATAGTGGAACAAGGAAAAAACAAATAAGTACCAGACGAAAATAAGAATGGTCAAAATAAGGAGCATTAGACTCACTAATCATACGTCGAGGACTGATGAAGACTACTTAGTTTGTACGAAATATTGCCATATTCTTGTAGCGGATGGCACGTTTCCACGATATTCCGGTAAAGAATCTGGAAGCACCGACGCCACTGAAAATGGGGACGAGCTGAGAAGCAGAGACTCATAAAGACTGTCAAGGCTGACATGAGAGGAGACGCAATAATTACATAAGGAAGACGTAAGTCATTGTCCAGTTTGAGAGCCAACAAAACACCCGATATGGCAATTAACAGAAGAGAAATGGAATAACCGACACTGATGCAAAAAGACTGTTGTCTATAATCCGGAAATCTATTTACAC
This sequence comes from Taenia pisiformis, assembly GCA_023968675.1. NCBI lineage: Eukaryota > Metazoa > Platyhelminthes > Cestoda > Cyclophyllidea > Taeniidae > Taenia > Taenia pisiformis. Next base: position 16,138,001 of record CM043733.1, on the reverse strand, counting down.
AAGCGAAACGAGAGATTGATAAGACGAGTTCAATAAAGTCAAGAATGAAAAAGAATGCAAACGCTATCCAGCTGGGCAAGAATACAATCCTCCAACTCCAAGTAATAAAGCCCTCCAATCTAAGGGCCACAAATGCAAAAAATAAGATGTGGGAGGAAACAACGAAATGAAGATCGCCATCGAAGTCATTTTTGATGGCCCAGCAACTGACGAACAATCCAAAAATGCCCATTATTATCAATGGAATATAAGCAGACACCCAGCTGTGATGGGCATTGTCAAGTCTGTTACAAGCTAATACCTCAAAAAATAAAAGATTGGTGTGGAAGAATGCATCGAAAAACGCACCTTTAATGTGCGATTGCGCTCCAACATAACAATGCTGACTTCGACAAAATGCAAAAATCTCAAAGAGGAAACCACCAAATACAACAGACTCCCAAAGCCACAGAGGGCAGAATATTACCCAGTAAGGCCAGTTGATGAAATCGTCAAGGCGCAAGGAGAGAAGAGCAACGAACATGAAGACAAGTGACAATGCGACGAACTGTCTACGATTAAAGCTGTCGCAAAAATATGGCGATTCCATTGCGAAACAAGCTTCATAGGCTTTTAAGGGGCTATTTCTCAACAATTGAACCGCAAACTGTCAAGGCGAATACAAGTACGACCCGATCAAGCAAAGCATCGCCCAAGGCAACTCCTTAGAATTACCCGATTTTCTATTGGCCAGTATGCTTTTCGTATGTGCACAAAACGGAAGAAAATGAAAACAAATCTATATGCATGAATCGGTGTCAATGAAGCAATGGGTTTCGAGATGCTAGACACACTAAAGGTATTAAATCAAATTTTTCTATATTGTTGGCATATAGGAGTATCATTTTAAACCTTCTTTAGGCATTATTATTCAAAAAGAACTCACCGAATTCCACGCAATTATCACATTTTAAGACTATGTGGCAAAACCATGCGTTCTGGGTAATTTGTGCTGGTACGAGGATAAGTCAGAGGATTGGGAGAATTAACCGACGGTTTTGAGGGCCACTGTGTGCAGCCCCATTTCAATTGGACATTAGTTTGCTGCAAAATGCAGCAAAAATGCAAGCCTGAGCATTTGAGGGTTTACTTAATTATGTGTTTTTTACCGGTCCATCTAAGATCCAGCCGGAGGTGTAAGATTTTGCGCTTGTGCCTTTAGAATGAAACGCGTCGGGATCTTTTCGATAAACTTGGTTTTCGGCGACTTCTTGAAACAGATGGGTACGTGGGCTTTGTGCAAGGCTATTCACATAGGTCCCATGGGCCAATACAGTATTTGAGGGTATTTATACCCAAATGGCTGACTGTTTCGTAGATATCGATAAATCGGCCTAATTTGCATCAGCTAATGTGGCCAGGACCACTCTTTTGCTCGTTGTGCTTTTATTTGGCCAACGCCTCCTTCGTGTTGCTGCGTTTCTCACTTCCTTTTACCAGTGAGGCTCTACGTATATCTACGACTTCAGTTTGCAAGCCCCTTACCTCACACAGAAAAACTCTTCGAGGAGGATGATCTAAACCTTGTTAAATTTCACTCTGTGGTGAAGAGTTTCGAAAATCACGAAGGAGTCCTGCTGAAGCTTACATTACTGGTGACTTCTATCATTTCGTTACAAGATCATCCATACGAAATCCACCTAAAGGTATCGTTAATTCATAGTATATTTGCATGTAACTTCTGGAACTTGAACCAACCATTTTAAACTCTCAAGATGTGTCCAAAGAACGCTCCTGTTCTACCCTCAACAATGTGAGTATCTAGGTTGTAAACGGCAGCAACTTTATTGTCATTCCCAAACTTATTGGCGTTTGTTTCTTATGCAGTTTGGTAATCAGTATTTTTATAGTAACTAATGATGGATGACCCCTGAAATACCTAACATATTAAGGTTGCTTGAACTTCAAGATTATGATTAGAAGTATATTACCTTGATTTGGTCAATCGCATCATCAAAGATCCATTGTTATCAATTGCTATTTTAATGGTGGATGCCTAAATACAAACATTGTACAATGACTTGCCGGAGTTATATATTTCCAAATAAGGTTTGCTTTACTGAAAACTTGCCTGCCTTTATTACCATTCCTGACAGTTGTCAAGATGAATGGAGCATTATATTCCCATTTGCGGGAGCATGTGAATTTTCAGCTTTGGGATTTACTGATTTACTGGTATAAGGTTCGAGGTGCTTTAGCTTTCTCAGAGACCAAAAGGTGCGCTTTCTACGGCTGGCAACTCGATTAATTAAGCGTCGGTTGGGACATCCCAATTGTGTGAATCTTGTTAAGCCCCAAACCATTGCATTGCATTGGTCTCCTTGTCATTCGTTTCGTTTAGGCTTATGGCGTTCCAAACATTGCGGGTTTAGGCATTGACAAGGCCTTAATCAAGCGGGTCATCGACGCCCTTCGTGCACGTTTGCGTCGATTTTGTGATCCCTTCCAACGCTGAGCGTAAGCAGCACTTAGCTGTTGTCGATGTCGATGTACTTCCAGGTAATCTCAGACGAAAATAAGGCGAAACGCCTTTTAACACCTTTGAATCGGCTCAGTTAGATCATGAAATAAGGGTTCCCCGCCATGGTGCCAAACAAATCTGTTAAAGAGAAACCGCGTGAGAAACCTGTTACAGCAGTAGACATAGAGGACTAATGCCATGGGCTTAAACCTGAGCCAGTTTTCTTACCGGAGGTGTAATCGGTTGATTTTGGTACCTTTATTGCCTATGTTTCGTTTCTATCGCGCAACTCCTGCTTCGGTAGACACCCCTAGCTACTCCATGTGGTAGAGCAGAGGTGATTGCTAAGACTGGTTTGCTGTTCCACCTCGTTATAACTGGTGTACGTACACCCGACGCCTGGGCCGGCTTGAATTTTATTTCTGGAATTGATGTTAAAACAGTTCCACCGTGAGGCCATTATTAATCGTCTATTCGTTTAATTCCTGAGCTTATAATCAGCCAAATTTTATTCCACTTTTCAGATTGTATCTGTTTTTCAAATTTCCACTTTCACTTGGATAATTTGGTGCAAGGAGTGTGGAAGTTATCAAAGCTGTCTTTACCAGCAGCTGTCGCAGAGGCGTTAGTGCAATTTTCATCCAACCACCGTTCTCATTTCCAGTTTTTGTGATGGCTGATTATTTTTATTGGAACGAATTATCTCAGCAGGAAAAACTCACCATTTCTTCTTTCACAGTTTGCTTGGGGACAAAATATAGTTTCTGTTAAAATGTTGGGTGCATTTCTGCAGCAACTTTGCAGCCAAATAGGGAGGGAATATGAGTTAAGAGATGTTTTGGAACTTATGTCCACAGCTCACCGAATCGCTTCATCACAACTGACCCATAATCTATTGGCGTTGCTGATTGGACGCTTGTGGATCTCTGTAGGCAAAGTTGCAGTTAGTGGTCCCATTGTTCATGCTTTTGCGGGCTTAAGAAGCACATGGATTGTGCCAACATAAAAGTGCTGTTTTCTGATCATAAAGGGACGTCGTGCGCGATCAACAGATATTTACTGTGTGGATAAATTGCCTTGACTTCAATACTTCCTTGTATAAAGTGCTGATTGGATCATCGGGCTCCATTAGATGTTGAAGATATCAAAATGTAGCGCTTTTTGTGGGCAAGTGGATGCAATGTTTGCTTGTCGAGGGCCCGCAGCACCTACTTGCCCTGGTTGGTCGCTTGTACTATTTGGCGGGACGGTTATCGATCGATTGTTTAAACCAGCAGGCAATACAATTGATCAATCGTGTTGCCGCATTCGCTTGACACAGGTCGTGTCACACGCAGTGAGCTGCATATGTGGAGCAATTACCACATCTTCGATTACGCCTCGAGAAATGACAACTCGTGCGTTTTCGAATTCAAGCAATATCCGCGAGGAAGATGTGCATCCACTGTCAGAGATTATGTGTAACTGTGAGCTCTGCTACGCACGACTGTGTGCATCCACCAGGCAATTTACCGAGGACGATTCCATGTATAACCTGGATCCACTTGACAATTTCCCATTTCCCGTTGGCTCAAAAATGGTGTCAACTTACGTTCCATATGCCTACGACCTAACAGGCAGCTCTGTGTGTGGTGATGCTAGCACAGCAGCTTTAAATAAGTTGACCTTTCAGGGCGGTATGGGTTCAGAAACAGCATTCCCCATGTATCCACCTTCCGAATGGCAATACTGTTCAAAAGTGCTAGAACAAGTACCTTGTGAGGGCGATTTTAGCTTAGCAGCCCTCTCAAGTCCTCAATTGTATTTATCGAAGGAATCCGTCATTCATCTGAGACTGTCAGCTTACGTTGTTCTTGAGAGGTCGGGAACGGCCTATCGCTTGATCAATTATCGCAATAACTCTGCGTTAGCACTAAGCGAAAATTGTCAATATGGATACGTGTATCATTTTAACTGCCGCGGGTTGATAAATATTCACCATGAAAAGCTTTCCATCACATTTGACAAGGAGCGACAGATACTACTGCGAACTGAGAAACCGAGTTTTGTAAAGAATGAAAACGAGTACTACCGATTGACTATGCATCATTGGGCCCAATGTAGACCAGTATCGATGGACTTCTTTGATCGTGATCGCACACCGGACATCTTGAGGAAGTCAGGATTGGATAAGCTAAATGAAGATCCGAAACTGTTAGACCTAGTCAACTCTTCGGTAATTCAGAAAGACGCCAGCGGTCTTACGAGTAAGCTCACACATTGACAGTACCAGTAAAATGCTCAGCTGTTTTATAGTTTTCTTGGGTGATGCTCGAATTGAACAACGTTTGAACGGCGATGTAAGCCTCTCATGGATGCACGGGGATCAGCTTAGTTCCCTTGTCGTCTCCCCCCTTACAGGCGGATTGAGTTTGTCCACTAAAAATTTGGAGATAATTGCCACTCCCAAAAATGAAATCTACATATCATTTGCGGATTTCTTCGTCCACGTAGAGTAAGTTAGCTTTCGCTTTCGAAATGACACATCCCGAGTCTTGCACTTCGAATGTCAGTTCTGGAAGACGCATTCCCTTTTTTGTTGTAGTTGTAATTGATTTTTCTTGCCTCCACACAGAGCCTGTGAGTTTTTTTTCACCGTTTTGCGCAACCCCTGCAGACGAATAGGGCAAGAAATGGAATTTACTGCCATGAAGACTTATCACAACCTCGGTTTAGATACTTTAACGATCTGCATTTTGCAAGTGTATGAGTGAATGTGGACCAGGTCGTGGGTATATTAAGGTATTATAATTTCCATCCTCTGCACATCATGGCCGCACTTAATTTCATGGCCTCACAAGCTTTCGAAACATGTTGTTTAATCTGCTGCGATGGTGTTGAAAACGTTGCAAGCATATAGCTATGCCACGGTGAATAGGGTTGAAGGACTGTGTGAAAATAGTAGTCCCGCAAAATGGTAAATGATCCACGAGCACAAATTTATGGGCCAGGTGGGGGAAAGTCCGATTATTACATACTACTCAATTTTATGCGTTACAACGTCAGCACGTCAGCATTTGTCAAGATAGGGGATTTAGGAACAGACAAATCGGATTTTTTCCTGCCTTCTGAATCGGGAGTTCTCGAGCATTAATGATGTTGCCATTTTTAATGCAATTGTCGATAAGTCTCGTATGATTTATAACACAGACACTTACATGCTTCGATTTGCTCAGGTCTCAACAGATGATCGTCAGCAGCGGCGCAATATCCAGTCGTCCAAACTACGTCAGGGGACACCCTTGCCTACTTAAGCTGGTGAACAGTCATGTGGACAGCCAAAATCTGCCCCAGTATTGCCCCTACGTGAATCACTCACAGAATAGTCCCTTGCACAATGTTAGTAAACACGGGAGCCACGGTCGCCACGAGGGCAACAACCCTGGATCAGGTAATTGCAAAATTAGTACTAGCACCAACACTACCCAAGCTGAAACTCCAGCTACCACACTTTGCGGTACAGTGGACACCGAGGAACTGACACATAAACCGCCCTGTGGAAGCAATTGTGCCAAGGCTTCTGATCCGTTTCCGTCCTCTAAAGTAACAAAGATGTCTTAGTTGCATCTACACTATTCCATTGCCACATAACGATTTCTCGATCAGTTGAATCCATCCACTTCGCATGCGCAGCTGTGTTGCACGATTAAAATTTGCGTCCATTTATGTGATCGTCTTCGTCAAAACGTGGAAGGGAAATAAAACAATGCTCAGAAATTTGAACATGTCGGCGAATAAGGCGTTAAGTCTACTGCGCTCGCACTCGAAACGAAATGCGACGCCCACCTCGGAGGTGGTTACTTGTGAACATTGGACGACAGGTGCTCAATCCCCATGAATGAATGTGGCGTGGTGCGTAAAAATCACTATGAGCTTAGTTTTGTTTTCCGGTGAAATTCACTAAATCCAGACTATAGGAGGGGAAGGGTGTTCCGTTATAAAATTTCGTGACTGAGGCACCACAAGCATGTCCCTGATAAAATGCCCGTATTTCTTCAAACTTTGCTTAATCATCGTCTACATATTTTGAAATTCCAAAAATGAAAGGAGGCAAACAAACATGGCGTTAAATATATCGACACTGAGTCTTCACTAATGCGAGTACAACTATCAGCGTAGCGCCCCGAGCATCCCTAAAAGAAGGAGAGAAGGCCAGGTGTAGGTCAGAATACGTGCATTCTAGGCGGAGAGTAAGAGAGCTGCTGGCATGGCTGGCAGGCCAGTCTCTGCAGCACGCTCAAGGTGGCCGCCACTAATATGTCCGACCAACCAACAACCCAAACAAACGATACGCTACAATCAGCACAACTTTTCTGCTAACATAACTTTTTAATCAAACATGTTATAATTATCTCCATAACTAAGAAAGAGTTTACTAAATAACGATAATTTGCTCTATCCAACATTTTCAAGATTAATCCAATAATGGCGTGCGTTCGGCTTTTCAGTAAATGTGCTATTATACCAAGATTAGGGTGGAAAGGGCAATGTGCGTTTATTAAAACGCCCGTCTTAAGGGAGGAGGGTAGCCCCCTGGAATTTCTCCGAAGGCAAACGAAGACGAAGCACTAAGGTGGAATATATGTATTCAGTAAGCAGAATAGACGGAACCTCCATGGTCCGAAGGCTAGCCCACCCGGCCGGGATGACAAGCCATCCAAGTGACTAAAACCATGAGTCAGAATAAACGAGGCATTACATGAAGAACAAGAATCGATCAAGAGCTGAGATTCCAGAAAGCTTTAAAGCAGTAGGCTGCCCTTGAAGTGCGTGCGCACAGATGGTAATCTCTGTTTTCAGCGCTGGCTGTCAGAATGTCCCCAAATAGCTAGATCACTTGGTCAAAGGGCGTATGGTTGGAGGCGGCATAGCTAAACGCTAAACATAACTTATGCCAAAACATGCTTAAGTAGAAAGGAGCAATTTGCTCCGAAATAATTTAGCGAATGAACTCTGTATTCATATATTCGTATTAAAGTGTACTGCTTTTGAGCGGGATATTCGGGCTCGTGTTTTCCGAGTGTGTTGCTTTGAGGTGAACTTCTTTGCTCGAAAAATGGTACCGGTGAAATAATCACGAAGTAACTCCTTGTAGAAGGGTGAGCGGCATGATGTACTAGAGCTTGCTGAGCTTTTGTGTGCACCAAAAAAGCTGGATCGTGACCGCGGTGAAGTAGCACTGAGAGAAAGAGAGTTTGAAGCTAATGAGATTAAAGATCTAATCGATTGGATTATGGAAAAGTCAGAGAACTTGCATGAATGGGAAGACGTATGGCGAAGCGTTTGTAATTTTTTTTAGATATATGGCGCCTGCACCTTTGCCCGTATTTTGCTCGAGAAGGTTTCGCCCACTTTATTGGATGCCCACAACTTCAGAGAAGTGTTGATTGAAAAACTCCCCGAAATGGATTCGCACTATGAATATAGAGTTCGTATTGCAGCTGGTGAACTGATGGGCGTTCTTTGCAACCTTGGTGGTGTCCAAGTTTTCGCAAGGTTTCTTCCAAGAATCAGGGAAGGAATCGAGGAGAATTTAAATAGAGATCCGCTTAACCCTGCCAAAGAGCAAGAAGAAGCTCAAAAGGAACTTGATTTAGTCATGGTGAGGGACCTCTGCTGAATTTATCACTTGGTATTGATAAACTACAACGTTTTTGCATTTACTCTAGGACACTAATCCTAATCTAAGCAAGAGCTCCCTCACCCTCTTTCATGATACCGCCGGCTGGAAAAACCTTGAAACCTGGATGAAGTGTCTTCATTTTTGTGTTTGTGGTTTGGGTTCAGAACGCTTTAAAACGTGCTGTGACCCTGACATTTTGAAAATAGTTTTCAAGGCTGTCAGTCACACAAATAGATTTGTTCGCGAAACTGGTTATGACGTTTTGAGTACCATCATTCAAAATCAAGGCTGCGAAGGTTCTGGAGAAGGCAATATTTCGGATTACATACGTGTGGCGCAGCAGCTGAAAATTGGTATAGGTGATAACTGGAGTCGGGTAAGATGTTTGTTATCTTGCCATCGTTTTTGTCGGGATCTTATTATTGACCTGTCTTCCCGTTCATAGGTGAGAATGGCTGCATTAAAAGCTACTCGTCTTCTTTTTCAAGTACCACCACCACCTGAGCAGAGTCATCAAAGCCTTTATCCAATTTTGCTTCCACCATTGTGTTTGAATCGTTATTACGTGGCCGAGGGAGTCAAGGTCTATAGTCAGCAGACTTGGTGCGAAGTTACTGGTGGTCGCGGTCGGGAGATCCTTACCGGTATTCTTGAGCCAACTCTGGATTACTTCGTGGAGCAGAGTAGAAGTGAAAATCATGCGGTAAGCCTCAACAATGTCAACTTTTGGCTTTGCTTATGCTACCAACAGACTACTCATTGCCCACCCAGTGAATTGCTATCAACAATTTTAGTGCAGGAATGAGTAGTTTGGTTTTCACTTTGTAGCGCATGGATACCTACTAAACTCCAGTGACCACCTCAAAAAATTGTTTTTGGTCGTAATCAGTAAGACATCTGGCCACTCATTCATGGCGAATAGGCTGAGAAGAATTATTATTATTGTTTTTTGGTGTCTTAAACGGACAGGTCCGTGAGGCGGCTTGTGCATGCATGGCAGAGGTCGGTATTAAGCTACCACGTGATAACTTACGGCCACATCTAAACCGTCTGCTGGAGGCACTGACGGTGTGCTTCAAGGACCAAAGTTGGCCAGTTCGAGACGCAGCCTGCATCGGTTTGGGTAATCTCGTCTCAGTCTTTCCTGCAGAGACTCGCGCCGCTGGTTATGTCGATCTTATGTCCGAGCGCTTTCTGCACAACCTTGTCGATTGCATTCCATCTGTGCGAGAAGGTGCAGCCGCTTCCATCGCCAAGGTTCTCCAAGGAGCCAACGATCCGGAGCTCGAGAAGGTCCATCAGGGACACCTTTCTTCGTCTACTTGCCTCTGAGTGTTGTGGTTAATCGAGGCTTTGTAAAATGCTTTGTAGATGTATTTGGACTTTGCAGAAAAGCAATTAGATGGCATAGTGGATCAACCCGCGGACTCCAAGGATGCTGCTTCAATGTCACGCGGTCCCGGTGCAAATGTGATTGTGCGTTCGGGCAACGCGGCACATGACGAAAAGCACACCAATCAGGTTATGTATTCATGCGGTTCTCTTGCTACCAGGGCTAACAAAGGCTAGTGTTCCAGCTGTTTTAAATTAACTAAACTAATGTGCCTCATTTAGCTTGTATTTTGATATTATAGGTGGAGGTGGTTGCTGCATGGATGATACCTTTCAAAGGCAAAGTCAGCTATGGGAAAGAGCTGATGGAGCTATCCGTCTTATAGGTGAAATGGGCACATATGCACCCCAGAAGGTGACTGACAGGCTTCTTGAAAAAATGGTCAATGCAGCATCACTTACGCACTATCCGCATCACCCTTACCTTCTCGAGACTGGTATGTTTGCGTGTTTTGGTTAGTTTCATAAAGTCCATCGCCTTGGACGCTAACACTGGCACTTTATTGACAGCCTGTTATACGATAAAGGCGCTTTGCGAGGGGCAGCAGAAGTCGGACTTTAAGCGAAACCTGGATTTTTTACTACCGGTGATTGCATGGGCGGTGTCAACCAATCAGCCACTTGCGGTTGCAGCCGCAGAGGAGTGCCTGGCAACGCTCTCACAGGTTCTGGGACCCTCGGTTCTGCGTAGTCGCATTGAGGGTCATCTTGAGTCCACCATTGTTCCTCGTCTCCTCAACTTTCTCCCCCCTTCTGGCTCCCATTAAATACGCATGCCTCTCGGCTTGGTATCTCGTGTTTCATGTCTTCTTTCTTAGAACAAATAATCGGCTCACTATTGGGCACATCCTTGCCTCATGAACAACGCATTTGGTCATTAGATTTGCGGTCGTTAACACCCATTGTTTTAAGTGGTGGGAATTCGAAAATGTCTGCGCTTGATTTCCGATCAACCAACCTTGTGTAGCGAAGCGTTTTGTTCGACTGCACTTCGAAAATTGCAAGAATTCGTCTTGTCTTTTGAAGGTTTGAGAAGTGGACGTGAAATCGAGACTTGTCTGAATTACTTGGGTGATTGACTTCGTGCATTTGGTCTTCGAATGATAGAGTAGCTAGCGTTCTGCAAGTCATGGATATCCGAGCTTGTTCAACTCTGCGAGATGGTGGGCAGTGCGCGGGGCGTGTGGATCATTTGAGTGTCCTTGAGACGCTGATTGAGCCCTGGAAGAATTAGCTAGTCCACTAATTTATGTTGCTAGTTGCGTTGTGTGAAAATCTACAATAATTAGAGGCGAACAGTTATCCAGGCACGTCTTAGAGTCAGAGCTAATGTTGAATGAAACGCACGGCATTGTGTACGAAAACAAGGTTGAGTTAAAGGGCGACCGGGTGTCGGTTCGATGGGACTTGTAGTTGCTGAGACAGTAAACAGGACCCAGAGTGGTTTCTTACCATGCACCTGTTTAAAACTTGCTTTAGGCTATTTCATCGTATTGAAAGGGCCTGCAAGCCTCGTCTCCTATTGCCTTTGCTCAAAAGGATTCAGTAAGTCGTAATTCATGTAGCTTTATTTAAACCGGAAAATATTTAATGCAAACGCAAAGTTGGCAGTCTTACTTCGTGCCTGATTTGCGTCGAGAGGGCCGTACCATAGCATTGTAAAGCAAATGGGGAGCTGAAATGCGAATCTCAGTTAAATCGAATTTAATCGTTGAGATTTGAAGGCAGTAAATCTTCTGGGACTCAGGAACATTTTTCAGTCAAAATCACTAAAGTTTGAATGGTTTATCATAGCATGGAAATAAAAAGTGGGACGTAGACTTTTTTGGAACAAACGATTTAATTGCAAAGAGTAAATAAACTTTTTTATGCAAAAAATCACCTTAAAAAGACGAAGAAGCTATATATCTAATTCGTCTTTTTTATGCGACTCTGATTTCATTTCAGCTTGCCATTTCAAAGGAGAACTCTTCTCGCCTCTATTGTTTAGGGGTAAGCCATTGTCGAGCAACTAAATGAATAATCCGAGGGTGGGGAAACTCCCTCCCACGCCTAATAGATGGGCCGATAACGACTTCCACCCTTTTTAAATGCGCCAGCCGCGTGCTATGTTGGAAAACCATCCCCAACGGAATTGGCACCAGCCACGAATTGCATGGAGTATTCTGCCTCTGAGCTGTCTGCAGTACCTGTATAAAGACATCAACTACGCGAACTTGCGCTGGACCACCTTAAAGTAAGAGCAACGCAGCGATGTAGAACAGAGATGAGATTGTACTCCCTTGTACTTATGCTGAATCGCATCCCTTTTAATTGGGTCTGATTCTACGCCAGTGCCCCTGCGGCAAGCTATGGAGGTGCGTGATGGCTGGCGCATGCAAGACGAAACTCCAGGCCTAATAGTGATTGCGGTCAAGTATCGCCACAGTGGGGTGGGAAGCTGGTGGCTGGTACTAACTGCGTCGAGGTGGCTGGCGCGGGATATGGACCAAGCGGAGTTCTGGGAAAAGGCTACGAAAAGGAAATCAGTTTTGCAACCCATCGTTAGTTTTAATCCCCACCATTATAAGGAGCCCACTTTTGACTTTCGTCATGAATCCTAGTTAAATTGACTGGCCAGCAGACTGACAATAGACTCAATCCTACTGCATCGATGACATGCGCTTCGTCCGGATATTACGCATTCCTCTTGCGGTTGAAAAGGCTCGGACGCTACACTAACGCATTTCCACCCGACAGCCAAATGCACGCCAGTTAGATGGCACTTCAAGTAACTGTACCAATTGCCCTATAATTTCCACACCGTCATTCGTACTGCACCTTATCTGCGCATGGGTTCTCAGATGCGCCATTGAACTGGTTTGTTTGATTAGACCGCAGGATGGCTTCCGGTGGATGGGGTGGCCATATTGGTTCAGCCAAATAGGCCTGTCTCTAAACCATGGTAGCAGTGTCATTTCCTCCGTCTATTGAACACATGGGTAGTCTTTCCCATATTTTACACTATTCTTTAGGGAGACTCGATAAGCAAATCACGAAACATGGGATTGTTCTGTAATCAGTTTATAAAACAGCGAATTTTCTTTCATGTGGACAATAGGATTTGATTAAAACCTACATCAATTTTCAGAAACCACCACCCCAAAGCAACTTGCATGCAAAAGGCCAATCCTGGTCCCATGTTTAAATTCCGAATCCAGGTAGGTCAAAACGGCGCTTAAGCCAGCAGGCCAAACAAACAAAGCGTAAAACTGGCGGCGGTTTTGTACGACTTCTGACTTACAAATGACCTAAAATTGCAGTATTCATATGTGAATTAACAACCGCCAGATAAAATCATTTAAGTTTGCGCTTAAAAAATTTATTCAATAAGGATTTTAAGTTGGTGTTTTAGCGATCAGCACGTTCAAGCATGACAAATTTTCTTAATGTAGGCTTTATTAAGTCGAAAAGCTTTACATGTTTTCACATGCTTAACTTAACGTTTTGAGCTAATTAAAGGTTAAGCATATGAAATTATTTATGAAAAACTTGTGATGAGGTAACATATATTTACTCCTCAAATATTGTTTTAAGGGGTCGAAGACCTCGGCAACATTTATAAGTTGATTGCTAGGTGGGTCTTGCTTGTGTTGGGCTTTGGTTCCCAGATTAGCTGTTTCGGTGTTTGTTATCTTAAGTTCTCATTTAAGTGCTCATTATTTGGTAAATTGTACGTAAGTATGTCCTTTGCAAGGCTTGTATGTGTCCTTCACTTTCCTAGATCTCCACTTATTCCACTGGCCTTCGAGCGCATACTTTTTAAGTATTCTTCACTTTGGTCGCTCTTTAATGGTAACATTTGCCCTCCAGGGCTTAGAATAAATACTGATAACTTTATCAAACTGCAGGACTAATAGTGCGATGCCTTGTTTTACAGTATAGAATTGCTATTAGATGCGCTTGTGTACCAATGCTGTGGTGGGCTTTTGTTCTTATAGCATTACCCGGTTGGTGCCGATTGCGCATTTCACTTGTGCACTCTAACGGTAATGGCAATTGTTTTTAGCTCTTGAGTAATGGAGGAAATTGGTTTGTCTCCAAATTCTCACGAGCATGGGGAGGTTGATGTCCCTGACTTTGCACCACTCACTCCTGTAGACCCATTTCGGCTCAATGACGAGGATTTGTATCAAAAGCTCAAAGTGCGGTTGTTTATTTTCTAATGTAATGCCTGTAGTCCCTCAAGAAACAACTAGAATTCATCCAGGTTCAAGAAAATTACATCAAAGATGAGCAAAAGAATCTTAAAAAGGAATACATGCATGCTCAGGAGGAAGTTAAGCGCATCAAAAGTGTTCCCTTAGTAATTGGCCAATTTTTGGAGGCTGTGGACCAGAGCACCGGCATTGTGGGGTCCACAACGGGCTCTAACTACTACGTCCGCATCCTCTCTACCATTGACCGCGAACTTCTTAAGCCAAGTGCTAGTGTTGCTCTTCACAAACACAGCAATGCCTTGGTGGACGTCCTTCCTCCTGAGGCCGATAGCAGTATTACGATGCTTCAAGCAGGTCTGTGTCATCTTATTACTTTATAGTTTATGCAATCTTTCTGGAAAGACTGTCTGCCTTTACCTACTTTTAGATCCACCGTCTTTTATAAGTTTCTGTTTGATGAACCAAAACACTCTTTCCGATGTGTGTACTTTGGCATTTAAACCTTCCCTACCCTCTAGACGAAAAACCGGATGTCTCCTATGCTGACATTGGTGGAATGGATCTTCAGAAGCAAGAAGTGCGTGAAGCAGTGGAGTTGCCGTTGACACACTTCGATCTATACAAACAGATTGGTATTGACCCGCCTCGTGGTGTTTTAATGTTTGGCCCTCCTGGATGCGGCAAGACCATGCTTGCCAAGGCCGTTGCTCACCACACCACCGCCGCATTCATCCGTGTTGTTGGGTCAGAATTTGTACAAAAGTACCTTGGTGAGGGTCCTCGCATGGTGCGTGACGTCTTTCGCTTGGCAAAGGAGAATGCCCCTGCTATCATTTTCATTGATGAAATTGATGCGATTGCCACGAAACGATTCGATGCTCAAACAGGCGGTGAGTTTTGTAGAAAGTTGTCTATAAAAAACCGTATTTTGCACAGTTCGTTGCCGTTTCAACTATTTTTCCCGTATGGAGACCCGAAGTTTATGAAACTCACTAGTGTACGGAAAGACTATGTTTTAGCATTAACAGGATTGATCCGGACTTATAATTAAGTACAATTAATAGCCGTATTATAACCTCATTCAGCTGATAGAGAAGTTCAAAGAATCCTTCTGGAACTTCTTAACCAAATGGATGGGTTCGACCAGGCCGTGAATGTTAAGGTGAGTTGCTGTTTTACGCTGATGCTCTGTCATTGGAAACTCTTTTTGTGGAAATTTGCTTAGTAATTTCTCATTAAACCTCTTAGTAAGTTAATTGAGGACATTTGGAGTTGAAATTGATCTGAATTATGCTGGTATATTTAATAATTTGATGAGTCGAGACTAAGCAACGATCTTTTTTCTCTTAGGTCATAATGGCCACAAATCGAGCGGACACTCTGGATCCAGCACTTCTGCGTCCTGGTCGTCTTGACCGAAAGATTGAATTCCCCCTCCCAGATCGTCGTCAAAAGCGCCTCATTTTTTCCACCATCACTAGCAAAATGAACCTAAGTGAGGAAGTCGATCTTGAGGATTATGTAGCTCGTCCAGACAAAATCTCCGGTGCCGACATAAATGCTATTTGCCAAGAGGTGCAGTGCTCATTTCATTGAGTTACATTTAGCCGGAAAAATTTTTAATCTACGAGCTACATGTTTTGTGTAAACTCCGCCACCCAGCTAAAATCGGACCGTCTCACGATCTCTTAATTTGCCCGGATGGCTACAAAATGGCTACTTAATGCTTGTTAGTAAAAGCATGAATTTTCCTTCTTTTTTAGGCTGGAATGCAAGCTGTCCGTGAGAATCGGTATGTTGTTTTAGCCAAGGATTTTGAGAAAGGCTACAAAAATAATATCAAAAAGGGTAACCAAGAGCTCGATTTCTACAAGTGATCTGTTTCTCTGCTTTGTGTATGCGAGTATTCTCCTATCAGTGAAAAAGAAGTTCTGAAAACACCTAAACTCGTGTTACTTAACTTTTGTGCCACTAGAGAACAACACCGGTGCTCCCTTTGAAGCGGTGGAATCGTATCCAAAAGCGGTCTCTCAAGCCGGTTGTTTACTTTCTAGCATAAATGGAGAACCACGCAGGTCTGAGCACGTAGACTGGGTCCAGACTACTTTAAGTTACTACTTTAAGTCGCGGTATCCAGATTGGTTTCACTATAAAATTAAGGCGTTGCTGAAAAATATATCAGACTTGACGCCTTTGACGTGTTGAATTAGTGCAGCGTAGACGATGTAAGGAATCAGAGCACTGTTCGAGACAGGTATGTCCTGCGCAAAGTGGCAGCTGCGTTTCTAGCATTTGCAACACGCGCGGTGACGAAGTTATCGGAGCGCTGATCGACGCTGTCATCTACGATATCCGACAGCCTTTTCACAGCCGTTGCGCCTATCCGAAACTTACATCACCGAAATTCCTCCCCGTCCAACCCGTCTTTGTCGTTTGCTTTGCGGGCGAAGTAGTGTCATGTCTCGGCGTGAGAAAGTTACATATTACCAACGCGGCGATTCGTCAACAAGGCATAAGGGAGCCTATTGGAGCTTGGAATACCATTCCCATGGGAAGAATAATGAGTCTCAATTCGCCGGTCTCTAATGGCACATATCCTGACAGCTAACTTTGGCTCGCACCAGAACCACCTCGAAAGCACAATGGAGCATCTTTCTATTAGTCAGGCACCCAAAATGGGTACGCTAATCCCTCCAGTAGCTACGAATCACATTCACCTAATTAAGCAAGGTAATTATCGCAATGATAGTGTAATTACTAAATACGGCTGACTTTGAGACCGTGAAAACCCAACATCCACGGCAGATTATGATGTAAGCAGTTGGGTGTGACCTACACTATGTGTAGGGGAAAAAGGAGAACTGTACAAGTCTCTAGGATTATACTAGGGAGCGATGGTGCGGTGATGAAAGACGACCGTCTATCGGCAAATACACTGACGATGCATGGCTATAAAAAATGGTATGCCTCACAGGTGTCCGATCTTAAGGCCAGTCCCACTCTGACGACCAGACTTGTAAACGGCGTCCGGTTGAACCTAGAGGAAGAGCAAGAAGCAGGATTAGGGACGCTATGGAATTCCAGTCAATTCAAATAGCTGTCCTTGTAAATGCTGGACCCAACAAAGTGATAGTAACTCACGGTGTGAGACCGTCCATTCCTCAGATGAGGCAGACCTTTTCCGCCATTGGACCAAAGTGATGTACGCGCATTGGCATTGAAGAAGTCGGAGTGACAATTGACCTCCTCTTCTTCCTCGGTGAATGCAAACTGGTCGACAAAGTTGGGCCGCTGAACCGTTGATTGGTGGTGCGTGGAGGAAGCGTTGTTCGTAAATTGTCGGTTTAGAGCTGAACCAGGTCCGCTAGCGACTGTCACTCGGGACGTATTCGCTCGGGTCATGGTTGAATCGTGAACCTAAAGCGGCGAAGTTTTCGCGTACAAGACGGAGGAAGCGAGATCTCAAAGAAGATTCTGAGTGCAGCTCAGACAGGAACCCCGAAACATCTTAACGAACAGCCAATTGGAGGATTGAAGATTCAAGTCACAAATGTGCGCGTACATGCAGTGACAGAAAATGTTGAAATGGTAAGAGAAAACAATATTGCCATAATAATCACCAATCGGTATAAGTCCAATGAAACTGAGGTGCTGTAAACTAACTTGAAGCATCAAAAGTGTACCTAGGAGATAAAGTTATTGGACGCCAATAGCAGGTTGTTGAAAAAGGTTACTTATTTTTTTACCGAAATGAAGTTAACTACTTCATCCATTGATGGTGAATCCGGGATAGCCGGTGCAACGTCAATCTACCTCAGACCATAAACATTGGACAGTTGGTACAATTTATTCCACTTTGTGCAACTCAGTTCAGAATATAGCTGGATTCCTAGAAGACTTAAACATTAACAAAAATGGAGTTACATTCAGAACAGGTAAATCTCCAGAACTCAAAGTTAAGCGAGAGGGTAAGCGAATTCTATCAAGCTGATAGTCCAAATTTACAGTTTTGAACCCTAGAAATTGCGTTTATCCCGGGAAGCCGATGACACAAACGGGTTAGATTCCGCATTTCCATTTCGGAAATATGACATTGGCGTTGCAAAAGATGAAAATAAACCAACGCGGAATCACATGGCACTGATTCCGCCTCTTAAAAATACGTTTGGTGACCAGATTAGAGACTATCAACATGTAGAGGAGGCAAAGGATATCAACAACCCCAATTCATAATGGGTTCCTCCAACAAGGGATGACATCTTGTGAGAGCATACCTGACTTGCAACAATTCCGATTTTAACGCAGAAGCACACCTACGTGGTACAACCTTGTGGAGTTCTTCAGCCTAATTTTGCCGTAAAAGTGAAATACACCAAACAGTATGAGTGACGGGGTCGTATTTTCGAAAGTGGCAACCATATATTTAAAGTCTAACACACCACGTTTCGACGATTTACTGTAGATAACTTCTTAGCATTCGATCTCTCCTCAACCAGATGGTGGGAATGCATTCATAAACAATCGAGAGAATCGTTACTGGTCTAAGAATAAAGAAGAACTGGAGCCATTTAGATTGCGAGTCAAAGTGAGTGACTACCCGATTGAAATGTTACCGATTATGAATACAACTCCCTTGGCAATAAGATCGACCACTCCAGACTATTGCCTCTAGAGCAAAATTAAACGTACGTTTTGCAATCACACTACTTAATTTGAAGGATTAAATGTTCACAGTCACTAGTGAAACTAGCTCTTCTGCTATTAGCACAAAGACCGTAGACCACAGGTTCCCAAGGGAGTTGAAAACAGGACCAGCAACGTGCAAACTAATAGCGCATTCAGCCAAAAGATACTTCGATTTCAAATATTAAACTACCTTCGGTGGCAATTTCGGGTGCCGTTGATAAGGATTTCGTCTCAAATATTCATTATGCTAAACACACAATTGCTCCGAACATCCATACACCAAAAGTGGCCTTCAAATGTGCAAGATCGGTTCAGGATCAGAACGTAACATGAGTATTTGAAGAACACCAGAGAGTTCTCTTTCGACTATCATGGTCGCGTGAATGAGCCTTTATCAGCGTTAGAACTGGAGCATGTTTGGTGATCCAACTTAACGGGACCTTATTAATGGATCGCTTTAGATGCTTACTGCATTCTAAGCGAAATGGGATAGTCTGTGATTAAACAGATGCGAAGAGTAGCCACTGGAAACGGATTATCACTGGCACCTAGCTATGGAACATTGACGAATTCGACAAACATGCGTACCAACTGACTAACATTTAATCAAAGCGTCGATTCATCGGACTCGATCCGACACTAAAAAACGAGCCAAAAAAGCCGCCTAGTCTAGCCATCTTAGAGTCATCCTTAGTCAATGTTTCAATAACAAAGCTTTCATTGGCAACGCAGGTAAATTTCACTGGCATTACGTTGCGACTTAATTGTGCATTCAAAGCCAAACGATGGGACATGAATCAGTGCAGATGAAGGGGACTCAAGTGAGGTAGAGTCGCACCTTTCGGAAGAGCCAAGGAGGCAGAGTGAACTGAGGTAAAGGCTGGCGGGTGGCAGTGGTAGAGACGCTATCGTCCATAGCTGCAACCTCGTAGATTTGTTTGGCAAGGACGAGGAAGGCTTTAGCGCCGCAATTGGGTAAGTGACCTGCCCTCGACAGCCACGTCTTATCTTCTCGGTCGCAGGCGTAGCGGAATATCCACGGATGCTTCGAGTAAATGCGCCCACGTGCTGCCCCCAAGCCAAGCCATCTGGCAAAAAAAACGGAATTATAGACAGAGGAAATCATAATTTAACTCAATGAATTGACTTAAGCGAGGATATTTTGAACCACTGATACCAGAGCATGAACAGAACTTTAAGGTAAATAATTAGGAAATAATCTAGAAGATAAACGCACAAGTTCACTTTCGATGATTGAGTGGTATGCAATATCTATTGGGGAAGTAAGCAATCCGACTACTGAAAGCATTTCGTTTAAAGCTGTTCGGAAAATCGGGCAAATTTAAATGACCTCGCTTAGTGGCAGCACAAACTGGCAAATACAAGGTCCGATCGCCAAGTAACGTGTGTATTACAAGGTTGATATCAGATGGGAGAAAGATTGTTTGCTAGACTATCATACCCGAAACGGGCTCACATTGTCATATCCTGTCCGTACGATCCTGGAGGCTGAAATTGTTAAGCCACTATTGAGTCGAACTAATGATCGTCCAATTCAGCCTTTGAAGGTCCTTGTGGTAGTCAAACGAAAAATCCCCTACATTTTTGGGGATGCAACGGGATCCAATCAAGGAAAATTGCTAAATTCACATGACCATCTGGACAATGAAGCAGTAATTAACTTTAATAACGGGCCCATCCATACGCTGTACCAGAAGTTTTAAATTAAAGCACATCATTCGGAAAAAGTGACATTAAACACTGGCCCATCTTCGTTGAATCCTTGATCAAGCGCAACTCACATGACCCTTGTAATGTGGGTATGTAGATAAAACACAGGCCGTAACAGCATTAAACGAGACGCAGATATAATCACATCCCATAAAAATTCAGACTTCCAAATCAAAGAGTCACCCTGAAGTTATTACAGGGCTGATGGGCCGGAGAAAAAAAAATTCACGCAATTGAAGCTGAAACATCCACAAAAATAGTTGCCAGACATTTTGGCATAGTAGGCGGAAGCATTGATACAAGCAATACTTAGTTCTGAAAGCGTTATTCTTTTCCAAAGAGCCACGATAGCAAGCTTCCTTGCTGGGTGATTCTAGAGGTGTGTTCACCATTACTAAACGAAAATAATGTAGTGCAAAACGGGTGCTTTGCAAAGTCAACAATTTTGAGGGAAAAGAAATGCTCTAGAGGTGGCGATCGCATCCATCCACAAAGTAGCAAATTGACGACAGAATCAAATATGGCGACAATGCTGTTAGGTTACCGCCCTCTAGAATAGAAGAAAAAAGACCTGAAAAGAAAATTCCTTGCAAATATCACTGATCAGAGTGAGCTCCTCGTTTCATCGCGGTGGTGGACGCGGTGAAGCGGGGGAAGGATATAAAAAAAAGAGATAGTGGACTCACGAATTGGCACAGGATCCCAGCGCAAAGAAGTCGTTGGCAAGGAGGTGTGGTGGCAGATGACCGTCAAGGCGGAAGGAATGGGCGCTTGCGTTGCTTGCCGCCTCCGAGGCCGTCGATGAGCCCTGCTCTCGACTTACATTATCCGCAAGCCTGATGTTAATCAAAAGTCACTACAATTACCCGCCTCGAAGAGATAACGATTCGATAAAAAGATTATTCTAAATCAAGAATTTCGTAAACTTAAAGACGACGACAGATGGCAACTTAGCGCAATCGAATGACCCAAAACCACCCCAATAAAGCATTACTTCAAATTAACCGACACTTCCATCTAAATATCGATGAAAACCGAAAGCAAAGTCCTCCCTAGAACATATCCAACATAAAGCTTTGACGTGACCTAAGACAATTAAGGCTGTAGCCGGACGGCCTGCATCGCCCTAAATTACGCATTAATACAAAAATTGGAAATGAGAAAAACTCATTTTTTGAACAAACTGTAGTGATCTTCAAATAACAGCAGATGGAGACTCAACAAACTCGAACAGCCCACAGGAAGATGGTCTGTAAGGTTTACAATTAGCTGCGTCTTGGACAATAGAGCTTGTTTTGCAGTTGGGGTATTTGACAAGCATGATTTACTTTCACTAAGTAGACTAGAAACAAAAGCCGATTGTTGGAGCATTCTAAGGCAATAAATGCTTTCAAAAGGAGGGGGGACAGAACTCTTAAGACCATGTAGCCGACTTCATCGGGGCCTAGAAGTGGCCAACGAGCGCATTGAAGCAAACACTAGAAGCGAAAGTGCGCCGATCAGCATAGTTTAGTAGAGTGCAGAGGGGACGTGAATTTTTCCCCATTTGTTCTCAAAAGGGAGACGACATCAACGTTTTGCCACATCACCATCAAGGGTTGCGAGCGTGTGTACGTGTGCACACATTATGACCAACACATGGTGATTTCACGGACGCAAACAGGTTTTTTCTAGGAAAAACGTCATTTGATAGCTTTTGAACAGGATTACTTCAGAGTTTTTCGAAAAAAACTATTCACCAGAAGCATTTGTAGAGACGTCGTGGCCTGCCACTGAAAGGTTAAACACAAAACAAAATCGTCATGATGATAAGAAAACCTGGCGTATTACGAGGGCGAGATGGCAAAGCCCTACTATAGCTGCATCAGGGTAAAGTTAATCACGGTTATCACCTAAAGGCGCAAGGTCAGCACGGGCTGATATTTAAATTAAGTAGCACATGTGCGTAAATGCGTACGCAATGAAAAAGAATGAAAAATATGACCCTAGAAAGCCAATTAATGCATTATCTACACTCCTCTTTGTATCCGTCATCAACCGGTGTGCTATGATTGGACGATGTGTATGCAAGATAAAAGTTCGAGGCACCATGGCTGGACAGACGAGCCATTACCTAGTCGAGACTTCAAATCAGCAATGAATCGTCACAAACAGTCGAGATGTAAACATTTGTCATTGAAGGTAACTATAGGGGATGGGAATAAGGGTACACAAGGTGGAGCGAGGACACTTATTGCGCCAACGTTTGAAGGAATATCTCGACAAGAATAAAAGCTTCCAACCTAATGTTGCGCATGAATTTCGGGGGACGCATAAAGGAAAGGTTTGTGGATAGTAGCAGTCCTAAGACTGAAAACGCATCAAGTACACACGGCACTCACTGAAGCGGATGAGACAAAATCGTAACAGATAAAAGCTGCAGCCAAATTTACCTAAGTAGCGATCACTTGCACTTTATTACGGCGCTGAATGAACCCTTGTAGGCCCAGACGACAAGAGTAAGTGGCAAACAAGCAGCTCAAGCCACAACGAAAGTACAAACCCATAATTCTAGTAGTGGACAGGATGGAGAGTTGAGACAGCACCCAAAGATACACCAGATATTCCAACTAGAATACAATTTTCTGTACCGACAACCTAGACATAAAGAATGGTGTCCAGATTTAAGTAATGTTGGGAGGATGAAAAAATCGGTCATTGTTGCCAAACTACTGTCCCTATCAAGTAAAATTCAGTCACACATTTAGGTTCGCCATTTCGTTGATAGAGAGGATCAAGAAGAAAATAGGAGATAACTGAGAAAAGTGATCATAAGCAATTGAAAACGATCAACTTACTCCAGTTCCAACGGACCCAAGACGTCAACCACCTGAAATAAGAACCGTTTGATGAATATTTTGCAAAGCAGAGAATAAGACGTGGGAACTTGCATTAGACGTCAAGGCGCCGAACTACTAGGCAGTCTTCTGCAATGGGCACTCAATCAAGCTATCAGCTAGTTTTTATTCGTTTGCATTTGTGATTCGGGTAGGCTACCGAGGGGAATCGGAGATGAGAAATTGAAAATATTTGCAGCCCGGAAGAGGATAAGTGCAAACAATAAATCCTCTTCCAATAGCAAACGTCACAGTAAGAAAACATACAAGCGAGAATGGACGAAATTGCAGCGCATGACAAAGATAGTGGCATTGGGTTGGAGCACGCGAAAACCAAGAAAAATGAACTCAACATTGCTGTACAAGGGAGACAACATGACACCCTTAGCAAGTGATGATGAAACGATTTCGGTCTATCCTTGTTACGGATTTTGTGCGCATAATGAAACACCAATATGCCATAGCACGAAAACAAAAACATTAGACAGTCCTTAAAAATCGTCGCTAGCAGTAGGTAAAAGCGCAGATCCTCTTAGGTGTGGTTACAGACAATTCAAACTGGGAAGATATTTACCGAAGGGTCACCATCGGTGATAGATCCGTTCAGGGATGCAGCATTGTCAGGAAACCCGACCTGTGGAGAGTCCACCTTCCCACCATATCTTCGCCGTCTCTTGGCGGGAGTCGAGCGACCCCCTACTCCTACACCTCCTTCCCCTTCCAGACTAAGGGAAGGTATAGGAAAAGGAGAGGCTTCAGTATCAGGCAAGAGAATGAGACCAGCGTTGTCAGACGGAGGCGAGGGACTAGGCGCAAGGCTGCTGCCACCACAACTGCTCAGAGCACGTCTGCGCAAGTGACGTGCAGAGCTTCGTATCAGAACTGAACGACGAAGGTCCGCTGCTTGAGTGGATGCAGCTACAGCGGTGGGGGAAGGATAGCCGGTGGGAACACAGGGTACTGCGATTGTCGGAGCGACGTCAGCCTGAGGGCATGGCGACTCGACGTTGGTAACTCGGTATTGAGCCGTGGCCTAACGATTAAATATGAGTAATTTATCAGAAAAAGGAATTCTGTTTCATGGTCAAAAGCAACGTCTCTAAGGATCCACAAGCAATGCATTAGAATCCACCGCTCTTATGCGACGGTGCTTGAAAGCGCTGATCATTTACGCACCGCATTTATCAAGAGATTTACTGTAGCTACGCGTAGTCGAAAAAAGTTTATGCTTGATTTTGTGGAAACCTCAGCCGTTGCTCAATTCCCGAAGATTCTAGAGTTTTGTATTTGCTTACTTCCTCCTGATTGGTTCACATCAAGGAGATGTGTTTCAAGCGCACTGGCAATCACTACAAGGTCAAGGACAACCAGTTACCACATTCACACAACACCAAAATCGACCAGACAGGCGGTCTCAGGTCTTTGGCCACGGGGCGCGTGGGCACTAACTAAGCCCCTTCACTTAATATGTCACTAATAAAGACATTCGCCCCAAAGCCTCTATCTATAGCTTATCTCGTCGATAATTGAATAGAATCCAGGCAACTTTTGCATACGGAAACGTCAGTAACAAAAACGTTACAGTACAATTTATAATGAGAATGCTCCGAGAGCTACAGGAGACAGCACTGCATAGAAGATCGTCACTGCGTTACCATGAGATCGCATCACAAGCACTTTCCTTGAGCTCCTTCGCACACTCCCCACGAATGATAGTATGAGACAAGCTTTTGATCGCGGAAATCCTTGGGTCAAGTAGCTTACAAAACTGGACCTCCCAAACAAATTCCATCAGTAAGAAGAAGCGCAGTTTACCGTCCCAAAGGATACAAATGTACGTGCAGTGAAGTACGCACGAAGGGGTTAAACGGCAGCAAGTAAAAAACAGTCAACGTATCGAGCGTACTTGGTTACATGTGGCACACACAAAGAAAAGACGAACTATTCATTTCGAATGTTTTCGTCCTACAAGATTCCTGGAAAGCGAAGGCGTAAACGTCCACGCCAAGTGGGAGCATAGGTGATGTGACTGTCTGGTGCGCTGGCTTCCAGCCTTAGCCAAGGCGTCAAAATACAGGGCATGTGAAGGTGCACGTAACACCAACCCTCAGCTCAATTTTCTAATCTCCGATCGGCCAATGGGGGATTTGAGAGGTGGGATGGCTGACGAGTGGTGCTACAGGGAATGAGTCGAGCTAACAGGTAAAGCATCACAAGCCACACTCACGTCCATCATGATATCGTATTGCAGATGTTGCAGCTCATTTTCGGATACGGCACCTCCTCCCAGATTGTAGCGAATGTTTTCGATCGCGACGGAGAGGAAGTCCTAAACAAAACACCGGTTGCAGTAAGCATGCGGGTGGATAAACAATCTGACGATCAATGTAGTCATGAAGCAATTTACCACGAACCAACGCAACCACACCCACAACACTTTCAGCTTGAAGCAAATGTGAGGTACTAAATTGCAACAACACAGGGTGAAACTCAAGTAGAAACAGCTTAACAATTAAGAGTCCAACAGCAGTGGTGTGGAAACCTTTAAACATGAGGCGGATAAACATTGCTGATGATCAGCGATCGCAAAATCTAGTAGGGATAATGTACGTGCTAATTTTCAGCTAGTGATTCATAGGTGAAACCACCCCTCCCCCACCTGCCCACCTTTACAGAAAGGGATTAATGAAAAAAAATATTATTCGGCTAAATTCACTTGGTGTTTATGCTCCTAATGCAACACAAAACCACCAGCATGCGGTCTAAAATGCGAAACGAAAACGTTCAGCTTGAGTGGATCACCGAGAGTATGACTTGGGCAGATATGATGTTTATTTCGACGGAATGTTGTCAATCATCACATTAATAAAATATCAGCGATTCACGATTAGGATGAGCGTTGAGGATAATAAATATTTGGAAATTATAAGGCTAAAACTGAAACCAAATGAAAAAAATAGATTACCTTTGTATATTTCTTCATGATTGCGTCGATCTCCCGATTTACGAATGGTTGGATAAACTTTCGTAATAGCGTCAAAGCGTATACAGGATCGGTGCTGATACCAGAGCGTCTAAATATTGTATAACACACGGAGACGTGTAGTGCACATAGATAGTCTCACAAGGACGAGGTTGCTTTAAGTGGTAAAGCGAATTAAACCAGTACAAATCAAACAGTTAAGTGAAAATGCTTACATAAAATTACTGAAGGAAATTTCGATGCATACCTGATCCTCTTTTCAAAGGCCAAACTTCGCTTAGGTAGGTATTTCGGAAAGTTAAGCATATTTCGATAGCGCAGATTCAGGTTGGAGGGGTGCTAAGATGTAAAAATCATGAAAATATTTACCATTAAGTGCTAAAAATAATTAGACTGCCACAGTAAATGAGAGGGATATTAGACAAAGTTGAGGAGAAAAGGTCCTCACAAGATCTTGAACACGCGGATGCGAGAGCTCTGCATGCAAATGAGGAGGAAAATCATGCTTTGATTCATCACTGTTGGAGACAAAGACGATGGTATTTCCTGGTTCGCCAGGATTCAAAAGAGTCGCTACTGGGGAGGAACTGGGAGCAGCAGGGGAAGGCGAATCCTCGACTTTCGAAGCATCATAGTAATGGAGGTCACATCTCGCAGTCAATGGGGGCTGAGCTATGCAACCACCTGGCGTTGGCGTCGAATCAAATTGTACATCTTTGTTAAGATCCGAAGACATTTTTAGAAGGAAATCCGAAGCATCGATTATCTAGAGCAATATAAGTTCCCAAATGAAGCGAGACAAAAATGAGACGAGCACAATGCAAGCAAGTACAATAAGAGGGTATGGAGGGGCAGCATGAACGTGTACTCTCTCATGAGGTCACGATAGCACCAGGGAACTGAGCTGGAAATAACAATATTGCCCCAGTGCAAAGCATTTTATTAACAGCAAATACCCATGATCTCGTATAAAGATAGAAAACTCTTGCACACCCAAAACCGGCGCACTAATATCAACAAGATGAGCAACTACAACAACACAGCAGCTAATACTAATCATAATATGTTACTGTAGATAAAATTTTGCCTTAAAATGGAAGGGTAAGATTGAAATCACACAATACGGTGCTAGCCCCTTAAAAATACCCTTTAAGTATGTTGCGATTATCCTACAAACTTAAACATCTATCCCCTAAAATTTCATATTAATGTCGGGAGCATAGACTAGAAGTAAAATCGTATTAAATATTATTTCCAGTGATATAAAACTTTCCTTTTAGACCTGATTATGATGTTTTTAAGACCTTTTCTGTTAATTATATGAAGAGCTAGTGAAGCCCATACTAATAACTTAGCATGATTCTTTAGCTTACCCTTGTGTAGCCTAACTGGGCGCAGTCTTTGTTTAGATTACTTTGCAGTTTTTGCTTTGGTCATTTTATAAGAAATCATCAAGACTTCTTCACGTTTTTAAATAGAACTGGATTTCATTTACTTCTTAGGAGCCACACGAGTCCATGGGTGTCTTAAACTATTCTTCCCTTTTTTGTAATCCACTCTTTCGCCTTTAGCACTTAAAAACTGCCTGCTCCCAGACATCTTTATTACACAGAGGAAGAAAATGGAGTGTAGAGGTTTCCCTTTCCTCATCATCCCTTCTCCAGCCTCTACTGGTAGAACCCAGTTTTTCTTGATGCCTTTATTATGGACGAAAAGTAAATGTAGCGTCCCGGGCATGCCCGAAAGGCAAAAGAAGGCGAAGCATAAGTTCGGGAGAGATAGGAATGTAGCTGTTGGCATTGCCGGATGGCCGTTCCATTCAGCTAGATACAAAAGAGCCGCTAAATTCCCCCAAAGACCAATCAGCAGTCTGAAAAAACATTACAGCAAATGAAGAGCGCAAGGCTTAGGAGTCCGAGTAAGAATTGCCGGCATGCTAAGATCACGTTAAAAATGCCCTCCCGCCTCTGGCCTACAGAGCACAGTTAAGAAACACAAACACTAGAAGTGTGATGGAATTTAATGCTCTATTTGTTCGAACCTGGGAGATGAGTCTGTTTGCGTAGACTGGGGGTCGCACCCCACGGTATCACTAAGTTATTCCACGATCGCATTTGAATCTCCTTCCCGCCACTCACCTACAAGGCATCTTTTAAAGAACACAATCATTACATTGGTAATGAGTATTTTGTGGCACTGCCTTGATTTGCAGTGATTTCGTCTTAGTCCTTAAGCTTCAGAGTGCATCGCACCTACGTGTGTCATGTTTATAGCCTTTTTCATGCGTGAGTAGATGCTGACTTGTGTACCAAAGCGCCTTTTTTTCAATCCTATTACTGCGAATTTTGGGACTTCTATGCGTGGATTCGTCCACATTTGCTACGCTGATGTTTCCTGCTACTATTTTAGCATGAAAAATTTCCACCAACGCTAAGTCTGGTTAACTAAAAATCTGTTTTAGTGGCTGATAGAGGTCTTTACTATTCCTAAATTTATCCCCTTCTTAGGACAAGTTTGATTGTATATCTCTCCATTTAGTATACATAAGTTACAGCTCATGCATGCGCGTTCTCCCCATACCCAGCTAAAGGCTAAGGCCTCGATCCTTGGGTTCGCAGACTTATCTTCATGAACGTTGTCCAAATTTTGCCGGAGCATATTCTTTTCCGGTTATTTGCTTCACATCGGAGGGAAGAAGCCGTTTAGTTCTCGGCTCAAAGCAGACTATGATATTTTCGTCAAATTATTAACACCAAGACCCTGTTTTGGGGTGTCGCACTGTTTTTCACCTTGAGCTGAAGATGAGTCTTCGTTCCCTTATCGAGAGTGTTTATATATGCGGTTTTCAAGATCAAAATTCCACCCAGTAAAAAATTCCAATGAAACCCCGAAGCCGAGCACAGAGAGGTGTGTTACATTTGGGTCTTGGCAACAAATTGTAACCGAAAGAGGTGGGGGGACAACTGCAACAACTGCTTTGTCCCTATTGGTTCCACGGTCCACCAATCACGAACCCACTTCCTGCTCTTGCCGGTTCGATGGGCGCGGGCATGCTTCCAGCGCCCAAGTCTGCGGCAGCAGGTGGTGCGCTTTATTCCGCATTTAGTCTCTAAAGCATGGAGGACGTCAATAAGGAGCCCCTCCAAGTTGTGTATCTACCCAGTAATTACTGCGCATTAGTCCTATTTAAATTTGTTGCCTTCAGTTGAAGGGGCTCAGAATGTATGGATGTACACTACAATCTTGGCTCTGGCAATTTTTATATACTTCCTCCTTAAAGGAATCAGGTCAATGTGGTAAGTCATTGGTAAAACTGCATATTTACAAAATGGGATGCTTCAACAGGTGAAGTGTACCATAGGGGAATTCGGGACATTAGTGGCCAATTCCTCTGAGTTTTTTGTGTCAAACTACAACATTATGAAGCTTCCGCCAGTAGGATAAGACAATTTTTCTTGTTTTCAGAGGAATCTCTAAGAGTTGATTTAGTCGATTTCGATACCTTTAGGTGGTAATATTTGCACCAGTGAGCATGATTTTCATACTTCTAGCCGACTGAAACCACTGCGTTTTCATGAATTATGAAACAGCAGCTAAGGTGTCTAATCAAAAGTGAACCATCTAAATAAAACTACTCTTTAAGTAACCTATGCAAGTCATCAGGTTATCCATTGTTTACGCCTTTGACTTCGTGCATTCAATGATGAAAAGGGTGCTTCGTTGGATCAGTATTTTCCTATGGATATTTTTCTCACCCTGATTTCCATAGGAAGTCTAGGCGCACATGTGAGGAATCAGCATCGGGAATCCCTTCTTCTCGCATTTTGGCCTGGCTGGAAAGTGCAATGGTAATCTCAGTAGAATGAGCGAAATGAAAGAGGTTGTGCATGTTTACCTTCAAACGAGTGTAGGGCCGTGAGACTTCCACGATGACGAAAGGAGGCATAGCACTCAGGACTTGACGCCACGG
Organism: Taenia pisiformis; assembly: GCA_023968675.1. Taxonomy (NCBI): domain Eukaryota; kingdom Metazoa; phylum Platyhelminthes; class Cestoda; order Cyclophyllidea; family Taeniidae; genus Taenia; species Taenia pisiformis. Next base: position 16,108,002 of record CM043733.1, on the reverse strand, counting down.
GTATCGCGCAGGGGGCATGAGCTAAAATGCACACTAAGAGACCATTTGATGATCAACGTGGACTACGATTCCACTGCTATGCAGTCTAGAAAATTACTCCACCATTAAAAAAAAACAAATACACAGCCAAGATCGAGAGGAATCATTGGCTTAAAAAACACCCAAATATGAAAGTTTTATTAAAAAGTGGTGCATTTTGGCTCACCACATATGGGCAAAATCAATCTTGCTGTCAGGAACGACGTTCCAGGATTTGGATCACGTTCAATACTACGGCAAATATACTCGGTTAATAATGGTGTTGGTGACGGGTGGGTGTGCATCCACGGTACTGGAGGATTCGCCCTCTCCGCCCCTCTGGCCTCTACCTCCAACTCAGATTCGACATCAACGCAAGTTCGCAGGAAAGCTCACCCTTGTCCCTTGGAGGTGGCATCAGCCAATGGATGTGGGGAGTGTGCCTGACGTGTTCTTCTTCTTGTCCTTCCCGACGACTTCCGCACCTATCTTTTTATGTCGCGCATGCTTGTATGCTGTAAATTCTTCTACAGCACGGAGCAAATCTGGGAAGTTGATGTGGATCTTGTGTTGAAATTTTACTATTGTGAGCTTTAGTACACCTAGACATTTACGCTTAGTGTGGTTCAGAAGTACGGAGTTGGTGCGACAAACAGTCGCGAGCATCCAAATTTCATTTTTTATTGAGAGTGCGAAGGGGATCAACTTTTACTTTACACACAAAGTTTTTATTTAGTTCAATTACCTTTCACTGCTGCTATTAATAAGGATGCAGGATAATAAGGGTTTGTGTTTTTACTGAGCGTGCCAGCAAGTGGATGAAATGCAGATTATGTGTTCAAGAGAATGCATGATCACCATGGAAGGAATCCACTGAAGAGAGATCATTTACCGCCTCGGGGAGGCCGATGTGCATGAAATGCCATTGAGAATTGTTGCTGTTTGTTCACCATGACGAATTGTTCCCAATCCCATGTACACAATTACAGCAATTATAAGTTTCCTTTCAAATAAGGATTAATTTACCTGTTCATCTCAACATACATAGTCTGGAGCTCCCCTTCTACTGTCGTGCTGTTGCCGTTTCACAGAAGTAAAGGAAGAGGATTTAACAAGACATTTAAATGAATGCCATGCGCATCAACAGTTCAAGGATGACTATTCTAAACTTGTGTGATCGAATCGTTTTGATTTCAAATGGATTCGCCACCCCATTTCTAAACAACGCTGATTGGTCGAATAGTGGGGCAGATTTTGCGTTGGACCACGCAGTGCACTTCTTTGAAATCGGGGTTTAGTGCAAGTGTCGCAACAATTGTTTTGTAATCCATCGCCTTCCTAAAATCATCGCTGCTGATTATTTGGGACGTATTTATACAGGCGTTCGCCTTTACGGAATTAACTTCGCATAAGGGCAAGTAGACTGAGCACAACGCAATGTAGTGATGGTCGTAGCTGAACACGATCCCATCAGCTACCATCATGAATTAAGCCGCCCGGGTTTTTTTCAACAGCCTGATTACGCTAGTTATCCACCATTCCCACCCATGCATTCTGCCGAGGCCTGTTCCACCATTCGAGGTTAGGGTACATCCGGCAACAGTAGTGCACCGCAAAATTATAAACAAAGTCGCAGCTTGTGGGGCATAAGGTGAGCCAACAAGAGTTGTAAATCTACTTAGGGTCGAGTGAGATTCAACGGTGGATATGGAAGCAGAAGTACCGGATTATGCTATCCGGCAAGTGCTGTGGCGCAGTCAAGTTAAAGTGATGACAAATGCCTTTGCTGAATTCACGCAACACATTTTTGCAGGTGGGCCTTGGATTTATCAAAAATGCTAGTGGCTTTATTCGGTTTCTCGCAATAAGTACTACTAACAGGTTTGCAAAGATAATTGTCGCGCTTTCATTTTGAAAAGGATTAATTCAAAACCATTCAGCATAGTCGAAAAATTACGCTCAAGTAACAATGAGCACCACTGCTTTTGTACTTTTTGCTGTTTGAGCTAATGGACACTTTGTCATTTTCCAATTTCGATTCCGAACTCCAGACGACCGACTGGATAGAGTAAAACGAGGCGTAATGCCAATTTTCGTATTATGGTGCAGAGAAGTGAGCAGAGCTTTGTTCCTCGACAAAAGTGCTTTTAATTTAGCGCGAACAAAGTCAATGGTCACGAGGCGCATAATGTTAGCACTTTCACTTGATGTGGCCGAACGAGACTGAATAAACTGGCGTCTGTGCAACCAATGAGGGTGCGATGTGCTAAACACACCAATCAAGAGGTGCCGAGGTCGGCGAGCCGGGGCGGGGGCGGTTCAAAATGAACTTCACTTCGTTCGGAAAACTAATTGGCATTTTACAACCTGCGATTTTGGAGTTATTACACTTGGCAAAATTTTGTAAGGTAGGTTATCGCAATGGAGATTGTAGCTGTCCCTAGTGGCAAAGAGCGGAGTAAGTATTATAACACACATTCTTTCAAATAGGACAAAGCGAATTTAATGCTATTCAGTGAACTGCCGGACCGGAACATTCTTTTAGAATAGTTCTATGAGAATACCATTTGAGGTGTTTCAGGGCATCCACTCTAAGCATGTTTTCGCTCCATGATCGTAAGCTCCAACTCGCGAGATTTAAATACAGGCACAGCATTTATAAGATTGTTGTTCGCATTTAAACCACGCATTTCCATAGCAGTTAAGATAATCCCGAAACACACGGTTTTGCAACATGCGGTTCAACCAAATGAATGGAAGTGGCATAAGTATAAGCCAGCAGCAAACTCACCAGTACCTTTGAAACTGGCGGCACTTCCACAGCTCAGCCTTGGGTAATTGATTATTTGGCTGGCACAGAAGACCCAAAAGTGTTTCCTCAGAATTACATTATGCCTAGTTTCCACTTTGATGATTAACTTACTTCAATTTTTTCTTAGAATCCCACATAAGAGTGTCTTTGGCTACCAAAGCGAACGTTAAAGTGGCGAATTCGAAACGGCCACATTGCCGCCTTTACTAAATGTTTAAAATCCTTTAAAGCGCATTCATCAATGAAATGAGTTTGGTTTTGTCCAAATGCCCTAAGGCACCTCTGGCTGTCAAGGCGTGGAATTTTAGCGTCTGATTGAAACCGCGTCTTCTCAAATGAAGCTCTAAGGCTGCCACCGAAGCATTGATTATTGCAGCCAATCGCACCTGTAACCTCAACGCGCGGTGATGCTGATAGCTCTAGCCCTCGATATGGATAAGATCGGTAAAGACCAATGGTTCAGGCACCGCTGATGCTATCTCTAAGGCGGTTGCACACAAGGGAGGTGCACGGGGTCCTCCGCCGCTGCGGTGCATACGCATCAGCGGCACCCAACGTACACCGTCTTACTGCCGTCATTTATTTCCTTAGCAAGTGATCGCTGTGCTCTGTCGACTTCCATGAGTCTCCTTAAGCAAGAAAAAGAGGTGCTTTTCTTTAGATTCTGCAGCCTGCGATTGACGCAGGGCTTCCATTTCTGCTAATGATGAAATGCTCCGAGTTTTGAAAGGACTTAGTCTAAAATCTGCCTTACATGATCAAGAGTGCATCGTGGCTTATTGCTAATGTTGACTTTGGACGCGGGTGCGGGCAGTCTTCTTGAAAAAAATATGAGCTCAACGCCCGTTTAATTATTGCATAGCATGTCCGTCACAGACTGGCCTTTTAGAAGAACTGCATTTGGCAGATCTTTGGAGGACGGACGTCACAGTTGGAACATTAAGTAGATTGTCATGCTCAGAGTGCTCGAAGAAGGCCCAAGAATGGCACCGAGACCCGACCAGTAATGTATACGCTAGCGCATAATGTGCACCCTTAGGTGGTGCTTAAAAACTAATTCTCTAGCAAAATTACATTAAAAAGTAAATTGGATTATGTCTGTGGTGCGAAAAATTAAATGCAACACTGTCTTTGGTCTAGAATTCTTAAACCATCCTTAATGTTCTTATTGCTGGAAGACAAATTCGGTCACGCGTTTGTCTTCAGGTAATCTGAAAGCCACAACCGTGCCTCTAGCTGGTGAACAGTGATGAATGATGGCCTATCTTTTTTGCTTCGATTTGGACAGAAGCATCAATGCCCCACAAGTGGTATAATACCATCAAATCTTCTGAGAATTCCCCTTCACGAATGGGGATGAGATAAAATTCCGCTTACATGAAGACAGTAATTTTGCACATAAGATCTTAGTCGTGGAAGCTCTTATTTCTTTTGCCCTGTAGCCAGTGGATTAAAATTGTAAAAGACTGCTACTGCAATTAGTGGCGGTTACAGTGGTTACTTGTGTTGAACTAGCCCTTTTTCCAGGAGATAATTTAGTTTCCGAACGCCAACTTGAAGTCGTCGTGTTGAGCCAAGCAATGCAGAAATGTAAGTCGCCACACGCTACTGTGCTGTTTGCCCAACTCTAACAATCGTCACAAAGGTAGCAGTTACCGCATCTAAGACAATTCGTTTACAATGCCCTCATTTTCAAATCGTTAGCAAGATAACACCCATTGTCTGCATTCTGATAATTTACGTTTCACTTAGTTGTGTCCTCATCGGTGTAAACAACCATTCCTTACCTTTAGACCTAATAATATTTTGCTGAATTTTCTACTGCATCCAATGATGTCAGGGCAATCGTTTCAATTTGGAACTTTGCAGAACTGCTTGGTGGGCTGCACATTCTCATCAACTCGCCACCAAAAGAGGGAAAACTCAATTTAATACACCTGATCCACTCCTAGAGGCGCACGCATTTTCGTCAAAGCACTTTTGAAACGATGCATGACCATGCGGTTATCTCATTACATCAATGGATAATAATATTATGGCTTAATAACTCTGATATGGCGTTTTTCTACCTGCATTATCGGCGGGGCGAGTCATTAATGCTGTACCATTTTTCTAAGAATGTATACATTTCAAAAGGTATTAGCAAAGCTCGCTAAACACTTCTTTATGGCCGTGTAATTTCGTTATTCTGCAAGAATTTTTAGTAAATGCATTGTAAATGCATTGTAAATTTTAGTATTTTAAGATGCATAGGCCATTTATTTCTGAGCTAGTTTGTCCCTCTCATGAATGTCTGTGCGTGCGTCTAACAGTGAATAGGAATGGAAACTTTTCAGGAAATGCTGCCAAAGTACAGCCTTCCCATCCGCCTCCTCTGCGTGTACTTCCTCATTGCTGAACTCTTCATCCCACTGTCTGCACGTCGAGCGATGGAGCTCTCGTTCGCTGCCTGCTGCGGCGTTGGCATCAACAGCACGCACGACATGGAACTAGACGCTCTCATCAAGGATAGCAACTCGGACGAGTGCATTGCCATCAAACAGGTGGATCGAATCTTTAAAGAGGTAATCTTGCGATATGCAGCACCTTTTCTTGGCAGTTCATTAGGTGCCTTTAAAAGAAGATTCTGGCTATAGCTAAAAATGCAAATCAAGTACAGCTGCAAAATAATACAACATGATGGGAAAGCGTTTCCCTAATTTTTTACCGACATTTGAGTATAAGTGCGAGCCATTGTCATTAATTCCCACATCTGAATGAATTAAAAAGCAAACGCAATCCATTCATCCTGTTAGTGGTCAGAATGCGCACTTATGAGTGCAACCAACAGTACGTAAGGCACAATTTTACCGGAAATAATTCCCCCTTAAAAGCGCTGTTGATCCAAAATAATCTCTTTTTGGCTACGTCCTTCTTCCTGAAGGTTGCCGATGTCTACGCTGAATTACCAGACGATCAAATGGCCAAGTGCCTGCAGGTCAAACAGGGTTGCTTCTACGCAGCGAAGGCTAATATCTTCTGCGAAAATGCGGCCCGAAGTATATATTCTCCTGACGATAAGCTAACACCGATTAGTCACTTTTCGCCTGATCTTCTCATTTCCCCAAGGGTAAGGCTTTCGTTCCTCATACAAACTACTTTGAGACTTTGATTAACCGCCTTCGAATTGGCAAAAAATCTAAAGTTGCAATGATCTTTAATTAGGATTGCTGCGAAAGACACAATCGACTTCCAGCATCGGATGTCGTTTCGGAAGATAGCATGGACTTTGACATCAATGGCGTACCACTCTGCTGCACGGTCAAGGGCTATGAAGGTGGGTCTAAAACCCGGTTACCTCGTATGCATGCAGTGGCAGATTTCCTCACGTTAAAACCAAGGTGACGAAACAAAACGACAAGCGCCTATCACATCGTATTTTAGAGAGAATCTCCGTGTTTGTCTCCGTTTCACACAGCTTTCCTTTGGAGGTGGCAGGATTTGGAGCCTTAATAACTCTGCTTACCTCCCCATTGTTAAATGCATAAATTATCAAAATTACCAAATAAAATCCAACTGTGTAGCTTTTTTATTTCTATTAGTTTACTATTATTCGTCAGGATGAGGCGCATTGCTTCCTATCGCAGCACCACCATTGGTCGTGGGTTGGAGACGAACTAAGCGCACGTCTGAAAACTCCGTGTACCAATTTGAAAGACTTTTGAATCACTATTTCGCAGCTAATTATTAAGTAAATCACCATAGTAATGAACCGTTTTTTGCGTTGCCTTCCTAAACGCATGGATTGGTGGAGTGCAAGATCGAATGATGATCCTAATGGTTCCCGTTTACTCAGCCTTGTATATACGCTCTTGAGGATTGTGGTTTATAAAGTTTCTTTTAATTTAGTCTGACGTTAAATTTCGTCTTATAATACATATGGATGGCAATTTCATGATGCGACTTTTCTTTGAATATTTGGAAGCAGTTCTTTTGTGGCAATCTAGTTCCTGACGACCTGGATCCCTTCGCTCATGCGATTACATCAAGGAGTGGTGAGGATTCCCATGAAAGATTAACAAATAACTATGGCGTCAAGTCCACCTCGGTGACTGCTGTAGTCTCCCTACCGTCAACCGTATCTACGGCGACGCAACCATCAATGTCAACCAGCAGTTACAACATAAAGTCGTATATGGAGCATGGGAGCCCTGAACCATTTAGCTCAACAGTCAGTTCGACAGAATACTCATACTCCAATTCGTTTTCCGCCTCTCCTCCCCCGACTCCTATATCGCGCTCTCATCTTCCGACGTATTCTTCCCCATATTCACCTCAAATGCAATATAGCACGGAGGCGGAACTCGTCTGTGAGCCTGGTTTCACGTGGAATCCAGAAAAGCAGCTGTGCCTCCACACACTAGCTCGCTGTCCCAAGGGCATGTACCTTTCAGTTAATCAAAGCAAGTGCCTACCGAAAATTGGTGACAGGTTCAACTGCGCTCCCGGTTACGAGTTCCGTAATGACATGAATGGATGTGAGGGTAAGTAAGCAGCTCATTTGATGCATACACAGGCCAATTTGAACGCACTTCATGAGTTAAATTTGCCACACTTCAAAGCATATTGTTTGGGTTTCTTGATACAATCGCTTTGACAATTGACAATCTGGAGGTCAGGCCAAAAATGGAGTCAATTTAAGCATACCTTCAGCATGATGAATCCAAAGGTGCCTGAACGAGTTTTAAAATGGTTCAACCAATGAAATAAATGTGGTCAATAAGTAAAATGAAATCAATTGGAAATTAATTTGCATGAGTTCTAATGGTCTGGAAGTCAGGTAGGCTTCACGATCAGGCTGTCCTTGTTTAACGAGTTTGGATGTCAAGGGATTGTTGGTTAACCTTCCTCTTTTCCAAAACGATGAGGTGTCAACTGTCAGGAGTTTCGCATGGTTGCATTCTGCAGTAAACATTCTGCGTGTTGGCGTGTTTCTCTTTTGCAGTTCTAGGCTAAACTGAGTAAACAAACCTTTTAAGCACCTCGGAATAAACATTAATTGACCAAAAATGCATGCAGTCACGGACTAATCCCCGTCGCGCCTCGTGACAAGATGCGGGATCAACAAGCTGTGGTGTAAGTGGCGATTGATTGACAGCTGCTCAAAGCTGTTGATTTTAGTCGATAGAATTGGGTTCCATCAGCATTATTTAAAACGTTGCTACCATACGACTTGACAAATAAGTCAGCTCCTGAATGAATATCACAATGCGTCGATGAAGGCCAAGGCATCAAAGCGTGCTGCATTTGAAAGTCACAGCGACAGCGATGCGTTTACTACCATCCGCATTTACGCGAATAAACGGTTCGGCTACACGTGGGCACTACACAGTAAGCTATGACAACAGAACACTTTTGAGGAGCCAGAGGGAAGTTTCAAACTCTTGTTTGCCACTCTCGAGATTCCTTTCTTCTTTCAATTGAACCCACGAAGCTAACGATGAAAAAAATTGGTTCAAACGTTTTATTTTTGGGTTGAAAAAGGATGCGTATATCAAAAAATATAGTTACACCTGCAGTTTTCTGCCCATACTAAACGTCGAAACGGCTACAGGATGGGAGAATATGCTAGTATTACCAAACGATCCCATGGCACAAAGCCTTCCTAAGGGTGCGGTGTTCAAGGTGTCAAAATTACTGCGCTCACATTTCCAAATTAGTCAGCTCAACTGCAAAATCACGACAGATTTCAAGACAGAATATCTCCGCACGTAAAGATTCACATTAATGACAGCGGAGTCTGTAGACTAAGTTATCAAACCTGTCACTGATTTGATAATATCATCCAAATATCCTGCTACTTAACATCTAATTGCCACATCAGCATACGACGCTGTCATCTGTAAAGACCGAGTTCCACCGGTTTGGAACTTGCGCATTTGTTTTTGAAGCAACTTCTTCAGTGCCACGCACCACCTACAATCGTTCGATATCGTTACTGTTCCTCATCTCAGATTAGAAATGCATGATCGCCGACTTGCAAGTGAGTGCAGCACTACCACAATACCACCCATTTTTGGTGGACTAAGCTTGACACGAAAGTTCCTTACACCATAAAAGTGATGTGCCATTTGGATCGTTTTTCGTTTTAAGTAAGGTTACTGATGTGTTTACATTGCTTTTTCTCCTTAATGCATGCCGCTGTATGAGCATGTGCATGTGTTTATCGCAATGTTTTGCTTCTTACTGTGCGATTGCGATGAAAAAAGACGTTAATGAGTGCGAGGAGGGCGTTTTGGAGGGTAGTCACTACGTGGCCGCCTGTCCCAAGTCCGGCCAGCAATGCATCAATACAGAGGGGAGCTACAAATGCAATTGCAAACAGGGCTTCCAAAAGACCCGCGATGGTGAATGTGTTGGCAAGTTCAACCTTTTAATAACAACTACATTTGCAGTAAACAACCTTTCTTTCAATCTTTTGCCTGCTTTTTGTTCCAATCCGGGTGTTCAGAAAGCCCCTTAAACTATGCCCAATAAAAGACGTGACATTTCATTGCAATTTCTCGTAAAGCAAAAGGCCACATTTTCAGCTCCATCCTAATCGCGTAAGATTCCCACATTACTTTGTTTATTGCATACACTGGTGTCTTCAAGCCAATTTTCGCGATGCGTTCGTATATGCTTTGACCTGCATGGATGTGCGCATTCCGTGGCGGTGCAGACGGTTGCGCATCTTAAGCTAGTTTAGCCAGTAGCGGATGTTGCGTAGCACAAACAGAAGAATTGAACCATGTGTTTGGATATCCCAAATGCTTCCCTACTTCGCAGCATTAAGGCAAAGGAAATGACTATGCTTTTGAACTTATGATTGCTGAATGGTGCCGTATTTGGGCTTATTGAAATCGGGACTATACAACTGCTGCATGCGCGCTTTCAGAATGCCATTTTTTTCGCTTCGCGCATTAAGGAAAGTGCGGTTCGAGAAATTGAGCAGTACATTTGAAGGAAATTGGGCCCTTTTCAGATATTGACGAATGCAAGGTTTCTCCGGAGGTCTGCAAAGCGGGCTACGAGTGCCGAAACGTGATTGGATCCTTTCAATGCATTCGCCAGGTGCCCTGCGGCTTTGGCTACGTGCTCAACTCCGAGACCCAGGAGTGCGAAGGTGATCAAAGTAACCATTTTTGCCTTAAAACCCATCAAGCGTCTCAACTACCATTTATATCAGTCAGCTTGTAAAAAAAAAGGTTTTCAAAGTCAAGATTAAACTAAGCCTCCTGATTTAATTGCAATAGCGTTTGCCCTTTTGCTTGCACCTAGTAATGTGAACTCTGCTCAATAATACTAATGCGTGTACTTTAAAACAGTTGAGGTGTGTTTTCATGTTCCACAATTAGACATCGATGAGTGTAAAGCACAACCGGATATCTGCGGTCCGAACATGATCTGTGTAAACGTGCGAGGAGGAATGAAGTGCATCCCAAAAAAGTGCCCCGGGAAGCTGAGGTAAAAGTCTATCACTTCCAGCCAACTTAGAGGGAAATACGATGTTATGCAAGAGTTGAATGGCACTGTTCGATGACAGGTTATTTGCAGCTGCTTAGCATCTAGCATCCGCTATCATTGCTTCTTAATTGAATTTCTTTGAGTCACATTCTCCAAACAGGCTCATGTAATTTGTCCCACTAGAACCAACTACTCACTTTCATGCGGTCGTAGAAGCCTAAATGGAAACACTCCTTCGTGCACACATATCCTTACTATTTAATTTTAGACGAAACTCCAATGGATTGTGTGCGCCTTGTCCGTCTGGCTATACATTTAATGAGCGGCGAAACAGTTGTGAAGGTAGAGTCCTATTTCTGGTAAAATGAAGGCTTGTTTCAAATCGCCTTAAATCCAGGGAGATTTTTTCACAGCGCTGCCTCTAGGTCAACCAATTAATTCGCTTATCGCAGCCTGGGCATTGGCCAGATTAGAATGTAACCTCGGCCTTAGCCGTGCCCTTGAGAGAGGCAAATTGGTGAGGCTGTGGTACGTTTTTTTAGGGCCTCACACCTGTTTCTTCCTGAGTTAGGCTTGCTTACGGTACTTATGAACAAAAAAGAGCTTAGCAATGAGTTAGAATTTTTTATTCCGTCCACGATGTTTTGGCCACGAATTATTTGCCCATAATTCAGATAATCTTGGCCACTCAATAGTCTTCCTAAACCTCCTCTTCCAAGCATAGACATCAACGAGTGCGAGTTGAATGCGACTCTTTGCAGACCCTTTGAGCGATGCACCAACCGCCCTGGCGACTACATCTGTGAGCCGAAGTTACGCTGCGAAATGGGCTTCCAACTCAACGTGAATGGAACCATTTGTGATGGTAAGTGTCATGACTTGCAATCGGTTGGGGTTTCCATTTGCCGATGCGCTCGAGTTCGCCTAACCAAATTTTTAGTGTGCGAATGAGATCTGACAGATGAAACTCAGTGTGGCCGGTGAATGAAATGGCGGTAGTCAATTAATCATTTGCAATGTGGTGATTTGTGGGGGTAACGAAATATAAATTCAAATGAAATTAATGAGCTCAGGCCACCCTTTTGATTGATTTCAATATTACTATTACAGGCATACATTTCGATCTCATTCTTAAGTCTTAAAATAATTCTCTGGTATTACTAACTGAACGTTTTAACGATAAAAAAGCAAAGTATTCGAGCAGTCAGATTCAATTGCAATCTTTACGAAAGCTTGAGTAAGTGATTCTGGTTATCCGCTTAACTCCTTGACATTAAGTCTGGCAGGCGCGACTCCACTGCCAAAATGGATGCAAGAGCTCACAACATTAAAAATTTCTCACTTTCACAGACATAGATGAGTGCAAACTGAAGGCTTTCAATTGTCGACACGGTCAGATATGTGTTAACACACCCGGTGCCTACAAATGCGAGCCCTCGCCCTGTCACCACACCGAGAGGTACCTTATTTTTTAATCGAAGATATCTTGATGCTTGACTTCTTAGCACCTTCATTATTAGCTTCTGCCATGAGCCTGTATTTTCGTGTGTGTCCAACTCTCAACTAGAAACGCTACGACACAAAGGCTTCATTGTAAGCCCCTTTATTTTTTCGGTTGGCATGAGTTTGCTTGCGCTACAGGCAGCTGTACTAGGAACAGCGGTTCCATTCTATCGTATCGCAGCATTTGGGTGGGTTTGATCGGTTGTAGCTATTACTAAAACACCCCCTAATTCGGCCTCTTTGTAATGGTAGCCGTGAAAAGAGAACCGAAAGGGAACGGGATGGGAGTGTTTTCTGAAGATGCCGGCGTATTCTCAAGTGCATTACAAATACGACTCTCTGATTTTTTTATTTGAGTGCAGTGTCAAATTCATGTGACATGTTCGCCACTCAATTACGGCAAAAGTTAGCTTAAGATTTTGTTATTGACACTTCCATTGGCTGAAAAATAATGAAATAGGAGGATGTCCATAGGCTGGCTTTGTCTATGGGCACATTCTGCATGGCCCAGCGTTGATTGGTGGAATCTTGCTAAAAAATTATATCAGAACTGTGATCTTGGAGAAAGTGACGAAATGACATTGAATTAATATGGCAAAGCCCACTATCAGCTAAACCCCTGGTTCCTGAGGTGAGTGCTTGAAGAATGCCTTGCCACCCTTATGACTGTCAGCTTATGCATTGCCCCAGATAATGTCGCCTAAAGTCAATGTCTGCAAACAGTGCTTCTGGCGTGATCTTAGCCTCACAGTTTGAAAATTTAAAATCCATGTTATTTTTTTCTGAATAGGTACGATTACGCTTTGGGACAATGCGTTTGCTCCACGGGATTCCAGCACCGCGGAAAGGAATGCGTTGGTGGGTTAAGTGCTATGAGATGTAAATTTCAATCGCGAACTTTTATGCTATTAAAGCGTTACTCCTAAGTCGCACCAATCAATTTCAACAAATGACGTTTGGATGCAATCCTATGTTTTTCTGGAATAATACAGTTCCCATGTTTATTTAAACAGATATAGATGAGTGTGCAGAGGAAGAAAAGCACGGAGATCCTCAAAACCCTTTGTGTGGATCGCACCAAGTGTGCGTCAACACAGTTGGTGCCTACAGATGTGTCACACTAACGGACTGTCCGAAGGGCTTTCATCGAACATCTGCAAAGGCGTCGTGCACAGGTTTCGTTTGCAATCTTAGGAGTTGATGTGATCTTTTTTCTTCCATAAAAAGGCAAATGTGGTCAAACAATATTATAAGGCTGAACGCAGATATCAAAAGTCACTTATCCATGGGAAGCCACCATAGTCAGCGATAAATAACAATTTCATCTTGGTGGTAAATTTAAGTGTAATTTTAGCGTGATAAATGCATATTTTATGCATGAACTTACTTCGTGCATCGCAAATCTGAACCTTCTCATTCAGATATCAACGAGTGTGCCACAGGAGACGCGAAGTGTGGTTTAAACATGCACTGCGAAAATACCCTTGGGTCATACCGATGTCTCTGTGAAAGGGGCTTTAAGAACATAAACGACACTGCCTGTATTGGTACGTCTTCCTTATTCCTACCAGACCCGTTTAATCTTCGTCACAAAACTAGAGTCCTCCGGTTTCAGCAATGCAATGCACGTTTATAAATAAGTGGCTGAGAAGTGACAAACTTTTAAAATAATACCCCACTCTTTGTACAAAACAGTGATCAGTACAGTCGTGGCAGTTTGCGCGTCCTCTTCTCCCTTATGCTATTTGTTCAGTAGGTATGCATAAGTAGGAGTTTATAACATGAAGGCACTTTGCACTCAGCAGGAGCATTGCCAGCGAATGCCTTGTAGATATTAACGAATGTGAGGTATTTCGTCCGGAGGAATCGTGTCCGGACAAGCGTGCTCGCTGCGTGAACACTGCTGGTAGCTATCGCTGCATTTGCCCAAATGGATTTGTCTGGCACAGCTATCCCGTCTATGCGTGTCGAGGTAAATGAGTCCATTTTTTTTCCATAAAACTAACACTACTTATGGGGACAATTGAAGTATAAGACCAAACCAAACCGGACCAAAAGACGAATGTTCCACATCATATAGAAGTCAAAAAGCACGACTTTAGGAGTTGTAATGCGATAATAAATTGCAAATTAATGCAAATGAAGTAGAATAAAACACAATTTATTGTACAAAAGGAACATGACAACTCTTTTAAACTTATTATATGCTCGCTTGGCATCTTTTGTCAGCATCGACTGCTGTTCATTCTCGCTCTGACCAACTGATTTTGTTTGCTCTGGAATCAGTCATTTAATTTCAAAGCTTAGAACAATCAGTTTTGACATGTGCCCCCTGATTTTCGAAAGCATCCCTCCCTATACATATGAAAAGTCAAAATCAGCATCCTATTGAAGACCACCGCGTTTATCAGTGATAAATTTGCCATGTCTTGGTTCCTTTCAAAAGAACCTTATAATGCGCATTCATCGTGAGAGAATTTACATTTTTTAAATAACCTACAAAGAATGCATCCAGCCCATTCCTAGGGTTACTTAATATAGTAGTGGAAGGCATTGTTCTGTGAAGATGGCTTGAGGGCCAGCCGGACGTTAATGGTAATCTTTTCTTTAGACGTCAATGAGTGTGTTCTCGGGATTAATACATGCGGGCCCGACCACCGGTGCATTAATGAGGAGGGCGGCTACCATTGTGAATGTGCGAAGGGATATCGCCTCAATTGGGACAATCGAAGTTGCATCGGTGGGTGTCTTAGACCTCGCACTATTCCTCACAAACACAGATTGATTGTTAATGCAAACATCCATCAATACAGAGTTATGGTATGGTCTTAATTGAGGTAAATCTTGACTTAGTGGGGCTTTTGTATTTTTGCCTTTTTCATTTCATGCGCAGACATTAATGAGTGCGCGGAGAAGGGCGCAGGTGTGCTCTGCCAGAGCGGAATTTGTGTCAACACTCTCGGCTCCTATCGTTGTGACTGCCCTTCCGGTTTCCGTCTAGGAAGGGTTGGAAGCTGCGTTGGTAAGTCCCCTTGCCTACTGCGTGCTTGAGCTATAAAAATTAATATGCTATAAGCCATACCATTGAGAGCACAAAAATACTACTAAAAAAAAGGAGGGATCACAATAGGATTGCTTTGTGATCATGGAATTGAAAATAAAATTGATCTCGATGCTGTTTTGTGCAATTTATGTATTCACAGCCATGCAGTATGACTCCAGGCTCCGCTAAGCTCTTTGCATGCAATGGGACAGGAGAGCTGGACAATCGAAGTACGAAAGCGATATGACATATTTGGGCGCTTAAGGGTTCCTGTCAGAAAGTCTGACAACGGTTTCAGTTATACACCTCGACTTGGGCAACATGGATCTCTACGCACTTAATTATTATTCCACTGAACAATAAAGCCATCTTTGTGACGGTTGGAAAATCTCTTCGACTCGTATTATGTAGGTGGCTTCCGCATAGGCCACTGTCAAGAGACCTTTGATAAATTTGGTTGCTCATTCACAAGTTAAAACTATAATTCGTTGACTATTTTCTGCGGCAACATCGACAAAATTTTAAATAATACTGCGGGACTAGACAGGAGGGATACTTCAGGGTCACTAGGGTATTGTTTCTCCAGTCTGGAGGGCTGCAGACAGCCACAGAACCACGAAAACGGTAGAAGCACAGCTGCTGACAGCAGAAGAGCGAATAACATTAAATGATGAGCCAGAAAAAGACCTTATCATCGTAGTTGATTTCAACTGCTGCAAATCCATCAGTTATTGAACGCCAGAAAGTCAATTTCCACCCAAAAAGTTAAGGAAAGTGAATAATTCCTCCTCAGTTAGCACGTTTTGCTAAATTACGTATCTGCTTTTGCACACGTCTGCAGACATCAATGAGTGTCAGGAGCGGGATGGCATTTGCACCTCACGCCACGCCCGGGGAATTTCATTCAGTTGCGTAAACCTTCATGGTTCCTATCGCTGTGTCTCCGAGCGCTGTCCATCTATGTATGCGAAACGAAAAATTGCAAATGGCTACAGGTACCCAAACAATGTCACATTTCTCCCTTAAGCTTCAGTAGTAGTGCCCTACGTTGCCTGATGATCTTTTGCAGGTGCTCCTTAATGCCAGAATATGAATGCAATACATTTGATCCGTACTGCCTGAAGGATAGACCACTCCGAATTGATCATCTGCACATTGAGCTGCCCTCAGTTTTGAAAAAGCGACTTGTCCTAGGTGAGCTGGATTCTTCAGTGGTCAAACGCGGGACTGTAAACGTTGAACTACTGGAACACTACGCCTACGACACACGCACAAAGCGACACATTTCAGTGAAAAATTCACTGAAGGTAGATTTCTTATGTAAATATGGTCAAAATAACTATGGGGTCCTTTTTTTGTACTTTTAATCTGGATTATAGTTAGCTGTGAAAGCCTCCGACAGACGAACGGTAGAACTGCTATTGGTGAGACCAATTGAGCCGCCGGCGGACATTTTTGTCTCTGTCCGCCTGTCGGAAATGCTCGGAAGGAGAAGCAAAGTCAGATCCAACACAAGGTTTTATCTCTATGCGACTGAGAATAACAACTTGAATTCGACCGCCGTCAACAACGACATTGATGACTGGAGGAGCAAGAAATGATGTGTGCAGTGCTTAACTCAGATCAGATGCCAGTTAATGCGCCCATGCTTCATCTTGCTCCAAAGGAGCCCACTCGTCCTGACCATGTGTTCCCACTCGAAAGCTCTTCCTCACCTGCACACACGATGACGCCACACTTGATCTCTTCATTATGTTGAAACATTCTTAAGCGTCTATAGCGTTCTCGTCAAATGAACCTCTCTGCCACTTTTAATAAACATTTACTAACTAATGTGACATCAATGAAATGTCGCTTTAACAAACGTTTTGGCAGTGTGTATTTCCAAGTTTTACTAAAGTTCCACTTATTAGTACCGATTGAACATCACCGGCACTTAAAAATGCCAACATTTACTTCCTTTAAAGTTGGAGTCATCATATTTCAGCCGTGAATTACTTCAAGTTCCCTCCTGATTGAGTAGACGCTACAAGAATAAGAAACAAAAGACTATGCATGTTGGATCAGGGCTTTCAAAATCCTTCGCTAACTGCACAGATAATGCAGTAATAATGTAGATCCATCTCAACTACTGACAAATAACTGCACGTCCATTATCTCAAGCCTGTTGTGACCTAAGGTAGCAAATCTCCCCACTAACTTGGTAATTTCACTTGAGAAATATTTATCTTTTTGCCAAATCTTAGCACTCATGCATCGCTGCGCCTGCGCAACCGTCTGCGTGAACAGTACAGCCCTGATTCACCGGTCTGGGTCAGTTGTTTCCATTTCGGCAAACCAATTCTCGTGCTCTCGGAATCATTTCTTCAAGAAAGCCGCAAGTTTAACCGCAAAGTTCTCGTTCTCAGAATGGGTCCAAATCACTCTGAAGCCCTGATTGTTCATGCCTCTGCAAGAGAGACTGACGACTGTTTTGAGCGTTGCAGTGTTTTTTTGTCTAATTCCCATGGGCTCCAATGTGGATAAGTGCGTGATCCATATCCCACACTAGTGAAGCCGGTGCCATTCTACTCTTATGCAAACCCAAAGAATCGTACCGACTCACGTTCCGCCTATGAATGTCTAGGAAGCCTAATGAGCTGAGTCCCACTTGCTTTTGCAACAACAGACCCATGACATAACGAAGTCCACAGTCCAAAATCTGGTAGCTTTTATAACTATAGCGATCAGCTGCAAACGTCTTAACCCCCTGGTGGCTAATTTAAACAACAATGATAAGAAAACTTTTCCTAACACAAGAATAAAGTGCTTAACCTTTTTAAACACTAATTTAACTGAGGTAGGATGTGAAGACCACCGTGACAGCTAAAACAATGCTTCCATTTGGCAAAAGTCGGTACCACTAAAGTTTATAATGCCAACAGACGCGGACTTCCAAAGGCGTATTTAAGTTTAATTTTTATCAGTAAACGACAACCGCTTAGGAAATTGAAGTGATGCAAAATGGTGCTAAGCTATTTATCATGCAGTTCGATTTGCTGCGCAGAGCTCGGAATGCCACTTAATAAGTGTGGTCGACTAAAGTATGCTCAATGCATTTGTTTTGAGTGCCTAACTTTTAACTCTTGTTCTTGCTCCTAATTCGTCTTATAAATCCGCCCGAATCGCACTAGCTGACCTGATCAACAGTGTGCGCAGAGAACCCCAACACCAGACGCAGGTACCGGCGAATTAACTCGGCAACAGGCATTCGAATTTCTGGTGCTAACCAACTTCTACACTACTACCTGAAATCACTAATTAATATCATTTAATCATTGGTTTAAAGTTAATGACAACTTAAAGAGACCTTGTTCTTTTATTTTCCACCAACTTTAATCAAAATAACGCATTCATTCCTGATTATTGCTACTAAATTAAGCCGATATTGCCTAACACTGGCCAATCGAGCAATGGATCATCCGGTGGAGAAGAGAATGTTTTTGGACTCAATCGCTAAAACATGCAACGCTCATTGTGATTTCTCTTAAATTAAATAAAATACGTCCTTGAACATATAGCGATCAGCGATCTGCCACAAGCAAATTCCGTAAACTCTGTGTGCGGAAGGTAGGATCCGGGATGGCCCCGAAGCCATTCTGCACCAACGCAACCGTTTTCAATTCTCTCAAAGCATAACTAAAAGTGTGTATATCTACGGATTAAATAAAGTAAGCGAGTGGCATTGTAATATTTTGTTTGATCACCGGCATCGGCTATAGTCACTTGGGCGGCCATTCTGATTTAGCCGGGTGAGCTAATTTCCGGGATATGCCACCAGTTCCGTTCCCTCCATTTGCTGGGCATGCATACCCTGTCCCGGCATTAGACCTTTTTACTTTTAATGAAGTCTCAAGACGCTACACGTTGTATTTTAGAAGCAAGTTCCCAGTACTTAAATTGTTTTTGTCCGCATGCAATCGCTTATGCTCTTTACAAATGGATAAAACTCTATTTCAATTATAATTTAATTACCCCAGCTACCACCCACCTGTCTTGCCAAACTAAAATAATGGTGTGCAGATTCCAAGCAAATGATATTACTGCCTTAGTATTATGTCAGCTTTTACCTTTAAGAAAGCCTTGGAATGCTACATTGGTGGAAAGCAGACTCGACTTTGTAGAGTTCCTACCCCGGTCTATACCACCCGTGATAGGGATAGGTGAATCTCTAACCCCTCATAGCGGAAGTGTTTATGCCAACTTTCGCCTTCCGCATCTACTTCATCCACTTTTCAACAAGAAAGCTATTAGCTACTGAGGCGACACTAGCGATGAGCCATCCAAAAGTGACGTAGTTGAGATTTATCCAAGCTACCTGCTCAAGGAGACTGGTTTTAAATGTCTCTATTTAGGACCTCCGATGGCCAGTAAAACCCCCTACTCAGAATGTAGCTTCTAAATATAACGAAGCTTCAAATCCACCTGAGTCGCCGAGGAAAATTAATGGCGAAATGATCAAACATCTCCTCAGTTGCGCTTGAATTGCGATAAATTGCACTGTTAGCTCGCAGGTGTTTGTTCCAGCACTGATTAGGATGCAACAAACGATGCGGGCGGTTTACCACTAGTGTACTGGGACAACGCTAGAAAGAAAAGGAAGGCCATGTTTTCTTTGTTTGTTTGATTGCAGAATCGGTTTCTGTCATTTAGAGGGCTACAATGTCCTGCAGCGCATGCTAACCTGTTGGCCGAGTTACCTTTGCTACAAGAGTATCATAGCCTATTGCAATGTCTTGCTGGTTCGGACGACTAGTTGGCCTTCTGTCACTTAAGTGGCCATATTTGTAATGCTTTGTTTACTTGAACTGCTGGTTGAAGTATGTTAATGTGGTTGTCGTTTTGGCCTGTTCGCATGGGCTGGCCTCCAGGCAACACCTGAAGCTGAATCCCCTGTCTACTATGAATATATGTATTCTTTTCTACGTTTAGCATTCTTTCATCTGTAAGAGATACTTGGAATGCGCCAATATTGATTTAGCCACTTGATCTGACCTCTCCCTCCTAAATCCCTACGCCTTCTGTAATGCTTGTGTTCTTTAAAATGTACTTTGTAGGTGAGTGGTGGGAAAAGAATTCAAACGCAATTGTGGAACACCGTGGCGATACCGTGGAGCGTGGCGCCTATTTTACGCAAACAGACTGATTCCCCAGACCTGACCTGTACTTAGATGTTAAGGAAACCTGAGCCTTCTCATGGTAAAGGTGGTCAACGGGAAAGCGATGCAAAGGGTGAACATCCTACAGTGGTGGCAGCGTTGGCGGACTCTTCCATTTTCAGATGGACATGGGTTTCGGAGAGTGGTTAAGATTTGCGAAACTCAGCATCTATTTATTCCTCCGCCGGCAGAGAACACCACCATTCCCCATGACCTCTTTTTGGCGGCCATCCATGCTGGAGGGGAGCCAGATTCGGATCTGGATGATTGCCGTGATACCCTGGCCCAACTCGTGATTGACCAGAGAAAACATTCCTTGGCCAAAGTAATGAGAGCCCCGGTGAAAGTGATGAGGAGTTCGCCAGGTCTCTCCAGCGGCTATCGGAGCATGCGTTCAAAGGATCTCCGCCCAACAGGGTGAAGAATTGGCTGTCCATATAGTTTAAAGCGGGGGCGCAGCCACCAGCCCTTGCATTGAAACTTCGTGCGGAGAACACCAGAGACTTCAGCTGCCTGGTTGAGTTAGCGACCAGTAGGCGTCACGGAATCCCTCTGGGATCCCCGCCCCACGAAATCAACATCCGCCCGATTCCTCTACATTTGCGTTGGAAACCACCGCGTTCCTCGCCTAGATTAGATGAGCCTTACCATTCCTTTTCGAGCAGGCTCCGACATGATACCCTCCCATTTATGCGAGTTCCTGGCAAGTTAAAGGGTAACTCCTGTAGCTTCCTCATTGACTCGAGTGCAGCCAAATCGCTGATGAACCCCAAGCCTTCCCACAACTGCGCCCTAAGTTCCGCTGGGATCGTTCATTTACAAAATTGTAAAGGCAGAAGAGCGAAAGACGAAGGTACAGGGCGAGACGTCGCTGACGGTCTCATTGGGGACGGAAACTTGGAAGGTCCCATTTATCATGTGCCCTGAATTAGTCTAGGACGTAATACCGGGCGTCGACATCCTCCGCAGGTCCTGGGCTGTTTTAAATTTCGCAGAAGGTACTCTCACTACCCTGCAGTGCAAAGAAACTATTCTCGCTACGCCCCCATCACTAAAGGACGCAGACGAAATCTGCAGTGCCCTATTCGACACGGCAGGCATCCAAATCAGCAATTTAGGCGGCCTCTGCTTCCAGATGTCACAGATTACTGATGGAGAGAGGAAGGAGCTACATACCCTTCTGAACGAGTATCCAAGCATGTTCTCCTGACAAGGAACGGAACTTGGGAGAACAAATATCGTCCGACACACAATGGACACTGCGAAGCTAGACCTGTTTGGCAACCCCCCTAGACGCATTTCTCCCCCCTTGAAGAAGTAAACCGCCTGGTGGATGAGATGATCAAGGACGAGGTGATTAAGCCATTCAGGTCACCTTGGACCTTCTCATTTGCATTGGTAAAGAAAAGCGACGGTAGTCTACAACTGTGCATCGACTATAGGAAGTTAAATGACGTAACTAAGATGGACGCGTCCCCATTACCCCATATTAACGACGCCTTGGATTCTCAACATGGATCAAAGTGGCTCTCCACATTGGATTTAGAGTCTGGGCATTGGCAAGTAGAGGTAGCGGAAAAGATGAAGATGAAGTGCCAAACGGCCTTTACGAATTCCAGACAATACCTTCGACCTCTGCAATGTCGCAGCCAACTGCCAGCGACTAATGAAGACAGCGTTAACTGGACTCTTCCCGAAATACTGCATAATCTACTTTGACGACATCCTGGTTTTCGGTAGAGACACCCATGAGCATAAGGCCAACCTTAAACCCGTGCTGGACCGCCTAGAGAAGGCCGGCCTGACTCTGAATCCAAAGAAATGCCACTTTCCCTGTCCGTTAGTGACCTTCTTAGGACATGCGGTTTCATCTGAGGGGATGGCACCATCCTTTCTGTCTCGAATACAAGTATTCTGACCTATACCTAGCCTTCTCTCCGTCTTTTAGAGATGCTTGGGACGCTACGGACGGTGCTCAAAAGACAGTGAGGCTGTGTAATGTATGTGCTCTTTAAAAATATGCTTTGTAGTTGTGTGACGGGAAAGCAATTCGAAAGCAGTCGTGGAACAAAGTGGTGATACCGAGAAGCGCGGCACCAATCCTGCACAAAAAGACTAATTTCTTAAATCTGAGCTGCACTCTGTGTATAAATTAAGGACGTTGAAGAAACCTGAGCCGATGGAAAAAACCAACGTCCCAGACACTCAGCCATGTTTTTTGCCTTTAATTGTGTTTGCAATCACTAGCGTGGTAATGATTATTAAAGAATTAACTTTTAAAACAATGCTTCGTACTTGACTAATGATAACTACAAACCACCTATTTACAAAAGCTTGTTAATTCTGGAAAATTGTTAGTTTTAAAATAAATTTTACACAAAAAGTGCTTTTGCATTTTATGGTTGTAGAGCGTTCGTTTTTTCATCGTCTTCCCATTGACAGCCCTTAACATGAGAAGGTTCCGTCTTCCTCGACACCTTTATTTTAAGCACAAATGCAGATAGGGGGATAAGTAGTTAGTCTCTGTAAGCTGGGTCAGCGCCTTCCTACTCGGGTTCACTACATTGTCCTATCACCGCGTTTGAAGTTCCTTTCCTTCCACTTACATACAAAGCACATTTAAAGAACACTGATATTACAATGGTATTTCCTAGTTACTTGTTTAACTATACAATTTGAAACATAACCACCAGACCCCGATTTGACCTTGGTGCACATTCATGGGAATGAATTCTCTCTGGTGTGCCGCGGTTCCTTGTTATGTGTTTTATCCTCTGTGTTTGATGTATAGTTTACTTACGAGCAGCAATGTTTTAATTTAATTGTAAAGACTAGGTCTTTACTTCTGTTTCTCAAATGGTCTTTTCGCCCATCCTATATTTTATTGGTAAGCTGTGATCGATACTAAAGCTCTGAAATTTCGTCCAGGCGCATTCGTAAACCGAATTGCTCTCGACAGTTGAGTTTTAGCTGTGCGCATGCATTTAAAGCTAACGGCTCGAATCACCGTGTTGTTATTTTTTTCCACGTGAACTCACGTTTACTGAAGTAGCTATTGCCTACTGCTCAATTCCTCTGTTTTTCGTTTTTAGTGTTTATAGCGTTGTAAAACAATGAGCGAACCCGCGTGCGAGACGGAGCATCTCCTCAACCAACCACCTGAAGCCTTTTTCCATTGGCTCGAATTACAAGGCGTCGATGTCGAAACACGCCTTCTTTTGAGGCAACACATGATTGACGGCTTTACTTTTGCGATGCTGACAATAAATGACCTTCGTGAGATAGGTGTTGTTAAAATGGGTATTCTCAAAAGGCTTCTCTTTTTAATCGACGCATGGCGTTCACGATACCAAACTTGTCGTTCCTGTTTGAGTGTCCTTTCTGAATATGATTTTGATTGCTCTCATTGCGGCGAGTCTCATCGACCCTTTCCCACCTCCCCGATCTGCGAACTGAACCCAAAGGTTTGGAAAGTCATTGTCAGCGCCATCTATGCCTTCCTCTCCCTCGGCGTCACCTCTTTTGTCATGGTTCTGGCTCATGAGCGCCTGCCTGACATATCTAAATATCCTCCTCTTCCAGACATTCTGCTGGATAATCTGCCGTATATTCCCTGGGCCTTCGAGGCGGCCGAACTGATTGCTGTTTGTCTGTGCTTTATCTGGTTTACTGTCCTCTTCTTCCACAAATATCGTCTCATTCTCTTCCGTCGCTTCTGCTCACTTCTGGGGACCGTCTTTCTTCTACGCTCTGTCACCATGATTATCACCTCGCTGAGTGTGCCTGGAAAGCACCTCCTAACTGAATGTCGGCCGTTCTTTTATGAGTCTTATGCGGAGAGGTTTGCACGGGCCGCTGAAATCTGGTTTGGAATGGGTACGTGTTTCTTACGCTTTCAGTCATCTTGTTCGCACTTAAAGCATTTACAAAAATAACTTTATAGCTACTCATTCTAATTTGTCCTGTAAATTTTTGCTTGAACATGCGCTTATCTTGTGATAACTATACCTACTGCCCTTTGGCAGTGTGACCCATTATTTACGACAGCTATTGTCAAACGCTTAGTTATTTCATTCGAGTGATTCGTAGCACAAATGCAGCACGTTTCCATTCTACTCGGTTTTTTTGAACGATTAATTAATGCGCCGTAACTTCCAATTGCACCAGGCATGACTCTGCGAGGGGTGAGAACCTGCGGTGACTATATGTTCAGCGGACACACAACCGTAATAACAATGCTCAATTTCTTTATCACCGAATATACACCCTGCCGCCTGAACCGCCTGCACAACTTCACGTGGGTACTCAACGTCTTTGGTGTCTTCTTCATCTTGGCGGCCCACGAACACTATTCCATCGATGTCTTTATTGCTATCTACATTACATCACGTCTCTTCCTTTATTACCACTGGCAGGCCAACAATCAGCACATCCTTCAATGTGACAAGCGACGTGCCCAGATCTGGTTTCCTCTCCTCACCTTCTTTGAATCAGATGTGCATGGCATGGTGCCTCACGAGTTCTCCAATCCACTGCGCGATGCTGCGCATCTTTTGCGTCAGCGTCATTTACGCTGGATTGCAGCACCGCTAGCAGCCCTCTCGCTTTGCTTTGCAGCTCATCCCTCTAGTTCCGTTTCATCGTCAGTCTCTCCTGCCACTCCTGCCCAGGGAGAGAAACGCAAATAATTGTAACCACTGAAACGTCATTTTGTGGCCTTTAAATTACCTCAACCACTAAATTTCTGATTATGACGGGTGGATGTTGATGCATCTTTGCATCCTACAGAAAGCCTATATGTCGCCTATATGAGTCCTTTGTCTTGGTTGTATCCTGCTGTGGGAGCGTAATATGAGTATTTTATTAAAGTCACGGAGTGATGCATCATTGCAACCCTTCTTTCGCCCATCGTAAGTAGTTCTCTTTTGTCATGCAAATTTCATACCGGTAATAGCACCATAGAGTCCTGAGCACCCCTATTTGCAGTCCTGTTAACTTTGCTCTAAGTACCCATTTGACATACCTAGTCAATATGTGGAATCAACTGGAATTTTGGTTTCCACAGTTTAAGCAACCAACTTTCACATTTTTACTAGTGCGTGAGTTCGTTTGAGGTTACCCTTATTGTGTTGCATGCATTGACCTTCAGCATCACCGATAGCTTAAAGGAACGCGGCATAATTTCGTTACTCGCCTCCATGCGTTTACTTTATTGAGTGCCTTTCTGGTACCATTCCCTACTCATCCCGGCCATTACTACATTCAATCATCATCTAAAACCTCAGGAGACACCGCCTCCCGTCGAGCTTGATTGCATTAGAATTAAGGTTTTGAAGACAGCGCCTCTATCCCAACAGGTTCGATGTGAGAGGACGAAGTCTCAAATGTGATGGTACGTGTTCACGTGGATTGATCGTGTTAACAGCCGCAGCACTCTCATCCGTGTGTTATGGCGCAGCTACGAATCGGCACACTCGTGACTAGCTGGTTACCTTAAACGACTGAACCGCCAAGAGTTGCGCACAAGAGTAGGCGGGAGTACTGTACAGCGTCTAATCGCGTTTAATTGTGTTACCGGAAGCTGCCACGTCTTGGACATGTGGCTGACTTTTTTTGGTCGTGGGCTCCTCGTTTACGAAGCGTATTGAGTCGGGCAAGCGGGTACCAATTTCCCAGATGGCCTGGTTCTCCACACAACAGCACCCGGTATAAATTGAACGAACTTTGCATGTTTTGTTTTTTCCCAACTTAGTTATTGAGCTACAGATCATGATAGTCCCACCGATTTCTGTTGTGTATAAAAAGTTTTATGACAGAATAAACGGTGAGGCGTCAAGGGCTAGGATAAATGCAAAGGAGAAATAGGGAAGAGAAAGGGAAGCAAGGACGAAGAGTCAGTCATTCTCGAGACACCTAAGATCCACCTCGCCCACTTCAACAGCCGCCTCCAACTTGTCGGCGACCTTCTTGTAAGCTGCCAACTCTGTTTCCACCTGCTGTACCACCTCGCGTTCGTATTCCTCGTTGAAAAGGTCAGTGATCAAATTGTGCCGATTCATTGTTGGCGCAAACGTTGACAAAACCAAGCGAGGTCGCTAAAAAACAATGATAGCTAGAAATATCAACTAAAATTTTGTCGAATGTGCAGTTGCAAGTGTATGGTTTAAAATTGGTAAAAATGGGTAGCCTCACCACCCCCTACAAAAAAACAGTGGGAATGGCAAGCCAACCTTAGGTAGCTCACAGGGAAACAAAATTGAGGCTAGCACTAAGTTGACAGTGACGGTGGCGAATTCGCCACAAAAGTGTTTTCATGAGGTTTTATATGCGTCTACACGGAGTGGGAGAGAGAGAAAAGCCTACACCATTAACAATGCGAGTGCGATTGAGAAGAGCCTTGCGGTAAGCCTCCATAGCCTCAGGTTTGTTGTGGGTGAGGAAGAAGAGGAGAATTTGATAGACGCGACGGGACTGCGTACGCGATAACTTGAGCTGCTGCCGCACCACCTTATAGAAGCTGTTGGCCGCGTTGACACTGCGAGTCTCTGCTGGAGTCACACTGAGACGTCTGCGCTTGACGCTGGATGGCATCGCCTCTTCTACAACTCTCACATCCCTCTCTGTTGCAGGAGCTGTTTGGTTGGTGCCTGCCATAGCCGATCTCACACTCTCCTTCACTTCCTTAAGAATTTTTACACAGTCTGCTAGCTCCAGGCAACGCTTACTATCCAGAAAGTCACGCAGTCGGGTTAACTCATCTGAGGGACTTTCCACTAAAATGCGCAAATGAACGGTTTAGTCAATCATAGTTTAGTCACCCTATCCTACAAGAATTGTGGCTTAGAATAATAGGCTTACAATGTACACCTCATTAACGCATTACAAAAAGCGATGTGCATTCTATCCTGCGCTTGATTTCAAGAAAACCATTACACCCCATTAATAACCTTTAGTGATGCCATGAACAAACGAGCTTGGAACAAAACTGACCACGCTCAAGCGCATTATTATCGATGAAGAAAGTTTTTATTCAGGTACGATGAGAAGGCTAACATAATCTAAACGAAGGCGGTTAACATAGCAAATGAAAGTATCATTAATCTTTGGCAAAAGTGACGCCTCAACCCGCGGTTTGCCAATTAAGAAATAGAAATAACTTTAGCTTGAATCTTACCGGTAATGTCAATAACTTCGGCCAAGGGAGTCAGGTCCTTGTAGACTGTTTCAAGAAGACGTGTAGCGTGGCCCATCTTCTGGAAAGGAGGCAGAATTAGCAACTGACTCAATCTAGGCCGAATGTGTTCTGGATACGCGTAGAATTTGTATACTGACAGGTAGCCAGCGAACGCGAAGCGTTTGTTTGGAGAACTCGCAGAGCTAAATTTTTCGTACCTATTGAAGTTGATATTCTAAGCATACACATGCGCCTTACAATACGTAGAAGATCCACCGGTTATCCAAATCAACGAACGAGGATTCGTCAACAAAGAACAGAAGGAAGGGTTCCATTCGCAAGAGATACTTGGAAAAAGCTTCAAAATCGGGTGCCGAGTGATCAACGCAGTATACCAAAAACTCGCGGGGCTTTCCGTCCCTGCTTATCGTGTAACTTGAACGCAAACTACCAAAGGGCTTGAACTTTAACTCTTCCTCAAATGTGTTCAGGAAATCCGATTTTTCAGTGTAAATACCCTGTGGATATACGTTTTCCAAGGATTTTAAAATGTCATCAGGCTGGAGGAAGGCCAATAAGAGACTATGCCACCACACCTTAACTCCACCGGAAATAGATTGAGATATCTTCTCGGAATATTTAATATCAGCAAAGGTAGAAAGGCTGCCGGCCATATACGCAATGGTGATATTGGGATCTTTATAGCCGAATATTATTTCACTAATACCAATTAGACATGATTTTAACCTACCTCTCGCCGAAAACCTGGTGGGTCATATCCGGCATGAAGGACTCCTCAGCATCCAAGTCCCCCTTTTCTCTAACTAATAAGGGTAAAAAAGGCCTCAAATTGCTTCCCAACTATAAAAGGGCAAGGATAAGATGCTTTGGATGGTACTTATATCAATCTATGTAGTATGACAAATGAGATAAACAGCTAGGGCTCATATCAACTTCATGCGAATAAGGGCGGTAAAGTAAGCATATGAAATAAAGCGGTACAAATGCATGCAGCCACTATGGAGCATCCAACGAACTATTATTAGTTAAATGACTCGATCAAGTAGAACTCGGAGTTGCATAGTGCCGGGTTGTGTACAAAAAATATGAATAATTTCGCTAGAGCTCAAACGCGTGAAACGTTTAAAAATCTCACTCAATTTGAAGTGAATGACTTCGTAAGCGTTAGCCTTGTATGCGCCGATGATATTATTCATCCCAAAGCGGACCTGGGTGAAAACAATTTGCTAATTCGCAAATCGCTGCGGCAAACCTGTTTTAGTGTGCTGCATCAATAGCATTGTCGCGATGATCATAGTCAGTACTGAATTAGTGCCATATTTCCTGCACCTAAACTACCTTTAAAGGGTTTAAAGGCACCAAAGTATTTTGGCATTTTGAATAATTGAATTTCGGGATTGGGTACCAGTTTTCACTAACATATCAAGCTGATAACAGGATGCTATATTGTCCTTTAGCTCAAAGGGATAAGCCTTTTTAATGCATATGTGCGTATGATGCAGGGACACTAATTAAGACTAAATAATTGGAACCCAAAAAAAACTCAAGCATTGCATAATGTAGCGTGTCAATCGGATAATCTACTCATGAAGCCATACACACCGGCGAAAAGGGAGGACTCGGATACTTCAAGTGGCTTAATGTCTTGCTTCTTTGAACTGCTACTCGGACTTCGGGGAGCAATTCGTCCATGCCAGCATCCACAATCCTCCGTTTTTATGCTTAGCCTTCATCCGTCTTTCGAAAGACCTTCAACAATGTATTCGCTCACACAATACCCGAGCGGTAGCCGAAGATGCTAGCGGTAGCTCCTACCCGACAAGTTGCTTACGAGAAATGCAAATATGCACTGCAACGACCATATTGTAGTAAAAATTTGTTCGTTTAGACCGCCATTTCCTGTCGGTGGGTGAGGCGGGTAAAAATCGAGTCGGTTGCCTCAACTAAACCCCGATTCCAAATCTATAAAATACATTTGTGTATCCGCTTCTATCGTTTTAAAGGGGACTTGGACCACTACAGTAGTTACAGCGCAACACAACCCCCCCCGTAGGGCTTCTAGCCCGATCTATGCTACCAATGGCATTTTACAGGCTAAGCATATTGTAGCGCCCCGAGCATCCCTAAAAGAAGGAGAGAAGGCCAGGTGTAGGTCAGAATACGTGTATTCTAGACGGAAAGTAGGGGAACTGCTGGCATGGCTGACAGGCCAGCCCACGCAGCTAGCTTCAAGATGGCCGCCGATAATATGTTTGACCAACCAACAGCCCAAACAAACAATACGCTACACACGTGTTCAAGAGAGGTGGGAATGGCGTTGTCAGCATGGCCTAGAGGCCAGCTCACTTGGCTGGGCCAATGCGGACGCCTAATTAATTGAACATTATTCAGCAACCCAAGCGGGCAAAACATTAAGGTGGCATTTTGTAGCAGTGCGAAAGGAGTACCTGTGCCTGTACCTGTAGGTAGGGGAGGTCGTAACATCCCATAGCGGAAGGACCAGGAATAGCACTCGTTTTAAACACTCACCACGCCCCTATGTCCTACGGGAAACCTATTAACAACTGGAGCGACACCAGCCGTGGAACACCTGGAAAGGGGACTGGTGAACCAACGTCTCTCAACGAGCATGCTGATGGCCAGCATAACACCCAAGTGGAGTTGGACTGACAAGTGGGATCACTGACGCGGTGTCAAGCGTCGCCTCACTTGCGTCGAACGTCGACGGTTAACTCGTGAGTGCCTCTTGCAGTACTGATCAAGTTGCGATGGCTAGCGCGGGAGATCTACCGAGGGGCGCTGCTTGAGAGAAGAGATGAGCTATGTGATGCTTTGCTTGTTTGAACTGCCCATTGGATCTCGATGACCGGGGTGGCCTCATTGATCTGGCCGCGTGGGCTGCCTTCCGGGTCACCCCAACAGCCACATCGCCTTCATCTATTAAAGACAGGTGTGCGTATTTTGCTCCATATTTTGCCTTCGCTCGTCTTCACGGGAGACTCAGAAAGCTATATCGTCTGTTTTGATAATGCTGCGACTGATGGCGTACGAAACCGAACCGAAAAAGACAGTCCCTTCCCGATGATAAACTCGCGGCTTCGAGTTAAGAGCATTCGGGAGACTATCAACCTAAGCACTCGCGAGTTGACCATCCGGACTCAAGGAAAGGAACAAGGAGAGATGGATTGAATAGCCAAGTGGTTAGCACCAGACTAAGTTTATTATTTTGTTAGAACCAAAGCATGTTTTAGTTCCCTGCACATAGGCGAAAAACCAGCCAAAAGTACATGTGGATATGATCGTCATTCAGAAGTGCAAAAATGTGTACACACTGCAGTAAAATATATAAATGCAATTAAAAATGGGTTCAAAAATTAAATTGACTCGGACTCTGTTTTGGAGTCTCTAAAAGGGCAAAATAGGCTAGCAGGGACAAGTGTGAGGACCGAGAGAAGCGATCCATCGGCAGGAAGCATGGACTAAAACCCACTTGAAGAGGAGACGCTATTAACAAGGTCGATGACAAGTTTATCGAGTTCAGCGAAAGTGTATACCCGGCTCTGTGGATGACTTAGCAACTGACGCACCCAACGGAGTCGTGCTGGATCTACTCTGGACTCTGGAGCACTTGCTGGTACTGCTTCTGTTGCTCCTGCGTCACAAACCTGTTGAGAGGATGCTGATTTTACCTTCGGTCTCGCAAGAGTTTGCGATAGTTCTCTCCTCTTTTTTACGCTGAAAGAAGTTGGAGTCCGGGTCCGACGCTCTGAGGTGATTCCTTCAGCAAAGTTAAAAGTAAATACGCATCGCTTGTGCTCAGAAAGTCAGCTACACGACATTTTTGTTTGCTGCTGATAGAAAATGCAAGTAATATTCCACTCACAATCTGACTGAAACTGAAGCAGCTGCATGTAGTGCAATCATTTAAGTCCATCCTTCCCATGGGAAATCCACACAAACGGTAGAGTTTAGAGGAGTTTCGTTCGGAATTTTATTCAGCCAGCCAACAAGTTGAATAGTTTATCAGCAGATTGGGTAGTCACTTAGCCTTCAATGACACCAACTAAATTCCCTTAATGTTAAACGGCACAGAAAACTGATTTACATCGGGAAAGCGCGCTTTGAAAGTTCTGCGAATGGCATTGTTGCATTTTGGCAGGGCATTGTTCTAAACTTACCATGGTAGGCCTTCTATGGTCATACCCAGCGGCCAGCATTACAGTTGGAAATGATACTATCTAAGATCAGTTTGCTTATGCGCATGCACAGCAATTCAAACGCAAAAAAATCTTTACACATAATGCCTTCGAGACCGAAGACCGCATCAGTGGGTATGCCTAGCGTGCACGATTAGGTAAACGAACAGAAGCACCTGGAGCAAATTTTGAGCTTAACATTTCCAAACTGTAATGTTGTATACAAGTGACTCACTCCCGGATGAAAGATTAGCAACGACACCGTTTCTTCGATCTAAAAAGATAAGTGAACTCATTGCATTAACGAATGTCATTCAAATTATCAAATATGGCTAAACCAACAAAAAGTCACAAGAACCAAGGATGTTAGAGAAGCGTTAACAAGCGCATCCTCAGAAACTAAAAAAAATTAGAAGCAAACGAAACATCGCTATGGCTAAATACGAATTTAAAAGAAGACTTAATAAAGAAGCCCAAACTCTTGAAATGCCACCTTTCAAGAAAAAAGTACAAAGGGACTCTGAGCATAGAATGCAAAAATGAAAATCCTTACCACATTCTGCCACCTTGTTTAAACTCACTTTTGCGTCTGGGTCGCCGACCTCGTCGCGGAGGCGTCGGATACTTTACAGGAGGCTGCTCTGAGATAGCTGGGAATAAATTGCCAAAATGTGACAATGTTAATAGCTCACCCGAACACAAATAATTAAACGGACCAGTCATCAATAAAACACTATATCGATTAACCTCTAACGTTGTTTAATGTAACCCATGGAAATACAGTAAAGTACTTGGAAGCATTGCAAACACTGTCCATCAAGCAATCAGAGGGAATGTGATGCTGAAATGAATTAATACAAAATTTTCCAGAATACCGGAAGGAGAGCTTGGATTAAAATCATCAACAGTGATGGCGGCAGTAGACAGCTGGTGCATTTGCCCCGAACGACTGGAATGTTTTCTAGCCCATCTCTGTGGCCGTCCGTCCGAAGTAAAAGTCCTGAAACCACCTTCTACAAAAAAATAATTTACAATAGTAATTTATCTCAAATAAAGGCAGGAACCAATAAATGACAATCAGAATGGTGACAAACGGTGCTTAAATGAACAAATCTTTTCATGGTTGTGAAAGGCTATATTGCCTTTTGTTTGATTAAAACAAAAAAAATTCAGGCTGACGGTCTCTGTTATGCAGAAAGTAATAGTTACCTGGCAGCCGAGATATTAGCGGTACTGTTGCCACTGCTGTCACACTTGAAGTACTATCACCAAGAGCCACCCCCGTGACGGACGACAAGGACGCTCGGCAAGCGAACCTTCCTTGATCGCGCGCCTCACCGACGTTAGAGTTGGAGTCACAGGTGCTGATTAAGTTTTCAGAGCCATCCTCTTTCACAGACGCTTCAATCAAGCCCGATCCATCTGCGGCGTCGTCATTAAATTCATCACTAGAACCGGTTTCGGCCTGAGAGTCGGACAGGTTCATTTCTAGGAAGGCAAATGCGCCTGTGATCAAGTAAGCATATGCGACAAATTGGGAGCCGCAACCATATCTGGTCAAGGGTTATGCATGAGGCTTTTCCTATGATACCGCAGGCGCAAAAACAAGTTAAAATATGTTCAGTAAAAGAAATAACACTTCGATTAATAACTGAAATCTGAATTACCACTAGGCTTAACTTTGCAACAGGATCAGATACAAATGATTGTCGTTTAGTTCTGCCCAAAATGGAGGGTAGTTGGGACAAGAAAATTACCTCGAAGGAGGGCTGAGCGTCGCTTTCTGAGGAGCCTCTTCTCTTTACCCTTCTGCAATCACTCAAATAAGAAAAAGATGATAAATACAGAAACCGTATACAAGATCCTAATTAAAACCTTACAATACTGTCTAAGTCGACGCTACTATTAATCAAGCAGTAAAAAGCTTAACAAAATCATAAGTAAACTGAGGGCTACAACGGTATTTGACTCAGTGCAATACGTGAAATACCTACAGCAAGGGTTAACGTCTGATTAGTGCACAAGTGGTATCGAAATTTCACTCTAAAGACGGCGACGAATGAGTGACTGCATGTCGTCCGCGAAAACAAATCATAGACAGATTGAATACTTGTGACTTACTACATACACACTGAAGCATTCAAGATACAAACAAAACATGCCTGTTGCCGAATGTACTTCAATTGCCGAATGTAGCGCGTGAGGGTACACTGCTGCTGCCTTAGCTTATTCAGCGCCTCGGAGAGTTCCGAAACTTCGTGGGTTTTCTTGACAGCACATGAAAGAGGCAAGACTGAGGAAGTAGGTTTCGTGGACGGATCCACTAGTACCGGCTCAGAATGCTCTGTTGAAGGTACTTCTTCTGTTAGTATACTTTGCTGCGACGTTTCTTGATGCATTGACTCTTGTGGCACCGAAGTTTGAGAATCTGGCGACTGGTGAACCAACCATTTTCCCGATACCTGGGACTTCATCATCGCCGCCTTCTCTCGGTCCGATTGTCCAAAGCCCAACTTCAAAACACTATCTCTCTCAGATTCCAACATTACCGATCGCCTGCTGTAATGAGCTCGAGATTGGCTGATAAAACACCTATTTTGATAGTAGTCACGCTTATTGTAATCACAATTGTTCGTTCTTTGGTGAGAAGAATGGTTCCAGTAGACGCCAGGTGGAAGATCTCGAGATGAATGAGACGCTGGATAACACTGAGAGCGGCGACAATCAGCTGGGGAGAACTGTAGAAAAGGGTAGGAAAACCAGTTACGAATCTGACTCAAGCACTAGGAGAGCATGCGTTTGTAGAAGTAGGCAAACACTTCTATTCCATCCACTTTAGTTTGTCTCAATTGGTTGTGTTAACGATTTTCTAACAAATAAAAATAATTTAAATGACTAAAAATAGAGGTGCAACTAGAGGCCACATTGCAAAATCGCCGTTACCAGATTTGTCACACACAAGAATGTTACCATCGCAAGAAAAAAACATTGTTGGCATACGCTTGGGAAATACGAATCAGTCAAATTCTTAAGAGCGACTTTCAACTCACTCTGTAACAGTTTAACCGGGAACCGCGATGAGGACAATGCTCATTTGCTAAACAACATGGACCCCCTCCATCAGTCATGGACCGCCAACAGCAGTTTGCCCCTCGGTCAATTGATTTTGCGCACCGAAACTTTTCGCTGGAATAAGACGGTAATGACGTCTCGGGCTCTCCGACTGTAACGGTACAGCGACAGTAAACATTAATAAATCGAATAATCGATGCGGCTCATGATAGCAGAATGAAAAACTGGACATGGGAGATGGACCTAGCTGAATGATTTTGAATTCGGGCCGGTAGATAACTTCCCCGCTCAGTTAAATTAAGGCGATTATTAAAAAAGTATTATGCATCCAAATTTTCAGAGGTCATAGTGCCAGATGACAAGTTCTGGTCTAGGCAAATAATTCTGGATAGTGAATTAGCCAGTGCGAGTTACACAAACTCTTCTATAAAGGAAGTACACAGGCAATTGATACAAAATTAGTGGACAAGAACACCTTTTATACCTGATTCATCAACAGAGCTCGTGTAAACTGACTTCTCATTTTTCTGCCGCATCATCGCCGTTTTACTGAGAAGAGATACATAGTAAAACATTCGTAAATGGCAAGCTAAAAAACGTACTGGGCGTTAAGCGGTTGCATATATTGACCAAAACTAGAAGAGTGTTGAGTTGAGCGAACGTGATCAGCCCATTCACTAATGTCCCGTATCCCACCGATCCCACAAACAGGACAAAAGTGTGAACTAAGATCATAAGAAATGGTACGGTGTTACACAGGATTTCCCAGACTACGCTGAACGGCTTCATAACGTTTGTGGTGCTTTAAGCTTAACATGTGCTGTATGGAAGCCTGAAATCCCAAGCGCTTCAGTCACTCTGCAAGAAAGAATTACCATTTCACTTCCATAACCGATTTCACAAATATCACATCTCCCATAGCTCCTGTTTGGGTTTTGATTCTGAGCCCCACCACTGCATTTCATCTCTCAGAAGTACACGCGATTGCAATCAGAAGATAGAAACGCACAAAGGGCCAATGCGCGAGTAGCAAAGGACTATCTTTGTTTGAGAAATGAGGGCGCTATTCACGCCTCTAGTAGCACATACAAAGTAACAATAATTTTATAAGCAGCAACTAGTTAATGCTGAAGCTAGCGCCCGAAAAATAAATACACAAGTAAAACTTCTATAAATAGGTTTTTTTTAAAAAAGTTCTCCTACTTGAGATTAGGTGTCACGCATTAGAGACAATTATATTTTTAGGTGCATTCTCTACGAGGGGAAGTGGACGCGCCAATAGCATCAAACGGAATTCACAATAAATCAGAATACTAAATCCATGACAAATAATATTTTCGTAGTTAGGTAAAATTTCTTTTTCATATCTAAAAGTGGCCTTGGGTATCAAAACTACCATTAGGTGCCACCTGCCTTACCTTGCCTCGTAGAACCATTTTGAAGAACAAAGTGATGAAGGAGGACTTGCCACCCGGTCTGCAGTGAGCCCGATCCCTGCAATTCCACCTACCATGCAATCGACAAAAGTTAGCCACGAATGAGAGACTACCGCGACCAAGACTTTCCTGAGAAAACATATTTAGGACAGCCGCCACACCAAACCGCGGACGCAATGTTAGATACCGTCCAGACCCTCCCCCCTTCCGATCCCAAACCCGAGCTTCGAACAACCACCTACCCCGACCCCCGAGCAAACTAGCAAGTGGCATTCCTTACACCCAAACACTTACACGCAATCAAAAAAGCTTCTCCTTTATCTCGATAAAGCCTTCAATTTACCAATGGAAATTACTACTATACAGTAGAACATGAAGTATTAAACAGGGAGGGAGACAAAGTGCGAAATTGAGAAATGAGCCGACCGGCAGTGCCCACGCGAGGTTACTAGACCGAAGGCTTCTCATAGGAAGGGTTCTTCGTTAAAATAACGAAACCTTCAAGAGGCAAATTCGTCACAGGCACATATTCGTCAGTCGCCAACTCTGCGCGCTCACCATGGGCGAGAAGGACAGGAGTAGTGTGTGTCTGGAATCCGGTTATGGTTTTTGGGCGCCCAGCCTGGCCTACAACGTCCACTGCCTGGCCGACACGGACAGTCACAGTGAGGGGCTTCAGGTTCTTATCAAAAGTCATCAACAAACGGGGTTGAATTGCCGGTGTCAGATAAAAGATGAGGTAATCGCTGCGGCCCATAAAGGTCATTCGCATTTCCAAGCAGGAGACAAGCAAGGTAAGAAGACCAGCCAAGCTGACCGGACGGAAGAGGGCGTGATCTGAGTGCCAAGGAGAGAGAGTGAGAGTGCCCTTTCCCAAGTGTGTTAGCCCCTGAGCAAGACGTACCAAAAAGAGGTTATAGGGATCGCGGCAGTGATAACCAGCTAACTGACGAAGCATTGCAGCCAAACGGGCGCTGTTGGTACCTTGACAAAAAAATCATAACAATGGAAAAAGAGCTCAAGCAACGTTACACATGGTGCATTTCTTCTGAGAAGTTATACATACCTGCGCCGACAATACCCATCGCCAAAATTGAGTTGTAGCATAATTCCGGGTCAGAATCATGGCTAAATTTGCTCAAAGTATCCAGAACCTTCAGTTGAGGATTCGAGATGTAACAGAGAGCCAACGCCAAAGGCACGATCCTCTTGATCGGTGTCTCACCAAAGCGAAGCTGAAATGAATTACGTAGTATTTGAAAGATACATAAGATACCCAAGTGTTTTCCTTGCTTATCTTTAAATGTATTAACGCAATAATAGTCTAGATAGAAACAACGCAAAGCGCTTCCATCCGTAGAGTTTTCAGGACAACAAATGCTTGGTCAGGATGCGATACAGTACAAAACAAAGCAACTACATAGCACTATGTGAATTTATGAGAAATATACAACACCTGACTGAAGCCATTAAAAAACGTACCAGATGGCCGAACATACGAAATGCCATTTCCAGACCAACTTCTTCACCCATGGCAATTATAGCAACGCCTAGAACTGCGAGCCCTTGGTGAGCGTGATAGTCAAAGCCCTGATTCGAGGTAGAAGGAGCATTCACGTCATCGCTGGCCGAGGCCACTTGTTCATCCACCTGCATTGGTTCCTCTGTTGTTGATTGGGTGCTCTCTGTAGATGGTTTTGTGCCTGTGGAATTTGCGTGACGCCGCGTTCGACGACTGCTTGCATTACCAGTGGTCCGACGGGAATCCTTTTTGTGATGGTGATGGTCCTTTGACTTGGACTTTTCCGCTCCTGCAGAAGTAGATTTGGCCTTATCTGCCTTGTCCGTTTTTTCCTCGTACTTTTCCGAGAGAATGTGCAATAGTTTTTGAATCTTTAAAACATTACCGCTGCCTGAAATGGACAAAGCTGAAGCCGTTAGGTGACAAGATATGAATAGGTCCAACATCACCATCATGAAATAAAGCGCTTCTTCCGCACTACCTACATATTTTAATATTTAAACTCAAATTAATGCGAATGTAAATGATACAAATTCCAAAGTAAATTACGTACATGCATAAGCACAAACATCACACATCATGTGCGCCATAGATTTCATTGGTTCAGTAACAGCTTCCAGTGAAGCTAAAATCACATCGGCCTCATCCTGCCGTCCCAAGCAGGTAAGCGCAAGACCCAAAGCCATGAATTTGCTAAAGGTGTTATTCCAATGAGCAGCTGGTCGTTCCAGCATAGTTTGGATAATCGTAGATGTAACATCCTCGTTCATGGAACCAACAGCAATCATACCAGCAGAGAGCGAAGCCAAACATGCGTGTTGAAGACGACCAGAAGAAGAATCGAGAATAGCGGGAACCAAGTGATTTATGGCTTCAATCTTGTTAGAACCAGCGTAGGCGACACCGAGTCCAATTATGGCAGCTCGAGATAATACATCAGTCTGGTGTTCCACGTAAGAGGAAAGAAGGGCGAGGGCTGGATCGCACTCATTCTTCACACCGCAGTTCACAACACCACAACCAAGAAGTGCACCCGCTTGGGTATGGTCATCCACAGCATAAAGGTATTTGTCGATTTGAGACAGACCGCTGTCCACGTCCCATAGCATAACCCACCCCAGTGAGGCTACTGCACTCATTTTTCCTACAAATAATTATCAACAAATGCCAAAACCCAAGAACAGTTACAATAAATGAAGACGATGAAGGTATCAAAGCAGTGGAAAAAATACCTAGATCTTTCTGCCTGGATAGCCACGACCCGTCCTTCGCCTCATCCTGAATCAATTTTTCTTTTCCAAACCCACAATTGATCAGGCCATTAACGTAGGAGGCGGCGGTATTGGTGCGCATGGTGTCAAGCACCGACGACATGGTTAAGCGAGTCGGTTCCAAATGCTGTTTATAAACATCTTCAGGCAGCTGTCAAAGAATGCGAAAAGGGCAATGCAACATATCAAATGGTAGACAACCACCCCATACCCATTAAAAACAAAAAAATTGTCATACGACAGCGCAATACAAAGATGGACAAAATTACCTTTGGGTCCATTATGTCCAACTCTCTCGCAAGCGATAAAAAGTGCTCTGACAAGCGGGTGTTGCCAAGCATCTCAGCCAAGTCCTCATCTTCTTCAGCTATAACTTCATCGTACGGTACAATGAATTGGTGCTTTCCAAGCAGGTAGGCTAACTGTCGGCGTACATCATTTCCAGTCGCACCGTATCTTGATGTTGGAAGGGAAGCAGCCTCGTTGAAAATTGACCGGGTCAACGACTCGTCATTTAAACGTAGAGCATAACGCAAGGCATTGCCAAAGTCCTTATACTTTCTATAGATGTTCTCAGCGCACCGAAGAACCTAAGAATCATTCAGGACTGGGAACACGTACCTTAACGTTGTCAGGATCAGGAATATAGGCAGTGCAACTTATGAGATAAAGGCACACACGTTGAAAATTCAACTCAGTAGTGTAATTTTCCAAAAAGTCCAGATTTTCTATCTCCATGCACAGATCAATCGCTTCGGATTCAGCATTATGCTCCATTAAGTAAGGAATTATTTTTTCAACAAGCTCTAGATACTCCTTTTGCTTCATATTTTCCTCTGAAACCAACCCCTCCGATCCAGAGACTTCTGTTTCGTCCCATGCTTCTACGATCTGCTTAGTTAGAAGGCGGACATATTCGTGACCCCAAACACCGATATCGTCTTTTTTACTGAGCAATCGAAATTTTAAAGTATCAGTCTTATAGTCCGGATTGTCGTATGTTATCATTCCGACTACAGAAACCACTTCAGCACAAAG
Organism: Taenia pisiformis; assembly: GCA_023968675.1. Classification (NCBI taxonomy): domain Eukaryota; kingdom Metazoa; phylum Platyhelminthes; class Cestoda; order Cyclophyllidea; family Taeniidae; genus Taenia; species Taenia pisiformis. Next base: position 16,068,213 of record CM043733.1, on the reverse strand, counting down.
AGCCTAAGAAACATGCAATCGACACATTGACAGTACCTTAGTTCTAGGATCTTGAATATTTTCATAAATGTTCCTAATTCTGGCATACTGAGGACGGAGAAACTTCAAGGGTTTAGGGACCGACGTCATAGACGTTGTTGATGATTTGATCAAGTTCTTGAGGCTTTCCAGCGAGGCTTCATACAAGTTAACATTAGGCTCCTCAAGACGCTGCAAAAGCATGTATAGCTCATCCCGAAGTTGCCTATCTTCCTCACTCTGTAAAAAAATGACTGGAAACGAGAACTGACCAGGTCGTCGTCCGAATTATCCTTGGCCTTATTGAGAGGACTGTCAGCATTCTCCGGCGGAATCCTCGCCACCTCAGTAGCCATGCCTTCAATGACTAATACAGGACTTTTGGATAAGGCAGACCAGAAGTTGCTCAATAAAACGAAGACGATTCATGTATGACCGCAAAGAAAGATAAAATAATAGCAAAAATTGCATAGTGGTACCGAAAAATAAAAATTAACTGGTATAGGAATGCAAAACATTGCTTATTGTGCATTAACAATATAGCTCTCGCAAATTAGGAAATTCTATGCCAGCTATGTGACAATAGAAGTGAGAGAAAGCAGTCTTATATGTTTGAAAGTCTTAAGTCATTAGCGTTGATAATATTCATGGCCCAAAATGTAAAAGAGCCGTGTTTGGAATTTAATGGCATTCGCTTTACTTTAAAAACTGTCTTGATGTTGTTACAACTGCAATTTAACAGTTTTTTCACAATGTGCTTCCGTTAGCCAGTGCTTCTGTTGCAGGAATTTATTTGCAATTATTTGTTGATGCTACTTGTGACAAATCTAGTGCAGCAGCATCTGCTCTTTTTGGTGGTAACGTTTGTCGCCTTTTTTATCTGATCCTGGTATTTTTGGCATGCACATCTTTAGATAGATGGTTTGAATTGGTGTGCTATTTTGGCCTGCATTTGTTATGAATGCGCCTCAAGTAACTGGATTGGATGCGTCGCAGCAGAAAATGCTGGGTACTGTCGGACCGGATGCTAGGCGCATGCGAAAGGCAATCTTCCGCAGAACGATTGATTACAATGCGTCTATAATGAACTATTTGAGGGATAGGGTCTGGCAGGTCTCTCCTCGATCTCGAGTAGCTCTGCAACCTGACTATTTATATAATTACTTGGTAATGCGCTTACTTATCACTACTCTCTTACCTGCTATTTACAACTGTTTGCTTGCATGAACTTTTTCGAATGTATGCATTTCCTTAGTTGGGTCCTCCAAGTGAGTACATTGACAGCCCGATGAACTGCGTTACTGGGAAACTTGTTCGAACGTCTACAAATAAAAACAAGTGCCCAATCTACTGTGTGTGCGTAAGGTGATGGTTAGTAATTAACATAATCCTAGTGGACTCCAGAAGGACGGCGCTTGATTACTGGTGCTTACACAGGCGAATTTACTCTGTGGAATGGTCTCACCTTTAACTTTGAGACCATCTTGCAGGTAGGCATTTAACTATCGGGTACAACTGTCGGTTAGGCTCATGAGGCGCAAATACGGTGCATGAAGTGGTCCCACAATGACGACTGGCTGCTCACTGCTGATCATGCCGGTTACGTGAAGTATTGGCAAGCCAACATGAACAATGTACAGGTGTACCAGGCACATAAGATGCCCATCCGCGGTGTCAGGTACACCCCACCTTTTATGCTTGAATAATGCTCTTGCTACATCAGTTTGACCTGCTGGAGTACTTTAAGTGGGTTTTTATCCTCATTGACATTTATGATGGAAGGCGCTCTTTATTTTTGAGGAAAATGGATCCGTTCCTCTTCTGTTTTCTCTTAGACTTCCATTTTTCTGGCTAGGTGTTTGTGTGCCTTGTGTCGTACTCACTTTCATCGGTGAAAATGCGTGACCAATTGTTACTAATCTGTGTATTTGTACACCTTTCCAGTTTTTCACCTTGCGACACTAAATTTGTGACCTGCAGCGATGATGCCACAGTGCGTATTTGGGACTTTTTCCGGTGCCATGAGGAGCGCGCTCTCCGCGGTGAGTAGACCGGGGGTTCCATTTTTTGTAATAGCAAGACCCATTTTAAGTATGCTCCCCTGTTACTTCTGCGTAGGCCATGGTTCGGACGTCCGCAGTATTGCCTGGCACCCCTACAAGTCGTTGATAATCTCGGGTAGCAAGGATGCCCAACAGCCCATCAAATTGTGGGAACCAAAAACCGGGGAGTCTATCGCCACGCTGTGGGTCTCCCATTTTCATTAAAGACGCTCACATTCGTATCTTTTGCTTCAACAGCCCCCTATAAAAGCCGTAAAAACAAGCCCAACGATTTGAAACCCATTCCAGCTTTGTTTGGTTAATTATGGTTATTCCACATGGCAAGAATGATGCCTTTAGGTCGTTTTTTGTGCGCTTGCAGTGTTCAATATCTTTATTTCTGCACGCTCGGTGAGCTCGCTGCTGGTGTCTTACACGATTTTTCCAGTAGATTAGCTGGATCGTTTCCGAGAAAAGCGGAACGAATGTTAGTTTAGATTTTGTCGAGGCTGCAACATTGCTGTGTCGTGTTACAGGTACGCACACAAGAACACCTGCACAGATGTGGCATGGAACATGAATGGTAATTGGTTCCTTACAGCGTCTCGTGACCACCTGATCAAGCTTTTCGACCTTCGCTTCATGAGGACGGAATTGCAGACCTTCCGTGGGCACAAAAAGGAGGTGACGCGCGTCGCCTGGCACTCTTGTCACGAGAGTCTCTTCGCTAGTGGCAGCGGCGATGGCGCTATCCATTTTTGGTGTGCCGGGTAAGAGACATCTAATTCCGATCAACTGTCACAAGTGTTGGTGCATGTACATATGTTCCATTCCGCTGTCATATTTTATGTGCACTTAGAACCGAAACTGAACTCGGTGTAATCGATGACGCTCACGATAATATGATATGGAGTTTGGCCTGGCATCCGCTCGGACACATTCTTGTATCTGGTGGTAACGATTTTACTACGTAAGTAACTCAATTACGTGCATCATCAACAAAAAGCCTTTTTCATTATGCTTGTTTGCTTAACCAAGGAAATTTTGGACACGAAATCGTCCGGGCGACATTCTGAAGGATGTCAACGGGGCCAGCAATGCCCTTTCAGGAATTGCAAATGTTCTTCCTGTCATTGGTTCGGAGGATTTAGTAACCGATGTATTGGGGGGATCCCTGAATCGACCAATGTGTGATGCAGCCATGGAGCCCGGTGATCATTCCTCTGCACTAGAACTTCCCAATGATGAAGTAGCAGTTGAAATTCCAGGACTGAACGATGGGCCCCCTGGTCCACTTGCTCCAGAGGACGAGCAAGAATCGGATGTGTTAAAAAGTCGACCACTCCCAAATCGTCCTCCAGGATCCATATCCAAAGAATTTATGGCCAATTGGTCCTGCTCTCGAGGCGTTAAGACCGGGGTCGTCCTCTCCGCTGTAGCGGCCGCTAAAGAAAGTAGCCGTGAAGCTGGTGGATCTGCAAATAAGGGCCCAGCAGGCAGCGAGATTTTGGTGGAGAGCCAAAACACGATGGATATGCTGCATTCACGAAGCGTCTCCACTCCTCTTGTCAGTTCCGACATGTGCATGAATCCCAAGGCCAAAGCCGCCGCCTCTGAGGCGGCTGAATATGATGCACGGTTCAAGGGGCGCAAGTTTGATTCAGCCGCGCGTGAGGAGGAGATGCTCGCGTTTGCTAATAGTCTGATGCCGCCATCTCCACCTCACCCTCCACCGCAGCCACCAGCACCCCCGCCCCCTCAGCAGGAATCACATCCGTCGATGAGATCCTCGAATCAATCGTTACCATCAAGATATGGTCCACCGCCACCGCAACGATTTGTAGGGGGACCACCACCCCGGTATCCTCCTAGCGGGTACCATTCACCGGGTCCGAATGGACCCCCCTTCCGGCGCCCACCAATGCCCTTTAGACCTCCATACGATCACCAATGGGGTGGCCCCGGACCCTATAACGGCCCCCCACCCCCTCCTGGGTATGGCGGCCCACCCCCGCCAAAGAGACCAGCAATGCAGAGACCGCCACCACCACAAATGCGGCGTGGGTGGTGATCATCATCGCGATATGTACATTTTTGGAACGCCTATGTATAGCATATGGGGCATAAATACTGTGCGTAATGCCGCTTTACTTCTCTAGTTCAACAATCGGGCAGGTATCATAGTAGACAATTGTTGTTCATGGGACTCTGACTTTCTCGGATTGCAGAGAAGAGGCAAGGGTTTCGGTGTGTCAACTTCTCGAAGGTTATGCGTCCTTATCTCGTCATACCTACGAAGGGGAAGTTTTGAGTACCTGAATTAGGTAACGAAGAGATCTGCGAGGAATTCTTCAGGGGGGTACGTTGCGCTACTCCGGAGTGTGGCTTCCTATCTTGTTAGGAACATTGGAGCCGGATAGTCTGCAACGTATGATGTGAACTTAAGATAACCCGTCAAGGAAATGAATAAGTCGAACGACATCACAAAAAAACATGTTTGGAGGTAGAAAATCTTGCGGAAAAATCACTTTTGAGAACGTCCTCGTCTATATTCTTCGACTATTCGTTTTTTAAAGTCGAGGGAATTGCGTGAAAGTTGTCCTATTTTCTCCATCCCTTTGATAGCTAACGTAGATAAGGAATGAAGCAGGACGTACCCCTTGGTTTCGACGCATTAAACACTTTGATTAAAGATCGCGCTATTCCTCTAACTATCGGATGTCTGGATAACTCAGGAATAACTTTGTCATTGATAGTAGGCGAATTCAGCATTACTCTAAAAGTAGAATAAGAAAAATTCCATACCGTATTATATGGCGCAACATTACTCAACGAACACACAACCGCACCTGGGCTGGATTTGGCTTACGGCTTTCAAGGTCATGGAACTTTCTAATTTGAAATTGCAGTTGACGAAATTTAAGATTTAGCAACAAAAAATATAGCTATTCTTTATGGCAATAAGTATATCTTTTTAAGTGGCTTCCTTTAAGACAGCAAATTAGGCTGATTTGTTATTTACTTGCAAATCGCAATGAATGAGCCGCGGATTACCGACAGACACTTACCTACAAAGGAGCAGCTACTGGGTGTTTTACTTGAATTTTGCCCTTTGACTTTTTTTTGACTCTTTCTCCTTGTAAAGAGCGGTGCTGTAAAATTCCGGGGGCGCTATTGCTCCAGTTAAGTTGATTAGTGTCGAGTCAATCTGGTTGTGGCGTCGCGACCATCCATAGAAGACGGAGAGAAGGCTGAGAGTAGATCAGAATACGCATATTCGAGACGGGGAGGAAGAGGACTGCTGGCATAGCCGGGAGGCCAGCCCACGCAGTTCGGCTTAAGATGGCCCCTACCAATATGTCGGACCAACTGACCGTCCAAACAAACAAAACACTACACTAGTAGTCCAGATTTTGCTGTTTGCATGCAATATTGTGTCTTTCACCTTTAAAGAGATCTTTGGATGCTACAGACATCTTGGTACGCCTTCAAAGATTTGAAACGCTGCAGCATTTTGTGTTTGGTCGTCTATTTTTTTAGCTCCCCTTAGAACGGTTTTGGCACCATGCAAGAGTTCGCCTTTTTTTGGTATTTAGTCCAAACTCTTTAGGACTTGTTTTAGCTAGCCAACTACATTTGCTGAGATGGGAGTCAGACATTAGGGATTGTTCAATGGGATTGTGCTGCTGGAACGGCCTAGAGGCCAGTCCACCTGGCACGGGCAATATTACCACTTATGTAACCAAAACCGGTAGTCAATAAGCGAAGTACCCCAGGCATATTAAGGAAGTATTTACTCAAAATTAGAACATCACTCATCTTACTGCCGGTTGCGCTTTTACTGATTTGAGCTCTCCCCTCACGATGACATTTACAATTGTTAATCAGCTACAGAACGCTCTCATACTCTGAACAAATATACTAATAGTGAGCATTGAATGGTAGGTCATTAGCTTACATCATCAGGTTCAATCAGACAAAGGTCAGTCAGTTTCTTTGCATCCTCCATTCGTTAGCCTTTTTGGAGCGCTGGTAGACTACTTCATATGTTTGATTTCGTGTCACGACTCTGTCTGTCTTACGTTTTGCATCCCATTTACCTCAGTTTTCGTATTCTCGAACGTGCGCATTGTCGACCCCTTCATTTCAGTCCCTTCGTATTTCTTACCAAATGCATTTGAAGAACAGCCAGAGTACTAGTATCCTAATGAGCAGTTCGTCCCATCTCGCATCGTTACCGCCGTTCTAGTGCAATAGGGAGTCTCTCTCGCCTTGTTTTCGTTTCCACCCGGTTCTGTATCATTCTTCTTTGCATCGTTTTACAGTAGTTACCGCACCGGAGCGTCTAGTGCTAGCATGGCATTCCCACTCAGTACATTATAACATTTATTAAGAATCACAACGCCGCAGTGATTTTCCCAATCCTAGAGACTTGATAGCTACCATTTTTAAATTAATAAAGCGCATACAGTCGGCGAAGTCAAATTAACAGACGTGAAAAGGAGGCGGGCACACAAACCCAGTGCGCAGATAGCATCACAGGGTATCACACTAGGTGGTGTTTTTCGGAAATCTGAACGAGTGTAAGGTATCTTGCTTTCCCGAAACCGAGCTCGGAAATTACTCCAAATACATCTACACGAGCTTTAGTAGACTTCAGAATCCCAATTTCAGTTACCAACTCTAGCGTAAGGCAGCTTTATGCCTTTGTTGACATAAAATCAAATTAATGGCATAAGAGTTCGGGGTGTTGTAGTACCGATGAGCAAATGGTCATGGAGATAGATTCTGCGGCTTTCACATGCCATGGTTGAGGTGCCACTGGCTGAACTCACATTCTACGCACGACATCATTTCATGCGTGAAAACTGTTTTTTTTAACCAAAAAACCATCGCTGTAAGCCAAAAGTACTTGTAACAGTTGTGGTGTTAATAGCCATTAGGCCACCTATCCGCTTAACTTCAGTGAGCAGTGAGAAAACTATCTTTTGAGTAAAGGAAAACATGTATGTGTCCTCCAGGTGTTTGAGTTTAGTTTTTGCCACAAAATGCAATGCACCATGACTGTCCCAAATACTTTTCGCTGACTAAAATTAATTAATCCTAGGTAAAACGAATCAGTTGAATGACGACTAAATGCAAACGTTAGCGATTTCACGGGACACGTGCAATGACGGCAAGCCTTGCCAGCAGAGGTGGTTCCTGCAGGTCGCCCGAGATACCCACAGTTGTGTCCTGGATCATAATACTCGTGACACCGGAAGCCTGCGATCAGCCAGGTAGGCTGTTGGAAGCACAAAAAAGTAGCGTAAAAAAATGACTTTTACTGAAGCCATAACAGTGAACACATCGACATACCTAGAATCCCACAATGCCATAAATACAATCCTTCCATTTCGAGAGGTGGCTAATCACCTAAGTACAGTTATCGAAATGAGTAGGCTTTGCCAAAAACTAATAATGACACATAATTCCTGTGGTAGAACACACAGCCCTTATAGGCATCCTTCCTATGGGATTAAAGAAAATAAGGATAAAAAAAATTGCGGAACACATAACACACCATTCATTGGGTATTTCAAAGTATCAAACATCCAGCAATGACCTTAAAGTTCGGAATGCCAAAAATAATCTAGTAAAAGGAGAGGAAGTTGGAGGGCCAAATGCTACCTAGAGGTATTTCCGCTACTCCTAATGATGCCGGTCTCGGGAAGAGAGGTCTGCTCACAGACGATAGCAGTTTTTCGAAGGGGAGTACAAAGGGACGACGAAGGGTTACAAGTGGCCGAGGGGGGCACCTCGCGGATCAGTTCAGTGAACATGTCGATGAGCCTTTCCAAACCGAACAAGTAGCCATCCTCGTGATTGCCAGCCACCCATGACTGGTGGTGGTCTATCTTCACAGAGGGTGGAAGAATGTGCGTTTTGCCAAAGTCGATCATCCAAACGTTGGCGGTTCCCGTCCTGTCGTGCACAAATAGCAGTGAGGTGCCAATCATCTATAAAAATTTAAAAAATGGAAACGAAGTAACTGCCCAATGTAAAGTGCAACATTTGCTTCACCCAAACGATGCACGAAGTAAACAGTGTGCAGATAGGAAGGTACCTACCATTCATCACACAGAGCGGATTTCAGGCGCAAAAAAAAACATGTGGATTAAAAAGCATTGAAGCCCTGTTTCAATAATCTAAGCGGTGTATGGATCGGACGAAAACATCACAGCGAGGACATGGGCCCAAGTTGTAAAGGACCGGCTAGGCATGGACACCCACTCCGGGCCGCCTTGCACTTTAGTAGGGGATGTGAAATGTTACTAACGCCACCTTAGCAAGTTTGGGAAACCAATGACCCCAATGCCCCGAAACGCAAATTCAGCCTCAGGCAGTAAAAAACTATTTAAGCAAAGGGACGGATGATGAAGAGTAGAACATATTGGTAATTAGTGTAGGGTAGTGTGCCCATTCCGGCCCACCAGTCCGCGTGGCATGCACCACCAGCCTATTTGTGGGTTGCAAATTGTCTCCAAGCCTTAAATTTTCCAATGTGTTTCAGCAAAATATGGAAAAGAAGACCGATAGACACCGAGTATTTAATCAATGTGTCGTCCTGCAGTTAAGCGAGATAAGCAGACTGAATAAGTGATGATTACCTCGTGAGATTTGAAGAAGGAGGATGACTGAAGAACCTTCTGTAGAGATGTTAGTCGCCTGAGGTAGGTTGCCTACAACAATAGCAGGTGGGTAGATTCATTATTCAATGTTCCCATTTTCATTAACAAGTCTCCTAATGCCAGCGCCTTTTATCACATGCTGCATCCTTTTCCCCTGGGAATGAAACTACATTTAAAAAAGGGAACAAATTAGCTATGGAAACAATGCTAGCTTAAACTCGCCTGCAAGTGTTTGGAAGTCTCGGTGAATTTGTTGAGACAGCCCTTGATATCTGACCAGTCCCTGAGACGCTTAAAGTCCCTTGAAGGCTTGGAGTCACGATCCTGGGAAAAAGTTATAAATTAGGCAAGAGATTCTGATTAGGCTAAAGTAGAAGTGGATTAGCACCCGAAAAGGAGGTCAACATAGAGCAGCAACTTTGCGAAGCTGTCCCACGATAAAAGTTTGCTTTTGTAGCCAAAGCATCAAATGGCGATAACCAAACCACAAGAGGCAGCTTTCGAGTGGGTAATGTACTTATAACAGCGAGGACAGCGAAAATATCAACAAAATTTACACTAATATTTACTGCACACAGGGAATAAAAACCCGTTGATCGACCACAGAGTAGGCCCTTACAGCCGTACTATGTGACCGATGCATCAGCTCAAGTTTGCGAAACACAAGTGAACAATTGAGGATGAATATGGACAGCGAAAACAAAATGTTTTGAAAACGAAAGGAAATAGTGAAAGTCGATTTATTGTGTTACAACCGCGTTTCATATTAAAATGCACTAAAAATAAAACGAATAGGTGTTGCTGAAAACACAGTTCGATGAAAAAAAATATTTATAAAATCTGTGCGAACGACAGTTGGGGCGAAAGGTATACGTTTCGGGAGCATTTTTACAATGCAACATGGGAGAGCTCAGCAAGGCTAAAAAAACGCACCTCTCCCCAGGAGATATTTTGGAACAATTGAATCAGTGGTTAATGAGCGCATATGTTTGATAAATGCTTGCAGAATTACCATATTCGTAGAAATGGTAAAAGCGAAAAACAACATTTGTTGGCCTATTCTTGCAACACTGGAAGAGTGTAAAGGGTTGTTGAGAAAAACCCGATTTACCAACGTCAAAACATCAACGAATTGGCATACCAAGTCCGCTCACTTAGTCTGGCTTGTAGGTAAATCCTGCCATATTCAAAGAGCTCTTACTGACAAACCTCGACAAAAATAGGGAAATAGAAGAACTAACAAGGAAATGAATTGGGACGAACGCTACTAAGTGCCGTAAGAGCTGGACTTAAGAACTCTAAATACAAAAATGACTTGCACAGTAGACTTGGCACAAAAAATTAGAGCCAGGTATGATGTTTCGGCAATTTTCGAAGAAATAGGAGTACTTAAATGATTGCCTGAACAAGAAGTGCGAAGATCTATATTACAATTCATCAACACACAAGTATATTCCTTCACCAGTTTGCATAAGAAAGTGTTGATGCTACCTAATCATCTCGTGTGACACTGGCCTGGTGAAGTGAGTAATTTCTTCATAGAAAACCTTATTCCTACCTTGGTGTGCAGTTGCAAATAAAAAAACAGGGCACAAAAGCCGGAGTCGTTTTGGCACCCACGAAGGTTGTTAAAATTTAATCTAAATGGGGGCTGTTTCACACAGTCTCCATAAGTTCATTAGATAACATTTAAACTGATAAGATCAGCTGTAAAACAATCTTCGCGACAAATATCAAAGCAACTCCAAGTCCATATGCTGTCAATCCAAACAGCGCATAACATGCGCTTGTATGTTGATAAAGGCATCAACATTAATAGTTTGAATTCTCTAGACAGTTTACCTTGATGCCTTCTATTCGGAAACCAAAATCAGCAGAAGAGCTGAGTGCTTCCCGCCACTGCATGTATCGCAGCTTCGTAATGGCCGCCTGTTGGTGCTCCAACGGCGTCGGCTCGTTTGGATCCACCTCGACCATCTTTTGGTACATATCCTGAAGGGAAGAGCGCTGTTCCACTACTTGCCTATGTGATACCAATCACAGGGAGGGAACACTTCGGTGAAAATCACATAAGGTCACTGAAGTTGTACTGCGATGGCACAGAATTGAAGGCCGTTACTTTAAAACTCGCGCATTGGCTCAGTAATAGTACACATCATGCCTACAAAAGCAACACAGCTGAAGGCTGAAAGAAAGTGTCAACGAGGAAAAACTGGAAAAACTCCATTTGTGAGGCAATCGAGATGGCCGACGGACTAGAGCATGGCTTCAGTGACACGGTATAATTGCGGCATTAATTTGCATTAAGGGAGTTCCCAGTGGGACACGGTTAATGACCTCCCACCAAGATAAAGCTTTTCGAAATGGGAAATCAGCTTTATAAAAAGAAGAGAACAGGTTTCCGAACACATTCCTTGTGAAAAATTATTTGTTCCTTCTACGGAAAGATAATTTCTCCATGCATCAAGTTCATATGAAAACTAAATATAATTGGTTCCACTGTGCCATTCAATTTATCTCAAGTGGTTACCACGCTCCCACGGAAACGGAATTTTGGGCTTTTGGATACCAAACATGATGGAATTTAAACATGGGTAGCTTTAATTGCCGAGGGATGGAGTAGGCCTAGTAGGTGTGGCAGAAGTGATTCGGCATCTGAAAAGATATCAAGGCTTCCGTTTTTGATAAACTGTTATTAGTCATATTAAAGTTGGCATTACAGCCACGGAGGGAAGATATTTGGTCGACATGATCTAAATATAAAGTCAATTATTTTCCCAGTTGCGACGTAAAGTAATCTAAAACTTGTGCAACAAATTACCATTCTAAAATCCAATTCGTCAAACAGGCCTTAAGGGTAATCTCAACTGAGGGCGGCAAGCTTGATAAGACAACACGATTACGATTATTGGCACAGAATAAGCGAAAAAGTGCAGCTATTCGACAGTTAAAACTAGATTATCTATCATTTCTCAAGCATGTACACTTATTCGTCGGATCTTCAGTGGGTAAACTATGGCAGCTGCCAAACAATAAACAGTGCAAATAAGACTTTGTGCGAGCATCAGACACAGTATTTCAAAAGTTGGCATGAAAACAAAGTTTACCGGTCTCAGACTCGGTGTTCCGCCATGGAGAACACGCCACTCTTCCTCAAGGAACGTCCGTCGACCCATCTTTACATCCATTATAGAGGGACAATTGAAGCCATTCAGAAGATCCTGCATCCTAATAAAGTCTATTTAAGCGTCAAGGCTATAACTTTGCACGATTAAGCAGGTAATAAATGGGATTCAGTGTTTCTAACATTTGGGAGACAGTTAAGCGTCACATGAGAGCCTGTCTTGTCCGTTAAATTTATTCTAAAGTATGCCTCTGCCTCCACTGCATTGGTAGAGAATGCCCCTCAAGACATCAACAGGCAATTTACCTAGCCATGAGAACCGCGCAACACTGAAAAAAGCGAACAATCCTTAACCGTTTAACCAAACGATCCATTAGGAAAAGATCAAGTATTTAGGGGCAATCAACAAGAAATTGGACTATAAACTGATAGCACTTCACAAAACCGCTTTCAGGAGTGGACTTGAGTTTAAAAAAATAGGTAGACCACCTTACTAAGGCCGATCCAATGAGAAAAATTACGCTGTTTATGGAACCCACTGCCTGTAATAATACTGCGTAAGGCGTTCCATGCCAGCACGGAGGATGACCGCACCAGAGGTGGAGAAAGGGGAAAAGAACTTGACATTTGAGTGAAGGCGCTCATAATTTTGGATGAAAAGAAATGTGCTGGTGGGATAGGGCAACAAATACGCCCTCTTTTGCATTGCTACACGTGCCTCAAATTAGTTGTGAGGCTAACCCCGAACGAGAAATCGTGCACAGCCAACAGAATCTCTGGACATGTACAGTCGTCGATTTGAACAATCCCCTGCACCATCCCATAAACCTTCTTGCAACCGTTGGCACCTTCATGAGCGTTGTTGCCACATTTGTTGTATTTCACCTAGCAAGCAGAAAACCAACCAGATTAGTTATCCAGGCCTAACAGGCAGTTCTAAGGCACTTCTGCCTAGCATTGCTAATCAACGCAGTACGTGCACCACGGAATTGGTAGATAGTGGAGCCCCACCAAGAAAGCATAGGCGCACCGTCATGCCTACCCTGATGCCTTCATCTAGGTTATAGAAATTTTCAACCTCCCAAACTTTGTCATCTTTACCACTGATAGAACACCAGGAAGTTGGACCCGCATTTTACCATAGATGATTGGCATGTGAGATTAAAGTAGTCTCCCCACAGTTCTCACTACCATCTTCGGTCCACTACGTTTGGAGATCGCCACCAATGTTCCTTGTCCTCTTGGCTGTAGGCATCGTTACTACTCAATTTATTATTATGAGGGGGAACCTGCATTTACAACGGAGCAAAGCAGAGAGGGATTCTTCTACAAGCATTCCATCATGATTTTGCCCCTAACCGTCATCGTGTTTTTACCCAGGGGAGGGAGGATTATAGCCCCGATAGTAAGGAAAATGGACGCCGCAGTGAAACCGAAGCTTAAAGTGGCAGAATCTGGGTAAATAATAGAAAGGATACGTTTTCCGTTGGCTGTTGTTGCCTCTCCCATGAAATCTGGAACAAAACCTCGTAGAACGTCAGAAGACAGTGCGATGAGACAATTCTTTTCCCTTTCATTATACGCTTTGAGGATAGTGCCTGCCTTGTCCGGAATGAAGGAGCCTTGTGTGAAAATAAAAAAAATTATCGAAATCGTGAAAGTAAGTTCATCTTCCCTGTTCACCAGGCATCGGCCAGAAATCTCCAGGCGACAAACGACCACACACTAACGAGTTTGACCACAACTGCCGAAAATATTGCATTGACTTGATTCTAAATCTTACAGCGTACTGAGTTCCGAAGGAAATCAGATGCCCATTGATGCGATCTTCGAGCCTACAAAAAAGCTCGTTTCGTTTGGATAACCAAATGACCCCTCTACCTTTTTTTGAAAAAAATTGGCCAAAATCAATGAATAAAAACAGTCACTGAGGCAACCGGATATGTCTATGCGAAGGATTCTTTGAAAATCTTTAAGTAATTATGACACAGAAAAGCCAACACTATTGATTCAAAAGCCGAGAATACCAATTATTAACATGAAATACGACAAATTCCGCGAAAATACCAAGAACCAGGAAACAGCAAACGACGCTCAACATAGGTTATCGCTGGAGAGTTTCCGGGTATAAGTAACAGCCGAGCGGTCGTTTTCAACACTATCCACTTCCAGCATTTGGAAAAGAACTTAGTACAGCGACTACAGATAAGATATCACCACAAATAGTTATAATAGTTCTTCATTTTGACAGTGAATTAGAAGTGATTTTCTTATAGCATGCCATAGAAACAGCTCTAGGTACGATGCTTATTCAAATAAAAATGTGATAAAATTGGAACAGTTTACTTATTTTGAACAATCGAATCCTTACACAAATTTCAGGAAAAAACGTAAATCTATTCATACGCCACTCGGTGGAATCAGAACAGCACAGAGGGTAGCTATCAGCAAAGCGTGCCCTGAAAACGTGCCGTCAGCTTGGAAAAAGTGGGTCGGCCGTCTACATTCGTCATCCCATTTTAAGGGCGTAAAGGCAAGATCTTAAGCCACCTTACATACACACTTAGATCCAGGCATAGCTGTCAAAGGTTCAGCCAAGATAGTATTCCAAATACATTTAATCAGCTCTTGCAAATTTTGGTTTCCATTAATTTTAAGAGACACAATCGCCAAATTAATGGCAGGTTTGAATTACAAAATACCATCCGTTGAAGTAGGCTCAAAAAAATTATCAATAGGTGCACAGATGGCATAACCGAAACAGGCCAAACGAAAAATTCCTACGGACGCAAGAAAATGAAATCAGCCAGGACCTGAAGCATACAAATAGAAAAACTGTTGCATAAGAATCTTTCCTCTTAAAAATTGCCCACTTCCATGAATTTACTAAAAACTGACATGTCGAGCAGAAAATGATGCTAAACGAATTCACCACCGCCAGTTAATGAAGGCCTTTCAATAGCAATGTTTTATGAAGTGATAACCATGGCAGAAGAGCGCCGACTTTTGTGGTTCAACCTCAGCAATACCATCAATATCTTAATTTGCATAGAATCCCCCATTACTCCTAGCTGCATGACAAGTCCAGTTGGGCATAAAACGCCGAATGAGATCTCGCCACTAAATTGGTCAAATTAAGTAGATATTAAAAGGAAATTATGCGGTCAATTGGGGATCCTAAAATACTGAAAAAGTTAAAATACGATCACAGTGAATGTGCCGTGCGTATCACAATCCGATATCTACCATAGAAAGAGCACACAGAATACAGTTTTCACTATAAGACAAGAAATCAAGCATAGTACTGCAAAAGCAAGTAGATCAAAGAGTGATACCATACTCGGCCATCTTGATAGCCTGAAAGGGAAGTGGATGCGAGAACAGAAAAATGCAGAAAGAGCATCAATTGACAAGTTTGTCAAAACGCTACAAAAAGTGTATGCCAATTTAGCACCGCTTACCACTGTGTCCGGAGAGCTGAACCCAATTGTTTGAACGCTCAACAGATATGGGATCGACCTCGTCACGAAAATCCACAACCGCCATTACTTCGGGCTAAACTATGAGGTTATAGGGCAGTGACAACTACTGCTATAGAAATAATCTAAATATTAAGTTTTTAAGTCCACATATAAGTTATCACTCGGGTCGCGCATGTGGAAATATATCCCTAATAGACACAAGACAACCGCAAAAGTCGTCAATTTCGAGAACCAATGCGAAATTTGGGAGGCTGATTAGCCACGGCTGTTCCTAATGTTACACGCTATAATGGTTGCAAAGCAAAAAAGTTTAATGTCAAAAAACTACAGTCTGTGAGAAGCGAAGAACCGATTTTGGTGCCAACATGTTCAAAAAGTGACAAACCATTTAATTCGCAGTGGCCCAAACCTCTGCTACGCGTGCTACCATAGTTTAGGCATACTTACCCGTGCCTATCAGCAAAGCACAAATGACCTCGACTGGCGGGCAGTCACGACAAGCAAACCAAGTGCACACCAGATAAAAATAATAAGGCGAAAAATTTTATGCAAATAAACTTTTTAGAACTTGAGGACTCACAAATTAATCTAGCAGTTGAGCGAAAAAAAGTGTCCTACCGATCCTTTAGAAACTAGAGTTAGTTGATCATACATCTAAAGTGAATTAAAAATGCTTAAAGTTCTGAAACTTTTCAGCAATTTGTGTTTTGAAGTTGCGCAATAAATTGAACCCAATTCAAGCACCCCTTTTTGTTATAAATACTGTTGCATATGAGTTCTGCAACGGAATGTAGTGCACTGAGATTTACTTAAAGGCTTGAGGCTAGGGCAAAATATGCATGTCCAATAGATAGAAGGAGCGGTTTAGCATCACTATTTCCAGCGAAGACGAGGGAAGACAAAATATGGAGCAAAATACGCACACCTGTCTTTAATAGATGAAGGCGATGTGGCTGTTGGGGTGACCCGGAAGGCAGCCCACGCGGCCAGATCAATGAGGCCACCCCGGTCATCGAGATCCAATGGGCAGTTCAAACAAGCAAAGCATCACATAGCTCATCTCTTCTCTCAAGCAGCGCCCCTCGGTAGATCTCCCGCGCTAGCCATCGCAACTTGATCAGTACTGCAAGAGGCACTCACGAGTTAACCGTCGACGTTCGACGCAAGTGAGGCGACGCTTGACACCGCGTCAGTGATCCCACTTGTCAGTCCAACTCCACTTGGGTGTTATGCTGGCCATCAGCATGCTCGTTGAGAGACGTTGGTTCACCAGTCCCCTTTCCAGGTGTTCCACGGCTGGTGTCGCTCCAGTTGTTAATAGGTTTCCCGTAGGACATAGGGGCGTGGTGAGTGTTTAAAACGAGTGCTATTCCTGGTCCTTCCGCTATGGGATGTTACGACCTCCCCTACCTACAGGTACAGGCACAGGTACTCCTTTCGCACTGCTACAAAATGCCACCTTAATGTTTTGCCCGCTTGGGTTGCTGAATAATGTTCAATTAATTAGGCGTCCGCATTGGCCCAGCCAAGTGAGCTGGCCTCTAGGCCATGCTGACAACGCCATTCCCACCTCTCTTGAACACGTGTGTAGCGTATTGTTTGTTTGGGCTGTTGGTTGGTCAAACATATTATCGGCGGCCATCTTGAAGCTAGCTGCGTGGGCTGGCCTGTCAGCCATGCCAGCAGTTCCCCTACTTTCCGTCTAGAATACACGTATTCTGACCTACACCTGGCCTTCTCTCCTTCTTTTAGGGATGCTCGGGGCGCTACAATATGCTTAGCCTTTTTTTGTCTTCTTGGGCCGCTCGAAATGCTACAGTCACAGATGGTAAGGATCGGAATCAGAACTTAATAAGTGGGTTTTCCCTTCACTGCAGCCGATGTAAAGGGTCTAGTCTTCCTTAGATATAGGGCTGAATATGGACATGTATTTTAGAGACGGGAAGAGTTTAGTTTGGAGAAGGCCTCAAGGCCCGTCCACGTAGCTAGGTCAATGAGACCCCCAAAGTTCTCAACGGCCAACCAGTGGCATAAACTAACAATGCACTACATTTATGTTCATATTTAGTGCCATTTCTTCCCGCGTCCCAGTTAACTATGGTGCTGCAGCCTCGTTGCCCAAGTTAAAGAATTTATTTCACTGGCTTTATGTACAAAATTGCTTTGCTCTAACATAATCGGCTAATTTATAGGACATAGCAAAAGCTTTACCATTCGCTTGTTATTTATATGCAATCTACCACAGCATTATGCTTTATTGTGTCTTCATGGAATTATCAGAATGCTACAGTTGCACTCGAGACCTGTCATTAGATCATGTAACCTGAGCTTGTTTGAGTGCTTTATCCATGGTAATATATGAAGCCTCGGGTTTATATGTATTTTCACTGGTTTTTTGTTCACGCCTAGCTTGGGACTGATACGCAAAAGCGTGCCATTCGTGTAAGATTTAGCAACGTTTTTTTGCAAAAGCTTACGTAGAGTTGCCTTTGTCAATGTTTTGAAACCTAGATAATTCCTTTTTCAGGGATGGTCTTTAGGTTTTTCAACTTTCTTTAAATCGATAGATACCATAACCATTGGCCCGGTTCAATTGCATAGATTCTTTGTTTAGAAGGTTGGTGGGTTTGAGTTTGTTCATGTTTTCTTGGTATTTTTGGTAGTTATCACTACTAGGTTGATTTTTAATTCCTACTTATTGTGATAATTTTTACCGAACAATGTAAATCATAAAACTCTTGCATCATGTTTTGCTCACTAGTGTACTGGTCCTACCTTTTGTTCTAAGATATGATAGGTAATGGATGTGAAGTGTGAGAATTCACAAAATGACGAATTTCCCCTGACTATTCTACATTTAAATGAAGACCTCCTTGTACCTGAGATTGGTAGCACTGTTGTTATCAGCGAAAATCAGTCCGAGAATGTTTGCGATTCACCTTCTAAAATATGGACAGGCAAACGCGTACTTTGTTCCTTTTCGGCCAATAAGTAAGATTTTTTTTTGCCCTTACCCAAACTGTTTTAGCGTTGATCTAGATGATTACCCTTTCCATGCTGTTACGTTTGGAGAGCCAGGAGAGCTGTATGGATTACCCTATAATGTATTGCCTTCAATTAGTTATTGGTATTCCATGTAGGACCATAATTATGCAAAGGCATGGGAAGACGAGTCAAATAATGACAATCAACTTGCCCTATTGGCCAAGGTTGCGCTGTCAAGGAAGGAGAGCACCGACGTTGAAATTAAACGATCAGATTCTTCTGGCAACGTTGGTAATATGTCGAATTCCGCTGAAGTGGTTACAAATTCTGGCCACCGGAGTTCGAGTGTGCCTCATGTGACGATTATTAAAAGCCCATTCTTGAGTCAAAATTATCAAACATCTCCGGCGATTCAGCAGACTCTTTCTGGTCCCACGTGCAAGGTTGCAACGTCGAATGGCCGGACGATACTTCTTACACCAAGCCGTGGGAATTTGGGAGCTTCGGTTCAGATCCACCGTGTGTCCTCTGTTAACACATCTCAGGTCCTCCTGAGGACTGATTTCACTTCCGCTAGTGATGGAACTGTTTTTAATGGAATTCCGTCTCCCCTCAGTGGGTCTATTCGCTGTATTTGCGGCTTTAATCGTGATGATGGTTGCTTAGTTCAATGCAATAATTGCAAGTAAGCCGCTTATGTGCCTTTTTTGACACTCGGTGCATTTTGTCGCACATTAAAGCGATTGATTTGTCGGTTTTCCTAGGGTTTTGCAACACGCTGAATGCATGGCTCCCTCCTCCAATAGCATTCTTCCGAAACCTTATCGCTGCGAACTTTGTCAACCGCGTCCCGTCATGGTTAGTGAGGCCATTAGCCTGCAGCGCAGAAAAATGACTATCCCTGCCACTTCCCCGTCTCTAACAGCTAAGACGATAAGGTTGACGGGCCCTGCGGCGGCGTTTCGTTTACCCCGTTCAAACGTTTCTCCGGCGCCACAGATGCATAACCCAAATATTGCACCTAACCGATTCTTTTTGGCAGGCGGTGCTACTGGTCAATCTGCCGCGACTACGTCGTTATCGGTTCGACCCATCCAAGTTAGACTTGGTGAAGTTGTGGGTTCTTCTAGTAGCAGCGCAACCTTGTACCAGGTTGACTCAACTGCTCTCAATCACTTTTCGCCGCGTTTTATTAATCTGGATACCGCTGTTGCTAGGCAGCAGTCGCAGTCTTATGTGACGACCGTTGGCAACCAGCGATCCTCTAAAAGAAAGCAAGATCTTTTTACACGTATGTATCTACTGGATATGGTTGTTCCTTTCTTTCCGTTTATCACTTACCTACTTCGTTTCAGTTGCAGGGGAATCAGTATCGTCGTTCGATAATATGACAAGTAATTATTCCTACGACGAGGCAAATGTTACAAACGGTCAGCATACGCCCATATCAGCCAATAACGATCACACCAATACGTTGCCATCAGGCGAAGGCAATGAGTTACCCGGACCCAAGTTTTATCGAACACCTTCACAGGTGGTTGGATCAGCTAGTGGCTTGGACGTGGTTGAAGGGGCTAAGGCTCAAGCGTCTGGATCTCTAGCCACGGCCTTTAGTGAAGTTACCGGTGATGTGGCTGCAGTCGCTGGTCTCTCCAGTGGTGTTCCAGAGCCTGCCTCACCTGATGTTGTCATATGGAGTGACTCTTATGAGAAGGCTGTAGAAACGCGCCTCTCCGATGCGCTTAAACAACGTATCCGAAATATTTTTCTCACTCCTTCGGAGCGTGAACTTAAAACGTTACAGATGGCAGATTCTTTTGCGTTATCGCGCGGTCAACAGCGCTGTCGTGTTACTTCCTTCGAATTAGGTCGTAAGGTACCTGAATGAGTCTTTTTTTTCGTTGAAATTTAACTTAAAAGGCATTCACAAAGGTAACTGTTAACAAAATATAGGGCCTCATTGCAACTGAGTGCATCTATCCGAACCAGCCCATTATCGAGTACAAGGGCTACGCGATGTTACTGGATGAATACACCCAGCAGCACGACTACAAACGGCAGTATGTTTTCGTTCCACCATATGGAATCCTTTTTGCAATACCTCATTATATTTTGTGTGTTATAGTTACAATCCCTTCGTTCTGTTTTACAAACAACTGGATAAAGCAGCAATATGCTTAGATGCGAGTAATTATGGGAACGAGGCGAGGTTCATCCGACGTTCCTGTATGCCGAACTGCGAAGTAAGCCGGAAACTCGACTTAACAAAAGTTGGTTTAAAGTACTATGCTTACGACTCTGTAAAGCCCCATAGATGATGTTAGCTACCGAAGCACTTGCCCTATTGCTGTAAGTCCGAATTTTCCATCTCCTAAGCGAACTGGTGTTCAAAGTTTTTTACGGTCTAGAATTTAGCTATCTTGCTATGAAGGTATGCGTGAGTTTTTTTAGTGCATGATGCGATTTCGGAAATTTGCTCTAGCCTTGGCTGCTGTTTTCCATCACATCAGTCTTCTCGGTGCTATTTGGAAATATTGCGCTAGTTATGCAGTTCTCAGTCGATGTGGTATAAGTGTCCGCCAGAACGTTTCCGTCTTGATTTGTAAGGATCAATACATGTAATCGCCTCCCATTTTAGGTCAGGCTCACATTTCCACCAGCCGACTCCTTCTCTTCGGTGGTAAATCCCCAATGCATTCAGTTTGTCGTTACCTCGTCGATAGCACGAGTGATCCCTGCTGGCACAGAACTCACCGTAGCTTTCGATTTCGACTACACGGCATGTTACTATCCTGTGCGATGCGCATGCGGTCGTGGAGCACCGTTATGTGCTGTGGCTGATTGGCTTAGGCGTCATCATCATTCGTCTTCCCATCTCCGTCGCTACGACTATAGCGACGCGGAGGAGGGGCATCGACGTACCGGTGGCGAAGATCAAGGTGAAGACGACTACGACTTTGATGATATTGGTGACGACAGTGAGGCTATTGACTACCGATACGATCGCAATCCTTTGTCGCACCGGAGTCGTTATCATCATGGGTTCGTCGAGAAAACGGCTCGTAATAGGGTCGCCCTGAAGTGTGTATTTTTGGCCCTCATTTCTAAGCTTCCGCTTTGATGTTGAACAATTTGACATAGTCGTTTTTATTTTTTTAATTTGACAGCAGGTAACCGTATCACATGATTATATTGTGGAAATCGATCCCTGATTCTGACTTTTACTACTTACTACCTCGAAAATAATGAACTGTTGCTCTTCAAAAACAAAGCACTATTTCTCTCAATAATTCCAGCCTTCTAAATAATTGTGCTAAAACTCATTTCCTTTTTGCTTATGCAATGACCCACACAGTTAACATATCCACTTGAAATGTTCCTTTGTTTTGTTTCAACTTGCTAACCTTGCTGAACGCCTTGGTTCTTTTTTAATAAATTTCAGACGCCTGCTTAACTCGAAGCACGTAAGCCCTGCCTTTTCACGCGTTCCGTACCCATCGGCCAAACATATGGTGCAGGAGCAGCATCGTAGGCACCAAAACGGCATGTCGGCTGCATTCGGACTTAGTAAGCGCGGAAGTCGTGGGGTTCGTGGCACGCGCGGCAGTGGTCGTGGTCGGGGTGGCGGTGGGCCTATCCGTCAACAACAGCAACACCTTAGAGTCAGCCGTCCGCGTGGTCGTCCACCCAGTAGCAGCATAAAGCGTAACCTCGTTCGTCGGCCCGCACCACTTTGCTCTCCACTACGTCACTCTGATGTGGAAGAAGATGAGATGGAGGGAGAAGACGGGATAAATCACTCTGCCTTACCCCCTTCGTCTTCTCCCCGAACAGATGTCACGGAACCTGGAGCCACCTCTCCGTGGGTCTGCTCTACACGTTCGCCCGTTGTAGAGCCACGTGTCCACCGCTTTGGAAATGCCGATACTAGTAAGAAAGGTTCGGCCCGTAAGGAGCAACATCCAATTCGGCAGCGTCGTTCGTTGAAAATGTATTCCCCGCGTCGGACACGTCGGAGGTCATCAGTGGAAATGTCGAACGGTCCAGTTACTTCACCAGTTAGGTCTCCGGAGGTTGGTTCTCTACTTGTTGAAGGGCCATCGGAGGAACCAAAATCACCGATTTCAGTTGCGTCGAAGGTACTGATTAGCTATTATTTGTAATATAGTGGTTTCTGGGAGGAATCGATTGATTTCATTACTTTGGTATCCTGTACAAGGTTAAGCGAGTTCGAAAAGCGAGTGGCCGTTTACCGAACGGTGTGGACGGCTCTCCAAGGCTGCTTGAAAGGGGCCGTCCGTCTGCTGCCAAACGTACCCGTCGTCAATCCAATCTAGAAGCAAGTGATCGTCCTTTAGAAGAACAAGGGGATGGTGAAGACCAAACCAAAGAGGAGACGTTGAAGACACGATCAAGCGTGAGTTTATATCTGCGCGAAGTTTTCATTTGTAAAGTAGGGCCATGCATTGTGTTCATAATGATGATATCTCAACGTCGAATTTGAGTCTTTTGATGTTCGTTTATTTTAAGTTTCAGCGACTTATTATCACCTGGCCTCTGTTTTGAATTGAGTGTAGGTGTGTATATGGGTAGCTCATTTTCACTAATGATTCCGCGGCATGTACGGGCTGTATTTTCACTCTGACTTCATTCTCTGAAGTAATATGGTGTTTAATCTTTTAGAAGTCGCGCGAGGATAATTGGCTGGCTGAAGTTATGCGTCGTATTGAGCGTATGGAAAAGAAGGGCAAAAAAAATCCTACTGAGAAGAAGCTAAAGCTGGAAAAAGCTGATAATAAACCGGTGGGGCCAAGACCTGAATTACACTCCCCGAAGCCTCATTCACCTAATCAGCATGAAGGTGAAGGACAAGTGGAAGTGAAGAAGGAGGAGGTTCCCTTAAAATCAGGCGAGGTTCCCCAAGAAGAGTCGTTAGTTCCAAAAAAAGTAACACGAAAGTCGGTCACTTCAGTTTCCACCGGGCCTCATCAGCCTACAACCCCATTGTCCCGTGAAGATCGTTGGATGCAGTGGCAAATTCAACGAATCGCCGAAATGGAGTCTTCTGATGCCCCTGCTGGTGATCATTTCCAGCACCAATCGACCAGTAGTTCCTCTGCAAAGCAGCGTCGGCGTGGCAGCAGTGGAGCGAAGTCTTCTATTCCGCGTCGTTCTCCACAAAAGAAGGAAGTTTCTGGTAATGGCACTGGTGATGCGGGAGGCGAAGCGGAATGCAGTTTTATTGTTTACAAGCGCCGAGAGCAGGACCCAATGGCGAAGTTTAGTCGGTCGCGTACGGGTCATCATCACCGTCAGCAGCAAAATTGTTTAAACAGGTCGTACAGCCTGGTGGAGAGCTTTATGGATGAGGATTTGCCCGCTGGTGGAGAACTTCTTGACGACCATACTGGTGTTGTTGGGGCGAATGGCTCTTTGAACTTCACTGACGCCAACTGTTCTATTACAGCTGCATCTGTTGGCTCCTCTTCTCCACCCAAGCCCTCCAAGAAGCGATGGTTGTCGCAAGTACGATTGTTTCTTTAATCTCATATTCCTTTGTCGTGGAGTTTTATTTGCGATTTTGTGGAAGTATAGGTTACTGTTAAATTTGTCCTTAATCTTCTTGATGCTCAATATTCCCTAATATTTACCTTTGAAAACTGCACTGTGCATATATGTTCGGTCGCCTGCGAGGACGCATGCTAATTAGCACTAGGTTAGGAATTGCCAAATACGTATGCACCTTTGCCTTCTGCCACTTTCTGGAGTCGTTATGTATTCAGGTTTGTACCATAGTGAATCTTTGGTTTATCAACAGTCAAATCTTTAATTCAACTGCCACTCACCATACTACCAGCCCGGTCGAGTAAAGCTTTTTCGATCAACAGCTGTACTCATTAAATTGATTCTACTACGTAACAATTCGTTGTTGTCGATTTCATCCCCACTTTGCAGGCCTTAATGGAGAAAGATCAACAGCATCAACAGAACCCTAATCGGACAACACCATCGCCTGCGGACTCGTTAACCCCACCTGATTCTACATTCAATCCACTCAACTTTCCGAATCAGCGAGCTTTGAATCCCAAGAAACGAATCATTTCGCAGCTAGAGGAAGCGATGGCACAACAACGACAATCCCCTTCGCCACCTGATTCTCATGTGACAGTTTCCCCATCTGATGCGCACACGCCTGCATCAGTAAGTACTTATCCCACCCCCGATTTCTGTGCTTCACTATGCGCATCGATTTTAGTAAACCGTGGTCCCTTATGATCAAACCGGCAATGTTGTTTTTTTTTTTCAGAGGCTTCCACTGAAGAAACGGCAGTCCGAAGAGGATGCAGCGAGCGATGAGAACAGGCTGGAGACACCGGGGAAGTCAAAGCCAGAGAAGGTACGAATGTCTCTCTCAGAGTACCGTCGCCGACGTGGTCTCAGTACAGCTTCCGTAGAGTCCGCAGGAACAAATAAAGCACAAGCACTACCGTCGGTATCGGTTCCCGCTCCACCCAGCACACCTCCTGGTTCTCCTGCAGTTGATCTAAAACGACTTGGTCCCTCTTCGCTGCCACTTGTCTCATCTACAAGTGGGTTTTCTCTCGGAGGTCCTCGGACGCCAAGTGAACCTCCCAGTGATGAAGACGAAGGAAAACGAGTGGATATTTCTTTATCGGTGCTATCGGCACCGTTTCTTCATCGACCTCAGCAGCCACCTCCTTTGTCGGCGCCAGCGTCTTTGCCGTCGCCCATGCGAGGGACCGTTGAACGGTTTCACGATTCTTTCAGCATTGATTCCCCTGAAAAGCCGCGTGTAAGCGTATTCTCCGCATTTCGGTTTTTGTTATCAGTTGTTGATACGTTCATAAATTTTTTCCGGTTGATCTCTTTCTCATATAATATTTTTGTTAAGTCTAATGAGCTTACGTTATGAAGCGTCTGTTGTTCAATTCACGCTTGGTGCACCTTTTGTAGGCATCACCGCCGCCACATCGCCCTCCTGGAGGCTGTGATCGACACCTCTCGGGTCACGCGCAAAGGCGCGCTTCCCCACCTCCGCCTCCCCTTCTGGGTTCTGCTTCAGACTCGGCGACTCCACCTGTCTCTCCCACTGCCTGTTATCCTCCTCCAGTAGAGCATGTTCTTCGACGTGATCGCGAGATTCTTCAGTGGCAAATGGAACGAAAGC
Source organism: Taenia pisiformis (assembly GCA_023968675.1). Classification (NCBI taxonomy): domain Eukaryota; kingdom Metazoa; phylum Platyhelminthes; class Cestoda; order Cyclophyllidea; family Taeniidae; genus Taenia; species Taenia pisiformis. The sequence continues at coordinate 16,042,702 of CM043733.1, read as the reverse complement.
ACCATAACTTTCAGCAATCCACTGCGCGTCTTCAACGAAGCAGTCATACCTCGAGCTCTAGCACCACTCACCTTGAGGTCAATCATGCACACTCATACTCCATCTCCACTCCTCCTCAACCGTCTGCTTCTAGATCTCATGCCTATCCCAACCTCACTCAATCACTGGCTTCGGCCCCACCCACTACTGCATTTAACCACCACGACATGGAGAGCATTCAGGAGACCTTAAGGCGTAAACAAGAGCACTTGCGTGCACAACTTCGCGATCTGCAAAAGGCCACTGCCAGTGGGAGCGGATGATGGTACGTTGTGACATCCATCATCTCATATGGTCAAAATTTGCCACATTTTGATGATGTAGCTATCAATCATGTTGCTCTTAAACCTGGATCACAAGGCCTAATTTTATTTGAGGTGAATTAGTGCGAGGAGTCCTCGGTCTTCATGACTAGTAGATTTTCGTCAGAAACGTTTGCGTAAATTATTCCGCTATTTTTGTCACGTACCATTGGGAAGCTATCCGACTTCGAATTAAAATAAAAAAACTGCATGCGAGCAATTTGAGCATAAATGGTAATTCTGTAATGCGAAGTTGATTTGCAATTGCTGCTTCAACCAGCATCATCCAGCGACCTGAGTTTTCCGTCAATACTTCTTGTTGGAGGCTACGGGAAATCGGTAGTTATCCTTTTCAGGCCTCCCCGAAATCTTCAATCTATTTGTCTCATTTTATAGTAATCTGCCATCTGTTTTGAGCCGCATCTGATAAGCGTCCTGATGCTGATGTTTATGTTGAAGTAAACAGTCAGCGACACTGTTGGTTTTTTCCTCAACATAAATGCTGTAAATTTAAGAATAAATGGTCCAAAATGTCATTTGAGTTTAATGCTGATTTTTCTAAATTCGTTTTGACGTGAATTATTTTCGTTTTAGTCTCATGAAACACTGCGCGTACCAACTGAGCAACGGGCCTTTATTTTTACAGCATTTCTTTGAAACAATCCCAAAAGACACCTAAATTGCGAAGCAATAGATCACTGGGTGGTGTCTCCTTGCTCCCGCTTCCATACTACCAAAACACCTTACTTATATTTACAAGTTTGTATTTGCGCCAATTTTAACACTGAAGAGACTCTTCTTGTACAGTGTAGACGCAGCTGTGCAGCGTGAACCCGAGACGCTAAATGCGTGTCGGGTTGTCGCGAAAGTAATTAAATCGGACGCATTGGTACTTTGGAAGGAACAAAACTGCACCGATTCTCGGCTGCTCTTGCTACTACTTTTATACCTTGCCCTCGCGTTCAGCCCCGGTCCTTCTTGTATATACCTTACTTAACATTGCTTTAAGGGTCTGTGTTTGAGGACAAACTTACCTCCCCGCTCGGCCACACCTTCCTGTGTACAATTTCATTTCCATTGTTCTCATCCCCTGCCACACTAGGGCTCTAATTGTATACATCTCCCTTATTTAATTAATGCCTCTTCTGTACACACGAGTGCAGCACAAATTGTTTTATCAAGAAAGGCTTAGCCTTGTCACATTTACCCAACCCTGCTGGCTTTGCCTCTTCAAAACTACCAGAAGCATCTCTGGATCAGTCGGCATGTTGTAGTACGAAACACGTTCACCTCCAACCCGCGTACGCACTCCTAGGGGTAAATTTCACCCAGAGCATATGTTGATATTGGTGTGGGAGGTTTTGCTTTCGTGGTTCTGGTTTTCTTAAGTTCTGTTTGGCCTTGGCACGGGCTCTGACCGTTCAGGTTGTCTGGATGTGCGATCGTTCACTCTCGTAGTGCTTCCTTCGGGGGTCGACTCTGACCATGTCGAAGCTGAAGCACGTCAAGTACAATTTGTTGCCTGGTTGGTGGCACTGCGGGTGCTGCCTTTCGTGTCGGGATTTTTAATCGGTTGCGAGGAATTTCGCGATGCAGTTTATCGTTTTCTATGGCATAAGTCAGGCTAAAGGTTAACGCGTTTGCTGTGCGATCTTTTGATGGAATGCAGCTATCCGGCGTTATTCTATTAAGTCTGTCGGGCGCAGAACGCACGGTCAGGTGTCAAAGCGATGTAAGTGGGGAAGTCGCGTATATGTTACCTGTCGCAGATCTAGCGCTTTTTTGTGTTGGGTGGCAATAGCAACGATGTAAAAGCGGTGACTTAAGCACTGCTTATTAATAAATGTGATAGTGTTTTATGCGGCAGTAAAAGCAATGAAAACACTTCGAGATGAGCACAAACTCGTTGGTCAATCGCATCTGCTTCCCTAATTAAACTGTATTCTTGTCAGTGACGTCCAGGAAATAGTGTCGTCTTGCTTTTTACATCTACATTTAATCACGGCTCCTATTCTAAACAAACGTTTTATTTTTGATGTTTTCGCAGGCCATTTCACCGTGGTACAAAGTAAAAGCAAATTATAGGCTCCATTGACATACCAAATCAGTATGTATATCATACTCAACATGATAGCAGCAATGCAAAAAAAAATCGAACCCGTTTAGTCGGATTTTTTCAAATCACATGGAAATGGAACGTTTTGTAGCTAAAAACAGAAATTAATTTGTGTTATTTGTTTTGAAGACAGGTGCGAATCTAAGGCTTGAAAAATCCACACACTTACATGCACACGCACACACACTGAGGGCGGGAGAGTTGTGGCGTAGACGCGCACCCGTGCGTTTCGCTTCGCATGCACAATCGTACCCAGTTGCGTAATTTTTCGTTGTCGATACAGCCGTCGATGTTTGATTGGCGATTAGGGCGGACTAATGGAAGGAGCCCTGGTAACGGCGATCTGGCTCGCGCCACAACATCCATAGATTATGCGATTTCTGAGCCCTTTACTAATGCACTTGCGTAAAAAGCAGACAAGGGCTTTCTGAATGTCCATATTATCGTACTTTTCCAGTGATACACTCATCCTTTCAGTAGAACCTCGCTATTAGTTACTTCATCGCAATCTGAAATACTGCTTCAGTATTTTTAAAACAAAAAGAAGTCAAAAATGCCACTATTTTCAACGCTAAGCTTATAGTTATTTTTCGATATCCAACGCATAAGTGTTCGATCGAATGTGCGACTGATCAGGCTAGCTCTCATTGCAGCCACGCCACCGTGCCGCCTAACAAGTTCACATGCCATCTTCATTCACCCTTCCTCTCGCAGTGTGATAGGATGACCTAATGACGAACCGCGCCATATGCCGCCAGTCATCAGCTTAACAGACTTCTAAGGCAAAAACAGAATGCCTAAACCTCAAAAGGGGCTCTCCTATGCATGATAACTTCAATCTACTTTGAACGTGTTCATCTGACGTTGCCTATAGAGTGGGTGTACGCTCTACCAGTCTGTCATCCTAAATCGTGATGCATTGAAAGCGATTCGATCCTCTGGAATGAGTTTTTTTGTCCACGCTTAATAATGGCTTCGCTCAGTTGCCAATGGCTCATATTGAGATGCACCAATAAATAGCACTCATTGCTAAACAGTTCTGAAAAATGATTTCTTGCATGGGATTAGCCTTAAACTATGCCTGTTAATCATAACAAAGTGGCCCGTTAACTACGACAGCATTTCTGAAGTAGTGTGCTATTGCGATCGTCAAAATCATCACTTCCCGACCGTCTGCATGCCCAAGGGGGAAGTAGAGAGCGATCCATGCGTTTGTCACGTGATTGGCACGTGTCTCAATGTCTGCGTCTGAAAAGCGGCGGCCGCACACACACGGCGTTCCGTAAGCACAAGTTTTGCCGTAAATGAGCAACGGTTCTTGTGCCTCTGGCTGCTTGTGACACCGCGCAACTGAGACTGAAAGGTTTTGCTCATCTGCAAAGTTGGGAAAGGTGCGGAACGTAGTGGTGTTCAGCTGTGAAGAGAATACTGTTTTTTTTGCCTCTTTACAAAACACTCTAATTGCAAAATGTTTGCTTGCTGTCACAAGTGAAAATAGCGACTGATGGCCATTTCGTACGAAAAATGAAGTACCGCGTCCTTGAGAGCAACAATGCCAGCGCAAAGGCAATTTGCTACCCCATTGGTCATTATGCCAACATTTCTGTTCGCGCTACGACTAAGACAGTCAACAAATGTTCATTTTGTGGCGTTCGTTTGCGAGGCAATCTTAACGTGTAGGCTATGTGCAAAATATGTGCACAAGTGGTATAGATGCTTGTGTATTGGCCCGGTTTCAGTCCTTCTTCCACGCGCGATGACGCCCGCTGAAGGCGCCCACATCCAATCAATGCAATGCGCGGCACTAAGAACGTGCAAACCTGGACTGATTCTTCCTATCTCAAATCCATCCTTATCAATCCCTAACTCACTTTGCCTCCATTGCTGAAGATGTATCACGCAAACCTAGCGTAGAGGGATCGTTGAAGCGGAGTATAATGCCATAAAGTTCAGCGCGAAGTCCCATGGAAGGCCTTGCGAAGCAGTGCCACATACTTCAGCATCTGAAAGTCTATTTTTCTGCTTCTTTTATTGCAATTGTGGTAGAGCCTGTTCCCCTTCACACCAAAAAGTAGACATCAGGAAAATGAGTTGCATACGCCTTTGAGGCGAACATTTTATCGTTAGAGATTAATGAAGCTTGAAGGAAAGTGCATGCATGGCGAATTTGCCTCGTTTAACCGTATTAATGAAAGAGATTTCACAATCCTATAGTTTGGGGCTGATTAGAATGCCATTTCCTCGCATTACATCGGCAGTAAGTGAATTTACAGATTCTTTGTTTCGATTAAAAAGCCAAGGTGTTAGAGACAGGAGATTACCTTTTGGGATAGCCATCCAATGCCTGAGACCTTGATTGTCGATGGCCCATAAAGCAGCCTTACAATAATAAATGAGAACCGTCACGGCCATTTCCAGGCCCTGAACCAAACAAACTCACTAACATCACCTACTACGGCAAAATAGGTGGCGTCAATCAAAAACTGAAATTTAGCAGACTCGAACAATCGAAAACTAAAGTAACGGTAATGGAAAACAAATGCTGCTTTCATGAGGTCAGCTGGGGCATTAATTAACTCAGTAAGAAAAATGAAATCAGATGTGGATGCTTATTAATCATTTTCACATCGAGCGACGACGAGACAATAGTGAATTCCCCCGAATGCTTTGGTAATTGTTAAGGAGGACTACTGATGGAAAGCATTATTACCATTTCGCGGTTCCTTATCCTTCGATTAATTTCGCAATGATAAAGGGAGCTGGCTTGCTTTATCCCATTATTCATTGGCGAATTCCTTTTTAGCTAGCATATTAGTAAACAATAGGGTTTGCTATTCAGAAACCAGAATGGTCATCAACGGGAGTAGTAAATTCTCCACAGAGCACATTTCAAACCCTTTGCTTTCTGCCATTTGATCGGATGCAATCGCAACCAGCTTAATAACACACTTTTAAGGATGAACTTAACAAAGTGCAAGCCATGTTTATTTGAATGCACCTTCTGGACAAGAGGCGGTCAGCAAGAAAAATGACCTCGTGACGAGTTGAACGCAGTCCACCCTTGGGGAGAGAACGCACTCAGAAGTCCCTTAAACCGTGGTACCACCGTATCCCTCTATTTACTGTTGCTCAGAAAAGTATTGCCCAATCCCACTGGTCTACAAATTCCAAGAGTAATAAGGGATAGGGTGGAAGAGAGAAACACCGAACCTATTCTAGATGAAATATTAGAATCCTTCCTTGGGGAGGCTTTACATATAAAAATTTGGAATTCGGTCTGCTTAACACTTCAAATCAAATTATTTCCTTATGCCTTAAACCCGACACAACACGATGATTCCTTAAGAAGCTTTGGAACAGGTTAAAATGGTGTTGGGTAGTGTTTGACAAGGGGTTTGACTGTCGGGTATAAGAGGGGGACATTTTCTCCTTCTCACGCACCGGAGGAACTAAAGGGCGACAGCTTCCGTTTCGTATTTCAATCCCCTTGCATGCCCGTCGAGCCAATTCTGCTGTGGGACGAATGCGTCAAGTTGATGGAAGATCAAAAGATCCAAAGGCCTCGGGCATCTCGTTCCCTCATTTGCGTGTACTCAGTAAACAACTATCGTGAGCAAAAATATTTACGAATTTTCTCGTGAAATTTTCGTAGGTGCTTCTACATCACTTATCGCGGCACCCTTCAAGTGTGGAAGTAAGTTTCACTATTATTCCGCATAATACCAGTCCAAGTCAGATCTCCACAACCTTAAAACACCATAGGTGACAGGCTCATGAAGGTTCATTATCTCGCATGGTTGGACGAACTAGGGGTAGTTTCAAACGGATTTTAAGCAATTACGTCCCAAAGAGGCGATGTGGATTCTCGTTACAAAGTTCATTCCTCGCTAACATTCAGGTTACCCAGGCAGGAAGCCATGATCTAAGAAGTTTGTGCACCTTTTTTCGGGGATCGACTTTAAAAGGCATTACTCGTTCCCTCACCTCTTCAAAGTTCGTTTGCCACATCTTCTGTGGAATTTACTGAGCGAGGAATGAAACCCTTTAAAGGGCGTCGGCTCTCACACCAAAGGCACTTAATAAGAATACTTCTTGAATAGGAATTATCACTACAAATTGTTACCCGGATGAAGAAGATAACATCACCCCAGTAAGAGGGAGCATTGGAGGCATTAAGCTAAGCAGGTTTAGAAATGAGATACAAATCCCAGGTCAGAGAACTAGTTGAAATCACTATGATAGCAACAATTGGCAATGTTTCCCAAACTGCAACAATCAATCAGCTGGCACTTAGGCATCCACGCGTCCTGACCGCATATACGGTTAGGCCTCGACCGCATACATTGCACTGCGGCGAATACATCCCAACCGAAGAAGAGCGCGTCATAGGCCAGCTCCACATGAGATTTGGCAAGTCGCATCGACCTCCTTCGCATAGTTTGGTGATGATAAATTACTTGGGAAGCTCTTCTGTACCAAGAACACTAGAGATTACTTAATGCTGTACACGAACAGCTAATCACTTCGAACCACTTATTAGTAGAGGGCACATTTCTGCGCGACCAAAATACCATCGCTTTTCGAACAGGAAAGGCTGCATTCATTAAATTAACTCTCCCAGAACTTACCAGAAGTAGGACATGATTGTCAACTAATTGAATTGCTGATTTAATTTAAAGCCTACTATAGAACCATTTAATAGATTCAGTGGAAATGGTCCTTAGGTCCAACGGAAGCTCCTTCATACGAATTTAATGCAATGTGCCGGTTCCAACCACTCAAAGTCGTTGTTTGTTATGTAAGAGGGAAGCAAACATGAACTTGTTAACTGGAACAAGTTTTGACGAAAGACGATGGCACTGCTTTCTATTGCCAGCTCCTATCCTACGCAATAAAGGCATAAATGTTTTCAGCTAAGGAACTGCATGCACAAAGAGATTTCAGCACTGAAAATGAATTTCAGGAACTCAGCGGAGTGACGGAGAGTTATATGGAATGGTATCAAGGGATTATAATACATAAAACATCAAACGTGGCTTAACAAAGGCATCACGCTTCGCCACCCCATGTATGGATCAACAGGAGCAGGTTAAGACAGACATCTGGGGCAACAGTTTCGTTGGTGGCAAAAAATCAGTTGGAAAAAAACATCTTTGAGTATACGTTCATATGAGGGAGGAAAAATTATCACAGAGGGTCAGGGAGCCGTAAATCCAATCCAACTTCAAATTCGCTACCCAAAAGAAGGCCTCGGGGATCCTCGTCATCTACGTTAAGGAGATCAGTGAAGCTAAAGCCCGGTTCTGGCTCCCACAACGTAGGTCTTGACGCATGAGGTTGCGCACCACTAAGGTCGACCGGATTGCTGTGCGAGAGATCGATAACCTCGTGAGGCAGCTCGGTTAGATCGAGGGCTCCCTCACCAGCAATCGAAGAACACATTCCGGTCTCAACGGGGATAATTGTCGGATGCTGAGATGTCTGTAGATAGAAGCGCATTGGGGTGATACACATTTGAATTACATAGTTAACTAAAAAGTCCTTCGGATTTTTCGTGGTTCGACTGCGACACCAATTTTTATATTCCACAGCCCTCTCGTATGTAGATGATGGATGGTGAGGTAACTCAGGATTCTCCTGCATCTCGAGTATCACACCATAACTACAGATAAGGCAAGACAACATTTGGGAAAAAACAACACCTTCCTTAGTGAATCGATCACAATATGGCTAACGGATACAATAGTTTAGGATTTGCTCTTAAGTGAACTCTTCAACTACTTCCGGACTGGTTTTTTCCTAATGTAATTAGCATAAAGGATGCCGCCTTAATTAGGAATCATCTTTAAAGGCGATAGCGCAAACTGCTACCAATGCAAGTACCCCCGATTATAACTATTAGATGCTTGAAATATCCACAGCAGCAGAGCTTTTGAGCTTACGGCAATTTGGCCACAACGCCCACAGCACGCCTCAATGCCAGCCACTCACCACTATGGGCTTTGACCCCTTCCGTAGTTTCGTGTTCTTACATCTCACCGAATCTTCAAGGGAGACTCAGTTGATGCAGCCAAGGGAAATGAAGTACAAAATGTGCAACAGGAATACAATAAAGAGTAGACATGGTTGCTCAAACTATTCATGTCGGGATTGTAGAAGTGGATGTAATGAAATGAGTAATTCCACTGATGCCTAGCATGAATAAGGGGTGAATTCACTTATTAGTCATTTTGAAGAGGTGAGCCAATTGTATTAAACTACAACTTACAGAGAGGGGAGCTGTTGCTGAAGGATCAGTGACAGCTAAACAGAGTGCCGAAGTACAGAGGTCGACAGGAAGGCAGTGAGTGAATATCAGGGGTCCTTCTGTGACTCCCAAGACGGCACCTTGAGCTGGTCGTCGAGGCTCTTCTTCAACTACACCTGGTCCAGCAGGGGCCAGCTCCATTAAAATGGTATGACGCTAGATAGAAGGAATACTCGATGGTTGACTGTACCACGAGGACGATCTACTACAACACTTTGGAGCCAACCTGCTCTTCAAGTCCATCCAAACCCGGAGCCCCAACAACAGGAAGGAGCTGGTCGATTCCTGTGCATTGAGGAACAACTGCATATAAAACGTCTCCAGTGGATACGAGGTAGGCTCCATTACCGGGGCTGAGGCTGATAGGCAGTTGAGAAGATGTGGGGTCTGATGTCATGGAAATGGCAGGCGTCTTCAAACTGTAGTTAACCACAGAAGTTTCCGAAGGAGACTAATGTGGGAAATTGTAAGCGGGGTGGATTAACACAATCACTAGCGCCCTCCGATGAGACAACACCACAGGGAGTAGGAATACACAAATTAGGGAGACGAAATTTCCTCGCTGGTAGATTCATTTGAACGTTAGTGCCGAAAATCAAACGCCAGGGAGAAAAATTAGCATCTAGACGAGCACGAATATACAAAACCCTGTGCAAGTAAACCCACAGAGTTTTGGCGCTGCAAACACCAAAATAACCTCAGTGACGTAAGAGAATGGAGCGTGAAGTTATGACGCCTGCGAAGTGGTGCAATTTTCGAATCCGATTGGGCATCGCGTAGCTTATAAAAAGCATATATTGGGATGAGTTTCATGATGAGTAAGGCGATGCACTGCAAGATTGGCAGACATAAGAAGGTCGATTCGTCTCTGGACACTTGTTTCCACACAACAAACGGGGATATACATAGCACATCGTGAAGAACAATTTTATTGTAAAACGGACATTATCTAGAATACAAGGCGTTTGGAGAGCGAAGCTGAATGCATCATATAGCATGGCCATAAGAAATAATGAGTGAACGAAGTCGACCGTGCAAAATTAAAACACATGATACAGTACACTTGCAGGGTTCATCAGCATTGTGGAGTCATTAACTGGGGCACAGGACTCGCCAATCTATTTGAATGCCACATCTTAACTTTTGAATGGGTCGCACTTAATTACTCAAAATACTAAATACGATTCATCCCATTAGGCTGAGGAGATACCACAATCATGCATTCCTCTCTGGGCTTTCACCGGTGAATATCATTCGAGTTAGTAAATAATGGCAAAAATAAGCACAAAGGACATTGGATTTAAAAATCACGTAGTCATGCGATGGAGAGCACCAACCATAGCCAATAAATACACTAACAAAGGGGTTATTGCACATAAATCATACGAACACCCCATCGTGTGTTGACTGTGGGTAGCTTTATGGCAAAAGCAATTCGTTTTTCGAAGGTCACGCGATGTCAATGGCAAAGCTGTGGTTTTAGACTTGCAATAGGATCAATTGATGGTTGTCCTAGAGTGAATGCCGAAAATTCGAATCACAAGAGCAATCAGATTTGAAATGCCCACTTGACCGTCGCGGCGAATTGTTGAAAATGACAGTCCAGCAAGGCACGCAATATAGGTACAATGCGAACCCGACTGGCAAAAGGCCGGTGCAACGAAAACGGAGTCCTGAGTGCAATAACGAGGCGAAGCCGTCAAATCACGACATTCAATTACAATAATTAGGTTATGCTATTAAATTCTTCCGATTCATTCCCAGCTCAGATGATACGACTAGGCGATCTATGGCATTCAGCTGTGACATATATGATGATAAAGCGCCGCCACGCTGGTGATATGGAAAGTGCCGAAATTGCAGAAAGCAAACTATTTCAAAAAAAGGGTAGCATTACTCTTTGAGGGTCTGAAGTCGGTTGAGTGGCCATTTTCAAAAGGGCCCCATTGACCTGTGAGACCTGAGCGCCCGTGGTTCGCTTGTAGTTAGGGTGGTGGAGGCGCAAGTGCTTCCGAAGAGAGGAGTCCAGTTTATACCCCCGCTGATCTGGACATACTGGGCAGACGTAGGGACCATTGACAGTGGCAGAAAAGGAAGTCGGCATAGCCTTAGGCACCACAGCTGCAGGAGCTGGTGTGGCATTCGTTCCCTTAAACGAGAACCAATTCAAGGTAAAGACTAATAGCAGAGCGACTCAATAAGATCCAGTTGTTACTTTGCTCAGAAATTGCCGAAAAAAATTCAAATATAAGCTAAAGTGGTAATTTTCTAGTGCGAAAATTAGGGCCCCCATGAATAAATTCTGATAGAAAGATGATACTTAAAGTAATTCAATCGCTATAAAACATAGAATTGAAATAGTAATTCACTCTATAACGAAGTACTTCCACCATTTAAACAGCAGGAAAAAAAGGCACCGAAATTTCTCCCTCAAAAAGCATGCATTTTCTTAAAACGAAAGATCGAAGCACCAGCGAGAATGCCATTCATTACCTGTTCCAAAATGATTCTTTGTATCTTATGGTTTCGCAAGCACTTGGAGCGATCAGAAGATCGCAGGAAAACGTGACGACACTCTGAACAGGTGTAGGTTACGCCTAAAAACACAAGAGAATGGTGATAAAGATATTTTTCGTGAAAACAGCAGCTAGTACGTTGGATACTAAAATGTGGTCGTAAACGAAAATGGAAGAGGCTAGCTACCTCTCCCTTTCGAGAAGGTTTGTCAGAGCTAAAAAAGCTGTCCAAAACTTGGATGCGTCATGAGGGTGATGTTCGTTGATTAAGCTAGCTTAGCAGTTCATGAGTACCACGGGATTGTTGAATAAATAGCTATTTCATGAAAAAATAAGGAGCTGACACTTTAATTAGGGGCAGTTGATCATTAGAAGGACAGGAGCATTTCATGTGACCATGAGCGTACCGGCGTGGATGAGGCAATGACGCGCAAGGTTCTGTCTCGAGGTGAACCGTTGAGGGCAGCGATCACAGCAGAACGGCTTTTCCCTCTTGTGAAAATTCAAGTGCTCTTGCATGAGATACCTATTAAAGTGCATACAAAAGCAGGAATCGGTAGCATTTGATACTTTCTGAGAACGCACACTATCCCATGTAGAATTCAAGCAATTTGAAAGCAATGAAATCCAAAGATCTAAGACAGAGGAGGGAAAGAATAGGTTAAAATCTTTTTAAAGAGATGAATAGGCAAACGTGAAGGAGCATATTTTGGTTTTCTGGCATTTCAGCCCTAGGTCCAGTTGCCCAGTGTCGAAAAGTTTGTCAAGTCACTTATACATAATGGCAAAGATAAATTGCATCAAGGAAGAACCGGTCTCACACAAAGAGAAGTTTTCACTTCAAAGGAGGCAAACAGTACATCAAACAACAAACGAGGCAACACGTAACAACTCAACGGCCAAAAGTAAGCGACATTACCATAGTTCTTAAAAAGAACTGATGGTAGGATTGCCAAAAGACCAAAGTAATGCTGATACGCTAATTGGATTAAACTACTTGCCCCAATGCAAATACACGATTTAAGTATTTTTCCAATTTCCACAACTACACGCTTTCAAGCGTACCCGAATTACAACCCTTTCACTTGAAACAAAAATTCTAAAAGACAAACGTAGTGGGCCTCAACGTCTCAAGATCCCACAAATCGAATCAAAACTCAACGATAGATCGACTCGTGTGAAAATAGGGGAAAATACGCGAAAAATAACACAAGTGGAAAACGTACCGTCGTTTAAAGGCAGTTTCCGGTCTTGCTCTAACACAGGAAGATATAGGACAGAGAAATCTACGCCTATCAGGTGCAGTGCCATTTTTGGAAATAGAAGGGGATTTGGCCCGTTTTTTAATTCCATCTGGGGTCTGGTTACGGTGCTAAAAATGAGAAAATCGTTATTTCAATGGAAACGCATCGATGCGTCAAAATTCGGCCAGAACCACATACAGTCTTGGAGTTCTGACCACGTTTGCTCCCCTCTTGCCTAGTGAATCTCAGCTCGACCTCCTGTAAGTAAGTACGGTGCATCAGTAACACGAGAAAAGGAAATCGAAATGGCAATAACTCAAGTCACCTGGTGGCTGAAGGTGTCAATCGGTGGCAGCACACTCAGGCATTTATTCGTGGACGGCGGAACCGGCAGGCTTAGCCCCGAAATTGCATTTCCTAAGCATGAATGATGATAGCCACTGCCCTCTGTGGGAGACAACACAGACTCTTCGACCAATGATCCGACTGAAAGGTCCTGAAGATAAACGGGCCAGTCACCTATTTACGATTTACACGTACGATAAAAAAATTCTGTGCAAAAGATTTATTTATACAGGTTATGTACAAATTCGCTTATAGCGAAAGTGTTTTGCAAAATCACAGTCAACCTTCGACTTAGGTTTTGGCAAACCAGGCTGGTCCAGTTGCAGTGATCCGGTGCCAGTGTACAACCAATTACGACAGACTGCTTTAAAGGTAAGTGAACTGTCCTCCATGAGAGGTTGAGTAAACACGGAAAAGTCCATACACCTGAGAAGAGGGATCAGCTTATCAATGACAGACAATTGCTGTTCCCGCACACAGACTGATTCACGGTTTATTTCCCTGGGTTTGCAAAAACTTTCAGCAATTTGTTGAAAGTAGCCCGGTCGATGGTGCAAATTTACAAAGCTAAGCACTTCGATGGATGTTTGAGGAGGGTGAGGAAATGCTGGATTGCCATCTGCGAAGGCTAGCCTTTTCAAAGCATTCTCAACCCCAATCCAACGCAAACCACTAGGCAAACGAGCACTTAGAACCTGCAGTATCTGAGATTCGCTTGCCTTTACATGGTCTGCAATTTGAGCTGTACAAATAACTTCGATAAGGGAAAGCCAATTTTTAATTGATAGGGTATCATATTTTACGACAGCACCGAGAGAACGGAAAAAGCGACGCGGATTTTTCCTCTGCTTCAGTAAGAGTAAAGCTGCACCGCGGCAGGAAATGGGAAAGTTTTCAGAAACGGCCTCAGCATCCCACTCAGACGGATGCGTCATCGACAGATGTGCAATTTGCTCCCTGGCACGATAGGTAAGAATTGACAACTCAGGAGGGCCCCTAGATATTCCGTTAGCTTAACGAAAATATCACCTGAAGTTTTTACGATATATTATTCCAGCCTTAATATTTTGCCGAGCTCTTTGGTGCTCCTTAGTTAGACTCGCAGCCACAGAACGGGAAGTGTCGTCCACCAACGTATTAGAAAGATGTTCAACGGCGTCAAACATATCATGGTCTATCCTAGGCTCATTACTTCGATTTCTTCGTGAGGGGCCGCACCATGTGTTGCACTTAGGCATGACATTCTTCATACTTAGCATTCTTGCACCCCGTATTAAACCTTGATTAAAGCTAAGTGGACAAGGCACAGCCATAGCACACGTGAATTGCGCTATTGGAAGGAGAGACTGGCTCAAGAATGCGGTAAAAGCTAACCGATTAAAACAAGTAATTAGTTGCAAGAAAAGCAAGCTGGAATTAATTTTGTTTAAAATAAAATAGTTTACAGCAATCAAATGAGTATTTATCTCCATTAATAGATGTGCGTGCACTTTTGGCACTTTGCAGTTTTGAGTTAAATGTAGGCATGTGCAGCATGATACAACAAATGATGCAATCCTGGTAAATTTAGATCTTTAGCTTGCATTTGCATTTTAATGGCAAATGTTTGCCGCTTGAATATCAGTGCAATTTCTTAACGCAACTTCATTTATCGGTAGTAAACTAAACATATATCTGGTTCACAAAACGAATGATCGGCCTCCCCAGGGATACGCGTAGCATCCTCAGTAGACCTTGAAGTTGAACTAAAAGAATGCATAGAACAGATTCTATGTTTGTTTGAGAAACTGAGAAAAGCGGCTCCAGAGAACAGAGCAAGCGACTAGGTCAGTGTAGTCATCTAAGTGACCGAAAGATGAACAGCAGTCCAAACAAACAAGGCATTCCAGTATGGTATCTTTAAAATGGCCTGTGTGTAAATGGCTATTTGAATGTCGCATTACGCGCTGCCCAAACGTGATCGTTATTAATGCCCAAATGCATTATTTGCTCATCTGTCCCCGTAATTTTGCAGGCGACTTTATCAAATTGGTGTAACACAGGGACGTACTCAGCAAATGATTGAAAGCCCCTCTTCAAAACTCTACAACTGTATGTACCATTAATGATATGGGAATCGCTATCACTCAACTACCCCAACCCTTCATCCGCGAGCTAAATTACGTTCAAAAGATATTTGCGGGTCTATTTATGGCTGCCTTTGGGTCCTTTTTAGTGATTGGCGTAAAATTTGTAATGCTTCCCTTGTTTGGACTGTTAGTTGGCTTTCAATGCCTAAGGTGGCCGTATTTACCTAGCTGCATGGACGTGCCTCCGGGTCATGCCACCTTCTACATTTCCTCTGTTTATTGGTTATGAATGTGTGCATTCTGTCCAATGTTTTGCCTTCTTTCAGCTTTAAGGAAGATGCGAGACTCTATGAAATGAGTCTGCCATTAACTTTTGAAAAGCGCATTCGTGTCTATCAAAATGATTGGAGAGCCTTAGGAATCCCTCAATTGCGACAGAAAGGATAATACTTGGAAGAGAGATTGGCTTTCGGTATACAGAAAGGATTGGAGCTTCTCACAGCCCATTGGCCAGCCTATCCAATGAAGCTACGAGTGGCCGACCGAGGGACAGGCAACCAAACACGAGACTTAAATAAACAACTGACGCACCGCACGCTTGAACAAAAGTGTTTTGTATGTTAACAATATCGGCTTGAAAAATGAAAGCATTGAGGGCTTTTTTAGTGGTTAGTGTAGTGTTTTGTTTGTTTGGCCTGTTGGTTGATCCGACACATGAGGGGGGGCCACTAGGACCTGCGCGGCGTGGGCTGGCCTGCCGGCCGCGCCAGCAGTCCCCTTTCTTTCCCATTAAAATACATGTATTCTGACCTACATTTCGCCTTCTCTCCATCTTTTAGGGATGCTCAGGTCGCTATAGTAAGCCAAGATCGAGCGAATTTTTAGTGCCTGTGCTCTGGCTTCTTTACAGTGCATTCTACCACACCTACTTGTCGGTGGTACGTTAGCCACTCAATAATCGTAGACTGCTCCGGAGATCATTTCCACTTTTTAGTTCGCAAGATCATCCTTACAGAGCTTCAAAATTTGATTTTTCTGCAGGATTTTTAGCAACGGATGGAACTTGCACTTTTCTTAATCAGGGCGAATGAGCTCCGTACCTATAATCAGTACTACTACTTTCATACCGCTTGTCCCGACTATCAGTTTCAGTTTGGCTCACCTAGGTAGCTATACTATCTTAGCCGTGTGAGTTGGTCTCCGGACTATGTCAGTAACCCCGTTTTCTCCCTTTATTGAATGCAAACTCTCTCACATTACTATGCCTTCGTTTGCCTTCGGGAAGTCTCGAGTCCATGTGACCACTGCATATCAGCAAACGCGGACTAATTTTATGCTTAAATAATTTGCAATTAGCTTTCACAATAATTTAGCTGTAATTCAAGCCTTGTTTTGAACGTAGCGGATGCAATACACTAACAATATTGGCAACCTTTGCTTCGCGATTAACGGTGCAAGACAAATTATAAATCTTAGCATAATGGGTCTATTAATTATTCAATTCTAGGTTTAACTTTCTGTTTTCTCTGTGTTGTCCTGCTCCCAGGCCACGCTATCAGTCGCATTTTCCTCTATATGCCAAATACACATTCTATCCGAGCGCCATATCTTCAATCGCCTTTTTTGAAGTCCCAAGGTGCTATATTGGTGACGGCAGGATGTGAACCCAATCATGGAGGACTTCTACCCTGGTTCCCACTGCTGTTTGAGCGGTAAGGGATGGAGGGAGTGCATGCACGATGGATGGAGGAAGCGCTGATGACCCACAGCAGAAGGGCTGGAAATGACGTCCACCTATGGCAACTACAGCAGTACTCTATTTAGCATGAAACGCTATAAGCAACTAGAAACTGGTTACTAGGTTCTCCATTATGCCCAAAAAAATGTTGAAGTGTATACAGCCACAGAAATCTGTCTCCAGGGCAACTTGTTAAATCCCGCGCCCCCTTTTGTAAATCTGCCCCTGGTCAAACGCTCCATCGTCGGGTAATGTGCATGCTTGATGGCTAGAAGAGCTCTCATCTCTCAAAATCTGTTCTTAGACCGAACAAAACTCCACATCTATTAGGATTGCCAAGGAGCATCTGTGACACGTTCGTAAGAATTTAACTGGCACGGCTGGCTAAAACGCGTTATGCGATGCATTCGTTGTCGGCTTATTCTCGGTTTCTGCTACGGAAATTTGGTTTCCCATTGTACGTCAACTAGCTAGGCTGGCCTTTTAGCGACGCCGATTCTCAACCTTCCATACTGCATACCAAAAAATGTGTTTTTAGTCCTGGCATCATGTCTCTAACTTTTAGGCAGGTCTTTGGGCGCCGTATTGGGCCATGCAATTAGGCTGAATTGGTCCTTTTTCAGCATTAAAATGTGGTGCTGAGCATCTAATCTCGTGACTTTATGATAATTTAACACAGGCGCTGGAGTTTCGATGGGCTTGCCCCGCTGTGTGTAAATGTGTTCCAAGTCTCAAATTGGACAGAATCGGTGGTGCTGTCTGGACGTAGAGAATGTGCCACAGTGAATAATTAGCTGTCCTATTAATTACTCTGCTGCCTGTTCTTCACCTGAATGATAGTGGCTTATAGTTGAGTTTGAATGTCGTGTTTAGTGCTTATAAGTAAGTGTAACCAAATAATAGCATCATTAATCGCCGCTAGAGGTCGAGGAGTCTTTCGCCTGCCTCTTCGCTTCTTTAAGCAAACGGAATGAAATTTCGGTAGTTCAGCGGGGATGGAACAAACGAGGGTATTAAGTAAAACGAACTAGAAACTGTCACTCCTCAAAACGGGGCAACGTTTGACTATGTGCTTGCAGGGGGTAGAACATTGAAACCTACTTCACTATGGGAGTGCGTGCGCACATGTGGTGTGTTCCGCAATGAATTTGATCTGATTTGACACAAATTCGCGAGCCATGCAGTCAACCCTAAAAAACTTTGACCATCCAGCATGGATCAAAAAGCAAAAAATGAATAGTTTTTCTATCTTCCTCTGGGAAGCATAAAATACGAGCTATTGAGGGGTCAATCGCCCCCAAGTAAAAAGTTTAAATTAGGTATTAGCATTTTATATCGCCGAATTTAATGTGAATAAGCATTCAGAATGCGGACTGAAAGTGGAAACTTATGTCGCTTTCTCTTCATAGCAACCAAAGCTCTTGTAAAATTTCTGCTGCTATGGGGTCTCGTTAAAACTAGACCATGAAATTTTGTTTTCTTAAAGAATGTAACGCAGTTAGTTACTTCTAGTAAAAATGAGACTGGGAAATAATCTTAATTGCTTTAATTTAATAAAAGATCTGAATACATTGAAGGCCATAACTCATTGCGATGGTTTGCTGTAAAACTGAAGGTTCAACTGCAGCTTTGCCTTAATGTCCTTTCCACATCGCCGAAAAACAAGAGAGTGGATTAGTCTTTCGTTTATAAATTGAGCTGTGCTTCTCTCACCTAATACGTGCAAGAAAGTGGCATAGTTCATCTGGAGGTAGACCCACTCAGCCTTATCCTGTAGACCGTTTTCCAGGAAGAAGAGCCGCGCGCTTTTGTAGGCTTCCCGACACTTTAGTTGGTAGGCTAAGTTAGCTGGAAAGGCTTCATAAAGGTAACGTATAAAGTCAGCCTTGAGTCGCAGCAGACAGCCCCTATCCCAAGCCTCTAGCCATTTGTGATGCATAACTTGTTCGTCCACTATGCGCACGAAATTTTCAACACACTGCACAAGAGTAGCACCCAGAGCTCTTGTCGAGTTCTGACAAATAATCAATTTCCCTGGGCTAAGGCGGGATCGTATGGCCAGAATGATCTCCCGGTAGCTCTGCTTTAGCTCTCGAGCCACAACTTTAGTGGTTATCCCAGCATTCCTAAATCGAGAATTCAAGTTTGAGAGCACCTCTCTAAAGTGGGCAACATCTTTTGCTGTCTCTTCAGGAGTAGCTCTCCGAAATAAGTAATGCGCTAAACAAAGTGTTTTAGCGAATAAATTTTGTAACCTACGTGTTGTCGCTCTCTGGTGCTTGCAGGGACCACAATATGGTAGGATTAGCAGCCCCTTCCTGGAGGATTGACTTCCAATCGGGAATGAAACTGTAGGTGTAATGGCATTGGGAAATTCGTTCATGCCCTGAAAAACCTTATAGCATCTCCGTGGAGCCGATAGATTGGCTCTAAGTGGTAAAGAAAGGAGAGATGATTGAGAGAATTCCGTAGTTCCGCTCTGCAAGCAAGATTAAAGGAGGGCGTTCACAACCAACATGACAGCAGTTACTTCAGTCCTTCCATCACCTTGCTAAATGCATTATTTCATATTCTTATTTTACATCAACTATCACTTCTGGTGTACTGTCAGCACAGTTGACAGCCTAAGCGCTCTCTGTAAGGCACCAAAATTGCCCAATATTGCGCCTGACTGTCCAGCTGTGAATGAACACATACAACTTACGGATTTCACGTGATGTTCTCTGGCAAAATGTTAAAGGTCACATTTTTAGAAATGGCATCTCAAAAATGCGTAAAATACCCACTGGAAACAGCGCCTACAGGAATACGTTAATAAAGAAAGAATGTAAGAAGGGTTCAGCAGATCCCTATTTGTTTTATGAGCCATGCTGATGCCTTTTTCACGTGATTATTGCGGTCATAAAATACAAAGAACATTTGACCTACTTCGGTAGCTTAAATTTTCAAGGTGTTGGTTTATCCTATGCTGAGTTACGGCTCCAAATTTTGCTTTTTGACCATTATTTAGCTTTACCGGAATCAAATAAGTGGCGCAATAAGCAGGAGGTGATGGGTGATGAGCATCAACTGAGTGACCTCCATGATCCCCCCAAGTTAGTTTAGAGGGCTCCCCAACCTTGTGCTGCACTACTAACATTTCTCCTAAGGTTTTCAATTTGAAGTATTTCAGCTATACCATCAAGTGTGCGGAGCGAAACCTCCAGTCAGAACGTCTCCGTCGCAGATTTTAATCGGCGCTAGAAGTCGTTATTTTCGAAAAAGATGTGAATGCCCATTTCGTTTGAAGCTTCAGTGCACCGAACATTTCTAATTTACGCATTTGTGAACGCATAGTAAGAAGCCTAGGGATTGTCCAAAATAGCGGCAACTTTGGGTAATCGGCGAAACTTGAACATCATGCCCTTGAAGCAAAAGTGTAATTATTTGTACTTGAAGTTAAGCTGGATTTCCCTACCTAAAAATTAGAATGCAACATTTTGAAGATTGCTGAAAAGCTACGATTTAATGAAGCCTTTGCCCCTTATTGAGAATTTACCATCCAAAATCCCTATTTCGATGCACTACGAAAGCGCTGAACTTACTACTTATCACCTTCTAAATAATGCACAATGCAAAGTGGTAAAGTAGCAAACAGAAAGATCATCTGCAGGTGGCATTATCTGGACCGATTTCAAGGTGGTGGCGTTGGACTTAGTATCGTATCACACAGAATCTATCATGCAACACCGATTTCTCTTCTCTTACTAATTTTATAAAATTTTGTTCCAGTGAGTTGTAATGGTGTAAAAACGCAAACCCAATTGAGAAGTCAACCAATTTGTTCAACGCATTTGGCGCGTGGAAAAGCAAACAGTGTAGGTGATCATGCGGTCAGATTGCATTGCGGTTGCAAAAGGATGTAAAATGATTTCAAGCTCACTGCATAAGGTCGACTAAATATATTCGCATTTTCCTTATAAGAGTGCTGCATTTCGTCGCAGTTGCAACAAAGTTAGCCTCCCTATTGACCGAAACGGTCGGAAATGGTCAAATGCACATTAATTACTAAAAATACTTACAACTGGTTTCCTACTTGTGAATTCCTCTTGTTCCTGATTCAGCTATTTTTCCACCCACTCTCTGTAGAGTTGAGTGATCACAAAGTGATTATGGTTAATGTCTACCCTATGAAACGTCAGAGGTATTTGAAGATAAGCCTACTGCCACCCCGGGTTTCTGCAGGGCTTATGGATAAAAGGCAGACGGTTACCTCTGGTACGGCGATCAGCTTCGCATCGGCTGCCATGAAAGAACTGCTATTTGATGCACGTTTTGACTGTTTCTTTTGCTCATTAGGCACTTGTAAAGCACAATCGGCCTCTGAAAATTTTAATATCCTCTCGACTTTGCACACCTCCTCAGTCTCGTTTTCGAGATCAGTACAGAGATATGCAAAGGTAGGCTTATCAAGAACAGCCTGTCCGACACAATTATTTTGATGAACCTTTTCCTTTGACTTTGGAAACTCTGGAATTACCTTTTTTCTTTGATGTAGTGGCTTGTGTGCCCTCAACTGATCAAAACACTCCTGACTTGATGCTTGATTTTGAAGTGATTTCTCGTGTGCCTTCTCACTCTCCCCCTTCGTCACGGGCACATTCGATTGAGCCTTATCTGTCTTCAAAAGTTCAACACCCTCTTGAATAAGGTGCTCGCTGGCACTATTTAGTGAGGCGAGCGAGCCATTGATTAAAGAATCTTGCTCTCTACTTTCGCTCATTTGTTCCGTTGAGGAATCGTTTGACAGAGGAGAAATTACCGTAAGATCAGCGAATTCCATTAACCGACCATTTTCTCCATAAGGCTCAATTACTTCCAAGCACGACCTCATCAACGTCGCGTTAGACACCATATTTTGACTTTCCAAAGAGTCGATGCAGTTTGATTTCGAGTTATCGTCTTGGGCTTGCTTTGGCTCGTGTTCACTGATCAGTTTGGATGACGATACCTCTGCACACCTTGGTGAGGACGTGGATGCAAGAATTTCCTTTCCGTGATTGTCGCCTTTAAAAAGCAAATTTATACGATTGGCATTAATTTTATAAGTTGATGAGGGCGGAGTTGGTTGTGTGCCGAAGGGTGAGGAATCCTCTTGGCAATCAAAGTCAATTGCTTGATCAACCACTGTTGTGAGATTCGGAGAGGAGGAATAATAGGTGTCGTGCTCTCTGAGAATGGCATTTGCGTACATTGGATCAAATATTACAGCTGACTCGAACTCTTTGTATGGGAGATTTTGATGAACGGGTTTTGTTGAGCATCGCACTTCTGTCGTTTTCGCAAAGGACCCTTTTTGATAAAGCCACTTGCATTTGCAATCGGGTAGAAGTTTCTCATTTAATCCTTCCACATGCGTGACGTTTGTTGATGTTTGAGTTTCTTCAGCAAGTAGGGAAATAAGCGATTCCCATGATATCACATTTTCACCCACAAAGGTATCAATAGGTGTGCTTGGCTGTTCCTCAATCAACTGCATTATCAGCTCATTCAAACTTTCATTCATCTCACCTTTGTGATATAACTGACCTAGCTTAGTCGCAATGTGTTCCCACGTCTTCGAAGCCTCACTGTAAACAGAAGGTTTCTGCGCTTTATCTATGGCATCAGATGCTTTTTCTGCCCCACCTTTACGTCTTCTCTGTACTTTGGGTGGATAGAAGACCGAAGTAGTCGCCACCATCGCTGAAAGCGATCGCGACAGTGGAGAGGTAGCACTCCATTCAATATGAGACCTATGAAGGGAGGAACTTGGTATTCCTACGGAACGAGAAAGTTGTACTGGAGAAGTTACAATGCCATGTGCGTCGAATGGCGTAGTGCGTGAGAAAGCCTGCGGAGTTGAGAGTAACCCATGTGGCCGATAGTTTGGAACAGGACATTCCACCGTTTCCACCTGCATCGAGTTCTTTCGACGGCTGCCCTCTCTATACAATCTGTCGAACACTGATTCTCTTTTCCATGGCGTTGATTGAGATTTAAAATGCTGCAGAAATATTATAAATGCAAATCACTACCTAAACCATAAAAATAAACAAAAATCTTATCTATCATATCAAATTAATTGAAATCCAAGAAATCCTTTAAAATTCTTGAATTAGATTTGGTAAGCCTTCCCCTGGTTTTGGATTCACGCACTTCTAAGGCCATTGACTTCGATGAAATTGACGTTGGCCGCAGCGACCTGACGGGAGATAAAGAGGTACCACTCACGGAGCGAGACCGATTGTCAATTTTGGATGAATAGTTCCAAATTGGCCTTTTTTGTAGATTTACCTGATTGGGGTCTCCGGCAAACTTGCACGACATTCTTCGCGGTAGGGGTAGGTACAGAGGCCTTCTTTTGGTTGAAGATGGCTTCTGAGCTGATGTGTTATTTCCATCTGCCGATGGATCTGACGAGAAACCCGCTAGAGTTGGGGGATGGTAAGCTTTTTGGTTATTATTTCTATCGTCAAGCAAAGTAGGTGGTGAAAATAGGGTTCGCCTTGAGCGCTTTTGCGGCTTAGGTATGCATGGAAGTGCAAGAGAAGCAGTGTTCCCCGACTGGTTTGAATCAGGACCAAGGCATTTACATGGATGGATTTTGGGAACTTCAATGAATTGAAGCACCTTATTGAAATCCCAATAATCGAGGGGACATGCAAACGGTTGTTCAATGACCCTTGACTCATTCTCGGAGTGATCTGAATAGGGGGATGCTCTATCAGTCCCGCTAAAACTCCGTGTAGGTTCCATAATTACTGCACTTCATACAAAATTGTGCTTGAAAATGCCGCACTCCTCTGTGCAAATTGATCTTTGGCACGTGATGGAGGCGCGATTACTGCCTGGGGCCGCTGACTTTTGAATGCGCCGAGGGCAACGCAGAACCCGCAGAGAGTACCCACAACTTAAGTTAGCATATTTCGATTATTGAGCTGCCCAATTTCCTCTGCAAAAGAAGTTGAACTTTCTCCAAATGATAGATAACATTTAAGTGCCTAGGAGTCAAGGAGGGGGACGCATTATGCAGCAATTAGTGGATTTTATTGCCAATCCAGTTCTTGCCCTGGCAAATTTAAAGTCGTTCATCTCTTCACCTAGCATTGAAGATATTTTCAAAACTTTCAATTCAAATCATTATCGGATCTCGGTGATTTTTCGCCTCTACCCTATAGCATGTAGCTGAGCAACAATTACCAGGGCAAATTCATTACTAATGGTTGCTATCTCTGAAGAACTTCAGTGTTTTGAGTGCAACTTCTGACGACACGACCATCACGCGATAGTTCCAGATAGCATTTGTGGTATGTTATCAAGCTTCAGCTTATGGCAAGCAAAAATGAAAATTACGAAGGCCTCGCTTGCGACTGTGTTCGCCACCTCTCTCCAATCACAAAATCGCAGAATTTCATTTTTTCCTCTACAAGACTTCGGGTGCAACTGCTGTTGACAGTTTTGCTCCTAATCAACTGCGCAATTCATTTGATCCAGCTCAAATCACATGCCTCAACTTCTTCTTTACAACCTGCGTTTATTAGCTAAAGCGTTTTTCTTCCATCAAGCAATCTGTAAGAATAGGACACTGGGCTGCATTGATTCGTTGACGATCATCGTCAGAAGGACTGAGTTGAGCATGGAAATGCAACAACATTATACAGCGTGGGCGAATTAATTGACCTTAGCTCTACGGACTAGTAAAAGTATGAAGTCGTTTTAACTTTTTGAATCAGCAACGCACATTTGACGATACATAGCAAGCGATAGTAAACATTTGCAATGAACCTTGGCCTGTTATCCACCTTAAAAGTGCGAACAGACGCCTGCTAGGGGCAAAGCAAGTACATTTTTCGAGAGGGCTTAGATTTAACTCAAGCCTCTACGTGTCCAGCTTTGGCATTCCTAATTTTGATCCAAGTTGATGCCTCGGGCCCTTTTAACATTGAGAGAGGGCAATTTACTACCTTGTGAGCATTAGGACCTGTAGGGTTAAGCAAATCAACTGTAATGGATACTGAACTACTGACAGGTCCTCAGTTCTCCTCCGTTTACCCCTAAGCCACAATACGACACCTCACAATTGAGCAAAAGGGCAAGTAGGACCTTAACAGAATCGAAAGGCTTTGATTCAAGAATTTCGCGGATTGAAGGGTTCACTGAAACAAACGCCTTTTCAATACAAATTAAGGTGCACTTTATAATCACGAAAGAGTTATCAAATAAAGATGAGTATGCCATTTGGTCAGATCAAATTCTATTACTTGCACCGACAATTTTCACTCAATTTCCTTCCAAGTACTAATCTATGAACCACCTCAAAGTCATCAAGTAAAATCAATGCGAGATGAGCGATTTGTGCTATTTGATGCAAGAGTATCTGAGGAACTGAATTAGAGTCCTTCAGAACCCAAAGCCTAAAGGAGGGCTCCTAAAATAATTTAACTTAACGACTTGAACTACTTTGATTTGCATAGGTCTTAAGGCATTAATGCGCATTGCTCCGATCTGCATTTTGCCCCGAAAGAATAAACAAAAACAAGATCTTAGCTCTTTCACGCTGCAAATTTTACAATTCGGAATCCCACGAAAGTTTGTTGACTAAGTCCATGCCGACGATAGCGTAGGTGTTTTCAGAAACATGCACTTTAAATGTGATTCCATATGGACTTTTATAAGTTTACCGCGAAAGTAAGCGACACTTTGAGACATTTACAGCCTCTAAAACACTTAAAAGTGAACATAAGCTAGCTTGCCGATACAATGAGCCTCGGCGCGCTTATTTGAGATCCCAAATCTCTCAGAGGCACAGAAATATGCTCTAGCTCTTCACTGAAACCGTTAAATTATACCAACCTAAAATTTCAAGATCAGACAGTACACTGAGAAGGAAGGCCTGTAAAACTGATCTCACCGCAGTGAAAGGCTGGGATTTGAATGGGATTGCAGATCGGGCATAGCAGGGAGGCGGTTTTGCTAAAGCAAACCTTCCAGCACTGTTTGCATCGAGCGTTATATGACTAAATGCGCATATACAGATTTTGCTGAGGCAGATCAGATATTTTCGCGTGCAAAATTCAAGTCCAGCTTGCATGTAAAAATCCACTGGATGGAATGGGGGAAAATTCATGAATACTTCGCGCCACCTTTCCACCATCCGTCAGCGTGGTCTTTGCGCAAACTTTAGCGAAAATGGTGAACTCAAAATACTTAAAGCAAAGTGAAGTAGAGCCGCAATTAATGAAGCTAGTTTTGAGGCCGCTCACGAGTTGGCCAAGTGAGTAGAAGGCAAAACAGCGAATGGAGGAAGGTCGGCGCTGTTTCGTTGTTATGTAGAATGCTTATTAAACAGTAATTTTACCTCCCAAAATGCTACTCCACAAAAGACAAAACGGAGAAAATAGAGCCAGGTTTATTGTGAAAGGACTAGTCAAAACAAGCAAGCCTCCTCCTCCACGTTTGATATAGACTTCTAGGGCAGAAAATCTCATTTTTTAGTGCTAGTGGTTATAAGGTTGGAGAATAATCCATAGGTTGAACGCCCCTGCTACCACCAGTAGCAGCGTGCATAAGCATCGATAAATAACAGTCTAGATGCAGGAGATAGATAGGCGAAATTAAGGGTGACGCAATAAAATGAAAAACGGGTTTTTTTTGATATCTGTTGAAAGGGGAGTAATAGAGTCAGTGTACCCACTTGGGCAGGGAATTTCGGTGCTTACAATCAAGCTGAGGGATAAGAGGATGAAAGGTAACGAAAATGGTGCGGGTTTCTGCGCGAACGGCAGATGAGGCGACGAATGCGCCCCCGAAGCTCGGCTGTAGAACTGCCAGTTGGCTGGACAAGAGGCGGTCCATAGCCCTTAGAACCAAAAAAGACGGGATCGCGTCATTATAGGGGGAGTCCATCGCGAGATCACTCATAGATAGCATCCGATCTCGAAATTCAAGACATTCAAGTTCATCCCTACGTCATCGCCAACTTCACCAACTAGAACACATGCAGCATGCAAACGAGCACTGGCGTAGAAATGCACTTCAACTAAGCAGAGTTTCTTTTAACCTTCCCAAGGTTAAATGAGCAGGACAGCGTTTTTGTTGTCAGTCAGAATGGTGAACAGTAGAATTCTTTAGAGAACAAGGTAAAAGACATCCTGTGAACTTTCGACTGCATTGGCAATGCACGATAACTCAGCAAACGTTGCGCAGAAAGAGTAACACTTTAGCGATGTAAGGCAACGCTAAAATTGCTATAAGATACTAATAACGAAGCAAATGCCAGCAATAATTATAGCTGCCTGCAACGAGTGTTGCTTAATACCGGTCAAGGTGGCACTGGTAGGGTGATAGTGATGTTAGCTTGTTACTCACGTGCTGTGCTTCAGCCTACTAGTAGTATCGGTAGTATCGGTAGCCCTGTAATGCAAGATGTTAATGGTACAGTCAGCGCAGTGTTAACGCGTGCCCACATCGATGGCTATTGGAAGATGAGGGGAGAGATCTCCAATGGATAGCATGCAGATCTAAGCACTTCCGTGATGTCGAGCATGCAGGATTCCAGAACTCTATCTACACCCGGTTATTACTAGCGGTCACCGTGATTGTTTGCGGATGTCGGTAGTATATCTCAGTCTCTAGTGGTGTAGTTTTTAAATCGGGACCACGAGCGCGCGGAATTGCCTCAATTGGAACGTTGGTGACTGCGTCCCGAATCCTCATCCCCTATTTTTCGAAATATATTTGGGAATTATACATGCTAGGACGGCCTGAATCCACATCCTTTGTGGTACATTTCTTTCATATGTATCCAATATTGCAGAATTTCAGAAGTGACATCAGAGAATTTCAAAGTTGGTTGAACTCAAGATTTTATCATGTGAGGTAAAAATTGGGGAAAGTAGTGAGAGATGCTCGAAGAGTGCCGACTGCGCTAAAAGCGTCCCGGTGATAATGAGCTGCGCAAGTGAAAGTAACGTAGTGAGGTGAATACAAAAGTTCACGATAAAGGGTAGTTACTTACCAGTGGGCTTGAATCGAGCTAAAAGTTAAAGAAACGAAGTTAGCATTAATATGACTCTCGACGTACACAAAGGTCGTGCCGCGAACTACAGCGACGCAGCAGGCAGAAAATGCCTCATTCCACCTAACACCCCGAATAACTTCCACAGTCAATTCACCTGAGGAACTTTCATTTGCAATATTGAAATGACCACACTAGCGAAGAGAGAAGGGTAGCAAGCAGTGGGGAAGCGAAACGTTCATAAAAGAGCTAGGCATGATCATACGAAGTGTCAAATGTGATTTTGAAAAGATAGAAAGGCACTTTAGGTAGGCACTTTCAAAAGCATGCAACATGCCATAAGCCAAAGTGTATTTCACTGGTAGGGGCGCAGCGGGTTGATCGAGGGAAGTAGCTATAGAGATAGACGGTTCAATGAAGATGTGTTAAGCCAAGGGGCATAAGTTGTTAACTCCTTCATCTGGCCATGCGCTCCCCTAGCTCGCGACACTTTGAAGCGACTCGTTCTTCTACAGAAGAAGGACCGTCTTTCATATCAATTGCCGAGTATCGGTCGAGCAACGAACGATGTACGTCCATTTTGTCGTGTACTTTGCGAAGACTTGATTTCAAACTGTCGTAAATAGATGCATCTGGAAGCTTGTAGGACAGGAGGTCGTCCATTTTACGCTATTATAAAAGCAACAGCTGACTTCAAAAGTTGTGAAGAAAATTTAAATTTGGTAAATATGAATTTGTAAATATTAACAGTGTTAACACATTTCTTAACCAACGCAACTGATCCTAGAATCACTTCTTTTTGCGTTGACTAATATAAAGATTGAAAACGTATCAGGCATAAACTTTTGCAAACAAATTTGCTAGGAAATTAAGGAAGACACCATTTCACGCAGTGAAGCATCGTTCTTTACAAAATCTAGGGAGAATTCGTTGGCAATGTGTGGATAAGGTTTCACAATGCGTCTCTCATTCACTTTATGTTTGCCATTCGTAGGAGTGCGAATGCGGACGCGCGAGAGCAGCTTTAGCCCGGCGAAAAATTAAGGCGCATCAAGTCGCCTCATTTTCTGAATGAGTGGTGTGAAGGAAATGGTGCGGATAAATTTCACAGCTTTAGCTGAATTACAGTCTTATTTAATCTTGACATCCACTATTTAGTTGCCAATATTTGTGGAAAAGGATGTATTCAAGCTTACCTCAATGCGTCGCCTTTCAGCCATCACCTCTGCAGTGATTGTCCTATCCAAAGGACTATTGGGTCCGTTCGGAATGCGGTAGAATCGTGATCTGTAGACGGATCTTGGAGGCAGAGCGACAGGGCTGTGATAGACCTAAATCAGCACAAACGCATTGTCTTTCATCGACTTTGTGCAGCACCGCAGAAGGATCTCTTAAAGTATATCTGAGGGCCTTGGCCCTGACCTGAAAGTGTTGCAAGCGTTTAACCTTAATCCCTCTCTCGCTCCCAAGACAACAGCGAATTTTTAAACGGAATTGAGCCGTAACGGAAACAGCATGATAAATTTTGCATCCATTTTCAATGCACTTGCAGTCACATGGCAAGCGATGGCTGGAGATTCGGCAGCAGAGGAGCCCATAATCAAAAACTTCTGGGGAACACGGTTTGCCTTAAGTTTTCATACATGCTGCAATTTTCTTGCTGTGCCAAAGACAGTGCCTGGAACTATAGCAACATGCAACGCTGTGCGGCATGCGCTATTTTCGTAGTCCAATGATCTAGTACTTCCCATTGTAGTGAAGACAACAAGGCATGAGTTGGACGAATTTGCTGTGCTTTCATTTTTGGCCCAATTACACTCGTAGCAACGTAAAATTATGAAACGAATGTCCACTGGATAGTGGAAAACACGGAGCACACAAGTTTATGAAATTTGTGCACGTTTGCATTGGAATTAAATCTAACCGAAAAATAGGGAGAAGATGCTTAAATGTAAGCGACAACAGAGGCTAGACAACTTACGTATTTGGTATTTATTGGAGTTGGTCCCATGAGATCGGAGTAGTAATGGGTGACGTATCTGCTGATTGGCGGTGGTGGCACGCGAGACACGCTTCCAGCGCGGCGGTATTGGGCTGCCGCTGCGGGAGACTTGGGCGGAACGGAGCCGAAACGCGTTCTGTGGACATGATGCCGCGGGTAGTCGTAAATCTGCACCGGAGTCGGTGAAATGCTTGATGGATGCACCACCAGAGGGTCGACCTGTAGGTTATTTACTCATAAGTGGACTTCGGGCTGGCAAAAAGTGTCCTGCTGACTTATCACTTTGGTTAGGCGGCTGTCGGAGTAAGATTGCTATGGCAACTTGGTTTTTGGTCATCTCTGGAGGATCTTACCCCGCCAATGGTGATCAAGAAGGGTTCGGCAAGGCATTTATTGAATTCAGTAACAGGTATTTGTACATGGAGATGGTGTACAGATGATGTGGACGTTTATGCAGATGTACATAATCGGTGAAAATATAGGAATGCATAATGCCAAACGCCAACAAACATCTGGGTAAATAACGTCCGTAACAAAACTATCAGTCACTGACAAAACGCAAAAACGGTAGGTGGAGAAGTGGATGTCAAGCACATTCAAATCCAAATAAATGCACTTTGTTGGTAAGGTCATGGAAGTCGCAACCACTGACTAAAAGCATCGCTATTCATGCTCGCGGAATGCTGCAATTTAGTTGCATATCCAAACCATTTACTTACTAAATCGCTATGTGAGTACCAACGGCTCAGCGACAGAGGTCTATAGCCAATGTCCTACAATCAAGAGGACAAAAGAAACACCATTTAGACAACGGGATGCGGATCCAACATAGACCACACTCCTTGTGCAAACATCGCCACAAAACTTAGTGGAGCGCCATGTCAACAAGCCTGTGTGCATTAAGCCTTCCTGCCACACTAGACTGTTAGGATAGGGCTGCAAGCATAACCTGGCGCTTTGAATTTTCGCAGTTAAGAAAGTCTTAAATGGGTCTAAGACAGTTCCAAAACCCTATATTTTGGGCCAATCTTGAAATGTGTAGAGCAAACAGCCGCTGTTCACAATAAGACTCTTTTCTAATTACACACATTCATCACATTCATGCACGGGTATGGTTTTGGAGTGAAGGTGCGGGATAAAAACAGGACAACAATGTGAATATATAAAAATGAGGAGAAAGAAACCAAGTGCATGTACCCAAGAAGGGACTGAGGCACGCAGACCAGAGGTAGGCAGAGTGTAGTCATATACTGAACTGTTGCTACGAGTGTAGTAAGTCGTAGAGGGCAGGTAGTGGCTGTAGTGCGCGCTGGAGGTGTAGGGCCAGTACTTATACGCCGATGTGGTGTAGAACGGGTAGTCGCTGTAGTACGTGGCAGTGCTAGGGTAGTACGTGTCGTAGGCATAGTAGCGCGGATAGTAGCGGTGGTAATAGTAGGGCGTGTAGTGATGGTAGCGCGAGCCCACCACCGTCACTGGACGCATGCTTGAAGTGAAAGTGGTGTAGCGCGGTTCCGCACTAGTCGCACGCACTCGTGGTCCCTCCACATGGTAGTAGTCCGATGGACGGGTAGCTATTCTCGAAATTGAGATACTGCGTCGTGGGCGAATGAGGTAAGTTGGGCCGGACTGAGGATGCCGTGCCATGAAATCGGAAATCCCTTTAGGATCCTCCGCAGTCGACGAACCATTTTTTGTGTAATCACACATTTACCACTTCACTTGAAAATTTCTTGTAGCCCGATCTAGGTATTAGCTTATTTTAACAGCGCCGCCATAGCATATTTATTTTGCTTTTAGGCTATCAACAAAAAAATTTTGTCCTGTAGCAATGGAAAAATGAAATATCACAGATATCGCACTTCTTTTAAAAGATTCATTTGTTACTTCATCGCACCTACTGGTACGAAATAAGCAATGCGTTTGCAAGAAAAAAAGCTTTAATTATTAACAATTAATTGTTTGAATTAATGTGGAACTATGGAGCGCACTGGGGAATATTAAATTTACTGAGAGAGCTACAAAGGGATGACTTACGGCCTCATCGAAGTGGCTCATGGCGCGTCGATCGGCAGCCCGTGAGGCTCTTTGAAAGTCGTCCACGTCGTCCAAAAAATTGTCTGCCAAGCGTTGAACGTGTCTCGAAGCCGTAAACATGTCGGGTGCCTTAACAGTAATATCAACAGTAGCAAGCATAACGTCGGAGCAAGAGGAAGTAAGAAATATGTTCGTTTAAATGACCAAAGATAATCCTCTTGGAGGGTAGCAATAAAGGAAGTCAAGTTAAGGATTTTGCCAGTGTCCTTTGCCACGACGAAGAGCTCTCCTGCTATCGCCCGCGCATCCGAACACCCACGTACACTTTATCACATCTTCTGCGACCTCCAGGAGCGCTTGGCCAATAGTGAATGCGGATATTCCAACCCCGGCAGATGATTGGTACAGGCGCTGGCACGCCAGAGGATTGATTTTATTTATACCGGTTTGATACCGTCATAAGGTTCACCTTACATGGCAGTTGCATTTGCCTGATTTGTCGTGTTTTGGGATCACATTTCTCGCACTGCTAACCTGCACGGCCAGTCGAGCTAATAAGTGTGCCATTTTGCAGGAACTCCATGCCTCTTCGAACTGTAAAGCTCAGTGGCATAAGCATCGAGTCTGTGAGGTTGTAATGAAGCTCAACTTTAATAATGTTTCGCAAAAACTATGGAGGAATGGACTGGAAGCCCTATGAATGCGGACCCTCTCAAACACAATATTGGCTAAATTAAGTGAAGTGAATAATGTTGCAATTTGACGATCCTACGTGAACACTGATTCATCATTTCCCGCAAATCCGAAATGACATCGGAGACTACTGGTTGACACAGTGTTCTGAAAAAATGAAATAAAATGCGCCATCCGCGTGTTGATTTCGTAAAAAAGCGAATGCAACTTATTAGGCACCATAAGGGTGGACCGTTTGCCTTACCCAATACTGTATCGACGCTTGCCGATGAAGAGGACTGCAATCTTAAAAAACTTGCACTGCATAGTATTGACTTAAATTTCACATCTCAAAGTTTACGTTTACCCTACGCATTCCAGCTGCTCATTATCGGATTAAAACACATCTAAGTTATTTATATACTTTACTGATGGCATCAGGAAGGTAGTGGAACAAAGTTGGGTTAGCCGTCCACTGCTGTAGTATTACAAATGAGGATAAGCACTTGTAGGATCCGCTGATAACTCAGGTATTCCTAATAGGTGACGCGCATTAAATGTCAACGTCACAATCGCGATGATAAAGCAGTTAAATCTTGAGTATGGAAAGAAGGCAAAATGAGGAAGCGCAATCAACACTCGAGAGAAATAAAGAGCATGAATTGCTTCGGGAGCAATGTCATACGCATCGAGCTGTGTGTAGATTGGTCCTGCATGTTTTCAATTATGCGCCAAATCGAAGCGCAGGTTTAACAATTTTGTGCCACAAGGACAAAAGCCGCAGAGTCTAAAGAGAATAGGCTTCGTAAAAATTAATCTAAAACATGGATGCCGATACCAGGTCAACAAATTACAGTTTATTGGGAAAATCAAAGTGCATAGTCTGTAGAGATAAAGCGACACTAAGCACACCTTACCGCTTGGGGTGAACTTTACACCAGGTGTAGTAAAATGAGGAAAAGCCGGTGCTTAGGAAATAAGTTGTTTGGTGACTGACAAGTTAAATCTCCCCACCAATGTGTTGTCGGCCTTTCAAGGGATCACTGAGACAAAACTTATAGCTATAGCTCTGTAAGCAAAGCATCTTACAATTTCATCACAGCATACCAGGATCAAGAAAATGCAGTAATGTGACAAAAGAGCGAGCAAGTCCTGAAGCATCGCGGAGTTAAGCACATTTAAGACCGTGCGACATTCTACATTTATAACTTTCGAACCCTATTCTGCGTAAATCGGCAAATAATCTCCTTACAAGATAAAATCCATAATGGGTCCATTTCCATCATCAACAAATACTTTTGTTACTATTTTTTACCAGTAGGATGTTTAGCAAGTGTACGTGAACTTCCAACACACCCTAGTTGCAGTAAATAAGATTGAGCAGGAGTGGACTGGCATTTGCCAGGGAGCATATGAAAAGACCTTGTTTCACGTGTAAGCGACCTTAACATCTAACCAAAGTAGGTGAGTAGGGCGATTAGACCACTAGACGTGCTGATAACTTGATGGCTCTAATAAAATGAGGTAAGAAACTGATTTATTTTGCATTAGAGAAAAAAGATAGAAACGATACAATTTCGCGGCAATTTATTAGCTGGTGGTTTGCTAGAAGCGGTTTCGCCGTGTGTAAAAAAGTTGGATTTTGTCGGTACAACATTACTATGCGAATCTTTTTGAATAAGCGCATCGAATGTCTGCGATGCGTGTGTAGGAAAAACGATGAGAAAAAAATGGACAAGTAAACCTGCTATGCGTGAGGACATGTGTCCATTCAATAAGTTCTCTGAATGTGTATTCAGTCAGTATGCAGTGCCCGTCTTCAGTCGGTTAAATGTAAACTGCGCGACCAAACGTGGAAATAACAAAGGAGAAATCAACAACAGGCAAACGCGTGCTATTGTTAGCCACGTGTTTCCGGAATTCTGTCAGTTCGTCATCTAAAGAATTGTTGCGCAAATCTTTGTCTTTAATTTAGTTGTTCCATTGTTGAAATTATAACTGAGAGTGCATTCGTAGCGCTATTAATGTAATTTTGTGCATTAATTTAGCAGGGGTTATCATAACTAGTAGTCCCTGCTATGAACTCTGCCGCACTATCTTTGTGGTCGGTGCGCAAAGATAGCGCTTTTAGTAAAGATATTTCGAATTTGGAAATCCCGCGCACATTCAAATAAATACAATGTATCAGAAGCTAATTCTAAAGATCAATCATGCACACCCGTCCAAGCTGGCAGCGTGGTTTCCGACCTCACAGCTGTTACGCACAAGCTGCTGTGATGTCTTCTTAATAAAAATAACCATTCTAAGCTGCTTTACCACAGAAATAAAGGAGTTCAATAAGATTTCAAGCTTGATTGTTGCTTGCAATAAAACGAAAAGTAAAAGACTAAGAAACTTTACAAATTTCGTACCACCTATCGCACTGTGAAGTACCTCGAAAATTACAGCTCGTTTACCCCCAACCTTGGGGGCACGGGCTCAGATACAAATAAAGTGAATGGTTTACTCGATAGCAAAGATTAAAACTATGTGCGAAGTAGTCACAGATGAAAAAAAATGTCAAGACGACTTTGAACAAATATAATTCGCGATCCTTAAAGTCTAGTTAAACAAAACCTCTCGGAAAACTGACCTTCGATCTGTCTTTCTTTCCAATAGTTTGATTGAGAAGTTATATTACAGGAATGGAGTGGAAATTATAACCAAAACGCTCGCAGATGCAACTTACTATTGTATGCGAAATCAGCGCTTTACAAACCTTTATATTATGCACAGTTGTGCATTATGCTTTGTTGAATATAGCCACCGTCATTGGGATGTTTCAGCTTTAAAAGATGGTATCCGAAACTACTTACAGATTTATCGTGAAAGTTGACCGGGCCGAAAAGTCGACACGAAGACCGGGGCTCCCGGGAGTGAACAACGCGGCCTATTGCCTTTGTGCTTTCCCTTAGCCCACCCGTGGACGTATCGACAAATCGGAAAGGGGTGTTTCTTCGACCCATGTAATCAGGTGCAAGTCCTTCGTACCCCATTGGCCAATCCTTCGACTCTTCAGCCAATGAACGCAAAGTGCTACCAAACTGGGAAGGCTATTAATAGCCTTGTAAAAAGTGGCTCCGTGGTTCAAAGATATACAACTGCGTGGAATGCGGGTGCTGCATTAGGTGAAAAAAATGCGAATTTGACTTACCTCTCAGACCGCTTCCCTGGTAGTCATGTAAGGACTTTGGGCATGGCATGCAAACTGCTGACATGATCCATTAAAAGATTAGTTCCTGTAGGGCCTTATTTACGATTAACGACAATCTAACACAATTCTAGTTTTGATAAAATTCTTAAATATCGTGTGGGGACAAACACTTGTGTTGGAAAGCCGATTATGGGCGTTGTTTGTGGAGGTTTGTGCTCTATGGTGTTGCCCGCTTTTTGATAGCGTTTCTGTCCGTCATATTAAGGAAAAAGGACGTTTCGAAGGCCCTTGCGGAGATCGCTGCCAGTAAGCATTAAGCTTACCCTCTTATACGAGTGCCGTCTTGGGTACACGTGGCATTTTTTGAGAAGCGTTTAGTTTGATTCCGCGAAAGCAAATTCATCTATGCGAAAGGCGCTTAAAGGGTTTAAATACTATAAAATAAGCTGACATTTTGAACACACCCTCCAACCCACTATTGCAATCTAGGCTCTAGGGAATCGCCCCATCACCTTCTACTGTTCACCTTTTCACCAGCTTACAAAATCATCGACCGAAGTAGATTATTTCGGGGCTGGCATTTTAGCTCACACAGTCTTGAACTCCTTTTGTATAATTTGGTGGGCAAATTAGTTTAGTGATATGTGTCTATAGGCCGAAGATACGTGATGCGTCGTGAGTTGTTCTGCCGCCCTGATTCTAGTATGTCACATGGAGGTGAAAATCCGTTTTGTCAGGGAGTGCAACCTTAGGTTTAAAATGCTATGCTTGTCAACGATTTGTGCTAGTTTGCGGATGATTTTGCTGGCACTCATAAGCATCTGTTTGAGCTGCCTACCGCCTTTTGCAGATCGCTTAACTTACATCCATGCCCCCATATTTTCCGGGAAGCATTGTTTATGTTTTTCCGAAATGTAGTCCTTGCTACTTTTTGTTCTTCACAATTTTTGAGCTTAAGTATCAGACCTCCAACTCTTCAACTACTTGCGTCGATCACGTCATTTATGAATATCCTCTGGGTAGGATAGTCACTGGCAAGAGGTCGGAAGGCAACTAGTGATGAGGTGACCAAATGAGCCATTTTCCACAGTATAAACATTCAAACAAAATTGAATGTGTAATAGAGTGGATTAATTTGAAATGTGGAAATGGCTTTCTCCTTTACTTCAACTTAATTTACTCAGTGAAAATTCATCCAAAATTTGTCATCAGAATAGTCTAATTAAAGGATAATCAAAGGGCAGACATCGTATTTTGCTTTCGCATGTACTGCAATTCTCCTGTTGCTTAGGCTCAGCCAGACTACTAGCAAGATAATGTTCCGTGATTGGACCCAGTTGGGGCCGTTTAGACGAATGGATGGTTGGATGCCGAATTTCATCCAGATCAATCCTCGGAGAACACGGAGAAGCAAACGAACAGGAAGTTAGTCAAGCACCGATTCCGTCAAATCACAAATCGGATTATAGAAAAGACCCTCCTGTTCCACTAGTCTGTTGTCATTTTACAACTCTTTAACAGACGTATTTGTCAGAATGTCGAAAGCATCGCTTTTTATTCGAGTAACCTGTCATCGTGTGCAAATCGCCTTCACGAGAGCGTCCCCAGCACCTAAGGAATGGGAAAAGGTGACAGTGCCATAGTGTTCCTTCATTAAAGTTAGTTAAGGACAAAAATTCTGATCGTATCGCTGAGACACTTGCTAAATTCACAACGGTTCGTTCGTGCGTCATAAACTCGTTTTATTTATTTAACTTAGAATGCATTGAAATAATGCAATAGAGAGTATATCTTGAATATTTTTTTGCCTATCATTAGTCCAGTGGGCAAGCCTGCAGTTACTAAGGCTTACCATTTGCTACAACATCATGTAAAAGTGGTTACTTTTGCCTTCATTTTCCTCATACCTTGGGCTTTGACTGCTAAAGCCAAGGCGATTGGTTAGCTGAAGACGTTATCCACTTTTGACATGAGGGACTATACAAAGATCCACTCTTCACGGAGGGCTGGCCTTTGCCTTCCTCTTAGAGATGGATGACACTTTTTTACTCAAGAATTTAGTTCCGTCCTTCCCTTTTAATGTGATTCTATGGCACCTGGCGGAGACTTTCCCCACAAATTGACACATGTTGCGTGCCAATCATCCAACTCTCAGATCTCGTGGATGGTCTCCTAAACTGCCTTGCTCTCGTAACGGAGCTTTCAATGGGACGATAAAAGCGAGCCTTCCCTCCCATATTGGTCACATTTGCTAGGACTGCTGTCTCACGCATTTTAAGGCATGAATCAAAACAGATTGTAAGTATGTCAGGCACACATCACCACTCTTGTGGAGAAACACTATTGTTTGCCACTTTATTATGTATCTATAAAATGGCCTTTAGTTCTGGAGGGGATTAGCCTCATCCTTTATAACTTTTCTGCAACAAGTAACAGGTAGGTTAGATTAATTAGAGTACTTCCTCCTTATCCTTTTAAAGCCACAAATTGATTGCAACATCGAGTCAAGCACGCAAATTGCCACATTCCTTCCCCTCTGTGTTGGGGCTAAGGTACGTGTTTACCACATTTGATGCAAGGGGGACTTTATCAAGGGCGCCGAAACATTTGAACGAACAAAGCAACACCAGACATCATTACGGACCTACAATATATGCCGTTTAATGATGCAAATCTCTACGATCAGGTCAAACACTGCATTCTCTTCTAGTTCTGCTTAGCACTTTGTAAAAGCTACCACTAGAGATGGGAAATTTAACCTTGAATTTACTCAAACCGTCATTGCAACATCAAAAAAGGCTACGGATACTAGCACACTTCCTTGTTGCGTAAGATTTGTTTGAAGTGTATGATTTTTTCGAACAGGGTTTGTGGTTAGCGAACGCTTCAACTTATAGAGTCGCGACTTATAGCAAAATCTCGAATAATTGTTTGCACTTTTGAAAATGCTGTTTTTCTCGTTTGGTCCCGCTTGTTCGCAGACGGCATTATAGCGTCTTCACTCGGCTCGACAACAGGAATGCGTTCGTGTGCCAACAGCAATATATCATTGGGGAGGCCGAAACAGCACTTAATCAAACTCCTTAGTGGTTTTGTCCACCCAAGTCCGATTAAATTGTTTCGAAAAACAAATAACTTTAGCAACATTCTTACTTGTCCAGAAACCTGAATTACTGCTATAACTTTTATGTAAAATGCTAAAGTAGAAGTTTGTTCATCAAAATTTAACCTTCTCTTTCCACGGGGCAATAAAAGATTTTCAGTTTGCAAAGTAGCATGATGTAAAGTAGCTTTCGAACAACGTGAGGAGCATCGAGAAGCTTTAAGTTTAAAGTATGTTTGAAATTTGCACAGAATGAAGATCTAAACTCGCTTTTTTCGAGCCCTGTGTCATTTGCCAACTGATTGATGGCTTCGACATATAACTTCGAAGTCATGGCTGCGGCCAGCAGCTGATTTTATCTGCTTACGTTTGTCGGCTTTGTTGCATGCTATTTCAACCCATGAAGTCTTAAAAGCCTTGGATTGGGTGATCATTGCAACAAGTTTGTTTCTCTGTCAAAGTCATCCAAAAATTAGTGCAACATCTAGGCAACCTATTCGGCGGTTAAATGCTGTTTTAATAGTTTCAGAGACACGGGAGTGATAGCAGAAACGACTCTTGATATTAACTTTGGTTTTTAAGTGTCAGAAAACATTCCACTCACTGATTTAATGGTGCACATCGCACACTGTGTTGAAAGGGGAAAGCAGAACCACTTTAAACAGTAGCGTTTTAATTTAGCTCAGGTGTAAACCACAAACTTGGTGGAGTTGCGTCCAGGGTGGACGTTCATTGAGGAAATAAGCGGATGAACTGGAGAATTTTAGGCAAACAAATAAATGTTGACAAGGAAACAAGTGGCTGAAATCGAGCTTAAATATCAGCTTTTTCGAATGGAGACGTGTTCAATTTATTATGACTATTAGTGTTTTGGTAGGGATGCAAAATTCGTACAAATGCTAACTGCGGAGAATTTTATAGTTCAAATGCCGCCCACTTAAGCAATTTTCCTTCATAATTAGCGTCTATGCATTTCAACCATCAGTCAGTGCAATCTCTGAGAAGACGAAGCCTGGTTTCTTTCCACTCCACCCTATTGAATCGACGTCGCTAGCAAATGGGCCAAAAAATGAAGGCAGCATTTGGCCGCCTGGGCAAGCACCTAAATGAGTCACCGAACGGGCGCATGGAAGCATCACCTCGGAATTCCCCTCCGCCACCTTTACCTTTACGTTCAAGGTGCAAGATATTCACAAATGAAGAAATCATTTTTCACCTTAAGCAGATTTACCAGCCTAGGTCTCTTAATCGTTAAATTAAACTGATTTAATCTGGACTGCCAGTCTGACTTGTTTGCAATTCAGAGTTTGAGCTAAGCCGTAGAGCGTTAAATTTCACTGGGGATTTCCAATAAATGTCACAGCAATAAGCACTTGATCTCCTTTAAGAAAGTTTCCCTTTACGCTGTTACAAAAGGGAAAGCATCTGTCCAAGACTCATGAAAAATTCATACCTAATTAGGTCAAGGATTTGATAACCGGTTTCTATTGTTTAGCAAATTATGCTCAGTACTACTACCATACAATTGTATAATTTGGTAAAGCAGTCCGTTTATCCTCCACTACTCACCCCATTAAGCAGACAGTAGGCTGCATGACATTCAATTCGAGTGGGTGCTAAAACCCCACGTTACTTCTAATTTGGCGGGTGTTCCAGTTTTAGCAAATTGTACGGCCTCTGCCGTACTTTCGTCTGGCCATATCAATGTCCACCCAATCCTTCTGTACAATAATACTACGCCTTCTTTAATATCACTGACTCTTCACTACCTCAGGGAAAGCTCAGAACCCTGCCCGACATCCCACGCCAAAATGCACAAGACTTCTCAATAGTAGGAATTCGCTTCTAGGATAAGCTGCAATTGTTCAAACATGCATAGCTGTAGAACTGTATGACTACCCAGTTTGTGAAAAACGTGTCATGTGCTGCCGCCTGCCCAGTCGTTATGGCCAAATGCCGGGCCATCTATGGCAGCATGCAGGTCGTCGCCTCTATCCTGAATCACTACGATGCAATACTAAGGAAAAGTTTGTTAAACCTTTTTCAGAAGATTACTATTAAAAATGTTTTGATGCAAGGGGAGTCTAGATACCACCCAAAGGCGCAGCTTGCAAGCAAATATGTTAATTTCAGATCTCAAGAGGTATATATTCAAAATTTTTTTGGATTTCATGATCGCAAAGCAGCAATTTAAGCTTGCATTTAATTTTTGCTAATAATAATGTTCACTTAATTAAAAGTTTATTGGTAAGTTGCATTGGGAGTTTAATTTTACTAGAATATATACTGCACTGCTGCGGGAGGTAGGGGATGAAGTGCATGCAAATCAGCTTTGTACCTCTGTGGGCAGTGCGGAAATGACCCAATTAATTGGTGCTTTACGAGTAAATTGGCTAGTATCCTTTCTGATGGACATAATGCCTTGGAAATTGGCACTTTATTTGACCTTGAAAGCAGCCTGAAAAATTGGGAAGTGAGCACACTTAAGCAATTTTCATTAACACTCAAAGGTGGGGCTTGGCATACTGAACACGCTTGCCACGGTTTAAACCTTTTCGTTCAAATGCGCGTCAAATTTGCAGTACATAAACATAGAATGCTCTGACGCAGAGTAAGAATTTGCACTTTTGCTATCTACGTAATCTTTTTTTGTAAATTCTCATTGCAATTATGATACGCGACCGTCAATTGCTGAAATGGATTATGCTATTCATTTTTTACTTTATTATTAGCCGGAAAATCGCATCCTTTCACGCTCATACGTTTTACTTATAATTTTAAGTAGCAACTATTAATGACTAGCGCTTCCAAAGCCCTGCGATGAACTTGAAAGGAAGATGCGACTGGAATCCGAATTGTGAGTTCGAAAGCATGCTGTGGTAAACATTCACAACATTTGCTTCCCTTCCTTTTATAGAATAAACGTCCTGAGCTTCCCTAGAGGACGGCGGGAAGGCTAAGCTTAGATCAGAATGCGTGTGTTCAATATGGGAAGGAAAGGGGCTGCTGTCATGGCTGGGAGGCCAGCCCACGCAGCTAGGTTCAAGAAGGCCGCCAAAAATGTGGAGGAATAACCAACAATGCAAACAAACAGGACGCTACAAGTATATCATGGAATGTAGGGCATTGATGCAGGGTTTCTATTCTTCTTATTCGCCGGGACCGCCGTCAACTGATGGCATAAATCTGCTAACGCATCATCGATGGCGTCGATGACAATGAAAAGTCAAGCACGGTGTCATTCTATCAATATCGCTGATCACTTATCGACGTTTAAATGATTTAATCCTTTGTAAAATGTCGTCATTACAAAAGAACACACTGCTTGTCCAGCTTGATTTTGATAAAGTAGATTGCAACACATTTTTAAATCATACAGTATAATTGGTTTAACCATATTTGTTTTAACCTCTCAATTTGGGAGGCACTTAAGGTCCTCCTGCGGCACATAAGTGTCCTAGCACGAGTGTTTGCCGTGCGCGGGGGTTCCGTAATTGATGCGGGTTCCGTTTGTGCCGTTTTTGATAAGTGTTCTTGTTCTTTTTCCCAGTTAAGTTGTTTTTAACTGGCTTAATTTAGCAAAATTTTACCTTCACTTTGCTTAAATACATGGATCTTTTGCATTCTTTGTTAAATATCCTTTTAAGAATCGATTTTAGCAAATCGGCAGGATTATAAATTTTTAGCGTTTAATTTTTTATCGACGTTTTATTATAAAACACTTTCAGCTCGTCTCAGTGGGTCTGCATTCAGTGACTCGCTAACAACGATGCTCGATTTCCTCTATTCTTTAGGTACCCTTCGAACTGAAACTATGTCCTCCTATCCCAAGTAATTAATTGTGAATGGCATTTAATTTGCAATTAATGCTGTCGTATTTCTGCTTTTGCACCTGAAAGGCCAATAGAATTGCATTCCTTCCAGGCAGCAGTGTGTTGTGAGAAACCTATCCTTTTTCAGTGATGTTGCCTATTAACACCTTAATAACTGCACGATATACAGGCCGTATTGATTCCCGCTCTTTAATAAAACGTTGATAACGAAACTCGTTTGTTTATATTTCAAAGTATTTTAATGCTCAAGAACAACTGCGCTGTAGAGATCACTTTCTTGTGCACTCTTACTTTGCTATGTATTTTTGATGACTTGAATAGCTTGTGATTAAATTCTTGCATGTTCATCCTCGTTTATCCTGTAATATTGATCTTCCAAGATCCACCAAACATCATAAGATATCTAGTTTTGAGTGCTCATCGACTGTCCAGATGTCAATTTGTTGTTTTAGTGTAGTTTCATGTTTCAGACTCAGCTACTTGCCTTTCGTTCGTAACGTTGTAATTTTAGAAACACAACTTCATTCCTACTTCTGTTACTGCCTCATCCGGATTTTGAACTTTGTTCTTTTTACTTGACCATAAAGTGTTCAAAATATTGTTATAATAAGCCATCTTTTCTTATGGAAACGAGCAAAGGAGTTTTTTTTTATTTGGTTTTCACCTTGCGTTTTGTGTATTTACGGACAATTTTGATATCAATTTAACCATGAAGCTTGTTAAAGCCATCTGTTTGAAGCATGCTATCACGGAAATAATATTCCATTAAGGTAATAAAGGATGGGATAAATAGCAAAAAAATTTGCTGCTATGAACTTACTATTGATTTGATGTAGCTAAAGCTTGTTACGCAACTTGTATTTTCGTTTATGTCAAAAGTGTAGCTGGGATTTTCGCGACGAAATGCTATTAACCTTCAGATCTTACCTGTACGGGGGTAGTATAGGACGTCGAGAGATGGGAAAGAAATCGTATGTTCTAGTAATAGATTGAGTAGTCAAGCAGGTTTACTAAGGGTTGTTCCATGCTCTGATCTTTTTTGGTTAGGACCGCCAATGCTAATCTTGGAGAATCGTACAAATTCAAGCATAACGTGGAGGTATTTGCCTCTAGCAAATCAGAGCACTCGTTTCAAATGTAAGGTCGTCAATGACACCTCTGTGCTTGCAATTTGTGAACACAAGACTCGTATGTGTATGGCTACAGGTCTTTTGCCTGGAAGGCTGTACACCGCTTCCCTTACCGCCTGCTTGGGAAATTATACAAAAGTAATTTTTGCAGCAATAAATCGGACGCTCTAAACATGCCGACCCATTCGAACGGTTAGTTTCAACTGATAATTGGTTCGGATG
The DNA here is from genome assembly GCA_023968675.1 of Taenia pisiformis. Lineage (NCBI taxonomy): Eukaryota > Metazoa > Platyhelminthes > Cestoda > Cyclophyllidea > Taeniidae > Taenia > Taenia pisiformis. The sequence continues at coordinate 15,998,796 of CM043733.1, read as the reverse complement.
CTAGCTAGCGAAGGAATGAAGCTTATGCGAAAGTCAGCTCAATCCTTTATAGGGTATTTTATTGAGGCTAGGTAAATTTACTCTTGCTCATATTTTAGCTCCACTGAATGCGGCGGTTAGGGTGCTTTCCTCGACATCGCTGGAAATACGTATGGTGCCACCATTTGTTGAATGCGGCATAGAGCGCTATACAGCCAATATAAGTGACAACGGTAGCTTATCATGCGAATTGAAGAAGGGAGCTTTGGAGTCAAGTTGCATTATAGGAAATCTTTCCCCACTTACTGAATACACCGTAAACGTAACAGCGTGGCTTCGTGGAGAATTTGGAGACGTAGGATCAAAAGTGCAGAAAAGAGGTGGACGAGACCACCAAGTGAGTCGCATGCAGAGCATAGGTTTCCCTTGCATTTTATCCTTTGATTTATTCCCATTAAACGATTAATTTGAGGACTACCCGTTGATCAATGGCTCCTTCGATTCTTAAATCAAACACTAGTTGCAATGGCCCCTTTCTATGCTAAAATAGATATCATAGTTAACAAAATGCGATTACACACCGGAATCTTGTCAAGATGTCAATTCGAAGGACCCTTAACGCAATAACTACGATTTTTTTGTCTCTGACGTATTCTAATGCTTCTTACGTTATGCGCTGTTTGTCATGATGGCACTGAGAGCTGTTGGGTAAGCCAAACTGGCTAACATCACTTTCTTGTCCATAATTTAAATAACTGCGTCAAGTAATTGAAATTTGCAGCACCAATACGACCCACTCTTGTCGTCGTGGCACAAACAGTCTAGAATGGAAATATGAGCCTTTGGACAATTCAGACGACAGTTTTGTCTACAAAGTTGTTACTGAAACCTCTCATCTGGCTACTTGCGATTTGTCAGTTAACTTATGCTATGCTACTGAACTTATGGCTGGAACAATTTACAGGGCCTCACTAGTTGCCTGCTTGAATACTTCTGCGAAAGCTGAAATTTGCAGTGAGAAATCAGTTTCAGTGGTCTCGGTCACTAATTCAAACAGTAAGTTTATCCCGATCGTCCCCGTTTCCTCAATTATATCAATGGATAGTTTTACTCCTGAAAGTGTGAGGTAGGTGTTGATTATCCTTCGGACAGTCAAAGGAGGGCACAATTTGTTTAGCCTCATTTTTGTTTGCATAAGTATATAATCTGCATTGATAGAACTAAGGTATGTTCACTAGAGCAAAAACCAGTCTTCATAGTGTTATAAGTGTGGGTGTTGGCGAGGTTATTCATGACATTAAAAAATTGGACCATACGTCAAAGGAAATGTCGACATATTAATTTCCACAATTTTTTGACAACTCACAAACATACCAATGTCTTAGCACCATGTAGAGTGAAAGTCAAATCACATTCTTCGACACCACTCGAAGTGAGTATCCAACCGCCAAATGACTCTACCGGGATTGATCGCTACACTGCCTCTATAATCCATGGAAGTCCATCACATTGTGAATTGAAAGGAGACGATCTATTGCGAAGCTGCCTTCTAGGGGGTCTCTCTCCGGCCTCTCACTACGCCATAAATATAACAGCTTGGCTAGGTGGCGATTTCCGTGATGTAGGCTCAAGCATACGGAGGGAGGATGGACGAAACCATCAGGTAGATTTCTGGTAATAATAAGCTCTCTTCATTGAAATCCTCATCTTTAATCTACTTAGCTCAATGCTTAATTGGCACCTAAATGAGGTACTTCATATTCCTATTCTCCTTCGTTTCTCCTTGGTCAAGCGCCCAAGTCAGTTTCTGTCAAGCAGCGATTGTCGGATTATTTGGTCGTGTGCTTCGAAAGGCCGACTGATGTGACGAATATCTAATATTATGAGGTCTGCTTGCAAGATTTGAGATGTGCTATTCCTAAAGGCGAGATACTTAAGTGCACAGCAAAAGAACTCAATCCCGCTACTTAATGCAATGTATCCGTTCAATCATGTTTTAGTTCTGTTGAGGAAGTCATTTGCAGCGACCTTTTATTCATTATCAGAATGGACCACACTAAATAGTATGCTTCCGTTTCTTAATGGGACGACGGGAACGTCCATAGTGAACTTGATCAACTATGCTCTTAATTTGACAGTTCTCTTCTACTATTGTGATAAGTGAACGAAGAGCAAATACCATGAATAGAGCCTTTCAAAGGAACATAGAAGACGTGGGGAGAAAATAGCTCTCTTACATTGTTCAGACCCAAATGCTTGACACACAATACGTCTTTACGGTGGAATGTGGAGGCATAGACGATGTGGTTTCCTGCATGATTGAAGGTCTTTCCAGTTGTACGAGGTATGGCTTAAAAGTGCTCCCCTGCTTGCCAAACACAGTTGCAATGAACGAATCATGCGATGAGGGTTCCAGTGAAATACTGGCAGTCACAATCCCGGAAGGTAAGTTCGCAGAGGTCTCGAATTTATATCCCAAAATTCAATCCAGCTAAAAGCCCTTTCAACCTTAACATCAGCGTGGTTAGTGGTATCGCTGAAACGTTTCTGTGATAGCCTTTCGACCATAATGATAAGTCTTCGCATATCTTTAACTTATTATGATTTCTTCCATGTTAAGACTGCAACTTGGCAAGGCCCTAAGGCTCGATAGAGTAGTCTTTTTTGCTCGTATGAAATTTAGATGTTGTGGATAAATCAAACTACCAAGATCAGTCATTTCCCCTCTCGACTTTCTTTTCCTGGATGGATGGTTATATTTGAAGCGCCCACACTTTTGAGCACTCGAGGTGTCACTGCAAGGTCTTGCGAATTCTCGTGGAAACCTCCAACCAATAGGGAAATATGTACATTTTGTATTACTCAACGCTGTTTTTGATGCAATGATCTGCTTAAAGATAAGGAAAATGGAGAAATGAATTAAAGGTTACGTTTTGCTGTCACAGCACCGACTTTCCTCTCTGCTACTACCATGGATGCCAAAGCTGTTAGGATTAACTGGGCAACTCCTCAACAGAACATAGAACATCTACTTGAAATCATTCGCTACCGTAATTCAGAAATACAGGCGTCTCCAGAAGCCAATGTTTCAGTGTCAGAAGCCATTGGAACCCACTCAGCTGAGGTATCCGGACTGTTGTCGAATACAGAGTACGAATTTTACGTCTGTATTTGTAGAAATGCACATAAGGCCGTTTGTGTGTGCACTGAAGCTCCAGCAAAAGGCCTCACTTCGCCTCAGAGTGAGTTTCGTAATGGTTTAATTGCTTACCGAGTCTGCAAACGTCAAGCCTTTCACGCATTCCTTAACAGTCCCAAGAATACTGACTATAGAGTCTCGAAAGCCGCATACTTTGTCAATCAGCTGGTTGTCGGCAGCTCAACGAAGGCCCGACCTCCTTTACGAAGTGAAAGCCGCGAATGCGATCGATGCCACCCAGGCTCTGAAAACACTAATTTTTCCTTCCACAGATCCAGTAAGCAGCTGCGACATTAAGGAGTTGGATGCGAATGCAAAATACAATCTCACAATGTGTGCCTATCACAAGGCAATGACCAACAAATCTTGCTCTCACGACGTTAGCTATGGTAGAACTCAACCTAACGGTGCGTCTTTTACTTTGTTTTGACGTTCGCGAAGAAAATTTTTACTACTAACACTTCTTTGATTTTCTTGAGGAATTTACCATAATCAATCCTTTCTCGAAATTGAGACTGCACCACTGTGAAATAGTAACCAAGTTCGACCCACACTTTTGTGTCACTCTGCGAAAGAATATGGGAATAGCGTTTGCCTTCTTTAGAATGCTGATACATAGAGTTTAAATTCGATCGGGTTCTAAATGCACTTATGCAAACCCATTCTGCATCGATTTAGCTCTATATTCACTCCACGCAACACACATCTCGACATATGGCATCAAAATAGCCTGGCAGGGCGCACCAAGGGACGGCAATCTCCTCGAAAATGTTGCGCTGACCGCAGTGATGGCAGAATTGGGTAGGGGCACCCGAGAGTGTGTTTTTCGACCCTCACTGCAGAATGAATGCTCATTTTTCAATCTCACCAAAGGCACGGAATATTACATTAGTGGTATTTCCTGTTCCCCCCTTGGAGCTCCCTTTCCCATCTGTGTGCAGCGAAGTCTTTCCAGGAATTCATTTCACCACTCTCCCTTCTCATATGTCGTTGCAAACTGTTGACGATTATCCCGTAGAACCTCAGCCAAAAACCTTTTCTTCCTTGTAGCTCCTGTTAGCTTAACAATCACGAACATCAACCCGGATAGTGTTCATGTTATATGGTTATCCGTGAGCAGAAGGATGTTTGACACCACTATTGTCCAAGCTGTTGCCAGGTCTAGTAGTAGTTCTGATGCAAAGTTCTCAAGCCGCCAGTACCTCCAACAGCTGCTCCATCACGAGACTCGCACCGGGAAAGGGATATATTGTTAGTGTAAGATCGTGTTTTTCAGAAAACGAATGTGGAGATGAAAGCGACTCCAAAGGTGTCCTTGCAGGTTAGTATGATGTGAATTTGTCCATCAACGTATATTGGTTAATATTTTGCCCTCTGGTGCTGGGCAAGTCTTTTGTAAAAGAGAAGTTAATTGATCGATGGAGTCCTTTCCTAAACGCACTAAGCTGAGCTCGCGTTCATTGAAATAGTTGTCTTGGCACAAATCCTTTCCTTTATTAGGCTGATGAAGGTGACAAAATGAGAAAGATTTAGGAACGAGGTATTTGAACTTATTTTTTCGATCGTGACAACCATGCATTACCAAGTCAACCAATTTAACTGCTGTTCAAGAAGTGGAAAACTACACTCGTCCTTAGACCAAAATCAGCCTTCATCTAGTTCATTTTTTTGGCATCAGTCTATTTGCGTGCAGCACAATTTGGTGCAAAACGCATGCCACAAACTTGCGGGTCAAGCAGAAAGGGACGTCACCTTTAGCTCCAACAATAACTGTTGGTGGGTCCATTAAGATTTTACGCCATTTTGCAATGGATTGTCTCTCTGATATGATAGGTTTGTAGTAAATAACTCAGTAATGCTTCTACTCGGTCGGTCAGGTAACTCAAGCATTCTCCAATCCTTTCCGGATGTTTGGATTTGTTGCGTTATTCACGGCCGTAACGGGGGCAATTTTGTTGCAGTGCGTACAGTTTTATCCGTATCTTTACCGGAAATGTTTTCTGAGAGCAAATTATTTCACGACCATGCAATTGTTTTCTTAAACATGACTCATTGTCCATGTCACAGAAGGCGTAACAAGAGTACTGCATGCTGTCTGATGTGCAGAAACACGAAAGTGCAATTTTTTTAGCCAAGGCAATTAACATGACTCTCATAGCTGCTCTACTGGTTCTCGCCGTGGTTGCTGTCCTTCTTGTCATTCTTCTAATTGCTTTTTGGAATTGCTCAAGTTTGTCTCAACGTGGAAAAGTAACTGGAGTTTCATCACCGGCTGAAAATGATGCCTAAGTGCTCCAATGCAAAGGCATGCCATTGACTACTTTGAATTTAGTTGGAATTCACTGTTAAGGAATAATCTTATTCTCCCCATACAAGCAACAAATATTTGGCGATTAGCACTGCCATATTGCTGAATTACTAGTCCCAATTAAGTTGAGCCGCCTTCTTCACTGTCTTTCACTTGTACAAGTGCACTTCCCATAGTTTATCACTCGTCTTTCCTCTTCCCTATCGTAAACTTTCTGAGAGTTCCTTTCTCTGCTTCATAGCAACGATGTTTTTGCATTACCACATACTTGATAACTCTGGGAAGATTTAATAACTAAAGCAATTTTCTACTAAAGAAGTGACTGTAACCGCTATACCGGCAAGCGACGCTGAAGCACACGTGGAAGCATAACACTGCGCATTTAATGCATTTGCTGCTGGTGCCGCAAATGTTGCACATATATTCTGTCAGTTCGCTTAGACCAGTTAAATTTTGGGTAGTAAAGTGGATGCGTAATGTTTTTTTAACGACATTTGAATTTCTCATCAAACAAATTATCTCATTTGAGGTGGTGGAGCTGCTCACCCGACTCTGACCGTAGTACGTTAATTATGGATCGTAGCTAGGGCCTCTTGGGAAATGAACTTGAAAACGGTTGTTTCAAATCCAACACTTTAAATTACTCTGAAGGCCATCGTGCCGATTCGAAATAACAGGTCTCATTGTTATTCAACCCTTTTCTCACCGCAAGACGGGATGGTAAACCATTGCGATTGCTTAGTTTGCCTGATTAACAAAGGCAAATGTTGAAATCGTCTCATGGGAGCATCGTAACCTTACGGGATAAGACCAAAACATCCAACGAATCTGTAGTATAAATGTCACTCAACTAAGTAAATTAAGGCGTCTTTTACCGTTCTATCTTTTAATTTTCTTTCTCTATCCAACTCATTAAAACGTTCTATTGCAAGCACTACCACAAGTTATCATGTATTCGATTAACTCAGGCTTTCTTTTCTCTTAAATTGCAGACAAGACTTTGTGATCACCCATTTCGATTCCCCAGAAATGGAGTATTTCACTGAAAAAAATGTGAGCATTTGCTTAACTGATTGCTTTGCACACTTTTGTTGCTGTTAGGGGCAAACTTTTCAATGCAAATTAGTTTAGCGAGGCTTAACGATTCATCCGAAGCATGCGTAAAATACTACTCTTCTCAGATTCTCTTCCGTGCCCTTCAAATACTTCAAAATATACTCCTCTTTCCTGGACAGCGAAAATGGATATGATCAGCTATTCAGAGTGAGCTCACTTCATTGCTGCCAGAGGGTTATTAGTTTGATACCTTCGATCTTCTTCCACGAAGGCTAGTTACTGCTATTCACCTTCATTGAATCCTATTTCGTGGTGCTGAGAATAGATAAGAATTTTACTTATCTCGTCAGCCCAACTTTTTTTCTGACTGAAATTGTTGCGTGAATTCGCTATGTTCCAACACATTTTTGCCATGAATGATAATAACTTAACCTGTTATCTTAGCTATTGAATTCACTAGCCCTGGAACAAGAAGCGGCCCTCCGACTTAGCCAGCATGCTGGTCGCCGACTTCTCTCGCTTAACAGATACGCTGATACGCTGCCCTGTAAGTTACCTTTGGTCGCTACTACCTTTTGTTGCTACTACCTTTTTGAATGTGGAACCTCAAGTCCGATAGTTGAAGGCCTCCCTTACCTGTGCGGCTCCTTTGTGTAGTTCTGAAAACACAGTGCAGGGGCTGCTGATCCCACTGGCCTTATTGCCAGCCGTGTTCATCGTTTCTCAGCACCAGATACACAACACAAGTTCAAATGAGAGCACCGGAATTGTTAAAAGGACGGGAAAGTAAAATTCAAGGAGTTGGTTTGCGCATTCATATTTCCACACAACCGCATGCTAAGTGTTGTGAAACAGCTTGGCCACTTTGGGAGAGCTGTGTTACTTCTCATCGTGAATTAACTTCTACTAAATTTGTTCACTGCTCCTCTTAAAAATCACAAGAAGTGATTACTTATGGATTAAGAGTACAAACCCTTTGTACTACGGCAAGCGAGACCATCAGTTACAAACTTGGAGCTGCTTCAAATGCTTTCGAGGAGCAGTCAAATCTCCCATCACCGTACTGTCGCTCGCACTTGATCCCAGAGGGATTAAGTTTTGCGTCTTTCCTGTCATGGCGCTGCTTATCATCATGCTTGTGTGGGCATCGCAAGGCAGAGTTTTTCCACAGCATAACTTCCTTTGACATTATTTGCGTCAGAATTGAAAATCTGGATTAGGCTTAAAAATAATTTTTGCATTCCTTTTAATTATCCACAATAAAGCGGCATTATTGCTAAATAGAGTATTACTACAGTTATTTAGTTAAAACTATTGTCCGAATCTAGCTCCGTAGGCGGAGTATCCTATGGTTAAGGACTTTTTCGATTCACATAAGAACTTTATCAGTGTATCTTTGGACGTAAGTGGTCAATTTCCTTGAGGGACCCGAAGCCTGCAATTGAGGTAGGTCTCCTCATTCTTCCATTACAATTCCGCTGTCAGAAGATGAATGGGCTCACGGGGAAAAGCAAAAAAGAGGATTTGGAGCTTTTGAAACGAAGGGCTAACTACCTCTCTGTAATGAGGAACTATGCAAGTAAACAGGAAGCCATCCGCGTAGAAAGAACATATAAGTAGGTGAATAGGGAATGGAGGTAGGCAGGTAACGTGGAAGTGGGGACCACTTGACCGCAGAACTACAAGAACAGAATGGGCCAATATATAGAGGGGCACGTAGGCAGAAGCGCGAAGGATAAAAAGGCCTGAGTTTCTTTCAACACTTCTAACATCTCATCATTACCCTTTCTTCCCTCATCGGTAGAGTGGAGCCCTAAGAGCAGCCTACGTAAACGCCTCGTATGTACGAGCGCCGCTGCATAACGCATCAGGCGCCACAATAGCTGCGGGCCTCGGCACTCCTCCCGACTGCATCGCCACCCAGGGTCCTCTCGATAATACTGTTGCCGATTTCCTCACTATGCTCTATGAGCAGCGCGTGCCTCACGTACTCATGCTGTGCAAGTAAGCTGCCTCTTCTGATCACTAGCACGTGTTACTTCTTCTGCATTTGTGTTTATTAATATTACTTTCTGATGCTCCTCTCTTTCTCTAAGCTGTCTATAAACCCCATTTCCTCCTAGTCCTTTCACTTTCCCGATCTACCTTGCATAGGACCTCCTGTTTACCAACAGGTCATTCCACTTTCTTGTTCACTTAAACACATCAGTTCTAACCCCTGACAAATGAGGACTTCTGATTTGCTGAATTTTTCTGGGCTGAGCTAACGAATTGGCTTTGACATCGCTACTCTGTTTGCTAATCAGCGCCATTCTTTGCAAAAGGAAAGGTTAGTAATGCTTGACATTTAATCTTAGAAGTTTAATGTCCGGAAGCAATTGTCGGCTTAACGCAGCACTTGCCAAGGCTTCCGTTGTGTGGAGATTATCATTCATTAGTCTGCCATCAGTTCAAAGGGCGGGCTGAATAGACCCTCCATGCAAGAGTTAAAGGTCGCCTCCCGTGAACGTATTTGCTAATAGCGTCACAAACGTGACTTTCGTTCTTTACCACTTTGCAATAAATCGTGCCGCAAATAGACTGTGGGATGATCAAGGCATTAAAATGGGGGGAGAGTGTTCTTGCTCCGACATTGATTAATTATTTCAATATAACATTTCTATTTAGTGGACAAATACGTTCAGCTGTACTTCACCAGAAGGCGTGAAGTATTTATGATTGTCTGTGAAAACGAACTTTTTTCGTTTATTTTGTATCCAATAGGCCGGTTTTACCTCTGGTTCATTGTCGTTTTACCCACCCACCTCCCTGTCAATCAATTGCATCCTTCTCATGGCACTAGTTTACGCCTTCATTAAGCTTCTGACACTTAGGAAGTCGGACGAGCCTTTTGACCTCGGAACTAATTACCGTGAACCTTTCCACGAGTCAAAATTAGCTTAAGGGATGCATACAAGGAAAGGGTACCCTTTTTCCTTAAATCGAGTGGTAATTGGCAAATGGCTTAGCAAATCATTAGAAAACCTTTTGAATAAGTTGAGCTTGGACCCTTGTTTATGGGAAATGACTTTCGTGAAACTGTTTTCACTGGCTCAAAAATCGTTCGCGTCATTGATCTTCTTGCATTAACGGTGAGTACTGGAACTGAATGCGCAAACTGTAGTTCGTCCATTCACCTGGTGACCAATCCTGTTTACTACAATTTGCTTCCCTCCTCCTCATTTGCTGATCTTGACTTACCAATTGTTGGACTGGATGTGGTCATTTCACTGTCTAACTTCCTATCCATCACACTAAACCACTTTTGGCCCCGTGACCTTTCTGTCCGCCTTTGTACAATAAAACCAAAAAATTTTCAGTTACATAGTTTCTGCCTCCGCGGGTCTCTTTAATCATTCTTCGATGACGGTTGAAGGACAGGGTCGTTTGTCATTTCTCGTTATCTATTCTAGCTTGGAAGAAGATGGCAAATGCAAATGCGTCCGCTACTGGCCAGAAAGCTCGAGAAGGGGAGTACTGACTACTTTCGCCTCTACCGCTCATACCGTCACCGTCAGTTTGATGGAGGAGAGTGTGGAAGTCGAATTTACTCGTCGTGTCTTCACCGTCCTCCCACGTGACCAGAAAGATGTGAGTCGCTGACCCGATGTTGAACTCTAATTTTCATGTGTGATTAAATTCCACGCCAAATTACAACTCTTGAGGTTGGCTAAGAGTTGTGTGGTTACCTCTATCACATTGCTCTAAAAGCCTCAGGATAGCTATTTTTTAGCAGAGCTGAAACAACTAGAGGTAGAGGGACTCGAACTTTGCACAAGCCCACGCCAGGTTGCGGATTGTTTTGGATCAGATACTCTACATCCTGAAGTACCACAGACACGTCCTTTAAATCAGCGGGCGAACGCCCTATCATTGCATCGCAGTCCATTGTGCTTGAAATTCCATCTGTGAAGGAAATACAGTTGTGACCATTTGCCAACAAGGCGCTATGTTTATCTTAACGTACGCTTGCATGCAATCACCCACTGGTACCATTTTCTGCCATCTTGAATGATATCAAGACGAATCACGATGTGTGTCGACTGTTGGAAATGGTAATGAAGCATAGTTGGGGCTCATAACGATGTAGGTATTTGCCATGGCAGAATTCCCTCTCGGTTCGCCTTAATCCCCCTTTTGGAATGACCAACTTCAGACAGAAATTATTTTAGGTAAAAGCTTATTTTTTACTCTGAGTTTACGATCTGAGGGCTATTTCCTAAGTCGTCCACAAAATGACATGGTGTGGAATTCTGTAGATGGTAAACTTGTTACCTGTGTCGATCGGTTTCGTGAATAAGCATCTATTGAACAGATGAGTATAAGACAAAATCCCACGAACCATTAAAACACCTATTAAAATTGTGCCATTGCTGCGGTTCCTGTGCTCTTAAGAGCTTAAATTTCGTTTTGATCCCAACCAAAGGAGTGTTTGACTAACGGCATCCAAAGTATGGAGCCTTTAGTGTGAAAATGTTTCATAAGAATACCAGGAAACATGCGAGGCGATTCCTCTGGACAGTAAGGTACTGCTAGCTCCCAAGTCATGGTTACCAGGGGCTAGTCGGGGGTCTGATCAAAGCCATTAGTGCTTCAAGATGAAAATTCATTGATATTCCATCCATTTAAGGGTAAATCTTATCCAAACTGGCTTTTATTATCGTGTGGATCGCGATGGATCAACCGCTCCTCAGATGAACATGTTTGAAGGCAATTTCGGTAATGCGGATGGAAAGGTGTAGGAATTCATTCGTTAACAATTCTTATGGCTTTGTGTTCTAGTGGTGAGAATGGATCGCTCCATTCTGGTGTTCTGATAATCCGCAATATTGAATTCTGCGAAGGAAAGAATTAGATTTCGAGAAATGGAAACATTCTACACAATATTAACAAATAACAGATTAAAGTGCCTAACCTCGCTCTTCGTAGATTACATAACGATGAAAATTTAAGGGAATTAGTGAAAAGTTGCTAGGACAAATTGCCGGTTCTAAACCACACGCGACTAGGCGCGTAGGGTGCGTTTACCTACTACTCATGCGCATTTCAGCCATGGATAGTCACACAACTACATGTTCCAACCTGGAATGACCAAGGGGTCCCATCGATGGAGAAATTCTACCTCATTTTGCGGGCTCACTTAGCTCTCCTAGCCAAATACCCTCTGGGTCAGTTCGGTCCCCCTGTTGTCCCTTGTAGGTGAGTAAATCGACCTTCTTGACTAGTACCCACTAATCGCCGGCGATTGTTTGATCGATTATTTAATTCTCATATTTCCTTTAGTGCTGATGTAGGCAGAACCGGTACGTTCATTTGCGACCGGTCTCTGCTTGATCAGCTACGAAAGGGCCCCGCGAATACTGGTATCATAGGCACAGCTCTGGCCGTTCGAATGTGGCACAAAATTCTTGTTCAAGGTCAGCTTCAATTTCCAGGTTGATTTGGAATAGATGGTTAGTTCAAAAGTGACCAACTGTTTCCAAATCCACAAACCAAATGCACATTTTTGCTTGTAAGTAAAGAAGGTTGGTGGCTTGAAGTAACTGATATGGCCGTATTTTCTCCTGTTCACTCCTTAGATCAAACTTCAATTTTTATTCAAATTTGTGGAATGTGTTATCGACAAAGAGGCCCTAACTCCAGCAGCCGTCGGGTCAGTCCGTATGTTACTTCTAAAATATTTCCTTTTTTTTCGAAGACAAACTGTGCAATCAGTAGATTTTTATTTGTCACACCAATTTATTGATATCCGAGTAGTGTTGAAGCGGGTTGTGCTACTAATTAAGGCAATGCTTTTTAGTGCCTTGTGAAACATGGCGGCACTTTAGATGAGTACGTCCCTAGTGCTTTAAATCTATGTTTGATGCTCAAGCACAGTCACTGCGAAGGCCTTAAATAGAATGGCCGAGAGATGGCGACTTCAATGCGAATGTTTGTTGCCAGCGTTCGCGTACACGACGGCTGACAGGGACGCGAGGACGATCCCACCTTTATGCATTTACAGGCTTATGGTTGGATTCTGTCCCATTGTCGCCTTGTTATCTTGGACGTTGAGGCGGATCAACTGTGGGGCATCCTCAGAAAGTTTGAGAGGGGTAGATGCACCCAGCAATTGCGCCAGTTTCCTCTAATGTCTATTGCATTCGTTAATGGGAATCGCAATTAAAATGAACTTCAAAATTATCAGTCGTTTCTATGTGTGGGTTTTAAGCATTCTGTTTGTGGGCAATTAAGCAATCGACCTGCGTCTAACAGTGAAAACGAAAGTGAAGAGTTGAAGCAAAATTTGTAAAATTTTAGCGCTCTGGAGAGTCATCACAGACCTTGGTGATTATTATAATTAATGTAATATTTTAAAGAGCTCTTCTCTTGTCATCGGATTTGTACTCTCGAACATCGCACGAACTTTACTAATTGCCTGCTTTCTTATCATTATGAAGGTCCTCTTTCCTTGTGTACATTTTAAAGCGATGTACCTATCACTTTTCTGGAAATAAAAGAAGAGGACATGATGCTCGGGTGGAATGCATTGCCAATGGGGGACTTAAAGCCACTAGCACAGTTCAAAGGCCAGGTCATTCGGGTGGGGTACAAAACGGATGGTTGCATAACCGATTGCTGTGTTTCAGTGACCTACTTGTTGCTGTCGCCACGGGGTCTGCCATTTTATGCTAATAACAGAAATATTTTGGCATCTTCTCTTGCATTTGCAGGAAACGAATATGCAAACTTTCTAAACCAATGGGCTGCCAATATGAAGGAGTGAGGTAAAAGAGCAATGAGATTTTATGCCACTTTAGACCTTAGCTTCACATCCTGAAAGCCAGTTGAAGAAAAGAGGCAGTTTCATTCACCCTGTAACGCATATTTTCGCCGAAGACTGCCCCTGAATTTGAGTCTTCCGAAGTGAGATTTTTGCATGAAGAAGTGTTTGCTGTTCCTTAAGACTGGTAACTTGTAATCCATTTCACAAGCGTTTCACTGATTTGCTGGTCTAAAATTGCGCCTCATTTGTGATTCAGCATTTGCATACAAAATCTTATACATTTTTATTAAAAAAATTGAATTCGATCATTGTGATTTACTGTGCTCTCTCTTAGTGTTTATTGGACCTCATAAGCCTACACAAAACTTCGTTGCTAATTGCCTGGAAAGGTTAATGGAATGGTGGCACAGCAAATACGGTGAAGTAGCCATTGTGGACAAAACTCAAGTTTCAACTAGTCTTGCTACTACGCTTTCATGCTCTTTCTGTCATCGTCTCGATCACTTCTTTTGCTAATTCTTCTCTGTCGGCGAACATAGTGCACTTTAGTGCCTTTATAGGACGCTCAAAAATCTTGCGAAGAATTCGTGCACAAAAGCAGAGAGACATGGAATTGTGGTATCACAGGTAATCTCGCAAGCTCATTTGCCTAGTTCTTCATTTGAGGAGAAGTTGTGCGAGTTCATTGCTGAAGGACAGTCAAAGCTACATAGATACCCTGTTTCACTACTGTCCAGCCATCCGCCTGCCTGGTATGTTTGTTTTGCAATTCACAGATCACCACGTTAATGCGCCAAACTGACTGGATCCAGTCTCGCATCAGTCATTAATGGTCTTGTTGCAAAACCTGAAGTGGGAAATGAGCCTGACAGTCCTTCCGTCGTGAGTCCGCACATTCAGTCATCCATAAAGGATGTTTTGCTACTTAAGGGTAGAAGTACGGTATCCACCCAGCCAGGATCGTTATTCAGTTGATTGATAAGGTTTTCCTATTGCTGATGCTGTCGTAGCCTTTGATGTATTTGTAGAGGCTTCAAACTGTATAGACCAGGATTGATGGTGCAGTGCGAGAAATGATGTCGATGGAGTTACAGGTGAATGTTCGGTGGCTGAAACAAACATTGGATTTTCGGTTTCCCTCGGTTGGAGTAATTGCAGCATTCGTTGTGTGATGCGAGGACGTTTTCCTTTTACAACACCATTTGCTCAGTTTCAGCGGTGGATCATTTGGGAATGTTTCGTCATATTTCACAGTGACCGCTCTTCGTGACAACGCCAAACCAGGCCTAGCCAAATGAATTTTCTCTCTCTTGTCCAAATCCCCTCCCTAGACACTGTACGGGAATTTGACTCTTTTCAAAATATAGAGGTAGTAGACGTTCAAACCTTGTAAGTTCGTCTGGCTAGGTGAGATATGAATTTGTCCAAAGGACAAAGGGTTTCATCCAGATCTCAACGCCTTGCCGTCAATAACTGTCACTTCAATGTTACTCTGCAGTAGGGTAATACAAGACCTGACTCGCAATGACTCCCTCAACTTATCGTAACATTTGAAATCTCTTCAGTGCATTAGAACAAGCATAAATGAATTACTGTACATCAACCCTTCAGCTGTACAAACACTACCGCATTGGAAAGAGATGATATCCACTCTACTCCAACCGCCGAACGACCTATGCAAATTCTGCAATGGATCTAATACGTATTGTGGCATTCCCCATTGTTATTCACTGTGCCTCCTGCCTATGGCGCATACGGTCCTGACTGCCACCTTGTAACTCAGCAAGTACTTTGCAATTCTGCATAGAAAATAAAAAATCGCTTCGGACTCAGGTATATGCTCCACTGCGTTTTATGAACTCTTTTGCCTAGATTTTGAAATTAGCATTACGATTCAAGGCTGGACGCATTCAGCTCGGCTAAGCAGTCCATATTTGTGTATAACATAAACGACTTTTTCCTTGTAGCGTAAAGCACCATCAGGAATTTGGTTAAACCTACTCTTGAAAGGGGGGTAAAAACCTGCTCTTAGATGGACTTGTCATGACGATACCCTTCAAAACATACGGCGTATTACTTGCTTTTAAAAGTACTATTTGGTGTGTAGGATTCTTGCGATGTTGACGCCCCTCTTACGATGCTGCTGTTGACAACCTAGTGAGTATCGAAGTCCAATTTTTGGCCACACTTCCCAAGACCTTGGAGTGGCACCATGATTTGCTCGAAGTTACACAGAAAAGAACTCTTCATTTCTGCCATCTTTAGCCATCATGGATTGCTGTAGATAAGCTGAGAGTTGGGCGTGCCAAGAACAACCACTTTAATCCCTGACTTTGCATCCGAAACAACACTAGATTTAAAGCGCATTGAAGCTTCTGCGGCAGATTGAAGTTGGCTTCGATCGAGCAGCCTCAAAAAGGGCGAAATAGGGCAGGGAAGGACAAGCTATGATTTGAATATTCATCAAACATTCATCAACTGGGGCATTTTATTCAATGGATTTGTTTCGGGACAAAGGCTCTTATGATGTGGTGCATGGAAAATTTCTCCATGGTACAAAGCCAAGGAATCTGCGCAACGAAATGACTTGGGTCTTTTCAGCTCCGCGAGACGAATCGCTGATGTTGCGATCAAACGAAATCCCACCCTTGCGATTAATCCATGGTTAGCCGTCACTACCGTCTTGCGGTTAATGCAACAGAATATTACTTGTTCCAAATGCAAAGGGTGTTCCAAATTCATACAAAGCTTAAATTTTGTGCCATTTGTGCAACAATCAATTCCAATGATAAACGGGCCTAATAGCAGACAGTTCATGGCTATTTAAAGTAAGACGCTTCACAAAAGAGCAACGCGTTTTTAGCGTTTAGCATTGTCAAAACAGTAATTTAATTTCATCACAAGTGAAGTGATTCAATAATTTGGGGCGGCTGGATTAATTAGTAGACTTAAATACTGTCAGTCCCTCAATAAATCAATCAACAAGAAATGTGGAAGCAGTTGTTAAGAGCATTGCTGAGAGTCAAGGGACATTAGCTCGGCACCGACAAGCTCTCCATGGCACATTCTCAAGAAAGTTTTGCATATCATGCTTGCAAAGCTAAAGTGACACAAAATTCACAGCTTTTTGACAACACACTGAGAATGGAGTTCACCGAGGAGCATTTGTGGTTTTAGTAAGGATAGGTAGGTGCTGATAAGTTAGGAACGAGGTCCTTGAAATAAAGTGTTAAGCTTTGACTTCCGCTCCCGTTGCAGCAGTTCGGGATATTAAAGAGGACTTAATGCCTCTGCACATTGCTGTGAAAGTTATGACGCAGATTCCAAGTCCTACAGTGAGCTAATAAAGCTTCTACCGGGTCACATTTAAAATTTCGTTGGGATAGTACGGCATTCGTTCGATGCGATTTCAATATTATCCTAGTCGCTACGACAGCAAACAGGAGGTTAGGGAGAGGGTGTATTGAAGTGCATTAAGACTTTAAACGTCGAACCTGCAAAATGGAGAAATTTTCCCTCACCTACACCTGAATAACAATGTTGGCGTTCACCCCGTTGGTGAGGACCTTCAACACCAACTACTGGTGCCGTTTGACCTAGAACTTCGAAGCAGATGGAACAATTTGTTTATGCACCAGTTTGGGTGCGCATTGAAGCTTTCCGTGTAAAATAAAATTTGCACAGCAACAAGTACACATTCTGAACAGATAATGAAAACGCAGATTCTGACAATGAACCAAGGTCCGGTCCCCTTCAGTACCAATGGAGAAGCGAATTGAATGCAATCTTCATGCAGTAAATCAACCAATGAATCAGTCAATCAATTGATCCCTTTTCCGGAACTGGATGAACGCAGGTGAATGGACGCCCATCGGTTGCAACAACTTCAGTGTGCCATAAGCACTAGAGAGTGCCAAAAGACTTCTCATTCCAGCCAACCCACGCAGCGCTCTATTCATCGTAGCATCAAAGACGACGGAACTGTGCTGAGACACTTTTCCATTGCTTATCTGTAGGGGGTCTCGCCGAAGTTCCATTCAATAATTCACCCTTTTCTTTCTTCATTCTCCTAGCTCCTAAACTTCACTATCGCTTGTCTAGTTTGCGATTAGTTCGGATACGGTTAAATATTCAAACTCGAAATCAGTAGCCAGTTATGGTTTCATGGTAGCCAACAAACCTAACAAATCTAAACACCGGATCCAGCTTGTAAATGATTTGATGATCGGGCAAAGTAACACAGCGAAGGAGGTTTTATCAAGCAAAATGTGTTTTTATCTCAAACAAGTTGCAAATCAGTAGGCGCCAAGATTTTTTGAAGTATCCTTATGGAGCGGTCGGCAAAGATGAGGATTTTTCTGGTAGCGATTTGAAAATTTCAGTTTAATTTTAGAGCAAGCAAGTGATCGGTGATTACTGCAGGTCAAGAAGTCTCATTTGGTGTCCGCATTCGCAATTTTGTTGGTACATCAGTAGCTATGGATTGTATGCTCCGGTAAAGCATTTTTCAAAAAAAGAGGATGGACATCTGCTTTAGCTTCTCACTCCGCGATTTAACAGGGGGGTCACTAATCATTTTATTTGACTGATTTTGGAGGCTCGACTACCTATCTGCTCGCGTCTTTACCTGCGCTAGCCTTATAGTCCTTGCGCTTATAATACGCGTATTTCTACAGTATTCTGGCTTGCCTGAACGTTTGAGGAGGATTTGGGGCAAATGAACACGACTAAAACCTCAAATAAGAATGCTTGAATGCTTGAACCTTATTGCTGAACTAAATGATGCTTATCTAAAACCTAAAATAATGGCTTAATGTTTTTGAGCGTGCATAATTGTGAAAACTGCGTGAGTTTCTTACTTATAAAATCATCCAGACAGTTACATACCACGTGCTTCTGGTTGCCGAAACCTGAATGACAAATGTCATGCCGCCCATAACGGGATGGTCATCGCCACCTCTAATCTGACTCGCGCTAATGCAAGCTTGAGGATATAGTCAATGTCGATGATCTTGTTATGGCTTGTGCGAAGATTTTAAAAATGTCACTGCAGTCAGACAAGATTATAACCACGTCCTCGCTTACAAGCCTCAGGATCATTACCATTAGCAAAGTAACTCTTGTTATCAACTGTGTAAAAATTCAAATGGCCAAGTGAGTACTCATGGCAGCGTGCTTTTCGACTTCTGTCAGCTACAGGCGCTGACCATAGGAGATGGAATTTTGAAGACTCGTTGGCTAAATGAATTCGCGATCACCAGTTTTGGAAAGTCATATGAACTCTACCCAGTGACACAAGGGTGCAAAATGATTTGGTAAAATGTTATTAATTGTCAAATTGTTGACAAATCAGCAGCAGTAATCACAGCATGAATCAAGAGATAGGGTGGTATGGTCATTCTGTGTTTTACCGAATTCGTGCCCGAGTTTCAATTTTCCTGTTCGGCTGCTCAATCATCGTCCTCCCGATACTCTGCCTCGTGTACTACACAAGTCTATTCATCTACCCACTCTTTCTAATGGCATGCGGCCATCCAATTGCTGACACTTATGCTTGTTACTGTTTCCTCGTCATTCTGATTTACACCATTTATTGGATCTGGGATGTTGAGACACCATACCGAGGGGGACGCCGTGCAATATGGGTAACGAAACTAGCCTTCTGGAAGTGGATGACACAGTACTTTCCAGCTCGTTTGGTGGCATCAAAAGAACTGCAGAAGTGGGCGAGAGAGCAGGGCCAAGGCGTAGGTGAAATGGGCACAGTCATACACCTTCCCACCTCTGTCAACTACCTCCTGGGATACCATCCTCATGGACCGTTGGCAGTGGGCATGCTAATGGCGTGCGGCGTCGACGCGTTAAATTTCTTTAAGGTCTTTCCGGGTATTAAGCCTCACATGGCCACTTTGAATGTGCATTATAAAGTTCCATTCTACCGAGAATGTGCTATGCTTGCAGGTGAGCTAAATGCTTGGTATTATAAAGTAACAATGTTGTGTGATCTTGAAAGCGAAGTAATTACAAGGGATATCGACTACCGTTGGTAACTTGGCGTTTATATTACTCTTCCTTGATTTGTTTACGCATTCCTTTTGCTTGACTTGCTTTGATAATGTTTCATTTAGACTAAGGGTGGGATTACGAGATCGTGCCACCTTAAATGATGCGAAGCATAAAGCGGTTAACGAACGCATGGTTTTTTTATGGTTCGAAGAACCAAGAGCGCCGCTAATCAGGATGTCATTTGAGCGTATGCCATTTTTGTACGAAAGTCATTAATGGGTATTAGGGCTGTGAATGTGTAGATAGGTTGTCAAGCATAGTAGAGCTTCCTGGAATATAATCAGATGCCTGATATGTCCCGTAGGCCGCCAGATCTGGCATATGGTACCACTAGAAAGTGATTTCATTTTTCTTTAGCATTCTTAAAATAAAAAAAATTATTCCATTCGTGACAAAGGTTCAGCACTTTTTGTTATCCAACATCATTTTTAACTTTGAAGCTAAGTTTCACATACATTTAATTTGATCGATGCTACGAAACTGCCATCAATGGGCTGACCCTCAACCCTGAATTCGAAATGGGGTCAGGATGAGCAAGTTGCTGGGCACATGCTAGAGTGCATTTTGTCTTACTCTAGAACCAAAGTGCTGTAGCTTTTCGAGGCTGTCCTGAAGGCAGAAGGCCAATTTATGCTGTCGGCACAGAGAAGGGCTTCCGCCCAGTTGCACAACCGACAAACCGGTCTATTCGAAAGAGTGACTATGGCGGAGACTCTAGAGGTTCTTTACAAGATCGAAAAATAATCAAGCAGTTACAATTTCGTAGCATACCTTTGTTTAGGTCTTTTGGGTTTTAACTTCTTTTCTCAAAGGAAAAGTAAAAATTTGACTTGAGATTCACGTCGCGATTTGATCCAGTACTCCATCGGCTTTGGGTGTCTCAGTGACTTTTGCGGAACTAAAAGCTACTCCTTATTTCAGGACTTGTATAAGATAGCAAGTTAGAGAGCATATAGAAGTCATTAGCTTACGAAACAGGCACTTGGGTAAAATTTGGTACTGGTAGAGCACAACTGGCACACCTGCATCCAAGTCGGCATGAATTAGTCGGATTTATGATAAAACGCTTTCTTACATAGAATACTGCAATCCCATTAAGTAGTGATTTTTTTCTTGTCATCAATACTTACCCATTTTGTGCAATTTGTATCTGTTCCTTCTGTTTGCTCCATTTATCTCTCTGCAGCTTTCGGCACACACATACTTTCGTGAGCTCCTAATCACTATAATCTGCATAAACCAGTCGAGAATGTTGAACGTAATGTTTGCTCTTCCTTGGTGCCTTTCTTGCAACTGACTATCAAAGGATAAAGTCCACATTATTTGGTTACGGAAACTCACAGTGTAGAGGCGGGTGACCAATCATTTTTCGACTCAATGGTGGTTTCCGGCGGGGTTAAAAAGGGGAAGAATCTCTTTGTGCTGTTGGGATGCGAGATGTTGAAGTATCGGTGTATCTGCTAAAGGATGCCAACAGCCAGATGGGATGTTACCTTTTCTCCTGCCGCCCACAGACGCAATATATACACACAAAATAATCTACTGAAATTTTTAAAGAACCATTCTTATCATACGATCTCGCATTACAACCCGTAATTGTCATGGTTAAACACCTGCTCATAGGAATCGCGTTATGCTCGGCGGTGAAAACGCAGTTTTGATCCTCCATGTACCTATACGGAAGAAGATAGGGATCTTGTATTTGCTAGCTCTTCGAATTGGATTATTGACTGACATTTTTCATCGGAAGAGGAATGGTGGCTGCTCACCTTATGATAAATCTATTGTTAATGAAAGTGTGTGCTATTTTCATTTCTCTGCGCCTTCCCTTAATAAAGCGTGGTGGCACTGAGGATGTTAGATATTTTGACACACAGATTAGTATGGTCGTCCTGTATTTACAAGTAAAAATATCAACTTTCGGGTCTTTTGTTGCGTTTGATATTCTTGCTACAGGTTTTAACAAATTAAAACACTTTCATCGACTGGGTGCATCGTTTTGCAGCACGGTGGGGGAATTTCGCCTTAATCTTACTCAAAAACCAGCTGTCAGTTCATCGAGAATCACACATATTTCTGCAACTTTTGCACCAAACACAACCGCTTATTGTTTAGCTAATAATGGAAAATCATTTTGGATATGCAAGGAGCGCTTCTTCCTGAGAGATTCTTTACTTCCGAACAGGTGGTGTTTCCGTTAGTCAAGAGAGTCTGCTCTACCTGTTGGACAAAGAGGTGACGGGAAAGACGGGTAACTTAGTGGCAGTCTCTGTAGGTGGAGCAACGGAATCTTTGGAATCTCGACCAGGCCACTACGTCCTCATGCTTAGCAGGCGTCGTGGTTTCTTCCGTGTTGCTCTGAGAACGGGGTAAGCTGACCTCTAGGCTAATAACCAAAGCATACCAACCCCCGAAGTGAACACTCTTTGGAATATTTACACCGTTGGGCTCTTAGCCGCACCGAAAATAATAGTGTTTTCCTGTCTTCCCAGAGCCTATCTCATTCCTTCCATAGGCTTTGGGGAGACGAGAATGTATGACCAGGTCGCTAACCCTGCGGGTTCTGCTCTACGAAAGCTTCAGGACTGGTTCACACATATCTTCACACTGGCGCCTCCCCTTTTCTACTCCACTCGGCTCATTCCATACCGGAAACCGCTCACTGTAGTCGGTAAGATTGGTGGGTTTTTTGAGCATCAGTCACGTCAAAAAAGTAGCAGATTAGGTTTATTATGTCTCTGCCGTGCTGTTGGTGGCAATGATGTGTCGAAGTGGCTATGGTAGAAACATGCAAGGCGATAAATTGTGAGCTCACTTCCTAAATTTAGCACCATTTATAACCACAAGCAGAGCATCGGAGGATTCTTCGTGAGTTATTTTTTTTCAATGGCTGCTCTCAAAATTGATCAGCTTTGATTACCATGATGCCTTTTTAATTTGACAGAAGTAAAACTAATGCGGTGGTACATTTTTCATGCATTAACTTCTCGTTACGTATGTGTATCATTAAAAATGGATTCATTTAATAGGTAAAGACTTTAGGAATCGAGTGGGCAGCTGGGCGCAAATATAGAAGCTAGGCTCTATAAAAAAGGCTGGTTCGCAGTTCTCGGAAAGCAGTGCTTTTACCAATTAGGAACTGAAATAGCAAAAGTTCTTTCAAACGATCTCAATTCCCAATTCAATCCAAGGTTTTGAAGTTTAAAGAGTACTTGGATTAGTCTTGATCAGTTGATTAATCAAGAAAGGCATCAAAAGCACAAATGTAAAAAATGGCGTCTCAATGAAAATGACTGCTCGTGTTTGCTTTTCTCTAGTTGGCCGGCCCATAATGTGCAAGCGAATTGCGCATCCAACAGAGGAAGAGATAGACAACCTCAGGGAGGAATACAAGCAAGAGTTAAGGGAGATGTTCAACAGGTACAGACCACTCTACGACCCCACTGCAAAGGATCTTCGCTTTTTCTAAGGCAACTTTTGCGTAATTTGTGGATTTTTTCAAATCTCCTACGAACTTGTTTTGTCAAACGAGTTTGAATGTTTAAAAGCCGATCATAAAAGTTCGCTCTTACCATAAGAAAAATAAATGGCTCGAATTGTTGTTTGTTACAATTATCTTGTTTGTACTTGCATTGGATCAGCAGTTAGCATCAAGCCTCCTGTGGGAGTGAGTGTGGAGATGGGGAAAATTACGCAGTCCAATTTAAATAGACTGCGAGTTTCGAGAGTGCGAGTTAAAGACCTATTTGTAGGTCATTTTTGAACGTTCCTTCATACTGATGCGGCTTATTTCAACTTCAGAGACCATTCAAGGCACCGTACCTACGACAACCTTACTTGTGTTTATGACATTGTCGACTTTCCAAAGGCAAACACCAACCAGTCATATTAAACTTCATCAACTACAACGCTAAATTCTTGTATGTAGGAATAAGACTGGCTTTTATTTTCAAGACCAGTTAGCATCAAGGCCAGGTGGATCGGTAAGCTAACATGCCTTTACAAGCAAAAAAGAATGATGCAAATGTCAGATAAATTGCACCTTCGGACAAAAGTGTAGAGCTCTTTCTGTGCCTTGTTGGCGATGCATTTTGAACGGGCCTTGACTCCATTTTCCCCAACTTTTCAATGGGGCTTTCTGCGCATTCTACCTGGAAATATCAGTAACATTTTCATCATAACTTAGGGCAAAGTGATGATCAGGTCAAATCCCGAAATCAAAACCTGCTTCAAGTTAACAGTTAGTATTTAAAGCTATGCACATATACGCTCACAGCATTCAGCATACATTTCTTTGAATACTTCCAAAAAAGCAACTTTAATTGAGAATACTTGTTGGTGAAATCGGACTTTCATTCAGTTTTCCTCTACTTCAATTCCTACAAAGAGGATGCATTTAACTTTGCGTGGATATGGCTTCAGAAGAGTGGAACCTATCCATGGAAGTGAGCTAAAAAATTATGGAAGAGGAGCTTCCTATCAAGCGAGTTAATTTGAACAGCAGCGTCCCAGCACTACGCCCATTGGTTGTTGAGATGTGCTCCAAGCTATGCCAAAGCCCCAATGAACGTTGTAGCACTTAACGGTAATGCCAACGTTGCACGTCGATATGCCAAAATTTTTCCCTTCGAGTGAGTGCAAATGAAATGCATCATTTGCGAGTACAGAAGTGTTCGGGGTGTCCAGTCCTTGAAAAGCAAGTTATGTGCACGCATACGCCCTTTGAGACAAAAAAGTCAACGCGACAACTCAAAGCGGATTGATGCAAGTGGGCCGTCGTAGACCCATTTGAACCCATGTAGAGGTCGGTATCATTGACACTGCCAGTGAAGTAAAGGACACTCCCCCAAAAAAATCCATTTCCAAGTAACCCCGAGACTGGGACCACTCCCAGTTAAGGTGCGAAACGCTTTCTCTAGAAATGACACTACCCAACCTCTGCGTCTCAGCAAATCAATCAGCGCCAAATGTAGATACACAAGTACTTTGCAGCCGTGCCTCTGGTTGACTGCAAAAACGAGTACGAGTAATTGCCCCTCGTGCAGATTTGGGATGAAGCTAAAACAGTGAGAATGAATGAATCAATCAATTGATCCCTTTTCCGGAACTGGATGAACGCAGGTGAATGGACGCCCATCGGTTGCAACAACTTCAGTGTGCCATAAGCACTAGAGAGTGCCAAAAGACTTCTCATTCCAGCCAACCCACGCAGCGCTCTATTCATCGTAGCATCAAAGACGACGGAACTGTGCTGAGACACTTTTCCATTGCTTATCTGTAGGGGGTCTAGCCGAATTTCTAGCCCTGATAAAAACAATCCGAATCGTCACCGACAATTGGAAATTGACATGTTGGATGACACCACTGAAACAGGTCGAACTCAGAGCCCTAACAATTCTAGGTCATTAGAGCAAGTAGATGCGGAGAACATTATTCATTTCTCAAGCAGGTAATAAATAAAACAATGATTAAATGGCGGTATATTACCACAGATGACAAAAGGAGCTTGGGTTTAGGGCTTATCCACTCGGGATAACGGATAGGTAGCACTTATGGACTTGTTCAAACACTAATACCCTCCCAATTGCATGGTGAGACAAGCACACAGGAGTGATTAAAATCTCAGTCAAGTGATTATAAATATGATTTGCCACAAGCCTGATTGGAAAGTCAGGGAGAGTTTTTTACAAAGGAGGAGCGAAGAAGCATGAAACAAACACAAGCACAAATATTGCAACGTATATGATGGATTATGCATGAGTGATGAGGAATAAATCGCACACGTATAGAGGGAGAAGAAGGGGTGACTACATCAATGGTTATCCAGTGAATTGACCCCCACCTTTCCCTTTCTCCCTAGCTCTTTAGCCTCAGAATCACTTGCCCTCCTCTTGGCATTCTCTAAGACGAGTTGAGAACTCGCAGCTCTAGGGGCGGATCGTTTAAGAGCTCGAGCCTGGGCTTTGGCGGCGCGGAGAGCAGCCTCGTTGGCTGCTGTAGTGATGGATGGAGACGTCTGCAGAAAGGTAGATTCTTCAGTGGTATTGGGCTCCGAGTTGCCATCGCCCCCAGTGGGAGCCCCCATCGACAAAGGGTAGTAGGTTTTAAGGCGAGTGTGCCAGGCGATGCTGGTGCCAGCAGATACCGTTTTGAACTGGTGAACCACACCGCGCGGAAGGAAGTAGATATCGTTATCGCGCAGGGACACTCTTGCGTAGCGGAAACCCTCTGTTCTGAGCAGGTTCAGCTCTCCATCGTCCGCCCAAAAGTTGCCACACTAAAATAACAGACCTTGTAAATGGAAATAACCATTCCTTGGCTCGCAGCATCGTCCTTATTTAATGGCAGGTGAAACTCTCAGTAAAATTAGCGTTTTGACACAAGAGCGCATGAAATTCAGGGATGGTAACCACGGCTCAATAACTCGATATAACACAACTAAACACGACTAGCATGCCTAAGATGGGGAACTGATGATCCGATACTAACGAAAGGTTGAAATCCACGTGATTTACTGCCAGACACAACCACCAACAATATTTTAGCTTTTGGAATTGTAAGCTACAGAAACAAAGCGATAAGCCAAAATCAACTCTGGAGCAATGCCGTTCCTATAATGCGTACCATGTAAGTTGCCCAAATGTTGCGCGATGGGCATCGTTCAAGTAGCTCGAGATACTATCATTTATAAGCGAATTAGTTCAAACTTAAAATACGCAACATTGAATTTGAACTAACACAGAGGGTTACCTGATGACAGAAACCATCTATAAAGACAGTAATGTATGGGCGCAATTAGTACCTGGCTAACCGGTGGCTCCATAATGTCCAAACTCAGCCGTTCGACGAGGTCCCAGTAGTGCCTCGGATCAAAAACAACCACATCTTTAATGATGCGGCCAGAAACGGAGTCTGACCTATAGAGGTTTTCGGTAGGGCTCGCCAAAGTCTTGGAAACTTCCTGCTCTTTTGATAAGGCAGACATATTTGGTGGGTAAATAGCCTTGAGCAATCCAATGGCAGCTGTAGTGTGTCGCTGGAGGCCGTCATCAGCGTGATCAGCGTGACATGGTGTCCTATCCTTCACGAGCACTTGGCGCGGATTACTCAATCGGGAAGAAGTGAAGGTACCCAAGGAAAAATTGGCAGCCTTTCTACAAACAAACAATATTTCAAAAACAGAAATGAATGCCGTAGTTTGTTTGTAAGCAATTCGACCCGTATTCGGCAATTGCAGCAAATACCTACAACACTGAATTTCGGATTTAGTCAAATCGAAATGGGACACATCAAGAAAACACATCATATACGCATTAAGGTAAAGGCGTGTGGAGGCCATGAATGAGAGTTAAAACACATCATTCAGCGTACTTGCTCCGACTCTTCGAGGTGCCATTAAGAGGAAGGGCTTGTTCTCCAGGACGAACCCATAGAATCGGACCATCATTGCTTTTTTGGGGATCCATGGAATTAAGAGATGAGAGCTTTCCCCACGGCAGAACGAGCGCGAGGAACGGATCCCTTTCGATCATCTCGAGGATATCACCACAGAACTCTCCTCGTTCTTCACCCTTTACCCCAACTAGACTGATTGCATGCATAGGACCGTAGCGATAGATGCCGTTGCAGTAGGTTCGGAAAACATTTTCAGCGAACTCTCTGGCGGTAGTGGTGTAAGAAGCGTTTTTGGCATCAAGAGGACTGGTAGAAACAATAAGACTGGGGTGGTTCTTAGCAATATGATTTAGTAGTTCTGGTACGTGTTTAGCTGCGCCATGTACAATCCCAATGCAGAAGTATGAAAAAGGTACTGGAACACACTTCTTCTGCCGTTCCATAAATAAGGAGCGAAAGAACTTCTTAACGAGAAGTTGCACCTCATCCTTTGAAAGACGTGCGATTTCATGCGCGTAGGCATGCAAAATGTACCCTCCACCATTTTCGTAATGCTCTACGTACAGTAGATCAGAGAGGTGGCGACGAGGGGAGGATAAAACGGTGGGTTTTTTTGCAGCTTGTAAAATATGTTGAACAAAATTGTGGTTTTTGTGCCCATTTTTCGCCTTAGACGAGTTCATTGCGTCGTGTTTGCAGCTCACTCCTTCACTAGGAAAACACATCGCAGCTGTACATGAGAAAAAGCAATCGAGCTCCGACACCACCCACCTAATGGCAGTCAGTGCCAATCAAAACCGTAGATTACCGTACAGCTTATTGAAACACAGAAACAAATTATTTAAAAATAACGCTTACATAATGACTAGGTGCTTAGTAATTAAAGTTATAAAAATAAGCTAGATTACAGTCATTAGTAATTTATTAAGCATTATAATGAGGTATGCATAACATTATTTAGCACCAAGATTCAAGGCCATACTTTTAATGATTTCCTTAAAACATGCTTTGCATGGAGCTTTGGCAGTGTATACGCCTTTTTCTTACCAGAAGCCTTCTCTGGCAGTGACAAGGTAAGAGGTACTATTGCTTACAATTTTTCCCTGTGAAGGGTTTCCGCATTCATTTTTTCTTCCCTCTTTGTTTTCGCTTTATTACTGTTATCCATATCTATACGGGCCCTATTTACTTAATAAAGGAGCGAAGCAGGTACGCTCTCATATGGTTGCGAAAATTGCTTCGAAATGAAATTCCACGGGAGTTGACTACTGACATCGTTTCAGATGTCAGCACCATTCCGTCCATAACGGTCCGGACGTAATTTTCAAGGATCAAAGTTACTTCCAGAGCTTCAATTAGTGATTTCTACAACTATTCCTACATGCAAAATATCCTCTTCCTCCATCGCGCTAAGGCATTTACACGAATATAGATTATTCTACAGAATCCAAGACTTTCCAAAAGTCGAGATAGGAGATGAGGGCTACCAGCATGGACTGACTGCCATTCCGCCCTAAATAGAAACAAAGGGCAAAGCAAACGACCAAATTACCACAGGCGTTTTTAACTAAAAGATTTAATGGGCTAGCAGAGCACATCGTTCTGGGTTGGTCCGACGAATAATCATTGATGCATGGCATATTCCATTGGAATTTTTAAAGCTAGATTTAATAGCATGTGCAAAAATGGTCGTCAACTTACAAAAGTCATCTGCTGAAAGGAGGCTTCTCGTAAATTAGGTCTTTGCGGTTAGAGTACTTGAGTTCACATGCTTAAAAGGTATTAAAAAGAGTAGGAAAAGCTGCAAAGAAAATACACGAACCACAGATGTCTGCTGAGTCGCTTGGGTCGTGGAGCATGAAACGGGAGCGGCGGTCGCGGCAATTTAGTCAGCATCTAAAGTCATCCTCTAAACCGTCTCCACCATTGCTGGGTCAAGTAATTAGTGAGGATGGCGATACCAAGACCCTGAGCCCCGATGACGGAGCCTTCTCTGGATTTAGCACTGATTTAAGAGACAGTGAAGTACTGCGCCTTATCGAAACCATTCAAAAGGACGATGCCAAGCGGTTCTCGAGTTTTACTTTTCGACGAATTGAATCCCTCACTATGAATGTGACCCTGACTGACCTTCCCGTAAGCAATTATTTTTATCAATAGCTATGGGCATAGTTAACAGCTAGTTACGTTAAAACGCAGTCCTGCAGAGGAATGCCATTGGGAGCCTTTACTTTTGACCTCGTTATTGTGTTTGTGTATGGTTATTGGTGTGGACAAATTATTTTTCTGCAGACACCTACGACATGTTGAAGTGATTGATTAGGGTAATTTGCTGATTTGCGTGCTATAATTCAGTTGATTTGTTTGGCGAAATGTTTGCATGATTGAGTAATGAGGAGTTTGCTTAGCTCTGCATTGGAAATCTTATTTTTAGTCTGTTGAATACATGGCAAGATCGTTCTGGAATGCACTGAATAGCATTGGCCTCCTTCACACGGCATGCATCCTGTCTGCTCACGCCATAATCGATGTGCTTCTGAGACGCAACGTCGCCTTTTCAATGACAGATGTAAGTACCGCATCCTGTGAATAATGAAAGGCTATGATTAAACGATTCTTCCTACGGAGGGAAGTGTTTAATGCACTTCTATGATAAGGTTACTCCCATACAATAAACGCATGCAGAACACGCATAAGATATTCGTTCCCGCTTCATTTTGGTTATTCAAGCAATGCTCTAGGCCAAAAAAGCTTAAGTCATTTCTTTTGAATAGGAAAGCGTTACTCCAGTTCACATTTGCGCAGCGATGGGTGATTTTGTTGGTCTTCGGAAGCTACTTGTGGCAGGACTTCCTTACCTCACTCAAGATAGGGTAAGGCTCATTCAATGATAACACTTTTGCCGGTAAGTTCTTATCAGCAGTGTTGCTCAACTGCTGAGTTGCGCAGGCAGAGCGCTGCGAAGCGTAGGCGTTTTCCTCCTGAGCAATGTTAGTGTTGGTAAAACCCACACAGTCCATCCTTCAGTTATAGAGCCCCCAATTTCTTTTTCAAAGACTCCAAAATAATGGGGAAAAGGTGTTTCATAGCATTGCGATTAAACTCCAGCGATTCTCGATCGCGTCGTCCTCAGGTAACCCATTGGCTATGGCAGCTAAATATTAGCTGAATCAAACCACGAACTTACGTAAGGAAAAGTGTATTGCATTGCCTTTAGCGCACTACATCCGAGCAGCTTCAAAATTCAATACGGAAAGTGAAGCTGACGTCTCTAAGCGCATCTTTTGTAAACAAACATCCCAATTTCGGAAATGTCGCACCTCCGTATACTTCTTTGAATAGCTATGCAGACAGGACTTAGCAAAGTTGTCGTAGGCAATGACCACTTCTGCCCAGAAGTTAATAGAGAGACACTGCGACCGGGTTGTTCTCCCTCCCATGTCATTTACAGATTTATGTGTGCGCTTATTGAGGGCAACAACAGCAATTCGAGATCATCTACAGCAGAACTCCATTAGAGTTAATGTTTTCCTTTAAGATTGTGTGCAGCCCTCGGTTTGCTGCACTAAATCTGGATCTGTGCGTAAAGGCAAATAAACACGCCATGTTATGCACAAGAACGCGAGAGAAGGGGGCTTTTTGATGCGAAGCAGAAACAAACACCTACATGCAAACACACATCCCTCATTTTTTATCAGAAATATAAAATTTTTATTGTATGCAATGAAGCTGGGTCGAATACCTCTACACTACGCCGTGCAGACGAATCTACCGACGGTTATAATGTTCCTGGCTAGGGACATGTCTCTTCTAAACGTTTCCGATTTTGTAAGTCGGGATCAGTTACACTAAGGTTTAATTTCCTACTGCCTTATTGGATAAAAACACCAGCCAGCAGCAAGAAATTATTGAAAATGAATGGCTAAAAAGAGCATTCTGAAACCCATTTGGGAAAGCTCGTTTTAAATTGCCTCTTAGGTATAAGTATCAAAAAAACGGCACCCTATCCACTCAACTGTCCATGCCCTTGTAAACATTTTTTTCTTATCTCGCTGTCAATATTCATCCGTAAAAGCTTATAGTGTTCGACATTCTGCATAGGCAAACAAGTTGCCTTTGGCTTTCTGCCAATGCCCCCAACTCCAAACAGTCAAAGAATACATAACTGAGGTAACCAGCGCTCTAAATGATGCACAACCAGCTGGTGACACCAATCCAGAGGCTGAGGACAATGAGAATCAGGTGAGGTTTAAGCGGTGGACTAGCGTTGCATTAGAATTTGAATGCTTCTTGCGAGCGAAATTCGTTGCCTAATTTTACTTCAAATAATTCAGACCGGTGTTAAAACGGGTCTGGAATACAATAACGTAGTACTTGCATGCGGTGTAATGCTATGGAGCAAGCTATACTTGTTCCTTTCAACAAATAATCACTTGGATGGTCTCTAAATAATTCTACAGCTTTAAGACTTTTGAGTTTGGTAGTGTAATGACTTCATATATGGAAACTGTTTTTTTTAAAAATTCGACCACGAGAATTGCTCGAATCCGCTTTGATTAGCAGGTTAGATGATTAATTGCAGTAGCTCTGTTGATGTTTTTTTGATAGGAGATGGCCTCACGTGGTGTCCATTGTACACTGCCTCTGCACTTCGAAGCGTACTTGTGTACTCGGATCAGGCCCATGTATAGGTAGGCAAACAACCCATTGGCCTTCCATGGCAAACAGAATTGCACACTTCAATCAACCAAAATTGGAACTCACCTGTTCGACTACGAATAATCCTATTCAATGCGAAAACCCGGTTCAATTAAAGCTCAAAATATCCTCTCCTATGTGAAGCAAATCACACGGAATGCACTTTGAAGTATCGGCTAGTTGTGCCAAAAATTAAGAACCATATGTATTCTTTGTCTTGTGTGCGCACGATTAGGCATCATGGCCTACTAAAGGTGGATGGAAGCCTCTATCGTCCAAAAGACTTGCACGCAATGAATTACTCAAAAAAGTGACCATTTCCTAAAGCATTTTGAAATGTTTTACCATCCTTTATGGCGTTTACGTGTTCCAACAAGGTGTTCATTCTTTCTGCAATCTTATTTCGATGGCCATCACAACGAAAAATTAGAGCGACGGGCACATCGTGAGCCTGATCCCACGTCCCTACAAGAGCAATTTTGCGGAGTTTGAGAAACGCACACTTCCCTTACAAAAACACTCTTTATCTTTTCTTTAACAAATACAGTCGCAATCGTATGACGCTTTGCGAGTGCTCTGATGATGTCGTCAGACATGAGAAATTCAGCGAAAGTGAAGTTCTCAATGAAATTATTGCCAGCAGAAATGAAGTGTTTGTTAAGCAACCAACCAACACGTTTGGCCAATTTGAAACCCCTTGCTCGAACTTGGTGGCTGAGGTATGTCCTGCCTTTTGATGTAACCTTAAGGCTAGTAATTTCTCAAAACGCAATAAATGTATTCCAAGATCAAAACCATCGGTACACATCTGTCATAATTTTTTTTGAACAGCTGTAGGATAACTGGCAAAATTTACAACCGATGACCAAGATGCAATGAAACTTTTGGCTTTATAACTTCCTTTCCTGTTTGCTTAAAGTACATTGGAGGACAACACGCTTAAAGTGCACTGTAAGATCGAATCACTTGAAGAAATGTTAGAGCAACTACCTTGCAGACATTTTCATCAATCTGAAAAGACCTTCATGTCATATGATTATTTATTTCCAACTGCTTTAGTTCGTCCGCATTTCTGACGACACACCCATTGATAAACTTGGGGAACTATTTTTTGGAATTTGGAAATTGAGGAAGCCTGACCTTGCACTCACCCTCTACGGATCGGTGCCCCAGCAGAAGTCCTTTCAAAAACGATTTGACAGAATGGTCTTTGGTGTTTTTCAAAAAAACCGTAAGTTTACCTTGTTTGCTACAAGGATGCGCTAGTGGTTCAAGGTGGTTTAATGAGGACATATAATTAACTGATCGTTTCATGATCGAGAAGCTGCATTGCCAAACCCTTTACTGCCAGATGGGGGATTTCCGATGCGCCAGAGAACATGGCCAAGTTGAAACCAATGTGTGTGTGTTTTAGTGACGTGGATAATAACGGACGGCATCTACGGTAGCATAGCTGAGACGATGTCCCACGGGATGCGTGGCTACGCAGAGGCCTACGGACTGACAAAGTTGCAAGTCATTGGCGTTGTCCCCTGGCGGCGCATGCCCTTTCAGGCTGACCTCCACTCCGCTGATTTTTCGGTATGCTCCTGCTTAGCGTAGTGTACCTCTTTACCGAATCGTGCTGGAAGAACGCTTTGACGCATGAGAGGATAAATGGCCTGACTGTATAATGATGATAGCAAAGTTATAAAATAATTGGGTTGACAAATATATATTTGTTTAACCACATGCTTATAAGTAGCATAATTACTACTAGACTTGAACAAAAGGAAGCTCATACTGCGAGATCACACCAAATTTCTGAGTTTCTAGCTTTTAGCCTTTACAAAATGCAACATCAGCAATGGTATTTGAGCTGATACTTGCCATATTAGTGAGCCCAGGATTTTAAAATACTTGCCCACCTTTAGTTGCCAAGGCTTTTTCTGCATTAATGACCAGGATTATCCGAACCTTGGAAG
The DNA here is from genome assembly GCA_023968675.1 of Taenia pisiformis. Lineage (NCBI taxonomy): Eukaryota > Metazoa > Platyhelminthes > Cestoda > Cyclophyllidea > Taeniidae > Taenia > Taenia pisiformis. The sequence continues at coordinate 15,965,326 of CM043733.1, read as the reverse complement.
CCCTAATCTGGATGAATGGTAATGTAACGACGTACTCAGATTCGCAGTGCTGGTGGAAACTGCTGTCTCATCTACATACCACGAATTTGTGCGAGGATCGCATTCGGTAAAGCAGTCTCGATAGCACGGGGCTTCGTCACGAGTAGACCAAAAGCATAGCTTGATCGAGGAATGTATGCTTGCTCATATGTGAACCTCAGCAGGAAGAAAGACAGTGGTAGCAGTGGCGTCTATGCAGGTGGTTTATGAGCCGATGTTATAGCTAAGATTAGATAAGTTGATCGGAGAACCCATTAGTCGAGAAAAAAACTGCCTTACACTCGAGATTTACCGACAATATTCAATGGCAAGTATGGGTGTTCTTTCATTCCACTGTAGGGCACCTTTCAGGCAAGGTTCCCCGATTGTGAACGGAAATCAGCTATCCACACCCAAATTGCGCCCTTCCACACGGGCTACCTTTTCGTCGACTCCAGCGCCAGAAATGATGTCCACTGCATCCAAGACTTCCGCACGCAGGTCGAAGTCTGGCTCTCTAAAATACGCTTGGAGGAGGAGACTTTTGAACTATCACGTAAGCAGTGCAACTAATTTGATCAAACATTACCAGGTAGATATTGTTTGGCTACTTGGATGCGTTTCACCCAATTACTTGGCGATGAAAGTTATGGTTAAAGATGGACTGAGATGGACTGTGGATTGCCAGTCGTTAAATCACCATGCCTTCGTGCTCATGATCGCATGATTATAATGACATTGCCCATACTTCTAGCAAACAGTTACCCAGTTACAACTATTCCTCACAAATTGAATAAAGGGATTTTCGATGAGTTGAATTAAGTTAATCACACTTTTCGTTATTCAGACAATGTGCCGCTTTGCGGAGTTCTCGTGGCAGGGAGGCCGGAAGATGCACTGGGTGTCTATCAGGCTCTTTGTCGAAACATCCCATTTGTTGTTGTAGCAGTGAGTTGTTACAATCTCTTATACTGTTGGCACCAACCTGATAAGTTGGTACTACTGATCATGCCTAAAGCAATCCAGAATATATGGGAAATGAATTTCGCCAAAATGCAAAAAGAATGCAAAGTGCAAAATACTCGCCACTATCATTTCAGTAACTGATAGGTGGGAGACCTTCAAATTACTTGCTGTAGGTTGATATTAGTGAAGTCTATGAGCTTCAAACGATTTTTGATAGACAATCATCCCATTCAGGATAGCGGCGGCTTGGCATCAATTCTAGAACGATGTGTCTTGGAAATGGAATATTTACAAGGCGATGGAAATCGCTACGCAGGCGATGAGCCTTGTGAATCAGAGCTTGACGAGACTGAATCCACTGAGAGGTTAGCACACTTAATCCTTCTCCTTCCTTAAATGTATTTTTTTTTTAATTGAGACCGCCTACATTGGAGCCTAATTGCGACTAAATGATGCCAACAATTGTAGCACTTCGAACTGCTCATACTTCAGATAAGACGGCATTGCGTGTCTGTTTGTGATAAGGAAACATAATGTGCAAACTTTTAGTTGTTTGGGAAAAGCCGAGCAATTACTCCATGTTCTGCAATAGTTGTTAACACTGAGCATCCACTGTTTTATTAGAATCTTGGAAATAATGTTTCAACATTGGACGGAAGAAGAAATCCAACAGGAATCACTGGATATGGTTTTAAAAATTATAGCCCATTCGCAGCTAATAGAATTCTTTTCCAGTGACAAGGGTCCAGGAAAGACGCTAAATGAGAGTATTTTATCATCACTCATCAACCCAGGTCAGTTTCACAAATAGTCCTTGTTATAACCACCATTTAGTTAATGGGGAATCTTCATATTCATGAAGGTAATTTTTACCACAAACGATATCCATTCATCAAAAAATAATGAAACCTAAGTGCGTATTGCTCAATCTTTGGCCGAACGGCTTGGTTATGTGGTGGATAACTAGTTTGAGTCGCATTATTCCATTGCAGCTCTCTTTCAAACTCGAGAAAGTCAATATACCTGGAAGCCGAGGCTTAAGATAGCATTAGAATTGGACAGTTCAGGCTTTATACTGGAGAAGATCTTGGATGGAGCAAACTGGACGGTAAGATTACGCTGGAAATCTTCTAAGGTTGCTTCTTGTCTTTAAACATTGGTGCGAGTAATCAAACTTTTAGTTAAGTATGGTGGCTATGGGAATTAACAATGAGTATCCCTTTGCGGAAATGAATAATTAAGATCAAATTGATTGGCGAACGAGGTCGGCTTTATTTGCATGGCTTAATGTTTGTCGCCTTTTCCGCAGCCTAAAGAATTGGCGCCCTTTGTAAAGAGTTGCCTTTTAAAAAACAAGGTGGATTTTCTTCGAATATTTGCTGATGCTGGCTTTGAAATTCACGAGTTCGCCACCACAAATACAGTGGAGGAACTCTATTCCCTTGAGGCACAGCGAAATGTACGTTTCACAGCAGTCTCATGGTTTTACTACTCCATGCTTTGATGAGCTGATTAATCCAGATAGGCCAAATTGGCAATTGGTGTAACCTTGCAAATATGAACAATTCATTTGGCTATACCAACACTATTTTCAACAGCATAATAGCATCGTCTTGTAATCTCGTTATTTATCAAACCTGCTCACTCATTTAAAACTAATTCAAATATATTCCGTCCGGTTGCTACGTAGACGATTTAAGGCTTAGCTTATGGATTTACGTTCTTTTGAGAATGGACAGCCAAAATTCTCACTTCCCTACTGCCATCCATTGAACTAGTACAGGAAGCCGACATGGTCGGCATGGATTATTAGAAGTTATTTGAAAGGTCTAATGGAGGATTGACAACACTTTCCATGCCCCTTTTGTTTAAGACGCTTGGAGGGGCAGGCTTGCGCGAATTCCTGCTTTGTTATCAAGCAAAGGTGAGTTTTGACTAAAATCTCGATAGTTGAAACTAATTAAATCCAATTTGACTTTGTTGTTGCAGCTGCCGGCACGGATAACCATCGAAAGAGTCAGGAAAACCCTTAAAAAACTCATGGGTCATAATCTTCTAACCTATGACAAGGAGAATCCAAAAAGACCTGGGACTGTACGGGGAACGCTGAGAAAAGGAGCTTCTAATTCCCAAAGTAGGCCATCCTGTCCCCTCTTATCCTTACATGGAAGCTGGAAACAAACACGTTTTTGTCGATGTGAGCATCAAAATATGAGATTTTCGGCGAGTTCAATTTTGATCATACAACCTGTTTATGACACTCCTTCTTACCTTCCAAGCATACAAACGCCTAATAAGAGGTATTTGGAGGAATTAATCCTACTGCCCTAGTAACAGCTTTGATGAATCAAACATGCAATTAAGAAAAAACTAAGTTATCCGCTTGAGACTAGCGCGTAATTTTGGCGAATGTCTGTTTTACAAGAAAAAAAAGATCATAGCATACAATACCTCTACCTGTGGGCGTTGGCTACTCGGCGTTTTGAGATAGCGCACTTCCTGTTGACGATGCTAACGGACATATCCGCGGGGGCTCTCTTCGCTGCAACATTCTTGCGTCGGATTGCCAAAAAAGCTCGATCCCCTTCTGACAGCATGGAGCAGAGCCGATACGCTCGGTTCGTTCTTTCCTTTTCCTTTTCAACGTGACGTTGTAGTTAGCAATCTCTGGCAAAATTAAATGCGTTCGATTATCATGGCAAAGCGTTAGTCAGGTGATCATTCACTCAGTAACCTTGTGGACCACCATTCCACCTGAAAATCGCTATGATCTAGCGAAGCTGCAATGAGAGTGCTTTTTCAAAGCAAAAATGAAATTTGGCATAAACTGTAGCAATTTTGAGTTTTGGAATTCGGGCGATTGTGATTCGGGACATTGTGATTGATGAAATAGGATCCCTTTCCACATGATATTTGGAACAGTGACTTGTAAAATTCTCTTTTGATATCTTTTAACCTTGTTTCAAAGCCCCATTTTGTCCTATTATTAAACTCAAAAACGAAAATTGGCGTTTAGGATGACCATTCGAAACCTTTGCTTATTTGTGATGAAATATTATTAAAAACAGCACCCAGCTTGCATGAAAGCCTGGGAGACAATGTTCACAGATCTTGCACAATTAAAGCTAATAAAATGCTGCGAACGGCCCCATGTTGCTTTAGTGATTTTGAGCAGCTGGCCGTTTCCATTTTGGATGCCTGCTACTTCAACAATAAGGAGAATACAATGCTCCTGTTGGTGATGGAGAGGAGGAGTTTTGCCATGCTCTCATGCATGATGATTGCCTCGGAGGGCAACTGCAGAGAGTTCATGCAGCACCGAGCCTGTCAGGAGTACGTGAATCGCGTATGGGCTTACACACTTCTCATTAAGAAGACATCTGGAAGGGTAGGCATTTTCAACAAATATAATTTCCTAGTTTATCTTGAGCCTCGTAGTCGGAGCTGTATTTCCTCCTGCTGTTCCCTTCGTGGCCCAATACGATGAGGCTATGTATGACAAATTGGCAAAATCCCATGAAGTGGTGAGTTTGTTTGATTCTTGAAATGACATCCACTCATTACCAACCTCACATTTCAAAGGTAGTCATGTACACGATAGTTCTGGCAAAGTTTCCATGCAGGCGTGGAGTGACTGATCCTCCTACTTTTGGCGGTTAGGTTTTTTAAATAATCGTTAAAGTGTATTTTTTTCAATGTCGTTTAGCTTGCAAGGTTTACTCGGAACCCTTCTCCCTTTTACCAGCCGTCAAAACGAATTGAACAAGATTGCCCACAATACTGTTTGGGCTGAACTATGTACTAAAATGCCATATTAAATTAAGTTTTTAAACGTTTTAGGGGAAGACTACTTCATTGCGCATTTACAAGAGGAAACTGCAAGACTTTTATCTTGCACCTTGCGTTCGACACGCCTACCAACTTGTGAGGCTCTCCTGTCTGGCATGCTTCCCATGGAATGCACCTCCACATTTGTTTAACATTTGTTCTCCCTCCACCAAAAAATAGTTTTATTTCGGAGCTCATGGATTTCGTTGCGGAACACTGAAAAGGAAATTAAGCATAAGGGAATGGATGAACGTGTGATTAGCATCATCACCGTATAGGATACAAATTTGGTGTTAAAGTTGATAAATCTCAATATTTTCAATTTTGAAATGAATGCGACTATACCCAAGCCAACCTGCATTTAAAGCACTACTTAAGAAGACTAAAATAAACTAGTACTTGGGAGAGTAATGGAAAGGGGTGAGGTCTTTGCCTCCAAGTTTCGATTCTTAAAAACGATATGGGATTAAAGGGAGGTTAATTTATTGTTCTTATTCCTTTTTTAAGGTGACCTGCATCATCCTCTTCTTTATCCTTATTGTTAACATTGAAATGGAACCTGATTACTCCAATGGCGTAATGTTTTGTCTCTCGGCATTCTTGATCCTCACGGCATTGGCACATTTCATTGAATTTGTGAGAATTGTGAGTACTTCTTTTGTTGAACCAACTTATTAAGACCGTGTTTGATTGAACACAAGAATCTTAGCAAATATATTTCTTGAAGCTGCCATCACGACAGATCGTTATAAATGACGCCAATTATGCTAACCATCCACCTTAGTGCATTGGTAGTTGCCAGAAAACCAAATGAGTGGAGTGTCTGCTGAATGGCGTGCAATTTCAGTGGAGTATGCACGATATTTTTCGCTACCAATCGTTCCAAACTTCTGTTTTTCACTAGTAAAATGTCTTACAGCGTATTGGCTGATAGCTAGAGCACTACAGAACTGCATGAAACGCGTTGTTTGCAAAGTTAATTGTGCTTGCACTCCCGAGTGCTTCTGAACAACCTGAGTGAAAGGAGCTATGATTAATTTTTGTGTCTCTATAAATTCCTTTGTAGGCTTTTACCAAGTGGATTTCATTGCCTATATTCCTCTCAGATTCATTCCACAAGCTTATCCTAGTAACGTGCGTGGCCTACACACTGGGCACCCTGCTCCAGATACTGTTCTCGTTTGTGCTGCCAAGGACGTACATTTTGGAACAATTCAGCCAGGGCTGCCTAGCGATATCTTTGTTTTTTCCTTTTGTTAAGATATTGCGACTACTCTCCATCGGTGAATATGTCGGACCTAAGCTTCAGATGATCAAAAGAATGGCAAGTGCTAGTTTAACTGCCAAAAAAATACAATGACTGCAGGTCATAGTTGTTATCCGCTGATTACAAAAGCTTCCATCATCGTCTCCTGAGGCGATATGAAGTGTTACCAATTATCATGGTTAGAAGACAGATTTTTACCTTTGATGTGCCTAAATTACGCTTAAATGTTTGCCGTTTCAACCTGCCGGTTGAGACATGGATTCCTGCTAAGGTATAAATGCGTTCCATTTGCAGGCACGATGACCAACTAATTTTGCTGAGGCTAACACTAAATTGCTGATAATTTGTTAAGGTGGCATTCGATGGAGTAGGCAATTTCCATAATTTCCCATTTTTTTTAGGCGAAGGGGGATTTGTTACCCTTCTCCCTTATTCTCTGCATGTTTTGGATTCTATATTCCCTAATCTTTTCTGCTGTCATTATTCGCCGCAACACTATCTACAACCCATTTGATGCCGTGCTTGATCTCTTTCACGTTCTGCAGAGTTCGTTCTTTCAAATGTTTGGCGAATTTCAAGCTGAGGAATTTATCGACTATTATGGTGAGCCTTGTTTTTTGTGTTTTTCACTGGAGCATCATTTTCTTTGTCGTCATTTTCCTTTCCGGTACAGCGAATGCGTGGAACCCACCAACTCATGCTCTTCCATATTAAAAACTAGGCTTCAAAACAGTCTCAGAGATTCCTTTCTATTTTCCTCTTCCTACAACTGCATGTCACTCGATTATATACTGCAGGTTATCGAGAATGCACGAACATCACATCGCCCGGTTGCACCTACCCAGGATACGGTCTTCTCATTCCTTTTCTGATGGCAATTTTTACGCTCACCACCCACGTTCTGCTCATCAACCTACTAATTGCCATTTTTACGTGAGTTGCCACGAGAAAGCACCGTCAACACAGGCACTACTTACAGCCTCGGCAGCGTCAGTGCAATGCAGTCCTTCTTTGCAGTTCATTCTCATCATTAGTTAATTACCTTTCATTACCACGGTTCAGGAAAACTGACACGCAAATCGCGGTACTTGCAAGTCAGAGTCGCTTTTCATTGCTAAAAACATGTCAAAGTCACTCTGACGCCGGCATTTGCCCTCTTAGAATTATTTAACTTACCTTCCAAGTGGTCATGGAATGCGTAGTGTTGGATACTGAAATGGGGCATATTTGGGTCGATTCCTGCTTGCTTGCAGTCATATAAACTTTTGTATGGAATCATTATGACTCTTCACAAAGAAAAATCCGGATTTGATATTTGCACTACTTTCAAACTCAATGAAGTTAAGTGAAGAGAGTTTTCAGAAAAGTGCCCTGTCCTGATTAAAAAGCAATGGAACTGTATGATTTGGGGGAATTCCGATTGCATAATAAAACCTATCAACATGGGTGGATTGATGTTCCTATATTATGGTACATATCGATAAGGTGCCCATTCTTTATGCTCTAGTAAGACTTATGATAGGATGGAGGCAATTTCTCAACAACTTTGGACAATGCAGCGCTATAGATTAGTGGAATATATTCTTACTGAGTCCGTTCAGCCGGGGCCCTTCCTCATTTTCTCTTTGGTCTATCGGTTTGCTGCCTTCATCTGTCGGTCAAAGATTCCGAAGAAATCAAATGAGATAAAGCCATTTTGTAAGACAACCATCATTTCTCATGTTCAATGAACTTGGATGAATTTGTGCACAGAGTTGCTCTGACATGGGATAAGCTTATTGTTGTAGTTTAGGATTCAAAATTACCATTGGTTTGAAGTTGTTATTTGCTTGCCGATTCTTTACCAAAGTTGCTAGATGACTATACTTGGAAATTTGATGTGATAGGCAAATCATTTGAGGATAATCCAGGGCGTGAACGACAACTGATAAATTGGGAGAAGCTAAGTGCTCTCGTAATGATGGGCATGCGTGACGAAGACCACGAGCTGAAAAAAACCTCAAAGAGTGAAATTGCGTTGGGAAATGTGCGAAAGACTATGGAAAGTTGGAGAACACCAACTGACAGGTCATGGCAAGTTGTACGCAGAATCCTGCCTCCCAGCTGGGCCTTACAAAATCTCTCGAAATCGGGACCTATGGCCGATGATCTCGGCAAGAGAATTGACGACATCGACGCGAAGTTAGAAAGAATAAGTAACATTGTGCGTCCAGTGCTCGTACAACGTCCAAACCTTTAACTTAAAGCCAAATTATCACAATCACTTTCTCTGTAGATGTCAGGTCGGTCCATCGAGTCCAAAGTTCTTTCACCGCCCAGCATTAAGCGTAAGAATCCACATATCATAGTTTTTGGAAATATCACCCTCAAATGGTATTAATCCGTAATAATGTTTGCACATAATGTTTACACCTCAATTTTATGAATGAGCTGTAGGCTTCCAGTTTAAGTGCTATAAGTTATCTTTTGAATTTCTTTAAGCCTCACTAGCATTGTCTAGAGAAGGAAGCCGTAGATCATCGCTCAATTCGATTGACATTGTGGATGCGCCGACTGTGGTCCAGTGGCATAACCATCAGATAGCTATTTATTCGTCCCTGACAAGTGACACCACACCTCATGCCTTGGATCCTCCCATTCCCTGGGAGGTCAGTGCCAATTTTAATGCGTTAACCTTGATTGCCTTGCCAGCATTTAGAATTACTTTTGTTTTTGCTTTATCCATATCACACCAAGTGAGTTGTAAGCCTTAAGTTGCTCTTATGCAGACGTTTTAAGGAAACGTATAATACGCTGACCAATGGATGGGTTGGTAATGGATTCGCACCTCAATTTCTTTAACGATGTTTGTCATTAAATGACTGACTGACAAAGTTAGCCCTTTTTAAACCACATCGGTTATTTTTGGATTGCCTAATGCACCAAATATTGATACTAATACCCAACCTTGGAGGCAGAATTAATGAATCGAAGACCAATGAGACAAAATACACATTTATTTTGGGAAGCAATGATCCCATGTAATGCAACGTGCACTTTTCGTTCCTCCTTTTTAGATGCCATATCCAAAATACCACGCAATTCCCTGGAGTCCTCGCAGGTTCATGGTGCCTCAGTGGCAAACCAACAACAAACCAACGCCTGGAGCGTCTCGGCTGTATTCACTTGGCTCAACAAATTTGAGTTTTTATGATCCATTACCGAAGAATCCTGAAGGCCGCGTTGGCACGGCCGGAAAGGGGCTACTGCCAAAATACGGCGCAAATCCGGCCTGTATCGTTGTGGTGACTCGTGGAAGCAACAATGATGAGGTTCTTATTTTAAAGGGGATTCGTTCACAAGCACAATTTCCTTGGGTGTGATGATGAGCTATAGTAGATGTTACTGAATGTTTACGTTAAACGCCGTTTTAAAAAAAATATTCAAACTCCCTTCTAGTTTCTCTGCACTCATCCTCCGAGTTGTAGCCAAACTACCTGCTTCAATGGACTGGTCCGAACTTTTTGCCAGAATTGTCTGGGTGGTGAGACTGAATCAAAGAACAAAGCCGTAATAGATGATTTTATGGCCTATTTTGTCCAATATGTGCGTTGTTTATAATATAACTTAGTATTCATCGTTTTGAATACGATATCATTTTCTAATTAACTTTACCTTACGAATTCCGCACATTTGCCATCACATTATTACTGAGACTTGAATACCAATTCACATTGAGTTACGAAAGCAGTCAAAGAGCTAAACTGAAACAAAGACTCATCATTTTAGAGTGAAATCGGGTCAACTTCAGATCCAATTAATTGTGACAATGCCTGGATTTCTATCACGGTGATTCATTTTCAGATCCCATCCAACTATAAATGGATACCTGACCTGGAAAACGTAGGTTAACCGTATTTGAGAAACAACCAGCAGAACTTGTTTGTCTTTTTTCTATGCGGTAATTTACGTTTTTGACCTTCGTGTACTTTACTTTTGGTGCGTCCGCGTTCACAGAAGGGCATCGACATAAAAATCGCAGTAATTCGCTGGCTCCCAAATTCATTTAGCAAAAAAAATTACTAAGTTCAAGGGGTCACAATGAAACCACCATGAATTTCAATTTATAATTCTATGATATTGACGTTTTCCTTTACAGATATTGGCAATCAAGGATAGTATAGCTTCGTGGGCCCGAACAGACGATTTGCCAGCCCTGCGAAAGAGCCATCTAGCTGCTCTGATGGCGGTTATTCAGTGACCATGAAAACGGCTCCTCTTGACACTGTTATCATAGGAAAACGCTTACTGTTCAAAATATCAACTTCCAATGCAAAAGTATGTTTTTTAGAACTGTGACATTAACTAGAGGAGAAGCTGGTCCTGAGATGAAATATATTGACAAAACCGAGTGGGGAATGGGGCACGCATGAGTCCAACAAGCTCCTAAGTAGTATTGGATTGTACTCGACTTAGTGTTTTAAGTGGTTTGGTCCGCATACACAACAAGGCAATGGATGGTTATAAATTTTTTGAGCCACTGAATCCATACGAAGCGCGTGGGAATAATGTGCCGGAGATGTCATAAGCAAACAGGTTTGATAGTTAGTGCACTGTGTTTTATGTAAGGTAAAAGTAGTCTAAAGCGCTAAGAGATGCACATATTATAAGCCTGTAAGAGATGAGAAGCCACTAGCATACCCAAAAACCAGACCGTCGAACAATCGGCGCAAACTAAGGATCTCCACATATAATTATGCTAGTAAAGAATACAACCGCAAATTCGCATAATTTATATGTATCTTTAAGGCATTGCCAATGCCCGAGAGTACTTGTATGTTTATTATACTTCTCCAAAATAAGAGCATGGATTTGAGAAATCCCGGATGGCTAGCTGCACTAGCAAAAAAAGAAGTAGAGTTATGAAAAAAGCAAAGCTAAATGATATTGAACAAGTTGAGTGGAATGATGCTTCGTTCTGGTTACCAGCTTGTTAATCGCCTTTGTTTCTATAACCTATTGGCGCTTAACGACAAGAAGCCCGGTCGAAGTGTCCGTCTCATTCTGCGTTTGATACTCCATCATTTTTCTCTTCGTTCTCGCTAATGGCAGCCACCCCAGGTGATGCAGGGCAGTTAAGGAGGATAGGCTTCGAGGTTTTTGGGAGAGTTCAGGGTTAGTATTTAATTACGCGCGTAGTAACTGCATTAATAGGTGTGTTTTTCCGCAAAGTTTGTCGAGTTTCTTACACTTTCTTGGCTTCTAGTATACAGCAGCGACAGCAAAGCACAATAACATTGTTGGCTGGGTGAGGAACACGCCGAGTGGAACAGTCGAAGGTGAAGCTGAAGGGCCTGTTTCACAGATTAATATTTTGTAAGTGTCGTGTTTGCTGTTCATTCCCTCCTTTATAGCAAAAATTGGCTTCAGTATACTGGGAGTCCCAAATCGCGAGTGGAGAAGTGTGAATTCAGGAATGAAAAAAACATTGACAACCTTACTTTTGACTCTTTTCGGATTATTAAGTAGTTTAGTACATGATTCTAGCTACATTAAAGCCTTATCATCCATCACTATGTGCTCGATCGCTCTGGATGTCTTTCGATGAGGCGCTTATCTTTAATGAAGGCCCTAAGACCCATCCATTGACAGTGCTGCCCTGAGCTTTACGTATCGGGAACCATTACATTGCCGATCAATTGCAACTGAAGTGCGGGCCCGTAGATTCTGTGTTAGCATTTGATATGAAACTATGGTTTCACAGTAATCCAGCCATGGGGTGTCATTTTGAGCTCATAATTTTACCCCACCACCGATTTGGTGCCTCGTAAATAAAGGTGGGGTTCGGCTTGATCAGTGGTACCTTCCCGCAGCTACTGATCGGATAAGGGGACTCAAACTCAGCTACTCTCACTGGGTAGAGTGGGGTCGTCCTTAAAGCTCCCCCGTTGCATCGTCAAAAGGCAGAACGATTAGCAAACATCTATATTTACTTGAGTGCTTGTTGTTTTGTTTTAGGTGGTGTATGTTGCCGGGTTTTTTTTTTCAGTAACTTAGTAGAGTGATAATAGCAGGATGGTTAGTTAAGAAAGCAGACGAATACCAGACTATGCTCTGGCATTAGTTCGTGTGGATTGCTCTCAGACTCTCTAAGTGACTCCTTCTCATGGGCGGTAGATCGTCAAGCCTTGCCCACATAGTTATGCCTCTTTTAATTTTGAAAATCTAAAGGAAAAAAAGTTAACCAAGGTGAGTGCTCAGAGGACTTCGATGCCATGATAAGAACGATTCACTAAGACAGTCCGTTTTCCTGCATTCCGGTACATACAAGTCAATCCCCACCTGATTCACACTTGACTTCCATCCTATGCGTGAATACAGCGATAGTATGATGAGCTACCAGTTTGAGTGGATTTCAAGGCGGCGATAGGGGCTTGCGGCCAAATCCAGCGATTCATTATCAGGCAGCTTAATTTTAACATTTACTGGTAGTACGAGGCTCGCATGTAATTATTGGTAGAGGCTTTATTTCTATCAGAGGTAATGAACTACGGTTTCATAATTTGCGTTCATTTCGTCTAAGATGACGTGCCTAAGATGACAAGTCAGTTGTCCTACTTCTTTTCACGTTACTTATTTTGAAGTTCAATATATGCAAAATTTTCCCCTTAAATATTCGAGAGTATGAGTGTGCCGAAAGCACCAGCATCAAACCATCCGAGAAACTGTTGGTGCAGTAGTCGGCAATAGTGGCCCAAGCCAAGTACAAATCAGGATGAAAAATGAATTTCATCACTTGTAGCAATTGCATTGATGGTCACGCGCATGACTAAACTTACCCGTTCCACGTTGCAAATGGATGGGAACGGTGAGATAATCTTAAAGTGAACGACCGTTACTTCGAGCCATGCATTGTCGCAGTTTATAGGATCGGAAACTGGACCCACATACGTCTGAAAGGCAATATGCTTTGCCACAAGGTTTCAAAATAAGCTGGCACAAAGGGTAAGCTTTTTAACTCACATATTTATTGTACGTACCAAGGAACCTTTGCAAGGTCGTAGGATCAATCGTTTCCGATTTTCCACTCACCGCTACCATATGCTCACAAAATCCTCTTACAACCTCTCTATAGCATGAATTTCGACTACAGTCCTTCCCATGGTGGCAGAGGAACTAATGGAAAAGAAAGAAACGTCATTATATGCCATGATTTTTTTAGAAACAACACGTAAAACTATGACCAACATGGTTAAACGGACATTTTAGCTTACCCACGGAAACTGAGCCTGTGCTCGAACGCCCTTAAGAAGAAGCACCTCTTCGATATCACTAAACCCACTCCGTTCGATGACAACAATGCAGGCGGTGTTGCCACCAAATTGGGGTAGCAGGCCCTTTCCAGCAATGCCGACACGACCCTCGGGGTTCCGTAACGTCGTCTCGGACCTAGCCGGTGAGGATGGGGCGGTCGCCATAGCGGTAGAGTCCGCAGGAAGAATGCGGTAGGAGACGTGCTTCATTTCTAGTACGTTTGGTGAGGTCGCGCCCACGGTCATCCGCCAGGCGGGGATCAGACAGCTGCTGGGTTGCCATCGCATTGGCGAATATTCCGGAAATGGGTCCTGTGACACAGGCAGGTTTAAGGTTTCAGTCGCTTGTATGCAAGAGGATGGACGTGGTACAGATGAGATAAGTTGGGCGAAGCTCAGGTACCCGTTAAAATGCTGTTTATTTGATATACATACTATCTATTTAGGGTCAATGCCAACTTCACAGAAAGGAGTTCTCTGAACATGCTACCTATAGCAGATCCTTCATCATGGGTTTACAATATTTTAAGGTAAACCACACAAGAACCTGTAAGCAAGTTGTTGAATGTTGAATAAATTAAAAAAGAACATATTAAAGCCATAATCACTTGCAGTCAAAAGTTGTGAAAATGCAACTTATAATAAACAACCAATCAATTTATACGTGTTTGCACTGACGCTGATTTACTGTTGAAAATGATGTTGAAAATGCCAAGCAAGCTGAAACCGGTGCTGGCTAAGCCTAGAAATGGCGTTACAAGCTGCAACCCATGCATTAACAGAAACCGTTTCCATCAAATATTTTAAACGCACATCCCACGGAATCGGAGGCTCAAGAGAACGTGGTGTGATGTCACTGCTAAGTGTTGCATAGACGGCCAGTTGGTGGTTTTGCAAGTGAAATGCGAACGGAGGTTCTTGGCCCTCTTTTCCACTGCACAGTGATTGGCTACTGAGCATCAGAGAGTTTGCCATTCCTACTGAAAAAAATGGGAGGATATGGATGATGGTTAGGGCTTACCTAGCCTTCCTGTTTTATGAAAATCCGAATTTCTTGAGCAGAGTCCATACTACTAAAATGATTGTCTATTCTTCATCAGCTATAACTATCTCCACTGAAGCCAGAGACAAATTACCAAGACCCAAAATCACTTCATTTCTAGATTTTCCTGACTTGACTGTAGGTTCCGAAATGCGGAAGTCCCTCAGATGGTACTTCGGTCATGTTAGCTACAAAAGGACCTACGTTTCATTGCAGGTGATGATGGAGACAGCGAAGCCTGACATTTGTTTCTGATCTAAAAGAAATGTTTTAATTAAGCATCATGCTAGACGCTGATAGCTTGATGCAATTAGGAGACAGACTTCAGAGGGTTGATGGGTGACATTTGTATACGAAATTAATCATGAATGAATGAATGGGATGCAATATCCATGTGAACGTGAAGACTAAGGATCTTAGGAAGCTGTGTAGCTTTCAAATAATTTGCTAATTCTCCGTGTTACCTACTTCGATGTGGCTGAAAAAAACATTAAAAATGGACTCACAAATGACATGATAGACTCTAGAGATTTATCAATGTTCGTAATGCTCCTCTCCAGCATGTTCCCTTTAAGCCCAGCATTGAAGTTTGTGGGTTGGAGACGATGAAGAAGGCGCCAGTGACCCTCCTGATGGCGGCGCGCAACCCCTCGTGAGCTCCTTTCAACATCCTTCTTTCCTTCCATCTCCTCACCGTAGTTCTCACCCCCTGTAATCATCAGGGCGTTCAATTTCTCCCAATTTATAAGCTGGCGCCCACAAGCGGGTGAATTTTGAAAGGATTTCTCTTAAAATGCGAATGAAACAACCACAGAGTGAGAGTTGCAGAACAAAATGCTCAAAATAGCTTAACCTACAGCACTAGGACAACTCCGCTGATGGTGATGTGGAATGATGAAAGGCGTCGCTGAGAGTACATGAGTACATTCCAATTTAGCACTACGCAATAAGGCAGCATAGTGTAAATGAGATACATTAATCCAGAGCACCTTTGTACTAATTGCAAGCTTAACTGCAGCTTTACAGGGAGTCATGGAACAAACATGCGCTAGAACTTGGGCTAAGTGTTATGCAGATAAGTAGACAAATGGTTTTATAAAACTGTTTATCTTTCAGTTTAAAGTAAGTATTTAATGCAAGCTTTTGATACTTGAAGTTGAGAAGTTTTTATACAAAGAAATCATAAGGCACTAAATCATAAAATCACAAATCAATTTAAAACGGTTTGAAGGATCCTCTTACGAAATGGCTTGTGCTTGAAGGAATCCTCGTGACTGTGATGAGGATATAAACGCTGGAAACCACGTCGGAAGCATTGGTAAATCAGCGGAAAGACGGATAGGGTTGCAGGCATTACCGACTGTGAGAGGATACTTCCCATCAATACGTATCTTTGCATTGTCCAGAGTTGTTGCGACTTGGCTTCCATATCGTCGTAGGTCTTTCTGAAGTATAAAGACAGCAGTTTCTGACATTTGTCAGGATCCAATGCAATAACCATGGTGTTGATAAAACGGATCATTTAAAAGGATTGGTATTTTATGTTTCGTCAGGAAAACATTGTTTTTAAGGGGGATATTTGATTAGCACACGATTTAAGGGAGGTCAGAAAAGGTATCCCTTGGGAAATGAAGAACTTATCAGCTTTAAGCATATTTAGTTTACTGAAGCGACTGTCTCCTGTAAATAGGAAAATAATGATCTTTTGCGTAACAAGACAACGATGTGAAGTGCTTTAAAATGGCCTTAAAAATAACTCATGGATGACTAACGAGATGTTAGTTCGAAAAAACCAAGCAACTCCGGGTCTATTTCCATACTGCAGAAATGACTCGGGCTGTGTAGAACAAGTTTTAAAAGTGGGTCAAAATTGTGGCATTTACCAGAAGGCAAAGCATGGCGGCATGTTAGATTGAAGCTCTTACGTGAAGATCGCAATAAGCAAGTTAATCAGCAAAACATGCGTCGTCAAGGTGAACAGAGAAAGGAGTACCGGGAGGAGGAATTGAAAATATGGATAGGTGCATCCAGGAGTTGTGACATTTCCACAGGTGGAATTCCCTACAATAATTGTGTAGAAGGGGAATCGAAACGAGAGACGATAACGGGGATCTACGAGTTGAATAACTATTTGAGAGAATCTAGGGTGAACCATGCATTTTTAGAGTAGATCCATCACTGCGAAAGTAAAAGACAGAATTTTGGCAATATGCTAATTTCGGATGTAATCGCACAAAGCTCTAATTGCATGGAGCCATTTTAGTAATATGTTAAATTAAGGGGATTAAGACTACTACTAGTAAATTAAACGTAAATATTTTTTTGACCATAGTATCGAAGAAGTTCTTCCAGATTGAATTCGCCAAACATCTGGAAGAATCCTGATCGCATAATGCGAAGAAGGCGAAGGATAGCACCGTAGGCATTGCAAGAGCAGCTTGGCCGCAGGATAATGACTGAGAAGAGGATAGTATACATGCTCCAAAATATGAGTACTATCACTAGAAATGGTAGCAAATCCCTCACAACCTGCAACGAAAGGGTTAAAAAAGAGCAGGTGACAATGGTGCCTTAAGAATTTCGTTAAAGATTCTTTAAAAGTCATGCAGTGCGATTTATAAATTAGGGTAGAAAAACCAACTTGTGGAACAATCAACTATTTCACCAAGTAGTTGCCTCTTCCATTACTTGCTTTCGCAAAACAAAAAAAGTCTCAAGGTTCTGAAGCATAACACAGCCATCAAAGCAATCAACGTCACAAGGGAATTCACCTGAACGAGTAAATTTACCTACCATCTTCCTGATCATTTGCAATTTGGGACCGATATAGTGATGAATGGAAAGTAATTGGAGGAGCTGATGGAAGGGTAGAATAGCGCCAAATACAAGGAAAATTCGACTGAATTGTTCAAAAACAAAGCTTCTTCGAGTGGGGAGGAGGAAAATGGCCTGGAGCGTGACGCCAACCAGATAGAACACGAAAGCGGCCAGCGAAAATAGGTTGATGCGTTGACTGATGAAGTTACGACACGATATCCAATTTGTTAGAGCCTTAAAATTATTCAAACAATGACCGTAAACAGCATTTCTATCTGTGGTCACGTCGGGGCTCAGATCGCTTCTGTGGGCTGCAATGGTTGATAATTTGTGACAAGTTATTACAAGTGGTGAGGATAAATAATCAAAGCTTTTTTGACAATTTCCAGTCTAGGCTTCAAGCAGGCTCCGACAAAAGTGTATAATTTCTTACGCTTTTGACATTATCGATGAAATGAGCTGTCGTCATGACGATGGTGGCGATTTCCACTGTCACCCAGCCGTAGTCAGTGAATGTGAATTCAAATTGAAGGTTAATTGCGAAAAGGCAGAAGAGCACAGAGTAGGCTACCTAAGTGAGGAAGGCAAAAGATTATAAGGACGCACAAAATATTAGGCTGGTAATTGTAAAATAATCAGTAAAATTCAATGCTTCATGAGAATATGGGTGGGTAAAATTGCAAACTGAATAAACTTACGACTTGGTATGCGTGGCGTACGCAAGGAGCCTTATAGAAATCAACGAGTTTATTGTGGTAAATCTTCAGCTGCACATTTTTATCCATCTTTGGATTCACAAAAATCGGAAACGAAAAAAGGCCTTGTTAGTTATGACCAGTATTTGCTTTGAAATCGTCAAGAAAGCTGGTCGTTTCGGTAATTAAACGCTGATATTATGAACACAAACAGTGCGGATAGTGCCCACTGATGATCTAACACTAATGTGAACCACAGTTTAATAAAGCAATTTACTGCAATTAACGATGATTGCGAAGGGTTGTTGTTTGCAATAACAAGGTTGGCTCACATCAGTTACGGAGTCCGAAGATTTCTGAGCATATTTTGTTTCATCGTAATCAGCAACGAAGGGAATGGCGGGTGGACAGACAATACCAACGAAGAGACTAAAAAAGAACTGAAAAGACCATAAGAGGTATTGCATACGAGAAGACCCAAAGGTCTTATCTAAATGCCTGAATATCTTGAGAAAGGACCACAAGGAAAACGCAAACATTATTTTGTTTTTGGTACAAAACTGCCTACGATTTGTGACTAAGATATTTCGATACTCGAATTCAGTCCAAGCGCATACCCCTTTCGGAATAAAAACAAAAGAATTGCGTGAATCCCTTTTCCCAGAAGCATTTATCTCTAGTGTCAGGCGACTCACCCACTTCCGTTTATATCTCAGCTCATTAATTTACAATCTACCCTATTCCGTTGTTGATAATCCAATATCAGAACAAAGCGACAACAAATTTAAGACCTAAGACGCCTCGTAGAAGCAAAACCTTCTTCTTACTTAATTTATAGTCAAGGCTACTTCGGAAGAAGCTTTTTGCCACACAGTAAGTGGCCCTGTACCGAGCATATAGGTCTTCTGATAACTGCTTACTTATCAGCCTAAAATCTGCAGCAAACACATCGATCTGCCATCCACTACAAACAATGCAAGCATAACTTTTTGGAGTACATTTTATGAGCACATTCATGTCAATTGCTTAAACACAATCACTGATGTGTTTGCTTACATCACAAGCAACTAAACACCCAAGAATATAGAGCAAAGGAATTCGAACACAAACCAGCACTTTTAAAGCTTGTCGTTTTTGTTTTATATGGTGATATTTCCAAAGCTTTTCTCTGGCAAGGCAAGTATAACCGAATTCAGTCATTATGGTGTAATGCGTTCAGTACATTATTCCCAGCAGCCACACTTATGCCATCTAGAAATATATCAAACATTTAGAGATCAGTGATGAAACATTTACTGATGTATCACTTTTAGAAAACTGGTTCTTCCTCATTACGAAGGTTAATTTTGTAATCATACCTTCTGCAAATAATGCAAATAAATTATGCAAAAAACTTCTGCGGCTTTCAAATAGTCTCCACTTCATTGCATAAAGCCAGCTAGCTTGATTCACATCGATCCTATCTATGCATTCTGGGAGTTGGGAATGGTAGGAGCATAAAAGGGAGTAGGGTAGACAGCACCGAAATACTCGGGCATTCGACCTACAATGCATTCACACTAGTGAGTGTTAAATGGTCACTTCGCCTAGTTCTATCAGGAGCCGCACAAACAACCTTAACCATCCGCCTTAGTTTCTTACCTTCGTCGAGCTGGCTCTCACAAGTAGAGTATGCGCCCAGACCCGATCGAGGTACTCTTGGCAGGCCTGATGCTCCATAAATTGCTTGCAGTTTCCCTCAGCCGCTATCACAAAGCATGAAAGTTGTCCAAAAGTTTGCCTTTCCATTATGAGGAGTTGCATTGTGCTCTCAACATTGCTGCTATAGCATTGGTTTAAAATTGAGAGGGCGATGTTCTCGAAGGCGCTAGTGATAGTGAAAAAGGATGGACCACAATTTATTTTTGTTCCTTTTGTAGTGCGACTAAGTAACACTCAGACAGTTGCCGTGGCTGAAAGTTTCAGTTACTGGGGCTTCCTTGCATGACTGGCTTCTCACCTCTTTGTGTGTATCCTTTCGTACGATTCTGTCTTGAACTGATACAGATTTCAGCTGGGGCTAGTAGCTGACTAGTTCTGTGCCTAGCACTCACCTTGCGTCTATAGTAGTGATGATTACCCGCCATTGCAGACACCTCCATTAATCAACCGAAGAAAACTGGATCGAGCACACTCCTTTCCACGCAAACTAACACGCATTTCTGTTGCATGCCGTTGCATTTCAAAAAAAATGTTACCCTGGCTGTGAAAATTGTGCCAAAATCCAGAACACATCAGAAAAGTGACCAAGCTCTAATATGGATTAGTATTCAACTTGCATGCTCATAACATTCGGGATATTGTGCTCAAGCATGGAGGTGACGTTTTTGAATTAGACTTGCAGCTGAAATGTAAAATTGGATATAGAATAATCCTGACAAAAGTTTACTTACTGAGTTTAAGGTAAAATGCTGCCAAAGATAAACATTAACTGAGAGTGGATGCTAATAAAAGAGCATACGAACTGTTTTCAGATAAACCCATTTTGCATTGGATTAAAAATCGAGTACAATATTACATTTGAATGTCAGTGAAATTAAACCATCCAACGGTTTACCCATAAAGGCCGCGGGGAAAATCTGCTTACGTCATTCCATTTCAAGCCATGATTTTTATAGACTAAACGGAGGTAAGTGTTCAACAGAAAAGTGCGAATCATATCAGTTGTTTCTGCAAACTAAACCAACGTGCCTGCGACAAAACTGCTCCCAACTCCTCCCCAACGCCTAACAAATAACGCATCGCTTTCAAGTACAACCAATCTATTTGAGTGAGTGCATGCCTTCGATGAAAAGGAAACAACGCTTTACCAAAGATGGGTAAATTTTAGCAAGAGCACGAGTTCTTACAATGAAGATTTCACTTATTCAATGATCATACGTTTCCATTCACTGCGTAAATGCAAAGCATTGGAGAACATTCGTGAACTGCGCATTTGCTATCCACAAGTACGTATGACATTAAGGTTGCCGATTTCTTGAGTTGTCAGAGCTGTACGTCACAAAACTCACTGCGAGTAATTCTTAAATTCCTCGTTGTCCGTTGGTGATCGCGCAAATCGTGCTTTTCGGCGCAGAAATGATGCACCAAACAACGCCGCCGCAGTTACGTCGGTGAGCATCACCAACAAATAGCGCGCTATCTCGTAGCGCTTCGAGGCAAGCGCCCATAGGTAGAGGTATTGTACGTAGCTTTCGTTTTCATGAAGGTAGGGCGTCTTAGCAATTGCTTCGGCTACCAACATAGAAACCGTGAGATTGAGACGGCGACTCCGAATTATATATACGATTATGTTACGCTAATAAGTACAATTGTATTTATGTGCGATCATTTCTCCTTAATATGAAGCCTCACAAATTTGTTAACTCATTATGAATATCATCACATCGCAAACCATCATTTATTAGGGTGTCATTTTCTCTCAAAAAGATTCAAATGACAGAGCACTTATTGTTGATCATGAAATCCAACAGGCGAATGAGGAAGCACACGTAATTCGTTGAAGTCACGTGCATTACCAGCAACCTGTTGATTTGATGAGGATTCCTTCAATTTCCGCATCACGCATCGGCACCGATGATCGCTGCGTGTGACGTGGGTAAAGTACTTGCGTCCCATCATAATCTTAAGCGTCTGCTCCACCATATCCACCGTTATGTTTGCCGGTACCTGCCATTAA
Source organism: Taenia pisiformis (assembly GCA_023968675.1). Lineage (NCBI taxonomy): Eukaryota > Metazoa > Platyhelminthes > Cestoda > Cyclophyllidea > Taeniidae > Taenia > Taenia pisiformis. The sequence continues at coordinate 15,943,683 of CM043733.1, read as the reverse complement.
AAAAGCATATTTGGTTCGATAAGAACCGCCACACAAGCCACATTTCCTGATCACTTGTCACAAGGCATTGGATAAAGCATGAAGCATACAAATGTGCAACCCTTAAATGAAATTTACAAAAGTTGATGTATAAGCTTCACGGAAAAGTGGGCATGGTGAACGTTGTAAGCTGAGTCGTAGTGCGGCATAGGCCACAAATGCATTCCACTTAAAGCTTACACTTACTTTACGCATGTGGTAGAGGAAAAACTGCTTCAAAGCCCTTCCACCGACGGTCTGAAAGCGAGATTGTGGTGTTGTAGTTCAAATGTTCGTCCTGATCTCATTTAATCAAGCAATTAGCGGTAAGCGTTTTAACATTAAATGAGCACAAGCGGATTATATTTCCGTACTTTGTGATTTCTAGGCAATACGATATAAAAAATCCCAAAGAACGTAAAAACTGCTTTTGATCTTAACAGGTACTTAGGAAAAAAAGCGCACCCATTCTGCTTCATCAAAAACTAACTTCGTAGCCAAACTCTTCAACCTGAAGTGGGAACCATCGCAACTGCATTTGATTCTATCTACGGCTAAAACCACAAAGTGGCTTGGTAGCTTGGTAAAATGGCGCTCGAAACAACGCCATGGGATTTTGCAACCCTTGTTAAGTGATCATCTGTATGAAGGATGATGCGCCTCACCAACGAGTTGAAATGAGGAGAAAATTCATCCCAATTTTTTTTGCTGTACAAACAGGAAAAAGTGATTGAACTGCTCACATTACTGTGCGCCTCTATGGTGAAGAGCTCCTCAACCGTCTTTCGATCTGCGAACTCATACATATGAAGGCCTGCGTCACAAAAGAGGCGCAAAAATCGAGGCTTGTTTGTTAGGAGGCAGCACTTTGCGAACGGTCTAATTTCCTCAAGCTGAAATGTAGATGCCATTAAGGTCACTTTCTTCGTTTTGCTGCATTGAAATCGTTTAATGTATGCATATATGTGGCATGAAAACAATGTTGGTATCTACCGTATCGATGCACGTGCCCTTTTGCAACTAAAGCTTTAAAACAAAGAGTGGCTAAAGGCTACACGAAAATGCATATCAACTCATTAGAGGCCTTTACTGTCCATGAGCTGTCAGCCAGAATCCCTTCCAGGACACAGTCGGTCTTATTGAGCTCCATCGCCAATTTCAGTCGTGGTTTCCAGGATTGCTTCCTGCCGGTATCTTGAAATAGAGCTGAATGACAACAGACATTATTATAAAGGTATTTTATGTTCACCGAGCATTTTAAAATGATTTCCCTCTGACTCGTTTTTAGATCATTTGGATCTCTATATGCTATAAAAACTATAAATTCTCTTCCCTTTACTGCCGCAAAATCGATGTGTTAGCAGATATTACCGGGATTTATGAGTGCCGATACAATCTTTCCTTCAAGCGATGCATCGAAATCGGATTCCGCGAAGAAGAACTGCATCAAGTGTGAATAGCTAAGAATGGTGGTCACCGCAGCAGTCAATTCCTCACTGGGCAATGTTTCTGGCCAGTACCGCAGCATGATTTCCAGCAACCTATTACGGAGTTTAATATTACAGTCTCATTAGCATTTATACATGGTGGTACGGATAATTGCTCATAAATTCTAACTAAGGGCGTTAAGATTTTTAATTCACTTGAGCGATGAGGAATGCTGATAATCACATGAGGTCGTCTTTTTCCATGTTTTCAAAGTAAAGAACCATTCGGAGCGCTCACAATGATTCGGCAAATAATTTAAAAGGGACCGACTACCAAAACGCAGAGTGGAGAAGAATTTTAGAGTCAGTAATGTTAGTGTCACAATTAAAGATCTTCATGGAGCAGTTGGACCACGATTCACAAAATCGCCTTTTCGCACAGAAACCGAAAAGTATGCCATTACCTTTCATGATCAGCTTCCAAAGTTCCAAATGCCTCCCCTGTGTAATGCTGACTAATTTCACGCATGTATTTCGCTTCTGATAGGTACTGGTCAATTATGGACGCAAGCCCTCCGCTATCCTGCGTAAAAAACCAAAATGCATGCACCAAGTGCGTTACAGACACCGACTTTACAAATACGAGAACACGGCTAATTTAAGAAGAGCAAAAAGCCTAATAACACGAAGACTGTTTAATTATTTATACCCTGCGTAAGCAAGTAGGCTGAAAATCTAGACAGTTCATTGTTTGCATACACTTAGAAACCACTCCAACTTTCAGTCAGTTAAGTCTGACAATGAGTGACTTTGAAATAATGCGTTCGATAGGCAAGTGATCTGCTGTAGTCTCATCCGCCATTACTTGGTCAACGGTATTATTCTGAGAATGGGATCGCAGGCCCATAGCTTATAAAGCTCTCGAGGGATGTGCCATTCAAATCCTACGCTATCATTATGAGCCGTGTGTAAATGATTGGACAATGTTTACTTGGCGCGTACGCTAGTTGAAGAGTACGACGATTGATACCCTAGAGTATATCACTACAGAACTTTCTGCAAGCAAACCATGAGATGTATGGGCAGAAAACTGCCTAAATAGAGAGAAACTATAAAAATAATTAAATTCATCTTCATGCAGTGACAACTTCAACTAATAGGCTTTCGTTTCGCCGCAAACCCTATTTTTGCACCAGTTTAGCGACAAATACTATTCGGAGCTATGGACATGATCGCAAATCAAAGTGTCACCGCCTATATGAGGGTACTACGCCTCGTCTCCAGCTGGCGCCACAATTAATGCCAGATAAGTAGGCAGCTAATAGCTCCACCAATCGTAAAATTTAGGCCAGCAATACAGTGAATTAGATTAAGCAAGAGATACCTAAATAACTAGTAGAAACAAAGCGGCGTGCTCATTATATCTTAAATCTTTAACCATTAAACTGGTCCAATCATAACAATGGAAAATAAACAGTTTAAAAACAAGATTTTAAGCTTATATGCATGGATTTACATTCATTATGAGAAGCAAACTGCAGCTGGTTACTCTTCCACTGATCAACGCGTGAGTAGTTAAGGAAGACGCTTATCTGCTAAGGGTACAAACAATGGTGTTTTGGTCTAATCATTGGCATATATGGCCATCATTACCTTGAGAATGGCGAGCTTGCGCGTGTTTTAGATAGAGCCAGCTTTATGCACAAAAATACTTTTGTTAATCATGGCAAGTGTCTTAAGGCTACACTTAACAAAGGACAAGTACTTACGGCCACTACCACAAAGGGAATATTGCATTTCAGAGCCTCGCAAACTCCCAAAGCATCCTCAGGCCTTCCGGTGATTAGAATTCCACAAACAGGGGTGTGGTCTGCAACATAATTGCCTTCTGTTACCAGCCTCCCAAATGCCTTGTATTGTTTTTGAACTACTTCTTTAGTCTTAGACTATCCGAGCCATCCTGTAGTGAAAATCCTAAACATTTAAGCCCAATCTATACATATTGTAGCACGGAACTACAGAAGCAGGGTAAGCATTATTTGTTTCTACTCATTGTGCATTTTTTCCGTTTATCGCATGTGTTTGCATGATGTACATGAATAACTGCTCGAATGCTAAAATAAAATATGAAATTATTGCTACCTATTATAGACATGAGTTGTATTTTTCCATCAAGTAACTGTCCCCTCCATTCGAAATGCATTTGCGCATGCACTTAGATCATTTTCGGGCAAATAAAACAAAAGCAGGTGCCAACCCCAACGTGGAGTGCAATGCCATCGAAATTCATTGCTTTGAAGTTTTATCACCTGTCGCCGAGCACTTAGGTGGAAAAGCTAAAGGTCCCTTCGTTTTTTTATCACCTGACATTCAGCAGACCAAATTCCATCCCCTACAAAACGGTTCCTTTGAGCTAGTCCAACTTAATTTACACTCCACCTTCATAACAAGACAATGTGACAAGCCTACTTACAGATTAGATCACAGCTACTGGGGCGAAACGTCACTTTTGAGAGCCACACTTCGAACCTTGTGCGGAATTCCTGAATGCAGTGAATGTCATTTTTTGAACCCGAGTCAACGAATAGATAGCGAGTGTGATATGGCGCCAGTGGGGTGTGCAGCTCGGTTTTGGGACCCTTCTGAGGGAACTCCACTTGAGTCGACCCCTAAATTGTCGAAAGTGGAAATGGTGCCTCCAATATGATTTACACAAAAGCAGCACATTCTGATGAACAGCGTTTGCAATAGCGATGTCAAAATGCACTGATATTTAAATACATTTTAAAGTTTTCAAATTTTGGGCGGTGCAAAGGACATAACGCTATGTACTACCCTGTTATGGAATAATTTAGCTTATGGAGTGCGAATAAAGTTTACATGTGATCATCTTCAATGAGACCAGAACAATTGCAATGCAACAATTAAATGCGATGATGAGACGGATTTAGCCTTTGACAGGAATTAACTAGATGTGATTCGCTCCGCAATAATTCTTAAAGAGGTGCTTCTTGATATGGCATTGACTTAGGCTTTATCCTTCCCTTTGAAGAATCAAAGTGCACTTGGAATTACTTGTAATGGGCCAAAACCGGGCATGAACATCACTGGCGATAAATGCAGTTCTACTCGGTTGAGTAAAGTGGGTGGAAGAGCTCCATAAAACTTCATTCACAAAGCGTGTTTTGATTGGATTTAATGTTTTTACATCGTAAAATGCGGAACTTCAAGACGTACCAAGTAGTTCAAAGATCGAAGATGCGATTGAAAAGGCAGCCGCCGCCATGGAACTATCCCAATTACCTGCAAGCGTTTTAGTCTATATGCTTCATCATAGCCGCACATACCCAAGGACATCACTTCCGACACGCTGCCATACTGTCCATCCGTGATAATCCACGTTGCTGAAGTTCCACACACAGTTAGATCGCCATCAGACGTTTATTTATGGTTGTCAAGGTAAAGACGAAACCTCAGGAAGGCAACTTATAGTCCCTATCACAGAACAACTACCGCTTGCTAAAAGGTAACTAATCAAAACGAAAATGACGTAGGTTAGCCTATTGGAGCCTGGCAATTTGTTGGTAACATGCGTGTTGAGAGCCTGCCTTCTTCATGCTTTATACCTATGGTAAACAAGTGATTAGTTGTATTATGTATATTTGACTAGTTGCATAGAATAGTTGTATCAGACCTGGAAAATACATTTCTTTTGCGGTAATAATTTTTATCATAAAAACATGATGAAAACGGGGAGGATAGTGAAATTTGTGCCATAATTTCAAGAAGTCATTGAATGAATTAAAAAAAATCCACCTGCTTATGTGGCACGAATGTGTATAAATAGATGAAACATACGCGTTTTTTGAAGTACCCCAAAAATTAGACCATAGTAGCGCTTTTGGGATGCCTTCCCTGTCGGAGCTGAACCGTGAAGAGTTAGCACCAGACCGGGCTTTCGCAGCTTCCAGATGCGAAAAAACAATCTTTCCAAGTTCTCCATCCGCGTGTCATCTGTCATTCGCACAAACTATTAAGGCGAAAAAGGTGGCTGTAATGAGCACATAGTTAATATCATCTTAATAATGTGGCTAACGCAGTCAAGTTCACCTCTGCCATGACATTGGAGCAAGGTGTTTCGAATTGTCCGAAGGTGTTCGTTGGTCGCTTAATGAATCGCTCCTTTCGACTGGCAATCAGTTTGTTTAATGAAGCATGTCCACTGAAGACTTCATGGTTGTAGGCATCATCACTACATTCGCAGTAAGTGTGGCCCTTGTAACTAAAGTAGTTAGAAGAACTACAATAAATTAAGGTGTCAGTACGTTTTTTCCAGCATTTTTGATGTGATAATAGTGTTTTTCAACCCATAATAATGACAAGGTACATTAGCAAGTGCTTTAGCAAACTAATTTTAGCAATAATTATCAAAGCGTTTTAAACAGGTGACACTTTGGGTATGTCCAATCGAAACTCACCAGTAAAGTGGATTAATTTGGGTACAGAGATAAGCCTCAAAGTGTAACGCCATGCTTGGGTTGGTCTCAGTTGCTTCATGGCCCTATGAACAAAAAATAATTTAATGATATGGCAGTCGAATGTACTTCAAGTAGCCACTTGCATATATACTATCACCGGCTCGTAGGCCTATCCATCAGCACAGCATCGTTTGCAATGTGTGCATAAAATTATGTAAGACAACAGAAAGTGGAATAAGGAATGCACCGCTCAAGGATTCAGAATACTGTCTCCATGCGACAAGTGAGGTATGTTAGAGCAAAAAAGAATTGCATTTATTTGTTTAGGTTTTTTCAGCGCTTGCAATTTGAAAGACCTTCTAGGAGTCACCTTTCCCATTTACAACATAAAAAAAGTAATTGTTCGACACGGCGTAAATTCGAGAATGGACGCAGCCAATGGCATTTGGTGGTAGTGAGTTAGAGAGAGAATCCTATTCATTAAGCAGTTTGGGCAACATGATTATCTGACATAGCTTTGAATCACATTCTTCTTGATTAGAAGTGAACTGTTTGAATTTATTGTAGGTCCTTAAACACACGGACTCATTAATATGCCTCCAAATAAAGTTTCCTAGACTAATGCAAAAAGCATGAAACTAACTTTAATTGCGTTATGAGAAAAAAATAGTGGCAAATGCAATGTGCAGATTCTGCACCACATTTAATGCGCGATATTTTTATCAGCATTTAAGATAAGATTTTGCCATTCTCGGTACCGACTGCCAAGGTGTTGTCACAATATTTTTCTTATGAGGAGGACCACAAGTACGAGCGGGTTCAAGTATTTCTAAACCTCTCTGCTAAATGCTTCTTGAGTTCTGATATTGGGTAGAACTGACTTCTTCAATTTTACAATTTAAAAACTTACGATAGTATACCCGCATCAAATCAGAGCATGGAAAAATTTTACCATTGCTAGGACATCCATTTCCACTTCATCACTATCTGCCAGGAATGTAGATGCAGGAGTTTTTGATTGCTCGTTGAGAAAGTCACGAACATCTTGCAGTTGGTAGCTCAAGCAATAATCCCCAGGCAACTTTCCAAACTTTTAGGAAGATAGAAAGTCTTGATTAGCTTTATGTGTTTTATTACTTACTTCACAAAGATAGTAACTGCATAAACACGGTTACTGGCGGAAAACTGTCAATTTGCCTTTTATATCTGCTTAGCAATGCTATCCAAGAAGAGCCTATTCATACTGCCAAAAAATATGTGGAACTTTTCAAACCTTTGGTTGAAAGAAACTACTTGCATACCACTCAATAAGACGCGTCGATAGACGGACAAACAATGGCACTTGGGAGGCCATTTAGGGAAAGTGAGACGCCTTAAAGCACAGCACAATCGTTTTTCGTCTACTCCGTTTTTTTAAGAGTAGATAAATAAATCAGGGGGTATTCCTAACCGATTATGCAAAACGGAAAGACTTCTTACTTTATCCTGAATGTGAAGGAGATCGGGGTCTTTGGCGAGCAGCATCACGACCATGGGTAGATTGGTTTGGGTAGCATAATGCAATGGCGTACGACCCAACTAGGTGTAACGCAACGGATAAGTTTAAGTGATTGCTTGAGTTTTATGATGGAAAGTTTAAATTAGAAATGCGCAGATGGCTTTTATGGGTGGTATTAGCGTGACTCAATATTTATTAATTCGTTGAAGCACATCACGACCTTTGGATGAGTTCCTGTATGATTCGAACTTTCCAAACTTGAGATGATCTAACAAATTCCCTTCCGCTTTGCTCACATTTTGATAAAGACTTTTAATTGCGTTAGCAAAATCATTCTGATCATTTTATTGAAAATCTCGTTTGGTTATTGGGAACTTTCAGGCTTTATTTTGTAGCCACGGAAACGTACAATATCCTCTGAGGCGGGATTAAAGCCAGCCTTAAGCAGCTTTCGCAAGCCCGCGTAGTCACCCAAAGCACCACAAATGTGGACGGCCGAAACTTCTTCCTATCAAGACACATTGAAAATAACCGAATTAGTTCAACGAAGTCCACTCAAGTCCACACTCAGTCAACAGTTGCCTTTGAGCCCACCATTTGCGACCGATTAGCTCAAAACACGGAACTACTGCTTCATTTCTTTATAACGTTTTCGATAAGCTTCAAACTAATAGGTTCATTAGTCGAACTGCCTCAAAATGCTGAAAGCGTTGGCGGCAATTCAAGTTCGTCGTAAGAATCCTCTTAAAAATTAGTGGAAAGGTCGAGGGTGAATTTGTTCTTCGGAATACAAACGTATGAATGCCTTTAGGTTGGAACTGTTAGTTAAAATGTTAAGAGTTCTAAAATCACGCTAAGAAGAAAAATGCTTACTGGGGAGAGACCATTAGCGAATCGTTACTAAGAAAATCTTTCATCAAAAGCCAGGTTGGTTTCAGTGATTTTATAGCGTTGCAAACAGAAAAGAAATAGATATTTACTCCATCTCCCTTAAGATGGAAATGGATATAAAATGCATTGACTTGGAATTTTTTGTCTGCAAGTTTGATCACTCGGGCCCTCCTGCTTAGCGGCTTGTTCCTCGGCCATAGCAGGTGCCGCCCGTGTGTTTTGCTCCTACCCCCTTTGGCCAAATTCAAATTCGATGAAGCACAGGAAACGCCAAATGTGCCACAAATTATTACTCAAACTTTAAACCAACCGCATCTTCCCCCTATTCTTGATTATATTTTTACCCCTTTTACTACTTATGACCTCGGAATCTAAAACAGTCTTGGAGCAGCATGATGGTATTATTAGAAGACATTGCAAAGACCACATCTATATTCGTCATCACAATCGCTTTTGCCCCTTCGAATCATTTGGACACTTAAGTTTTTCACAGAGTTTTAAAAGCGAAATGCATCCACAATCACGCATCGACTTTGCTGTCTGTTTTGCATGGCCTTTTAGCAAATGGAATTAAGAAAATCTCACGCACGCTTGTTGAAGTCCAATTGGCGTCGTGTTTCAAGATGCTGCCAATGATGGAATGCGCCGACAAAATGCAGGCCAAATGCAATAAGTTGATGCCGTAGAGCGCTTTCCAAAATGAAGACGCCATGTATTCCATGCACTAAAAGATCAAAGGCATGCAGTTCAGCAGTGTCGTTTCTGTGAAATTTGTATTAGAAGGCGTGAATGCGTGCAGTTTGAGCGAATTTACAAAAAGGCGAGTTCAATTGAGACAGATTAACTTTGTCCCTTTTACGTAATTTAGCATTGCTATGCTTATGTTAAGCCAGGATGTGTCGTTTTTCATGCGAAAAATAACATAGCATGCCAATATGTTATAAAATTCTTAAAAACGTGGTCTACCACATTAAAGCGATATTCGGGACTTAGCAACAAAGCATTTCGGGCGTTACAATGCTAAGCGATTATTATTCTACCACATTGACTTTGCACAAAAATCTAAGGCATTGCTACTGTTTTCGTTGGTTTTAGCCATCTCTACCATTTTGAAATTATAATTGTTATATATACAAGCAGCTTTGACCATTGGTATGGCGCTAAAAGTAATTCAAACGGCATCCTTTGTTGTAACAAACTTTAATGTTTGCGATCGAGATGAAGTAGACCGAACGAATTAGTTGAATCCGGACAGCCTGGTGTCCGCGATGGCTGGATGCCAGCTTTACAATGAAATTCTAATGTATTACCCATTTTTAACAAACTTCCATCGCTTGGACGAAGACTTTATATTAATTTTTTGGCAATTTGTCAAAAACATTGCTCAAAATGATATTGAAATTTATTTGCTTAAATCGAATCGAATAAGCATTGTAGTTCTTGTTGCACTCTGATTCTTTTAAGGAAATAATGTTCACAATCCACTCGTAGACTTCCATGCATACTTTCGTTTGGTGGTCAAAGTAGGAGCCATTGTTTAAATTACTGCGATAACTATTAAAAGACCTACCGGCAACTGAGACAGCACCACGTTGGCCCTAAGGTTTTGAATTTGCTCATAGCAGAAGCCTTCAAATGATTCCACCTCATCGCGCCCCATTAAGTCAATTAGCCTAGTGATCTCAGACTGCATGAGTGACGTGCCGCTGAACCCGTAGAAAGCCGAGTTCGGGTTCTCAGATTCTGCCACGTCTCCTGAAGGTATTGGCGAAAGGCTGTTGTAGGCTAGTGAAGCATTTCGACGCAACCGAAAGGAGCTCATCTTGAATCTGCCATAAGAGCACTAATTCACCGTCCATAAATACACAATTTTTCATGCAATGTGCAGTGTTGCGCCTGGTAGCCAATGACGTTGTAGTTTTCAACCCATCAAACTAACTACTGTGACAGGATTCTGGGCCAATACGAAAGAGAGAACAGTACAATCACATGCGAGGCAAAGTGACACACTTTCTGGCTGTATTTAAAAACAACGATGCCAAAAAGAAGTCGGACAATGCTTGCTAGTTAATGGTTAACCAACCAGCCAATGTTGAGTGGTATGCGTTTTGTGGCTGAGGTATGCCATTATCTTGAGACAGCGTATCATTACATGAAAACGATTTAGTCTTGTCTCGATATCATATGTGCTAATCTCAAGTCCTCTCAAGCATCACCATAAGTCAATTCAGAGCCATTTTCAGCCATTTTGCAGAGGCAGAGTACACTGTGGTGTCAAAAGAGTCGCCCGCATGGCGCAATCTAAGTTTCGCCTATTTCTGTGCTTTTATCCATTCTAAATTATAAATTTATTTCCGATTAGTTCGCTTCCACCATCTAATTTTACGAATGGCCCACCACATTCAATGCTATTGAGGGCAGAATGAGCATTGCCGATTCTTAGTCGAAAAATGGCAGCCTAGCCAACCTCGCCTAATATCCGTATGGCAAAATATTTAGCTACCGCAATAACTAAAACGCACAACCACAGAGCGCCTTACATGTGGTTTCATCTAAGTGTTCAACCAAAAAAATAATGGCAGTTTTCAATTTTAATGGGGAATAAGTTGTTTTAGTAGAAGGGAAATAAAGACTCATCATTCATTTACAAAGAATCAGACATCCAAGCCCATCCAACAAACGCCTTCTTGCATAGGAACATGAAAGCCTACTCTGCACCAAGCAATTCGATGCATAGAGTGTCCAGCCCATGAGGATTATGCGCACAAAACTCCTCATATTAAGGCTTTAACCGGGGGAAGGAGAGGCAGAAGCTCTGTAGTTGTCCCGGGGACCATGTTGCAACTTTCAAAAGTCAAGCATTACAACGCAAGTTATGTTGCGGCATGGGATGGACAGTGCATTCCCAACCTATGTACAACTTGTAGTTGGAAGTTTGTTTTCAATTAGAACATTTCTCAAATGCTGTTCATTAAGGGCGACCAAATAATGGACCTTATACAATTTCATTCTAGCATCGCTGCTTCACAAAGTAAATTTGTTCATTTCTTTATTTATTCTTCACCAATTTTATCAGTTAGGTTTTTGTACAGAAAAAGAGAAATGTTGGTGTCAAAAATTTACTTTATTTGTTATTTTCAGCAACATGAAATATCTTGAGAGTTCGGAGGTGATTTGGAGAAGGAATCGCACGGTGGAAGAATTATATCACATATTTTTTTTGTCATCAAATGAGTCCAATACGAGACCATGACGAAGCAAGGCGTGATAATTATTGCATTGACAATCCGGTTTCTTGTGAAGACTAGAAACACTTTTCCCATGTTCCTTGTCAAAAGTAGGTGGTATTGTAAGATGAAGAGCTGACGAGAGCAAAATAACATCAACAAAAATCTCTAAATAAGCTTTGAAAGAACTAAATGATGGGAAAAAATTAGGAAAAACATGGAATCATCTCGTATTATTAACAGATACTCCAGCAACACTTTTTATTTTGTCTATTATTGAGGCACAGATGCCTAAATATAATAAAAATAACCATAAGATTAAAGGCTTGTATAAGCGGCCATCTTTCACGTAAATGACAAGTTCGTGCAACGATTATACGATTCGGCATCACGAATGATTCTGGGACAGCTAGCGAGCCAACTAGCTAAAAGTCGTAGACAAAGGTAAAGTACGGTAAGTGCGGCGTTTAATCCTTTGTCTTTACTGGATAAACAGTCTTTTATGAGCATTCTTACTGTAATTGACATCGCTTACTTCCAAAGCGAATGTACCAAACCATGAGAAGAAAACGCTAGCATGATTCCGGCCAAAGTCAGTTGCATTGCGCATAATTAAGATGGCAATAATCTACAAAGATGAAATAATTAATTGGCGTCGAATCTCAAGCAGGTAGTTTTGTTAGCTCAAGTGGCTGCTTATTGCAATGACATAAAAAGCAAGACAAATTGGAAATTCAAATCTGACGTCGTCAAAAATCTGTGTATATTTAATCAGCTTGATGGCAGAGGAAACTTACTGGAATGTAACACCAGTACGGATGGAACCTCGCGTAGGCGTCGTGATTGACGGCAATTGAGAAATAGTAAATGTAAGTCTGGACGGATGAGCAAATGAATGAAACATCACAACTGTGGTTCAAACGTGCGAAATAAGTATTTGGCGAATAAGGATTGGTTTCATTTGTTCTTTGGATAAAAATTGAGGCAAAATTTCTCAAACTTTCGGCAATAGAAGCACATCGTGCATGTGATCAAATTAAATTTTGCAATTGCCATCTTACGAACTTTGATGTTAAAAAAATGCGAATAGTGCTCGGGTCCGATACTTATCCTTTTGTAAGAAAAAACATACTGCAATAATGCCGATGCTCGTTCCAAAAAGGAGACCAATTCTCACTGCGTAGAGGTGGTTACTGTCAGCTTTCTTTGAGCTTTTATCTGTAGATCTGCACATTCGTTTATGCTGAGCAAATACAAATCCACAAAGGAGTCCAAATTGCGATGAATAACGATCAAGTGACCAACGGGCCTGCCATTCATCTTTACCTGATCGTAACGCCCATCCAAGGGGCCTAGAGGGAGGAAAAATAATTCTTCACTCTAATAATCTCGTTTTCACGAAGAAAGGTGAGAGTGAGAAAAATAATAATGCATTGTGTTTAAACACCTCCACATTTATTTCAGACTTAATGTCTCACAAAGCTCCTTGGTTCTTAAATGGATGATTCTACAAAGATGGGATGACATTGGATGACATGGAGATTTACCGCATCTACATTGCGTGGAAGGACAAATTTGTTGATTGAGCATTAAACAACTTAAATCGTATGATCGCGAAAATGCTAAAATGCCTTTACTTAGAGCTTTGCTGTTTTAAAATCCCAGCTCAAATTTTAATGGTCGAATAGTAGCAAAACTTATACATTGAATTCTCAGTCCACTTACTATTCGCGTACAAAGATTTTGAGCTTACCTGGAGAAAAATATGGCATTGAAAAGAGACCTGTGCGTTTTAAGCATTGCGGAAAAGAGAGTTGAAACAACCAGTGCCAACACGAACGCTGCAATCCTTGACTGTTCGTTCACAGACTTCGATATAATGACGAAAATTTGCGTGAGTGCAAGCCAAGATGCCATAGTGATCGCCACCACCGTATAGCAGTAGGTGATGAGACCAACAAAATAGTGGAGGAGATAGGGTTGTTGCAAGCCCAAGCACAATATTATGTTGAGGAAATTCATTCGCAGGGAAACCTTTGAAGAAGAACGAAGCACATCTCACCAGGTAAGTGGAATTCATAATTTTAATAAAATTAAACGAAGCTCCAGCTATAGAAGTGTCACAATTACTTTGCAAAATCTGTAATGACTTTCGATAAAAACGGAGGCAGCGGTGGCTGTGTGACAGCTAAACTTGTTGACGAATATACTTTAATTGTGTGAAAAAAAATGTGCATGAAGATCAACCCTCCTATCGGCAAAGTCCGAGCCAAATCTAGTTTATCGCAGTGTCTCTAAAATTGATGCCACATTTTCTACCTCTTGAAGCTGGCTCATGAGACAAATATTGGCACAGTAGGCATTTCGAAACGTTTAATGGGTGGTAGGCCAATCCACAAGGGCGAAAAGTGACTTTAAAATGTGCATTGAGCCACAAAGGCGAGAGAGTTACCTGAGCATAGCGATAGAGGAGAGCAGCGTAAGTCCTAAGGAGGTGCTTGGGCGAGGAGCACTCCGACAGAGTCTCAAAAGACCAAGATTGAATTCAACGACACGATAAATAATGCATGAGTGTGATTCGGCTGGGTTAAAATGATTAGCTGAAGCTTACCTTTGGAGAAAATTTGTTCCAATAAAAAAGAAAGTGACCGAATCCTGATAAAGTTACGTAAGTTGATACGAAAATGCGCATCAGAATGTACACGGGCAGTACCTGCTCGCTCAAAAAGAAAAAAAGATGAAGCAAATACAGTAATTTCGATTCCCAGTTGTACTCTGCATTCATCCGTTTACCTCAACATACTTAGAAGGATGCATTCATCAGTTTAATTGCATTTGTTAGCAGAGATCATCGAGTGGTACGGCGGTTTAACGAAATTGCTGGTGGTTTACGTTTAAGTCACTTTGGAAGCTTGCAAACACCAGGCGCTCGCACCAAATTGATGGCATATAAGAAAATATATTGTGGATTTCTGACGCCAAATTGTTTCAAGCCAGCATATTTAAATGCAATGCGACAGGAGGGATGGATCAGTGACAGGGACTTAACAAACACCATCTCAAAACGAATATAGACCTGAAGCATTAAAGTATGGTAACTTTTGTCAACATACACCATAGCCGTCAAGATAATGGTAAGCCACGATCAATGCTTGCATCCAGCCTTTAATTTCGTTGGTAAGATCACAGTTCATTGGACCGGGCTTTAACAAAGTGCAAAATAAGTAATGCTTGTAAAATTATACCACAGCAAAGCTTGGTAAATTTTAATGTTGGAGACTAGTTATGAAATAGGGAAAAGAATAGTAGGAGCTGTAATAAGTAAACCTTAAATTTTCATTCACACGTGCCTTTAGAACAGAATAAGTCCAGACAGAGTTTAAAATGATGCAGAAACTAATGACGATAGAGAATCCGACCCATGTGAACATGGGTTTTACAAGTCGGAATGCACCTCTACAAAAAAAAGAAACAAAAATTGATCTCTGCAATAAAGGCCCGCGAAATATTGTCATGAAGGGTAGGCTAAATGCAAGAATCTGCAAAGTTATGAACTATTTTCTTACCTTTCGCATATAGCCACACAGACAACAACGCATCCCGTCAGAAAAAAGCACCCAAAGAGCTGGCGCATCGTATCCATTCGCCTGGCTGGAATTAGGTTGGATTCGCACTTGAAATCGTTCCAAGTGGTCGCATACAATGGTTTTAAATGAATTACACAATACTGCCGAATCTGTTAGCGATTTGCCGGTCGGTGGGCTACCCACCAGGCCTAAGTAGGAATTGCATGAATTGCGCCTGTTGGAGTACAAGCTTAAGGAAATGTTTGAACGCAAAGTTTTATAAAATGACAGACGCACCCGATTTTTTATTGAGGCGTTTCATCATAATTTTCGATGCCGACAGAATCAACCAAGCAATGGGACTTAAAAAATAAGCTGTTAAATGCCTCGTTCAAAGATCGTACAATTAAATGTACGGATTCTTACCTCATCATCCACATGACACCAAGGCGTCTGGCAGTGACATCCGAGAGAACGCCTTTCAGTGCGCCCTACGCAAGCAAGTGGCGAAGATAAGAATCACTTTTCCGAATCACGGTAAAACGGCTCTTATTATAAAGCAGTAAGGTTTTGATAGTGAATTATTAGTCTTTTTCCCATAGTAAGGCGATCATATTATTGAATGAGCAAAGCTGTTTTAGTCTTTCTAGGCATACAGCGATTTCTTACGCTCATAAACGTTGAGCAAAACGTACAAATACACGTTTAAAATGGACTTTGAAGCACTACACAGTCGTACCGTAAAGCTAGCTCAGAAAAGAAGCTCCTTCTGACTGCTGCTTTTATTCTGTCTTTTGCAATTCAATAACTACTTTGACACACGAAAAGCAGGACTAAAGGGTCGATTATGATCAAAGCTGCAGCACTTTAGCATAAGGCCATCTTCTTTCATTTGAGCGCATTGGTTTCAAATTTTGATAATGCTGAAATGGTTTGCAGCTAGACAGCCCTTTCATGCTTCCTCATTCGTCGATTTGCCAGCGGGAAAAAAGTTTAGATTAATTTGTTGTTCATCACTAGCATCTAAAATAATCGCCAAAAGATGCACTTTGCAGGCCTCGACTAATATAAACCATCCTATTAAGTTGCTCTTCATCCAACTCCGATGTGAGGAATTTCCGCAACGAAAATGCTTACCGATCTCTTTGTGGCGAGTTCATATAAGATTCGCATATTTAAAGATACGCAACAGCCCTCACATCCTTGTCGTTGATGTTAAATGGTCTACCCAACGAACGATTGGTGCAAAAGTCATCCAATCGCTTTCTGGATTGATGCCTTCCCACCTTCATTGGTGCATCAGAAGTTGCCTTTGTCTAAGAAAATTGTAAAGTCTGTCTTTTTAATGCTTGTAAGAAGTTTGCCAAGTACTCAGAGGCAAATGCAGTTTGTGGACCTTCCCCAGTATCATCACGGATAAATCTTCCTCTATTACTTGGGTACATCCGGTTTCATTAGTAATTGAGCGACGAATTTTGTGAACCAACATCAGCGTTATGGGACAATGGAATATGATAAGGATTTAATTATAGATTAAAGAGAGAATAGAGAGTATTTTGATGGACATTGCGTGCCTTTTTCCTCTACAGGTATACATTGCCGATCCCTATTTAACTTTTACGAGGCATTAAATTCGGCTCCAAGTGCTGGCTATCCAAAAGTAAACGCAGGAATTATTTCTCAATGGCCACACTGCGAGCTTCTCTTCCTTCGGAAAAAAGTCAATGAAGCAACAGGAATGGAGTTTGTTTAGGGATTGGAGCATTTACATTACTTTTATTTACGACTGCGAATGCTGTGAAGTTAGTTAATTCCTAGAAACATGAAAGGAAACTTCCGCCTGCTTAGGCTACACCATGGAGCTGAGCGATTTTCCCACCGGTGCACATTTAAACTGCCACCAGGTGTTCGTCGCGGGTCGTACTTGGCAGTCTGCCTGTTTTCCGATGAGTTGGTTGCTTAGTTATAATTTTTACCACAGAGCTACTTGGGGACTCGCCAAGTTCGTCTTTGTTGGGATGGCTGGTCCCCTGACCATGCCAGTGGACCCAAGTCCCACTGCATGCCAAACGCAATTTGTTCGAGCATTGTTTGGCCTCTCGGCTTAATGAAATTCATGGAGAGCTACAGGTATCACGTACTTCTGGTCAGATTAATTATTAGTCAAATCACCCCAACTAATGACACATCTCGGATGAATTTCTGCATGAATTTTGAAAAAGTTTACTAGTTCATTTTTGTAGTGATTCGCAGAAGACGACAAAACTGCATAGGTGCATGTTTTGTACCCCACCTGGAAAAGGAGTATGGGGAACGAAACGAAGCCTCGTTAACATGATTGAAAAGTGCTGTCATTAACCAGTAGTACCAGTATATTTGCAGGGTGCATCCTATCCAATGGCGTGTTGACTGGCATTAAAAATGACAGGTTAGAATCAATGCAACTACTGAGAAATTTGTGATTCTTTTCCTCATCTCGACTTTTGTTTCCTACATCCTAGCTTGCCACATAAACTGCCTTCTTGTAAGGCCGTTCCAAACCCTAGCTTATTCCCTCACGCAAACATAGGAGCCAAAGATGGTAAGTGATTCACTCACAACCCGACTTCGCACCCTTTTGCAACGCTTCCAATGTTTCGACCCTATCTAACGATAATAATTCTTTCAATCAGCCAGGACTTAAAAGGCATGTAGCATGAACACAATCAAGGTATTTGTGCACGACCGTACGACCTTGAGGTCCTTTGAGAAAATAAATTTTATCGGTGAGATCAAGGCCGTTTGGAAGTCAGTAAACCCATTTTAGGTGCCGATGATAAAAACTTGAAACACAACTGCAAAGCTTTGTTTATTTGGACCACTCTTTGGCCTTCGGTTACTTACGTGGTCGTTTTGACCGAGCTGCTTGAGCTGGCCTCACGGCCATGTTAGCAGCCCCGTTCCTCCCCCCTCTTGGGTGCATATATTCTGCCACAGACTTAATCTTCTTTCGCCTTCTGGGGATGATAAAGGCGCTACACATCTTTCATTAGGATTTTAAAGAAAATTGATATGAAACCTATTAGAAAATAAGTGATTGTCTTGCGCTTCTCTTAATAAAACTCTAAGCAGGGCCCAACAGCAATATCTATGCTGTAGTGGGCGGCTGGTAGTTTTGTTTAGCACCCATTGGATTGTACTTAGCATTGCACATCCCTAGACTCATAAGCCTTACCCACCCTTGAAGAATTAAGCAAAAATGGAAGACCAATTTACAATGTGCAATCAATAGTATGTCCTATGACCATTGCGCGATGGTATTTCCGTAGAGTCCGAAACGGGTCAGAAAGGATAAAGCAAAGGTGGTGATAGAGTAAAGATTCGGTTTTCCCTGTGTTTAAGAAGTGTCAACAGATTCAAGGTGCGAGCTTCTCTGATTCAGAAGTCTTAAGTGGTTAAGAGATCAAAACTGGAATCCAGAATGAAGTTCAGATAGGCTTGTCACAACTAAGTTGGGGGATCATGCAATCGCCTCTTGATATTTTTGTTGCATTCAGAGCAATCTTTGAAGTCTTAATTAGACAGAGCTATTAAGAACCGTATGTGTGAATGAAGCACAAAGGGACAGGTTGTCACTCAGCATAGCTTGGAGACCATGCCACAGAGCAGAGGTGCAGTTTGTGGGGACTGAGGAACCTGCGCGTTAATCGCACAAGGTTAAACAAATTGCCAGATTTCTTTGTGGAAAAAAGTCGAACTTTGTGCAAACATGTTAGACGATGCTCCAAAATAAGTGCAACCATTGTCTGAAACGAATTAATTAGAAAGCTTTTTTGTAATGCTATGTTCGTCTCTTGAGTGACCGAATTGGCCTAGCCGCGTGGGCTGGCCTCTGAGACATGCTAGCAGCCTCATTCCTTCCGCTCATAGAACATATATGCCCTTCTCTGGTACCTATGTCCGACTTGAAAAGGTATTAAATAAATTGTCACTGACAATTTAGCAGGAAACGTTGCAGTAGTTACCGCGTCTAGCTTCGACAGCGTTTTGGACAACCTTGCGTAATGTTGCGGGCGTTGGCAAGCCTGCATCAACGGGAGGAATTAAGCTGGCATTGGAATCTTCAGTATCCCTCTGGTAGGTATTTTAAATGCTGTAAATTGTTTATTCCTTATGATGGCATCATAAAATCCAAATTCAACTTGGGAAAGAAGTCGCAAAATGCGCAATCGAACTAACGTCCCCACAGATATAAGGTGGTACACTAAGTTCCCTTTCAATATTATTGCTGTCATCATCGAACTATGCCTGAATCACTCCAGTGCAACGTACAAGTGATCACCATCTCGCCTTCTGCCAAAAGACGATCCGATTTTACTTAAATCTAATAAGTAAATACACCATTTGATGGTATGCACTTAAGGATTTATTGCCTCAGAGATGCATTCACTTTCTGTTTCTATTGACGAAATCCAAATAACATCCAGCATTCCTACCAATTAGGAATTCAGAACTTATACCCTCAGCAACACAAGAATTTCTGCGATGATTAAACTAATGCAGCACTGTTTCGAGGAGACAAAAATAACTCGTTCTATGTTGGTACATCCCTGATCAATTCAAATATCTCATTTTCTCTCTCCTTCTTGCGCGTTTCCTTAGGCATTTCTTTGATCTTTCTGGGTTCATATGGCGGAGGAGGTGGAAGGGATTTCATGGCCTATAAAGTATAATGACTATTATCGAGTATTTGTTAATGGATTATGCAGCCTTTGTCAAATGTAAATGCCTGATTTGTACATTTATTTGCTCGGCAATTTATCCATTTATGAGTCCGCCTATAACCCTATAGAAATTACTTTTAACCTATCATTTTTAATGCTCATACATAGAGTTTTGTATTTTCTTAGGAGGAGACGAAATATGGCCAACCTTGGGCGACAAAGGGACGAATCCTTGATTGAAAGGAACGCCACCTTTTTTTGGGGGTGTGTCTTCAGGTGGTTTTGTGGATTTTTGCTGATATGCACGTTCCGAATTACCGAAAATGTTCAGAATTGGCGATTGATAAGTGACCCGATTCCTTTGACGTCGTAAGGGCACTGATAATCGCTCAGCCGCCGCGGTAATCTTCGCTCTGTTGCTAGTTTGCTCTGCTGAGGCTCTAATAAAGGGTCTCTTATAACATACGCGATTCATCCAAACATCTCATGCAGGATAATCCAAAAGCATCCCTTTCGAAAAGGTTTTATTTAAATTATGCGATTCTGAATGCCTTTACTCAGTAAATGGTGTGAATTCTACTAATTCTCATATTAATTTACACAATTTCCCAGGCGCCACTTAGGGCCTGAAAACGTAGGGCTGGCTTGCCATCAAACTAGTTGCAAACACTGACCAACCTTTCAAGTGACTTTGAGAGCAATGAAAATTCGTGGCCGTTCCGAGCAACTCTTGGGTTTTCCGACGGCTGACACTGCTGAGGACTTAAGTGGACTTGACGGCGCTCACGAGCATGTTTCTGCCCTTTGAACTGTTTCTCTTGTGATTCAGCCACTCTTTGTTCGTCCAGCGCCAGCCTCCTTCGCATCTTTTTCAACTCTGACTTGACCTAAACAGGTAAATAGGCACCATCCCTTTTTTAAAAAAAACATCGCTTATGTCATGCTTATAACATTGTCACCGGGAAAACCTACACGATTTGAGCCATCAAGGCGCAAATTCAATAGGTTTTCAATGTACAGTTGCTTATATGCTCCAGATTCTGGTTGTGCTAGGACGTTTGGAAGCTGCCACCCCAACGAAAGACACTTTGGGGCCCAAACTGCATTTGATTCACACAAAATTTTCCAATAACATGAGACCTAAATAAAAATGAATTTCGCTTAGTTGTTCCCATGTATCATTTCCAGATTTTAAAGAAAATGATTTCGGACTGCACATGGATTGCATAGTCTTGTGAAGATTTACGTAAAATACATGTATGGAAATTTACCAAAGTGGCCAAGAGCTACAGAAAAATTATCAAAATAATCCATTGGAAGCAATGAAGAAACAAGTTTTTAAGTTTATATTATCTCTGTAGCGTTCTACATTTTCCCGATTACGTTTAGCTGCAGCGGTAGCAGCACCTCAACGAGAACTGGGCAACTCAAAAGGATACACATTTTGATTGCCGCCCTTCCCCATCAGTAGACAGCCTTTCCATCGTGGCTTCATTAGGGACTTGAGGGATAAACTAATTAGAGCAATAAATAAACCACATTTGAAGGACAATTATCTTCATTTCATTAGATGATTGCCAGAAAATAAGAAAGACATGAAATCATCTCGTTTGGGTATCAAAGACTTCAAAACCGGATATTAAGAGAGCTAAAACTTCGCTTATTTTATAAAGCCATGCCAGTGTTTTTAAAAAATGAATCAGCAGATGAAGCAAGATTTCAGCGTTGTGAGGCATTCTGTTGCCCCCCGCAAGTTGCCCTTATTTTACTTAAGATTGTGTTAGAACTTGGAGATTTTATTTGCTAAAAGACAGTAGTGGCTTCGAAACCACCTCGCAGCAACTTAAATCAAACTATCAGCTAAAAAAAAGTGCCGGTCACGACCAAGCTTTTCCAATTGTATTACTGTTTCTAATAAGTTATATGCATTTGTACACTTGACCCAACTGCTGTCGTTAAAAGCTCTTAAAAATGGATTTAAATGCATAAAGTCATAGGCGCAATCAAAAACTCACTTGAGCTGCTCTACAAAGGCTGCGAGGGTCCAAAAACGAGAATATGTAAAGAGAAACAATACGTGGCAAAATTCTCGTAAAATCAATAGCTGTTTCAGGAACAGTTGACTTGAAGATTTGGTAAATTTCCTTACGTTCGCTTGGCGTAGTTATTTTTAATAAATTCTGAAACAAAGCGACTTTCTCACTAGACGTCCACTGAGTAAACTATCAGCATTGTTTACACCACATTAATTTTTTGCCAGATAGCATACCCATTTGCATATAAGCATGGTTCGTTCCCTATTCAGCTAATCCATTCAGAAAAATTAATGGTCATACATTGTGGGAGACCTTTGGGCGTGAAATCGAAGTCCAACAAGAATTAACGACCCCTCCGTATGAATAGCCTTGGACAGAACCATCCCTCATTTTGAAGTAAAGGAGACGCTTTTATGCATTCCTTTAGGGAGTATAAACAAAAGCCCTAGCTTTTAATTTAAAAATTTAATACATTGCAATAAACAAGAAATTTACTAATAAGTTAAAATAAATGTTTCTTGGTTACCAAAAGTTTTGCATTATTGATGAACACCCAAGATTGTGGATCATTAGGCGCATGATACTCATTTTTGCCCCACTTTTAGGCTTGTGAAAAAAACAAAACTATCAGACGATTAATATAAAGCTGCTGCTACAAAAGAGTAATTTCTAATAAAATGGTTTATCTTTCAATTTAGGATGAGTATTATATCGTCTTTTGCCACGAAGCGGAGTGTAAATGCAAGCCAAGTAGCTTGACAATTTTTTTGTTTAATGTGCATAGTGTAGCATTCCGAGCATCCCAAAAAGAAGGAGAAAAGGCCGGGTGCAGGTCAGAATACGTGTATCCTAGACGGAAAGTAAGGGAACTACTAGCATGGCCGACAGGCCAGACCACGCAGCTTCAAGGTGGCCGCCACCAATATGTCCGACCAACCAACAGCCCAAACAAACAATACGCTACACATAGCACTTAATTTGAAACCATTAAATTCCATACTCGAATGGAAGGGCTTGGAACCCGTTGGCACGGACTGTGTGCCATGGCTCGAGTAAAATACGTATAAATATACATTCAGTGAATTTAAGCGGTTAGGCCGCCTTTGTTCCCATTCTTAGGAGACAGAATGCTCTCAGAAGTCCTTGTTTTATTTAGGAGCCAGGTGCAATGGAAGCAATATAAAACACCTGCGATTTGGAAATGCTGGGCTCCAAAATGCAACGACGTGGTTCCATGACCACTTTGGCATCGCCCTTCGTCTCGGCCTATAAATCGAGATTGAGAACTAAATGACCAATGATTCCGTTGATACCATGCTTTTCGACGCAATTCATAGTACTATTCTAGCAAATTACTGATTTACGAGATAGAGGTCTTCAATCATTCATGCGCTTCGACCCAGCAGGCTGCTAAAGATTATGCCTGGCGTACAATCCAATTTGCAATGATCTATAATGTTTCCTTGTAGCGTTCGGAGTATACCTTGACGATGAAAGAAGACTAAGTATGCAGCAGAATAGATATACATATGTTCGGGAGAGGGGAAAATGGGGCCGCTGGCATGGCCGAGAGGCCAGCCCACGTAATTCGGTCAAAACGGTCGTCCTCGTCTCTACAAAGCCAACCAGCAGCCCAAACAAACAAACTATAACACATCCACCTGCAACGGCACCACTTTCAAGAGAAGCTCATGCCCTCTTGATGAATTTTATAAAACTCCTACTTTACCGTCATTTATTATGAATAGGTATATCTTTTGATAGAAGCTGTAGTCCTGAAGTTACAACGACTCAAAGTGGCATGGTGGAACGTGCAATACTTACATGCAAAAAGGTTGCTCCAAATAAAATCGTGTATGAAGCCATTCAATCCATTCAATAACTGTTAGCATGCAGGAAAGTTTCAGAAGTTCGCACGAACCTCCACTTATTTTGTAATTTGGGAAGATAATCGGTAACGTCATGAGGCAGCTATGATTCATAGACTTTCAACATAATTAAAAGTCCTCAATTGGGACACCAAGTCATGTAAGAATCGTACTTCAAGCTTCAAAGGCATGATATCAGGAGGTAAAGATGTCCAGAAGTAATAGCATTTTATGCTAGCCAGATGAACTTATGCTTGGTACCACCCCCCCTGGGTCCCTAAACTTGAGCAGCAAATCGAAAAAGTTATAGGGCTATGATAGGCAAATGGACTGTCTTCAACATAACCTTTCCTCCATGTAACTATCGTTTTTGAAGGAATGGGTTCCTCTGTGCGGGGAAGTTTCGCTAAGTGATCTCAATCCGATAGCATTCATAGAGTAATCCTCAAATCATTGCTTCGTTCGTCACGGTTGAATCCACACTTCAAAAGGATGTTTAAGTGGGCAACCCTAACTGCCTTCCTTACATGCCATCATGTGGTAAGCTCCCCCCAGGGGAAGTGGAGTAGGCTGTGGATGGCGTGCTGACCAACTCATTCAAATGTTCACATAGAAGGCGTAAAACTGCTCCGTAAGCGAGAGGCCAGAGGTCCGGTTGTCGGAATAGTGACTATGCCCATACGCGATTAAAAAGAAGACGCCCAATCGAGTTTAAAAATCATTCTTCCCGGTGACAAGCCTTTGAAGTCTGCTTACCAACACCTCAGATACACTCGTAGGGCAATCACTTGACAAGGGCAATGAAATTTTGCTATCAAAATTCACACGACCTTATGCATGTAAGATCCAAAGTAAATGCTAGCCACTGAATATGCGTTTTACTGTTTTGGACACCAATGTGCAGCAAATGAGCATAGAAATACAATGTAATAAGCTCGGAGTGCATCAAGATGTACTACAGCTGCCGCGATTTGTACCCTGCTTCCGAAGGTGTGGTGGAAGCGCTTAAAAATCGACACCACAATTGAAGGTGATGCATGGAAGTCAATTACCTGCTCGTCTATGCTGCACACGGTCGAATGATACTGTGTGGCTACCGGCCAGATAAAAGGTAACCTAGAGTTAGACCACCCCAATCGGATGGACGAAGGTCTTGAACGAAAGCGAAACTTCGAAAATCTAGTGCTATGCAAATGGGTACAGGCAATAAAAAATGCCGCATCATGCTTGTTTGGAAATTTATCACATGGTCTTTGAGATGAATGCACACTTACTAAGCACACTCGTACATGCAACCGATCGAGACTTACAACCATATGCTCGCGCTCTGAATTCACGAATCTCGTCGGCGCCATGAGCCAGCACCTGTAGCATTGAAATTGAAAATCCGTCCAGAGTAAGCAGCAACTGCAATGCCACTTCCGAGATCCCAGCAAGGTTAAGAAACGCCAACTATGCCTTAACCATCCCATCAACCCACACAAGCACAAAATTGAGCATGCGTGAGGACCAAGCGACCGAATAGAGAGGAACGCGTTTGGAATGTGAAAATAACTATGTATGTACAATGAGAAAAATGTACAAAATATTTTTCAAGGAATGTGTCAAAGATAATTTTGCTGCGTGTATTTCTCCAAAAGTGAGGTGCAACTTGGTGCTCTAGGAGACTCGCAATCCGTTGATGCCGCACGTTGTTGAACGCGCAGGGCCAACGCCTCGTGGTAACTGAGACTTGATGACGTCGAGGTTGAGGAAATACCACTACCACCAGAGCTAGCCGTAAACTCGCACGGCCGTACATTGACTAAAAAAGAATGCCAAACCATGATACGGTTCTTAGTACGAAGATCTCACATGACTATGCACATAAAGCAACCTACCCTGCTTTAAAGAATCAGCCAAGTACCGCGGCAAGATTGCACACGGCTTTTGGGCATTGATGCACATGGACAGTGACGAAGACGTATCATTCACCTCCTGAAGCCCACATGTTTTATCTAACGAGCTCTCCACTTGGGAAATAGCAAAACTTCCATCCTGCTGAGCATAAACCGATGCTTCGGAAATTGTCTCCGGTAAGCTTTCGATGAAATTTTGTGAATTGGGTGAGATCTGCCCCAGATTTGCATCAGATGGCGCCACAGCCGCAAGCGAGTGGAGCAAACCACTGTAAGAGTCAAAAGGATAGACACATGAAGGATTGGAACATAATTTAGAAAGCGTTCCAGACGAAAATGATACACTACACAATTGAGATACGACCCCAGACCTGCGACACACTGGACAAGTACCCTCCATAAGGCGGCTAAACAATCACGACCGCAAACTCGGAACCAGCGCTACTATGAGCAATCAAATTAAACAGTCATTATGCACCATCATATTTCCGAGTAGATATGTAGAATATGCAAGCCTCAAACTAGTCTCTTGAAGTACGGTTGTGCAGTTATAGTACATAAACAATAGTGAACACACAATTTAATAATTTTATAAATAGCTAATTTGAGCACAGAGGCTGTTTAACATGCCATCGATTGTTTTTTAAGTTCTTTAAGAGCAGTCATGATAAATGCCGGAAAAAAAATCATTGAGACCAAATCAAGCACTGCATAAAATTACTTGCAGATTAACAACTCACTCTATTGCGCTATGCTTCTTATTGGCTTGTAGACATGCTCGCAGTATGGTGGTTACTTTTAAGAATGTTGATGTAAACTGTTTAGTTGTATGGCATTCCGAATTTGCTTTTTACGCCACAATTTTCTAATTTTCTTCATCTTTTCGAACCAGTTTTGTTCTTGTTGTGAAATTTCAATGCTCGGCTTTTTTGATGTCTTTGCAATTTATTTTACCACTGCGGCCTGATCACGCGTTGGCCATTATTCAGATGTAATCTAAATTAGTAAACTCACTGTTTTGTTCTGATAAAAATGTAGTGAATAGCTTCACGCACTTGATCCAACGGAATTATTCAAATTTGCACTGAGGTATTCGTACAATTGATGCTTACTGTAACACCAGCCGGATCACTTTGGTATGGGTACATTTTTTTTGGACTAGCGCACAGAGTCAGCCATAACGATCACCCTGGCAACAAAACTGAAAGGGGACTAAAGTAGGGTGGTTGATTTATTACACTGGGAAGCGGAAAAGTGGAAACAGGGCAAGGAGGAACGCGTAAAACGCATTGAACTCCAGTTGGCGGTAAGGTTAGGCTGCGCACATCCACGTAGAGCACGACTTCACACAATGTAGGAGGGGAAGACGCAGTTTGCATTTTTAGTCTGTTCACTCCTCTCATCGCTGTATGCTGCCATGGCACCCTTTAGGCATCATCACGGGAAGAGTGGTACACTTCTCGAGTCTCGCCGTCCCCTTCTGCGATGGGCTTAACCGTTGACCTGGCAGGCGACCGTTCAAAATGACCACTTATTCCGCTGGAGAGGGTAGTGAAGGAGTAGAGCTTGGTGAGGGACTTCTGCAGTCCCACCGAGGGGGCGGAGGTCTGACGCACTAGGCTTTGCATGCCAATCGACTCGCTGGAGGCCGTGTCGTTGCTTCTGGTAGGTGTCCGGGTAGCCAACTGTTCTGGAGTGGACGGTCGGGGGGGTGATTCAGCGCCGTAGACTTTGTGGGCTTTCTTGTTTAAATTTGAAATGAGCTCGTTTGATATTTGGAAGGCTTCCTCTATCTCCTCCTTCCACTGTGTGATGAGGACTTTATCCTTAACAAAGCATTAATTCTGAGATTAGATGGCACTACACCACTTATCACTAACAATGTACATATGGCCTTAGTGTTAGACTATGAAATTCTAAATAAAGAGATGCTTACACCGGAAGTAATGATGATTTTGGAGTCGTTCTTCAAGGTAATGGTCAAGCAATTGTCCATTTTATACATTCGTTGAAAATTCCGTGAAACCTCTCGGATATCAACCATAGATATCAGCTACAAAGTCGATGAAAAAGAAATGACAAAAGTGCTTTCGTTACATCATTTGAAATGTTACAATTACTGCCATTCAGCAACCATTTTTGCAGTTTTAATGTTTTCTAGGGTGGAGTCATGTGCAAGCGATGATTTTTAGACCAACACTAAGGCATACTGCATCTCAAGGCTGCCAATTTGCAATCGTAAGAGGCATCCAAGTGAAACAAGAACACGCAGCAGGCGGTAATATCTTTGCTATTAGCCGTCGGTGTAAATATTACGTGCAAGCCCAGCCATCGCTTATAAAGGTGACGGGCAATCGTGGTATTGCACGAATAGAATGTGGTGATGGAGCTCCTTTTAATTTATAATAGACAAATTCACCATGATAACCACTAGAGCAGCCATTTCTACAGGTCTCAACTTGCGAAACACCACCCATTGTAAAATTAACATAGGGGTGAATTTTTTCGGAATTATGATGAATACAAATTCTCACGAACATGTGCAATTTTTAAGCTTGTTTATCACTCTGGGATGGGTCAGGGATGCAGACAAATGCTCCCATGTTAAAATAGGTAGCTTTTTTATTTTTTACTTGATAAATTAGAAGTTTCAGTTTGACATGAGGGCTTTTCACGTATTTGTAAAAGATTCCTCATTACCTCGACTCCCTTTTTGACAACAGTTCCATCTCTCGACTTGCTGTACAATTCAAGCCGATTAGGGAAGAGCCGGAGGAATTTGCGCTGCCATGTCTGAAAAAAGGGTCCCACGAGCTTGAGAATGTCACCTTCAACAATGCAATCGGAGTTTAGCTGAGTAGAGTGTGGATCGGTGCTGATGGAGATCTCCCCTGTAGAACAGTCGGAGTTCGAGGTGGACAAGGCTTTCTGGCTGGAAGATGAGGAGATGAAGGGAGAACTGTTGGATGCAGGAGCGGTATTAGGTAATGGGACGTTGGAGTGCTGAGACCCCTGTTGCTGCTGCTGTTTTGAACGGCGCTTATTTTCAATTCTATCGGTCTCCTGATTGACCACGTCAAACACCGTCTCCGCAATCTCTAGCTGCCATCGCTCAGACACCACCAGTGGAAAATCCTTGTAGGGTTCAAGGTCACTCTCAGTCAGCTAGAGACGTGAGGATAAAGGCAATACTTGGAGGACCGCCATGACTATTAAAAGACCATAAAAGTCCTATCCATAATTATTACGGGCGCGTTAATGTAGAATGAATGCATGCAAGCATCGCGCATTAATCTAACCCTAGCGTTCAATATTTTCTTTATTTTTTGCTTTAATTAGACTCAAATTCCATTTAAACATCTTGTTTATGCTACTAACAAACTTTCGCTTAGGTAAAACACAAAATCTCCCACGTTAAAAATTCATACATAATCCATGTAGTTGAGAGGCACAACAGTGACCTTTTTTGCAATAACTTTGCATGAAAATAGGCCAGTACTCTGCTACTGGGTCCCTGATTTTAACCAGTTTTTGCACGAAAGGCCATTTAAGATGCGCCAAGCCCTTGTACAACAGTGACATGCACACGAACATAAGCACTTTTACAGAAAGGGTGCAAAAAACAACAAATGAAGTGAGAACGCAAAATTTAAGGAGAAAATCCTTGAAAGCGACTTAAGGATTTGATATTCCCTTGATGAAGTGCCGAATGACTTAATGAACATCACTCTTGGGTTTAGTAAATGTTTGACAACACGAACACTTTGTTAATGCTAAGAGATTGGCACAGAGAATACACTAAAAGCAATAGGCAGTCATTTCAGTGAATTCGATGGTATGAAGGTCAGTTGAGGTGCGTGAATTTTGTACTAGAGCTGTTAGTTTCTAGGAAAGTAGGGTAAATTCGCCCCGACTACATTGCACGATTCTACCACCCTATCCATTGATAAAATCAGAGGTCAGTCTTGGTGGCATACTAACAATTTTCAAGCCTTCATACCTAAATCTAAATAAAATTTAATCAAGTTTGAGTGACAGCCATTATGCCATCCATTTAAGTTCTCCTGATTGCGCTTCAACAGGGTTCAAAAAGGCTACATCGTCTTTTTCTTATTCCAGCAAAAACTATGAGCATGCTCAAATGATCCCCTTCGGAAGTTTTTTGCTTCTTTACCATTTATAAACTGTTTTTAGCGCTTCACGGTTTATGTTATGCTAGGGCTGCCATCAAAGTTAGCAGATAGTTTCGAAAACACGGGAGAATCGAGAGCCTCTTTTCTAAAATAGGACGAGTGCATGCTCATTTTTGAAACGAAAGAGTTGCGGAACCAGCAGCTTATTTGTCAATCAACAGTAGTGCACCACCTCGCCAGGAACCACAACCGCCAATGTGAATTTTTTTCCTCAATCAGTTCTTCTTCTACAAAAAGCACAAACATTGCAATGTTCTTTGTCTTCGTAAGATGTCTGCAAGCAAAGACTCGAATGCAAGTTATGTTTTTCTGACCAAGTTAGGAATATTCCGCTTCGATGCCTAGTTTAGCATTAAACGCCAGGCATGCAAAAAATCATCAAACCCTTGAAACACCCAAATGTGTTTTCCGCCGCTTTCTCATAAGATACAAGTGATGATAGTGACTTCATAAGAGATTTATTTCATGAACTCTGTTTGGCGTAAAAAAAGCTTTAAGCACACGTGTTTTTTGGTCACCAGTAGTATTTATTCATATGGCCTTATTTACACTGTTTATTGTGTCGTTTTACCCATCAATTGAAGGAAAGCCGAATTACTTGGGTGCACAATTGTTTTCTTGCACATTTAGCAAACAAATAAAAAAAATATTATTCAGCGTTTTTAGGCAGAATGCTCCCAGTCTACCATTACCATCAACAAATGTTGTGTTGCATAAAATTGTAGGGTGTAAAACTTATAAAAAACCCATAAACTACGGTGATTTATGCATCGTTTTAACTAGCGTAGTGTTTACTTAGGTTAAAGCGGATTTTCTTAGTTGTCTGCTTGAAGAAAAAAAGCAAATCCCACGAAACTCTATTAGATGAGCATGAGGTGCAATAAGGGGCAACGTACTTTAATATATTTGGTGTCCTCTTCATCGAAGGATCCGATGTCGAACGCATCGGCAGCATTGACTTCACCTCGTGGGGGGATGAGGGGCGGGGGGTATCTGCGGTGATACACCAGCTGCCAGTCAATATCTTTAAAGAACTCGTGCTCTCTAACTTCCAAAGATCTGCAATCAAGTGGAAACAAAAACAAGTTAATGTTGAATGTTTGAACGAGGCTGCGCATTCCTCACAGTGTCTCGAAATTGCGCAATCAATTTGATTTTCACGTGATTTAAAATCTAATCCAAGAATTGTTTTAGAGGCATCAAGGCATATCTGCGATTCCAATAGAATATTTGATAATGCAGTGCTTCAATTTACCTTAAAATACCTTTATGTCTCTTAAACATCTTGAGGATACATGGAGTACATAACTTGTAATGCTGGCTTGGATTTTACTACGATTAAAATTAACGCTTGAAGCAGCAGCAAAACTAAGGAATGCAAGGCGGCCCTTCTACATGTTTACGATGCTTTTTGGGAATAGTACACGCAAGCTTTAAACGACTGTGGTTGAATCTTTACTTGACGTAAATCCGTGACCAATGCGTCCCCTATTTTGTAAATGGTCCACGACTTATCGGTTTAAAGTGGTGAGGATTCATATCATTTATTTTTTGCATTAAGCACGCAGTCTTAGAGAATTTCTTAGGTCCTTCAAGTTTAGCTTAGGTTCTCAATCGCACATTTTAGACACCGCAATGAAGGAAGATAGTTTTGATGTGTTTTGCATTTGGCCTAAAAGGTGCGAAAAGTTGTTATAGCAGAACTTAAAAACTTAACTCTTTTTCCAACTGAAGGCTGAGCAACTAGCCTTAAGACTCAAATGCGAAAATGACCGGTCTTCTAATGATAATCATCTCCTTGTTAGCACAAGCACCTAGAATGAGTAATGGACTGTAAATGCTATAGCATGGACACTTAAAAAATAGAACCTTCAAATATCGAAAAGAAGAATGTAAACGGTTCAGTGAATTTGGTGGCACTAAAGCAACACAAGTTGCAATTGTTGGTGGCCAAGGGCTATGCGCACACCTAAAAAGGGTTGGGAAAATCAGCATGATTTCTGAAAAAAACGACACACTGATTACACTCTGTAGCTAGGTGAATGCTCGTGCACGTCCAAGGGATAAAAGACTCGACAAGGGATGGCATTAAAATGTCCTCACTAAACGGCCAATGCATTCTGTCCAGTATCACTCGACAACACCATACTTGCAAATGCAGACTTTATAAAACAAACTTAGGTACCGAATATTGCTGTAATTGCTTTATTTGCAAACACGCTCCTTTTTTACTAGCGTAAACCAGTGCGCACAGAACACTGACGCCAGCGCAACGAGCAGAGAGAAGGAATGCTCAGGACTTGAATTTTTTCCAAAATAATTTAAGATTAAAGCTGGAATTGCACCGTTTTACCAAACAATGATTGGCTAGAATGAAAACTGGTAAATAGAAGGCCAGTATCTCCAGTAATCAGGATTTTGCATGTTTTCCCATGGGATTTGAATTTAAGGGATGGGTTCTTTAGCGCGTGCGAGGAACGAACCATTCAAGTATGACTCGCTGCGGTTGGTCACGGAATTGCGTATTTTGAGAAAATAAAATGCCAAAGTGACTAATTAAGGGAAAAATTTCACCCTTTGAAAATGAGAGTGTAAGCCCGCCTCATCAAAGCGAAAACTGCCAATCACGTATGTGCCGTGGATAAGGGCATTATCGTGTAATTGCAATCATTTCCATTTGTTGTCATCAACTTCCAACAAGAATGGTGCCGTAGAATTTGGTGAGCACATCTTTGGATTCCGTGGCTTTACCCAAAAAATTATTTCAAATGAATGAGCATATCCACTCTTAAGGTTTGCGCGCTCTTGCATTGCACTCGTGTGAGATAAAAAAAGTAGCCCATATCGGAAGAATCTGGATTCTGTCAAACATTGTGAATTCAAGAGTGGCTCTAGAAATTAAACATTCATAAATACCGGTAATATTTAATGGTAAAGTGCTATGATAAAGTCGCCATGATAATTCCAAGAAGTTTTAATGTCAGTTCGGTTTGATTTGGAAAGAGGTATTTTGTTACACCAAAAAATCAAGGCTTTCAAAACATGGGTATTAAGCTGCCAATTCTATTAAAATAATATACATAATGTCTTTTTAAAGTGACCAAAAATAATGTTTAAATGATAAATAAACTTGTGCAGTGTCAAGTCCCAAAATTGCTCAACGCTCAGAAAAATAACTTAACAAAGTATCATAATACACATGCAACTGTTTCATAAATCGGATGAATTTCAGTAGGCCATGTTTTAATAAGGAGATATTTTTTCATTAAAATATTCGGGCCGACCAAATATCCAGATGCCGTTTTTTCGTGCTGAAATGAATCGCATCCATAAACTGCGGAACATATTCTTAATCCATTTTGCATCAAATGCAAATTATTAAAGGACCTGTTTACGCACAGCGCACCTTCAGGCTGCTCAAAAAGCCTGCTACTTAAAGTGAAAAAAAATGAACAAAAACAATCCCTTCACCTATTAATAAAATTAAAGAGGATTTCTCTTTAACCAAAATTAAGCCACTCGAAGTAAAACACAAATTTAACGTTAATTGCATTTCTTTCATTGTTGTGTGTCAATAAAGCATGTTTGACAAAATAGTCGTAGCTATTAATGTGCTTCCAGCGTTGTTAAAATATGCCACTTCGGCACGTAGCGTTGACTGGCATTGCAGATAAATATTGTCATGTGCCTACTAAACCTGGGTAAAGTACTACTTTCTGATGGCGATTGTTGAAATAGCAAAGCAGCATCCTAGGAACACCAAGTAAACTTGGCAACTTTGCTCCTTTTATGAACATTTGTTTTTAATTATAGCCAGTGGTTCTCTTGATCATAGCTGGTCTTGACTGCTTACGGTGATGCGAGACGAATGGAGTTGGATTGCAAAGTAATGCATTTGCAAAAATTTTGATGGACGTACCCGCGACCCATGCAGCCTAAACGGCAATCAACATCTCGGGCCAGAAGTTTGGAGAGGAGGTTGTACATTTCTGGAGAGAGATCTTCAGGAAGTTCAATGTCCTGTCGTTGAGGAAAACATGGGAGCTAAATTATAGGCCAACAAAAAGCTTAATTTTAACGCTAAGGTGGCACATAGCGATTAAAACCCGCTACACGAACAGTTGCTATTAAATTAGTTACAAATTTAAAATTCTGTTGCCAATATTCAATTAACGAATGAGTAAGAAAACTATACTGATTCCCATTTGAGAAATTTGTTTCGATGAAAAAGTTCATCTCACCCACCTCGTCGGATACTAGATAAAGCAACGAGACGAGCAGGAGAGTTGAGAGACTCAGTACTCACCATGGTCATGGTCATGCGGTCGATTTCGTGCTTGTCCCGCACTTTGTGATGCCGAAAGGGACTGTGCCCACGGAGAAGTTTGTAGAGCATGCAGCCCAATGAGAACCAGTCGGCGGAGGAATCGTAGGACCGCCCACGTTGTAGCACCTCTGGTGCCATGTAGCCGTGCGTACCAACGCTGGCGTGCGGTCGCTTCCGCAAAAAGTCACAGGCCAGTCCGAGGTCGCTGATTCGCACGTGGCCAAACTCGTCCAACAGGATATTTGCAGGCTGCATCAGTAAAGAATTAGATAAAATTCGCTTTAGGTGCTTTATGCAAAGTAAGTTTGCTAACGCTGGATATTGAAGCCCATGCCCACGACTTGGAGAACGCAATTCCCACTATATCCGATGGTTATAATGCATAAGGTCTTTTAAGGTTTAAACGGCTTCACCAAGCAACCCATATTTTCGGCATGGAAATGAAAAGTGATCATGAAACTGCTTGAGTGTAAAATAAGCTAGATGATTGACAAAATCTACAAGCCAACAAACGGATAAAACAATTAAAGCATCATTCCAAAGCTTTGCCATGTTACCCGATTTTCTGCAAATTTGCACCTAGTCACAGTAAAGAATGCGGATGGAAGACAATGTAATCCAGTATTTTGCTTTAAGCCCACAGACACAGAGCGGAAGTAAACACCTTTAAATTGTGCTGCGTCGCGAACCCCACGGAAATAGATTCTAAACAGTTCTCTACTACGAAAAAACTGCACAACATTCGTTCATTTAGACAAGACGAAAGCAGTATGTAATTCAATTCCATATTATGGAAATGACAAGCAAGCAGTGGAAGTGGGTGGCTGAATGTAAAATACGAGTGAATAAATAATTACGAAATTCCTTCGTTTTTCAGGCATTCTTGCTTGTCAAAACAGAGTCAATTATTTTAGCACTTCCTGAATTCATCCCAACTAAGAAAGATAAAAGGCAGATCTAACTTCTGTCATCTTTTGTAGGGGTCTCTCAACTTCTAAACTTGACTGCGAGAGTACATGCATCTGCTCATTTATTTGATCTTTCAGGTTTTGATTTATTTTTAGTACCACCGAAAACCTTTCCTTTATATACATTGAGATGATTTACGCAATAAACTGGCACTATGATTTGGAACAATGCAGATTGATCGAGAGACTAAAACCTAGTAAATTCTAAAAAGAAATAAAAAAAACAGATTTTGATAAGTCAAACCTTTAAATCACGGTAGACGATGAAGCGATTATGCATATGCTCCAGGCCGAGGATCACCTCTGCGGCGTAGAAGCGTACCTCTGACTCGCTGAAGACGTTGTGCTGCGTTAGATGATAGTGCAGGTCGCCGCCGTTCATTAGATCAAGAATGAAGCATAGTTTTTCTGGCGTTTGGAAAGCATACGTCATGCAGACTATGAAGGGGCATCCTTCCTGAAAATCAAGGCAATGTTTCAAATCATAACTATCTGTCCTTTTGCATTATTGACTTACCAGACAATGCCATAGACATAATTCTTAGGAATTCTGCTAGTGAATTTCAATCAAAAAATTGTCGAATAGTTCTATTGAGTAGTTTATTAAAGCTACTGTGGCGCATCGGCATGTATGTTGTACGAAAGATGGTTGGAACAATGAATGAAGGGACATAGGAATTACGCACGTCAAGCATATTCCGTACGAGACGATTTCAAGTAGTCAAGTCTGTGTAAGCGCCATTTTAAGTGTCAAAAACTCTCACGCTGCAAAAAACTATTGAATAAGCCCGTCTTAACAAGCAATGTACTTAAGGGATAAGCAGGATGTTACCTTATGTTCTAACGGTCAGTGTGCCTCAAATATAAAATTGAGCAACAACTCAATTTGCACAATCAATTTATTAGACTTACATAATCAGTTCAGAAAGTAAAATCATTTAGAATCAGCCACAGAAATTCATACCAGGGAAGGAGGGTGACACACCTGTTAGAAAACTACTGCATGATTTTCAAGGTTTATCCATTAATCAGTAAATTTATATGAGCTTATAATTAGCACTGGTAGCTGTGGAAATAAGTCCAACAGTCCAGTAAGCAATTTCCAAACTGTGATTAAAATAAGATAAAAGTAAAGTTTGCACAACCGCCATGCTTCGTATACGATGGGTGTTTTATGCACCATCAGCATGGCTCTGAAAAAATTTATCAGAATTTCGTTTGCCTAAAGAAAGCCTTTAGATCGTTTCTATTTTAATTTTCATTAATAGTAAAAGAGCTCCTCGTTCATATCACAAAACATGACCCTTTACTTCAGTCTACAGGTTGGTCAAATTTTCAAACCAGGATTAGCACACTCAGTTTACTTAAAGGTCGCAAAGTTGGTTTAATTGGCCTTAAACGTCACTTATGCAGAATTAAATGAATCACTTGTACTTCATGCCAGTTGTTCAAATGTTTTACTACTTTAATTTAAGCCAACATAAATAAATCGCATCCACTGAGACCGTGCGAGCAGCGCCTAATTGCGAGAAGCACACAAGGTCCAAAGTAAGCGGCTGGCTTGGTTTTCAAAGAAGAGACATATTGTGGCAACGAAGTGTGCAATTTACCTCATAAAGAGTCACTTTGAATGTTTGTAATCGGCACCATATTCCATGAAGCTAGTGTGTTAACCTGAGGAAGACCTCAAGCGTAAAAAAATCTGGGTTTGATAATGCTGTACAACTGCCCGTTGCATTATATGCACCATTTTTGCCTTCTTTTCAGGCCAATTTTAGATAACTGGCTAGCGTGTGAGCTAAATTTTAACGATCGATGATTTAGCTACAAAAATTCATTTCGAAAAATGAGTTTTGACTCGACATATTCCCGAAAAATCGGGCAACTGAATACCGTGACCCGTATCAGCAGTTAAAAGCGGTGGTACTGGTGATCATACAGTTGCATGAAGAAAATCTGAGGGAATGCTGCCATTAGGCTCAAATACCAACGTGGTACCAGAGTCTCAGATCCTGTCCCTCGTTTGACCAATGGAGTTTCATAAGTAAAAAAGATGGAAGCTAAGCCTCTTGTGTGTATGGAAGGCATCAATACGCATTTTCTAATTGCTCCTTAATGCTAGACTGCTCAACAAGCGTCAAAATGCTGCTACAAACGCACGGTTTTACATTCGTGCTCGCCTCTCCCAAAAAATGCTCGAGTTTCATACAACCCCATGGGCAATATACATTCCGTGAAGAGTGATCTTGATGCATCCATGATTTCATTTCGAATAGCATAACAGGTGCAGTTTACTTCATGGAATCGAACAATATTCATATTCACATTGACAACCAAATCATGTCAATTGCTCTTAAATTGCGCGTATCCAATTTTGAGCGTGATGTGAGTAAATACACCTCTATTAGATGTGTCTGCCGAAATGACAATGAAAGGCGGATTTTGTTGCAAGTGAAAGTTAATCGCTTATCAGAGTGATTTAGCTGATTGAAACCTACCATAATACGAAGATTAGTCATGGAACTGAGGTGCTGGCCAGCTTAGTAAAAAAGCGGTGCTGATTTGATTTACCATTGCCGACAAAAAGTTGCCACCTTGTCAACAAATATAGTTCCTACATGTGTGGTCTTCTCGAACGCACGAGATTTCTAGTGACTGCATTTAAAATTTCTGAATGCGATAAACTCGAAAAATCCTCTACGCAGGCGCATTGATCAGCAAGATCCATTTTTAGTGTAAATTTATCCAAAGAAGCAAGTGGCCATTCCAATTCAATTTTGTGTCTAAAATGCAAGATAAATGCCCTTTTATCAGGTTCTGTAGTGCGGCAAGTAAGGCATTTGAAGATCCGTGGTAGTTATAAGATCGTGCATGTTCATTGTAATAGTTCTGAGCAGGTAATAAACACATGTGATTCTGCGTTTTACATTTTGAAAGTCCACCCCATAGTTCACATAGACCCTCTTCAAAATTTAACAGCTGTGGGATTATTGAGGCAAAAGTCGACTCTACAATACCATCATAGAGAGCTTTATTTTAGCAGATAGGTCCTACCACCTTGAAGTATTCTGCGAATTGCCAACTTCAAATTAGTGGTTCCTTCGCTTACACCAAAATGTATGCCACTGCATTCACACACTTTATTTGCGCATGAACGCCTAAGGAAAACAAAAATTAACAAATAATCCAGGTTTATAATAGGTAGAAAGAAAAATTGACTCAAGGCAAGTCACTGAGAATCGGTACAAGAGTAGACCTATAATAATAGCAAGGAATTCCAACAGTAAAAGATAGTGCAGTTTTCTTATGTATGTCTGCATTCATTAATTTTGGTTGCATAATATTTTGGATGGAATAAATCTCACGATTGTGCTACATTATTAGGTGATAACAGCCCAGGAAACGCTGACGCAGTACCAAACTTTATTCTCTACCATATGTTCCACTAGAAAAAGGGTTGGACGCCTCTTATTAAATCTTAGACTTGTCGATGCACAAGCAACATGGGGCATGGCGATAGAATGGCTTTTTGACAGAATTACTGGCAAAATGCATGATACACAAAAACCTAGAGTGGTCCTGTCATTCAACCATAAAGACTGCAAAAATGGCTTCTGCACAATCATGGAATGCTAAAGTTAATCAATCATACGAAAAATTATTTTACTTGTGGCTATATGTTGCTAAAATGATAACTTATACATTTAATTGAGTTCAGGTAGCAATTTCAAGAGGTACGGAATTGCCCAAGGAGGGTAAAATAGGAGCAATTAAATCAAAATATCCTTACCCCTGTGCTAACAAGGGAAAGCATAGCCCTTTCGTTCAAAGCCAATGATTCTCCACCCTTCATTTTGATCCGCTTTTTATCCAAGCATTTCATGGCATACCTAAAGATAATTCCAGAAATCAAAATGAGAGTACAAATTATGAGTCGACCCTAATCAGGTGCTACGGCAATCACTTGGATAAATAACCTCAGTGAACACTTTCACGCAAAAAAAACAGAGCAATTCTAGTGCCATAAAAAATAAAAAAACTTAAATTAGTCCAAAAGTTATGAAAAATAACAATAACTGTTGCTTTTACTTACGAATTATTGCAAAATAAGCTAGTTAATTAGTGTTTTAAAAAGCAGAACCTATTCCTCTCCACAGCGATCCATGCGAATCCATACGAAATTCGGATTGAATTTTTGCGTGCATCCACATAATACGCAAATTCCCATCTTCGGAGTACAACTAGCCTTGTGATTATTTTTCAAGATAAACATGCTGCCCAAATAAAACGAAATCACCAAGCACCTACTATAAAAATGAAAAGCTCAGGCAACAAAGATGCAAAACATTCACTTAAAAAGTAAATTGCTTCCCTTTTTAAAAAAAATTCCTCGCAACTAGTTGATTGTGGACATAATTAGCAGATGACGCAAAGATGGGTGGGCATAAGCGGGATGCGAACATTCAAATATTTGCAAAAATAATGAACTTCGACAAGTTTTTGAGTTATGTGCATCAACAAGCTATTTTCACGATGAGTTCTGTTCTGTGTTTGCAGTCAGCGGAGCCAAAATATTTGTGCACTTACTCGGCGAAATTCATTAGAACAATAAATTTCATCGTCACTTTATGAAGAAAACGCATTAGGCCGTTAGCTGTGCAAGTTGTACAAGGAATAACTAAGCAGAAGTCCCTATTATGCACAAAAGACCAAAGACGTGAAAGCACGAGTAGGGAATTAATTACCAAAGTCCACCCATTGAACAAGTATCTTGGGCTTCAAGTCAAAATCGCATACAGCGCTTTAGCATAAGCTTCCTCCCCCTCTCAACGTCATTTGTGATAACTGTGCATAGATGCCTCAGAGCTTCATCCACCTGCCATAAAATAAGTTATGTAGGGTGCTGAATTAACAAAATGGACACCTGATGATGGAAGAATTTGTGCAAGTGCACTTTGAGCAATATTAAATTACTTCTAGTGGCACTTATTAAAAAAGGTCTACAATCATGTCGATAAATGCATTCACTCCATTTGTACTGCAAACAAGTAATTTAATGAATATTTTCATTTATATATACATTTAAAATCTGGAAAAAGCACTCGCATGTGATTTCTTGACGGGGTCACAGATGTTAGTTAACGGAACTTATTCGTTTTTTTTCGGACGAATACACACCACGGTGCTGCATAGTAAGGATCACCTTTCACAATTCCAAACCAATTCTAAAATACCCACCTTTTCACAAATTAAGGGTTCCAGGAATGAATGGACAATCACAATCGTTACTACTCTATCACATTTTTTGCGGGAAGAGTACTGTTTTAGGCAATAAAACAAATCTTTTGGGAAAAAAAATTCTTCAAAACGCTTAAAAGTTGTCTTGTTGGTGCGGATTATTCCCCTCTATTTCCATCTACGTGCAAAAATGTGCTCA
This sequence comes from Taenia pisiformis, assembly GCA_023968675.1. Lineage (NCBI taxonomy): Eukaryota > Metazoa > Platyhelminthes > Cestoda > Cyclophyllidea > Taeniidae > Taenia > Taenia pisiformis. The sequence continues at coordinate 15,903,148 of CM043733.1, read as the reverse complement.
ATCATACCATACGACCAGAGAATGTCATAAAAGATGCGACAATATGAAAAATAAGAACTCGTCATTATCAAATTGAAGTCAATTCAATCTTGTCTTAGATAAACCTAGCTATCAAAAAAAAGCCGCAACTTACGCCCATTTTCTTCAACGTCTTAGTTGACTCACCTAATTATTTTTTTAATGAGCAACGTTTCTCGAAGAATCAAGCTCTGTTTGTTTTAATTCTTACACCTGCGCCTTCTCACAACACCTTAAAAATTTCGAATTCTGAAATTGCTGTGCTAATGACCACACTGACTGCGCAGACGCCCATAAAAGAACAACCAATGGTGGGATAGTATTCTTTCTCTTTACCACAGTTGCTTTCTGTCATATGAACGGGGCACGTTCCCGTGTTACACGGGATCACCAAGATGAATGAAAAAATAGGAGGAACAAATGAAAGTAGCTTTTATGCAATAGGCGAAATGCATGGATTCTGAGGCTTTTGACAATGTACACAATGGTTCTATTTTTTCATTATAGCCTCGTAAAAACCGTGATGCGTCCAGTGCTTCCTCTCGAGAAACGGCAATAATAATACAAAGGCCCTCACATTTTTCCAGTATCCGTTTTGCGGCAGCCATAAACCTCACCAAATCCACCCCGGCCGATTATTCGGTGGACACTGAAGTCATTTGCTGTGAGCTTTGGAGAGAAAGACATTAATAAAATACTTGGTACTTTTACCCTATGCAACTAGCTACACTGAAGAAATCATTTTGCCATACGCTGGGCTATATTCTGAAAGCCTAGTAAATTATGCAAGAGTCACAACTCATTTAAGTGTAAGGTCTCCCAGGCTAAGATAAACACGCGACAGCAAGGCCATTCGCGCTTCTCAAAATCGTGTTAAATTTTGGGTTTTGACTCGCAAAGTGCACTCATCCATTTCCATGGGAAAAAACTAAGGCACGATATCTGGGATGCACCTACACCAGCTGCATTCAACATTGCCCGACAAAGTAAAACTGATTGATTGTATGTCGTGTACCAAAAAAGATGCCATAGGTATTACCGAACAACAATGCAAACGCAATCGGTAAAACGGCATAACGCTATGGTTACAATTTATTGCATCCTACTTTCCAATTACCGACTCCTTTTTCGATTCAAAATCCCTTTCTGTTGATGAAATCCAAATATATCCGGCGAGCTTCCTGTGTTTTAGCTTCCCCACCTAGTCTATGCTTAAAGTAATTGAATTAAATGTAAGAAATAATTGTTCTAAGCCAATCGGCGGAGAGATAACGATGACATACGTTCAAATTGAGCTCCAGATTCTTCCACTGGCAAAAACGAGTAAATCTAGGGGAACGAATAAATGCATCAAAGATGTCACCGCGGATCGATTCGCAAATCTCCTGGAGGTAGGGCTAAATATCAACACAAAGACAGTCTTAAATAGGTAATAATGCTAAAGTGTCATAAGGAGTCTCAGACACTCATAACGCAGCATAAAATGACGATGAAAAAAAATAAGCATTTATAGGGGATTCAAAAATACCTTACCGAGAAAGTGTCTGGAGGAAGCAATCGGGTTCGCTGTGCACTTGTTAGGAGATCCAACACCCGGGCAACGGTTTCCTTTGAGAATTCCTAAAAAAATCGTAAAAACTACGTTCACGCAAAATCTACTATTGTAGAATGTTTTAAAGCATCGTTCAGCCCAACGTCGGGGCAATCGAGCCACTGAAGTTAAAACGCATGTGAATTTGATAAGTATGGGTATCCAATGAATAGCATAAAAGTGCAAGAGCTGCACTAAGTGAATGCGTTAACTGGAAATGTTAATGTTAGGTTGAACCCTCCGACACAAATCGATCGGTTCCATATTTTGCCCCATCATTTCTAAAAACAACCATCTCCTTATTTAAACGGTATACGATAAACAGGCCATGCCCAAAATTTTATATAAATGCAGAATTCATAGACAGGCAGTAATGCTTGATTTATTTACTATTGAGCCCTGTAAAAACTAAATTCGATTATTAAAAAGGTAGGCACTACAATAGTAGGTCATTACTGATGGCTAACGGAAATAGAAATTAAAGCAGCTAAATTTTGACCTAAGAAGTTTTGGCCGCTAAGGCCGTTGTTTGCTTAAACAGACCACAGAAATAATGTATGCGATATTGCACGACTATTTTGACTTTTGCTTTTGGTAAATCAGTTTGTAAATGTCCCAGGAGCTACAAAATACCTTCCTCGGTCATACCATCGCTTTTTAGTATCATATTACGTGCATCGAACAAAATGTGCTGGTAAAAACACTTCATTGCTGCATTATTTGATCTTCGTAGATTCGTTTCACTAAAAACCAATCACCATCTCGGATGTGCGAACAGCAATGAAGCAGCAGCAGCAGCAGCAGCAGCAGTAGCAGCTAACAGCGAATGTCAGAGCGGCGAAAGATTTGTTGAAACACTTATGATTGGACGCTCTCAAGCATAATTTTGGTTTTCCCGCACATGGATAGAGCATTTAAGAAATATTGTAGTTTTTAAAGGTTCAAAGTTATGCCATTCCCATTTCACCGTATATTCACATGCTGATAAGCTAAGCGCAGAGCTTTGTTGGTAGAGCCATGAAATGGCATTCTCAAGCGTGACATTCCTGGCTGCTAGAGCAAAGCCCATCACATTGTTAAACGTCTATGCGAGATGGGGTGACAGTGATAACACGTGCTGACCACTTACGTGAGATTGGGAGAGCAAATCTCTCATTATGAATTGGTCGTAGATTTCTTTGCCAAGTGCGATCCGCTCCTCATCAGTTTCTAGACTTTCCAACTTCTTAATCTCCTCATAGAAGCGAATTTGTGGAACGGGCTCTTCATGGTAGTTAAGACAGTAGTCTTTGAAGATTAAATATCCCAACCGTTGATTGAATATTTTTTCAAACGTCAAGTCACCTCGTTTCTCCATGTACTTCATCATCACGCTCCGTATGCTTCAAACGAAGGCAATAAAATGGCGTTTTTTATTGTCGCGAATGTTTAATACATTATGCAAAATTGGTGGGATTATCAACATTTACCTTTGATTTCTTGGAGTAGCAGAATAATTTATTTCCAATTTGTTAATTTATAATTACCGTTGGCTGATTTGTTAAGAAGACTAATTTCCAACTTAAAAACTGTGAAAAAGCCATAAAATCAAGCAGGATTTAAATGAATGACACCATTTTTGACGGAAACGTGACCATGCACAGGCAAATGAATAGCAACAGTCTCCACGCATTGCTTTTATGGTGAACAAACTCGACCAAAACACAGCTAAAGCAATCAAAATGGATAATCAGGACAGTACCAAACACCCACGGATAATCCTGGAGAGTCACAAGAAATTGGACTAACTTGGTCATAGGTACAACCTTTGGCAACCCTTACAAGTTTGAGCAAACAATGCACTTGTACCGAATTCGACTTGTAGGAAAGACACAACCCCGCAGTGTTTCGATTAGGATATCATACGAATCACCTTTTACGACAAAACTTGTGAAACAAATAAATGTAATGCATTGCAGCGTTAACCAATAAAGGAAAATGAACATAATCTCTTCGATGCAAGTGTTTAGGGTATGAGCAAGTCAACAGTGAGAAAAAACGCCTCATTTAGCAGCATTTTATTGAATTGAGCAAAAGGCAACCAAATACTTCGAATTCAATTGGTAACAACTACGAGGAAATGCCCTTTCGCTAAATGCCTCTGTTTACGTCTGTACAAGCTTTTCAAGAAGCAGTTAAAAAAGGGCAAATTAAAATTTAAATGTCACATGCGTTGAGCACAGGAAAAGACCTCATTTTTTACACGACCAGAGCTTTCAACAATTACTTTTTGATAGGCTTATCCGGATAAAATTATAAACTTTAAGCACAAATGCATCATCTTGGCTTAAGCAGTTACAATTCCTTACCATAATTTTGAGTTTTTATTAACAAAATGCAAGCGGGCTTAACTCTGGACAATCATATCATGGGTGCCAAGCGGTGTGCCTGTGGTTGCGTCCTCCACGTGTGTTATCTGAGGATCTACTAATGTTCGTTTGTGCTGACCAAAGTTAAACAGTGCCTTTTTAACACCAAGGCTACTTTTTGGATAACATCAGACCAATCTTGTAGGCATTTCATCTGATATCGGAACGCCCATTATTTCTTTATTTAGGCCTGTCTGCTTTAAGCAACCATGAGCATTGTCCAACACAAACAAGTATTCTCTTGCAAGAACAATTTTCTATTTCTAAGGGCAAATATAAATGGTCGCATCAGAGCAAGTACAACTCGAGTCTAAAAAAAGATGTGAGCATTTCCACATGCAATCTGACAGCTGAGAGAGCCCTCATAAGAGGTTGGCAGTAATTATGAGTCGCTATCCATGTCAGAATCCGGCGCAAACTCAAATTGGTGCTTTAATCATAGAACTTGGATTGTTTCGTGTTAAATAAGCAAAATCTAGGCCAGTATAAACGGGGGAGGAATGAATTGAACTATTTTGATGAAATACATGAGGGACCAATGACTGAAAAGGTGCGAACTATTTCAATTAGGCTAACAATAAAAGTGTGCTTTTACCGAGTTTTTTGGCGGAATTTTATATTTTAATGAAATTGCGATGTGATGACTTTGAAATTCAACAGGCCTAATAGAGATAGTGCGATGAGTTAGAAAAATTATGAAAGAGAATGGTACCGTAGATTGCGTACTGGTAAATATGTCGCACCCAAATTTGCAATCAGCCAGATTTTATCAAGTCTGAGACAGAGACGCATTAAGCGCCCGCTTAATTGAGCCTTTGTCTCGGAGGAACCTAACAAACCGAGTTATCGACGAGTGTCCAGTCAAAGGGATTGGTAGTTTATGCCTAAATAGAACTTTACCAAGGAAAAACTGCTATCGTTTGATCCATTTAAGGAGGAGCAGACAGGAAATGCAGGTTTGAATGTGCGTCAACGGAACAAATTCATGGTTTATAAATTCCATGAACGAGAAATTTAGTACCATATAAAGATCCTGTAGCAATTCTGCACCCCCATTTAACGTACGGGGAAGACGTTTCTACAAGAACCATAATTAACTATTCTATCATTAGCCTAGGAAGATGCACAAAAAAGCGGCTAATGTTTAAACAGCATTCACAGCTAACAGCAGTCTCATTTACTATTATTTCTTACAAAGCTGGCCTTCTCCAATCACAAAAATCGCTTTATGAGCATCAGGGGCATAAAAATTATTAGCTCGAGAGCCCAAGAGGTGTTCACATGCACTCGTATCGTTTCGACCAAGAGATTATGCAAATTTTAAAGGAGTTCTATAAAATAGGCTTGTGAGCATGAAGGATTATCAGACCGCTTCTTCGGAAAGGCCAGGGTTCCTATTTGCCTTAAGGGGGACGAGTGATTTTTCAGCCTACCACATATGCCACATGAAGCTCAAAAATCATTCAAATCATAAATTATTTATCAAAGAGCAGGTGTGAACTTTCCCACGTCAGTACCATGGTTCACGTGGAAGTTATCGCATGATAAGTCATCTGATAACGTTTTTTGCTATTTCTTTTAAGGTTGAGCTAAAGCAGGTGGATAAGTGTTGCTAAATAAGAAGGACTGGTTTTGGATCTCAAACCCCAATATATCAGAATAAACGCTTCCATCCAAAGAAACTCAGTGCTATGCACTATGTCTTATTGCATTATGTGAGGGTTTTCGAGTTTTGCCTGCAAAATCTGTGGATTACTTTGAAAGAAACACTGATTAGTAGATACGAAACACACAAAGCACATAAAACAATCTTCTCCATCATCCTTACTGCTAAAGACAAAAAGCAGTGTTTTAAACTTGGAAAAACCATGGCTGAGAGTGTTTTTTCACATCAAAATATTTACTGAAGGCTAACACAAAATGCGCCGGAAATTGCCTGTCAGTATTATCAATAATGAAATCGAATCGACAAAAATGGAAGATATTCAGTCAAACTTGCCACGACAGAGGAAACGAGTAAATGGAATTGTAGTAAACAAAAGTGGAGAATATATTTGCGTGACAGGGAAGTAAATAGGTCAGCGAGAACCATCATTGCATGAGAGCGCATGCATTAACTTTTGCGTAAAAACAAGTACCTAGCTAAAAGTAGTCCCCTGTGATAAAGGTAACTTACTGTGCATAAAAACCTCTACAGGATTTGAAATATTTTTGGAAAAAATGATGCTAACTTCTCTTAAAACCTTTTTGCCGCCATGAGTTCCCCTTCCGTTGCAATGCTTAAAGTCCGCTTGTGTTTGACTCCGACACGAATCACTGAGATTTGCAGCAAGAGGGCTTTTATGATCAAAAGCCCCATATCGTCAGTGAATGCAGGTAAGGAGTGATCGAATTTTAAGCACTCGCTTGCACAAGTTGGGCAGTCATTTAAAAGCTTGCAAAAATCCCATTATTAGCCTGTGGACAATTAGTAAATTTGATTACAGGCACTTGGCAGCAGAAAGTCATGAATGGTGCCTTCATTGACAGGGTGAAAAGTTTTTAAAAATGCAAGGTATCACTCTGCTTCTTCTGAAACAGCTAAAAATGTCAGGGGTGACTAATGGATAACGTACTAGGCAATTTCAATGGATAAAATAGCCATAATATTGTGACCATACGTCAGCATACCTCCCAGGCTTGGAGAGATAAAATTGTTTCTACAAACACGACAAGAAAGGAAGTCCTATTTGCAATTTGTCTACCAATGTGTAAAATACAGTGGATTCCTTTAACGGATTATTTGACGGTCTCATGAATTCCTGCTATAGTTTTTATCGTCCATCAATTCAACGAACATATTCCTGGTTGATCCTTAAAATGTCTGTTCTGTGATGTGTGTCACACCGTTCATCCACCTAGGCTCGATGAAACGCACATTATTCACTCATCGAATGGCTGAAGAACGGGAAAGGAAGTTATTTCACGTCAACATTTAACTCGCTTAAAGTACCTGAAAGAAGCAATAACTTTAATTATTGCTGTAAGGCTATTATTTTAGAAAATATTCCCAAATCGAATCAGGCATGATAGACATCTTCAGATGCTTGAAATGTGTCCCTTTAAGAAAAAAGCGTTTACAGAGAGTTACGTGATGGAAAAAAAGTACGTCAGAATCAAGATTAAATATGAATAGCGAATGTCAAGGCAAGTATTTTTGCTTTTACAAAGCAAACAGAACCATCGGGAGGAATTTTTTCAAACAATTCTTTCACCATAATGAAAGTTGTACTTTTAAATTCATAGTTGCCCATCAAAGTATAGATGTGAAGCTGAGACCAGGCTGAAAAGTGATGCAAGATTAAATTTTAGTTGGCTTTCACATTCGATAAGGATGAGTAAATCGAATGGCTATTGTAAAGAATGACCTTTAGCTTTATAATAGTCGCCATTAAAACAAAAATGGTCGGCTACATTTCCAAAAAGTGATGGGCTGACCGATTTAGAGCTTGCGTGTAATGTCAAAATCCATTGGAAAAAATAGTCTGTATTACAAGTATGATTAAGTAAAATAAAGCCGTTTTTAAATTGCAAGCCTCCAAAAAGTGCGCTCGTACTCAAAAATAAAACTAAACAAGCAAGAGACATGGAGTGAGAGCACCTCTACCCTCTTAAATACGTGTTTTGGAGTAAGCATGAATTTGTAATAAATGGGTAGCATATTGTTGTCATTTGGTCAGACATGGGACGTGAAGTGCAGGGTGGTCAGCTTTTAATGAACAAGCGCATAATGTGACGCGTCAGAAAAAAATTTAGAAACGTTCGAAATTTCAGATACCCATGGATTGTAGGTGTGACCGGGTGGAGCGAAATTTTTTTCAAGGTCTGAAGTCCTGGATAAAGCTGCGGCACACTTACCTACCAACTCCCAGCATGCATGATGTTGGTAGGCTCATGCATTGAGCTGATGGCAGAACGGCGCTTCAACTGGGTCACTTCAGGTAAAACAAGTAAACTCAGGTACTCAAAAAGTCTTATCCTCTCATGCCTAAAACACCCGGCCACAAGATTAAACGCTCAATTCATTGGAGCTTCGGCAAACAGTAGAATAGCGTTTTTTTTTGGCAGCCACTAGTGATGTGCCAAATGCAAGGAATAATTAAGGAATTATTGTTCACTTAATGAGAGCGCGGCAGGATGCGAATCACAAGAGCCGTATTTGCAATTGCATTGTTTCATATGCTGACGCGCTAGGAAGTCGAGCCCAATCATGCAACCATCTTTAAGTAAAGCCGAGTCAGTGCTATTACGCATGCACGGCAGAATGAAAGTGATGGAATGTGTGGATTGGTGGACTTCGGATGAAGCAGCTCCCCTGGGATAATTAAGAATCGATAATTCTGTACATCTTGAACGTCTTTATAGCATTCGACAATAAGAGCTTGGGATTTCAAGCAAGAAGACATGGGACAAGCAGGAACCGACGACTGAGCCACTATTGAGTGCACTTTTTTGTAAATTTTCTGTCATGCGACTGAATTTAATTTTGAGGCGAAATGCCAAAAAACTGCTCAATATTTGTTATATTTATGAGAAAGCTCTATTTTGCGCGAATGAGTTATTGTCCTTTGTTCTAGACTTCTTTCCTCTGTTTGGACTGATTAGATTTGCAAATATATTTTTTAGTAGTTAGAGGAGCGATTTTTTGTGACATCTCAGTAAAAATGAGTTGGTCAATCGACCCTACCATTGTTGCCAAGTTTGTAATATGGATGTTGACCTACAAGAATGGGATCGTGCAACTAAGATCCACGCCCCACACACCACGCATCTGTAGCGCACCTCTATTCATCGTGGTCACGGTAAGGTTTCTCACCTTATTGCAGCTTTTGGAATTTACAAACGGCAATATTCACATGCTTCCACGCTCAACAGCCTACAAAATGAACTGCTCGTTCACTTCAGCGTTCTAGCTTCACTGCTGTTTTGCAATCCAAATGGCATGTCTGACAAAATCTTTTTTTCTCAAAGGCAGCTAAGTTGGATTGCATCGAAGTCTACTGCCCTACCAACCCTTAAATTAATTGCCTCAGCCCTTAAAGTTGCTTAGTATAATTTAACCTAATACAAATTCGTACGTCATGCTTACCATGCATTGGAGAAACAGCAAGCCATGAATGAGGATTTACAATTCAGGGTTGACTTACTTTGTAAATGACAAATCAATAGTGCACATGGAGTAGGATTAGATGTTTTATAAAACGAAAAAAAATAGGAAATTAGAGACTACACATCGCATGCTATAAACACGTAAACAGGGAGCAGCTAGCCGTGACATGGAAATAGGGAAACATTTGGCGAAGCATGTGTCAACTTGTCAAAACTCCAACTCCTTATCGTCACTAAATAAACCAGAAAGTTAGGAAGTAATAACCAAGTTTTATTAGTTCGGCAAAAAAACGCGCATTCGCGCAGCCAATGGTCCAATTAGGTGTGATGGTTAGGACACAGAAACCCAAAAATCAAACTGTTTCATCAGTGATTCATGTCCACTCATTTATGGCAAGGCCATTACAATAAGAGCAGTCGTTCCAAGAATAAAGTTATCGCATTTTAAAATAACACCGTCAATAACTTTATTTACGAGATATACCTAACCTACAAGCGAAACCTGAACATGTTATAGGCCCTTAACAAATTCAAAAGCCCTTCCTACATTACTACTTTTAGAGCTTTTTTTGCATTAGTATCGAATACAATAACTGCGAAAGTGTTTGCAGAAAAAAACGTCATCAAAAAAATACTAGGTTTTGTGCGTCAGAATTGCTGCCCGAAACCAATTTCGCGAAAGACTAAGGAAAAGCGCTCTATCGCTTCACGAACAGTATTCTCAGTAAAACGCAGCACCTTTCTTTTCCTAGCGCAAAAGTATCCAATACCGTGGACAGATAATTTGATACCATTCAAAGAGCTAGCAAAATATGAGTCCTAAAATGATCTATCATATGTGTGTTGAAGTAATTTGCCCTCCGACAATAAAAATGGCAGTCATGCACAGAACATCCAGTTGTAGTGTCGAATAATGGATGGGACCTTACCCCTTAAAGTTTAATGTTTTACTTTCCATGCAAAGAGTCTCATGTGTGATGCCATGCCCCTGGTAGTAAGTAATTTTTATTTTAAAAACTAAATCAACATCTATTCGACTTGCTTTTTATAATTTAAAACGTATACATTTGCCAGCACACTACTTTACCTTATTTTTGAGTTGATAAACACATTTCCTTCTAGGTCTCAAGCGCTCAAACGACGTAGCTCATCAGAGTCCAGCTACTTTCTATAAGTGTAATTATCCTCAGGATCTCAACAACAAGAATCCTAAAAACACGCCTTGAGTTTTCACTAACCACTTATTTTTTTTTCAATTCATCCCGATTTAAATCAGAGAGCGCAAGACTAGATAAACGAGTAGACACATGCCATTTCACGCCTAGAAGACTCCAATTAAGACGACCACATCACTGCTTTAGCTGTCGAGGACGCCCACGCCTAAATGGGTCTTCAATTGTGTGATCATTCATACATGATAAGCCTGAAGTGCTAAGGCAGACCTCAATTTTGATGACTGCACAGGAAATGCATGCACAATGCATGATTTGTTAATTAGCTCGAATAATTGAATAGCTCCAGCATGAAACTGTCAGTACTCGAGCGTAAAAGCTGCATGAAAACCCATCCCCATTATACCCCTTTATTTTCTAACCACCTGTAAGATTTAGCGTAGTAAAAACGCCGCGAACTGTACAATGGATCGTCAAAGAAGTCTTGGTTTCAAGTTCTTTATAATAATAGTACGTCTAATCGAATCCGTCAATTCGCCTCAGATCTAAAATGGTAAAACTGAAAAGACTGGGAGTTGCCACTAATCTGTGATCAACCGCTAGCACTATTTAAAGATCAAGAAGCCTCAAAACTGCTCTTCCAAAGATACCATAGGTCTTTTGATTTGTAAGTTTTAGTAGATCTTAGGTCAAAACCTTAAATTTGGCCTCAAAATTAGCGAAATACCACGGAGTTGGTTTGCTCACTTATGTTGCAAATAGTAACAGATTATACATAGTGCTTTCGATGAGTGAAGTGCAAGCGTCAAAAATTAAAATGTATCAACGATTCGGTAAGGAGGAGCATCATATTATTTATAACCAATTAATTGATTATGAAAACCACAAGTCATAACAAGAAGATCGCACGCTAGTTCAGGAATAGTAGCATCTAAGTTGATTAAGAGACAGTTGTAACTGCCTAAGAATGCAAAATAGGAACAAAGCACAAATTTAAACACGTATGTTAAGAATTCCATTTTCCATTGAGGTATAATAAGCATTTCTTAATAATTGCCATCAAACGCTACAAAAATGTTTAAAATATTTAAGCCAACTTAAAACGAATATTTTAGCAGCAAAACGCTTGATGCTGCAAATTTATGAAATCTTTGTTTAAAAAGGCATTGCATTCAGCAAAAAGGAGCAAATTATAAAAACAAACATATACAGCTCCAAAAATAATTAAAACATTTAAATCAACTTTAAAAATAAAGATAATGTGTTTTCGATTAAATACTTAAGAACAGACCTACCTTGGATCTGGCAGTGTTATTTTCTTACTTGCCCGGGCAGCGGGAGTGGATTTACTCATTTCCATGGCCATCAAGTAGCTCACATCTGCAAGAACAGCTTCCAAATCAGCCATGTTTATTTTTTAGTTTTAAGTGCTAGAAAGCTACTTGTTTGCTAGAATAATCCAAGGATATCTGGGTCATGGGACTAGAGCAACATCATGAAGAATTTGAAAGCTGGTGTCCTTTGTGTGCATCGTATTTAGCTTATTCAAACGACAAGCAACTGAAAACTATAACACATTTCTGTGAGCAAGTAAGCTAAGTTATAAAATATATAGCTAAGAGCTCATCTATTTATTTGCCTTAAAAGCGAGATGTTAATTGTGCAGAACTTTTAGCCTAAATTGATCCTGTCCTAATAAATAGTTTAATTTGGTGCTTGATTTACTCAGTCGTTGACTTTTATGCACGTATATATTTATTCTAATGCATCTTTTGAGGCCAAAGGGAAGGACTACACTCAAGGCGATTAAGCATGTTTTGAACACCATCATGCATGGAATAAGGGAATTACACCATGCATGTATTTCTTGCATTTACGTGTAGCATTTAAAGATTCTCTCCGGAGTAAAAAAGTGCAAATATAGGATAAATTTGATCGTGGTCAGTAGATAGGAAGAGTGTGATTTCTGACATGGCCAGGACCTTAACCCATTTGATCCGGTCTACCCAGCCGTCCATGTGCCCGAAGGCTAACCAACAGACCAAACAAGCAAAGCACCAATCAATTCCTGCCTTCCCTCCAGCGTCGTTTCCGACGTGCTCTCTAGTAGCTCTTTCGCGTCATCTATCACAACGTAATCAGTGACGCAAGAAGCACATAAGAGCCATCTATGCCTACCGCTATGGGATGTCAAAGATCCTTAAACTGCAGCACAGGCACCTCTTCGGCACCGCTGATATATGGCATAAGCAGTAAGAGATCGGCATAGAAGTCCTACAATGTTGAGTCCGCTTTTCTCTGCCATCACCGTAGGGTCCCAACTCTCCTCTGAGTGCGAAAGAATGGGAAAACGGGATGGAATGCATAAACGTTTAGTGGAGGGGGAGAGAGTGAGACTACCGCCATGCCCGGAGGCCAGTTCACGAGGCTAGGTCAAATGACCATCTAGGTGGTCGAAGGGCAACCGGCAGAACAGGGAACTACACTTCGTACTTTAGCTTTCACAAGTTATGCAACCTCTCCCCTTTGAGTTCCCAACAAATACCCACTCCCTTGTAACTTCTCTTTAATAATTACGGGAAGCTAGCTAACTTGGAGAGTTTGTGACTCATCAATGTCCCATCTTTAGCTATTCTTGTTGAGCAAATTTGTAGCACCTTCCGTGTGTCATGGAGGCGTAATATTTATATCAGTCGCACGCAGAAGCACGTGCTGCTTCCACTTGGTGGTGTGACCCTCAGAACTTCCCCCCCCCCCCCACCTCTTCTTATTTAGCCCATTGTATATATCTTAAGATGCAAAGCCATTCAAGCCAATGCCCAACCCTACGTTTCATCTTGGCTTCTAAGTTCGCTTACGGAATTCAATGTTGAGACGAAGCAGAAGCTAATTACACATGCAACCGATAGTCAGGCACCTCTTTCAACTAGAAAGGTTAGCAGCTTACATGTAAATGCAAACAGATGTGGATGAAGATAACTATCGTTCTGGTGCTCTACGTCGCGAATCCCCAGTAATCAGCGAAGTCTCACCTTGCTTTCGTGGTAGTTTGCAAGGATGACAAACTGCAACCGTCACCAACCTTCTTGTATCATTGTCGTATATGGCCAGCTATGTGTGATGCAGTCCGACCCTGATTTTGCACGCTAAGGACCTTTTGTGCCGCACTTGGCTAGTCTAATGGTTGAGCAGGACTTCTGCTCCGTAAAACTAGTGATCTGAGATTAGCATAACTAGTCTTGCTAACCCCATATTTTAAAAGCAGACTCCTGTCACTTCACGTGAAAACAGTGGAATGACTGAAACCCAAGTCAAGCTGCACTTTGCACCGCCACTAATCCATGATACTAGTGCAGCAAACCAAAAGCAAATTAAAAGATTCAGGCAGTGAGGCAATCACCATTCCCACTAAAATGCAAGTGAATGTTCAGGTCTTGTGAGTTCATTTCATTGCTCCTCTATGAGTTACTCTTAGATTTTCAGGTGATGATGTAGCCCACCTGAAAATGCCTTTTAAACTAGCATGGAATTTTTCATGGACTCTGAAATACCTGAATCTGAGCTGGAACCAGGAAAGCTAGAAAATGCGAATTACGCATGGATCGATTGACATGCCCTCGGTTGACAGAACCGCCATTCAGATCTGGAAGGCTTGCTATCTTTTAAAGCGATTCCTTTAAATGATTCAAGATTGTTACCCAATGTGCGAGACTTACCGAGTCTGTTCAAGAAGTGAGTCCCAGGACCACAACTTCTGGGCAGCTGCGCCGCACTACTCCAGTGCACAGCACTAGCGTACTACATCAGAAGTTTCCCGACATGGATGGGTAAGAGCTGATGATGTACAGCACCGTCGGGAGACTTAACATACATCCATTAAATACATGAATCACGATCATTTTCCACGCTCGTTTCACACCTAGCTTACTAGATTACAACTGACATTCACACTTCTTGTCGTGCACGATATGTAGAAGCGTTGGCATCAGCTTCGATCTGACTACTACAAAACTAACAGATCACTACTGAGAAGGGCATACGCTTCTTATTCATGATGTTCTATGCTCAACAAAGTTTACTTTAAGAAACTAAGCAACTGAATTGCCAAACCTCTGGCACCGATTGCACTGCGATTGGTAATACTGATTGTTTGTGGATCTTCCATAGTGATACAAAGTTCGAAGTACCGCGTGATGAATGCATCCGTTGGATTCGAAAAGATTTATCGTCTCCTTAGGAGTCTATGTGACCAACAAGCATAGGACTCATTTACCGGACGTGCAACCAAACATGCTTTATTTTAGCATTTGGGTCGCTTTTAGAAAAATCGCGGTTGATGCACACTCACGATGTTAAGGGTATAAAATAGCACGTGTCAGAAAACTTGCGTAGTTAGCCGCTTTCAATTTCCTCTGCCTTTTTGGATACCGTAGGCTGCAACGGCTCCGATTACACCTAGCACAACGCCACCAACAGCTAAACCGAGAGCTCCCAAGCCTAAAGTGCCAGCTGAAAATAAAAGAAAGGCGGTCGAAGCAATCACTTTCAAAACAGCTATTTGAGTGTAAGATTTACTCCTCTTTGATCTTTTTTTTGGAAAAAAGTCGTATGAGGATGTTTGCTTGTGAGTTGTAAAAGTTCAAAAGCACTGCGGGTGTTGCGAATGCACTCTTCAAAACTTGACTAGCCATCCTGCAGGTGTAAGAAACAACCTTTCTAGGCCTTATAAAGTGCAATTCGCTCAAAAGGTCTCTCAATAAGATTTATTTACAAGAAGCGTCTGTACTTAGCAAGTGCGCAAACTGAATGTGTAAAAATGAAGCGTTCACATGTCAGCCGCAATGAATGCAAATTTGGCTCTAGATACTAGTTGTCCTTTAAGTATAAAGTTTCACAGGACGTATCGACAAATAGGGTGGCTTTCAGACAAGAAGTAGACGCTAAAAGAGCATTATGACGAAAACCGGTGGTGCTGGAGTGGGTTCAACTGACCAGAATCGGTGAAGATATATAGAGCGCGAAATATTCAGCTCAAATGCGAAAGCAAACAAATTGGACTTAAATGCACCTAAGTGGGAATTAAATCTTCGCTCGAAAATAAGCATGAAGTACACAAGACAACTCCAAAAAGTCAAGGAATCTGAGCACCAACCTACCGGAACATGAGGGGAATCGAAACCACAG
Source organism: Taenia pisiformis (assembly GCA_023968675.1). Taxonomy (NCBI): domain Eukaryota; kingdom Metazoa; phylum Platyhelminthes; class Cestoda; order Cyclophyllidea; family Taeniidae; genus Taenia; species Taenia pisiformis. The sequence goes on along the minus strand of CM043733.1, from coordinate 15,887,627 downwards.
AACCATGAAACCTTGAGGAGATTTAGCCTAAAGGTTCCCAAAAGCGACAGTCAAGTGATTTTTGCATCCAGGCACGACCATGATTCATAAAACTCGCAAATTCACAAATTTATTGAAAATAAGAATCAACGGGTGAGGAAACGAAATCTGGCGAAAAAATTTGAAAAACCTGATGCCTAGCATGGGGAGAAAGTGAGCGTGCTGTGGCCAATAGCTGCAGAAGCGAGTTAATCCTGTTGTGGAATTAATACATAAGTAAAGCACACTCGCAAGGTGGAGATATAACATTATCAACGCAAATGGTAGGGTAGCACGGAGTAAGTTTTAAAATAAGTTATGCAATGCGCAACAAGCTGCCGAACGACGTGAAGCAGCCTAAGTAGAGGGTACCAAAGCACCTCAACGAATAAGGAATAAAAAGCGCTTGCAATGAAGTTCGTGATCTAAAAGCCGATTCATGCTGGGCTCTCAAAGCTAGAGCAACGGCAACACCAGCGACGGCCACGAGAGTCCCAAAAGCTAATACCAAAGCTCCAATGATTCCTTCTACATACAAAATCAGGGCTCAGAAAACGACACAAATAAGGACCAGGGGAAAGCAAAAAATACAAGAACGTACCACGCCTGCGGCGGCGTTCAATCTCCGCTTTCAAGTCAGAGGACTGGTGGTCCTGAGGATTAACAGCAAGGAGGTTATCACAACATTCCATCGCCTTTTCGTAATGCTAACAGTGGATTATTTAGACAAACGAACATACTCCCATCTTTGTATTGGCTAAAGCTATCAAAAATAGACACTCCCTTTTCTTCCTATCATCAGCAACGGTAAAACAAGCTAAATTACTGTTACTCAGTACAATCATCTACTTCTTAACAGGGACTCCGCCGTCATAAGTGCATTTTCATCCTTGGTCTTCAAGAGATCCAGCGCATATGAGATTTGTGTATCGTAATTCACAAATCCGACTCGTCCTTCAGCCACATATGCCTCACGAGACTCCTTAGAGCATGCGTGATAATGGCCTTTCTATGTTACCCGTGCGCACGTAACTGGCTCATTGAGGTTCAGTAATTCCATCCGACACACAATGCAGCCAGACACACCTAATTGGAAAACCAGGTACCACGTTGGCTGACTTAAACAAAAGTATCATCGTAGTAAAGTTACGATTTCTTCGTTTTAATCTTATATTTGCTGCACTTAATGGTGTTGTTCTTAAATTATTAATATTATTGCACTGTTGACATTGCCTTTTATATTCCATTTTTTGTCAAATTGATGCCTCTGAATTCTGTTTCGCAAAAGGTGAGCTAGAATGAATAGGTGAATTTTCAGCACCGCAAAAATACTTAGTATAAATGCTTGGCCACCAGGCACTACGGGTGACTTCCAAGACACTTGCTTTCGACTTTTGCGTTAGCGGGAATTTAATGTGGACTCTTTTTCCATCTTTAGTTATTTTATACCTGTGCTAGGACATATTTAGGATTTGAGCTATCATTGAAGTGGCTTGGTTGTTTGGACTACTAGTTAGGCTTTAGTGCTTATGTGACCTTGTTGACCCAGCTGCGTTGGTCGGTTTCTAGACCAGGTCATAGGTTACATTCCCTCCTCCTGTTAAGCATGCATATTGTGTGCTGTATTTTGCCTTCTTTCATCTTTAATGAATTTTCCGGGCGCCGCGCCCATTGTACGCTATTGCAATAACGGCTGCTTGCTATTTGAAAACGGGCGAAGCTTATAGTTCCCTGGAACACCTCGTTTTTTGAAAATAAACTGTCTAGCCTAAAGAGCTCTGACAAGTAATACTTTACCTTAACGTAAAATGGTCAAAAGAGAAAAGTAATGGTGAATTATTGTTGCTCGGTAGGTGTTTTAATCCCGCCTCCATTGTATCATTCCTATCTTCTGGAATTGTAATATGCTATACCTGTACATGGAAATTTTGTCGTTTATGCGCAAAAGGGCTAGGATTGGAAGCCAAACCAGTAGTTGGAGTACAATCCACAGAGAACGATAAGTTTGCAAAGTTGAGGATGTAAGAAATTAGGTTCAGAACACCACGCCTTAGCCAGTTTTCGAAGCCACAATTGAATTTTTAAACTTCACAGCTGCAAACAGTGGGTTCAGCTTTTTATGTGTATGCATGAGCACAGTTTTGGTTGATACAAATCAACAACCACAATCGGCTCCTTTGAAAAGGTGTTGCGTTAATTAAGAGCCGATCCGCTTAAATAATATCAATGGGACTACGTCGGAGCCAATGCGAAAGATATTTTTAAAAATGGGAGCCATGGATGCAACAGAGAAATTGATCGCTCTGTGGTTGAGTCGAGCACCAAGTATGCGCCTTCGAGATATCCAGTCGGGAGGTTTGTTCACTAGCCCTCCCCCCAATCTAGTACCTTAGGCGCAAGTGCCTACCGCAATCCAGGCGCCTCGCTGCCCTAACATGACATAGCCATTATCTCGTGGTCAAAGTTATGACTTTTATTTGTTGGATTTTAGGAATCTGGTAGGAATCTGGTGTCTCGGTGAACTATTGCAAATTAGCTTATTAATTTTTATTCTGTTGGGATTTGTATATTAATGGTTGTGAGTCGCGTCGATAGTAATGAGCTTGCTTTCCTAAACATGCTTTCCACGAAGGCGAAGAGGAATAAGAAACACCCGAGTCATTCCGAACTTTAATAAATGTTACACCCCGTCGCTGCACTGCATTCGGGAGAGGAGATCCGATTTTCTCACCAGTCTTAATAACATTTCTGCACAATTGCTTTGGAGACTGCTGAATTTTGAATGAATTTTATAACTTTAAAGAGGCGTTCAGGGACATTCTATGGTGGTCGTTATGACCTGCCAAGACATATTAGTGCTTGTGAATTCAGGAAAAAGCAAATGCCTAAATGATACGCACTTTTGAAAATCAAATAATGCTGCCACCCCTTGTGACCCCAACCCAAATTATATGTAAATTCAACTCTGTCAGGATATGTAAAGCAGGGACGCTTATAAACACCTGGTAGCTTAATTTGTTTCCCCATTTACTTTTGGAATTTGGAACGAGTGGTTGCTGTACTTATAACTTCAGATGACAAAATAGAGACTAGAAAGGTCAGCTAGCTCAATTCCGCACATAATTCAGCAGCAAGAAAATGATTTTAAGGAAATGAAAGCTGTGAATAATTTGACTTCAAATTACCTTCAAGTTTCTAATGATTATGTGGTTTTGGATACGGTGCCTTTGTCCTTTTTCGAATAAAACTGAGAAGTAATTTCACACCTTAATAGCTGTGCAACTATTTTGCCCCCATTTCCCAATCAATTCAAACAAGGGCTTAATTTAGGTCTCCTCTTAGGTATGGAGGCCATTGAAGAAGTCTAAGCCGGTGTGACAGCGATCGTCGGCTCTCACCAATTCGTGCACCACGCACGAGAACTCGTGCCTCTGCAGCCCATCTCCCTGGTGCCCCCTTCTAACACCCATACGATCGCAAACACGGCCATACGCAGGCCTGCGCACGCAGACATCGGGTGCGCACGTGGTGCTTGCGGTGGTGCGTGTCTGCAGGCTTCATTTTAAAGGGCAGCAGTGCCGCGTTCGGGTGTATGCTGCGGACCTGATAAAATGCCAACAGGTGCATCGTCATGGGCAATTTGGATGCTACTTCCTCTATTGTTGGCGGTATTCCCTCAGGTGAGTTTGCTTAAGTGCAAATCTGGACATGCATCTTCTAATGGTGTCTGGTTTTGGAGGCTTACTACTGCAAAACACTTGGTACGAAGAGATGCAGTAAATTAACCTTCAAAGTATTGGACTAATGCCCACCTTTGAGTCTCTGGCATTTTAGGCGTTTTGATGGCATTCATTTTCGGGCTGAATCATGTGACACGCAGATAGAGTGAATCGAAGTGGGTTCCGTGCTATACAAAATACATGCTTTCATTCTCGTGCCGAATTCCCATGCTCACCTTTAATTTGGTTTCCCATTTTGGCAGTTTTAATGGAGTCATCGTCTGCATACAAAGCGAAGGCGAGTCGTCACCTAAGATTGACTTGACAAGCCTTTGAAGGTTCTTCCATTTAATAAAAAGCCTTTTAACGCAGAACTTACCCATTACAACTATGTGTGGAATCCGTTCTAGTGTTCAATTAAATAAACATTTGGAGTCCATATAGTCGGATCGTCTGCCCCATTAACTGTCACGGTGGAACTTAACTTGGGTCAATTGTCTCTGGAGGTTAAGCGTGATTCTGACACCAAAATCACACAAATTTTAACGATTGGCAGTTGTGTCCACCGACTGGGGCTGAAACGTGCATCAAGGTGAAACGCTTATTCATTCTTGTAATCGATGTTCACTTTTGAAACTTACGACTACTTCCGCACGAAAGCATTCCGATCCATTCTTCATATCCGAGTGGGCTCCTGATTTATTAATGAATAATAGACGGTTGTCAATGTTATAAACTCGACACAGTGGGCTGATGATTTTTGAAGACATTTTAGAAATACGACCCTCAGCCCATTGAGCAGCAGTAGGTAAGTATCCCCAAAGTTCGGAATTTATTCAAATAAAAAAATTTCCATTAGTCTGTGGAGTTGAGAGGACATGCTCCCTTCGTGCACGCTCATCTAAGTAGTTTTCCGATTCATTTTCTTAAGTATTTGTAGTAAAAGGTTCGGCACCACTTCCTAATACACAAAATAGTTAACCGATAAAAGGGTTTATTTGGCACACAGAGAAGAATGGTATTTGCCCACACAGCTATGCTTTTTTGCGACATGATATCTTATCAAGCTTCCTCATGCAGTGTTTGCCACGTTCCTAAGGTCACATGGCCTCCATGATAAGTGACAGCTGGCAAGCAGAAAAATGTCGGACAAGCCCTTCACTGGCAAAGAAGGGACAGGTCTACTTCTGTTTAAATTCACTACCTTTCGCGACAAATTGAGATTTTGTCTGCGGAAGAATTAGTGGCGTTTTCAAAAACAGCTAGTGACCAATTATGAAATTTTTCATTCTTTGAATGTATGAAAGGCAAGGTGTTGTTGAACTGCTTCCTGATCACTTACTCCGGATACAGCCTAAGCAAGCTGCGCAATTAAAACGAACTATGATTGTCATCACTAACCCGAAATTGAAACAGTAATGGCAACGAGTAGATGCTTAAGTACCCATTATTTCCTTATCTTCCATAGCAAGTCTCATTGTTAGTTAATGCGTTTGCATAAACTTTGGTCTTGAAATCCCTCTTACCTGTGGTTAATCTGCGCACATCGCATGCATTAAGTTCGTCGTTATCTCGCAGCACTTTATTCAGTTGCTTTAGCAAGGATGCAAAATCGTCTCTAATGGGTGGTAATGTGATTGTATTATTGCGATGCGTCTTTTAGTGTGCATTTTAAATACTGGAAGGAATTTGGCATAGGTTCATCTTCATCTGTCGCTACCCATCAGTCGCATTTTTAACAGCGCTGCTGCGCACCTTTTTGTCCTCACCACGGTACATCCCTAGATTGGTACCTTTGGTCTGAAAGGTTTGACCATTTAGCAGTAAACTAGCCTGCCTTTGGTTAGCAGTAATAAATTTTCTTTGCGAATGGCAGTCAAGTCCAGCCGGATTACAAGACAAGTAGGAATGTAAGGCTAAAATAAATACCACTTATCAAAATCTCATGCGTTATCCAAATAAAGCTTCTGACAAGCCCTACTTTTACTAATGCTCCTAAGCAAAAAAATACACAAGGTTTAAGTGGGAAACCCAAAATTTATCGGTAAGTGCACTAAAGGCGCTGCGATTTGAATCAGCCTTTTAGTTCAGTGGCAACATTGCGTAGGTAGTTGCCAGTATGACTATACCCAATGGCCAGGAGCTAGTAATGGCCTATGTGAGTTGGGTCGGCTTGATAAAAAGCTCCTCATGGATTACCTACCAAAATAAATGAGATGATTGACTTTTAACTCGATTTCAATTTCGGCATAGGTGCATCTAAACCAGGAGGAAAGCAATACCGCTTCCTACAACTCTCCAACAGAATTGTCGACAGCCGGCAAACTGACATTTCCTTCTGAGCCAGCGCGCACCGATGCAATCGATGAATCTGCTCTTTGGAAAATGGTTCGAGAACAAGAGTCAGAGTTGCGAAAGGCTCACTTTGACCTGCCTCTAACCAGTCCCACCACCGCTACAAATAAGGTGGAAAGGGAAGAGACTACAGATTTCAAGGAACCAGCAGTGTTGTTTACACCAAGAACATACGAATCAGGCACACCATCACAGGGAGGTGGATACGATGCCAAGGAAATGCCTGATATAAAGGATCCCCTCGTCATGGGTGTCAAGGTGGCTGCATTAAGAGGATTAGATGATCTTCTGGATCCAGGGTATGGTAGAGGTAAGTTAGCCGGTGGTTGATGTTTATAAATCGGGAATGGATATAATTCACGGATTTGTCATAAATTTTTAAGTATTTAAATGAAATGGAAAAAAAGTAAAGTTAAATAGCAAAACATTTAGTCAGACCGGCCAAAATACCCAAGTCCAAATAATCAGCTTTCGATCAAACTTATTTTGAACTGCGATGACCGGCTGCTTCGGTCCTTGCAAGATGCAAAATATCAGTTCGCTGAAATGCGATCAAATACCGGAGGTTTAAGCATTGCAGCGTATTTTATAGAAAAACTTTTACTAATGCGTTAAATTCAGTTGCTTTTATTTTTGCTTGTGTGCGCCATTTTGTTTGCGGACAGGGTCTTATAACTATAAAACGTCATTCGTGGACTCTGAATCATCCCAAGGGTTTCCGTACCGTAAAAATCTGTTCAGCTGCTGAGTCATTGGGGTTGTGTAAGTCGTCGTGCTGATAACAAGATAGCAACATGAAATTTGAAGTACGTTACAAATTGGTTTAATAATGCGTAAATGATTCCCATACAGTTTTTCAGCACTACGGGATTCTCCAACCAAGGAATTTTATGTTCCGCCTAATTTGCTGTGTTATCTCTAGGCAAGTCATTGAATGACTTCTTGCAGTCCCTCTTCCGGAATGCAATAATGCCCTGCCAAACAAGCTCAGTTGTGGCCACACATTCTCTCCATACCGATTTAAGTCAAGCCAAAATAAATCACGAAGGCTAGCGATTCGCAGTAATCTTTAATCAAGGCATTCCTTCAACAGATGTTCGGCTGCCAATTTTGGGCAGAGCACGTGACTCAACCACCCGATAGATGTGGGTTAAAGACTATCAATCGCTGACCTTTTGCAACTGCAATTCCATGGGTAATCGCAAAGGTCAGTAGACGCTAAGTTTTCATAAACATCTTTGAAGACCCTAGCTTAATAACTCATGATGCAAAAATGGTTTGTTAAGACTTTCTAAGCACTGCTGAGATCACAACAAACCAAATCTACTGCAGTGTACTGGATAGGATGCTTGGGCCCCCAGGGGTATCGATGAGAGTCCTTTATAGTGCGTGGAGAAAGTGCCCGTGCTCATTCGGTTAAGCAGGCATCAATGGGTGCGGACGCTGTTAATTAATATTAGCTGTTCCAAATGCCGAGGAGCGTTAACTACAATGGGCCTTAACGGACAAGTTTGTCATTTTAAAGCTCTGATTTAAATGCTCTACGCTTTCGTAAGAAAGGTTTAACTGCAGCCATGCCTTTGTATTTGTGAGAATTTCAGCTGTTGGTTTTACGAAGGCACATAAGCCCAAGCAATATGGTAGCAATGTGCTCTGGTAGCATTAATATTTGAAACGAGAAGAATTCGTTTAAAAGCTTTAAAGCTGTGTCCTCAATGAATTCGTACCACACTCCAATGCGCATGAAGTTGCGTAGCAGAATTGTTCTGTAAAAATTTTGTTAGGATGTTTCGTACCAAAGCATGCCTCATTTTAAGGTAAGAATGATTTGGTCAAGTAGCCATTTTGGCTTTTGAACATTGCATACTAACAATATTCGATAGTTACCTGGTAGAAATTTAGAGCCTTGTGAGCATCTCCATCCTTCGGTGATGCCTTGCAGCCGAAATATCTTATTTTTAGGTTATGCATGCTGCAAAATGGGTCAAGCATTTTAACGCAAAACATTTCCTATTACTAACAAGCACGCTTTCTTTTAATTAACTTCGAAAACATGCTTTCTTATGCATTTTAGAGATGTGTCAAGTTATGCCACAAATAACAGCTTGCTCGGAGATGAGAGGCGCAGGAAAATTTCTATGGTATTATGACCAAATTGAAAAGCGATGCTTGTCTACCTCTGACTGCATTCTGAATGATAACCGCTTCGAAAGCGAAGCTGACTGCAAATCAATGTGTGTTCCCAAATCACGTGAGTACTCACTCGCCATAAGAAACTCACTTTCTAAAACTGAGGCCTGTGTTTAGTGCAAAAGCGAAGTTTTCGGTGGCAACAGGGTTTGAACTAAGTGCATTGCGCATGTGTGGCTCGTAGTGACTAAAAATGCGCAAAATGATCATGCAATGGAGCTCGATAAATCGTATGCAGCTAGACGAAGATGGAGAAGGAGAGGTTGAGCAACTGCGCGAACCCCTTTATTGTAAATGTTTCTAGCACTGAAGCGATGTCTGGCCCCTCCGAAAGCGGGCTACGCGCAGTGCTTCTACAACAGCAATCTCTCTGGGCCCTCAACAACCATCCAGAAGGCATACTTCGATAAGGCACTCGAACGTTGCTCGTGGTTCGTCTACCTCGGCTGTGGTGGAAGTGACAATCAATTTGCTTCCATCGAGGAATGCAATGACACCTGCATGACTCCGGAGGCTCTCACCACTATTCGGCAAAGTAGGTTTTGTGACTAATTGCTAGTTGGACAGGCTTCCAGAGGATGAATACAGCTTCTGTAGTTACTTCGGCGTCTATGGTAGAATGAGCTTACTAGACTAGCCAAGTGCTGAGCGATATGCGGGGTTATCATTAATTGAAACTGACCAATAAAATTATCGTTTCTCCTAGTGGATGACAAATTTAGGATCTTCTGATAGTCTTCTGTGTGACAGTGGTACTAAAATACTAACCACAAAAATAAAGATAATTGCTTCTTATTGTTTTTAAAGTTAGCACCGAAGAGTAAATTTACTTGAAATCTTGATTTTACCCAAAAACGCTAGCAAAACACTGGTCATCATAGTGACACGAACCGAGACTAATTGCCAAGATACTCTAGTCAAAGTTATAAACTGCTGACATGCATGCAATTTTGAAAGTATCAAAGGAATCTATGGGTTCTTATTTATCTCAGCGCCACTTCTGGTGATTATATTGGTAAACAACCATGCTTATTCTTAGAACTTGCACTGATCTTATGAATTAATTCCACCGCTAAAAGCTTTAGTAGTTCAAAAAATTATTACTTTCAAAAACACAAATCGCTGGATCCCATGTTTGACATTTTGATAGTTTCGAGTGAAACTTTTGGAAGTCATGGTTAATAAACAAATGCCACATTTCAAACTAAGAAATGAAATTGAGTTTTTGAGTCTTTCCAATCAACATCTTAGCTAAAGCTTTTTCTCATGACTCGCAGCAGTGTCAAAATAAGAAGCTAATGCAAAAGCACCGCAGTTGCTTATTCTTAGTAATTTTTAAGAGGTGGCACCGATTACGTGGAATATGGAAGTGTGAAGCTGTCCCCGGTGTTCTGTCTTCCTCTTTTCATGGTCGCATAAAAAGGCGCCGTCAAGTCTGAGAAAGAAAACACCTTTATACCCTGCAGGAGATTATGCGTTTACTGCTATTAGGTGCTCAGGAAATATGTGAGTTGCCGCGTCTGCTACCTGATGGCACCGGGTGTGACGATGTGGGGCAGACAACTTCCCGGTGGTACTACGATGCACAGACTCAACTTTGCAGAGAATTCGGCTACTCTCATTGTTCTGGAACCGCCAATAACTTCCTTTCCAAATCGTCTTGTGAACTCTTCTGTGGAGCTAAGAAGCTGAGTCAAGAAGGTGCGACTAAATTACCCTCCTTCAGAACGCATTTAATAGCTAAAATATTTAATCATCCATGCAAGTAATGTCATAAAAATTGATCACATTCATGCAGAAAATGGCTAAAGAGTTTCTATGATAAGATTGATTAGTCGCGAATTAAAATTATTCTTTGATCATCTATAAGGATTTTTACGAATCCTACCTATTGATTTATGCTCCAAAAAAAGAATTCCATTAGGAAAAAATGGCGAACTCCCACCATTCGAATCGAACAAGCATTTTGAAGCCATTACAGGTCAAGCTGCTGTAAAATTGTCATTCAAATTTTTAGAAAGGCTGGAATGGAATCCTTTCCTTTGATATAAGATTCATTCGCTCATTTCGGGTTGAAAATGCAATATGTACCTGTCGATATACAAAGAGCCAATGAAAGTGTGACATCAGGCTGATGCCAATTTCCCCTTTGCTTGCTTTTCCTTCGTTCCAAAGTGGCTACGAGCTTGGTGAATGAAGCTCTGTAAGACCTAATAAAGTACTGTATAAACTTGAGTACAACTGCTGCTTTAAGTCCAGCGACCATTTAGCCACAAAACAAAATTTTGTACGCCTAAACACACTTATGCTTACTTTTATCATTAAGCATTTTGAAAAAATTAGCAACGCAGCAGCTCTCTTCTCTGTAGCATGAAGCCTCCAGCAATGAAGCCTTGCCATAGTCTCGCATTTAATATGAATCCTACAGAATCCACTAAAAGCAGTCGACCTCTTTTTAGACTCATATAAGTTAAAGAGAAAATACTAATCATCTGGGTAGGTAAATTTGAAATTTATTCGCAGGCCTCATCGAACACTTGGTGGTCCTAAATATGGCAGAGCAGCAATGATAATCATGCTTTATATTTTGACTTTTAACTCTAAGTCAATGCAAGATTCCTCTTGGTCGTTGTCATCGTTATTGCTTTAATGCACATGGAGATCTCAGCCAGTCTGAAATAGTGAGCAGCTGTTTCTAATGAAGTCTAAACTGCACTTTATGTTACTCTAATCCACAGTAGACATTCACTACCACTGAGACTACCCTGATTTGCGATACTCAAAGACCATAGGGCACCTTTTAACTTACTACTGTGGTCTAAATGGACGCCAAGTTCGAACTGCTTTCGAAGGTGAAAAGGTCGCATTTATCAAAAGTTGACTCACCTGTAAGAGCATCCAAGTGACTAACCAAACTGCAAGAAATACTTATGGTCTGCATGCGAATAAGAGGCCTGATTGGCTTAGTTAAGACTTAATTGATGCGAAAAAAAAATGAAATTTGGATAAAAGCAAGAAGCAATAAACGCGTTAGAGGACGCGATGCATATGAGCACATCGTAAAATCATGTTGGATTTCCCGAGGTCCTTCAACAAATCGCGTTGAGCAGCTTTATTATACATGAGATAAATCGGAATAGTCAGACGATTTACAGTTGCTGACACTTCGATATTGTCTTCCAAATCGCCAACAATAATATCGCTTGTAACACCTCACATTTTCCATTTCCTCATAGCGATCTGTGAGCTGCCGCCTGAAACGGGTGACTGTAGACTACAAAAACCACATGAAATGTGGTACTATGACAGTGGCAATGGCGGCTGCCTCTCCTTTGCGTACTCCGGCTGCGGTGGCAACGATAATCGGTTTCCTTCCCTCTCAGCCTGCCTTGAGGCCTGCGGATCACAGGCTTCGACCCCCATGATGAAATTAGATTCCTCGGAGCTCGAAGGCGAAGGCATAAAGCCCACACCCCAGCTTATCAATTCCTCTACAGACGCTTCCTTAAAAGAATGCGAAGCAAAAGAGGAGCCCTTTGAAGCTCATCATTCTCGAGAGCGTCTCCCATCGTTTCAGCCCCCTGTTTATAATTTGACTACCTTCTCACCACAGTCAGTCGGTATGCTTCAAGTCCTTGTAGCACCTGTAGGTAGATTTTCGTTAGGCACATTTACTCCCCTTAAGTAAATGATAAAGCGCTGTAAAGTAGATCAAATTCAGTCCACTCCATAATAGTTATTGGCAAGAGCATTCGGTTAGATGTCTTTGTAGTGCGCTGGGGAATTCACATAATGCCTAGGAAATATCTGAAGTTTTAATTGTAATATTTGACCGATGGTACTGCCTGTGCAATAGCGGCACGATCGTGTATTAAGAGTGTGATTCTGAGCAATCTTAACCTATCAAGTCCTTATATGTTGATACTTTTCGCAGTTCTACATTACCTACAGTACAGTCGTGAATTGGTTCTTTAATAGACAACTTGCACGCCTGCTGAAATTAGGTGTGGATTTGAATGCAATGATGCCGAAAGGCTGTAAAAATGGGGTAAGGAAAGGTTCCGCAGTATTTCTGCCCCAAACTAACAGCACAATGAATTCCAGAGTTTTTGTTTCGACAAAAACATTAGTGTTCATCTCAAGTCATATTTCACTCTGCACTTCTCCGTCGAAAAGTACTCCAGTTTTTGCCGCGTTTTTTATGAAGAGTAGACTGAACACAAATTGTAGTTTTTGAATTGAATCTACTCAAAGAAACGCGTAGACCGCATAAAACAGCAAACGCGGTAAGACCAAAGGAGTTTTGTCTGGCGTAATCCAGGCGACTTAACTTACTTCTACTTAAAAATACAATAATTTGTATCGGTCTCTCTTACTAACGACTGAGATTAATTCCCCGGTCTCTTACCGCTAGAGATTGAGCCGTGCAGCAAACGGCCAGATCCCGGACAATGCGTTCCGATTGGGTGTCAGAACAGGACCGACTGTCAATTGAAGCGTCTAATGCGGTGGTTCTTCAACCCACGAACAAGCAACTGTGAAACCTTTGCCTATAGTGGATGCGGTGGTGGTGCCAACACCTTTGATTCTGCCCAGTCCTGTTCGATTGCCTGCAAACAGCGCATCATGAGGCCTGGGCGTGAGTCACAGACTACCCTGCCTTGCCTTATTTGCAGGAGTAAATGTTTATGTTCTCGGATTCATTCACTCCCAGTAGTCGATAATAATAATTCCAGCCTAATTGATAATAGGCTTAACCATGGTATTCATTGGATGGTATTCATTGCAGGAGATAGACGCTGTGACAACAACCCAAAGCGCGATGGATGCTTCAATCTTCCAATTCCGCACCACAATGAAACGGTGATTGAGGCACCGGAAGTGTTATTCTACTTCAGTGTTTCCAGTGGCACTTGTAGGGCCTTCCATCTAAAAGATGATGGTGAAGGCTGTGCTCGGCGGGCTTACTTTACAGACGGGCAGGAGTGCCTCAAAGCCTGCTCTAAATCTTCTCCCACTGAACAAGACTTGCCAAGTGGGCCAAACTCTAACTTCTCACCTCTTTTTGCATTTTTTGGGGTATTGGCTGAAGATGAGCTAAAGTCAACGGCAAGAGGAGAAAACGTGATTAAATTACCTGACATTCGAATCTTTTTTGTTATTTATAGGAAACTCACTCTATTACTTAAATCTGAAGTCTCTTACTCAAATACCACATATGGACTGCTCTTAATTTTTTTCAATTAAGCTCAGATTCATTTTCGTCGTTTCCCTTACCTAAATGCTAAAATAGTGCCTCAAGAATAAAATCAAACTTAATTATTTGATCTTCTGTTGTTAATGGTTCCTTTTCTGTGATGCGCAGCACATTCCATGAGAAGCCACCTTTTGTAGCTTCAGCCACCATAACTATTCTCTCGTTTTGTGTTGTGGCATTATGCAGGGTAAATCTTTCAATCCTCTAAACTACCTGGTCATGGAAAACATGTCCTCCACATTATGTACATCCTTTATTTCACTCGAACATAGTGGAGTTAATGCTTCTCTTTATCTGCAGAACCTGAATCCATCCGCTTTGTTTCTCGCGTGTGCGTCCATATGAATGCGCACTGTCCATTTTGTGCAGGATTTATCTGCTTGCTAGAGAAATGCTGCATAGCACTACTTCATGCTGTTTTACTGTTGCAGGTCAGGCCTGTGAGATAGTACTAATGCAGCGAATAGCTTTTGTGGAGGATGATCTATTTTTAATTAAATGTTCCTCAGAAAATCATAACTACTTACCCTGCGACAAGGCCAACCTAAACAATAGGAGCATTTCCCGTTAAGGATTAATACCGGAAAATGGAAAACTTCCTCAGTATGCTTCTTGTTAATGCATTTTGAAGAATCTGATTTTGCTTTAGATTTGTACCAAAAAGAGGTGAGCCATGCAGATTTTTGAAATGCTATTGAACGATTAGCAGATGTGTAACCATGTCCAGAAACAATGTTTAATTTGAAATAAAAGTATTTTTTACGCTTTGTCCGACTGTTGTGAAAAGGGCTTCGTCACAAAAACTTAGCGATATGATTGTAAAGTACGACACGGCTGTCGAGATTGCATATTAAAAAGAACAGTCCATACTTTACGTCGAAAATCCATAAAAACTGCAGCCCTATCAGTCGAATTGATTCAAATGCCATTTTGGTTTATGTTACCAGAATATCTGTTTTCTGTCTATTCCTTCCCCCTTCCACCCATAACAACAATGAGACGCGGATGCATTTTATTCACATTTCAAGGAAGCAAATAGTGGTCGAATCATATAATTACTAACGATGAGAAATACCAGTCAGAGTTTTCTTGCCAGAAAGATTTAAATTTTACGATTTCCCGTTCCTGTTCTCAGATCGGTGCTTTGCACGAAAACTCAATTCCGGTGCATCCAAATGTCCGCTAGAGCGTCACAACGTCTCACGCTGGTCATACCTCTCCGACCTTCAGCAGTGTGTGCTCTTCTCCGAGTGTCACAATCCAGACGTGCGGGTCTCATCCGCGTGGGGAAATAATTTCGAGAGCAAAGAACTCTGCGAGGCCACCTGCATGCCCAGAGGACTAAAAGGTAAGGAGGCATTCCTGTATCCGACGCTATTTATTTTTCGCTCAATAAAATAGCCTTTTGCAGGTCCAATAATTTGACAAATAAGCTCAAAACTAATCCACACTTTCTATAAACAAATGTAATGTCATTTATTGGTTAATCGCATAAAATCCATCAATTACAGTGTATTCCTCCATGAAATATGCGTCGTAAAATGTGCGGAGTTTTGTGTTACTGTAGGAGTGGTATATTCAACCTTTATTTACGTATTTTATTGGCGATTTTGCTTAATTTAGGACTTCGGAGTAAATTAAATGTCGATTTGTTTACCGATTGCATATGTGTATGAGCCACTTGCACTAAAAATGAAAAAAAGCTAACTAATAAACTTTCCCACCATGCATCAGTAAACTTCAGATAATAACACTTCTTCCTGGTTTGTCATTGAGCCAAAATGCAGTGGTGAGCTGCAAAGAGGCTTCAATGGTAAAGTGCTGCCAATCAAGCAAGCAGCTGCATTCTAACAAAGACCAATACCTTATTTTAGCCTTGGTTCCTACGATTAAAGTTTGCGTTGTGAAAATTATTTAGACATTTTTTCCAAATTAGCCAGTTTGCTCACATTTTGTGCATAACCTCCAAGTGCGGCTGATAAAAAGCCATTGTTTGGCCTAATAAGGCTTCAAGCTGGCTAAATGGCTAAGGGATTGGCTTAACACCACCCGAACTTTCGTCTAGACATTTGTCGGCTACCAAGAGATACTGGTCCCTGCTCAGGAAGCCACGCGCGATACTACTACGACCCAGTAGAAGGAAAGTGCCGTCTTTTCATGTATGGTGGTTGCCTTGGCAATGGAAATCGTTTCAACACAAAGACTGAGTGTGAGGATGCATGCGGGACACTCAGCGAGATCTACGACACGGGAATCTCCACTGCCAAGACAACTGATGTGTTAACCACACAGTCTGAGAGAGTTCCACCTGTTCCCGCTGAGGTTTTTGAAGAAATGCGGCGCATCAAAATTATGTACTCAGAGAGATATCGTAAGCCTACCCTCTGTTTTCCAAGCTATAATTTGTTTGACTAATTTTAACAAGCATTTTAAATCGAAGTCGAAGGCAGTAGAGTTTCTTCGTAACTCATTAATTTGATGGACCGTATTTTTGGTCGATGCTGCCTTTTGTAAAATGAAAGTATTCAAATCTCATTAGCGTGGGACTTCTGTCTACAACATCACACTTACGGAACATGTCCACGACCTAGACGCCTTAATGGTGGAAGTACCGATCATGGGGTTCATCTTACTCGTTATTTCTACAATCGAAAGACGAAGCAATGTGAACCCTACTTTTACACCGGTTGTGGTGCTCGAGGTAATCACTTTGAGACAAAATCACAGTGTGACAGCGTTTGCACCCAAAGGTTGCGCCGATCAGGTACGCCCATCACTTATCTCTTAGCAGTTTTCGTTATCGTATAAAAACTATTTTGCGATTGAATTTATTTTTATTTCCCGATTTTGGTTCCCAAAACTATTGACCTTTTATCCACTGATAAGTACTCCGTGCTTCGAAGCTATGTCATACGTGCTTACTATCGGCCAGATGTTATCGCGGTCCTAGAATTTACTTGTCGCTTTTTACTACTTCCCGCAACTAAGTTATGTCCAGACTTGCATAAAATTTGCAACTATGGAAGGGATTTCTAATCTTTAATGAAACTTGTATTCCAAATGGGCTAGTTGATTACATGTGCACGCATTTACGCATATATGCTTCACAGTATCACCCATTTGCGATGCGAGTCATGTTGAAGAGTGCCCAGGGAGCGGACTTCGTCTTTGGATCTACGAGGCAGAAGCGGGCACTTGCCGTCAAGTAGAGGTGTGCTCCAGCACGAAACCCACAGCTGTGTCCTTTCAACTGCCACTTGAGGTAACAAACGACGTGTTTAGACTACAGCCCGGTATCGGTGACGGTAGTGGCATCAATAGCTACCTTTTACCAGGCACTTTCGCCTCCAGCTCCGCCTGCTACAACTACTGCCTCCCGCCGACGCCCAGTGGTACTGATGTCACCAGTAGGTCTTGAAAATTTCCTTTGATGCTCTGCTAAAGTAATTAATGGGTTCACTTCCATCTATTGCCATGCTTTCCCGTGGATCCGACCGGCCTTGCTAGTTAATGCAACTATGTATTTTAACGCAAACGATGGATACCCAAAGCTGTTGGCGCTTTTGGCAGATGAGGCTCCTTGGAATAACACCTAAACAACCCAAGTTATGTTTAGTTTTTATGAAGAACTATCATTTATTAAGCGTTTTATAATTCCAGAGCGGAATACGCTGGTATGCAGCGCTAACAAACAGTGTTCCGAACAAGTGAAGCACTTAGTTAGTCTTTCTGGTTTCACATGAAGCGTTGCTTCTTTTAAAAAAATATTCTTTTACTCTCTAACAGCAATAATAACACAACCAGAATTTTGAATATCTTGAAACCTTTTAAGAAGGGCAAAATAAAGAAGTGCGACAAATCAACTATAATGTATGTTTACATCTAAGAATATGAATTTGAAAAGCTCCCAGGTTTACGGGCAGAACTCGCTTTGTTTTCTGACACCTTATCATCAGCTGAATGCATGCTTTAGTCCCATTGAACTGCTTAAGCGTGTTTCATAATCTTCGACTTTGGTGGTCTTACTTTTAGTCTAAATAAGTATGTTTAATGAATCTGATCATGCCACACATTCCTTTTAGGACTTGCGATAATAAAACTAGCATAATTTGCATATATTCGGCATTCTTATCCAAACCTAGCGGAAGTGCATCCATCTCTCTTGTAATCGTGAAAAGAATTTTTTACTCTAACTCATGCTTTGGCCAAAATTACATGTTAGACATCTGCCACATTGATCCAATCACCTCAGTCTCGAACGAATGTCGTTTGATGGGCAAGCGATGGTATTTTGACGTAAAGGATGGCTACTGTCGTAGCTACATTTCCTGTCCGGTGTACGGCAACAACTTTGCTGATGAGGAGACCTGCAATTCTGCCTGTCGGCCCAAACACATTTCCGGTAAGTCGAATGTCCTTCCTGAGCTAATGCATGCATCCCAGCTGCCGCAAACCGTGAAATTGTAATTCACTCATCCTCGTGGTTTCAAATACGGAGTGCTGATCTGACTGGTATTGCTAAAGGACTTGTCCAGCTCATTGAGCTCATATAGTACGGTTGAACCTTGACAGCTCTTGCAAAAATAGTAATACATTAACAATCTAAAAAACTAAGAGTTCCGTGCACTTAAACCTTATTCTCTTGATGGTTGTACGGTGGCACGTCGACAATTCCAGCCTGTTAAACAATTTCGAGCATCGTTTTACACAATTTAACGGAATCTTTAAATAGAATATTTTGTAACTGCAGTTATAAAATTGTTGTAAAGTAAAATGCAAATATTAAACCTTCCCTAACGCTTTTGAAACCTTTAGAAGTTTGCAGGCTGCCATTAGATTATGGAGGTTGTTCGAGCTTTCTTCCACGTTGGTACTACAACACGGATAAGCGCAGATGTGAACAATTTTCCTATGGTGGCTGTTTTGGGAATTCAAATCGCTTCCTAACCAAACTGGAGTGCGACAATGCGTGCACGCATAACGACGTCTGTGGACTCCCGAAACCGGTAAATTTGATCACTATAACATTCACTCATATAATTTACTTGGATAACCCACGCTGATCGGTCATCGTTCTTTTCTTTAAGCGAAAATAATAACAAGAGACTTTTGTTTACATGTTGCCAAACAGTAATGATTACTAAATAATAGCCGTTGGGAGACTTGTTAAATGCTATATGTATAACCTAATTATGCACTAAATGTGCTGCATTAGAAATCAGTAGTTATTTCTCCACAACAGAAGGTGTTGCATATGTGGCTGTGGTGCGCGCATGGGTCGTTATAGTGATATTATTTTCTAACTTGGCAGAAGGAAGCAGAGGGTAATGAACCCTCTACCTTGCGATACTTTTTCAACCAAACGACGGGGGAGTGCGAAAAGTTCTTTTTCAGTGGAAAGATTCCCCAAGGAAATAACTTTGCCAACGAGGCCACCTGCCATGGTGTCTGTATCTCATCGCCTAATCTGCTGCCGATCTCTGTGAAGATAAACAAAATGGCGATTTCCATGGCCCGCCTTGCCACAAAGTTCGGTCAAGTGGCGTTGCACCCAGTCTTATCAAGGGGTAAGTATTTTGTGATTGGTTATCTTTGCAGCAAGGACGCCGTTTTGCACGAAAAAACAACTTGACATAGTTGGTCGTGGAATTAGGATTGCAGTCGTACTGCATTAAGTTGCTCTCAAAAACAAGAAAATACGGGGAAGAGATTGGCAATCGCAGAATTTTTAGACGGGCTACTTTTTTAACAACTGTAATGAACCAACATTAAACCATCCAAGCCGAATAGAAAAAGAGCCAATTTCCTTGGCAGTGATCAAAAGAACTGGCTTTAAATTTACAGCGGAACTACAGGTGAAAATGTAAAACATCTAGGCCTAGTGGTTGAAGCATTAAAAAATGTTTCGTACCTACTTCAACTTTTGACTAAAAAGGCAACACGATCGTTCGAATTTCGGCACCGGTGATATAGACGAACCAAATTCTGGAATTTTGTTTATCTTTCTTTTCTCACAATTTAATAATCGCATCGATTTCAATGAATTAGTTATATTATTATTAAAGTTACACAAACCAAAAGAGAACCAATTGCTGATAGGCTCAATTTATGTCCGAAAAGCCTTTTCCTATGGAACAATGGCGATCACCGTCATTCTAATATTTTCTAGTATAATCAGTACCTGATCCAGAACATTGTGTAACCCTTTCCCTTTTTAAAAGAAATGCTACGTTTGGCTCAATGTTCCAAACGTTTCATGCTTTTTTCGCCTCAAATCATCTTGTGATGCAATCACCGAAATCTAGCACTGCTTGTGCTATGGAAGTCCATTGTTTCCCCTCATGCGTTGCAAAGCCAACCATGTGGGTACGTTGACACATTTTCTATTATTTTTCATAGATACTATCGATGGAGCAATAGGTATGTAGACCATTCCAAGAGCATGTTCGGTCAAATTTTTTTGAGGAAAGTGCTGACATTTGTTTAAAAGTGGATAGGGACCATTGCATATCGTCTCTGCATCTGCTGAGGGGTAGTTAAAAATGGCTATTTTAATCAGCTAATTTTCAATGTTAACTGATTTCATGATAAATCAATATTTTCACTATTCTTCACGAAAAATACAATTGCTTTCTCGTAGGTCACAAGTCGACCTGTCTTTCTTCAACGCAGTTACTGAACATCCTCAAGAACGAGACAATTCAGAATTGCCACCCTGGTGGAACAGTGACGGAGCTGGCCTACGCGTACGACGCTACCTCCGTCACGTGTTTCCCAACAATGATTTACGTGTGTCTGGACTACCCCAACGAGCCTTACCGCATGAAGATTTTGGGTCGGTCGCTCATATTTGAGAGCCAGGCTCACTGCGAAAGTGAATGTCTTCGCTCTGAAAGATGAACCGTAGCGGCCGCTGCAAGATCTAACATACCCTCACTGGTTATCCATTTAGTTCTCACTTTTGCTAACTATCCCAAGTTTCACTTAATACGAGCTCCCCCTCAGTATTCCTCCCCTCTTGTCACATACGTATTTGAAATGTAATTCTCGATCTTGAGTCTAAAAATACATACATACACACAAATATCGGTTGTGCGAAGTGGTTTAATAATTCTCTGGTGACTCGAAATTTGATCGATTTCAATCCATCAGGTCATTTTAATCGTGCTGCTAAGATTTGGGGCAGTGACGAAATCTTTTGTTTCATGAAGCGCAAGTAATTGATTATTTTGAAGCCTTTTACACAAAGCGACTTGTTTCGTGTTTCATAAGAATAATGCTTTTATCTGCAAACCAAAACTTTTGCTACCTTTTATCACTAGAAGCCAAAGTTCTGTGAGCGTCGTCATTTTAATGAGCATGCCCAAAGTTGTTGCCCAAAACTCCCGCAGGGTATGTTGAACTGAAATGTTGTCGATTTAATTGGAAGATTATGCAGACGCTGCGATTGGTGCTGCGTAAAGATTGTAGACCTCCAAAGATGTTTGTACTTTAATTTCTAGTATAGACAGGTAGTAGTTTCAACACCTCCAGCCTCGGTATTGCTTGCCATCATTTTGGCATAGCGCTGGTAACATTAGCAATGATAAAGTTGTATCTTAACCAACAAACCATAAACTTGACCATTTGGGTACCTTTTAAGCGCATTAATGGTGTGTTCACTGAAAAAAAATTCTCGTCAATATGATTGAGTCCAGAATGCATACCGTCCCTTAACCATCGGTCAAGCGCGAACGTGGTTGTGGTCGAAGTGTTTATCCACCACCACTCCACTACATATTTTTCATTCTGGGTTTACGCTGACCCCTCTGTGTGCGTGTGATTGTGTGTCGTGTTTATTCGGTTGAAACAAATTTGGAGGTGGAGGGGCGAACTTTTATTATCTCACGGACCGGTATGCTTTATCTGTCCAACAGTTCTCCTATTTATAAGTATAAGCTGAATCATTTTGTCTTAAAATAAATGCTTCCACTCTTGCAAGTCAACGTGTATTAAATTTGTTGATTGATAGGCTAACACGCATCCAGTGGTAAATGTTGGAACACTTAAATTTCAAGCGGTCTACCAATTTTCCCATTGATTTGGCAGTAAATACTTACATAAATGTGTTTTACAGGGGAATTTATGTTTCAAATTATGTGTGATCTTTGCTGGCCACATTTTCCACACTTCGAATAAAATAGACAGCTTCAACTTGCTCACCTGGTCCTAATAAGTGACGATTCTATTTGCCCATCTTTCAAGTATTTAAGGATACAGTGGGCTACTTCGGCTTCACTTCTATGCAGGCAAAAGGGTAATATGGACCCAAAGTGAAAATCTCTTTTGATGTGCCATGGGTTTCATGGTGGTCGACGTCAATGACGAGCAACGGTTTGTATCTCAATTGAATGAAAGTGCTTTCGGATTTTACATTAAAGTAGGATTTCGGTATGTTTTTCTCATAGAATTGATCACCTAAACTGACTACAGAATCTCAGTAAGCGTTTTCGGGTCTTTGTTCACCTCGGATCTGGTGTACCTACCATAACCAGGGCTAGTGTTCTGTCAAAATCCATGTTTTCATGGTTTTAATTTCTGCCGTGAATTGCGAAAAAGCCCATTAGCGATTTTAACCGAGTTGTTTTAACTTGGTTGAGAGACACTGCCTTAACATTGACCTCATTTCTCACCCCCTAAAATAAGTCGCAAAATTCATGGTTATGGTCTTGATGTCTGCAACATTTGCGAATGGGGCAAAAGCATTTTGGGTGCATTTTAAAGTTACTAATGGGCCAGCGTTGTAGCATTTGATGGCAAGGATTTCAGGATAAAATGTACCTTGTCTTTCAACGCATCGTGCCTCTTTTGGCTGTTAATATGGGTCGCTTGATTTGTTTTAGCCTTAGCTGTGGACTTGCTGCACCCGAGGCACTGCATTTGCAGATTTGAAAAACGTAAAGACGTTTGAGTCGTGGCTGGAGTTCTTAGTTACTTTTTTGCGCCGTAAAAAACTTGCTTTTGTTCTTGCGTTACCACTATCTTCATACTCAGAAAAGGCTTAGGGAGCTGCGTTGCTGGCTGCAAAAGTGAGTGCAACCCTAAAGGACGAAAATCCCGAAGTTTGCCCTAACAGTTGAAGCTTTAGGAGGACGGAAGAGGCATATGGTGTTAATTAAGTGAAATCCGAAATTTTTTTCCACTCTCTCGACTAACTGAACAGAGCCCAGACGGACATGGCCTAAACAGCAGTAAAGTGGAAATGAGATGTCAAGTAGAAACAAGGAAGAACTTTAAACCCAATAAACTACTTTAAACCTTTTTACACATAACCCTGTTTTTTTGGTTCAACATTTTAGGACCAGTGGAAGACATTCGAGTAGAGCAGCACACTTTCTTTCCGCCACTGCCATTCCTACGCAGGATGAAAATCTTTATCCAACGAAAGTGGCCAGGATGGAGGGCTGACTTTGTATTTGTCTTAGCTCTCAGTTACACACAAATTCTAGTACTGGTTCTGTTGGTTCGTATGTGTTTTACTTACATTACCGACTACCCTTTGATAGTCGACGCGGGATGTTGATCAAGAAGAGTGCTGAGGATAGCGTACATAATTAGAAGAGGCCTTGCAACCCTTAATTGTTTTCCTAACTCCTTTCTTGGGTTTCGTAGGCACTTAAAGCTCCGTCCCTGTGCATTAGTTAGGTAAAATAGTCTTCGAGTAATATTTGTAGTCTTCTGGCCCTTTTGAGAGTAAGAAACGCATATTCTATCCTAATACTTGACTTTGCTGGTCCCGTAAAAAAACTCGGATTTCAATGACGAGTTCGTTTAATTTGTGAATTGCTTCCTCTCAGTGTTCAATAACGTGTTATACTTGGTTCGCATCGACAATTTTGGCCCTGTTTAACCTAAAGCGTCATTATTTGACTAGAATCTGAATTCTCAACTACATATGAAAGAACCGGTGCGCTTTAAGCAGAAAGATATTGTTTCGAGAAAATTTGAAAACAGCAACAAAACGGGAAAGGAGTAATAAGTTTCACTGAACCACAGAAATTAAAACCCCAGCCGAATAAACGTAATCAGGAGAAAGAGGCCGAGAAGAAGAAGAAAAAGCAAATGGTCAGTAAACGGCACACTATGCAACAGGAAGGGACACAAGATAAGTTGTCGTTGGACTAAGGTGAATTATTAAGGATAGAAAATGAGAGAAATAGTCAAAGAGACCATCGGGCCGAAAAGAATCGAAAATGCTTCCATTGTTCGCCACTTTACTCCAAGGGTTGGTTCATCTGAAGTGAGGAAACTTCTTCCTTTAATATCAGGCAAGGTAATGGTATTTACTTGATTTGTTACCAAGCATTGCCTCTACCTACTAGTAAATAAACACCGCCTGGTTTCACTTTTTGTAATAGACTACTGGTAAAAATTACGATGCTGAGATGCCAACCTTTTTAATTACAAACAACAATCAACTTGTTTGAAATTACCTGCCTTTTGCGTTGCTGTAATTGCCTATTCACTTTATTGAAGGCTGAACAGCATACATCTTCATTAAGCTATAAAAAGTGCTTAAGGCAATGCATTCATAAATGCACAAGACAAACATGAGGAAAACCAATCAAAGGCGGTGCTCACCCTGTTAGATTTACGCAAACCGGTGGTGACTTTGCTAAGGAGTTCCTCAGCAGCGACGACCTCAGGAGACCGGAAGGTCTTGGCGCGTAACTCCGAGCTTTGCTCCATATGAATAATCTGTTCAGGCTTGGGTTTGGCTTTGGAAAAGGCCTTGCTTAATTCTTCTGTACGCTGCACGTGCTTCAGTTGAGCCTGCCGTCTGAAGGGATTCTCGGGCATCACGTGCTTAAGGTCAGGCAATTTATAGTCCGCTGGATGTACTATCAGCTCCGTCTTTGCCTCCACGGTGCCCTGACTGTTGACCCCGCGAACTTGAATTTCATGCTGACCAAGACTTATTTCTATCTTGTTTATCTCTAGCACACTGATGCCTCCGTCACTCAACACCTTGATCAACGAATCCTGCGTCAATCAAATACAGGGGATTTTTGCAATAAAAATCTGCCTTTTAGACGACATGGGATGCAGGTTGTAAGACCCACCTGGTGGACGCTTTGGCCGTCGATGGACCACTCAATTTCGGGTGTAGGGTGACCGCTCATTCGAACTAAAAAGCGAACCGGTGAGCCCAAAATAACCTCCGCCGGTTTTGGCTCTACGTCGATGGTTGGGCTAGCTGGCGTCTGCTCCTCGTCCGCATACCGCATGGAGCTGTCATACCTAGAACGAGATTCACCTTCCAGCTAGCTGGGCACAAGTTTTTGTCTTTTGAATTGGTCTTAGGTCATTAATAGGTCTTGGACAATCATATTACCAATTGGCACACATAGAAGGCGTAAATGACAAACTTAAAAGGTGTGCGATTTAGAATGCACTTGTGACAGGGCTGTTCATCCACAGCTGCTAGTTTATATGCAGAAATTATCAAAGCATAAAATACGCAACCGAATCTGCATTTCGTCCGCTTAGCAGACTGACATTCAACCGGCTGACCACAGCATTCAGCAAGCGAATGCTCAATTTGCGTTTACTTTTATCATTTTTTGATTGTTTGAGTGCTTTATGACGATTTTTCGTGGTATTAGCACAAAAGGAAAATTTTTCTTCCTTTTCTCTTCCTGCCCTGTGCTATCAAGTTCCGTTAAAAATATAACGTAAGAAGAGTCATAGAAAATCAGAAATTTGAAACGTTAAGACACTACATTTCTGATACAAAGTAATGTAACATGAGATTCTCTTGAGATTAAATCGACAGTGTCCTGATTGTTGGAATAGCAACGCTAAAAATGCCAATCTTAGGTCACGAATTAGTGCTCATTTTTTAGTGAATTCCAAATGGCTTTCACTCTACATCTTAATAGGGTAAGAGTTCTGCCGTATGGTTTGTTGTTTAAAGATTATGAAAGCACGCTTATCTGGGCTTATTAGGAGGCCAAAATGAGTTCATTAGCATTTGTAGCTTAGGTAATTGTAAAACTGTTTATTCTAACAACGCGAAAGTAGGTTAGCCTCAATTTACAGACTTTACTAATATCATAGCTTCCATAATAATCGTCCTCATATAAAACTCGCTTTAAGGTAACACTACGTTACAAATGAAACCTTTCATGCGGACGCGTGCAAACTCTTTGAATGGAGAAGTTAAACCTACGCGTCATTCCCATGCTCAATGGCCTGAATTAGTTTGAAACCCTCAGAGCCCTCAAGAAGGTTGCTCTGCGTAATAATGGCAGCGCTGGGAGAGCATTGAAGATCTAGATGATCGCTCTCAACCGTTCCAGCGGCGTTTGCGATTTTGCAAGAGTAAGTTCCACTGTCTTCCGGGATGGTGTGGCGAATCAGCAGACTGGCAATACCACGCTCATATTCCACATGGAATCGGGTTCCATTTGTCAGTGGCTCTCCGTCCTTACACCTGCGACAGTACAAAAGAAGCACAACTACTGAGCAAGTACAAAGTAGACTTGGGCTTAACTACTTGGAGATTTGCTTACCAATGAACGACAAGGTTGGGATCGTTGGAGGGTTCGTACTGAAGACGGAAGTTCACCGGCTCGTCTTCAACGCAGCTGCCTACAGGCT
Source organism: Taenia pisiformis (assembly GCA_023968675.1). Taxonomy (NCBI): domain Eukaryota; kingdom Metazoa; phylum Platyhelminthes; class Cestoda; order Cyclophyllidea; family Taeniidae; genus Taenia; species Taenia pisiformis. The sequence goes on along the minus strand of CM043733.1, from coordinate 15,861,446 downwards.
TGGGCTGGATAACAATTGTGGGAGCAACAGCAGGTCCATCCTCTTGGAAATTGTCGGGTCGAGGAGCATTCAGCATCGCTTCAAGATCCTGAACGGCCTGCAAACCTGTGCAACCATTATATTCTGGGTACTTAGTAGCTCAGTCTATGTAAAGTATGTATGTATGCAAGTTCCTGTAGCGATACATTCCACATTTCAGACCTTGATTAGTCAGCTTCGATCGACAGCGATTATTGCAGTTACTATCCTTTGTAGCCATAAGCGAAGGACTGCTGTCTAGTTTAATAAAAGGTTTCATATATAGCGCAATCAATTTCAATTCTGGAATTTTCTGTAAGCTCATAAGCTCATTGAGCGCAATAAGGCAGTTAGTTATACAACTTTGCAATTCCAGACGATAACGAGGTGATCCTTATTTGCTTCCGAAGCCCTTAAGGTGTTTAAGGGAGTGTCATAATATGCACCACCATATTTCTTCAAGTTGTATTTAACCTCAAATAATAGTTTTCATTAACTAGCTAGCAACGAGGTTAAAATGAAAACTTTTGTAATACCTGCCAGTGATCTATATCCAACTATAATCTAGGACAGATGGTCTACTGGCCCTACCTTTTGGTTCCTTCAGTTGAGTATCCGTGATGAGATTCTTGGTAGTCTCAACAACGAGTTCTGCAGACTGAGTTTCCGCTGTCCCGTGTTCTGTGGTAACGCAACACACGTACTGTCCCATATCTAAAGGCAGTACGTACTTGAAGCTCAGACTAGCCATGCCCATCTCCAACTTGCCGTTGATGCGAGAACCTGTAACAACGTAGCAGGGTGCCTACTGAGAAGACAGGGATTGGAAATTTGCTCCAATATAAAGTTGTGTTACCGAAGTGAACAGGTTCACCATTATGCAACCAAACGAAATCGACCTTTGTACCGTTGCCGGTATCCACAGGCACCTCGAAGTAGGCGTCTAATGTCTCAACGGTAGTCAGTGTCGGCGGCACAATCGGCCCTGTGAATTTCGGAGGGATGGGGTCGGGCACGTGTTCAGCAAAGCTTAAAGAGCGACAATCACCATAAGTGTGACTTAAAGAGTCATTTTTAAGACTGAATGAAAATTTAGAAGTGTGTTGAAGTGTCAGGAATTTGAAGACCGTTGATTTTCTAATCGGTAATAGTGGAAGTATTTTTTGGCTTAAAGGAGAAGTGCGCGACCCTTAAGGACGACTACTTTTTCTTCGGTTGTTGTTTACATGTACGACTTGATTCTTTCAAAGCCGTTTGCTGTTATGCACTTGGAGCACTTTTATAACTCCATTTTCGAAGTCATTAGTGTCATTGCGAAATTTATATGCTTCACTTAAAGGCATTTACTTCAAGTTACTCGTTATGCGACGCCAAAACGTAAATGGTAGTGTTCTGTTAACCTCACTTTCCATTACTACCTTTGAGTGTCAGAAAAAACAGTGAGACTTGTCACTTCAAGCTTATTGATATTACCCCCAATTTTACTTGGTGACATCATCAGAAATCGCATTTTCAGTAAAAACGGATCTCCATAATGCAGTTATCAAGGCGAGGAAGCAGACAATCATATCAGAAGCAACAATAACGATGCCTGATTTTATCCATGAACATGGAGAGATTGCTGCCTCAGATGTTCCGCATCTCTACTGTAACTGACGGGTGTGATGAGAGAGCTCATCAACTAATAGGAAATAATGGGTAACTGGAGCTACTTTTTGACCTCAAAATTGCTGGTAATGACAAAATGTGACAGTTTGGCAAGGGCCTATCGACACGATTTATTGTAACCTGCTTAGTGTTGCTGCTACTTTGGATTTTAGCAAGCGTCGAGTGCATATGGTGTGAGCCGAACTTGCAGACTTTGTACTCTTAGTCTGACTTGATTTTAAGGTCATTTCCATGTAATCTTTATAAAGCACTTGGTGGAAGTCGGGAAGCAAAATACACAGCCTAGAAAAGACTTAAGGAAAGTGTGTCTTCGATTATGAACCACTAACTGAGGCATCATGTTGAGCATGGCGTTCTATTTTTAATAACTAAAGAAGCTTATCTCTTTGACCTTAGCTATAAATCTAAATTAGCTAAGTTCTAATTCGGTGACGGAACAATCAGTTGACATCAGCATTGACTAGAAATGCCGTAGAAACCAAGAGATTAGAAAAGTGTGTCTAGCATGCATTTGCAATTAGCAATAACCTCGACTACTGCCAAATTTCATTCGCTTCTTTTGCTTTATTAAAATAAAATCCTTTTGGAAATGAAGGGCTGAGGTCTTTAGAAGTGCCATTTAATTAACCAAAAGTGGTGCGGGTTACTAACATATATAGGAAGTGCGCAAAGTACAAACGATTCCAGCCAGTATTTGCTTGATAAATCTGCAACCATTCACCCAACCAGTAAATCGTTCCCCTCTGCAAGGCATGACCTAATGCTGTCAGAGCTACTAATGGGCAAATTCTAATCTGGTTTTCCATGTTCACCTAACAGATAATCAAAACCTCTTTTGCAATCACATAGGAAGTGATTGACAGCTAAAAATAAAAGAGAGTTCTGAGAAAAATTATTAATGAATATTTTGATCTATTTAAATAGTAATGATTTGACTGTAGTTGCTATTATTGGAACCACATTGGTTTACGTGGTTATTCTGCCTAGATTTCACTGATCGTGCTACTTTGAAGGTCTTGCCCATAATAAAAGTAATGGGTTCAGAGTACTATTGTTCTGAATCGTCATCATTAATCAACTTTTCTTGCTCTTAGGGCAAAACAAATGGTTTGCACGCCTATCAAGGCCTATGTGAACACAGGGTAGGCGTGTTCGGCTTGCGAAGAGGAAGTGGTTTTAACGTCCCACATCTTTCACTAGATGATATCTTAGACTGGCAGAAATCAGCACAACGGAAGCGGAAAGTGTAAAATACCTTCTCAGGCAAAGAATCCACTGTTCTTGCAAATTTAACTCTACACTACGGTCTGTCTCCTCTATGCATGAGCTAGTAAGGAATGCTCGGCAATGGTGAATCAAAGCAATATCGTAAAAGAGACTCACTCGCCAAATTCGGCTCCAGGATGGTCCAACTGCTTCAGATGATTGATGGAACTCTCCGTGAGGTTGGAGTTGGTCACTATTCGAGCACCGGCCTCACATCTGCCCACAAAATATTTCCGTTATTAATAGTTACTCACATGCTCAGGAAATCTAACTTATGAATAGTTAACGCGGGACGCAGCCAACGTGACTTCTGATTGCGTCTAATTGAGAAATGTCCATTTACTCAAATGGAAGGCGAGTGCTCCATGTCAAATAGCCCTTTATTCAGACCAATGTGCGTCACTTTAAACTTATTTTTAGTCCTTATCTAATTACCCAATACATACCTTACTAAGCCAGTTGAACAATGTTTCGAAGATTGGACTACAATGCCCAAAGGAGCGCTATACCCTCAATGAGATAAAGCGCAGCTTTGGTGCTTCTGCGCATTCAAGCCACTTTAACGTGATCTTCCATCACTAGGTGTCACAACATAATCCATTTACAGGGTGCTATGCGCTTTGTTTTCATTGGAATCTGGTGCTTAATGGCTTCCTCTTAAATACTATTTTTAAATGTTCCTGCAAACACAAGGAAAATTGACTAGCTTTTTTGAACTTGGAAAAGAAATACTTCAGTATCTCAAAAAGCGTCCATTTTCAATGACTGGAGGAAAAAGTTGTTTCTGTGTAAATTATTAAAAGGCCAAAATCTGATTGATCACACATTATTTGACGATGGTACCTTTAGGAGTTAAGTGCGAAGTGCAATTGGGCCGTCCACGAGATATATTACTGCATATCAACACTTTCTAGTAAATCAGATGAATTTGCTTACACAAAACTTTGTAACGTAAGCAATATTTTGGGAGGGGTGTTCTGTACCTGCTTGAAATCTTATGCTGTTTTGAGAAATGATATTCAGAAGTTAGCTAAAAGCACAACTGACGAAAAGTCTGCATGAAATCGTTCACCTTATTTTGCTTACAAATAGGCGGTCAAATTTACAACAACGCTTAATTTCTTGACTTAAATTTTTCCGCAGCTTAAGAGAATTTCAGTAAGTCATCCTTAAGAGCAAATTCTGTAAAATAAGGTGTCGATTGTACATGAGAGTAGGTCATATCCAGTGTTATGAAATTCTTTTAATTTATAAACTTTGTGCAAAATTTTATAGCCGCGTCACCAATGAAGCCGATAATGTTCCAACAAATTTTCATTTACGATTCGTCCATGACCAACTCTTCACGCTTCATGCGTGCCTGCTTCAAAACGCGTCACTGTATTTGCCTCCTTCACTCCATCATCCAAGCGTGACCCCTCGTATCTTTATCGCTGTACCCTCTACTGCCTTTCCCTCTCGCCTTTTTTCCATCTCCCACCCAAACATTTCTCGTCTACAGTCGAAACACATTTACTCGTCCGTGCATGCACGTAAGCACGCACACAAAAGACGCGCAGGTGGCTAGCCAACCAAAAAACGCAATTAGCGCTCTATCGGAACCAATGGGATCCACTCAAGCATAAGTCTCGGCTGCGAGCCTGCGAAGGTTGTGATAGGAAGGGACTACAGAAAGGTTAGGCCGTGAGGATCAGAATTAAAAATTACCTTGAAAGAGATTTTGGTCCAATTCATGTGTTTGTATCATTCCCAAATGAAACGTAGTGCGCTTTTTGGGATTCGTGATTAATCTTTCACACTAATGCCATGGAGTCCTAGTCATACCATTCACCTTATCAATTATCAATTTACTCTGATACGATGTCAAAGATGCCGCAAAAGCAAAAAATATGTTACTATTTTACTTGATAGATCGTTTTAATGCCAGTAATTGGCTCTTAGAACGATTTACGTCGTAATTTCTGCTAACAAGGAAAAAATTACCAATTTTTACGAGGAGCAACTAACCTAGTTCTAATCAGCACCAAATGCATGAGCTTAAGCACTCTCAATTCAAGACGTTCGTTAAACTCATTTATCGAGCATTTATTAACTATGGAGTTCAGCAAACATACCTGCATTTGGATATAAATGATTAACCACCTTCAAATCTCTTACTTGCTATTTTCAGCGGCAATGATTAAAAAATTATTGCCCTAGTTGTAACGATTGTTAAGGTGACTATTAGTTTAGAAATCACTTACTAAATAGCTTGTACTGTTTTTTGGCAGAGAAAAATAAGTAACCTACGTGAAGGAAATGGGTGAGCTCTCAACACGGCCGGCCTTGTTGGAAGCAACGCAGACGTAGGAGCCGCTGTCTTCAGGGTAACAGTACGCAATGTCTAGCACTACCACGCCTCGATCGAACATGCTGCTGAAGCGGCTTCCTGCAGAGAAGTAAGAAAAGTTGGGGTCCTTCAGAAATTTTTAATGCTACAGCACCAGGCATAATAATATGCATGAAGTCAAAGTTGGGTCTGCTCCAGCTTCCAAGACGAGACAGTCCGCTTAACCGAAATGCAAGAGTTCGAAATGAGCTAAATCACTATTTAAAAAGTGCAAATTAATGGGAAATTTTGCCAATGCAAAATGGAGTTCCAGTGTGCGTCCTAAATCGCTTCAAGTTATAAATACTTGATTCGCCTATTTACAAGCAGCAGCTGGGCATTGACAGCTGTGAGGACGAAAACAGGTACAATTGAGGAGTAGTATTTGAAAGGATTGCAAGAATCTGATATCCTGATATGAAGTTACAAACCTTCTCCAGGGCACACGCTGGAGTTTTGTTCAATGCTGACTCTTAGCTTCGAGAATTATGAAATTGCAATCTAGGTGAATGCACGTGCGCTCTTTCCATATAAAAGCACTAATGCTAAGATAAACGCTCCAACGATGACCAAATATACCTTGAAATGCTATCGATGGGATGTACATTTGGGGTTCTATAGCATAGTCCAATTGTTTGGATATGTTAACAAATTTGCTTTTAAACCATTTTCTTTGAGGCATAAAATGCATTCAACCTGCTTCCCACAGACCAAAATAGGCCAGCCATAGGATGATTCATGCCCGTGTCTCCGATCGCATGTATTCGGACACGTTGGCACGGTGAGGAATTAGGGCCCGGCATGGCCCAACACAGCGGGAACCGAAAATAAGGTGAATCAACTGTCGAAGCAGCAAAAGGGTAATAAAATGATCCCTCTTTGCTGATGAAAGACTTGTTTATCGAAACATCCAGTTATCCTGCATTCCGCCCTTATGCACGCATCGAAATCTCCCTAGGTACACCGAATTATTGACTTCATACACCTACCGATTCTTCAGTCATATATAGAGAGGGGTAGCGATGAGCATTAGGGTTGTGACAAAATTATGGGGACTCGAAAAAATTCCTACCGAGCACCTTGCGTTAACTTAAGTAGTTTTTTGTCGCATAAAAATAGAGGAAATGTGTTGTTTATGCGAACACATTGCCCCATTGCTTTTGAAAGCTAATGCATGGTTTCTAACGCTGTATTCTCTTAAGAATTCATTCTCACCGATTATGCAGAATTGTTAGTGATTATGTACTAATCATGACAGTTTGCAAACGATCATGATGGATTGAGGGTGCAACTATGGCTTAGTGACTGCTTTCTGGCCAACATCACGATATTAGTATAGTGCTGCCCACCGATCATGAAGAAGTGGTTATACTGTTCTGATAAACTAACTTTTGCATAGCCAATGTTGTGGTTCAAACAAATCTAGTTACCGCAGTGTTATACATGCAGGTTGAATCCGCCTATGCAGCAGAGCATTTGTCACGAACGCGGTCCCCACATTTGTGTCCAATGAATGGATTAAATGCCTGCTGGTGGCAAATGTAGGTCTTAAGCCGTGTCGCTTATTGCGTCAGGCAGTTGCTAGCCAAAATATCAAACTTCCGGCCTAGAGCGCCTGTTTCGCTTTCCTAAGTTCGGCTCGGTCTGAAATAGTCTTCTGTCAAAGCTGAACTGCTTACTCTTACAACATCTGGAAATCTAGCATTCATACCTAGCAGTAAAATATCAAACACTAAAACTGTTAAATTGCAAAAAGATCCCTGAACGGCACCTGAAGTGGGTGTTGTCTCAAGATACCAATTTTTATGTGGAGCAAATTAACCCACATGAGGCCTCCGTAAGAAGAGTGAGCTACAGAGAAGGTCGTTGCCTTACCGATGACAATAGGTTCGCCGTTCTTGAACCACTCAACCTGAAGAGTGGAGTCTTTGGCGGGGGCGACCTCACCGATAAAGCGAGTTCTCTCGCCTTCGGCCACGGCCTGATTATCGCATGAGATAGGTTGTCTAAAGCTCGGTGGTTCCAACTGCACCACATCGTGATCAGCTCCACCACTTATGCTGGACATCGTCTCATAGGCGCTATTTTGCATTGCAACTGTCTCGTATTCCTGCTTCTCCTCGGCTATCACGCTAGTAAACGTAACATTCAAAGAGCATTCTAGGGAGACCAAATATTCGCCTAGAATCATCACCAAATAAGTATGGACAAAGATTACGGAGAATAAGTTGACTTGCTTAAACAGTGAAACAACAAAACTGGCAGAAATGGGGTCCACCAATTTAGTGATTTCACGTCCCTTCCAGCAATTTCAGTCTACGCATTATGCGGTTAAGCACGATAAAAAGAAGTTCCAACATTTCGAAGGCACAATGTCATGACATGTTTTGTCTGCTCTTTTGCAAAATGCTTATTGTAAATTATTGTTAAGTGACATTTCTTTCGAAAGTGGATGCAAAATACTGGGTAGCAGATAGTAAAATGGGACAAGGTTTCGCTTGAATTGCATATGAATAAGATGCTTTGTTTATAAAACAAACAAAACACCATAGCTTGTTTGTTAGTAAAAATTTCACCTTCTTTACTTGCGCTTTGGCTACCTTACGTAAGAGGGCTCTTACTGGCACCCCAAATAAGTGTCCATTCAAGACTCACTTTATTTGAACAGGGTTGGCTTGAACGTCGCCAGAACGATTCCTCACCACAACTGAATACATGCCAGTATCCTCCGGATAGGTATATTCAATGTCCAAGCACGCGTAGCCGCGGTCAAATGCATCATGCATTCTAGAACCTGAGCAGGATTGTACATTATTTGAGGAGAGGCAACTGCCAAAAATGATAACAGATAAACTTAGTGATATTTGGGGATAAATGAGGGGGTGGGCTGAAGCAATTTGGGGATCTTGCAGACAACGAGCGGGAAAATCGTTGTTCGACTTCATTTTACAACAGACAAATCTTTTATGCATCATGTGCTCTTCTGCATATTAATATGGACATTTTGTCACCTATCAAGCAAGTTTCGTATAAGACGACCGGAGGCAAGCAAAGCACCTAAAGTGAAATAGATGTATTTGCATTTAGAAACCCGTATTTCAAGCTGGCTTGTAAGGGCTATTGTTAAGACACATTAAGCGGTTAATTTTCCTTAAAATGCGTTTAGCCAAACTTGCTAACACAAACTATGCTATATGCTTTAAATATTTTATCATGTAAACTTAAAATAAGGAGCGGGATGCTTTTAGAGGAAACTGAAACTTTGGTTTTCGACCCAGTGGAACGATATTTTAGCAGTATGACTTCCGGTTCTTTTGTTGCTGACCGTCCCATGTGAGAAGTAGCTCCTTCAAATAAAATTCCATATTGGACTTGGTGTTTGTTGACGCATGTATTACACGCACTGGATACAACTCTCCATTGCTTAAAAACGAATTGTTAACACTCTTAATTAAGATTGTTATTCAAAGGTTGGATCCGCCATAATGCATGCACTGTATAGTACGCACGGATAATATGGTGGGTCATGCATGGGTTTATTAACATTAGCAGAAGTTTTGCCTTATTCTTATCGGTTTTAGTACCTCTTAAAACATTTTGAGTGCTTTTTAGAGGTAATCGTTTCGAATGCCTTTGTCTCTGGAATCCGCAAAAGCATTTGCATTGTGCGCTGCGATCATCTGCTAAGTGCGCATTTTGTCCCGTATTCATATGCATTTTAATGAGTATTTTCCTGACGCATGAGTGACATGCAAAGTGTTGAAGACCTAGGTGGCTTTGTAAGCCGATTAATCCAGAAGTCAAATCGTTCGTAATTATTCTGGTATGGCATTGGAGCGGACTAGTTGTCTTAAGGCTAATTACAAATTTGATGGTACCGAACGGTATGGCAAAAGCTTAATGGGCGGAGGCTTTACACTCCGTATTCTCATTAAGTGTTGTGTTAAATAAACGAGGTATAGAATTTATCCACTGAAACTTGTAGAACTGGTATAATATGAAACTTCTTGTCGTTTTGAGATTAGCTGTCCACTGTAATCTGATCGCATTGTAGAGGCAAATTAACTCTTTTTGAGCTTAAATTCAATTTTTAAAGTTATTTTCACTGGGAACTCCAAATTTGTCTTGAATCTATGCCAATGAATGTGTTTTCCGTTATCCTAGGCTTTTGTTTTATTGACTGGATGAAATACTTGAGTTTTCTTTGAGGCACTTTAGCTGAAAATCTGTCAGAATTACATTTTACTACTCCTGACTCATTATGTCCGAAAGGCCATTGAGGATTCGCTAATGATAAGAGCAGCTTGCAAGGATTGGAAGGTTTTATACATACCAGGCAAAATTGGGTTCCCATCCTTTAGCCAAGTGATTTGGATATCAGAATCGGAGGCGACGCGAACATCTAAATGGATTGGTTCGCCCTCCTGAACAGTAATTCCCCCCTCCAATGCTGAAAGCAAGCGTGGAGGATCCCCAACACTCATGTTTCCAAACGGTGAGGTGACGGAATCGGGCGCGGCGGAGACTGCTGTCGACATCTCTCCAAGGAGGCAATTAGCTTTGATTTTGGGCTGTCTGGACCCTCTCGTTGGTGCGTAGGTGGCGTGCCATGGCCTTGGCACAGCCAGTGACAGCACACTTTAGTCTGATTGGCTAGGCCTTACACCTAATGTGCATTCAGATGCGTCCGCACACGCGCACTCCCACAGGAAGACGCTATTCATTCTTCCTATTGCCGTTATTCACCACCGCGATCCTTCGCACCCCTTCACGCCTCTCCTCCATCGATCTTCGCACACACAAATGCACACACACGCACGCACCGAGATTGCAAAGCCTTTTTGCGGACTGGTTCTGCGTGTGTTTGTATGCGTTTGCATGGAACAATTGATGCGTCCTATAGGAAACAAATGTTAAACCAATGGCCATTTTGTGGAGGTTGTGTCCCCAGCCTAGACTGGCAGAGTAAATTGCATTGAATTTCGGATTAGCGATTGCTATTGCGATGCAGTGTCAATTATTAACTATGTGCTTTTGTAACATCAAATGTTTGCTAAGAGAACAATTTATTCTTAGTCAGCAACCCCGATTGAAATGCAAATTCATTTTAAGCTTAACATGACCTGTTTGCCCAACTTCACTGCACAAATTCTAGAAGAATGTCTAGTAAGCAGTTAAAATTTTTGTTCATTCGTCTTGGATGATTCGACATGATGCTCTGTCGATTTATGCAAAATGACTTCGCCCGCCAACCATGAATGTTTCAAGCACTTTAAAGGCACTACTTTTCAACAGGTACTACAATTTTCTGTCACCACTGGTAAATGATGCCGAGGATTCTTCGCTCCATTTATTACGAACGTGTGAAACGCATATGGTAATTTTTCTGAAGTTGTCCAAATGAGCCGAATTTGCTCAAGATGACTGACAACCATTCTGTCTCAAGATTAGTGGGTCTGAACACATAGTTACTAAAGCAATATTTAATTTTGTGGTTATTCTTAACCATGCTTTAAAACGCTGATAAGAAAGTCCCAAACAGAAGAGGCTGGGAATCCTACTTGTGTAGGCAGAAATTTGCGTAAGCTAATAAGCGCCTGCACTTGGATTATCCATCCTTAATGGATAGATTACTCCAAACTACTAGGTTTTTCGAATTTTTCTCTTAAAAGCCGCATTTTTCCAAGGACAAAGTCTGTTTACGATCATTATGCGGAAGGCGAGCACGTGTCTAGGCCCACGTCCCACTCTTCCTCTCCTTTCCACCTCACCCCACCCCCTCCCTCTCACCCCTCCAAACCTGCCTGTCCGCCTTGGTTCTAATCCGAGGACAATAGAGGCCCAACAGCACCATGGTAACGAATTGTAACTATCTCCTCGTGGCATCAAATTCATCGACATTTGGCGGTTTCCGGAGCTGTTCTGTGGAGTCGTAATGACTTTTTCCTCTTAAACGAAACGGACACAGGGAGAGAAGGGGTAAAGGAGGCACGACTGATGCGCTTACCTTAACTTCAGCTTTCCTTCACCAAAATCATTTCCACCAAAGAAGACGGTGCAATCTTTGCGGTTCTGGCTATAACAGACGTAACTGTCCAATTGCTCAGTCTATCTAGCATTTGTAGTTTAGTCGAATCCTTTAATGCAAACACATAAGTTGCTTTTTGCGTAACAAGCTGATAAACTGAGAAAGGCGCATTTCATGCGGCTCCTCTGCAATTATCCAGACAGACAATGGAAGACCATCCCCGCTCAAACGGACATAAATCTTTAAATGCGAGGACGAATGAACCACCGAAATTCATGGCTGTGTCCGGCGAGCTGAGTTTAATATCACTAGATGGCTTGTGGGAATGAAATAAAAAGTTGCATCTAGTGATCCAAATGCTATCTGAGATTCGTCGCAGTGCAATGCAAGCCTAGCATTTGACAGGCCGCTGTCACAATAGTTCAGTCAACCTAATGATAAGAGCAAGCACCTAATAGTAAATTAGCTTGAGTTATATCATTTGTCATTTATTGTTAAGTGAAAGGCTAATTACAAGAAAATTTTATGGGGAAGCTTTTCGCAAGCATCTCAGCCAAACCCTGCCAAAGTGTTCGACACTTTGAATAATTTTCCTAAGAAACAGCCTTCCTATCACGGATAATAAAGGCAGCAGTATCAAAATCTCTTTATAAACCTATTTACGTTTTCGTCATGATAATAGCTCCTACACCAAATGGAAAGCTAAGGCATCCGCAGTTTTTTTTCATTTATTATTCCTCTGCTGACCAGCCTGACTTTACTTGAAACTTAACCTTTCGAGTGAAGTCAAGCAACTACGATCGACAGTTAAAGATTGACTTGGAAGTCTTTGAAAGCTAAATATTCTTAAAACTACGGAGTTCTTAAAACAGCTTATGCTGTTTACATAGGAGGAACCTGATGCTCCTACCCACAATCTGCGTATCAGCATCAAAGTTATTTTATTTGAAAGTCTTCATGTTACTCTGTACCTTCAATCTTTATTAGTTTTTTTAAGCGCAATGGCACAATTTCACGTTACTCATCGCACATTTCTTGTTTTTGAATGCGTCTTCTCCAGTAAGTGCATTAATTTCAAGATCGTATTATGATAATCGAGGGCTGCAAGTTGATGTGAATGCGTTCATTCGATGAGTTAAGACCGAAAAATTATAAACTAACAAATATTGCTTCGAGGGAAGGTAAAGCGTACGAATGTTGTTGTAATCAACGTTGTTTGGAAAATCACTGACACCAATTTTAGGCTAAAAGAATAAACAGCAGGAAAAGCCTGGTTTTGGTAGTTTTGATTAACTTTATTGCATTGAACCTAAATGGCATTGCTACAAGGATTATAAGTTAGTTGCTTTGCTTCTGATTATGGTCTTACAAGCTGGTTGCTTCCGCACACCTAAGCTTGCAGAAAACAATAAAAGTGAGCGAAATTAATTGCTATCCGCCCAAAAGGGAAGCCACCGGCTCTCTGGTTCTTGCCGTACCGTAAATAAGGCCAGATTACGTAGATTAGTTCTTTGCAGATCGAATAATTTGAAGAACTTATGATGTTTATCATAATTAATGTTACTGATCGCATCATGCTAAAAATCTTGTCAGGAAAATCCGCGGATAGTTTGATTAAGAACGATGCAATCGTTTGTAACTCTGCGAATTCGGTGAGAGCTTAAAATTAAAACTACAGCGTTTATGAAACGAGTCATTTGCTGCACAATCTATTGGAGGACATAAATGCAGGCTTACTTGCGGCATCATGGTTCAGACCAAGGAGGATAAAGCAACGAAAGGAAATTTGGTTCTAACACGAGGAGTGAGTGACTGGCTTTCATTTTAAAAATAAGTGAAGCAAATGAAACTTGCCACTTCTCTTCCTTTTGAGCATTTTAAGAAGCACTTCTTGGACACAGTGAAGCTTTCAAATGTTTTAGTCAGAATTGAAATGTCTTCAGTCGAGTAATTTTTAGGCAATGTACTTTTTGACTTAAAGGTTTCTGAAATTTCTCCTGTGTAAATAACTGTAAAAGTTCACAAAAGGCCGGAAATCTTATGGCATAACCTTTGGCATTTAGTAGGGATTAGTAAGTCTTTGACCCAGTGTCATACATTTCGTTAAAGCAGATGTGAAGGTGAAAATATCGTTTCGAAGTAAAATAAATTGACATTTTTTTCAAGAAAATTTTAGACTCTAGACGTACTGGTCAGTTCCTAATCGTTTTGGGTCTCAGGCTAGTTAAAGATGTAGTTTGAGTTCTGCTTCCCATTAAAAGTCTATGTGTTTCTCTTCAGTCTAAATTGGTCTGGTTAGTTAAAAATGGCTTCGAGAGGTTGCTTTACACTCGTCTACGGCAATGTTTAAGCTTGAAGTGGTTGCAAATACTGATGATAACAATAAGTGTGGTCGTGGCCTATTCAAAGAGAAGGGAGGACGTTACATTAATACGGACCTCCTGTGTGGCCAATTTTTTCATAACTACGCATGCCAGTGGATTATGATCGTATGCTGCTTTGATTGGGCAGCTATGTGCCAAATAAGGCGAGTGATGCGCGGAGATATTTCGATCCCAGATCAGTGCTTTCTGTTCATAGGTTTGGAGGGTAAAAGAGAATTCGCTTAAAAAGTTGGAGACGCAAAAGATTTCAAAGATAATCTTGTTACATTTTATGCAGGCGTATGAACTAAAACAAATCCAAGCGCATGTCTTAAAAAGCGTATTTGACTTATCAATTTGCTAGAATTTATAAGCCTATCAAACGTCAACCAAGAATGTTACCGCCCGCAGCTCTTTTAGCAAGCATCTTAATGTAATTTCGCCTTAACCTCAGGAATGTGCTTAAAAAGCATTGCATCTCAACAATTTAAATCATAATAAGTTCATCAAGAAATATTTCGAATGGATTGATACCTCTCATCAGGATTAACAGTCGGCCAACAATACGAAAAGGTTTACGCTCTACCTGACTTTTGATTTGTGTTAACTTTTGGTAGGTCTTCTTCACCCTTAAACTGAATGTTGACAGCTTTAGTTTATTTGACCGTTTAGCCTAAAAGTAACTTATAAGAGCCCGATGTGGCCTGAATTTGACCCTCAAGGACGACGAAAGTGACAAAGTTGCCGCTTAATATGGCGGTACGGTTGACATTATTTTAACATCCCGCTGTCTTATAATCTGTACTTGCAACAAATTTGGACCCACGTAATCGCAATAAGGCTAGTACATTTGAAGTTTCTTGATCGAAATTTTGTGGATGGAGAATAGAACGGAATTTAAGGACCAGTCGTGTCGCCGGTATTTATCCCAATCGTATAAAAGTTTAATCATCTCCTAATTAAATTGATGACCTTTGTTCTCCTTCTTTGTTGCATACAATAATAAAAATGTTTCTGTTTTGATTTTCCGGAACTTCAGGCACCAGTACAGAACATGCAGGCTTTAAGTTGATCTTCAGTTACTTGATATTCCGATACCAGATGGAAAAATACGTGTCGTGAGCATGAATTTTCCCTTAGGAGTTCCGAGTCTAGTCTTTCGAATTTAATTTTATTTTCTTTTCCCTTATGAAAACTTCTTTACATTATGGATTCAAAGACCATTGTTTTTTCATTGAATGTTATGAATATCGTCGTCTTCTAGGCCACTTACCTGTGTACAAAATGGATCAAACGCAAAATGAATGAAGGATTGGAGCACAAAATCACAAATGTGGTTGCCGACATTACAAGTACGTATGTGAGTGCGTTTGTTTGTGTGTCTGTGTGGTTCCAATGCACATTGCTTTACAACATAAAAGAATATCTGGAAGTGCGGCTTCAGGACTGAAGGTCAACAACACTACTGGGGAAACCGTACTGTGGAAATCTGTTCTCTCGTGCACAAAAGCTGCCGTCTTCAAAGAAGTTCTGCAGACCCAAGTCGTTTTGTTGTGGCATTGTACATTCAGATCCATGGGACTGGAAGTAGGACATAGGGGTCAGACACCGCGGAGTGGAGTGACTGACGGTAACCGAGTCAGTGCTGCCTAATCGGAGTGTAGAGGCCATATGACTCATCGAGGGGAGAACTGCCACGTCCGGAGACATACCCTCGAACGATTCTGCGGGTGCTCCGTCCCCACCCACACGCCCACTCCCATCCTCCAAAGTATATTCGTAGTAGCATACGGCATTTCCATCAACGACGGAATTCCTATTCCAATCCCGATATGATGCCGTCTGATCAAAGTCAGTGGCGAGAGCCATCGGTGGAAATGTAGGAGGTGCGGGTGGGGGCGGCTGCACTGAGGCTGAGGCATGAGGGTTGGGCGGATTTATTGGGTATTGTGGTGACTCTTGTACCCCAGCATATTCTACGATAAGTGTTTGCATCTGAGGCTCGGGAGGATTGAAAAAATCCATTGGAGTTGTATTGGATTCGGAGTAGGAGGAATACTCATACGGAAAGCTCTGATGTTGGTCTGAAGAATAACAACAAGGCGTAGAGTTGATTGAAACTCCATCAAAGTAGGGTTTTGTTGGAACCTCAAAGGAATAGGCTTCACCGACATCCCTTTCCTGGACTTTAGGTCGATAGTGCAGTGCGGTATCAGTTAAGGAATCGTAAGTCGGCAGCTGCAGTGGTAAAGTTGGTGGCGTGAACTTTTGGGGAACCTTAACAGAACCATAGGGCAGAGGATTTGCCTTGAGAGGTGTCAGCCGGTTAGTTGGATGAGCGATAGATGGTTGTTTGACAGAAATCTGCGATGAATGGTGCTGTTTTTGTTTCCGGCGTGGTCGGTACTTGTAGTCAGGATAATCTTCCATGTGCCGTGCCCGCAATTTGCTTGCCTCCTCAACATAAGGCTTCTTATCAGCCTCCGAAAGAGCTTTCCACATCGATCCAAGGCGCTTACTGATTTCCGAATTGTGCATTTTTGGATTTTCAAGACCCATTTGGCGTCTTTGCGATCGCGACCACACCATGAAGGCATTCATTGGCCTCTTGACGCGCTCTGCTTTCGAAACGGTTGTTCCACTATCTGAGCTTTCCCGACTGGAATTTTTGAACACCTTCGAGTCACCTTCGGACGCCTTGTGAACATCCTTCTGTTTCGGTGGTGAAATCACTTGTGATCTTAGGGGTGAATTCTACAATTTCGCAGTTGTATTTTTGTGATAAATAATGGTCAATTGTCGGTACACAGAACAACTTGAGTGAAACATATGAAAGTGAGAAGTGCTGATAAAATAAAAATAAACAGATCTATGTTGCTTGCATCTCAGCATAATTACTGTTGCAAAACAAGGACAAAAAGGAACATAAGATCATTTGAGATTTATTGTCAAACTTGGAACTTAACAAAATCCTTCAATTAAAGGTCTTGGGAAGAGGTAGGGAATCACCAAAGCTAAGTTTTCATTTATTAGCGCCCATACATAGCATTAAAAGCTTGATATTATCAGCAGAAGCATTTTCCTCGTGGTGTTCAGAAAAAATAGGCCGATCATCAGACTTGAAAAAGGTCTGACGATTGTACATGACTCTTCTTGAAACTTTATGCACTTTCAAAATAAGTATTTGCTAATTTTCTTTGGTTGACTAAGCAATAAAATTGGTTGCTTTGTTACTTAAATGTACCTCATGGATGGACGCTGATTACTAGGTTTGCATTTTACAGATAAACATAAGGGTAAAACAAAAGCCCCTTTTTAATTTTTTAGTGATTTAATGACATTTTCCTGCCGCATGCAAGGTTTGTTTCGTAATTTCTAGCTAGAGCGGAACAAAATCATGGGTGAAATTTAACAATTGCCAAGTTAAGTCTCAGATGGTCCCCTGCGCCGTAGGATCATATCTCATTCACACAATCGTCCCCTTAAACTTCTTCAAGGGCTTGATGGGGCACCCGATACTATCGTCTGGAAAAACACAATGAAGGGATGCAAATTCAGTGCCTTGCATTTATCTACATTTACGAGCCTAAAGTTTAAATTTTGTGGACTATGCAGGCAAGGCAGTGTGCAGTATGGCCTAATCTTGCGACGAGACAATAAATCGTGAATAGTTAACATTGTGATTCAGTAAAAGGTTACCGACTTACCCCTACAGCTCAGCCTAACTATTGAGGAGAGTGCAAATTATGATCCCCAAAAGCCACACTTAATTAAATCACTTTCATTTTGTTGGTGGTGCTTATTCTCAAGCTTTTTTGGATATTTTATCACCTAATATCGTAAACTGTTAACATTTTGGTTAAATCCAACATGAGACCCTCTACGGGGGCCTGATTTAACAAATTCGCCCACTGAAGCCGGAGTTCCACTTTGAATGGGCCAGATACGCGTGCATGGAGGGTGCGGCAGTGAATCACTCCCCCCTCTCCCTCCCCCTTCCTACCTCCCCTTCCCCCTCAGGATGAAGTCATTTGTGCAATGCGCAGGAAGGCTAATTGATAACCGCCGAATGAGTGCCCATCAGCGGTAAGCTAGAGGGCGTAACATTAGACCACCGGTATAGAAAAAACGCCTAACAAATTTGGCCTAAGGCAACAGAATGCATTGCGGTAAAATGTGTTTCCCTTGCCAAACTTACGCAAATTTATCCCCGATGGCTAATTATTTAGTGCTGAAGAAAATGCGAATAGATGTCTTGAGAACCATAAAATTAAGGGTTACCATGACTCGCGTTTTTAATTAGGCGAGATTTAGACCATCAAAGCTGTCGTTATTCTCTCAAAATCCAAATTTTTTTTGGACCAGACGCAAGTTTGGTGGTAAAAATGTGAAATCTAATGGTGCTTATAATAAATTATCCCAAGCATACGTTTGCCCTAGGATTGACTATTTAAGCGGCTTCAACTTAAAGGAAGCCTGTGCTAGTAGTAGGCAAAAAGGATTACTAGCTGAATTTGTTACATATTTATAGTCACCTGCAAAGGTTTGGCCTCTGGTTTTTAACTTTTCGAAAATAGACTGGGGAAGCATTATCAAAGTGGTCTTCTTACAAATCTTCATGCCCATAAATTAGCTTCCTGCTACTTTTGTTGGTGTGGGGCCTTGACAATCATAGAAAGATAAAGTGTAGGCATTTGTTCCGATGACTGATTTATTTTTGGTTCCTTTTTATTATGCTTTTAATAATAATTATACCGCAATTGTTCGCTTGTTTTAAAAAGTTAAGAGGACAATCCAGTGTGTGAGCACCTGAATCGTTTCCTATGATAAGTCATCTTGGTGAATTCAGTCATCTGTTATGTTCATGGAGCTTCATGATCGCCACACCTTTTGAATTGCGGTAACGCCTCTCCGCCTGCAGTCGCATTTACTAAAAATGTTTGTAAAATCAGGCTTTAATTCATTGAACTGGGGCTCATTTGCAACTTTTTAGGTGGTTATTTCGACGTCAGTACTCTTGCGTTTACGAGCGTTTTAACCACCAACACTTTGCAATCTTGGAGCACATTTGGGATATTTCAATGAAACCTTGAACCGTGTTCTTTTTGAATGTATTTCAGCAGATTCCAAAAACAAGTTAAACTCTCCTGCATTAAATGCATAACCATAAATATGCGCATTTGGGTTTCCCGTGTAGCACTTCGAATCATGATTTTGCACTCAATTTTTTTTGCAATTTTGGGTTTCGATTGATTTATTATCTTAGATGGCAGGAAATACGGCGATACCATCCATATTCTACTTATGATCCAAAGATGCATGAATATTGTGCCTAAGTTGACATTTCTAAGTTCCTCAGCCCAAGAATACTGAATATTAAATCTTTCCAGGCGGTCCTTTACGTGGATGATTTTTGGTAGGCACGAGTTACCGCAAATATGGACTGCCATCTTAGTCAAAAACGGAGTAAGCTGATAGGGAGAGCGGAGTTGTAACTGGTATCACCGAATGTCTAAACCCACTGACCCATCGTTGGCATAGGTAGGGGGGGCGAAGTGGTGCCTACTTCATTGCACAAAAGTTAGCGGTGTGGTAACTGCTAAATAAACCTAACGTAGACTGCTTGTCAGCGATATTACTAAACACGAAGATCACCAACTGCTAACATATCAATTGTGTGGTTGCAAAGATAAATCAGCATTGTGTGGGAAGCATAAAGAGAGAGTTACCACAATTATAGTGTAATGATACATTGTACGCTTTTCACGGTGCACCAGCGAAGGCGTGGTGACTAACAGGCCTCAAGCCTTAAAGAGGCATTAACACCTTCCAAGTGAATCGATTAAAACTCTCTATTGGCTAAAGTGTGGAGATGCGGACACCATTTAGTTCAGCTTTTGACCGTTAAAAGTTTCCTAAGACTATGATAAGTTTTATGCGTTTACGTCGAAGGGCCGTTTGTCTCCTTTGAATCATAAGGCCAAAAGTTGTTTTCCAAAATAAGGTAAATGGAGGTTATAAACGATGCATGCAAATATACTTGGGTAGGGCAAGGTATTTTAGGTAAGCTTTGCTGCTTATCCTCTTTCTTTCGAGACAATGGTGACGAAAGTTGTATCATGCCACCCATGACAAAAAGGCAATAACCTCAGACGAATGGGGCAAAAGTACGCCCCACAGCATTTAACTGTCTCCACCCTCCAAAGACAGACCACAGACTGTAGAGCTTTCAAATTTCGTAGACATTTTATTGACAGCAGTCCAATTTATAGCCATGAGGAATCCTTTTACTAGGTGTCACTGTGGGTTATCGAATTTTAAAGATCGACTTTGTTCAAGGAGCTCTCTTTGCGAGGGAAAGGAACTATGTTTTCCTTCTCAAGGGTAAGCATGTTTTGTCGTGCGCATCAGCGTCAGAGAAACAGTCTGCCTAAATTAATAGTAATTTTGAGTTGGAATTGATGAGGTCTATGTAACACCCACACTAACTGGCCTCTAAATCTCAGTGGCTCAGAAACTACTTGTAATATCTAAACATATTTTTGATATGCATTGGTGAAACTGACAGGAGATCGATGTAATGATATCCAGTCTGCTTGGTGAGTAACGTAGTGGCATAGCTAGACCGAAAGTGCTAGTCAAAATATAATTATTTAAAAGAGTAATCCCATAACGAATGATGAAATAAAATCAGCTGAATTCAGTGACCTTAAGAAGCTGGAATAATGTCAAGTGTAGACTAAATAACGGAACCGTAACCATTGGCAACAAATCGGGGATTTATTCCTAATTAAAGTAACGGATTTTAACACATTAAGCCTTTTGAAGCAGTTGGAAATTAAGAACATGTTTATGTATATCAATGTTTAGGAGAATTATGCTTGGAATTCGCTAAAAGTATTTGTAAAAGAGACTGTTCCCCATTGGATTGTGAGGAATTGATATTAATGCAAGCAAACGTTTTTTCAAACCCTCACATTCTATTGTGAAAAAAAAGTATGTAAGATATTTATGCAACACTTTCGAGAGCTAATTGGCACATGAACATTAACGTTTTATTAAACCATGGTCTGAATGGTAAAAATGAGGCGATGAATGCAAGTTTCCAAAATTAGGGAAGAATTAAAATTTCATAAATCATCTCACCCATGCACTGGCAGCCTCATTTTCACTAACTAGAGCATCCATTCCATTGTTACTTAGTTTAGTGCACTTCGCAGTGGAGCATGATTTCGCTTCACCAAGTGGACTAATATTTCCACTTGTACTGCTAGAGCCCCCTCCCTCTTCAGCGACCATCTCCTCGTCATCGCGTTCAAACTCTGCAAGGAAGCCGCCTCCGCGGACTTGCTTCAGAGCGTCGTCAGTCTCCGTGATATTGGTACAGAAGTTGGCCAATGAGTTCGCCGTTCCTGCATATCCCTCGGCACCATTGCTACAGCCACCACTCGTTGGGACGTGAAGCCTAGCCGACTCTGCACCGACGGCGACGCCAGCACCAATGTTGGGAGCGGTGACGGTGGTGTTAATGACATGAAAGTCCGGAGCCGTCGTAGTGCTTTGACCGTAACCGTAGAATGTCGGTGATTCACATTCCCACATGCTAGTGCAAAAGAGCCTCTTAGGAGTGTCTGCAGCACAATATAATACAAGTGAGCAATAGCTGTATGAGCTTCTATTAGAGAAACTTCTAAGCCTATTGTGTACGTGTGCGTGTGTGCGCACGCGTGCGCGCCCTAGAGGCCCAGACGTAAGCATATCCGTCCCTGCCTCTCTCAACTCCCTACTCCTCCTCCCTTTGCCGCTCTCCCCCATCCAAACCGCTGCCCCAGCCAAGGGTGAGCAAACCCTTTTTCCCTTCACCTGCGCGCCTGTGCGAAGGTGCTTCTCCACCCTCAGGGCAACCGTACGACCTTCTGCAGTGCGTGAATGACGGACGCGTGCGCATATGTAGGTTGTGCCCGTGACGGCAAGAGTAAGCGCATTGTCACGCCTCCGTGATGGTGGCAGTTTGTGTACACGTCTCTGTACTGTCCTTAAAATTGGAATAGCAAAAAAAATGTGACCCAAACACTGCGTAAGAAAGGGAGACCCTGGAGAAGAGGATAACCATCAGGACTAAGTAGCCTGAATTAACTGCCTCTAAAAAAGCGGTGAATAAAAGGTCTTGACTAAAGCTACTTCCAAACCAACTTTTAACATAACAGTTAGAACTCGGATTCATTGACCAACCATTCTGACACTAGTCTAAAGGACAAAAGGTGCTTTTGATACCTGAGCTACATCGCAGCAGTTACTTTTTCCGATGAGGTGATTTCAATGTGAGGCAAATACGTATGAGAGGCAATCAAAGGCTGAGGGTAATTTTAGATCCCCTTTTTATTACGAATAAGCCTTGCTGGGACAAATATAGCCGAAATCGCATTAGTGATGCAAAACCATTAATACTCTTACAAGTACTTTTAGGGAATAATGTCAATAAGAGGAAATTCCCTAATATCTT
Organism: Taenia pisiformis; assembly: GCA_023968675.1. NCBI lineage: Eukaryota > Metazoa > Platyhelminthes > Cestoda > Cyclophyllidea > Taeniidae > Taenia > Taenia pisiformis. The sequence continues at coordinate 15,839,232 of CM043733.1, read as the reverse complement.
AACGTGAGTTTTGAATTTTCCAAGTTTTGGAACAATCCTACACCAGTGGGGCAACGCTATAGATGAAGTTATAATCTCGCCACGATTGTGTTCTACTTCAGCCCATTTGTTCACCCTAATCAAAGCCTCAGGCAGCCATGAACAGGAAGCTAATTCTGTGTTTTCCATGTCTAGACCCCAATCGGCGGTGCAATGGTGATGTTTCGTTTTCGACGTTGCTTCAAAAAGGGCGCCCCTGTTTTGGAGTAAAGTAAAACGCATTAAAACTGCGATAGAGAGAGGACATTTTATTGCAATTAAAAACTCTTTATGGGGCGATACGCTGCAAGAAATCATGAGTGACAAAAGCTACCCTGAAGTCGTTGGGGCACCAGAAAAATGATAGAAAATTTAAACGTCTTTGCTGCTTCAAATGGTAAACAAATTTACTAATTTATAAAAGTCAAAACCTACGCATTGTTAGCACCCAATAAACTACCTGATTTCTTTAGATTGGGTATCGCCTAGCCATAAATTATCATCACCACTTTTAGGCCTAGACAAGCACGTAAAGCCCCAATGATGCAGTGCACCAAGTGTGCTCTTTAGATTTTCTACATAAATGCTACGATGGGTAAATTCTCTTTTGTAGATTCCCACGCTTTGCGATCTTATCTTAGCATATCCTCAGCGGATGCGCGCCAGCAAACAGCGTGCGATCTCCGGCACCAAAAGACCTCTTTTAAGCGCCTTCCGGTTGTCGGTGCTCATCGTCCCCCACATTTTTATGCACACTATCTCACTCTAAATCTTCCACGCCGTCACTTTAAGTTCCCTCGACCAGTCTTCTTCCCCATGGAATGCTAATTCCACATGACCACTGTAGCGGTTGAGTGAAGCCATTAGCATTGTATTCAACCATGCGCATCATGCCATCGAACAGTGCCACTTTTAATAATGCTGTCAAAATTCAAACCATAGATTTTGAATACTTATGAAATTCAGCAAAATTCAATGAAGTATGGTCGATGAAGTTAGATTATTAATAATAAGCCCTCGGGGTTCGATGTGACGCGATATAGGCGTATTGCCCCAGGTGATAAGATAAAGTCTCTATATGCATTTATACTTTCTCTGATTTACATGAGATAAAATCCCTTAAGTTGAAAATGATGATCCCAAAGCCAAATTCATTTTAACTAGTCCCACTTAAAGTTAGACCTACGTAAGCTAATTGGTTTCAAACATTACAGCCAATTCTATGATTTTGTTCTTTGACAAGTTTTCATTTCGTGACAAGCTTTCCAGCAAGTATGGTTAATGGACAGTACCATCAATCATTTTTTCCCAAATCCTACCCATGCTTACTCATAAGGCAATATGGTGAAGCATCTGGCCTAAGCCTAAGCTCTCGAGTTCACTGTCGGTGAACACGTGCTGTGTTTTAAAACAAGGTGCCTGTAATGGACCAAGTTCTATCTGTTCCTTCAAAGGCAACGCTTAAACAATTTTGGAGTTTGGCATCCGCTTGGCTAGTGTCAGCAGCATGCATGCATACATTCTATTTAGCAAGAAAAGCATTTATATACTAAAAGGAAATCAATGTCCAAAAAGTTGTCTAAAACCAAAGGTATTTCTGGCTTGAGGTTTTGACAGGGTCCACTTTATTTCTCACTAGAAATAGTAGCTTCGAAGCTAGCGCATTTGGTTCCCTTAATGGGTAATGCTGTTACGACAGCGTTTGCCCTTCCTTCTAACTTCCCTAATACGAATTCAGAAATTGGGCAGTAAAGCATTAGTTTCCTTATTTTACTAACTGGAAAGAATCGAATCTTCTTTTTAGCGTTGCCTACTGGGATGAGGTTTTAACTGGTACTATGACTGTGTTTGGGCGTTCTGCCTTTGTCCGAATGATGTTGTTGCATTTAGAATGTCAGGAACCGATTAGAGAGAAGTTAAGTTTTGATAGCTCAAAATCAATTGGCCATTCGGCTCAACGCATCATCTCGGGGATAGCTTTGCGTAGATACAAAAACCAGAAAATACCTCCAATACTTGATGAGTGCTTTGTGAAAAGCCTTAATTTCATGACTTTGTCTAGATGTTTAGCGTAGTTTAGCGTGGTTAACTTGCGATGGTTACCGTAGTGTTTTTAAAAGTTTGCATAAGATTTGAACATCTTTTAACAATCCTACAGCCCCTAGTCCTACAAATGGGAATTATTTACTGTGTTGTCAGAAGCATTCAGTTACGTATGATAGGATCAGATCAACATAATGTTTACTGTAAGTATGACTTGGACGTTACAATTTTTTTAATCCCTTATGGACACTGGAATGTAAATAAAGCATACACGAAGTAATGTGCTGATCATTACGGCTTCCCCACACAGCTGCACTGCCGCAGGTGGAGCATAAGTTTTGTTAAACATTGAAGCACGCCTTGATTACCGGACCAGCCTTCCAAAATGTATGATAATTTATTGGTTGCCAACCTTTTCAAAGCCAGGGGCCCATTCCATGTGCTTTTGCTGGATTTATGAGAACATGAACTTGGCATTTTACAAATTGCCCGTAGGCATGCATTCTTGAAGAATTTAGCCCGCTTATAAGGGAGTCTGTCATACACCAAATCGATTTCGGTTAAAAACATATCTCTTTCAATTATGAACTATCACTATCTTTTGCGCTACGCTCATTGAAAATTTGTCTCGTAGGAGTAACAACATTAACAATGACGGCGTCGATATAAATAATGCGGCTGAAAGCAGATACAACCAACACCACGTGAGGAGGGCGCGTACAAGTTCACAACCCGCTTCATGGAGCTCTATCGCTGCCTTGCTTCTCTTGCTGCCTCGCATTCTCCTGAATTCTTAATCACTGCCACCTAATCGATCGACCGACGGGATAGACACCTGCCCCATCGTGCTGGAAAATTAATGATGGGAGAAGTGGTCACGCAAAAGAGGCCACTCTTCTCTCACCAGCACTGAACGTTTTTTTTTCAATTCTTGCCATCCCACCCAACTCCCACGCAAGATTTGAGTTGTAACCTGCTAAATTTCATTGCTTTCTTCTTAATTTTCACTTTAATTTTGTTGGCGAAAGTAATATTAACAAAAAATACTAATGTTAGGGAGCCAAAATAGTGACAGCTATTGTGTAGTTAATGTTGAAAAATTAAACCAGCTAAAATTTCTTCATTTTCGGATAGGTAAAAAATGCCCAAAAAAGTGTTTCAAACTCATCTCTGCATACCCACCCAAATAAGGGCTACTGCTAAAGGTTGAATTTCCAACAAGTGCGACACCTTTTTAGAGGTTTCTTATGCGACATACAATTCTGTATTTTGCTATTCTAATCTCATTTATAATTTAACCTCTAATAATGAAACTATTCGTAGGAGCTGCATTGCTTACCACCAACCTTCATCTCATCTAAGTAGATGGTCTAAGTCCCGAATTTCGATATACTCAGTTCAAGAAAAGGAAATATACGTGCTTAGCCGAGGCCATTTATTTGTATCAACGAGAAATCTTTGTGAACTGAATTACTCATAAATTGCTTAAGCATTTTAAGAAGTTGATAAATTAGAGTCGAACACATCAAAAATGCTCAATTAATGATGCACCCGAATTAAAAAAGCGAGGTGCAGTGGGTACAACATGTGTCTTCATTCCTCAACCTACCAAGGAAACAGGTCAAGGTTATGCAACCAAAGTGGCAACCTTGAAGATGAGGCATTAACTCGAAACTGATTTCCTTCCATTCTCATCTGCTTTAAAAAAAGACATGAGGGTCCAACGAGTTGTACTTTCAAAGCACCACTGCCATTCTTTAATCGCCAACCCGATTTATAAACTCCAATTTTTTCCCACAAAAGTCGACGGAGGAGCTTAACGGGCCTGTGCTCTTATTCTTGCCGCTTTAAATATACAATTTGGTTTAAAATAATTTCCAATTTATTCAACTATAAGCTAATGGCATGGGTCAAAAGTCAAATAGCATGCCTATACGGCTTTACTATTTCCACCCAAAGCTAGAATTTCACAAAACCAAAGGGACCAACTGCATCGTTCCGTGGCCTGCACCGTAACAGTAGCCATAGCTTTATCTTTTTAAAGGATGTCAAGTGGTTTTCATTCTTTGCAAACGCTAAACAAAAAGTTTCTGTTTAGCTGAGTCAATTAAGATGCTAAAATTATACGTGATTTAAAATCAGAAATCGTGCGTCGCCTTAACCCGAACCACTATCATTAGGACCACGTACTTTGTGTGTAAATAAAAGGAATTGGTCGCTTTTTGTGAAACGTAGGCTTTGCTGTCTATGTTTAATTCAGGGGCTACACACGTAGTGGTATTATCGTTTACTTTTCCTTCAAATGTGATATTTTTTGGTCTTTCAGGTTAATTTTTCCTGAAAAGTCGGTTCAGCCTTTTTAATCGTTCACTATCCACTTCAAGGCAAATTTGGATGGTAATCAGTGCCATTACCGATGCTACTGTACCAGACTTATTTAAGTTGCATTATAAGATGTCATCCATGCTTTGATCTGTGCTAATTGTGGCTTATTAAAGCTTAACAATGACTACAAATGTACATTAAATTAATCGGGTGCTCATTAACTGATTGAAAACACCAAAATTAATGCTAACGCTTAACGTCTCCGGCTGTAAAAGGCATAAGCTTAACTTTTGTCAACAAATTACTACCCTTATGAACTCAACTCACCAACATTTTGTCAGTATGTGGTCAACCTTACTAAACAAAAGCAGAAGAAAGTTACACTTGTGTGTTTAATTCTTGCAGTTAATTTTTGCCCTCCTTATAAAGATACAGGTGGAATTGGGGACTGGTGGCACGCGCAGCATTAGTTGCCGAAGGCAGCAAGTACCACGGTCCAGACGCCTACGGCCATTCACGCCTTTTGCTACAATTTGCCTCACCAGAAGCTGAGGGACTTTGTTACATGAGTCTAAGCCCTTCTACCATGCAGTGAAATTTTAATGCCTGAGAAGGGAGTTGGCACTACCAAGGTCGAGTCAACCAATCAAAATCCTTTGTCCAAATTTCAAATTAACCACCGCTTCTGCACGACGTCCCGTTGCCTAGATTGTTTTACTGTCAAGAGCGCATCGTATCTTAGGCTCATAGGTTATCTCGCCCTCGAGCTCATTTTAAGTCGTAAATTGTTATTGAAGTTCGTCAAGTATTTTTGAGTAAAGTTCCAGTTCCCGTATTTATGGTATTATTTTCTCCGACGGAAATGAATAGCTTTTAAGATGTTGCACGCCCTATTGTGAGAGCTAAGAAAAATTATGTATATCGGTTGGAACGCTAACTTTGAATGATTTTCGAGACGTCCTGGGAATTTTGTATGACTCTTTCGGACAGTTAATGGTTTTCTTTTCGTATTAGTTTGTGAAAACACAATTTACATAACACTAAAGGTCAAATCATGGGCGCTCCTTTCAGGGAAGTCTTATAACAATATTTGTATTCAAGACAAGTAGCTTACAGGTGCTTTTGGTTGTAGAGCTTCTCGGTTGCTCGAGTCAAAATGAAGTTAAGGATAATAAGGCAGGATGATATTAAGGATTCACTTCCATCGTAGCAACACTAGATAAAAATCCATTGATGGGATGAATTCCGATTTGAAGGCATGGAGCTTAAATAACACCTAAACATTATGCTTGACCGCTTATTCTGGACATGGAGTTCTTTAGTGTTGCAGGGGAAGAGAAGAGGCCTTGTTTGGGCACAATGTCCAGGCGGTAGAGTTTTATAAGCCGACCACAATTGTTCACCTTACACATGAACTACATCACATGCGAGTGAGAAGAGAGCGACCCCAATGCAACCCACTTCTAGTGTCATTTGTGTTATGGACAACCATTTTAAGGCGGTCCGGCATAGATTGCGGACATGTGGGGCATTTTATCATCTTCTATGATAGATAATGCCTTCGTTTTTGCTGTCAACCTATTGCTACCTTTAGCGCTGTCCCTTTTGTCAAATATGAGCAGCCTTTCTTAGTGCCAAGGTAAAGAAGTCCAAGAAGCTTCACTGGGCTCTCTACATCTTTCAGTTGATGTGAACATACTTAAATTTGATGTTTATATATTTAAAATGTATCACAAATTATTTGTGTGACTTAAAAAATGTGAAGCAGCAGTATGTTTAAGCTTCCTGCGTTTGCCCTAACATCTCATACCCAATCGTAGAAATCCATTTTATGAAATCTAAACGATTTCGTTTGTGTAATGCTCCTACTTTGCATTTAGGCACCATGAGTGCACAATGCCACAAATTGTGATTTGCATTAAAACTAAATAAACGTAGACGTTTATTGCCTAACTAATATTTCCGCATTAAGCAAACAGTATTAAAAACTCACCTTTACTTTCCTCCTCTTGATGTAACAAATGCGAGAATCAAAGACTCGTTAATGATAAGACCTTTTTATTGCATCGCAATTTAATGAATAAAGTAAACAGCTCACCAAATAAGGATTGGTTCGACACGATCCTCCAGCCTCATTATTTTTATTTTGTGCACATAACTTTAGTGATGCCATTATGCCCAAGGTTCCCCACTGAATTCGAGCTATTTTTAGTAAGTGCATTTGACTGCAGTTTTTCACTCGGCTATGGCCCACCACAAATTTGGCACTCCCGCCTTGTGGAATGTGCGCAACCCCCGCAAAGGGTGCGCTAGCCTGACGAATGGACACTGTGTAGGAATCTCACCAACTACCTTAGAAAAACAATCGAAATCTTATTTTTTGATACAAGTGATTAGGAACGATGCAATCTTATAGCCTGATCATCAAGCGCAAAATAGCTGGCATTGTTTTAATACACTGAGCTAAAATAATTTTTGTGTACCACATTTTCTCTTTGATCCATGACTTTATTATCAAAAGCGGAGGATGAGCAGTGAAGTAGAAGGCTTACGCTGCCCATTTGGCATTAGCAACACTTAACAATAAGTGTCTTAGACTGACTGACGCAAAGACATTAACGTTTGCCCTCTGCCACTTATTCTTGAGTTTCTCCAAATAAATAATTTTAAAAGCTATACTCATTTCTTTTATGAATCGGGTCAGTGTATACCCGTGAATTAAGTGACAATGGCAAGTAAGTCATCGCAATCATATTTTCCAATGCAAAAGGTTTGGTCGAACAGCAGTTTGTTACACCGTTCTTAAGCTGGCAATTATAACGCCATGAGGTTTTGCCTCTGCCAGGTAATTTTTAGAGCGCTGCATAGGGCTAGCACTGCATAGCCAAATAAAAACATGCATACGACTTGATGGACGCTAACATTAGTCCCGATTAGTAGACTGCCTATCGGCCCGTTGGGTGCATTGAATACTTTACATTGCGTGTAGATTTTCGGTCCTATATTGGTGATGGTAGAATTTGTGTAATCTGTTAAGTAGGAAACGAAATAAGTTGGAATTCAGTAGAAATGGCAATGAAGGTGGATGATGTCCTGAAGGTGGTCTTCGATTTTTCCTTCGCGGAATCAGTTGTTCCCAGCTAAATAAAAAGAAAAAAAATAGGAGTTTTCGTCTAATAGCAGGCTTGGCAGGCTTTGCTAGTTCTAAGGAACGTCATTTAACTAACGTCGGTAGGTGGAGCATAATTACAGACACAAGCTGGGCTTATCTGGGTATTGTACAATTCAACTGTTTCCCTAACTAATTTGCTGCAATAAGCATTAACATAAGCTGTCGATAAAATACTTGGAAGTTAGCTCAGTAAAAATCAATTCCAAGTAAGATGAACCTCTGTCTGTGGCGGAGAATTTTGCATTCGTGTTAACAGACCTTACCAACAGCATTGTAAGTAGCGGTTTCATCCAACTCACGCAAATTGAGCTGTTCATGCATGCTAGCAATGAGCTCTCGTGTCTCCATGTTTTGAATTTCCATCTGACGCAATAGTTCTGGCAAGCTTAAAAAAATGTCTTGATTATGTGGCGGATTAATACGCTCGCAAGTAAGCTACTCAGTTAACTAACCTTATACCGGAGAAGTCCGCAGTTTTACTACCACATCTATTGCTGTTTTTTCCCTCCTTAGAAATCAGCTGAAATTCAAACGTCACATTGCTGGCTACCGGAAACATAGGTTTGAATATGTAGGGTCAGTGAATTTATAAACGTGTGGATGGTGTTATTTTGAGGAGTCTCCTCTAAATGGCATAGTCGGCAGTGTCGTTGCTTCAAAATCGAAATGTCCACCTCTAATTTATGGTAATCACTTATACTATTTCAGTTATTAACCGTTTAGGCTTAGCACGACACAGCCAAACTCGTACGGCTTGTTTGGTACAAAAAACTTGGCTGCAAAGCAGACCGAGAAGCCAGAATATGCACTGATGCAATCAACATACCACAGAAGGTGAGTCTAGACTGGATTTGGACCTCCAGACGGAGGAAGCAACAAGGCCATAGAGCTTGCGGGGCAGTGCCGCCTCAATGCGGTCGTGCCAGTCGACAGTTTGTGAGATAAGTCGAATAGCCGCCTGCTGCCGTACTGCGTCGATGTCGCCCACCGCTAGACCCACCTACAACTCAAACGCGTAGCACTGTCAACCTGCGATCTGTTGATATTTATTAGAACCGTGCATTTTAGGCTTCATAACCAAATTAAATCATGACAGCGATTTACAAATTGTTATAGAGCAACCGTGGCGCCTACATAAGCTACATATATGCTTCAAGAAGTTCTCTGACTGTTTAAAAGAACACTTTCGGGTTGAATGTTTTTGTAGAAGGTTGTTAGCATTTAATCGCTTGGCAAGCAAATTCAGTTGATAATCTGAGTACATTTTATATAACCGTTGTGATATGGCTTGTTTATTTGGCTGCCGGTATCAACTACAGTCACTTGGGTGGTCACATCGCTCTACTCTGGTGGGCTGGCCTTCCCCCGCTTGCTGCATGCATCTGTTCTGCTCCAGTATTCTGCCCTTCTTTTACTTTCAATGAAGTCTCACGCCGCTATACCTTTTGTTTAAAACTAAATATCCCCAGTAATTTAGGTGTTTGGCTCATGATTACCTGTTTTTTTTTCTTGAAAATTGGCAAAATCTGTATTTTAATTATATCTTAACTATCCAACTACTACCTACCCATTATGATGAGTAGACTCCGTTTATTAAAGCCCTTTTATTTTACCAGAACAATTTTTCGGGGTTATTTAACCTTTCAATGGTTATTTAACACAAACCTTGTCTACATATGGCGCAGATACAATTCACATCCACCAATACTTTGTCTTTTACTGTGTGGCTGCCAGTTTAAAACTATGTTTCGAATTATTTTTTAAGGCAAGCAAGCAACTAGACGCTTGGTAGGTGACATGACCAAAAAACTCAAAGCGGTAATTGATCAAATCGCCAACTTTAGAGCTTGATTCCCCAAAGCGAGACAAATGCACTCATTAAAACTTAGAACTGATGGGATAGGATGCCCTTTTTCTCCTGGTCTAAGCCTTGTCAGTCACTATTAAATAATTCGTTAACTTAAAATGTTCGAGGTAGGGGTTCAAAATTTGAGTAGTTCCTTCCATTAAAAAAACCGTTGCGTTTTGTTGCAATATTACCGCCTTTGTGCTTTCATTCGGAACCTTTTGAAGTCCGCTTTTCGTCCAGGGAGCTGTCACTACAAAAAAGTGCAGTGACTCACCAGGAGATTGGTTAGAATCATCGGCGCAAAAAGGAGGAAGATGACAAACATGACAAGGGTGACCTCGGGGAAGTGCATGGTGAGGCGATTATCGTCAGTAAGTGGTCCGATGATGGTATCCACAAAATTGAAGTCTCCCAGCGACATCGAAAGGATGTTAAGAATTGCCAGCTCCGGTGTCTGGAAGGCGCTGAGCATGGGCGTAATCTCTGTCGGGTCGCTTCCATTCAAGTCATTTCTGTAAATGTACTCATATGCCGGGAAGCATTGTGCTAGCGCCTGCTTTGTGGATTCCGGCAGCTTACGAAATGCCTTAAACATAAGACCGACTGGCCAATTTTTCGCCAGCATGTTATTGACAATGTTACCTTAAAATCCTTTTTGTAGATAAATAAAAACAATTTTAAGTGTCCGTTTTTTTTATTCCTATAAATATGCACTAAAACCTGAAAGTTTGCAAAAGTTTAGCTAAGTACTAATGCAAAGAGAAGTCGAAAATTGAAATGGAAATTTGCCGTACCACTTCACTTCACAAATACTTGCTCGTTTGAATTAATTCATAAACGTGATCAAAGAAGATAGGAACGATTTTTAAACAAAAGAGCTGACAGTGGAACATTTAGTTAAACGCTTACAGAATTTCAAACGCATGGTTCACAGAAGCATCTGGTTGCACACACCAACTAACTACGTAGTTTTGAAAAATCGCCGAGTAATGAACACTTTTAGTTTTAATTGCCTCATTTCAAATAAAACCTTTGATCAAGCAAAGGCACTTTTGAGCAGCGATTCGTCTAAGTTACATTCTTTTATGAAACAGAGCAGAAATAGCTATTGTCCATAATAGTGCTCATCAGGTCAGTGGCATTCGATTTTGTTAAAACCCTGGCTCCTCTTCCTTTTAATTAGAATATACTTCGTGACAGCTTACTTCAAAGTCGGGTAATTTGAACAGCACGTAGAAGGGCAAAGCGCAGGAGATCATCACGAGAATGACGACCACGGCCGATTTCCCGAGGGTTTTTGCCACTTGGAAAAACATCACCACGAATATTCCAACTATTTTAAAACTAAAAATGCCGAATAATTTAATGCTGGGCATTGCAAAAGTGTTCAGAGACGATGCGCTTAATCTAAAGTGCTTACTCAAGTTTGTTTTATCGGATAGAAGATTTGCCTTTTTCAAAGATGTCTTATTTCAAAACCAGACTTTTCACTTAAAATCGGAAGTGGCCTATTCTTGGATAGGCTTTTTAAGACCATTCAGAAACTGCGATTTATTGGCCAGCAGAAAGTAGACGATCTGCAGAATTGCTTTCACGAGTGATCCGTGCATATTGGGATTTCGCTATTACTTCTAGCCAAGGCAACATTCGTGACTTAGGTAACGTTTGAATAAAAATATTTACTGGCAATCGGTAGCAGCTCAACTCAGCTTTTGAGTGCCTACTGTGGAACCTAATATCTACTAAGCAATTTAGCTCTATTTGTGGGCCATAATTTTACTTGTGGGGTACAGAACGGGTGCTTCACAAAAGTATATGCTGGGAGAGCCTAGACAGAGTTGGTGCTACCGCATGAGGCGGATGACGAAGTAACTCCAGGAGAGGAAGAGTGCGATCGCCCCCAACTCGATGAAGTTGTGATTGATAAGCTTATGCAACGACATCACGGCGTATGCCGTGGCCACTGCGAAGACGCCCAGCGAATAAAAGTTGATGAGATCCTTGAAGAACTTCAGACCCTGCAAAATTTGGTCATATTACACATTTACATAGAGAAAGGTATTTAAGTCTGAGTAAATTGATAGCTTTCGTGAATTGTCAAAGAGCTGATTTTAGTTATCTTTGATAGTTCCCTAATCAGCCATGAAAATTTTTTGCGTGCAAAAGTTACAAATTCATGTTTAGTTAACGCGTCTTTTCCAGCATCATACATACGTGACGCCTTATCCTTCTTGATAAACAATTTTATTAAAATCGACTACAAAGGAAGTCAAAAAGTTGCTAGTGAAAGTGAGCTGATGCAGCATGTCAATGAAGAGAAATATTTAAGTCGTGATGATGGATTTTTCTATGGGATTTCGGCAGGGTACGCCCTTGGTAAGTGTAAAAAAATTCGAAGTTAGAAAATGTGATTTGGGTTGCAAATCAACAAAACTGCCAAGCTGGTTTTACCTTTCATTGAAAATTGGCAAAATAAAACGAACGAATTTTAGAAATGTTTCGCTCTCTAAATTGTTTGTCCAGGAAAGAAAGCAAGCATTTTTAAGTGGAGCGGCCTGAGGATAATCAGTGTGGTTATATATTTGTAGTAGTTATCCCTAATAATTAAAGACCTTTATAAGAAATGAAATGCCTTTTTACGTGATTTAACCATCCGCTCTTAACCTTTCTTCAAGATTTCCTACCTCACTGAATATGAGAATGATGTCCTGCAACATGCAAGTGGCGGATGTAAACGCAATGACGTAGCTCAGCATTGCTTGCATTCTGCGCCGTCCTTCTGGGTAAAATACCTAAGATGGAGAATAAGGTGATGTCAGAATTAAAAAATAATCAAGGCTTAAACTTGGCATAAAATATAAAAGCACTTGGTTTCTAAACACGCTGTTCGCTTGTCATAATACTGCTCCAGCTTCGGTCGCTTTGCTTCACCTACCGTGGTTATGAAAAGGCCAAGACACAAAGGCTGTCATGTATCGGATTAGTGAGTGACTTAAAAGTCTAGCTCAAATAGGATCCTTTTGGGCACATAGTTATACTTGTGTCGCTTGCGGGCGCATTTTCCCACATTTAAATTAACTGGTCTACTCTGTAGGAACCTGTAGGCATAACTGTCAGCTCGAGGACTTCAGAAATGGTCGTATGAGTCCCACTTAGCTATATAGTCTCCCTACTGCACTGTTTACTCTTAGCTAAATTCGTATTGCTACAAAATTACACGGTATTTTTAACATTTCCTCCGTAACTATATCAGATCCTTAGCACGGATTGCGACAACTTAAGGCATCAGTTGGCGCTATTTTCTGCAGCAAATGGTTAGTTAAGTGTGTTTAGCAGTAGGACTATTGACTTTCAAACTTGTGGCTTTTCGAAAAATAGACTTCATTGTAACCAAAACACTCAACAGCTCAACACGCACAAGATTATAGCAGGTCCTATTCAGCCGATTGTAGGCTGAATGACGAAGTGATTCGTGATCGAGCACAAGAAAGGTTAGGCAAGCAAGAAAATTAAGGTAGAAAGCTGAACTGATGCAGTGAACCCAAAGGCCGTAACGCCGCCTACAATCAAACGAAGCGGCGAATGAGGTTCAAGAAAAGGGAAGACCAGCTAAATTTTCTGTATCTAACATATAAATCAACCTGAAGAGAGGTTGTTGCTGCATAGAGCGTGTTTACGTACGTAAAAAGAAGTCAAAAGTGATGACTTAACAAAGGCCAAAAACTTCTCACTCTTAAATACTGGTAGATTTTCCAACTCTGCTTTTGGCTAGCATAGACTTACCTTCTTACTCTAATACTGGATCATGAAGTAAAGCCTAAAATAATCGCACTTAAGTCATTATGATATTTGTACTACGAATTTGCTTGGGTGATGCAAAGTGCTAGTGTGTCCTTGAGAAGTTATTTATTATTTGCTCATATATTTAACTGATAAACAAATATTTTGCTTTAATCCACATTGCTACAAGGTTGCTTGATTGTTTTGCTAGTCTTATTAGAGTAAATGAGATGCAAAGAGGTTGTCCTTTACCATTTACACCGGAGCAATGCGTGGCAGAGTGGGTGAACGATCAACTCATCCCGCTGCAGAGATATCATAACCTACAGAACAGTCATGGGAGGTCTGTCACCCACAGTATCACTCTTTACATATGCATAATGTTTAAGATATGATCCTTACTTTAAGCAAATGTAGCGGTGAATGCTGCGTTCTATCGAGCAGTGACGCTTTGGGTTGAAGAATCGAGAAGTCATACGTAACCTTGGTAAAAAAAGAAAAGACACGTATTTGAGGGAAAGTCAGGTAGTCATTGATCCTACCTCATAATTGGGTTTGCTTGGACTGCCCTCTTCATTGATATAGCGGTCCATGATGGTCTATGGTAGGATTCGATATTATCAGGAATTCACATAAAAATTTTAATCGTACATTTGTTCTCTACGAACCGAGCAAAGGCAGGGAATTTCTCGAATGACCTTCTCAATGGGACACTGGTCTGTGTGATTCAGAAGTTCAATGATCTCGTCCCACCTGGAAATGATAGACCCATCTGAGTTTCTGTGCTAGTTGATTCTTGCCTCTTGGATAAATACAAACCAGACGAGAATATTTTTACGAGTCGTATTTAAAAACTGCAAATTATTGGGGCGTTAATTATTTCAAGATTGGTGTGAAGATGATTGGCGTTTGCAGTATAAGCCTGAAAGTGGTTCTTAAATGGGAGGATCTTGATTCAACAAAACAGCGATCTTAAAAAATTTAAAGCAATGCACTGCTGGGAGTATACGAACATTAAGCTCCTGTTTGAGTGCGATTATAGCTGAGAAGTATATTAAAGATTGGCCTCAACAGAAAAGATTAAGTGAAGCAATGCTAACGTGCAAAACCTGGGTACTTAAAAGCAAATATGATCCGGATTTTCGCATTTTTCAATCTCTAAAGCAATTAAAAACAGTCGCTCGACCGTTTCACCATGTCTACTTCACGAATTTGCACAATTTTTATAAACTCGTTTCGTCTCTGCATCGATCACTTCAATATTGCTGTTGGAATCCAACAGACTCTGAATAAACATAAACGACGAGTTCGTAACATCCACGCTAAATAAAATTCGTAAGGAGGGAAGTGTGTTCCGTTGAGAGAAATTTTTCCAACTTTTATAAGTTAACGCATCTTTTGAAACATGCATAACCTTTCGCATTCCCATAAAATTTTACGTACTTAAGTGATCCATACCTATGCTTAATTAGGTAATGTTTTGAAATAATCACATTAAAATGGATCACCTCTTATTGTTGACAATGGCTCGTGCAGCTTTTAAGTTTTCCTTCCTGAAAGCGAATGAGGTAAAATAGAGACCATTCCCATCCTGTGTGAATTTCGCCTCCTTATCCATCAGATATGTAACGACGCTGGCGTGATCCTCTTGAGCCGCGTAATGCAATGCCGTCATCTGAAAGCAACATTTACACTAAATGCAGCTGCTCCATAGTTGCTTTAAGCAAAGTCCCGACAGAAATCCATTCATCTGTTAAGCCATAAATTCAAAATTGATAAATTTTTGAAATGCTACATAATGTGAAGGTACTTTGTGGGAAGTAACAATGAATAAGTTGCATACTAGCACTTATATTGCAGTCATTCATAATTCACTATATTTGTTTTCAGTGAAAAACTTCGATTGCACTTTCATCGGATCACAATCATCTGCTTTGCGCTAGTAGCCTTCTGCTTCAATAGCCTGTAACTGACCATCTTTTGATGTGTTTGCTTGTGCTAATTCTTTTGGGTTCAAATGAAACACACAGATGGGATAATTGGAGGCTCTTGACCGAATCGTTTAAGGGGGTCACCCTTTGCAAAACAACTTTTTAACTTTGGTAGACAATGGGATCTATTGCATCAACAGCCTGAATTTGGGCTCCCTTCAATCGAAACAGTTCACAGTACAGCTGATTGCCATATCAAGAAATTATTCTCAATTTATACTTAAGTGGAGAGTAAGATTTCGCCCTTATCACGACTCAGCATAGTTTGATCGTACTAGACATGCTTTGTGGCAGAATGGTAAAGATTCGTTTTTATACCAAAGGTACATATTCGAAATGTGCTCCTTACAAATGCCTCAGTGGCTTAGTACGCAGGTAAATAATAAGATATTGAGATGACTTTTAGAAATCACCTACCCCTCGAAAGTCACGCGCATCAATGATGTAGATATTTGCTCCGATAATAATTTTGCATGTCTCCAGACTTCCTACCTGTGCTGCCCAATGCAATGGAGTTCGTCCCTTTTGGCACCTACGGTCACATGCAGAATTGTGTCAGAATCACCTCGACTTTCTAATGAGATGGCCGAACACAATATGGACTTTGCGTTTTGGGGGAAGAAAAGGAATCCGGTAAAGGGCAAATGAAATGCTAGCTTAGCATTGGTAACTCCACTAGCTGCACAATCATTTAAAGGTAGTTGGTGAATTTATTTGGTTTCCTAATGGGCTTGTCTTGATAAATCTTTAATGAAAGGAAAGTTAGACTTAATTAAAAAGCATCCATAATCTGAAGGCTAGTTTGACCTTGGCTTAATTATAAAACAAATCCAAATGTATTCACAAATGTGAAAAGAATCACTCATTTATCAATGGTCCACTCATGATATTAAAGTAGAAAGACACTTTGGTAGGTTATATTAAAATGCTTAGTTAATCGTATTTAAAAGGATTAATATTTGCTCTTAAGGTATAGCCAATGCATTATTAAAAAGGATCGGGGTAAAATTGTTCAGTAATTACGAGTGATCCAACAAATGCACTGATGGTAATTTAAAAAAAAACAGCCACTTAGTCTAGTTTGTTGATTAGCTGTAAGTTTGACTCAGCCTATGCGAAAAACAAAGGCGCTGATTCTTCATCCCGATTCCCATTTCCATGCATCCCGAACAAAGCATGCCTTTATAGTTTCGCAGTTCGTACAATTCCCATTGGACAGCAGCTATTAGGGTTTGTAAAAATGCGAAAGACAAAACGAGCTTTAATCGGTTGGGAGAAATTCGTTAAATGCGCAAGTACTGCATTTACTCGGCAAAACGTTACGTAGGATCCTGATATGCTGTTTCAATACAAGGAATGTCCCTGAGAAATCACAACCAATGTCAAATAAGTGAGACTGTAACGAAGGCATTTAAGTTTCTAGTTCGCCAGAAGTAAATTCCATGTAAACCTTATGCGCTATGCTTCAGATCTCGAGTAGAGAATTGTATTCTCTCCAACAATGATTTCATAATATGAGCCACCCGCTATAGTTTTGCTCAAGCTTATCTTTTATTGTATTTGAGTTGTGTATTCTAGCTTTATGACGAGTAGTCCTGCAACCCTAAACAACAAAAGTGTTTCTAGGATAAAATCGAAACACAATGGAAGAGTGAAAAAAAATGAGGTAAATACCTGCGGAAACTACTACCCTTAGCGATGAGCAGAGAGACAACGTGAGCCTGTGCGTAAGCAGCGGCGATGTGGAGAGGCGTGCGGCCCTCGGCGTCGCAGGTGTTCATGGACCAGAGGCCGTGGTCGGTACGCAGCAGGCTCTCCACGGTAGCCACACAGCCTTGCTTTGCCGCGAGGTGTAGTGGAGTCTCACCCGCCCCGTTCTGACGCAAACAGTTTGCTCCACTGGCGAGGAGGTCACGGGTCACGAACAACATGCTACTATCACCCTCTGTGGCATAGTGCAGTGCCGTAAAACCGTACTCGTCTTCCTCCCCAATCAACCTCTTGTAAAGCCCGTGCTGTGAAATGGCAGAATGCCTGTGAATCCATTTCTGCCCTAACCAGTAGAATGCCTGCTCAAACATCCAACAGTAATTGGGGTACTGTAATAGAAACTTTGAGAAACCTCCCTTCATTGACTCTAAATCATTAGTTGTCTTGACTTTCTTAATGCTATCACCTCATTCATTTTCCTTATTTTTGTGGATTTTACCGGCTTGTATCAACTTGTTACATTAACCTGCTCTGCACGCGACTTGATTGATTTTGAGGAACAAAAAGATGGAGAAAGATCCTTCTTATCATGAGCAAAATTTATGTGCACACTAATTAATAGATGCAGGGAGATGGTGTATTGTCTACCAGAATATGTGGTGTACGCTTAACGGCAAATTATCTGTTATGGTTACTATTATTAACGAATAACCAATTTATTTGGATTCAAAATTAATTGAGTAGAAAGAAAATGGTAACCTAATGCAGGAATTTGATTATGTTTTGTCATTCATTAAAAATTTTGCAGTTAAATAAAGTCTGTTTGAAGCACTGTTGCGAGTGGACTAAATCTACTTGGAAAAATTAATAAGCGTAGAATGTACCTTTCAGGCATTCCAGATGACTTCGAACTTGCCAAGGTTAGGCTTGAATTTCTTCTTCTGCTTCAAATAACATTAAAAACTCTTGTCTGCAAAGTTTGGGTACGGCGGGGAATGATGAATGCAAAATACGGATTTCAAACTATAAAATCAATGCAAAGCCCGTTTTCACCTGTCGAATTTGATTCCAGAGCGTCTCATCTTTGAGTGCACTGTGTATGATGGCGAGATGAAGAACGTTTCTTTGGGACAGGTCCAGAGCATGGAGGTTGGCGCCGAACTGAATGAGCGTGAGGCAGGCGGCGATGGCACACTTTGTGGTCGCCAGCAGTAATGGCGTCCACCCGTCTTTATCCTGTACCTCCATTGGGGAACGCTGTTAAACACGAAGCACCATCAACCGCATGGGCCTCTATCTACCTGGTAGACGCTTGAGGTGCCAAGTGGAATAAAATGAGGAGTTTTTGCCATTGTTGCAAGTTCTTACCTAGCGTATTTTACCAGCTTTGAGCTCGCTTTAAAGCTTTTTACATTTTCTATTATGTGATTCTGATTTCAGTCTAGGATAAGGACACCCTAATTACACTGACGGGGAAATCTTTGGCCATAAATTTATCACTAAAAGCTTTTTAAGAAGAGGAACCATGTAATTAAATGAGACTGAATGATTCACATTATTATGTTCATTCTTCAGTCATTGTCACAATGCGAAAGGTTTTTAGCTATCGTGCAAAAGAAATGCAGAAATGTTCATGCAGGAAAACCTCCTCATGCATTTCCATCTGCTCTGTTTCGATTAAAATTTTATGGCATACACTGAAATGTTTGAATTGGAAATCAAACATAAAGTAGCCTTTGCCCAGCATTGAATTTGTTACCGTCACAGTGGACTGGAAGAAGTCATTTTTAGGCCAAATCAAGCCCTCAAAATACTTTGCGAGGTGAGCATAATTTGGCCAATTCGATTAAGTAACGCCGCATGTGTATTTTATCAAATAACTCACCATCACATTAGCGAGCGTTCCCCACACAAAATAAACGAATGCACTAAGGAACTTTGTCATGAACTGGTACGACTATGAGTGCTCCCTAGATCCAACCTAAAATGATCACAAATAGCCCTGGGTAAACGGGACACTTGTTGCTAATGCCGCATCACAATTAGAAAATGACATTTGCCTCTCAAGACTGAGGTACTGTGTCATGGGTTGTTTCAACTTTAGCTTATTTACTCTGCTTTGGTTAGGTACTTTACAGAGCTATCAGCACACCCAAAGTGTATCCATGTGATTATTAGCCAGAATAATTTTGAAAAGTGGATTATAGTCACACTATCACTAACCCATCTAATGAGGAAGGCCGTGAGTTCGGCGTGGTTGTACATAACGGCAAGGTGGAGGGGCGTGTGGCCATTGCGATTGACACTAGAGAGGAGGCTCACCGTCTCTTCAGGCCGCCAGTTGAGGAGGCGTGAAACTACCATCACCTCACCGCGTCGTGCCGCGTAGTGAACAGCCGTGAAGTCGTGGTTCTCCATTGCGGCCACGTCACTCCCGTGGTTTAGGCAAAACTGGCTCGCGAAGAAGACAATTAACCGAATTCACTTAGTCGCCAAAGCACCTGCTGTCTCTACTCTATCATACGTGGTCAATGCATATTGCGGACGTAATTGCACTTTGCAATCACCATTTTCGATCTGGCCAATCGATGGGCTTTTTACTGGTTGCATATTAACACGAGAGGTTTTGGCATCTTCATAACTCCGATTAGATCAAACAGTGCTCCAAACGTGTCCACCCATTTTGGTTTATCGATAAAATTTTTATGGAAACCGGATAAAAATATATAATCCAAACGAAATACTTTACTTTCCTCCATCACCTAAAAAACTTAAATCAAAACTAGCTTAAAGGTGTACGATGGGTGAACTGTTGCGGGGTCAGTCATCTACAGGATCGGTTATTAATTCGCTTATCTGTCACATTTCAGAAATGAGAATATGTTCATGGATGTGTAGATACTGTTAATAGTGGCAACAAAAACATACGCAAATAAATGCAAGAACTGCTCTGATTTATTCTATTCTAATAGCATTTTGCATTTAATTTTCTTTTTGTTTCATTAATACAGGCTTGCTGGTTGCCGGTGGCTTTTTGAGGCCGGCTTTAACGGCAGAAACGCGTAGTCGTTGATACACCATTCATAAAATGTGGAAAATGATTAAATAAGCTGTATCAGCAGTACTATACGACTTTACCAAACAGGGAGGTGTGCAGGTTGTCCATTTATTCAATCGAAGTTTTACAAATGAGAATGATGTTCGCTGCTATTTTTTACAACTTAGTGTGTTAACATGTCTTCTTTATTATTCTGTTAGACACTTTTATCTGCACTTCTTAGACCCAATCTTATCGGGGTCGCCATGTGTCAGCAATGTTCAAAAAACCAAGCAATATGTGAGGTTTGCATAAGAGTGGCAAATACATTATTTTGTTCCTTTGGGATGGGATTTCCTTCTTTTTGGTCCAAAGCGCCCCTAATTTTTTAACAAAAGGATTTTGACTACTCTTGCAAATGTAAGCCTGATAATTAATCAAAAATTTGTCAATCTTCGGTCATAAAGCTGTGGTATGCAAATGCACATCCCCTAATCAGAATCCCGCTAAATTTTATTTTATTTGCTTTCATCTCAAAGGATCTAGGGCCACTAACCACTGACATAAAGTAAAATTTGTTAGGCCCCTATAGTAGAGACTTGCACAAGACAGCAAGACAGAGTCGCCTGTTAGAAACCCAAACCATTTTTTTAAATTCTGTTGCCTAATACAGTTCTCTTCCCTTTATCACATCGTCAAGAATTTTCCTCCTCCCAAATGTTCAATCGAGGATGCGGCCTTATTTTTAAGGGCAAAGTTCGGAACTTGCAGTTGCACATTTACAAGGTGCTGGCAAACTTTATGATCATAAGCTTTTGTGCTTCAATACCAATTCATCAAGGTGTCAGCTTTTGCTTCTAACTTTATTTACAGGAAAACAGATCCAAATTTTATCAAACGGGCTGTTTGCAAATGATTAAACGTAAACGGAGCACTGAATGGCAGCTGCAAATTAAGACTCACATCGATCATCTCGATGTTGCCGCTGTTGACAGCTAAGTGGAGAGCCGTCTCACCCTCGCTGTCGGGTAAGTTGATGAGGTGATTGTCAACAAAGTTAACCAAGCCCTCTGTCTCGCCACCTCCAACGCCCGGTGCTCCTGTTTTCACAATAGCCTCGTGCTCCAGCAGTATTCTCAGGCAGTCCAGACTACCCGAGGATACGGCCACGTGGATGGGATACTTACCAATTGCATCTGTCTTCAACATGTCCGCTCCCATACCCAACTTAAACAAATAACAACACCACATTGCTGCATTTTCATTTGATGCTCGGCATGTCCGAATATTTGCAAATCTACTCGATTCGTAAGCAGGCAAACTTGTTAGTGCTGCATAAAAAACACAACATTTTAATTATTTGTCCACTTCATCCATTCATGTCTCATTTTTGCTTATAATGAACTTTATAAATGTCCTAGTTATACATTGGAACACGAGTTGTTTAATCTTTGTTGCTGTCTGAACCCCTGATATCAGAGTTGCTATTTGTCCATGAACAACTCTTTTCATCAATATTAGGTAATTTTCTTTTTATTGTCCTAAAAATAGCATGACATTAAGGCATTTAGAGCCACTGTGGCATATTTTATGTGTGATTAAACAATATTACTTCCTTGAGCTTTATCAGTGGAAAGTGCTTATAAACTTGGGTTCCGGCGCACAACAGTGAATTACGCAACCCTCATTTTAGATGACCAGGCATTAAAGATGGCAATCAACACCAAATGTATTTCCCTAGTGTGTGGTTAGTAGATTCGCTTCTCTACACCCAGTGTTACATTTGTTTGGTGTTTCACTTTGACTGATTGCACATCCTCCCACTTATTTTAATACAGGGTTATTTTGTACGAAGAAAGGTATAGGCAAGTGACATCTACCTGTTCTTATTTTTAATGTATTTATGAGGGAGTAAATAACGCTATGCCTACCACAATTCGTAGGCATTCAGCGCTGTTCTTCCGACAGCAGCAATGGACCACAGTGCCTCCAAATTCGCCGGGGGCATTGATATCTACGCGTGCTGAGCGAAGAAGTTCCTGAAAGCAATTAAATTAATAAGTTTCGTTTCGAATAGCCTACAGGTGAATGAAGGACCTGGCTATTGCACCATAAATCATGACTTACCGGAGCCGCTGTGTCGTGGCTTAATTGCTTCAGCCTATATTATTTTACACCTCCAAATGGTATTAAAATTTAAATATTTAAATCTCAAGAAATTTTTTTTTCATTGCACTTATGGTTAGTTCTTGCCGTCATTTTGTTCAACGAAGTGAAATGCAAGTAGTTAAAGAAATTTGGTGCTTAAACGGGTAAGTTTTATCTTCTGCTTATGTTTGAAGTGAATCAGTCGGCATTCACTTTGATCTCTTTATGAAACATAGAAGATAATGGGAGAGCAAGCCAACGCGGCTCCAAATTAGTCTGCACGCAAATTTGATCAAATCAGCGCTAAGACACGTTCCAATATTCGAATAATTTAGGGTAGTAATTATTAAAATCTTAGTTACCACCTATTCTTCTAGGGAGATATCCTGCAAGGATCTAGTCTGAAAGATAGTTTCTTTTCTTTCATTTGTCATTCGGTGCACGTTATCAGTATCGAGGTTGTGCTTACTTTTAGGGACTCCCCGTCATTTAGCTCGCAGGCAAGATGAATTGGTTGAGTGCCCCTATTATTGGCCAATTCTGCATTGCATCCAAGCAAAATGAGGTGATTCAGTACTGCCACTTGCTGCTCCAGTATGGCTAAGTGAAGGGGTGTCTGACCCTGACTGTTTGGCTTGTTCGGATCTAGAAAGGCAATTTAACGGACCTTATAGTGCTAACCACTTTCCTGTGCGTGTTCAGTCAATCATGTGTGCCTCTTTTGACCTTGACTTAGTACAGAAAATTGGCAAGAGGCGAGGGAACCGGTAACGTGGATTTAAAACAGGTTGAAAGTGCGATGAAGCCATACAGAGCTATAGAATTGATTTTGAGTGTAAAGGCCTCTACTTAACAATCAGTAGATTGTTTCCAAGTCTCAGCAATTTCAGCTGATAAGATCAGAAAAGATCAAACAAGCTGAAATGGCTTTATCTTTCACTGGCAACCTCAAGATGTCCGATGTCAAATAGCAGCCATACGAAGAGAAAGGCGCTGTTGTGTTTTGCTATGTGACAGGAGTTTTAAAATCTTAGCTTTATTACCGTGTTTCAAGTGATGTTTTTTGGTACAATTAAAGGCAAGTAATTGTTACTTCTGTTTTATCGATGGGGATGATCAAAATTTGAGCATTAGGCTTCACGTGGGTTAATATTCGTAATCCCAACCGGCGCCTTTCAGATTGAGTTTTAGTGCTGTTTTACTGTGCACTGGGGCCTTTGGTCACGAGCCAGAAAAGTAGCAAGTGCGTTGGTTCAATTGGCAAACGATAAACCACACCAAAGGGCATAAGCGCAGCAAAAGTCAAGTAACATACCTGCACCCCGGGAAACCAGTAAGTCGATGATGCGAAGAAAGCCTCGGGTGACGGCGTAGTGAATGAGATAGTTTCCTCGATTGTCTCGCATTTCCAGCAAATCGGGCTGCTCTTCCAACAGGTCAAAGAGCTCACCAGCCCGATTCTGGTTAACACACTAGAGAATATTGCCGATTAGCGCGTAGTCAACCAACACGTACGACATAATTCCCTCCTTCTTGCTATAATATTTGCCGTCCACACATGCTTAAATGTTATACGATAATTAAATAGCAACCATCCAAAAATATCGAACTTTGTCTTTACTAATTCATTTATGAATAGGAGAGTTTTCCCATAAAAGCAGCACAGTTTTACCAGTATTTGGAGGCTGTATATTACTAATGCGCAAATGTACTTTCAAATGGTTCAAAAATACTCACCATAATTGCGGAAATCAATTCTGGTCTGGAGACCTGATTGCAATCCTTGATGGTGCTGAAGCAGAATGAGGCGTAAATTTCTGACCTTGAGGCATTTACACTAGCCGTATCCAAATCATCCCCTTCAATCAGTGCCTTCCATTTGAGGAGACTCTCTAATGCTTTGGGCTGAGCCCATGGACTGTCCTGGCATGAATGAGACGGCGTAGAATCAGAATCCGAAAGACCATCTTCCGTTGAGTTGGCGTCCGATCGGCAATAGTGATGAAGATTGTGCTCCAATGTAAAATTATCTGAGGCTTCTTGACTTAGGGGCATGACTACATCGGTAATGGTGATTAGAGGCTTCGAGGCCGTCCTATGATGGGCAACAAAATATGCCATCGGAGTGTCTTTTTAATAGTTAATCAAGCAGATAAGATGGAATACTTTGTCCATAAACGCGATGCAAGTCCACAAAGATGTCCACTCAACCTTGACACAATGGTTCGGTAAAAAGCATTCCAAATGGGAATAGTGATGTGAAATATTTTGTCTACTATCAGTGAATTGGTCTAACTTGGTCTCTGTGTCTCTTGTAATTAGTTTGTAAATGCGATGCAAGGTACGAAAACATAGTCAAAGGAGACATCTAAATAAGTAAATTTAACTTAAACGGTGTTGCAACTATTATTATTGGTGGAGATTTCGTTATTTGCCAAAACTCATAACTTGAGCATGTGAAAGGACATAAGCGCGATGGAGCATTTAGAGGACTGAGTAGATAAAGGTCGGTACCTCAGAGAATGGTCCAGCGTTCGTTGCATTCTATCAGTCGGAAGTAAATTGGTTCGATACGCAATGGTATGACTCTGAGCAGTGGAACGAAGAGCGCTCCAGCCAATAGCGTCTCTGATTGTCTTACGATAATACACCCGGTCACCCTCCAAGTAATGGGCACTGTGGCGCCGTAGGCACTTAAGTAGACCCTACACAGCATAATCGACATTATTTGTATAAAATTATTGTGTAACTCCATTCTTGGTACAGGATTTCCATTGTGTCCCCTGGCCGTTTGCCTGGCCGTATAGGTTGCTGTGGTATCCAGGTCACATCATATTAATAATAACATTGATTATAAGGCCCCTGAACGGTGTAAAATAATGCATTTAATTTGTTTTAAGGAACCGGATTTTGCTTAATACTTTTTAAGCCCAACTCTTAAATCGTTTGATTGGCGTGGAGGCTATCATCGAGAATATTAAATTTGACTTGTCCTGGCAACGTCAGTATGAACTAAAAGGTAGTGGCTCATATGCATGGAGTGCAACAGACAGTTAACGTGTCGCATACATGTCCTGGGATAGTTGGAATCTAAATAAATATCATTCCTCCTTAAGGTGTGCAAACCAGGCATCAAAAAGCAGCACTTTTACAAATAAATGTATGTTTTTTAGCATGCAGTTAAAAATGAAATGACTTAATCCATTGGAATTTTGTAGGAATTTATGTAAGAATCAAGACTGTCCTGATAACCTACATTTGAATATCATGAGCGCGAAATCATTTTGACTTTTGTGAGTGCCCTACAAATTAGAGAATCTACGGATAATTCAGGGACTTGCAAAAAGTTATTTGTCGCGTTAGGAACCCAAAGAGAGGCTATGATAACGCTTTTAAAAGCAGTATGACTTTTTAAGGCCACCTTCCACTAAATGAAACCGTGACACCCAGTTTTTGCTTACACCCTAATTCTCATTTGACTTTATTTTTGGATCGTAAGGAAGTCCTACTTTTTAACCGCGCTAGCCGCATCACTATAAAAGCGCTACCAGTGGCACTTGAGTAGCATTGCACAAATGCCGATCCATGCTTGCCCTGGTTAGAAGGTGTTATTCAATTAAATGAAGGCAATCTGGCACTCAATTCTTTATATATGATTTTACACCCACAATTCAGCAGCCATTGAGGTCTCCTGGTTGTGGAGGTCAATCCTTCTCTCTGACGAAATGTTAGTACCAGCGGAAATGGCGGCCAAAAGCAGCACCTAGCTGATCGGCATTATCCATCAAAGGTCTGTTCGTGATGTGCTGTAGTGATAATTTGCAATTTATAGTGGAAGACTTTTTACCGCAATTATATGACTATGCCATTACTGGAGCTAAAGCCTCTTGATCTCAAGTTCAGCTGGAGATAGATTTGTGAAAACTAACTTTTATTCTGTTGGCTTTGCAAAACGTAATGGTGCTGATTTTCTTTTAGAGTCATATGAAACCGAATCCAAAATTATTTAAAAACATCATGACTTATCGGCCAAGCCCAAATGAGTGAGTACCGATCCTATTAACTCCACGTATTTTTAAAACAGTCGCTCAAAGCATGTCATTTTCTAAGCAGTTTACGGTTATTCAGATTACTTGGTTGTACGTTGGCTTACTGATGAACACCTAAGGTTCAAATACTGCTCGGGAATCGGATTCCTCGCCTTCATTTAATTAGCAATCATCAAGCTTCGAGCATGCGTTAATAAAGCAGCCACTTATTCCCACTTACGGTCAGAAGTATCCTCAATACTCTTTTCATTTCCACTAATTGTAGTGAGTCCACTTCCAATATAAATTTTATGCCCCTTATTAGGACACCAGTTGTTTTCGAAGGCACAAAAGTTATGGTTGTTAAACCAACTATGCTGTGAATAAATTAAGCACAAGTCTTTGTGGAAAGTGATCCATTAAAATATCATTCTCACTCGCTTTATTTGCGTTCTTCTATTTATTCCCACTTTAAGTCGTAAAGAACCGCAGCAGAGGTTTAATAGTAGCATTAGGTTGCTGCATAAAAAAGATATGCTTCATCCCATCAATCAAGGGGTCCCTTTCCTTTTTTCGTGATTCGCTCGCAAATAAGCGAATGGGAACCATTATAAAACCTGCCATATATATTGGATTAAAAAATCCTGGTCGCCCCAGTTTTTCCAAAGGTATACCATCCTTTAAATGACGGAACCCAATTAGGGCTCGGTGGATAAAGCCAAATATCAAGAAGTCATAATTGGGTTTGCATTATTTTGTTTATGAAGTGAGGGAGCATGCTATAATCGGCTTTCTATTAATACACCCACTACAATTACAGTCGCAACACCTCAGACCAGTGACTCATTGTTTAGTCCTAGCGATTGTACAGGATTTGTTTACAAAAGACTGTTTATTCCGCCTAGACTGCCATGGGTCTGCATGTCTGGTAAAAAACGATCTTTTTATTCAGTATTTAACAGTAGCGATTACGAAGTTCAGAAACTGTCGTATTAGTGTCCAAAGGTTCCGTCGCCATGTTAATTATAGGAGAGAAACATGGCGCAAGCGCATGAGCATCACCAAGTGAATGAACGTCAAGGGAAGCTATTAAGCTTTTCAGTTGGAAAAATACCTTAGATGCCTTACCGATAGCAGTGCTAGGAAAACTACGCCTTAGCTATTTGGTAATTAAGTAGTCATGTTGACGAACAGATCGGCATGCTGGACCATACCGGTGGATCGTGGGACATATGCAGAGAATTCAGCACGGTGGGTAAATTTATGGGAAAATTTGTCTAACTGACGTCTGTCAGGACAGCAAATCAATTGCTCGCCTCCAGTGCAACCGATGGTTGATGTCTGAAGCGTTGAGAAGCAAGACCCTTCTGATTGCTTTAAACAAATAACTCGCTGGAAGGACTATTCGCGTAGACACCATGTGCTTCAAATCATTCAACACAAATGTGTTTTTTTTTAGCTTCAGCACTCGCACGTACACATACACGCATAATCGTGTACATCTGGTCTTGTGGCTTCTGTACTGCTTGGAACAGACTCGGGGATCAAATGCTTGCATTATATTGCTACCTCATGCATCTGGTTTGCTTGACCGCTAGCCTAGTTCTGAATGCTTGAAGCAGTAGTTTGACTGCCAAAATGTAATGATAAGCAGATTCGGCCACAATAAAACTAAGAATTTTTCGCATATATTTAACCAGGCATTTCAGAACTGTCTGGACCGCCCAAAGCAATACTGAGTTGCTTCCTTAATCAAAATGCCAGCTGGTCGAAATAGCATATATTTTGTGCCCATAAAAATATGAGGACGCTGAGGAACTCGGTTGAGATCATTTATTCCTTTTTAAAGCGAATCTGTCACTATGAACTCAAGTAGACCGACCCTCTCTTCTTGCACACACATCTTGACAACACAAAATAATGTCGTCTTCTACAAGTTCATGAGGACACACTCGTGACTGAAGAGAGGAGGAAAACCACGACCACCTCTAAAATGTTGCTACTCCGCTTCATTAGGTCCTTTACCTCATATTTTTGGACTTCTCTGGTCTGCCAATGGTTGCGCTGCAAAAGCAGTAAGAAATAAACTAATTTGTGCTCTAAAGTCGCCTTGCCCAGCAGTTGAGTATCTCTGTTGCGTGGATCTATTGAAGTCATTTCCAAATAATTATTATTACCTATCATAGCATAGGATTCAAATATTGTCCCCGCAAAGAATGGGACTTAAAATCCCCTCACTAAAAAAATTCGTTGCATGGGGCGATGATAAATATTTTTCTGGTATGAAAACAGAAGACTTTATTTATTTGGTGTTTTCGCATGAAGTTTAAGTATCGCTATTCAAGCAAACTTTTTTCACTGACCTGTTTCGTATTGTGCATTAAAGCTTAGCTATTCTTCGCTTCAAAACGAAAGCAAATAATTTATTTTCAGATGGTGCCTTCGATTTTTATTTCATTACCATACTTTTTTCAACCGTTGCTGACCAGGCACTCTTAATAGCTGTTACATTGGATGATCCATCGCATCTTCACACTCCCAAATGATATATCACATTTAGAAATTTTCAAAACACTTTTGAGTATGGCCATTACCATCAGCCGGTAATTTTGACACATATCAATACTTTGCCGAGACATAATTGATAAAAGCGATTGGGTTCCTGCTGGCTTAATTTTAGCTATTTATCTGTTACCTCTCTCCTTAACTTGTGGCCTGACAATGTTTCTTACGAATGCACTAAACCATCCAATTCTGCCACGATTCCTATTAATAAAATGTTGTTAACTATTTTTGCTTGATCACAAGTTAACAGGAGACATTTCTGGGTACAAATGGCGAATTAATATGAGCACACATAGTGCTAGACGCCTACTCTCTGACAAAAAAAGTTTCCGGAATGTATCTACAAGCTCTCTCAATCGTTTCAGCTCCAACTCAACTGCAGATCGTGAGTTCCTTAGCAAGCAATTGTAGGGCAAATTCAGCAGGCCTTAACTTCGCTCCAATCACCCTCTAACTTGACACTTGGTCAAGATGAGGGCAATTTTGCGAAATGAACGCATCAACATCTCAAACTCTAACGCATTTTAGTACACTCAAACCAATATTACATTCCAGAGGTGATGATTTTCCACTAAAGCTTACTGCTGCAGGTTCAACAAGGGTCTTAAACTTCCAGTAGCAGACCTTTAAAGTCGGGTTAAAATCACTTGAAGACGCTACCCAGCTATTTTGAAATAAATCTTTCATTTTATAGATGGCTTGCATTGTTCAATTTTATGGTTGCTCTAAAATTCATCGATATTCCCATTAATTTCTGCATCATTACCCTTCTTCGAGAAGTAATACACTCCTCGAGACATTACTGTAATACTATGAATGTGATGGATTGCGATAAATCGCTGTGCCTTATCGAAACTACGAGCAGGCCTATGTTGACCACAGTGGTGAAAACTCATTATGGCATTCGACTAAATGTTTGTTTACAAAGAAGTGGCATCATCAAAGCTCCAAAATGACAGTCTTAGGCTTTGGTTGTTCTTTTCCAGTAAGTTCGCAAAATTTCTGGTTTAATGTAGCATCACCTTTTTTTCCTTTTATTAGCATCCTCACCTTTATGATCGCGCTGTTCTTTGACAGATGCGTTGAACCCCATCTTATTACGTGGCGTTGGGTTTCTTACGGAGATGAATAAATGCTGTAAAAGGCGATCACCATCAGTCGAGGTAAAAGTTCATAAGACGCGGTTTCAGTTTGGTAAATTTACCGGCTGTCCAAGAGAATATTTACTTGGCTTCGCAGCACTTGTTAACGGGACCAACAAAAGCATTCAGACAAGTTTAAACACGGTCAAAGAGAAGCATGACTTACATGTCTAGTCCAAGGGTGTCATTACTAGCCTGGAAGGTCGATTGGGTGGATTTATTAATAACGTGATTAGCACTGTCTGAAAAAGGAAGGTAACTAATCACCCTATTGCGTGACCAATGCTGTGTAGCTATCAATTCATGACCAGTAATTTTGACTCAAGCATTCAAATTTATTTGCTCACCTTTGCCTTCCACACCACAATTAGTTGTAAAGTAGAGCCATTTTGCGTGGAAAAGTCCAAATGTCTCTCCGTTTCTGAGAGAGGGTGGGAGTCACTAACTTGGGAAATGTCAGCCAGATTTGAGTATGAGGGTATTTAAAGTGCTTCATGTCGCATAATAAAGACGTCGCCTAATTCATTAAAGCTGAAAACAATTCGATTCGCTTAAATTTACTCAAAAACCAGTTGTGGGTGTGATGATAACGCACGTTTATAATTGCTTTCTACTCTTCTCTAAAATTGAACTAGTATGGAAAATTACTTAAAGCCGACCTCTTCGAGTCATTATTAACAATCCAGTAGTCCCAGCAGCAAATGTTACCTAGTCTCTCCCTCTTCAAAATGTCTAAATGGACGAAACCACCAAAATCTTTTGGATGGCACTACCGTCAGACTTTATGCCTATCTGCTGTGGTATTTGTTTATGCGTCGGTTGAGGCAGCCATTTAAAAATTATCCACACGTCCCATTTTAGCAGTAGCTACATGTCAAATAAACGAGTCAAGGCACCCAAATTATAATATGGCTGGCATGGTACTAAAGTACATCTGCACTTAGTGCATCACTCTGTCTGCTACTTAAACCTTTCTCAATGCATCATCTTCACTCTATGCCTGATCATGCATTTAATGCGGTTCGTCCATTGCCACAGTATGACAATTTTCATTTAACTTCTGACAGCCATAACTGAGTCTTTTAGAATTGCGTCGTCGTCCGGAAGTTAGCAAAAGTATAGCAAAAGTATAGACCGCCGTGCTAAACAGATAAGACTCACATACACAAAATAATGACCCAACTTTGTATTGTGATTTATCTGAAAGACTAAGTCCGGTTGATAGATATGCGGACCAAAGCAATGTTGACCACGTCGATGCGAAAAAAATTGTGCCTTAGGCAGCCTTAAGAATGGATGAATTGGGACGATCTATGGTTTGGGTCCCGTTTCACTCGCATTAATAACTCATAATTAATCTTGCATATTTATCCTTTAGCAAACTTTTGGCATCTTTAGGTGATTTCCCTAATTAAGATTAAACGAATCTACTTCAGTAAAATAATGGATGAATAGCAGTTGTGCTGTTAAAGACAGGTCACGTCTTAGTATAACCGTCATTTAATCCATACTTTGCATGGTTTGCTAGCCGCAGTTAATGGTCGCCTCCTCACGATCAATCAGAGTAACCTCTTATCACACTTCCTTTTCATCGGCTCACAACTTAATCCATCGGATTCAATTTCTACACCTTCCATTTTTAAACTAATCGCCTCCAGGATCTGCACTGGAGTCCGCGGTAATTGCCAGCACCGTTTAGCACTAAATTCATACCTATAGGTTACCCAGACCATGGCTTGTCAGTCATTTTTGATTCTGACCTATTTCTCTTAATCAAGAGGTCTGATTCTTACCAGAGGAATGCGTGAGCAGTTATGGTTTCATCGCCACTGGGGCTCACGTTGGAGATTGACGAAAGAGGTATTGGCTTTCCTGCCGTTTGTTTTGGTAGCTATACGTTCTGGGGCCAGAGTGAATCCAGACGGCTGTCTACGCTAATGCCTTCGTCAGAGACAAAAAATTAGGCAACCCCCTTTATTGAAGACAGCGCCTAGAGCTGCCAAACTGGGCTATGTATAGAATTCCTCTTTTCATTGTTTCTGGCCCCTTAAGCCAGAGCTGTTAATAAAATACTAATTAACATGGCTCTCGCATGGAAAATTCGAGCTGACGGTACAGCGGGAAGCGTTTAAGACAGTTCAGAAATGAAAACCCAAATATTGCGAAAGACAAACAAATGACAATGCGTTAGATGTTAATTCAAATGTAAGGACTAACAATTGCTTTCCGCAATCTGGGATTTGTGAACGCATTCATCCCTCGGTATTATTTAGAGAAATGCAATCCCCATTCAAAACTTTTTGACAATGCATGCTTAGGGTTCCCATAAATGCGCTAAGTGTCAGCGCGCGGTCAGTTGGAGGTGCTGGATTTTTGCCGTGATTTTTTCTCCTTTGTTACCGCGCTGACCCTGTGCATATTGGCAAGTAATTTAATCCAAAGAGTTGACACTTGATTCCATCAAAAACGCATGAGCACGTAATTCCTCTTCGTGTATGAAAATCCGAATGCCAAATGTGTGCCCCATTTTTTCGCTTCGTGGTCTCCAAGCTCATGAGGGCCATTGAACCTGGCCAAGCTTAACGTTCTCTACCACGACTGAATCTATTTTTAGCTAAAATAAAATGTGCTCCAATCAGCTTCCCTGCTTGCAAGGCAAGTACAGCCTAAAGGATGTTGAGTCCATGGGATTTACGTGTGAATTTGCGTGATTAGTCTAGTTGTGACCGCATGACTCACTGGTTTATAGTCGAAATAAAGCAGCTTCTGTGAGCACTTGCATTCACTAAATTACGCGATAGCGGTAAGCATGCCTGAATGATGTGCCCAATTGTCTAGCCCATTTATTCTTACGATATCCTTAGTATGCCTTTTGCAAAAGACGCCATGTTTGCTCACTCTTGTGTGCAAAGTTGCGAACAAATCATTGAGGTGGGGTGACAGCACTAACAGTTGCCACCGACCTCTTCCAAGTACTGACTTTACCTTCAATCACCCAGAATAAGAAAATCGCCTGCGCCCACCCAATCATTCCTCCAGGCAATGGAGGCTGTCTTCTCAGTATAAGCTTATTTAACAAGTAAAAACTTCTCAGACCAACAGAATCACATTTTCAATGGAAGAATGTGGCATTGAAGCTAATTGTAACACAAGCACAATATTTGTTCTAATACTAGTAGCAAAAATTCCGCGGTTATTTCACATACTTTGTTGCATATTTATCCCGAAATCTGTTTTTAATACATTCAATCACAATTTGATGCCTCTGCTGATGATTTGCTCAATTTCGTCATCCTTCATTTGAGTTACAATTCGTGTTCCAATCAAATAGGCTTTCTTAGGCAATGATTCATTTGTTTTTTTGTGGACAAATCCCCAGACAATAATGGCGATTGTTTTGTATTGTCAATGTATTAACCTCATCACAAAAAAACTCTCGTTCCTTTGCTTGTTTTGAAAAAATAACATGCTTTGTCTACTTGCACAACAGCGACCGCTCAGTTCGCTGAAACAGACGCTTCCTGTGTTTAAACAGGTTTTTTGATATCAACGCACTGTCGTGGGTTCGTAGGCCTCTCGTTCTTCGCAGTTAGCTAAGCGTTCCTTTCACCCTTTATTAGTGATAGACCTCTATTGTAATCCTAACTGGCGTACTTGGACACCAGCTATACTGCCTTCTTGCAGAACATGCGTCGTGGTTGCAAAAGTAATGTTAGGCAAGTGCATTTGATACCAAATTCTGTGGCTGTCTCTCTAATTTTTTCTCCATTATCATTAAGCAAGGTTGACTTCCATATTTTTTTGTTTCATATAAGAAAGAATTTGAAAAGGGTTCTTATCCGCTGCTTCTTCCACCTTAGAGACTACAAAAATCACCTAAGGGACAGAACTTTCGCAGAACTCTTGTAAAAAATGCATTTGCTCAATGACGAGGTACAAATTGGATCTTGGTGCATTAAGACGGCGGGAAATGGTATGACACGTACAGCCAACATTTAAGAGGCGGTTGCTGGTTGCTGCGATCAGGCAGCCTTCACATGCAGCTCACTTTTGGGTCTCCTCGCCTCTCTAATAACTCGCAGCGTCTAGGTTCATGCTTGAAATGCATTAAGGAAGTCGAGCATAAAAAGACCTGTTACTAACCAAGTGAAGAATAAGACAACTGTATGAACCAAAGGTGTGCTATCACCACAGAAGGCAGAGCCCGGAAGCCCACGTCTTATTGTAAGAAGGTAGTTCTTTTACTCAGACCCTCGGCTTCAGGCTTCGTTGCAAGTCCTTCATTAAGACTTTTCCTTATATGAGTCGTTGTAAAATGACCAAAAATTACAAAATTATCGGCAAGCTAAGAGAAAACTTTATCTGCTGAGTCTTACTAGAACAAGACGACATCTGATCCCAACATCTGCAAAGCACCTCCTCTGTTTCGGGATTGTGAGGCTTGCCTTAACTTAGCGAGCTGCGCCAAGAGATCGCTTTGGCTGTGCGCCGCTTGGGTCGAGTTGGTCATCGTCGCTAAAGATAGGTACCGCACTAAGTAGGCCTGATTTTTGTGACTTTAAGCGGACAATTACCAAACGTGCATCTATCCTTTTACCTGTCTAAGCTCCGTTAGAAGGTATTTTGCCCCCATTCATTCCATTTTCGGCTAATCAAATTTAGGCGCTTGAAACTGCTTAAGCCCGGTACCATCTCAGTTACAGATAGTCGAACTACTTAAAAAGGGACAAAATTGTTTGTGGGAAGTTAGATTGTACTCCATATTTCTAGAGGTTTTGAAGGGTTCAGTAACTCGCTTTACACACTTTATCGTTCATAAGTTTGTGCTCATTTTGGCCACGTATGCTTCTATTTCCACTTTTACAGTTGCTATTATTTATATGTGAGGACAATTTTTACAGGTGGATTGCGATTAAAACGAATTCTGTTTAGTTCGAAGCAGAAAATAACCAAGTTTCGATAGCAGCTCTTGAATTATCTAATGCATCCTAAAACCCCTGAGCATTTGACCTCCTGTCACTGGACTTAGACTTGATGCAATTAACCACGTAGTTGCTAGTTGGAGTGCAGCTTCTGGTAGAAAAGATAAATATTGTGAAGGCGACGTAGATGCAGCTTATTCTAACGAACCAGAAATAACAATGCGCATAGCTTGAAGGCATAGCTACAAAGCAATGGTAAGTCAGAAGCTGTTAAGCCTCAACTTACTTTAAATCAACTTTTAAAAAGTATTTTTGATGCGATGAGATTTGTGCAAACTCAGGCATCTATCATGGCGTCAGTTGCTGACTTGCAAGTTGTCCAGTCTTTGTGAAGTTCTGGAGGTGACGCGAGTAAATTGAAGGCCTGGGATTACTCCTGAGGGGATCCCCTTCATCTCCTTTCCTCCACATTCAATCCTAAAGTCAATAACAGAAATTATAGATAAGTTATTGTTGATGTATCTTGGCGCACCTCTGCTTTGCATTTATGACAAATCCATTTCATGAGCCACCGTGTATTGAAATGAGGATCATACCCTTAAAGCAAATCCCCCATAACTTGCGAACACACAATTCTAGCTCTGAGCAGTTTAATACCGAACAGAACGAGGCTTGCGTTACAGTCCCGGAAGCAGAATGCGTTAATCTTTGGAGGGCTCTGCACAACATCATTCGATTAAATAGCAAAAAAGATCAGATAAAATTTGGTGGGGACCCTCAATCAGTTTAGATAAACGAGTGGGTCGGAAGTGGCTCCGTTTTTGTCTCGTTGCCACACATCGCCCGCTCATCAGGTGGTAAAATTCGAAGGCGAGACGGAGTCCACGGAAAGTGTACTACTAACACCTTGATAATCTGTTTAACCCTGAGTGGCACAGTCTTGAACTGTGTTACTAGTCCCCATTCCTCCCGTACGCAGGTCGCACACTTTTCGTCCACGTGACGTCGCATCTATTGCACAATACATTTCAGTTTGAATGAAAACCCTTATATCCTCATTCGTGCGATGCTGTTTTGTGCATATTCTGGCTAATCGGAACAATTTAATGCACGACTTTATGTTTGCTGTGTACATAACCTTCGCCTCAAAAGCGACCTCAGCCGCTCATTTTTTTGCCAGACTGAGGTGAGCATAATAAAATAGATTTGCCCTTTTTAGGGACAAACGTAAAATATCAGAGAAAGACGTTTCTCCAAGAAATCCCAGTCTTGCTTGCAAAAGTAAGCACATTTTCCTGACATTCTGGTTTGATAAAGAAGGGTTACAAATTATCAGTCACAAGAAAGTGGTGCTGCAAACAAATTGTTAAAAAGCGATTTCAAGATCTTGTAGTTTTTAAGAAATTTGCTTTTATTTACTTAGCGTTGGTCTCATCTCTTCGCTTAGGGGGATATACAGACATGGGAGGTAGTAACTATTGCAACCCTGAGATCAGCTTGAGAAGGGCGTAAACTTTAACTTGCTTCGTCTTCATCGCTAAAGCTGGAATTGTCGCCATTTCTACTGCCAAAAGGATAAACATTTGGCGGTGCTTGAATTTCACCAGTAAGTGGATTTAAATCCATCTGGTGGATAAGTGCTGCTAAGTCAAAGAGATTTCTATGTTCGACGCAGAGATTTTCTTGCGAACAGTCAGATTTATTTGGAAAAGATTGTTTTCTTTCATCTTTGCGGCGATTCTAAAAGACGCAGATGGATGTTATTAAAGTCTGCAGCAGTTGATAACGCAATGCACGAGTCTACATCAAAGCAACGACGACCCCTGGTAGCCATCGAATGCATCATATGGTCAGAGAGCCTATGAAATGATTAGCTTTCCCCACTGTTTCGATAAAATACCAGCAAATTTCCAATACTTTCATTTTTGTTGCTATCATGGAGATACAAAGCATAATAAGCACAACAGCTTATGGCAAAGCTTACACTAAAGTCGGTACTTGGCCTTATAATGGATGAAACTGCCAACCAAGGATGGAATGCCTTCTCGTCCCACATTTGACTACTGAGACTCTGTGACGCAGCGAGAACAAAAATGTTATTCTCTGAGGCGTTTTCCTGCTGTCCAGCAGATTTCTTTCTTGACCTTCCAATTTTGCGTGGTTGGGGATTTTTGGAGTCCTCTATTACCATCCTAAGCCCTGACTTGGTGCCTCTGACATCTGGCACATCAGCCGTCCTTATAAGCCTGCTGAGAATCCTTTCCACTTACTGATTGGTTCTCATTCGGCCAATCGCCTAAACGTATTCAGAAGTGTTACTCAAGTCTGATTGGCTTCAGCATTCAAATTTAGTTTCTGCACTGGATTCCCTATTATTTTGGTCAAGGGACCGCCTCATCAGGTTTGGTTGGTTCTGTTGGAATACTTTTAATGGAATTTGAATGCAATTGGTTGGAATTAAGCCCCTTCATCAGGAATAATCAGTTTTAACTTGCAGGGTTCAATACTATCATTACTTTCTTGCACTGTTTTCATTAACTTTAAAAATATTTTCCATTTAATTCTGTCTTAGTTTGGAAGCAAGTTCAAGGGAATGAATTATTATTTCTATATGATGGTTGGCCCTCTTGAGTTGTAGAGGAGGAATACAGACGTCATGATCGTTAAATTAAAAGTCTTGGGGTTTTTACCACAATCAGGCCTTAGCTTTTGTTCCATTACTTATATAGGGCTCAGTATAGGCAATATCGCCCATACTGAACAAAAACTAGTAAAAAGCTGGCAGTAATAGCAAAATTAAAGCCAAACTTTGCCCTCTCTTAATTGATTCCGTTAATCATAGGCTGGATCACTATCAATCTGAGTTCTGTAGCCCTTTAATCCTTAAGGGCTATGTATTGTACCTGTTCTTTTCTATTTGGTCAGGACATTTGTGGAAAAATCCTGTCACTGAGCCTTGTGTTTCCCCTTTACGCTACTGCCGCTGTGACCTTAAAATGAGGCGACGGGATGGACGGGAACATGCTTCAAAAGGTGCGGCAGATAACAAGGTACAGGTATCACAGTTCGACTGTAATCAAGGCACCCTTTCTCTTGGGGCGTGATGGCGTCTGAAACAACACACTTTGTATTCATCAACCGCTTCCGGTCCAAACGATGCATTCAAACTATACAGACTTTAAGCAAATGGCGCAACTTAAACCGTCTGCGTATTTGCATTGCTTTTTATGCTTTCCAAATTGGATCTAACAAGTTTTTGCGCTACATTTCTCCAGTCTTGCCATGTATTTTCTTCTCAATGAAATTGGTCGTTTCTTGTGATGTTCCATGGCTTTTATTTTAAAGTTCTGAAGCAGCTAAATGTACAAGAAAACGCCAAGTATTGGGTGTCACTAAAGAATTTAAAATTCCTCCGCATAGTTGTGGCGGCACCAACTTGCATAATCATGTTTTCTGGAAAGTTCAGGGCTCTTCTTTGACAGCTGTGCCACTGTTTTTTGCCCTTCTGCTCTTGGAATGGCATGCTCTTCCTTATCACTAGTCAAAGGGTCGACATGATGCCTTCTTTAATTGCATTCTATATTTTCTTCACTTAAATGCCGTTTCGTTTAAATCTAGCTAATTCCATCGTATTAATATCTGTAATATATTTGATCATCACTAAATAACATTAAAGCTTTCATCGAAATGAAAGACGATTGCTACTTATTGAATGGTGTATTGTGCTGCCAGCCCTCTCGTAATTTTGTTCTTATCTCAATTCACTTTTCTTCCATTGTAGCATTTCAAAAGCCTGCTTAACTTTCCTCTTCAGGACATAGCTTCTGTATTTCTACCCAGCCTCCTGACCTATGGTCCGTGCCGGTAGCCCCTCAGTCCTACCGTACGCCGAAGTTAGACATTTCGGCTGTCTACTATGGTTTCTTTCACCTTTGGGGGAGCCTGGAAGAGCCACGATGTCACTTTACGTACGCATATTCTCAGACAGGTTAGACCCTCAATTTACTTAGATTAGTCCATTTGTCCGTACCTACTTCGTGAATAGCAGGCAGAATATGGCTAAAAAGTTGCCTCATTCGTTTTGCCCACAGATAAAGTTTTGATAAGATCGAAAATGCATTATGGTGCAGTGCAGTGGACCGCTTTGTATTCTGCCAGGTTCAGTTGAAACATTTGCTCTGATGATAGAGGCAAGTAGAAACTAAGGTTGTGCGGATGTAGCGTTTTATGATGCCACTGAATGGATTTGACACTTAAACGGCGGTTTTAGTTACGTGGCCTCTTCGGTTCTCACAGACACTGCCCTCTCGCAGTGTAATGGGTTCCTGACTGAGCTTGGAATTTCCTAGCTACTGTATGCTCTAGTAGCACATGCTCATACCTATTACCACCCAGAGGAAGAGTTCAAGTGCTGACACCGTCTCACACTACAAGGTACCGGTCTATTAAGCCTTTGGAGCCTGATTGCTTCCACAAACATGGCTTAGCTTAATCCTGTCCTTCCTCTCCAATTCATTGCTTAGCGAGCAGATACAGATAGCTTACCTGTGAGTCTAACGATTGTCCCTTATCGCCATGGCGATCAAATCAAACGAGCTCCATACGAATTAAGGCATACTATTAGTTGTTCAGGCTGTTATAATCAGGTGCCGCCAATTTTTATAAGATTTTCCATGCTCCTAGTAGTCTGTCTCCCATTGGGGTCCCGTTTACGCGATTAATAGGTCAAGGCTTCTGGGCAGATGGCTACCAGCCTGCATATGAATCACCATAGACATGGTGCGCCTATGAGTACCTCATAGTGCATAAGTGAAGATGATCTTATTGCATTTACTGGATGGGTCAGCTCAAGTGTACTTAGAGAGGCCTTGAGCTTAAAATGGCTATCAGCGGTCCTAGCCAGTCATGAAGGGAAGGGTGGGAATTTTTAAACATTTCGCTGTTTGCTAGTTGCCCAGCATGTCTCACAAACCTCAAACGTAGGTGTTGCCCATCTACAATGGGAGGAGCAACAAATTTGCCTTTGTTCTTTCTAAGCGTTTAGTTCATTTTTGAATCATTGCCACCGATAAAACAGCGGATAAACGCCTACGTCACTACATTATTCTGGCTCATCCTCGAATGCGTAAAACCTTCACTCTGAAGAAGGGTTTGTTGATGGTAAATAAAAAAAGTAAATAAATTAGTATGGGCAGATATCTATGTCATCGAAATGAATGGCTCGTACAGTTAATTGGCCAAATAAGGCCAAAACAAGTCAAAGTCGACCTGAACATATTAGCATCAGAATGGTGACAAGTGTCATGCGGTGGTTTGCCACTGAGACCAGTAAGTAGTTTGCAACCAACTGGCTTCGTACTGCCGAAGGTGAACTGGTGTTATCTGCTACGTACATTATGGACGGAGAACCAGGTACAGACGCGTCCACGCAACTCTAAACTTCAACATAGCTCCAGAGTTCAATGACAGGCAAACACTATGACGGTTTCTAACATCATCGGCAGGCATTCATGCTTTGTTTTGAGCTTCCTCTTTTGAGATTAGAAGGCCAGCTGCTTTGATTCATGGCAACTAACCTTTTGTTCACTCCTTTCTAGCTAGTATCCCTCCGCCTATCGTCGTGCTAAAACCCGGTCGGAGAACGTGAACCAGCTTTCAAAGATCCCCCTAGCATACCTTTTATTAAATCATCTCTAGCCAAATGCTCCTGCCATCTTCCTGTTGACTAAGATCTTTACAGTTGGCATTTAAAATTTGGAGTCTCTTGGGTTTTTAGCCCCCTACGACATCTAATTTGCTTTCAGAGGCAAGCTTACAGACAATGAAAAAAAATACCAAAATCTGGTAAGTTCACTAGCAGTACGAGATGAACTGTAAATTAATACACGGGGAAACCGTAAATGCTACGATGATGAGCCCTGAGAACCAAAACTCATCTACTGTCAAAGCCAATAGTAGTATTGTCCCAACATAAGCTGGGTTGTCTTATCTTAGAGCCTGGTTCCACTGTCAGTTTTGACGCCCACTCTCAGGTGTATGAGTACCTGCGTAAAATTGAGTGACGCTGAAACGTATTTAAGAAGTCGCGAAGGCATTGATTCGTTACTATGGTTGGTCGACCGCAGCTGGTAATTTCTTGCATGGCGGTAAATTCTGCAGAAAAACAAGGCGTGGGGTGTTGACTAGGAATTCAAATTCGGTAGGAAACACCAGACTTTGCAATCGCTTCTCGGGCTGTTATAATTTATTGGCCTAAAAGTAAGTGTTCGAATCACCAAAGTGTGGACCGCAGGCTAAGACGAACGTCATGGGCTCTGTTATTCATTCTTCTGTTTTAGGATAGTAGGTGCGTAAAGTCATCCCCAGTTTGAGAAGCAGGATAAAATTTTACACACTAGCAATTTTTAAACGGAAGCTCCGTTCACGCTCTACTTAAAATCCGTGGGACTCAGCCATTATGCGTCGATTCAAATTGTTTTGCTATAATTTTATTATCAAATTTGTAAATATAATGTAATTGTTTTAGTTAGGATACATGTATGCAATTTGTTGCGAATATTATCCACATTAACGGCAATTACATTGTCGTCGTTTTAGCATTGTCATGATCGGCACTAAAAGAGCAGCCTAGTCTGTCGAAAATGGTCATTTACTTAAAGTGCAGTCCGATGTTTATTAAGAAAATCATCATTAGTAGTCAAATGCACCGTGACCTTCCACCACGCTCGCCAATGGTATTTCAATAAGGTGGCTGATCCCCTCTGTTAGGTCGACTGGATGGATCTTACCTGTCCTATATGCCTGAACGTCTACTTTAAACCCGTAAAGCTTCCCTGTGGTCATATTCTTTGCCAAGGATGTCTTGAAAAGTCGCTAGACATTTCTACTCTTGGATGTCCAATCTGTCGTTATCGGCTCTCTGCATGGAAACGTCGATTGAAAGATACGTCATTATGCATTGATAAAGACCGTGATACGGAAATCGAGCGGTTGTTTCCACATTATTATTCCATCAGAGCTGAGGGTTTGGATGCTTCGCTTTGCGACTGCGAAGCTAATGTTCTTCGCGAGGTTACAGGTAATTTTTTGACCTAAAGCCTATTTTCTAGATTCAGGTCAGATGCGTTTGCGATTGGCTTCTCCGGGTGTCATCAAATCAGAATTTGATGAAGCTATTTCCAGAATTAATAAAAGTAGTGCTACAGATGAGGGCTTCCGGGAAGAAGCCAGTGTCGCTCTTTCCAGGCATATGCTTCTAGAAGCTAATGTCGAAAATGATTCTGTCGAATCTTATCATCAGGCACGTGTCTCATTTTTGTGGTATGTGCTTATTTAGACCGGATGTACTGAGGGTGACTCGGATGCTGAGAACTATTGTAAGCAGAGTCGCATAGTCTTATCAACTTCTTAGTCCTCGTTAATGCCTCAAGCCTGCCAACTCCTTCAACTTTTTTAAAGTCTCCAAAAGTAAGTCGTTATTCCTTACTTGAGTTGTCATCGCCTGTACCATGTTTCCATTATTAGTTTTGCGTTTGTTTCAATTCGTGCCTATGATTCATAGTAGTAGAATTTTGCAAAACGAGGGAAAGTTGCCCTTCTGTTTTGAATCTATTGTGGAAAAGGTACGCCCAATCTCAAATTCAGGGTTTGGCTATTTTTAGATAAATGATAATGAGAAGCTGACAGGTGAGATAGTTCAACAGGATTGTATTGTTCGCCGGGCCTCTAAGCCACCGAAAAGACGGAAAGTTCGATCTACCATTCCTAGTCGTCCGAATCTTCGGAGTGGGCGAGTGCTGCGTGCCCGATGCGGGCAGACTTCCTTGTTTTGTTTTTCGAAGAGAATTTAAAGGTTTTTATTTTCGACGCCGGCTATGCGACTGTTAGCGTGACTAGAGATAAACCATTCCATGTGCCTATCTAGTCATATATCCCGCCATATTCAATTTTGATTCATTTTTCACCGACTTCGCTGTTTTCCCATCGCATGTACTTTTGTCGAAATACACTGTTTAAACGTTCAAGCCAGGCAGTTTGCCTCTTCTTGTAATGTGTATTCATGTTTTCCTATTCTTTGACTGCTTTTAAGCGTGGGAGATTTGGATTTGGTGACTCGCGGGAGTGATGCCTCTGTATTTATCGTACACGGAGTTGTCGTACTTTTATTATTTTAGTAGAAAAGTAAAATTATCTCAATTTTGAACTGCGAGTGAAAGTGGTGGATCTCAGCTGCCCCTGATGAAGTGTGTTTGTATATCTCTTAGCAGCAATTTTATTTTCTAAGTGGTAATTGATGGTACCTGATCATGCCTTTTATGAACCCAGTGACGCATTCGGCTATTATTACAGGAAATTTTGCGTCATTTGCCTTCTTGATCTCAAAGTAGCAGTGGTGGACTATGATTGGTACTATGAAAATTTTGCCATTATGTATTTTTAATTTAGGTAAATCTTGTGTTTAAATACGAGTTCTGGATGTGGACACTAAGGCGTTCCAATAGCTGATCTTGCAACAATAGTTGAGTTCTGCACAGAAATTGGGTGTGTTTTCGTTCCGCGGTCGTGGGTGCAGTCTGCATTTCAGTAGGAATCTTCTTATCTTCCAGAGGTCTACCATCTATTACTGGACTCTTGGTTCTTCTTATG
This sequence comes from Taenia pisiformis, assembly GCA_023968675.1. Classification (NCBI taxonomy): domain Eukaryota; kingdom Metazoa; phylum Platyhelminthes; class Cestoda; order Cyclophyllidea; family Taeniidae; genus Taenia; species Taenia pisiformis. The sequence continues at coordinate 15,795,856 of CM043733.1, read as the reverse complement.
TACCCTCAATTCATGGCATTGTTCTTCAAATTCCATTGACCATCGGTAATTAGGCTTGCAATACTTTGGTCTTTCAAGCTGCACGGAGTTTTATGCAGTTAATCTGACATGACATGTTTAGTTTGCATATTTGCCCATTACTCAGGATGTAGTTGTTGTTAAAGACTCACGCACGTTGTTTTCATCATAAACTCAGTATTGATGTTCTGAGTAAAGAGCTTGCACTCGATGTTCTTTCCAAAGTACTGAAAGTTCGGAGCCTTTCTCCTAAAGGGTACTTCCAGCCCTGAAAGTGCGAACCAGTAGTTCGTGCGTTTGCTAAAGGTCAAAGGTATGCTTTGATGCTGCAAATCCAGCACATCCACATCATCTAAACACACTTTCCCCTGGCTGGGAATTAGTGCGGTGCCTCTCTGACTTGTGAATTTCTGACTCCTAACTCTTCGTAAGAGCGAAGAATGAGAGTGCAGAGTTTGAGCTGGGCGACCTTAAGGAGTGCGCCACCTGCTTAGCAGCAACTAGATTCCTGCTAACTGCTCGATCAACATGTCTGAATCTTGAATTGTTATTAGCCTTGAAACTGTATTTATGGTCTTATTATCAATTTGCAGGAGTTTATCTACATCTGCCTCATCATTACACAACAGCTGGGATAGGCGGCCTCTAGGAAGGTTTTGTTGTCTAGATCCATGCTTCATAGTACTAGTTAGACAAATTGTGCGCCGGAAAAATTTATCAGGGCTTTGATTGGAACATTGATCTGCGCATCTCAGTCGCCACAGGCTACATTCATCGTTAGTTTGGTGGCACTGTAATCTATGCTCACACTTTTATCTTCTCCATGGAGCTAAGCCTAAATGTTAAAGGCATAGGAATTGGTCCAACTTCTGTTTAAAGCAATTTTATAAAGTGAAAATTTTTGCGACTATCAGGCCACCTTTGATGCACGCTACTGTCGCGATCCCCCATGAGTGATTGCTCGCATGTAGAAAATGAATGGCTAAGCATTGTGTACTTGAAAAAACTACTCCTCGTGCATATTAACTAACTGATTTCTTTCAAATCATTCTTACCACGTGGAATCTGCTCAAACAGCAGCCATTTTAATACTCACTTCTGCGCTTATTATTAAGCGCTTTTTGGAAAATAACCTTACTTGATGCAAGTATTTATGTGAACGCGTTGCATATGGCATAGCTGCAGGTTATGCAGACCCGGTTTACTCAGCGGTCATAGCCTATTGCCTTCGTTTGTTATGGCTATGGCCTCGTGCTTAAATAATTTGTCAACTTACTTGTGGTTCTTTGTGAACAGCGAGCCTTCATTGATTCGAGTTGAAAAAAATTAACTTTTTGTATAAATGGGCCATCAAAGTGGAAACTTTGTGATTTTACTCCTTCATCACCCTAATCTTGACTACTTGTTGAAATTGATTTATCTATAAGGGAGCTCTGTAAAATGGCATTTCAATTCAACTCGCACCAACATTGCTTGAATCGCTCCCTTTCTTCACTTATTTAGACATGCGTAACTGTTATGCATTACCAATTTCCCCGAATTGGCGGCGTTACAACTGGGTGAAGTAGAGCGAATTTCGCGCACAGGCAATAAAGCTGAAGCTTGTTTAAATACATTGATACTCTGTCGTAGCAGTGCAATTTCAGCGTAACTAGTCGCGCGATGTCACGAGGCAGTCAACATATGCAGCCGCTGTGGAGATCAGCATCAGCTGCTGCGGTTAGATGAAAGTGCTCATACCATCTTCAATGCTTCTCAACCCCAGGAGGAGTTGTGCGAGTGGCATTCAATGCGTGGTAGTTACTCACCACTTGGTTGTGACTCGTTAACATCGACATGCAATTTTAGGCCTCGGCATCAAGCTATGAGTGATTAGTCCCTCAAAATTTTTCCATCTAGCTTTCAGTCAAATTATTCGAAAAATGCCTTCAGATATGCAGCAGTCGAATGATTTGGTTATATTAATGCATCCCCTTCAAGGCAAAAGAAGGATAATCGAATGATGGCAGACCACTTATGTGGCATCATTGTAACAGCAATAACATCGGTGAACTTCTCACCTTGATGATCTTTCGCCCCTATAAAATACGTCTTCAAGGGACCTAAAGTCATCACGTTACAAAGTTTTTTTTGAATATTTTTGATCGACTAATGCATTTTCATTACAATGTACTAACGCGTTGTCACAATGATGGAAAATTTCCTTGCAGCCAATGTTTAGTATTGGGCTGTTAGAAATTCTGCACGCCCTAGAAAACAATTTTTCTCCAATGGGGATTGGCAATCTAATGTGCGCGTTAATGGTGTTGTTTTTTACAGAGAAAAAAACAGCGAAAAAGTTTTCATGTTGAGTTTTTGACCTCGCGGTAAAAATTGAATAAAAATAATTTCATGGTCCGTTTACGAATGTGGCAGGATTAATTAACATTTTGGAACGACTGCACTATCGCATTAAATAATGAAAGCTAGCATCAAAGCGTATGTCAATGGATTACATTTTGCCACGAATGGCCGCTAAACCGCAAATGGATGGGTTTACTCTGTATTCTTTGCTTTTAGTAGGCGTTTTCTTTCGATCTGTGAATCACAGATGTACCTAATGAACCAAAGCAGCCTTCTGTAAGGGACAGCTGTGAATAGACAACTTGGCCTCGTGAATGTTGGAAATTGTTCTTCGTTGCTACTTTTTTTTGTTTCCCGCAACCTTTTTAATAGTTTATGCATCACGGGGAAAGTTCCACGGTTAAGCATTATAATAACTGCATTAGTATCTGGATTTTGCATCTGTGTAGACACATGAGCCTTCTGTTGTTCGAAAACCCCCACAGATTATCACGATTACATATGCAAAATGAATGGATTGTAGTCCTATGTAATGAATCGTTATTACTCCTCCGTTTTCTAACTTTGGAAATGCAATACCACATAGGTCCTGTTGTTTATGTTCAAGTCTTTCTAACCTCAAGAAGTGTGGGGTTTTATTTACGGTGATAGTTTTGCTTAATGTGGCTCACCTACGTTCCTCGCATGCACTCGTTAGTACTTTTGGCAATTTTCCCCAGTAGGTGCATAAAATTTTTACCTTCTCCGAAAGTCGGCATAATCTTCCCGACCAACCGCCATGAGAGTGAATGAACAGACAGTTGCACCGAAAATCAGAATTTGGTGACGGATCGAGATCTTAGATCGTGAGCATGGGGTGTATACTACGGTTGTGCGCACTTCAAAAGAACTCAGTTGTTTATGGCAATCTGTGGTATGTAAAGTGGCCGAAAGCACAAGAGACATATCTTGGAGGTTTCGCAATTAAACTATGTTTTCTAGGCGCACTTCAAACATTTTGTACATCGCAAAATGTGCTTTGATGTGAAATAATTTTCCGAAACGGAAAGGACGTACAACCCAACTTTTACTGGTCTAGACCGAAAAATTTGGCTAGGGGAAGAAGTTGATGCTAACGAAAGCTCGTTACCTGCGCAATGGCACAGGTCTAATCGCCTGGTCATAAGTTTGACCGTCGGATTATGATTCAAATGAGCTAGTCTTATTTAATCATCATTTCGAAATCCTGTCAAATCTGGATTCCCAAGCCCTTGGTTGCTGTCGTTGCTGTTCCTGAGGCCATGTAAAATTTGATTCAGCGACATGATCATAGCATGGTAGGTTTATGTAGTAAATCGACACGAAGTAGCCTTATCGCTCTACAAGCTTAATGGTATCTACACTTACTGTGGCGTACGTAAGTTCTTCCGTTTATTGACCCTTGTCACCAGGGTAAGATAGACTGGTGAACAAGTTAGCTTAATGACAGCAGAATCGGGCGCCTGCCCCATTGCTACTTGAACACGATGCTGGCCGTTTTTTAATCTAAAGTCCCATTTGGGCTTGAATCACTGTTTTGCTACAGCATTGATCTGAGCAAATCTGAAGACGATACATAATGTGCTGTTGTTATTATTGGTCTTGTTGCTGTCGTTTGCATCTCTGCCTCTGCTCTAGCACGATGCAAAACGTCAAACTCTTGTGAGTGTTTATAGCACCAGAGAACATGCACTAATCTGGGAATTTTTCGTGTTGAAAGTTGTTTTAAACCTAAAAGATGATAAATAGGCTTCAAAGTGAATGAGAATTTAATATGGAAGACGCAGATATCGTATGATATTTACTTGCAAACTGTTCGGTTTTTAACTGTTAGGCATTCAACAGCTTCGATTCCATTTTGCATAAGATGCTGCTAGTCAGCGTATTTCAATGGCGGCATTGCAATAATGATATCAACCGAGTGTGTCAGATTACGCCTACAGCATTCTGGAATGGATTAAGATTTTACATAAATTTGGTACCTCCATGGTGCCAAACTGAGAATAAAGATTTCATGCCTATCATAGTTCGGGATCGGCTTACCAATTAGAAAATACCAATCACTAAGTATCGCTAACGTCTGTAAATTGAATGACCCAAGCTCCAGTCGCACTCTTTGTTGGTAATATGAGGTGTAAAAGGCTATTCACGTGGCATTACACTAGGCATTGTCTAACCACACGTCTACCAAGCTCTTATGCCTTATCTCATCAATTTTATTGGTGGGCTTTATCTGTCGGTGAAGAAACCACTTAACTAGTGGGTCAGCTTGCTCATCCGTTCATGTGATTAAATGCGATCCAGTTCATGCGTGAGTGTGCGTATCTGCCTCTGAGCATGCCAATTATGAGGCACTCTACCGTGCAACTCACCCTTACAAATAATCACAATGGTTTGACAACGTGAGTTCAGGGCGTAGTGCTGGTGCCTTTCCAGCATCATAACTGCACCCCGAAAAGAAACGGTACGCATACACACGCGCGACAGGAGAGCTTAAAGCAATCACAGTGCAGGAGATGCACACTCCTCTTTGAGCCATCTTTAACCTAGTCAGTGTTTACTGACAGCTTCTTCATTGAAAACGTTCAAATAGACTCTTGAATCAACATTTAAGTCAGTGGCACCCGGAACCTGTGAGTGGCTCTTATGGTTCATAAATTTACGAGAGAGAGAGAGCTGTTTCCTAGGCGAAAACCGTTTTGCAGAACTCACACTCCCCTCTTACAGTGCAGTTTTGTGTGGGAAACTTGGTGCAGTTGCATTTTAATTTTCAGGCATTGAATTTATTAGTATCTATTGGATTCAACCACTTTTATCTCGCGGGAGCATAAGGAGTCAGTGTCGCGAAAAATAACTGCGATTATGAAAAGCGGATGGTTTTTGGGTTGCATATTTCATCATCGATCTAGCAAGGTAAAATATCGTGCCCTCCAAATGGCAGATGCTGTGTCATGCATCGATCATTCTTATTCGCTATTCCGTGTGCCGCTAGGAGGAGTTTGATTCCCTTTGATAAATTTTCTATAGGAGGTCATTTGATTGTGCTGCATGCTAAATGCCATTTCATGCCTCCTCGAGTCGGCCAGCACCACTGCCTGTGTTTTCACTTCTGTTTCCGTATCTGGATGCGTGTGGGTGTGTGTGTTGGGTTATGCGTGCAACGCGTAAATCCCCCATCAGCTAACCATAGCCGCTATGTGAATTTCACGGCGTGGTGAGCTTGCCAAAGGGTGTACCAAAGGTACTCCGCGTTGAATGATGGCGCACCGGAACCATTTCTGAGCGGTCTCGAGCGTCTAGTTTGTTGATTTAACCTTATCATATTAGGAACACTGTGTCCTAAACTATCACAGACTACTCCGTATGCGCCTCTACAAAACGCCTAAATATTCTCGAGACTTTCGAAAGTTTACACTGACTTGCAATGCTCCATAGTTTATGAAAATGGGGAACCAGGTATTTTGCATCATCTTGAATTTGCATTTCTTTAAATTTATACCAATTACTCTTTGCTGGATCATATTCACCGAGGGTAGTTTGATGCTGCGATCATGCCTACTCGTTTCTTCAAGAACTTCTTTACTTTTTTTAAATTTAATTACCAGTAAAGCTTAGAGGTATATGAGAACTTATAAGGGCAATGCGCATCATCGTCCCACGGTTGACTAGGATGCGTGGAGCTGATAAAGCAATCCACCCACGCGAAGGTAAGGAAACCCGCTGCTCGAGATTAACGGAGCGCTTACCGCAATGAAGCCTCAGAGGAATGCATTGGGATAACCTTTGAAATACAGGGTCCTCAGACTGTGATCCAGTCTAGGCCAGTTTTCTAAGGTTCAATCCCACTAAGTGCGCCCTGTCGATTCCCACTTCCTTGTAAGTGCAGCATTTGTTGTATGCGCAACCTTGGTGTTTGCGCTCATTAAATCTATGCAGTTGGTCATTTTTAAGCTTTAATTAATTTATCCGTAAGTGATTTACTTTTCCAAGGTATCATCTTTATCCTTTATACGAGCTCCTACGGTCCCGTGAAACAGGATGGTCAACCATCAAGCATCGATCTGACATCCGTGACTTTCCTTCATAATACGAAGTAAGGCCATTCCTTTTTTACTTCGCCTTCTTAAGGTTGATGCTCCAAAAAGTGCACTTACCAATGTGAGGTAGTTTTTTTTAAATGTTCACCTTCGCCAAATAAATTCTTGACCCCACCGAATGGAAATATCTATGAATGTGATTGATGATCCCTTATCCGGTTCCCTGTCCTGCATTTCAGGATGGCATTCCAGTAACCCATGCCTTTTTGCTTAAATGAGTAAAAAAATAACAGAACAAGCATGTATTGAAGTGATATCTGCACTGTCTTGGCATTCCGGTGTGCAAAATTAAAGGAAACGAGCAAATATATGGCTTCACTGGGTCACCTCATGGGTTATTCGACATTACGTGATTACCTTCTTACCGCTCAGCACTGACCATAGATGCAGACATCGCCAGGTGTAAGTTTACTAGGAGACTCGAGAATGCCGTCAAAATGGTACAAGTTATTAATTGAAATAAAATGTTAAAGTTAGTAGTTGCGTTGTTACATCGACGTGGGGAATCACCCTCAAATGCTTTCTATTTAACGAGATCATGTTTTATTGCCTCAAATGTAGGCAGTTTGAAATTGTTTGCTCGACAACGTAATTGGCAGCTTAAAGCCACAGATGACCATTATCTTAACTGAAAGTTTTGCCGGTTTAAGGTACACACATTTCTTTGTAATTGACTAGAAGCGTATAAATCGACCACTAGATCGAGTTTCGAATGGTTGTGAAAACTAGGATTTCCATTTCGCTGTTGGTATGCAGCACAGTCTTCTGACCTAGCATCAATTACCTTTCGCAATCCTACAAAGTTGCAAAAGCATTTGAAGGGGATGCACTTGCATTTACAGGCGTTTTGTCGGTGGCAAAAGTTGGGCTTATCTGAAGCTGAAGTAGTTTATTCAGTTAAACCGAAGTCTGGCAGGGTTCCCATTATGTTCAATTCGAATCGCGCTGTAAGTTTATTTGCTCTTTAGAAGAAAATAGCGATTCTCAGTAGAGTGGACCCATAAGTTTGTTCATTATGAGGACTTAATAGAGCAATTTACGACTTCCATATTTCATCTTGAAGCATCACAGATCTGATTGGATGATCGCCTATCCTTAGTCTCGTCAATACTAACTTTTCGTACTACGGTTAGCCACGAATCAGATAGGGACGTCAGAAGTCTAGCTCTTCAGAGCACTAACTCTCATGGGCACGCACAAGAGCGTCTGAGTTTGTCAATCCAAAGGGTAAATAAAATCTGACGAGGATAGTGGTTTGCGGGTGGCATGAAACCTGCGCTAGGTGGTGTCAGCAGAGGCAATAATTTTGGTCCCTGTGAGGCTGAAATGTGAGCAGAGACCCGATCAGCAAGCGGAAACGCGTGTATGCACACACATCGCGTTGTGTGTGCGTGTGTGACTGATGACACATCGAGCCGCCGATTGGTCAATGCATGAGTGGTGCAGGTTTCTGAGCTCCAATCGATGCCCACCACTGGGCAGTTATTTGACACCTGAAGTGCTATCGTCAGATTTACTTTTCAGAGCACCAAAAAGTTGGTGTGCACACACGCGAAAAGGCTTTTACCTGGCGCTTCCGGACTCTTCGTCTAGCACTCACACTCACACTTATCAAACAACCAGTTTAGTAAGTTTCGCTCTATTGTTAATCCAGATACTTTAACCGCAACCTATACTTATGTGTCCTTCTCCGTTTTCTGTTGTTGTGGAGCTAGTAATTCGGGGCAAAAGTTATAGGAAAGCCGGAAGTGCAGCTTTGTACATAAAATCGGCGTCGTCAACGTTTTCCTTCTACCCTAAATATAGTTTGATCCTAGTTTTTTATCTAAAGGTCTATCGTATGTCTGAGTGCGTTAAGAAATAGCTGGTTTTGGAATAGCTTAATGTTTGAACCACAATCCAAGCTCGTGCTGTCACCACCCACCGTAAGTGGATAAAAGTATGCTAACTTTGACATTTTATAAGGTTCATTTATTCAGCCAACCGCGTAAAGTATTCGAACGCATTTCATCCAAATTTATGTAACGAAGTTGAATTTACACCTGCTCAATCGCATCCAAGTTAATAATAAGCTGAGCTCATCTTTTACATTCCAACAGTGTGTAAATAATCAGGGTGGATTTATTGTAATTCTATATGCTTCATATTTTAGGTTTTCTGGAGAAGTCTACTCCTGATTTACTAATATGGATGACTACCATAGCGAGGAGGGAGCTTCTGGAGTAGGTTTTTAAGGTGCTGCCTTTTCGTGTGTAAAAACTGTTCAGACTGAAATCGTATCCATTTTTGCGTCCCATGCCGAAATGGGATTCTGGTCTGACCACATCAGCTTAAAGTTGGGATATCATGTGCGCATTTAATATATTGCTGTGAAAATTTCGGTTCGGACTCCACTTCTGTGATCAACGAAAACTCTACAACACCTGTCTTTCCATTTCGTAGTGTGAGCCATACCAAAAAGTTTGCTTTGTAACCCCTCTAACTATTTATCCACGTTGTTAAGATCGTTTTCTGACAAGCAATAGTATATAATAGCAAAAATTTCAGTTGTGCCTATAAGAATATCAGAGGGACTGGGTATCTAGAAGTGGCCCCATAGTTAGGCTTCCCCCAAATGAAGATCTGGATGCTTGACTTGGTCATCACATGCGGTAGTAACCGGTCAAGCGTCCTTATACATAAGCAATTATCCGTGTCCGAAGTGTGTTCGATGGTAGATATTTACATCTCTACTTTAGGATCCTTGCTTCTACTATGAAATTCCGGGAGGCCTTTTGGACAAAGATGTTGTTGAAATAACAGGATACTTTTATGGAGAAAAGTAAGCCGCCACATTTCCTGCTTGCTTTTATCAACCAAATTAAGAATGAAACCCTTGAGAATACCTGCTCTTTCAATGTTATCCCAAATTCCTTTGTTACATCGAGGCATCCAATTAATAACCCAATTTCGTCTGCAACTCTACACTCACACCTTTTAAAATCAGATCAAGATGAGCTGAATTTAAACCGTATTTGAAGAAAAAAGTTTGCAACTTTTTTAGGTAATGGATGCAAAATGCCTGCTGAATTTACTGACTTCTACAAAACTTTATTGGCGCTTGCATAGCTATTCATTTTGGAGTGCTTTAATCGCGTGATTCCATCTAGCTCTACAGAACTTTTGGCACTGTTTAAACAAACATTTATTCGGTTTGGAAGTTAAATTGGAGCTAAATTATAATTCAATTTTGTGCACGCTATTTTTCCCAGTTAAGTGAGTTTTTGAAAATTCAACCATTGATGCGAGCCAATATTAAAGAGTCACTATTGCATGGAATTTACGAAACCACACTTTGGCTTTGTGTTTGTAAGGCCGTTTCTGTTTAAAATTGGTGTGCTTGACTTTGTGATAATTTAAATGACGTGACCACTCCTCTCCTTCAGAATTGTGATAGAGGTCCTAGCGGATAAGTACGTGCAAAATGGAGAAAATACTGCCCTTCCGTTGCAGTTCACCCTCACCAACCAAGGGAAGTGGACTGCTATGACCTTCAGCCAGACAGTGCCACGTCAGATGCAGTCAGGCACCACTGTGCCGAAGGAGAATTTCCAAATTCGAATCATCGCCCTCGATTCAGCTTTTGAGGTGAGTCCCTTTGTTACACGAGAGCCCTTCAGGTTGCAGTAAATTCCAATAAAGGTCAATCAAGTTGCAAAACAAATGTGCTACAATGCATCCTGGATATCAATCTAATTTTTCACTCAAAAGCAATCTACATATGAAATTTTATCTCTCCCTCCGGACCTGATTTTTACCCTATTAACAAAGGTTCATTTGCATACATGTCGCTTAAACATCGTCAGTAAATGAATATTAGAAGCAAAACGTGTCAGAGTAACTTCACGATGCCTTCAGAAATCAGCAGTGTTTAAAGCTATTCCATAGCTATTCTCTCCTAACCGGTGATAGCATTGAGAGACTTCGTATTTGTTTGTTGAAATTCATTTCAGATCCACCTCAATGGAAATCGTTTGTGCATTCAGAAGCACCTTATTCCATTGCCACTGGTTACTCATATATCCATCGATGGTGAGGCTGAGTTCACGGGAGTTGAATTCAAGGACTTATGCAGCGAAAATGATGCTTCTGTTCGCAGCAACACGTCACTTTCAGAGCAAAACCAGTATGCTATGAGGCCCGAGGCTGCGCCTGGATTCACACGACTGTCGGAAAATCGGCGATCTTCAAACCGCAAGCCTAAGTCTCCTGTTCTGGTAGCGACCCACGGAAGTTTTCGAAATCAGCAGTCAATGGCAGCGAATCGGCAAAATGAGCTTGTGGCATTAAATTCTGAGTTCGACCAACAACCCACCGTAAAAAGCACTGCAGCTGAACCCATACAAGCTTCTGCTGTTCCGTCAGATTGCGCGCCGGTGTCTAATGCAACCACCACAGGTAAACGTTCAAGCCTACCAGTATCGGCAAAGCGTTCCACTGGCCAATCTACTGAAGTGCATGATTCAAAGCATCGAAGTCTTCGCGAGAAACTGCATTTCAAAAAGGGTTCTAAAACCTCCATTCCAAATACAGTCCAGGAGGAAAACCAGTGCACTACGAGTGGCTTAGAAGATGTTTGGGTTGAAGGAGGCCGTGAGCTTAGCGCGGATGGCACTGGAGCTTTTGTCGTCACAGGAGCGATGTCGGTACCGAATATTAATGCACAGTCGGAGAAGGAGAAGAAAAGATTCAGCATCCATCATAGAAGCAGGAAATCAAGGTCCGTTTCTTCAGCGCCGGTTGATGAGAATGTGAAAGGAGAGGGAAATGATAAGAAGAAGCATCATCTTGGAGGAATTCACATTGGCAAGGGATCAAGGAAGGATTTGAAGGGAGAAAAAGAACCAAAGTCAGAAAAGGAGTCCAAAAAGAAGTTGACCTTTGGGAAGAAGCATTCTGAATCACAAAAAACTACTGGTGTTGGTTCAGGCACCATCCTAGTGACCGCGACGAATGTCAGTGCTGATCACACCAATCCAGAGCCTTCGTCAGAGATGAAAACTCCGTTGACTCACCTTAGCAGCATGAAGACCAAAACCTCTACACCCACTTCTTCACACATAGCCACTCGTAGTTCACTCATGGGCCCGCACTCCAGAGGTTCTTACAACCTGGAAGAAGCACAGAAGTCCTATGATGTAAAACATGGTACTTATCACAAAATGCAGTCCGATGCTGAACCTGTCATGGCTGGTAGATCGGCTTTATATAGCAGCGACAACAGAAGTCCTAACGTAGGCCGTAGCAGTGGATCGCGAAGTCGAAGCATGTCGTTGACATCAACAACGAGTGGTGCCTCCTTGGATGATGGTGTAGATGTGGCTGTAATCGGAGAGGAGGGCAAAAAGAAAAGCAAATCCTCAAAAATTAGGGGTGACTCCCCCATCATTGCTGCTCAGCTGATGGATAGTTCAGCTAGAGTCAAAAACTCAATCGAGAGTTTCACTCACACTGATCCTACCCTTGATATCCCCCTTCATCTAACAAGCGTAGGAGGAGAGACAATGGATGTATCGAAGGAAGAGCACAAACGAAGAGAGAAAGATGGAAAATTAAAAGGCGATTCTGCAGACATTGCTGATAATATTCTTGGGGGCAAACGAGGTATGTCAAGTGATTACATTACCTACATCGGCACGCATACGACGATGCCCCTCAAGCTGACCCAGAAAGACCTGCTTTCCACTAATGGGAAAAGCTTTACGCCCATCATAGGTTCAAGGGGTTCCTATAACTTAGAGACTGCACCAGAAACACTTGCAGGGACCTATCGGGTTAGACAGGATGCCGATTGGGGCAACGAGGCTCTTTTGGTGCAAAGCTCAGCAGCTGGCGTTCAACACTCGAAACCGCCAGAAAAAGATATCAATGTGCATGATTCTACCATTGTGGTTGGCACAATGGGTACTAAGGAGAAGAAAAACCTCCTCAAGGGGGAATCTGCTGAAATTGCCTCCAACCTCGTGGATGAGGGATCTGACCGAACTCTTAGAAATCCCTCCACCAGCGGCATTCCTCTATGCGGTGAAAATGGCATTAATGTGCCCTGGAGACTAGATGCAACCAATAGAAATGCGCAGCCTGTGCTCTACAGTAGTGTCACAGTAGGTCGTGACCACACCGTAAGCTTAAACAGCCTGAACAGTCTCGATACGCCGAACACATCTGGTCGTGCCAGTATTGGTGACTTCGCCGTAGTAGCTACTCAGGAGGACGGTGTAGTTCATACTGCAGCTCCTATCTCCACTGAAATGAACCTTTACAGTTCGAAGTCGGCGACGCTGCCCACCTCTGATGGAGCAAGTTTCAGAACCGCCGGCGCTGGTATGAATTCCACTTTGCCCATGACTTCTACAGCTGTAAAAGGGGGCAAGGATAAAGTCAAGAAGGACAAAAAGAGCCATAAAGGTGATGGAAAGGCGCGTAGGCGTAACCCATTTCAGGATTTCTTCATGAAGTATCTCGGAAGGAGGAAAAATAGTGGTGATTTTTTTCGCCTACTTTTACTTTATCGCTGGGAGTAGCAGACAGAAATGCCTTAGCGCTTTTATTTAAATCAAAAGTATTCATAATTTTATGCAGTTTTGGTGTAACTCAGTGTCTCCCTCCATGATGGCTATGCAGAATGGTTTGGTGTAGGGCAAACACGGTGGTTTATTCTTTGTGATCATGGAAACAGCCATAACGAGTTCCTATTTTTCTCTATCATTTTCATCCATCAGCAAATGCAGCCTTTCGTACGTAGATAGAGCTCCCTGTAAAACGCAAGCTAATTACTTCTTCTTGGGGCAAAACAGAGAGGCGTTTACTTAATGTGCATAAACGAACTCATAACTTATGAAGTCCATCTGAATTTAGGGGCCTCAACAAGTGACCCAGAAGAAGCCAGGATATCAGGTGTTGGTACGGGCTACGAGATGACAGAGCGGAGAAGCTCCTCTCAACTTAGTCTTGACGCGGATGAATATGACGATACCAATGCTAGTATTACTGCCAAGCCAAGCGAGACTTGCCTTTATGCATCCCAACTTTGTGGTGACATACCAACTCTGAGGAGCGGTTCTTCGATCGGAACGATGTGTGGCGGTCGAACGTTAACTTACCCATTACGACTTACAGCAGGCAACATCTCCGTTGGTGTTAGCAGGGTCGAAGCAAACCAAGTCTCCTCTGGTCCCCCCATTCCCGTTCAACGCACAGAGTCCCTTGATTCCTGGGGCTCTATTTCCCCTGGTGGAAGCCGCCGACACTACCACCTCTCATCTAGGCATCGAGCTGAATCAGCATCTTCTTGGAGCTCTATTTCTCCTGGTGGTACACACAGACATCGCCGCCGTTCGACCACTTTTGCTAGTACTGAAACCAAACCTAAACAAGATTCGCTGCGTTCCTCAACTCAGGATCACCAGATGTCAGCAATTAGAGTAGAGCAGCGCGTACCCTCTTACGCAGCTGCATTAGCGAACGATCGTGACCAATCTAATGACTCTTACTTTAACATAACGAAGCAAGAGAGTGGAGCTGTTCATACCGCCAAGCCAGGACCCGAATCCGCTATGTCATCGAATTCCTCCATCCCTAGTCTTTACGGTCGTGTCCTGATCGTGGGCCAAAGTTCGGACTTCCCTACGCGTATGCAATCATACAGAAAGACTATGGAGATGCCGAAAAAACAGAAACAACGGAATGGTTATGACATTGGCTCATCAGACAGCTCCATATCCTCTATCGCCTCCGATAAACTTCCGTCTTCGGTTGTCAAGTCTAGGGATGGCGAGTATGCCATCTTTAATAATGCCGGGGAAACTGTTTTCGAGAAACGCCCCAGGAAAATTGAGGACACCTACGCCAACAGTATGCTTTAATTGTTTTGTTATTCTAGTGTGGCGGTATGTAACGTTATGTAGTATATCAAAGTTTTAATAGGATTTTTAGGGCTTTAATTTTCATTTAATTTGATGGAATATACTCACGTTGGATTTGAAGGTCGGTTGGTAACCTTTACTTGTTTCTCAATGTCGTTTTTATAGACTCAAGGTACTAGGGCGATGCTGGATGATACAAGTACTGCTTATTTCAAACCACACTTTCGACATCAAAGCGTGCCAGCGTGTTATACGTCGCTGAATTGGGGTCATGCACGCACATCTACCCTCCTCTTTCACTCCCACACAAATAGGCCCACGCTATCTCACATTTTCCTTTTCCTCTCCCTTCCTTGCCCTCCTCATAATCTATTCATCCTTCCAAAACAAGCAAAATTTTAATGCCCATTCCTCGCCCTCTCCTCACGCACGGTGATTTCGGTCAGCGCGAAAGTGACTCGGGCCAAACTGGCTCACAACTCAACACACTACTCTGTGCGACAAAAAACCATCTTTCTTTAACCATGTGATTTTTTTCATTTCCATTTGGGATATAACGGGTGCATCTGATACAATGTCCTCCGACCAAAGTTTTGGCTATTGTCTCCATTTGCTCCGAGCAACTACAGTAATAGGTATCCTCCCTATCCGTGCCACTTTAACGATAGATTCAGATCACCTAATAGGTTGAGGTCAGGAGCCGCATAAATTCAAACCACAGGCCAGGATTCGGCATCGCTTGTCTTAGATGTTGGTTTAAACCACATACACGGTTTCAGTGTGCGTCACAGTGACTTGTTTCAACGTGTCCAAGAATGATTCGTTAAACCTTGGCGGGTTGGTGTGGAACCCAAAGAATACTTTATTGCAACGATTTTACCTTTCTTCGTTTAATTTTACGCATTCGCTAGATCTGAATACAAAAGCCTACTTTCCACCTCCCAGTCAGTCACAAGTTTGTCTATGTCATAGATTATCTCTCCCACAGCATTAGGCTTCCTCGTGATTTTGAATGATTTCAAAATGCGATTAGCTTTAGCAGAAAATCTCTCTAAGCGGAGCTCAATCGCCATTTATGTGAATTCATAAATGCAAGACCATAAAATCTGACATATTCATCAAATTGCTGGTCTACATACCTATTTATTTTAGACTCCCACCCATAGAATTTCAATGTTTCAAATGCGTGGAACACTATTCAGTCCGTAATTTGACATGTTTTATGTTTGTGTAGCTCTACACGGCACCTAACTAAAGATACCGAAATGGGCAAGCTTGAAACTTACTGCTTACCCTCCACTGAATTATGCCGTTCATGAACGGTCCCTTGCAAGTTGTGTATCCTGCAGTGCCTGATTTTGCATCAATGTTAGTCTTACCCCATTCCAAGGAGTAAGCCACGCTGAGGTTAGATGTCTAAACGTAAACTTATTTGCTCAAACTGACAACAAAGATGCCTTACGTCAACTGATTCACGGAAGAAATTTGGACAAAATTTTGAGTGGGAAACAGATGTTCAAAAAGTTTTGCGGGAAGTAACTTGGTACCTGAATAGCATTAATCTTTAAATGACAGTGAAAGGTTAATGGCAGAAAATTTCCCCTTTAACTAATAATGTATGTTTCCAGGGGAGGTGTTCAAACCTTCGATTAAAGCAGTCTTTCAACACCTCAAGTCCCTCTACAATTTGAGCATCGAGGTTTGCGAATTAAGGATCAGTTGCCAACGATGGGCAGGTCTTAGCTAGCTCACCATTACTTTATGCATGAGTTTTGTCATCTACCCATTTTAGGAACTCGTACTAACAAGTTTTTAGATGACTTCTTCTTACGCTTTCCATAAGATTACTATGGTGGAAGACATCCAGACTGTACTCGTTTCTTTTATGGTTGGTATGGCCTAAGTTAATACCAGTTCTTACTGTTAAACCGTGCATTCTTGGAGGTCTCTCTGATTTTCAAAGTTATCTACCCTTAAGGCTAGCTTTAGTGTAGCAACAGGTACTTAATTCCAAAATGTTTGGCAAAAAGAACCCTAGACCTTTGCATAGCGGTATTCTCTGTTTTTTACTCACATAATTGAGTGACACTTTCAGAAAAGCATTATTAGTAATAGACAGTAAAAGCCAGCGGGACTTGCTTTTTTGCAGGAAGCAAAATATAAAAGTCAAGGCTGCAAGGTACACCTGTTCCACCTTAAAACTAACTGCCGAAGCTCTCAAACTTGGGTAGCTTAATTATTTGGCTTATCATTTTGTAAAGTGGGTTTATATGCGCTGAGAACTGGAAAACCAGAGTAAGTAGTCAATTAAAACCAACCAGGATGGTGCTGCGTTTGAATCAAAATTTGCGAGCGCTTACAATGCATGGAAAGTCCCAATTGTTGCGTGACTTCATTTGAAGTTAGATATGCTGTTTCGTCAGCAACGAATTTCAGAGGCCTCCTTTGCGAGCAACATTTTTCAAATCTTTTAAGGATATGACTGTAGGTTATCTTGGCATCAGCTCGACTATTTTGCTTATAGCGAAGTATGCCAACAGTTCCCATTTTGAAAACTCTATAAGACAAGAAATTTTCCAGCATTAGAGTTGAAAGAGAGGTCTTGAGCGCATCAGGCAAAGTGCGGTCAATTAAGCACCAGGATGATTACGTCAATCCACCGGCGCGAGTGACCGTACGAAGTGTAAATAAGGCATGGGGACTCGACTTTGAAAGGCAAAATTCGCGTCTGAGTATTACCGTCAACTCGCAAAATTAAGCTGCAGATTGCGTCAAACTTCATTCCATGTGCACCCTTCCCTGCAGAACTTACTGCTCCGTGTCATAAAATTGCTGACGTCATAGCCTGGTTTATTCATCAGCTTGAAAAACAAATATATAAAGTGTTTATTTTCTAATTGCCGATGAGTTTTGGCGAGCAAATTTTCGTGCTTAGCCATTTGTTAGTGGTTGCATAGCACTCAGATGGCCAATTTCCTGTTGGATTTAAGCCATGATTTTTAACATTAGCCACAGAATCCATTCACATTGTGATTAGCGACCGTAACCGAGATAGCATGCTTGGGCGTCAAACACATTCACGACCAAAATATTGTGGCTCCCGAATGTTCAAATTCTGTCGAGGCTCTTACTCATAAAGTCGGCCCTCTCACTGATAATATAGAACTAAAATAATTCTTTGAGGATAGCTTTAACGATGTGGCAATGTCTTTCTCAGCAAGTCTTTCGGTCATCGGCTTTTCAACCAAAGCGGTCGGCAATGCACCACATTATCACTTACGCATTACATATTAATAAAAGCTAATAGCTGCTGCTTTATTATGGCTTAGCCTAACTTGCACTTCATCTTTATTTAAATTGAGCTCGATCTCTCTGGTCACATGACTAACTTCTCGTTTTAGTGGTGATCCAAGAAATGAAATGGTGGATCCTTTAAATGTGGAGGAAAGTACCCCTTATCCACTGTTTTAAACATAAACATCAAGTGGGGTTTGGAACAACACTGCTTCCTGTTTGAAAACCAGTTCCAGTTACATAATTTCGCTTGTCTATCACAGTTTTGAGTTTAACGTTAATAAGTGATTCTTATCTTCCATTCTCGAATTTTTTAATGCGTTTGTTAACTGTCGCTTTCCACCTGCTTTCTGTGAGTGTTGATTGTCGCAGGGGCACATAAATAACATATTATCCGAATGTTTTGCTCCTGTCTGGAATTCAAGCATAAAAAGTGAACAAATGGCTGGGAAATGGACAATCCCAAATCGCTTGCAGAAGTGAAGTCGTGAAGAACTAGCTAGCTACCTACACCAATGCCTAGATGGCGGATTTCGGCACCGTATATTGCTTAACGGGAAAGGATAAAATCAGAGAGGTACATGAATAACGTCGTCAACTTTAAATCGTCCTTGGGTTTGTATTTAAAAATTTGCGTAACTCAATCTCTATTTTGCGATTTCGTTCTACTTTTTAATGAGTTTTACTCCTTCCCCAGTTAGATAAGACACAAAAGTATGATAAAAGTGCTGGGCTTTATTTGCGTTATTTATAGCGGTAATCAGCGGAAAAAACTCAAGCAAAACCCCTACTAACACTTAAGCGACGAGGTCTCGTTGGCTTCCATACGGGCGCCCTTATTGCCATGCGCTGGCCTACATAATTTGCGGAAAATTATGCTGCTGAAAATAACCCTTTTGGCACGCCTTTTAACGGTCACCGCTACAAAACTGGAAAATCTGGCATAAATCGTGCGTTATTACTGTCGGTGGAGTAAAATCATTCCAACCAACAGTCCAGAGGAAGAGGAAGAAAGACTCTGAAAATTGCCATGCCATCATACACGCCATATGCGATTTGGCTCATTCAAATGCTTTGCTATTTACCATATTCCACATTTGTATTGTCGGTAGCGCAAATGCTTACTCAGTCAAAAATGCACCTTAAATTAGTTTTTCTATAATTTTCCCACTCACATCCAGTAAAGCTTTAATCCATACATTTATGCGGACATCGAAGCACCAACTTTTCGTGACAGCTGACGATTTATTCCTTAAGTTAACAGAAATGTTAGCAGTAAGCTTGGCAGAAGTAACGCATAAGAGCACAAGTCGCCTAGACAACCACTTTAATCCTCTTTATGTGCCGCACAATCTCAGAGTCAAAATAAGTATCATGAAATCAGGCCTTTGGTATTCCTTTTGTGGCTAGTGCTTACAAATGCGCTGAAGTTGGAGTAAAGTGCGCCTACGCATTCATTGGAAGGGAAGGAAGTGACATAAATAAAGAAATTAGTCGGAAAATAGAGCAGAACAGTTTTGGAATGCTAGCGTGTGCTGCTTTTCCGTATCTAGGTAATGCACAAAAGCTGTTATTTTAGCGTCCCGAGTATCCCTTGAAGACGGAAGAAGGCAAAATAAAGGGCTGAATACATATATTCATTGGAGGGAAGGAGTGCAGCATCTGGCATGGCCCGGAGGCCAACCCACGTAGCTAGGTCAGTCGACCACCTGAGTGCTCGAAGGCCACCCAGCGGTACAAACGAAAAAGCATTACAGTTACAATTGTTTTTGAGGGTGAAAGCATAAGTTTGTTGTAGCACATTAGCATCGATGACCGGTCCACATAAGCTTAAACACTCAAAATCGTCGTCAATTATTGAAGTCGCTCATGTCCAATGCTGGCCTTTTGCAGTTGGTGATTATTTCTGCTCTGATACAACTCCTTATGTCAAAATCACCCCTAGCTAGGTCACAGGTCAATTCTTAACTCTGGGTACGCTTGTAACACTATTTCACTGTACTTAAACGTTCCATCAATATTTTAGAGTGTACGTGGCTCAACCACCATAGTTTGCGTGCTGACCTTTTCTAAAAATATTAGGTTTTATTCTAAAAAGAAACTGCACAGCCAGGACAAGGCACTGACGTCGATTAAACCTCCTTTTTGAGCAAAATAACTGTTGGTGTTTACTAGGCTGGCTCACAAACGACCAAAAAGAGTACTTTCACCTACTTTGACGGGATGATTTGAGTCATTAACTCCAATGCAAAATGCAGTGCTTTAATTATCTACTGAACCCTTCGTTTCACTTTCACGGGCACTTAAGCCACCGCCTTTGCAATTCTGGGCCATGCTAGTAGCTCATCTTCGTCTTTTTAAGCCATCACCTCAGCTCTCATTTGACGGGCCCATCCGCTAAATACACATCCCTATTTTTGGCATCAAACTTAACAGGTAAGTAGCTATCCCTACAACGTAGTTCACACTTCCGCATCCCAAGCGATGGGTCGCATTTGAAAGGTACATGAGAAATTAAACAGTAATTCAGCATTAAAGCAACACTTTTACAGGATATTGTGATTGGCGCACAAAGGCCGGGCCATTTATGGCCGAAAGCGAACCTGTTTACGTGAAAGTTTATTCAAAACTGATCAATTTCAGAAGTCGAGAATATATTATATACTTCTGCGTTTGGGTAGGAAGAAAGGACAAGAAGGTAAAAGTTTTAATTACGCCTCCTCACCCTCTCCCTACGCAACCTCCCAATGCTCACGAAATTATTGCCGACGCAATTCATCAAGTTATAAACTAAAGTAAATGCCAAAATCCCCAATTAATCCAACAGATCATTGGAATGCAGCACTTTTTTCACAAGTCAGTTTTAACTGCTCGACTTGAGGAAATCAGTGTCAGATTTGGTATTTACAGGACTGAAATGAGCACCTGCACTAAATAGCAACAATTTGTGTGCTCTTTGAAAGTGAGTTGACATCTCTGCATCACATCGGACCAAAAACATAGAGGCAAATGACAAAAGCCAGCATGCATTAGTAAAAAACTGCTGATGTTCAAATTACAGGAGCTATCTTCAGTTGCCAGTAAAGTAAATTTCCTTGTTCGCGTTAAAGGCATGTCTACCCATCATCATTAATGCAATGTGAATAAAGGCTTCAACATAATTATTTTATCGCTTTATGTAATCAGTACTATAATAAATCACAGGACCATGAGTTCGCTTCTCATTGCAAGGGATTGAGAGTTAAACGTTGTAAGTATCGCATACTGGAGATGAATTAGCAACTAAGTTTTCCTCGGACAAAAATGCTTCCCTCCATCAATGATTTATGAATTTACCGACTTGGGAAGGGGCTGAAGCCGTGTTTTAAGTTATTTCTAAGTATCTTTTACACTTTTTCAAAGCGATCATGTTCATACGACTGTATGGCGCGCGTTGGTACCTCGGCGCCCTGGATGCATGAAAGCAATGTTTTATGACTACCGGCAAATTTAGTCAACTGAATTCTGTATGTTGACGTCATTTCTAGCAAACCACATTGCTTAAAAGAGGCTAGAAAGATTGCGCAAATTCTTCTGCTTCATTCTGGGAAGTCGACACAAGTTTTCTAAAAATTCGTTAGACATTTTAGGGACATCAATTTTTGTGCAATCAATGTCAGTGCACTTTGGAGACTAAGCTCTACTTTGAGCTAACTCATAAAAGCACTCGTCTGGTCCTCGGTTTGGTACGCCCCAATTAGTGTCTTCGTCATCGCACATTAGACTGGCCCCAAGTTCTGCTGGCCATCAGCAGCACATGTCCTGCCTGAGTAATATGCCTCCTTTCGTCTTCTAAGGGCTCTGGAAGGCCACATAGTTTCAACCTCTACATGACGTTTTCGTAAACAAAGTGCTCTACTCCATGATGGAGTTTGACCAAAACTTTACTTTGAAAGCTTCATTATCCGCAAGCAATTCCCAAAAAAAATTACATTAAGTATCATTCAATTTAAGTGCTGCAAGACTACCTTAACGGCAAAACATGACAGTATTTTAGGTGGAGGCCAGTCCACCCGGGGAGGAAACAATGCCCAGGAATTTACTGTTAACGCAAGACTACTGCATCTTCCCGGTTCCGAATTTGCGACCAAAGTGACATTGAGAGTTGTTTTTAGTTTAGAAAGTGGTTATGACCTTTTCTGGCGAACAAACGACCTGAATGCTAACAATCTTTTTCTTTCTATAATGATGAAGCTTAATTTATATGTATTTGCTTATTAAGCATGACCTGTTCAGTTCCATGTGTGGGTTTCACCACAGCCAAGATCAACTCATTGAAATTTTTGGCATATCCTTCTATGCCATTACTTGATCAAGAAATTATTTTGTCCAGCTGCCAAACCTAGACCATTTTCTTGCATTGTCTGAAATTCTGCCACCGTTTGTTACAACAGGTTGACCACTCCCCAACAGCTCTCCCGATTTTACAATGCGTACTCAATTCCATGACCAGAACTCAGGCAATTGTAAGACTAAGAACGATTAGGGAATATCACTTTCTGAACCGTTTCATTGGGTTATAACTTTATTGGACACCCATGTCCACCCTCTGCAATGCTTGGCGAGGGCATGTCATATCCACTAACATGGCATTGCACTCCAAAATTCTGCAGAGACAAGATGAGCAGTTGCCTTAAAAAATCAGGAAGACTCCACATTTGGGTGCAGGGGTGCAGGGCTCAATGTGTATATGGAATCTCCTGTTAACCGTAAGCATCAACTGCAAATATAGCCTGAACCATATGTATGGGATTTTTTCTTTCAGTATCATTCTTACCGGTTGGTAGCCTGCGAATCGCATCTTGTGACAGGAACGCGCTGCAATTTAATAATGTAAATCACCTTGTTCGAGACGAAAACCAATGTAATCCCAGCTTGTGTCAGTGAAATTATATTGCTTCTTTGTCAAAAACTGCAAGCATTCCAAGGTTGTTTGGGAACAACATTTCGTAGTGAGTTAAGCATACAGATTTCAAACGGGTACATTGATTCCAAACCAATTTTAAAACATTTGAAAACTATCTCAAGTAAAGTAGCTCATGCAGTAACTTTCCTCAAATGAGAAGTTACGATTTCGGAACACTGTCAACATGTCACAGTAAGCCCTCAATAATCATCGAGAAGGCTGTGCAATGCAGCAATCGCATGCTTGATGCTCGGTTTGGTAGAGGTCGCTCAAGAGCTTCGGTGTTGCACCTTCGCCGGATAGGCTGGCCTCCTGGCCATTCCAGTGGACTCAAGCTCTTCTATATTTCGAGCATATGGGCACATTCAGTCCGAGTTTTATGCCTTCATAGTCTTTAGGATGTCTCAGGACGCTTCGTATGCATGGTGTCCATATTGATATTACCAATCAAGGCTATTGCTACGTATTTTAGTCTCACATCGCTACTTCATAACGAATGAATACCTCTACTATTCGCCTTTTGGAAAAAGGAAGGTTTTCAAAACCCATAAGGAATTTGCCCAAAAACGCATTGAATATTAGCTTAAGTCCACCAATAAAAGTACACGAAAGGTTGATAAATGGGGTGGCCAAAAGTGAATGAAAAGTGGACTGCTAATCAAGGATGGCACGCTTTAGTTATTTTGCACCTTAACTTTCGATTTGAAAAGCTTTTGTCAAACGGTTTTGGAAAAAAAGCCTCAATAAAATTTACTTCTTTGGTTTAACATTTTGAGCACAGACTAAATTGCAAAAAGCACAGCCTTAGTTTACCCGCCAACGAATGATTTCCTGTCTGAAGACGCTCACAGCACATCCCATCGCTTGAATGAATTGTAAACGCATTGTCCCGCTTTATTCAATCTCTTCTTACCAAAAGTTATACTTTTGTAAGTTGGTTTTACTGTGCTATGCATTGCAATACTTGTGATTTTATGCCAAACAAAGTCGTCTACTGATGCAATGTGCATCGCTGGGCAATTGCAGTAGTGATGTCAACACTTCCCAGGTACCTGCTCTTTCCTGCTTATTGGTTAAAGATAAAAAGAATGACAACATCTCTTGAACATCCAATTAAAGAAAGGTTCCAGAAAAGGTAAGACATTTTGAAGGAAGCATGCAAAGCATTTTGCATGAAAGCCGAAAATTGTGCAAAAATAACTTCATCGTCTGTAAACTTTATTTGTAGGCAAATTCAAAACCCGAGTGTAATTCATAAATTCATACCGGAATGGGTGAAAAATTTTAGTTATCAGTTTCCTGTGAGATTTGAAGAGTAAAGTGATCCCTTTATTATAAGCGCAAACATTTGGACTTATGAGATACGATTCGGATGAAATTCCATCAGAAAGCTTGCATTGCAAGAGGCAGTATTGGCACAGGGCCCAAAAAACAGCAGTTGTCAACTGCGTCACCACTTTTTAGCTTTGAATTTCGAAGCGTAAAGACTCATTACTGTGGTAGTTACCAATAAAGTAGCAAATTTTATCAAGTGATTCCAACTACTTTAACGAGTCGTTTTGGAAAATATGAATGAAAAAATCTTCACACGACGGGAAAGTGCTGTTTTGACTTTGAGTAGCCCTGTGGTAAAGGAGGTGAATGTCACACTGCCTATCAAGGATTTAGCATACATTTCCTTATTCATTTTTGACATTCTCTTGACTTAATTCTCACGCTAAAGCAGATTGTTAGGGAGGTTTATTGAGAGCATAACTGGTCCGTATAGATGCAAACTTAATTGCACAGTCACCCTCCTTTGTGGGCACAAGACATCAAACTCAAGTGCTAAATTGAGTGTCCCCATACCTTGAAATGGACCTTCGGTGTAAGTGCTTTTGGCATCAGGCAAAATTAGCTGCTTTTGGCCTAGGCCAACCAATAATTACTTTGTCGTAAGATGATACCGGACATCCCGGTTGAAATAAGCCTAAAAGCTAACACAAATTTGTCTTTTAGTAGCCTAGCATTTGTACTTAAAGGACGACCGAAAATGGTAACTTCCTTAAGGCGGAGAAGCGCAAATGTTCCCTTAAGATATAATCATTATTATCCATGTGGCTTGCGTAGTGGTGTAATAAAAATGCTTTGGGGAATCTACTTGAATAAGATCCAATTGTATGACTGGTTTAATTAGGTTTCATTTCACTTAACTATACTGTTCATAGAAGCTGCCATATGTCAAAGTTTTTGTTTTCCAAGTTTAGCTTTCACTCAAATCACCTGAAACTTAAGCCGTGGCTTATTTGAACACCGGTTTGGCGCATAAATCGGGTAAATTTTATTGCTTTGACTTTTGGAGATGAATTTAAATGATTAAAACTAGGACCTGGACAGATATTGGTCGAAATTTTTTGCAATGATAAATGACATATTTAATTTTTTTTTTCAAAAACTGTTCAAAGGACGATGTGGCGTTACACAGTGCTACTTACAAAGGGAAATATAAGTGGTAACTTTATTAGACTTAGGAAGACGGGATCCCCAATTACATGGCGAGTTCGTGAATACGGGAGTCAAAATGTGAGCATCATGGCACGTTCTGGAAGAAAAAACGTTGCAATACTTGCGTTCTTAAAATACATATTGTAGGCCAGAGAATAACGTGGTGAATCGTCGGGCTCTGATGCATCTCCAATCTTGGCCCTTAAGCCCCATTATTCTGTACCTACCTACTGCCCGTAAATAAAGATATCAAAGGAAACCAAACCTTCTTCTAGCAGAGGCGGGAAAAGGGACTACGGAGAAAGAGAAGAGCCCTCCACAAATGCGGCTATTTTTGATAGAAAGAAGCCAAATTGGTCAACAAATGGGGTTCAATGAACTTATTGTAAACGGTGTGTTTGCTGGTTGCTTTGACCCAGTAATTTTGGCAACGGATGGTCAATGATGTGTCTGTGAACTCAAAGCCCAAAATTATCCATATTTTTTGACTTCAGACAGTGGTGCCGGAAATTATTTAGGGGACCATGAACTCCTCACAGTATGGTAAGGGAAAATTTCTGCTCTGAATTGCGGTAAAAAGCGCAAATTAGTAAGAAGCAATTGATCGCAATTGTAGCTTTTAAATACAGATGAGGGGGGGGGGGGAATGCATAGCTGTTGAACACTTAGAAGACTACCCTATTCGTGATGGAAATTGGGTGCCAACGACGATATTCTGCTAGGCTACACTTTTTGCTACTTTACCACTGCAAGGAGCATTCTTGCACACTTGGTCATCAGACTGTCATGTGCAGTATGTTGTCGGGTTGCGGAGGTCAGCAGAGAGCGCACGCTGGGAGCTAAAATACCATTCAGCTTCTTGTTAAGGCAAGACCGTTTATCCTGCACAGTTGAAGCGCATCAGCAAGTAATCATTTATGTTTCATGTCCTTTTCGAAGGACTTATCCGGGCCGATGGTTACGCTCGCTGGATCCTGCTTTCGTGCTGTGAGGCCTCAGTTGCATCTAATGACTCCTCATTTTGCCTAACTGGCACAGTTTCCTTTGTTAACGGCCAGAAAACAAGAAGTATTGGGAGCTCAAATTTCCACATAAATAATTTAGTCCATCAGCTACAGAAAAGACCTTATTTAGACTCCATGGTAGAGTCACTTATTCGCAAAATTCCACATTTTTAGGAGCAATGATCAAAGGCATTCAACCTAGTGACGCTATGCACAAATCCACCAGCGACGCCAAAAGGTTGATAAACATGTTTCTTAAATTTCGCTTAGACGGGATGCTCATTTATGGTTAAATCAAGCTCTGAAAGGATAATGTCAAAGGTGCCTTGGCTATTAAACAGCTTTACTTTCTTACTCACGTATTTCTTTTACGGTCTCTTCCGTTTAAATGCTACCTTGCAGCATTCGTTCAGACATGTTTGTTCAGTGGGCGCTGATATTTTATGCATAACGTGTGACCTACTGCACCACTAAATGTTCCACAACAACTTTCTTCACGTTTATACGCTAAGTCAGTCGACTCTTTGAGGATGATTGGTAGCAATTACTAGCGTTGCATTGCTTGTTGTAAGCATCGCCAGCGACGTGCCAGAATGTAATTAACCCCATACGTCACTTTGTCATGAGAGCTTTAAAAGCTTTATCGATTGCTGTAAGATGTCGGTTTGTCTGAAATGTTTCAAAGGCTTTTATTTTCATTGATCGTATGAATAAAACAGGCCTAGAATTAGGTTTAGCAAAGATCAGGGATTGGCATTACCAACAAAAATGCATTGCATGTGATTCTACTAGTAGCCATAGTGTTACTGTTAAGGGTTTAATGAATAATTAACCATGAAAAGCATGGAAAACCTATAATAGGTCAGAATTGTTGCTTCAGAAACAAGTTGTTTCTTGCATAAGACGTGCGAGCAATGGACTCAACTAACTAGCTCTTCGCTTTGCTTATCCACTGAGGCAACTTTCCAATCGCTGCTAACTTTAATCAGGTTTGCCTCGAAAGCCGATGTGTCTGCCTTTTGGGTCTCAAAAAGATCCGGCTCGGCGAATCAAAGTTTGCTATCGCCGTAAAACACCAAAAGTGAGTAAAAAACTTTTTTTGTGTGTTAGCAGCACCAAACTCAACGCCGCTTCTGCAGAACCCTGTGTAATTTTATCACATCACTTTTGTCAAGCAAAGCGTTGTGCTCACATTCTAGTACTATTTTAATGACTATATGAATGAGACCTGAAGCTTGGTTTACACTGCTGAAGATCAGATGTTTAAAAGTACGCATTCATCGCATGTTTTTTTTTTATTTCAGTTTAGGCATTCCTAAGAGTAGCTGATGACAGTTTGAGACACTATAAAGAGCAGAGGAGAATTTCATTTCGATTAAGTGTTTATTCCACGTTTTTAATTCCTCCTTTCATGGGGTGGAAACTCTGACAAGAGTAATTAACAATGCAATGATACCTTGTGAGGTGCATGGTTGATAATTTATTCGGTGACAAAGGTAAGCCACCTTTGGTTACTAGGCCAAAAGTTATCCTCGTAGATAGGCCTTAACTCGAATAAGCTATTTTGATTCTTGAATTGATTTGCTTTCAGAATATTATTGAAAGTGAAATGAGAGGCAATCGTCGGCAGAAGTCTTACTCAATTTCCAACTCAATAAAAACGGTTTTGAAGCGGAGGAGACCCTTTATGCGCACTTTCGTTCGACAATGCTGTGTGCGGCGGGAGACCGAGACCACAATACAGTATGCCATGATTTTTTTTATGGCAGAGGCTGTATTGGGACTACCATTGCATAGCCTAGCCTGGTAGTGATGATCGAACTCTCGGTTAATTTGCGTAGGGATTGGTACAATGGTTTTTCGCCTGTCACCAGCATCATTCAGCACATCAAAACCATGTCCAACACAAACGTCACTGGAAATGAGAATTGCTGAGTGGATCATTTATTCTTGTTGACTGCCAATCAAAGTACTTAAACCTTCGTTAAAAATCACACTTTAACCTACTTAAAAGTTCACTCTTCCCTTGAACTTACAGCCAACAGCTTCTGCACAATGCTGGAATAATAGCTTTAATTAGGAAAAAGGGAGTTTCTTGGAAAGGGGTAGAACGAAAAGAAAATTAAAAGCATGACAGTTAGGTGGTGAGTGCGAAACTCGTTGCATTTGCATAAAGCACAAAAGAAGTTGGGCTGTTTTAGTATGCCATCGAAGGTTTCTCGCACGAAAACAAAACAGCCTTAATTACGTTTTCATGTATCAAATGTGCGAGTGGGCCCAATGCACTAGTTTGGAGGGTGTTGGAATCCATAAAAAAATCAAGGCGTTTAACAGTAGGTTATCCACTGATCCATCCAAAAATGCTGTGCTCAAGCACCAAAACTGCTTTTACGTTTCAACCGGTTTCAACTACCAAAAAAACACCCCACCCTGCGGCGCAGGTGACAAGGGCGCCAAAATTAGCATAAACACCCATCGTTCAGCATCTAGAAGCATCCACATTCCAAGTAGAGCAGAAAATCCTCACTTCTCTAATGTCACGATAGATAGATGGATATTCTTTACTATCAAAGGTTTCATCACTAAATGAACGATTTTCTAAGCTGCCAACTGTACAGATGGATAATGGTAATGGTCGGCATAACCGTTGCACTCCACAATGAGGAAAGGAAATCGAATACTTGACAAAATCAACCACCGTTCGACCCAGGTTAACATACTCATTTGTGGTGCCTCAGAACCTTCTTAACTAGATGAGCTTGATACACTAAATGTCCCGTACTTGTGCCTCATGAAATGCGAAACAAGGCACTATTTCACCTTCCTTTCCCAAATCCACCCGTGCCCTCAATGCTGTAAATCTTAAACGTAGCCACTAGTTTTAACAGAATCTGAATACTAACTTTAGTCATAAAGAAAGCCATGTCTCATTAAACACAAATTTACCATTTGGGACTCTAAACATTGGCCAAATTATTTTCCAGGGAAGGCTGCAATTTACCAGCGCCTAGTCACGGCACGACAAAACCGCCTGTTAGCACTGCGAAAACTGCAAGTAGTCTCTGTGCATCCACGTGAATCGTGACTTGACTATTCTATTAACCGGTGACGCTCCTTTCTAGTTGGCGTTAAAAAAACTGCACTCACACAAGCCTACTTAATTCAAAATTCTAACCGTTGGCATAAAACAATATCAGGCTGATTTCCGATCAAATGATCGGCAAACCGGTAAAGGCAATCAACGCCAACTCAAAATTTAGCTTTCCCGTTTGCTGAAGTAATTTCCTCGAAAACATTTACGTCTACTAAGGGGAAGCGGGATCTGAAGCAAATGAACATATTTAATGCCTCCATCCATTGAGCTGAGTAGATTCTCCACGATTCAGTCGAATTCTTCATGCATTGAATTTGATAAGGAGAAAATACGCATATTTTCAACACAAAAAGCAAATTGCCGACAAAACTAACAGTAGTAATAGGCGTTGGCATCTAAAACTTGCTTGAAAGAGGGATGTAGTCCCCATTCAATCCGTCACTTTTTTTACCAAACGGAAAGGAGTACACCGCAGCTTCTTCAAGTAAAGAAATTAATTTTTTTGTAATTATAAAGTTTCCCAAAATATCGGACGTAGGGCTTGAAATCAGACACTCTGCTTTGCAGTCATGATCTCAAAACACTTTCTCCGCCAGAAAAGCCTTCGGAATCTTCAAAAAATCATCGTTTATTTACAATCAGAGGGACCACAACTTTAGTGCTTGCATTAAAAGGGCGTACTTTTGTCCAGGCAGTCAAACCTTTTCGTGATGTTGGTTCCTTTGGCCTAAGTCAGTTGAGGGGAACGAGCATTAGAGGTCCCAAAAAATATTTCCACACCAAATGAAGTCTTGTCCAGCCAAATTACCTAACCTTCATTTGATTCGTCTTCACAGCTAGTTCGAGTGCTTGTTTAGCAGAATTTTGTCGAAACCTTTGTGTTAGCTACTAAAAGCATGCATGCATGCACTGGAACTGCCCAACAAAAATGAAGCGAAAAACCTAGTCGCCTTTACTATGATAATACCAGAATAATCAGGCCGCCCACCGACGTTACTTGATTTTCTCTCCACAATCCAATAAAATTCTCTGGTAATCCTCATTCAACCATACTCTTTAATGAACGTCCATTTCCGCCGCAAGATACTGCCCCAAAGTACGATTATAGCTTCCACGCTGGTCGTAATGATGTGAACTACTAAGACCCAGTAACCATTCGATAATGGTAGCTCTCACACAGCCAAACAGCTATGCTTTATCATGAATAGGATTGGATCCTATTTGAACAGATAGCAGCAACACCCTTACTCACCGAAATAAACAATCAACGACTTCTCCCGGCATTTGATGCCGTAGCAAGTCCGTGAAGCCTCCCCCTGTTCCATCAACCCAACTTACAGTTGGTTTTTGATTCGACCAATCTGACCCCCATGAATAGCTCTCGTTAACCCCATTTTTACTAATGGATGGCGAACAAACTAATTAAAGCGGTTTCAATGCCCCCTTGTATCGTTGATCATCGACGAGCCCTAAACCAGCCCTTTTCCAGTGCTAAATATAGCATTGCATGGATGATCTGCATCATTCTAAAAGACAGCCCTGCCAGCGGAAAGCCACGTCCTGTTTCCAAATTAACTACACATTGGTGAGTGTGTACAACAGCCCAACCAAGTTGTAAATCCCACCAAGTACAAGTGGCCAGATCACAAATTTGCATTTTGGACCCCGATTTTTGTCCTAGCCACGTTTCCTTCCATGGATAGGCTGATAAACTTGCGTTCTCACGGTGGTAATCGGTGGCTGCACTACACGGACTCCGAGCAAATTGAAGCAACGCCACAAATACTCATTGACTCACAAATCTTAGCCTTCTTGAAACCCCAATCAACATTAATGCAAGTTAATGTCAACACAGGCTTTTGTGACAGCAAAATATGACATAACCCCATTGAAGATAATAATCAATATTGAAAACTGCTCCAGCTCGTTGAGTTTTTTAGAAGGGGAGCAGGCCGACATAATTGCGTTCATATGTGACTTTGTTTCATAAATGCACTACCATATGCGAAAAAAACAATAGAGATGTGATGTCGATAAATAGTTTCTCAAACTACGGAAATAATTTCAAGCACACAAAATCCATCGGGTAGCCTAGTAGTGGTAAGTAGGCAGGTGTACACGCAGGCACATCCAGACGTACAGTGGGGGAGGAATGCATAGCTCTGACACAGGGGAACGCAATGGCAGGCGGACGAAAAGGTAAGAGGGAGGGAACTAAAATAAACTGGAACACATATGAGCGAGCATACCCATACGGCATAAAACATTTCTGTTGTCGGCAGTACCGTAGGGCATGTAACATCTCGTTGTGGAAGTGATGCCCATTTGTGGGATGACAGTTGGTGTGTTGGAAGGAACACAGCAGCTACGGTAGCACGTGGAATAAGTGGAGTGCTCGTCTTGCAGATCGGGTGGAATGGATAATGGAAACGGATAAGGTATCGCTGCGGCTCTCACTTTAGCAGTTTGCTTGCCTGCTCATTGGCCTTCTTTATGCGGTCGGCGTTCGCCTTCGCCTAAAACCAGGCTCATTCATATCACATTCACACATGCGGTAAATTTAAACTTCCATTACCATAAATTATGCTTTAATTCATCCCATTCCCCACTATGTATAAAGCTTCTCTTAAACAAACAAATCTCAGAAAAGGCAAAATATCTCAACTGCTCACAAGCATTCTAAACATAAGACAAGGGAAGATGATGGTCAAACACACAACAAAGTTTGATCACACACTGCGCAGTTTTTATATCGCCGTGGCGAAGCAAAAAATATGCTATCGATCCCGTAAGGCAGAGGTGACAAGAGGACGCACCTTCAAGTGGATGCGCTCGACCTGCGTATTTTGCTGGGTGATCTCACTGCCCATATCGATGGCCATATTGCGCAGATTACCGATCATGCCCGCCACCTCCTGCATGTTCTGATCCATCTCGTCCTCTCGTGCATCGTTTGTTATCCTGCCAAACACACATGCGAGAACCGCCATATTGGAAAATTGCAGCCCTGACTGCAGTCAAATCAACCGCAGTGAGTCGGTCAGTATGCCAATGAATCCCACATAATGAGCATAGTCATGAAAACAGTTTTTTTGTCCCCAGCACTTTATCGAATGCCGGGGTGAAGGTAACGCTGGAAAATTTCAGAATGAAGTTCTTTTCTCAACTGCATTAAGATTTATCCTTTTCACTTAACTAAAAACAAACCCTCTGTCGGCACAAAAACATAAGGTTTAGTTGTGCGTTTTAGCACGAGACTCGAGGTGCGGCAATGCAATAAGTCGAGGATACATACTCCAAGTAAGCGCTAATTCACAACACATTTTAACACGTTGGAATGAGGCCGTAATTCCTTTGCCCGATCGTCTTCAACTAAAAGATCCGAATGTTATCAATGGAAAATAACTCAAAAACCATTAATGGTCTCGGATTCGTGGCAAGGTAGACGCTAGAATTAAAAATCAACCGGATCCACTAATAAAAAGTTAAAACAATCAAAGAAGCTGAGGTGTGGATGACAATGACCCTTTGTAAGAAGCGCAGTAGCTCGGAGGCAGAAAATCCTCACTCTTGGCTCACTAGTGAGCTAGCAATCGGTGAGTAGAAACAAAAAAGACCTTCTTTTACACCCTTCTCCAAATATTATTAAAGCAGAGATATTGCTTCCTCGGTGTTGGAAAACTGACATCAGTATCAAGCAGATCAGATGAGTTCACATGTCTGCAATACATGATTAAATTGACACCACCAATTATCTAACTCAAATAGTTCGGACAATGCATGCACCAAAATTTAACCGAAAGCTTGATTAAGCTTAAAAATAAAACATGAAAATTAGATAATGAAACATTAATACATCCCAGGTAAAAGGTAATGTAGAAAGATAGTTTTTGCGAAGGGACATTTTGTGAATTATATTTGCCAAGCACACCATCAAGATAAATAACTAGGTGACCCACTGTATCTCACGGAACGAAGTCGAAAAGGGGAAATTGCGACATTTTAGGAGAAAGATGCTCGCAAGTTCAATTGGCAATGCGAAGCACAGAAGAAGGAAAGAACGCGAAATGTTGGACGGGATCCACTGTAAACATACTGTTAAAATCTACCCAGTGACAGTGTGCACCAACTTGATGCGGAGAGAAAGATTAGCCTGTTCGCCAGGTTGTTTCTTATTTGTAGTATCATCAACACGCTACACATGTAAACTAGCTCGGAGGCAATTAAATGCAGCATGGTCCACATCAGAGAAACGACTAGCTTTAGCGTTGTTCATGTGACACTAAAATGACGAGAGAATGTAGTTTGGCGAGAAAGAGGGCATGGATTAAATGATTACTCGTACATACATTTGAGACCAATCTAATAAGGCAGTAAGAAGTCGAGGTCAGCGAATAATTGCCCTCGCATAGAGCAAACAAGGCGATATTTGAATGAAGTCGTAACAGTGAAAAGTATGAAACAGCTTTACTTCCACTTTGAAAAAAAACATTTCTCAGTATGAGTCGTCTTGCAATAGCCTTATGAAAGAGATATGATTAATAAAAAGACGTCTAAATGAAATCCCAAATATCCACATCTAGCATTAACTACAATTTTATAGACACGCGCCTAGCGCAACTCAGATGTGGATCAACGGAAGTGCTATGAGGAGTTCTACTGCTCACCTAGTGATGTATCCGCCTGTAGGGCCCATTCCGTTCTGATCGACGATTATTCTTGGTCCATCACCACCACCGAACCCATCCTCATCTTTGAGTTGTTTTGCGAAGTCACTCTTGCCTTTCCGCCTACAAAATGGATCACAAGCAATGAAACCAACCGCAGCCTTGCCCAACCCAATGGTTAACATTCACAGGGAAGGGTGACAGTAAAAAGGCAAACTTCCCGTAATCCGTAATTGGTTTCCAAAGGATCAAAGTTTTGGCACTCCTCAAAAACACCATCACATTACAGAACCTACGTGCACTCCAAGTCACAAATAAAATCAAATGAGATCAACCAGCACCTGTGATTAAACCAACTTGATTAAATAATTCTGGGGTGATAGTGCTCATTAAAATCGCCGCGGTTCGGCACCAGCTACCAAGTGACTCTAGCAACCGTTCAATGAATAACGTTGTTTTCTTTAAAGCCAAGTTAAACCAGGGTTGCAGGAAGGGAAAGATTAACGACGCCGTTGCCAAAGCTGAGAGAACGTCATAACCAACCTAATTCCTGCTTGCATAAAAGCATCCCATTTTTCAGTTGGAAAACTATGACCTGATAACATTAAAACAAATTTATAGAACACTTCAGTTAAATTTTATAGAGCCTGAATTACGTGAAAGGAGACTTACTTATTCCAGGGTAGCACACAAAGACCGCAACATTTATTTAGGTCATCCAGATTCTTTTCCGCGTCTTTCATATCCTCGTTAATTTGATCCATGCCCTCATTGATGCGGTCCAGTTGCTCTGTAAAAATACACAATCGAAAGAAAAAAGTTAACTCCTCATTATCGAACAGAAGGGCAGAAGACGACATCCGGAAGATGGATCACAATGACCCTCAATGCAGGGAGAAAATTGTAGAACCAATTTTTTCTCAGACAAATTACTCGAGAAGTAGACGACGATAGCACGTTTCGCACAACGGATAAGGGTTGCTTACCGCCCTGGTCATCCAACATGACCAATGTAGAAATACCGGCCTCTTTCGCCTGTTTGTGATGAAATGGACTAAATTAGTGTCGCAGCTTTTCGAGAACAAAGCGGTTAGAACCGCGTATCCCTAGAGTGATGACACCAAACCGGAGAACTTTCGCGACTGCCCATCAAACTACTGCAGATATGGTGCCAAAAAGTCGAAAACAAAGCCTTGTTCTTTGCTGTGTTGCAGCATGGAATCGGTGCCGCACAGTGTAAATTGACTTCTTCAGAAAAATAGTAAATTACTAGCCATTTCAGCCATTTTGCCCACAGAAAACACCAGATGACAATTTTACCGACTGTTGACTAACCAACAGCAAAGATTCTGGCGTCAAAGCTTTAAGGTGAGTGGCTCATGAAGCATTTCCTTCAGCCAAAAAAGACTGCGGTACCCATCTCAGGGAAGTCTTTGGCTAAATTCAAACAATGACGTTTACTTCATCGAAAAAAAGTCTTGGCACCCCGGAAACAAAACGAAATCCAAACGCATTCAAGCGTGCATTTACTGCATATCTAATGCTTTTCAGAACTTTAAACTGGCAATCAGGAGCCACTTTGAGTAGTCGCTAAACAGCACCAATGAAAACAATAATAATGGACTGCAACTAAGCTCGCTATTGTTCGCACACAA
Organism: Taenia pisiformis; assembly: GCA_023968675.1. Classification (NCBI taxonomy): domain Eukaryota; kingdom Metazoa; phylum Platyhelminthes; class Cestoda; order Cyclophyllidea; family Taeniidae; genus Taenia; species Taenia pisiformis. The sequence goes on along the minus strand of CM043733.1, from coordinate 15,760,333 downwards.
AGCAATGTTCTCTAGAGTTGTCACGCATCATGTACACACCTGCAATATCATCAAAGGATGGCCATGTGAAGATACAGTTACATCAAAGGACAGGCTTGGATGTCCATAGAAAGTGACAGATCTAGTACTTTCAATGAGGTTCATACAACCGGGACATTGTACTTCATATCGCGTGCAGCGCCTTGATTAAACGACAGATAAGCGCTGCATATGCGAAACTACCAAGGATTGAAACTAATGAGGAATCTTAGTTTGTTGAGCAGACATGCATGGTGCAGGAAGTTTAAAGTACAGTGTACCTTCATGAAATTTCATTTTCAAACGTTGAAGCAAAAATGTGCATTTTGGCTTTTATGGCGAAAAAAGATTGCTTAAAAGCCCAAGTTCAAGAACTGGTAGTATTCAGCCTTGAGACAATTTGATTAGAAGTTAGTGGAACCAAAATTGAGGAGTACGTAAAGATTGTTTTAAAGGTAGCGACATTGAGAAATTCGGAAAATCGCTTAATGGATAAAAATGGAAAAGGATGGTGCAGATTCGCTTAAATTCTCAGGGAGGCCATCAAATGAAGGGTGGTCTAGGCACAAAGACTCACCTCCTCGCACATTGCCATCATGCGCCGTGTAGCATCGAGGGACTAAAGTGCAGAAAATAATTTAATACTAATGTAGTTTCGGTATGACCCAGTGCGAGTTCAGAAAACGTGGATCTGTCCTTTAGAAAAAATCGGGTGTCAAAGTATCAGGGCAGGCAAAACAACTACCCCGAAATGATACCTTAAAAACAAGCGAAAACTGAAATCTTGCATATGGAGACTCAACTTTATAAGGCCTTTTCAAGTCAGCCGGAGACGGAAACTGATGATAACCATACGATCAAGCCAAAAAAACACCATCAAGGACACAACCTGGCTCTAAAATCGCCCAAATTTTCATGCTTTAAAGCATGTCCCACAAACATTACCATTTAAAGACACGAGACCAGTTCACTTCTGAGCTCATTTCAGTTGAAATTAATTTACAAACTTCATACGAATGCACTATGAGATTCATTTTAACCAACTAACTCAAAGGGGCAGTCCAAAGGTCCCATCTTGGCGACGTCCACACTTGTACCAATTTGCCCGTAAATATAGGCTTAATACCAGACTTCAGGCTAGTGAGTAGATAGCGCCTCTGAAGTCCAGAAACAAGGCTGTTAATGGTACAAAACGGCCTTTCGGTGCTGTCCACTGTTTATCGCTGTACATCAATGGGCATGGGTAAAGTCCGCAGAAGCCTGTAAGAAGCTTTATCGGTTTATGATGTGTTACGCTGACTCAGTATCAAACCCTCAGTACAATATGGAACAGAAGGGTGGAACTAGTTGCGCCTCAAAAGGCATAATATATGCTTAAATGTGGTTAATACTATCACTTCCTGTTCCGAAATACGATAAAGGTATGGTTGCAGAGAGCAAAGGCATAACTCAATTTCCACTCCCTTTTCACCCATAGCCCCCAAAAAATAAACTCTTCCCTTTTCAAATCTTCGCCACCTGCGGCTAATGCCATTCACCAACAAGACAACGCATTCACACTGCCAGAAGTCGATTGCAATTTTAAAAAAATGACTTCGCCTACGTCTTCGACCAAACTTCAAAAATATCTCTACATGCGAGTACACCGAGCACATTAGCGCTCCGGAATGTCATTGTGGCATGACTTCTGAAAGCACAAACGCACTTCTAAAAACAAATAAAATTAACTGTTGCTCAACTTACCTAATATTTAGATCGCTTATAATAATGTTTCCTGTGGTTATCTCAAGCAAAAACACTCGATCAATACTTTGCGTATATATCGACGCAGCTCCAGTCGTCAGTAAAGGTAAGGTAATTCAATGCATTTGAAAATTTTCCGCGACAAAAGTAGTCGTCTAAGGATCTCATGCAAGAAGTTTGACTCGCATTTGGAAGGCAATGAATCATACAGACTAACCCAGTCATGGGCGGCGTAAAAGACTACGCAATCGATCGAATACAAACTGGGATCTAAGCCACCAGACACTCGTGAATTAAATGGCACTTCGCCCCGTTCCAGATTAAACATGTCCCTGGAAATGAGGGGAATCGCTTCTCACTCGGAAACAAAATTCCAAGCTTCGAGTGCAATGCTAAAAAGAATAAACATTCGACCTCAGAGAAATGTGATCGTTTGGCAACCGTTTATGCAACACCGCCAAGCTGCTGGAAGCGACTGAATACACTCTCCACGCACGGACAACTGATATGCAAATTCAGAGTTGACCAAAACAATAAGAGAGAACAGTTTGCTCAAGCGATCCATCTTTTCGTTCACTTCAACCAACAAAGCCAAAAGAACTGTTTGAAATGAAAATGTTGAGGGTTGATGATACTTTAAGACACCATGAGGGGCGATTAGTGAAATCCCACTGACCGTAGCATTCCAAAATACATCGCAAAACGTTAAGATTCCAGGCTGATCCTTATTTGCAGTACACAAGATGAAATCTAAGGTCTGAAGACGTAGTACTCAATTTTTTGAAAATGCCTCGAGGCACAATTTGTAAAATTGGATTTGTTCTATTAAGGGATAACTATACATTCCAACGCAGTACATCTCGACTTGCACAGGTAATTGTTTCCTGACAAGAGAAGTTTAGGTCGCGGGAGTACGCATAAGCGTGATGGAACAGCCCATACCGGCGGAAATTCGAATGCCCAAAGGCAACGCTTTAAAGAGAAATCCCAATGCGTAGTATGGTTTCTGTAATTTGCAATAAGTAAAGTACGGTTCTAACACCAATTCAAGGACTATCAACCTCAACTCATACCTTTCATTTAAATTCTTGCAAGCGTGAAACATAAGGTGGTAAGCATTCATTAGTCTGGTGATTTGGTGACAAAGAGATAGGCTGGTAGGAAAATGCCTTTGCAAAGGGAGCAAGAAATTGCAAACCAGCTAGGTTATGATGCTAAGAAGTGCTATTGCGGGAAGCAGTGAGTTTTAGCGTAAAGCTTAACAGTGAGTGCTCTACCAATGAGAGCGGAGGAGAGCGGTGTCTAAGTTAAGCATAAAACAGCATTTAGCTCACAACAGCCACTCGTTCCTCTCTATTTTATCCTTCATACACATTTTCCATGGAAGATAGGAAAGGGGTGTCGTGAATGTTAACCTGGCAAGCAAACTGAGTTGAGAAAACTAACGAATTTGCACTAATGAACCAAAACAAGATGGGAATGGCATCATTATAGCTCGTCGTTGTCAAGCTTGCTGAGGAATAAGTAGGAATATAAATGAATTGTTGTAAAAATGCAATATCAGTCTCCTACATAGGAACCAAAAGGAACACTCTGAGCATGACTTCGATTTTTTCCCCTAAATACCATTTGAAACTCAGATATGATCTATAAATAAGTTTGCAGAGTATATTCGGCGAATTTTCTACGTACCTGTTAAGCAGACATTTGTGAGCAATTCGCTGGAAGGCAGATGTATCAATAATTGAAATGACTAATATTCGCGTAACGTCCACCCCGGAAGAATATAAACGGGGTGATTGTTACTCCAGTCAGCGCTTTAGCTTCGTCTAAGTCACTGACACCACCTAAGGTCGGTTCATCCCCCATCCCCATTTGTACCTATTAAAATTCAACCGAAAATTTTCATACATTCCGTGAAGCCTCCAAAGCCCATTTGGACAAGGGAATTATGCCAACGACCACAACCGACTGACTCCCCAGTGATACTCTCATTATTATAGCTGCTGCTGGTGCCACATTGAGGCTATTTCCTAGAAGGGTTCATGAAGTGAAGGCGCGGCAAAAGTGGTAGATCATTATTTTCAACCACCGTCTCAAAGACCAGAGGTCAACATTTTCATGGGCCATCTCTTGAGAAGAAATTGGGACATGCAGCGCATTTGCTAACGAAATCCCGAAATGGCGCCTTTCTACGTATGATTGGATAGTGGAGTTCCAATTCAGAAAGCATTTAGACAAATTTATACAACTACTTATTTGAATGTAAAATAACTCTGAGCGAAGTAATGCAGCTTTCAACAGTGATAATTTCATGGCAGGAGGATAATTTAACTCAAAACTATTTCCTTAGATGGTTCGCTACATTTGCAGGCACGAGACAAGGGACGGAATGTTAACGTTGCCAAATGAACACCAAACTGATTAAATTCACAAACTTCCAAACGCTTACGTTTCTCGACTTTGCGGTTTCATGTACGCCAAACTGATGGCTTCGAGAAAAAAAAGATTTGTAGAACGCGAACATGATGTCCAAATTATTCCAACATGATTCGTCGATAGTTGGGTGTAATTAAAGTCATGAGCTACTGTGCCTCTTCTGTTGATCAAAATCTTTGAATACCATAGATTTCACTCATTTCTCACGTTTCAAGGACAAAAAAATAATTTGCGTGGAAGAGCTGAGTAATTTTGCGCGTTGAGATACGAAAAACAAGGCCTCTACTGCTAATTAGTGAGAACATCGGATGTGCCCAATCAAAGCATATCATAAGAGGCACTTTAGCACCTCCACATAATATCATCAACCATAACGCGGAATGTATAACTGTCAATGATTAAAGACTTCCGAAGAAGTAGTAATTTACATGCATCCAAGTTGTGTATCACGTAGAAGGGAATACAAATCGGAACGGATACATCAAGATAATGCCGAGAAGTCGTGTTGACGCACATAAGTCAGTAATTAAAACGTTTATGGTTTATAGCATCACTTTTTAAGAGCGAAAAAGAATATTTGCGAGACCAAGCCTAACCTCTTCCGTGGCGTCATCAATCCGCCTATCAAGCAATTCTGTCTCAGTCATAATCCTCACAGTCCCATCTTCCATCCGAACCTCATCAGGGCCACAAGGAGCAAGATGATCAATTGCTGAATTCTTTCCCCTTCGACTTCCGAACATTTCGGATAGTGAACTTGCAATTTCAGAAATTATTCCGTTGATATAATGTGTACAAACGAAAGCGAGGACGAATATTTGGCTGCCTCTTCAGTGTGTGCCAAAACTTATCAAAATCCGAGAATAATCCATTCCGTCAAATTTTTCAGCAGTATGATGCCGACGACCAGCATCAGGCCTGGTAGTATGAAAAATGCCCTATTTCTTTCGTACGCTTATTTCTAATTGGTTGGTAAAAAAGCATCTATTCAACCAATCTACCAATCAACTGGTTGTACGAAGAGTACCTCAAAAATACTGAGCCACTTGCTGTTTCGACCAATAAAAAAACAATTGCATACCAAGCATGACTAAACACTGTAAAATCATACGCCCTTCAAGCTTTCGCAACTCACCTCATCTGTAACAGCGTTCATCTTGAACTTGATCTGGTCAAGTTCAGTCATCTGCGCCGGAGGTTCGTCCATTATTGTTGACTCCTCGGAGCCTAAAAATACGTATGAAGGCAATCAAGGCCACCTTCCATTAATCACAAACTCACTGTTCTTACTGTTAGTTCATACACTGGACGGCCCATGCGTTTAAATTTGAAATTACAAGGCAGCAAATCGTAGCCTGAGCACAATTAAGCAAGGAATACAATTACATTGATAAGGAACCGCTCTTACGTTTTTGCATTAAATCGTAAATAATAATCGTAAACTTGGTTGGTAACAGGAATTTAAAATTTTTGCCTACCAACGCGCCTACAAAACCACCCCAGAAAAGCATTCCACTGATATTTCTGAACTGGAGCGTAAAACGCAAGTTGAGTTCAAGACAGTGTTTACGAAAAACAATAATCAACCGAAATCCACCAAATTTCTAAATCCTCAGAAGCCTAGACACACAAATAACTTCAACACACTGCACAATCGATGACGGTCACAGTAATAATAAGTCCGTGAATTCATCAGCATATACAGTTTCCGAAAGCTGGGAATAGCCAACAAGATCCAAAGTCACACACTAGGTCCAAAACACCGACAAAATAACACTGTTGTCACACCCCTTAGATAGTAAAATAAAATTTGAACAGTGATTCGACTAGAAGTCACTCATTTTGTTACGACTCCCTAACTAATAAGTCCGTTAGCGTTTCACACCAAGAAGTTCAAAATCGCAACCCAAAGACATTACCTTGTAAACGAGGGAAATATACCAAAACTCGCTCTCACATGCCAAGTTCCAACTAAACAGTTCACCATGAGCTGCTGGGTTACATCCTATGTCACCGAAAGACATAAGATTTTTAATGCGATTGCTTTGATAAGAAAATGCCTCGTGGCTAGCACAGTTTAGCAGGAGCAAGTGAGCGCATGGAAGCGAAAAGCATAAATTTATTACGTACCCGAAGCGTACCAAAAAGTCCCCAGAATGGGCGCAGGTCAAGTCTTTTTAGCTCAGTAAAACAAAAACAGTGATTCACAACATTAACAAGTCTTACCATTTTCTGGCTTAGCAAATGTAATGCAAGTAGGTTTGAACTTAGACAATTTTATTCCGTACATTAGTGACGCAGAGATTTTGGAAATAGAAGTGGTCTGTCCGAACAGTGGCATTATGTCAGCAATGGGCGGCTTAGGGCTGCTTGTTGCCTGGTGTTAAGCAAACAGCACCCTTGAAGCCACCATGAAAGGTGGTAGTGCTTTTTCCCAAGGGCTTTAATTCCCGAATATTTCGGCAGATTGTAACGGCCAATTGGGGCTCAGGATCCTGCACGACTTCTTCAATGCGAAGGAGTTCTAGCATCGTAGCAGCCGCATTGTACCACTAATATTAAAGAAACTTAGTCGAAGTGTCTTTCACTGTAGTGATTTGCTTGTTTAGACTGTTGGTTTGTCCCACACACTAATGGCGGCCATCTTGAACCATGCCGCGTGGGCTGGCCTGCAGGCCATGCCAGCAGTACCCTTCCTTTCCGTCTAGAATACAAGTATTCTGACCTGCACATAACTTTCTCTTTGTCTTTTAGAGATGTTTGGGGTGCTACAGTCATCATTTAAATGGGGACAGATATCTTAAGTGAGCTAATGTGCAGTGCACCATTGCTTGATTTCTTCCACCGGAAATATTTAAACGAACAGAAGTAATAGAACGTTTCATGTGCCAACTTGGTCAAAACCAGACTTTAAAATATCCATAAAGCCTTCTTGGGGCCAGTCGGACTTTACATAAATAACCCTCTGGTTCTTTATCCACATGCACTTCCCTTTACCGCACTTTAAAGTCCGTCATTGACATCAGACCTCTTAAAGATGATCGAATTAAACCGTCTCTTGATATTGCCATTTTGCTTTTGTTACGGCACAAAATAATCAAGGGCGGTGGAAATTGTTTAGCAGTGCAAAGTTGGCGCCCTTGATATCATTCTGATACCCCGATGGTCGTGGATGGACCAATCACTAGGCAGCAACCGGTGCTGTAACCCCGCTCTTGCTGGCATGGACTCCCGTTCATTTATTGAAGCCAAAATCGCCCAGCGCCCCGTTCTCCTGATCGGTAAAGCATATGACCCACTCAGCAGGGAAGTAGCACAACATCTGGAAAGACTCGACCTCAATAGAGGTCAAAATAATATCTTTGAAGCGCTTTACATCGATCAAAGGCAAGACACCTCTGTGATCGACACTTACATCTACCAGAAGTGGCTCACAAAGTGCCGTACGGTGCGACTCTACAAATCCATAAATGTTGCTGTTCCTTGTTAGCCCCTTTATCCCGTAGCATCACACCTCTCGTTTGAGCAGCTAGCCTTCCCATGCGGAATGACTTAGTGCGCGTTCCCCAATCTAGGTTTACATCGTTAATTTGCCCCAACATCTAGTATGTTGTTCAAATTTCTTAAGACCGGCTCGCGAGCTTACGTCGCTTTCAATACGATAGGCTCCTCATCTCTTCATTCGCGGTGAATATATCGCAGGGGGAATGGACCTTATCTGGCTGCTCCGAAAAGGCTTGATGAGAAAAGTGCTTACAAATCAATGTATCTGTTAACGTGTGCCCAAAATGCAATGTGGCAGTTCCGCCAGATGCACTTGCCAATAAAATGCTACACACATCCTTGGGGATCTTGAATCTGTTGTTTGGGGGCTGTTGGTTGACGTCCTCTCCCAGGGTTGAACTTGGGGTTTATTTCGAGATCCTTAAAGCTGGCGTAGAAGCGATTGCTGATTATATTTTCTGCCAGGTAATCGAATCCACATTCATCGTACACATATTTCGTTGTGAACTCCCTGAAGCCGTTTTCACTGGAGAGCTGGCTCCAAATCTGAGCTCCTTTCCACGCGTCGAGACCTGGATCGGCTTTGTAAAAGAAGGTTTATTGTAGCCAGTGATTACTATGGAAGCAATAGTGGAGAGTCGACTTGAGGTACGAATCGCAAGTTATTTACCAGCCACAACCACCTCCAAGGGATTACCGTCTTCCTTCCAAGGCAGAAGCTGTTGAAGTTCTAAACGCAGTCGCGCTCCCATACCAGGTAGCTTTGCTGGGCTTCCAGTGAGGAAAAGACGTCGTGGAACCCAGGGTTTGGCCACATCCTGGTAGAGGTATTTGGAAGCGTCGCGTAGCACCCAGGAGAGGCACTCACCCACGCCCGCCTGCGAATTGCCCATCAGACTGCGCTCAAACAAAACTTCAGTGGCCCTAAAAAGCAACGTATCTTGCCAGGCAGGCAATACTTTGGTGGGAATTTGCAATTTAAGTAATCCATGGGACTTTGCCAAACACCCGATTTCAAGCAACGATGCTCAATGAGTACAAACAGATAGCAAAACTTAATTCTGGGAATGGCCTAGGTTTGCTGTCAGATGAGCTTATATTGAAGGTAAATGCCAGTGCAACTCAACGATATAGAAAACGGATTAAATTATGATTTCCGTGATAAAATGGAAGACCTACCTGATCGGTTCTGTCGACAGGTGAACCTTATAATATTCGGAAACATTTATCTTTAACCCAATTGTTCCAGTTTCCCTGCAAAATAATTTAAAAATTTATCGTTATTTTACAAAGCAATGATAACGAGTTCATGTCAAATAACCGGATCACCTCCCTCTTGCAAAGGGGTTCCGTAAAGCTGTTTTAAGTATGGAATGAACCGCATCAAAATGGCATTTAATCCAGTGAATTACAAAAGTAAGCACATGGAGGCGGAGGGGAGATAAGTCCACTATTATTATTATTATTATTATTATTATTATTATTATTATTATTATTATCAACAATTTTGAATTCACATTTACTAGTTTAATACCACTATTCCCATCTGGTTGGCGAAGATATTTTAATCTAATAAGTCTGGACAAACAAATGCATGCGGTTGAAAATTGAGACCATGAATCGCCAAAGTTGCATTAAAATTGATAAAGGCTGGTAAACCCTAACAACATCAAACCAGCAATCGTGAATTCATCCTTACCAATGGACTATCGCAGAACCCCTATCTTTGTGAAGAGATTTCAGGGAAAAAGAGAACCTAGATGACATTAAACTAATTGAGCTAATGAATGTAAATGTCCAAAGAAGAGTTGTTAAAGGCGTTTTTTGATAAAAATGGCCCAAATACCCTAGTAATCGACAGCTTATGGGGACCGTATAATGGGCTCAAAGTAGGAGCTGAACTTACTTGAGAAATTCCGGGTCGTAGGAGGCACGAACGCTATCGAGGACGGCGAGTTGATCCCGTTCACACTCACTGAGATCCGCAGCTTCACTCTCGAGCTTGTCAAACGCATCTCGAGGTCTCGACCTCGATTGACCGCCATCACTGGATACAGTGGTAGGAAAGTGAAAGGAAGTCGGTGAAATCGGATAGGTGCTTTGCTGCGGCAATCCGTCTCCCATCTCAGCGAAATCACCTCCCACATCCTCAGAAAAGGCATCCAAACTTTCTAGAGCCACCTCTTCGTCCATCCAACTCTCCTCGTCCCCAGTTGGTATTGTTTCTGCTATATTACGACTTGAATCTTTCCTGGGAATCTTAAACACAAAATGAGGTCGCCCATTAAAGACTGATGCAAGTTACACTGAATTAATCACATAACCAAAGGTTAAGGGGATAGGCCAAAAAAACGAGCTGCGCATCAACTGTACTTTGGAGGATTACAGAGCAAATGCTCGCGCCTTACGAATACCGTGCAAGGCACGAACCGCCCATTGAAAAGCCTCGTGAATAGGGCGCCTAATGTCGCCTAAATCGTGTTAGAAAACTCTAGTTCGAAACAACAACCTAGGCAGTTGTAATAAATGCAGTTGAGACTCAAGAGGATAACCCCCAATACCTGTGTTCTTTGGCTGCCAAGAGAGTCACGATGTTTTTAAAAACGTCCCATTTATTGCATCAAACCCCGTTACGACTCACCATTTTCCGAGCGGCTCCCCGACCGACACTGCGCTTGCCACCACTTGCGCGATCGGATTTCAGTTCGCTTGTCATTGCACGAATCTTTTCGATCTTACGTTGCTTCCTCTCCGCAATTGAATTTTGACCAGTTAACGCCATTCCATCGTCCAGCATCTCTTGGCTGTGCAAGCCCAGTTCGGTAGCTAAATCCACCTTGGACTGACGAAGGGCTCGTTGCTTGGCAATCCTCTGTCGTTTGTTATTTATTTGAGAGAGCCAGAGCTAAGTAAAAACGGGAACAACATGGAGCCGCATTCGCAACATATGAGTACATAGTCAGTACCATCGAAACTCACACAAAAATCATTTCCTCGCCGTGCTTCCAGGTCAGAAGCAGCCAAAATCCGCTAAAATCGGAAGTACTGCATTAGCAAAAAGGCATGAACATAGGGATGTCCCAATTAAAAACACGCACACGTCTCAGCTTTTGGTCATTTAAGCCTTGCGCGTTGCTGGGTGGACCTGCTGTCATTTGTGCCTGTACTGCTGCAGGATATGCAAGCGAGGAAAGCAGCTCGGTAGCTTTCCTTTCACGAAGATTTACCAGCTTTTTAAGAACTGTCTCCTCACCGGTATCCACATCGTAGAGGGGAGGTGTTGATCTGTCAGTTTCGCTCTCTTCCACATCAGCTTTGAGGCGATCTTGTTTCGTGTTCCCATCAAGACTATGGGCATCAGACTCATCGGAATCTGCGTGTTCTTTTAACTAAATACGGCAATATGTAAGGTGCTTGTGAAGTTGGGTTACGTACCCGATTCATTGACCGTTTGCGGTGCATCTCCCTCAGTCGATCAGCTTGAAACTGTCGGCGCTCAGCTAACACCTGCGCCCTGCGCTGTGTTTCCTAAAAAGCGTTAATCGAACAGGCGAAACCATTAATGTTAAACAGGTTGATGTATGAACAAATAAACGCCTTAAAAAACTAACGTCAGAATAGGAAATACACCACGTTTGCGTATTCTCCTGTCTATAGGCCTCATTCTTCCAGCGCTGCATTTCTTCACGGTAATTTTCACATACCTTACCAAATGTTCGGATGAGATCCTGGCAAAAAACCAAAAATGAATTAACTTGTTAAGATACAAAGAAATTCAATTCCAAACGATAAAAAACGTACCTCAGCTACGGAAATAGTGAACTTGTCAGAGTGGCAGGGATACTTAAGGGACAAAAGCTGTTGAAAATACCACGAAACGTGTGCCCCTCCAACTGACAAACGTCGGCATGCAGAAGGGATATACGTACCATTCGAGAATGGAATGATATGCGTAGTGTGGTGTCCAAAGGAAAGCATCACTGTGTCACTGTTGAAAGCTGAAGCAAATTAAAAACGACTAAGATACCTGCAGAATCAGAACCAAAGTTTGCGTAATATGACGCAAGTCCATCTACAAAGTACGTAAGCTTGTTCACTGAGTAAGTTTCGAAAAGCAGTTCAGTTATTTCTGTGGGTATACGATTCAGATAAGTGCAAATGGACCTACGAGAACGGGATTGTTGTGGACAACAGAGAGGCTCGCTTAGTATTACTGGAAAATCAACCCCAGAAGAATCAATGCCAATATTACAAAAAATGTGGTCAAACACGATTTCCAATACATCCAACTGAGTGACAGTATTTTGTTCGAAGGCGGATTTTGAATTAACTTGACTGAGATCCATCTCATCCAACAACCCAACAAACGTTTCCCTCATGCGCGACCGAGATTTCATAACGACGTTTCGAAATTGCAGCGTGGGTTCATTCTTACTGGAAAAGCCAGCTCTGCATTCGAATGAACCATTGTCCAACACGATTGCAGGAGCCACCATTTCTGAGTGGGTAAGCTGGTCAGAAGGTTTACCGGCTGACAGGTACCCACAGTCAAATCTCTGGTCTAAACCAATCCTCTTGGAGTACGAAAGGTTGGAAACTACACTTTTTTGTCAATACTGCCCTTTCTGACTTTATGATGTTGGCGGGCGCCTCCATAAATAACACCTTCCTTATTTTATTAACCAAGTCATAGGGTGCTTTGCCCTACCGCAAAATACATCAGTCAAATTTGTTTAGTTTAATTATGCATGTTCACCAACTACAAACTTAATACCAAACCAGATTTTATGCCCAAAAACCTCTGATATGATATTACTGTATTAAGTAAGCAGTTCCGTCTTTACATCAACTTATGTTTTTCATTCATTAATTCTGCCTTATTTAACACACATGCACTCGTGGTCTATATTTACGCTTTACTCTTTATAGAGCTCAAGTTGTCTATTATGTGCTTTGACCATTAGTTGCTACCGGTCCATTTTCCTCCTCCCCATTCTTAGCTGCGAATTGATATGGTTATTGTCATTTTTTGTTTTTGCTACACACCCATCAGACTACTTTACTAACACTAGCATTTCAGCCTCGGACTTTATAGATTTTAATATATTACGTCATGATGATTTGGTACTTTGTTTAACTGCGCCTACAGTCGTGCGGGTTCTTTGCCTTCCGTTGGTGTGCCGGTGGTCAGTTCCGTGGACTGCGTAGATATTGCTTCAACTTCTACGCTGTCGTTTGAAGATTTGGGGCGTTATGCTAGAACCGCTTGAACCAATTTAAATGGGAGATCTTAGGATTAGTTGTGGGACAATGGTAGTTGCATTTATTGAGTGTGTAAACCGGATTTAAAGAATGCTTTGTTTTGGGTTGAGTGGCCTGACTAGTGTTGCATTGTGGTGAATGGTTACGGTTTTTCTACACAATCATTGCGTCAATAAGGTAGTCTAACTGTATCACCGAATGTTTGGACTTATCCAAGCGGGGTTCCTGTCAGGGGTTGATGAATTCGGGTATGTGCCATTTGGTCATGGCTACAGCTGTTATTATTCACCAGGGTCGGGAGAGGTGTGAGAGATGTTGGCCTCCTTTGAAACGCGCACCTCTCTCTTTAGGGTGACATTGATCTTCACGTTTTCAGCTGCTGTCAGGCGCCAGCGGGCTATTTACCCGTGAAACAATTGCAAATATGCGTCCTAACATGGTTGATCGCTAGTGCGCTGTCGTTTACGCAAGCAAGCATCAGAGAGATTTGTGGAACATATTTACTAGCTAATGAGCACGGCACGGTGTGCGGTGCAATCTTAAAAATGAAATTTACCCATGAAATTAACCCACTTGATGGCGTTACTTTATCGGTCTGAAAATTGTATTTTCGCGGTGTTATCTTCAATCATGAATTCAGTTGGAAACCTTAAGCAAATCCTCAGTTCATGAATGGGCTGCATGAATTTAGTGTCGTTCCTTGGGTGGCGCATTTGGAGCATAATTCCAGTCTAAGCAAACAATTATTGTGATGCTAGTCGCAGGATGAGCTGCTGCAAGTGAGGCGTATGGGCGGTGGGTCTCTTGCCCAAATTGTGACCATGGGCACCAGTAAGCCAATTTTCTAATTTCAGGAATCTATTCGTTTTTTGCAGTGAGCAAAACACCTTATTGCATTATTTGACTCGCACGGTAATTTGACTGAGTGGCGAAAGCGCTACTGCTTTTACGGAATGTTTTTTACTTTAATTGGAGCTAACTGCAAATTCCGACAGAGCTGCAAGACAATTCAGCCAAGTAGCGTTTTGTAACTTTTCGAATGATCACTTGCATGTACTTTTCAAATTCCAGGAGGAATACCTTTAATGAGCCTTGTGAAACCCTTGCATAGCACAAACCGTTTTAGCTGCCATCGCTCGGAGACGCACACAACCGCACGAGTAATGATGCATTTGAAGTAGACAAGCTAGTTTGATACAGGGCGGTGAGCCTCTGTACACTGTCCTGGTGCACTTCAACTTGTGAATGTTGTAGGATTCTTTTGCTCGTTGATGGTCCAATGTGGTTGGTAGCCTCGTTGTCCTCATTTCCTTCTCTCCCCTTCTCTGGACCAATTGGCCTTGAAACAGCTAATCAAAATTGAGACCCAGTAAGATCACCCTGCGGCTAACACAGCTAGTTGCCCGAAGTAGGGCACAAAACAATCTAGATGAGTGGGGACCTGCTAAATCTATAGTCGGTACTCATAATTATGACTCATTTGTACCGAGACTTGCTACGGAATTAAGATTTTCCTAATTTATTTTTAGTACCACAATATCATTATCACAATGTTGGAGCTTATGACATCAGCATCCCTCAAATCAGTTACAAAACTGTAAGAAATGCTTCTTGCACAAAAACCCCTTCGTTTTGGCTCCTGGTTGATCGGAGCGGGATTCCATTACCTGAAGCCCAAGGGTCTAGCAAGCATCTCTATGGTTTTTTTATGGAAGGCTTAAAAGCACAAGTTTTTTGCATGCCTTGAAATGAAATGCCATTCGTTCACGTCATATAAATTATATTTTAACCTTATTTCATGTGTTCACTCTGCTCTAATAATTTTATCCAAGAATGTTATTTAAGCTTTTGCAGCCTAACGTTCGAAAATGAAGCTTCACCTATAGTCGCCTGCTTTTTCAGTTGCTCTAATATGTGAAGACTGGATTAGAGATACTTGGTTGCAATGCATTTCTGTTTGTGTGTAGCACGTGTCTGTGCGTGTGAATGTGTTATTCATGCATGTCAAAGGCGCAGGTGTCATCAGGCATGAATTTGTTATCAGAGAATTTAGCACCGCTCCAAAGGTTTACCCATCGATAAGATTTTGATTCGATGCTCATTACTTTCGCACGTGAGTTGAAAGATCTTGATGCAGTGCATCGGCTAGATTGATGCTTCAAAATTACTAGTGCAAACTGGTGGCGAGAAAGCAGCCAATGTCTGGTATTCAAGGGAGCTTTTCAGGCATAACTTATCCTTTCAAATTATTACCTTACGCAGGCAAAATCAGCCTTCTGCAAGACGAGCAAGTGTGCTTCAGGGCTAAATAATTGGCTCATATGCATATGTACTATGGCGCACTCGTTGCACATGACTTGTGTGTCAGACACTTGGAAAATTATCTTTTGTAATGATACCGAAGCACAGCCTCCGGATAGCAGATAGAACGCTTAACTTTTGTGCACACATTCTTGTCAAGTTAGCTACAGGGGGTGCAGCGCCGATTTAAGGTATTATGGACTGCTTTAAGCCTGTTAAACTTCAGCATTCGATGCTCAGCTTTTTATTTAATCCCTAAAAGCTAACTTTACAGATCTTGCATACCGAATATTGGTGTATTGCAAGAATGCTAATGTTTACATTCCCTCCCACCACATTCCCTTTTTTGGGCTGGGTAGTGACACTAAATTTGAGCTAAATCCCATCCATTGTGAACCTGCCGTCGCAAGCTCACACCTCCGCAAACACGCGCACGTCGAAAGCACTCACAAACTTGGCAATTAAAGCGTCGCAACGGAGAGAAGATAAAGCACCGGGTCTTTTAGGCGCGCGCGTAAGTGCGATAGCGGTGGGCGCAGCTGAGTTGACGTCACGCGGTGGGTTTGCGACGCGTGTGCGTATGCATGCATGCACGTCCTCTCACTCGCTCGTGTGCCTGCGCGCACACGCATGCCAGCTCCAATCGATAGTCGCCACCCTGAAAGGGGGAGACCTGGCAGCGCAGCTATTTTTGTGGGTACACGAGTGGATGCTGGGGAAATGGTGATGGTAGTTTTACTTGTAGGCCAACAACCTGGGCGCTGATTGGTACAGCCTGATTAGCTCACTAAACAACTTCGAGCTCGTCCTCCTCTCTAGCTGATCAAAAAATAAATGGATGGCCATCAGTTCTAAATCACTGTAGTGTATAGCCCTCCATGTATTGCACAGGTTGCACACGCTGTAATGCCAATACGATTGCTAAATTACGCAGCGGAAATGCACAATGCAACGTGATATAATTGTACCTCCCTGAACTTGAATCTCAACATCAATCTGTAAAAGCAGCTGCATTTGTTCTCGTGTCAAAGTGTCTCTGCCAAGCTCCCCCTACTTGGCCGCCGCATACCTGCCTTTTGGAGAATAAGTGAACGAGTGCGAGGATTTTAACCTAGGCGATAAACAATCACTGCACGTGTCGCAAAATGCAAAGTCGAGATATCATCGGGAAAACAATTCACACGCCTCAAGCAAATCCCGTCTCGCCAAAACATTCCTTTGACTTCCGCGTAGGTGAAATCCGAAGGCGTCACCCTCATAAGCAAATGTAAATACAAACATTGCAGCGCCTTAGGGGACAACTGGTTACATTCTCGTGATCGGTATGGTCTACATTGTAAGCAATAACATCTCAGTTATACTAAAGGACTACCTGCCGTCCCGCGCCCATTAACAAAAATCATGCAAGTAACAAATTAATGAGCGTAATTGCCTCAACAATTAAATAATAATGCACACTGGCTTGAGCGCATTTCTGCTCACACCATGTAGCTCGCTCCTGCCAATAAAACGTTTTAGCTAAGTGGCATGAGGGTTGGATTTGTATCAGTGGCTAACATAGTAGACTTTTGACTGCAGTACAATTGCATTCAACGTCCAAACTGTTACTTAAGGTTCCCTGCATTTACGAAGGAGTACAGCATCTTTAGCATTTTCCACTTATGCATTCAAAGGGAGTTCCAGTGCCATACGGAGTTTGAAACATTTTAAATGGCTAAAACTTGAATTTTTTACCCATCCTTACTATTTGTAGCGAAGTCCTTGTGGATTAGGAAGCTAAAAAGGGGACCATCTAGAAAACTTTTTAATACTAATTTTCAAGTGAGTTGTGAGTTTTTGCGTCGAACTCATCTTAACAGGCAAGCCGTGCTTCGCCTTCGTGTTATCAAAAGCACTATCAATGTAGCTAACACAATGCTTTTGCATTTGGAAAGATGCATTGGCCGTCCTGTACTAGTAAAAACGCTTTATTCACTCTTCCTTGACACTATGTAATGGCATACTACCAACGAACCACACATTCATGCGTCAGTAACGTTACAACTGTTGAATTGCACGTCCATGGCTACTGCCTTAAAGGTTTCATTCTAGCGAGCTTTGATAAGGGCAAGCTAGCATCTTCAATTCCAAGAAATGGTGGTAAGTAATGTGTCTGAAGGCTGGTGTGTTTGTGCCACCTCTATTTGTCAAAAGGGGCTGTCCAGGAAACTATTGCGGGGTGGGGTGCACGCTTTTCTGAAGAGGCTTTCATACGGCCCACGTTTGCACACCAGAAGCCTCAGACACGAAAATATTACATTATTCCATTGAGACATACGCTTAACAGTAGTACCGCCATAAATGGTTAACGAAATCGCATTCATTAACGCGAGCGAAGTGGTAGCCTACCATGGATTAAAACATTGCTAAATTGGCTGACAGACGCGGTGACGAAAACTCTAGGACCAATTTTTAGCACTTTTTAAATTAAATAGCATTAAACGCTAATTTATGGAACTTTTAACGAACGATATTTCACACATCGTCTCCATAACGGTGGCAACAGGATTATCCTCTTTAGACTTGGAATCCCAAGCAATTTCGTATGGAACCCTACTATTGTAGTAAATTGACGGGAAAGACCTTGCGCTGTGGCATGATTTTCAAGAAAGGCCCGACACTAGGGAGTCGCTCACGTGCACAATAACACAGAATTCACTTGGCGCAAATGCAAATGCAAGCGCGCCCCCGCAAGGGTGCGCTAAAATCCGAAAAGAGAAGTACTTAAAATGCATGCCAATGGCACGACTAATGGCTGCGAGATCTGTGTTGGCTTAAAAATACCCCCTTTGTCTTCGCTTTACCTATCCGTCAAGTCCAATAAAGGAAATCCTTTTTGATGAACTTAAACTCTAATAAATGGTATTGAAGGACCTGCAAATCGCGTAGTAGTGATGCTTTGACCCCCTAAAATAATATTTCCATCTAGCATTACTGCACTACGGCAAGTTACCAGAGTAAATTTTATTAAAATATTTCAGGTAGGTGCTTAACAGCATGACAGTGGAACCATTCTTCTTTTAAATTAAAAAAAAAAACAAAATACATTTCACTACAATAGATTGACCGTCAAGTGTAAATAAGTCTTGCGAAAATGTTGCGTCATCAGTGATTGCAGGACTGCTGCAGAGCATTTTGCTTGTTTGCATCAGGACACTTTGTTTTGGTTTATTTGAGCAGGTAACTGACGTTTCTTATTAAATGAAAGTGCTTCATGCTAGGAGCGTCACGTGCACACCTGGTGGAAGGAGGCAGCACCATCGTTTGTCACTTCCGGTAAGAGTAAAACGACATGTCAGTCAGCAAAGGGACAAAGTAGCCGTGCACATCCATGTTAGCATACATCAACACAGCAAGTAACAATTTGCTATTAAGACTCTTGTGGATGTTCTTTTTCTTGGTTTTAAAAAGGCAGTAAAAGCCAGTGTTTTGCTAAGTCATCGCCTTGGCATCAGTTTATACAGCGCTGTCTGATATTGCCACAGTTGCGTAGGTAAGCGCAGGCTCTCCAAAGTGGTGACAACCTACGCAAAAGCACTTACGCGCACGCGTGTGATGCCACGGTGCTTGTATTGTGCCCTGTGGTACGACCTTGAGGTGGTGAATGCATAAACAATTTTAGTGTCGTTGGGTTGGCGAGCTATGCGTGGCCGGCTTAAACAGAACGAGAAAGCGGTGACACCAACAAACCGGCGTCTGATTAGGCTATGTGTGTAGGTGCATTCTGTTTGGCAGTAAATTAAATAATCATCTGAGTGACGCTGGGAAGGGCATGTCCCTTAGTGAATGAAGGGCCGTCGTAGTGAATGCCGCCTCCATACCTGGTTGAAAGGCGTATTGGTCAGTGGCCTAACAGGTTTTAATACATCTGGGAGTAGGAACTTGCTAAAATGAAACAATGGTTTTTCTTTCTTAATCAATCGTATCAAACACTTCCAGCCTTCAAGAAATCGAAATTTCATTAGAATGACCTGCCAACATTTACTCGATTAAGGCGTCAGGTGTTCACATTGTAAAGGACCAATGTCCCACATTATGAGGACTTCCGCTTCTGCCCCAACTTTCCGTCAATAAGGTGAATTGTTTTTTGGCCTCCGTGTGAACGTGCCAGGGTGTGGACTCTCAGCCGATTTGAGGAAAAGAAATGAAATTGCCAGCATGTCCAGGGAAACCGTGCTTCGGTCTAAAGCAATTGCAACCTCTCTTGTGTGCATCCACTCGTCTACGAATGTGAAAGTCACAGAACCGACTTTTATGCATTAATCTTATATGTTTGAGGGTTAAATGGATTCGATCATCCGCAATTCGTCTCTTGTATTGCACTTCTCCGGTGCACAAAAGGAATATTCGGCGCCTTTTTAACTGTGGATCTTGTGATTGTGGTTGAGTTCCCACAAAGCTGTACGTTTGGTAAGTAACTTGTAGATAATGCTATTGGGCTTTTATGCGATAACAAGCATCTTGCCATTTAACAGTTGTGATTGTAAATTATACTGCATAAGCGGCATTACGTCACGCAGTACCGCCTGTCGATGGTCAACAATGGCAATTAAAGGAAGTGTGGCATCGCATTCTTTTCAACCATTTAAATCACTAAAAAGTAAGCCATTACGAGTGGCTCAACAGTGGTAGCCGCAGTGCGCAATGTTGTCCCAACTTGGCATGCATTTGACTATTCGTGTATTTTGGGGCAAAATGTTCAATTACCAGACCTTTGATGCTATGGTTGCAGTCGCACCAATGGTAAAGGCTGTTTTGCGTAAATTGTTGGTTCCAAACCAGTTTGTTTATCCATAATCTTGTCAATGCTGATGATGTCGTAAACTCGTCCAACATGTGTCGAGTTGCGGCTCGCGCACGTGCGACCGTTGGGTGAACCGACTGTTATTCGGCTCTAATCGCTGCCATCGAGCATAAGAGGGTCACATTATTTGATTGGTCATTGTTATGTTCAGCGGTCTGCGGTTCGTTTGGTGCACAATTTAAGCCAGCTCCCATTTTGGATTTCTATTTTTTCACTTCTAGCGTTGAACGTCTCACCTGGATAATTTTTTACGCACTATTAAGCGATGGGTTTATGAATCTGTTGAGCCGTTTTGGCAATTGTGAATATCTAAGGGAGCTGGCTGTGTTAGCCTTTCTCACATTCGAAAGCTACACCTTCTGATATTCGTCTTTTCCGTCTTCAGAGAGGTTTCAAAGGCCTTACAGAATGCCAAGGTAACACAAATGCTGATCATCATCCTTTTAGCCACTTTCAGGTGATTAGATGTGAGAATTCGCAAGGAAACTACGTTTCCGTCCATGGATTAACATTCTCAAGGCTTTATTTTCCCTTCATAGAATGGTTACATAATGACGATAATTCTAGTTTTCACAATAACAGACTTTTCGCCTTTGTCGCATGTGCAGCCTGCTGTGTAACGGCTTGCAAGATGCAATTGTTTATATGCATCACGAATCATCCACACGCTTCACCCCATCAATGCCCTCGATTGGGCTATGCAGTTTTCGGCTTTACCAGGCTCCCGCAGATCGTTGGCTGAACCTAGTTGGTCTTAATGATAGCCTTAAAACTGCAAAAGCAATCAGCAAAATACACTACATGGTACTCGAAGCATATTCAGCAAAGTAAGCTACCAGAATAATTTGATTCTAGTGACCAACATGAAAAGTTATTGTTATAATTGGAAAAGTTACATCAACTCCTCTAGGTCTTTGATTATTTTATTAGAAATAAGGATTATGGGAATAAAAGGGATGCACTAATAGAAGTGGGTTGAGTTGGTGTTCTTATTCAAAGGAAAAAAAAGCATCACAAAATTTTAATTCGCATGCTTGCATTTGGTGGGGAACCATTCTGATTTGTAACGGTGATTGTTTCACCAATTAAATTCCTTGCCATAGGAAATCATCCGCTCTAGCTATGCGTTTGTCTGCCGTCTTATCGAAAGCTTATAAATCAGAAGCATCAAGGCTAAATGCAGTTCGAGTAAGAACGATCTGCATGAAATGACGAATCTGGCATTAAGCCTAATTAGCTGATGCCACTGGCTTGCGCAGCGGAACGATTTTGTCCTCCAAGCAAGTTAAGGCACTAGCATTATGCCTTCACGACCCTCTCCTGCCTCCCCGTGCTTTAGGGCCTGACGACGACAATGCGCCTACCTGCCAGCACACACTTGTGCGTGATGTTGTTATTAGGCCAGTCCCGACTGTTCTAACTTCTGGACAGAGAGGCGCTTACAAAACCAAAGCAATCTGGGCATGTCTATGATGGAGAAAGGCAGCTTTGTTGCATTGTAAGGCATTTCAGGAATTTCTGATGCTTGAATAGTGTCACATTTAAGGGGTTACCATCAATCGGAAGAATCCGCGGCCCCGGAGTTATTAATTGATATGAAAGCGCTACATAATCTGAGTCCCCCTCTGTCGCAGGCGTTAGTATTAAGTGTGGATGATCTAGGGAATATGGGTGCAGTTCAGCTCGCAAGAAAACAAATCAAGTAAATCACCTGTACCTAGCATTAGAATGCCTAGTTGGAAGGAAACCTTTAAGGTAATTTGCCTCCAAGTTCTCACGTTTAGAACCATTCCTCCCCGCATAGTAATAGTACTGGTAAAATTGTCTTAACCTTCAAATTTTGTACTGAACATCGACTTGACAAATCCTTAACCATTCATGGAATTTCGCTGCAAATAAGAAGCAATTACCAAATATTATATTTGATTATTCAGGCGGACATATGTGTAATTTAGTTATTGCTAACATAGCATAAAATTTACGAAAATAAAAGCAGCAACAACTTGTAAGCTTTGTTGATCGGTAATTATTTTCCTGAAAGAAGTATTGAGGATCCCTGCCACCTTCCATTGATGTTGCTTAAATATTCGTAGATTGCCCTTAGCAGTCCCAACATATAACCCAGCTATTAAGCTGGAAGTCGATTTTATTATTTATTCCTCGGTTCAATTTAGCACTTTGCCTATTTGGAAGCTTATAGAGATGGCAAACCTATGGCAGGAATGAGACCTATACGCAAACCATCCGAAGCACTAGTCTGACGGTATTAATGTAAAAGAGGGCCTTTATCAAAGGTGTTTACAGGCAGCCTGGACATTGAGTTTAACGTCAGAAAGAGCATGATGTCGCTGATTGGACCAAATACTGGAGATTGTATGTGAAAGCATATAAAATGCACGAGATCTTACTCGTGTGCGCGTAAATCATGCTCGCATATCTACACAGAGATGCCTGCATTTCGAATTTTAAGTCATTTAACTTCCCTTCCCAGTGTCTCTGGCCACTACAGATCTTGTGAGTACAACTTTGCAAGGAATACCGCATCGCTTATTCAGCTTAGAAATTTAGTGGTTGTTCCCCACTTTTGCTAAATGGGCAGCCGCATTCCTGCTTTACCTTTCTTTATCTCGGCTCAAATGTAACCACCTTCCACTCTCACCTACGTCCGAGGGCATGCACAGGCAAATAATCTACAAACTAATCCATTTAATACCGCGCCCTCCGTTAGGAAATAGTGGACTTAAAGTGCAGTTGTTTTATGGCACCAGTGCCCTCATGCTTGTCTGAACAAATGGACGAATTTTATAGATAGCCAGTAAAGTGTCCGTCTAGTTTACTAGTGTGTTAGACCAAAAAGCACTTTCTTTCTAGTAAGCTTTCTTGACATACCTTTAACTATGCGAACAAAATAAGTGATGACAATAGGGCACACTGCAATCGGCGTAGATGCAGGTGGGCCTGGTTATGCGGTTGTGGGATGTTCAAATCCAATTACGTCAACCCTTGAATTCCCGCGCCTGGTGCCTTTCAACACCAAAGTAGTTATCCTCATAGGCGGGAGGCTCTGCTAGTTAAACGATGTCACGAGATTCAGTCTTCTTCGTTTTTCGGTTAAACGAATAATTCAAGTACTATGGTGCGCATACGTCCACCTTTCTGTCAGATCGCTTGAAGTGTAGTCAAGCTTGTCACTTACACATTGGCCAAAGTGCAGGATCGGTGCACACCAACAGTTAACCGCCTTATTAGTTTTCAGTGCACTGCAATAGGGCGCAATGTCAAAGTAAAATGGACGGGATTCATCGCAAAAAAGATCTGGAGCCGTGCAATGCTTTGTTTCAGCGGTTGAAAATGGACTGTCGTGGGGATCTAATGGAGCTAATTGTTTTCAGCGCCTAAGGAGTCAGATGGGCGGCAGCATTCGCCCGATGCCCATAATGCGGGATAGCTAGGAGGGGCAAATGTCACCTCGACCACATTCCCGCCATACTCGTCAGCGTTAGTCATCAGTGTGCACGCGTGAGTGTTTGGGCGATATGTGGGTTCCTAAACGGGGAACGACAGAGGTGAAAAACAACCACCTTAAATGCGCACGCGACGCCAAAGATGTGTGTGAGCGTGAACTGTGCACTGTGTGCACACTTTGTAGTAAATGGTTGTAGCAAGCGCACACATAACCAGTACTTTTTCTTAACAGTTGTTAGACTGCATGCATGCACACGCACGCATGCAAATGGTGTGCGGCGAGAGTTGTTAAGTGTTAATGTATCCATCTCGTCACAACCATTCATGCCGAACGAATTGCTAAGTATGCATTAGTTATTTTCAGTGGCAGAAGTGTCCCTTAGAGCCATTCATCGTCTCAATGGATCAGTTGGAGGCTGAAAAAGTTGAATTTTTGCAGATCGTCACAAATTTCCCAAATTGGTCACAGTTCATTTTCAGTTACCACCCGCAAACGTGTTTAATACCCGCCCTCTACCAACGTAAATGTAAATCGTATTAAAACGCACGATTTGGTTTTAATTTGCAGCTACGCTAAAGCTACCATTAGTGTTCGATCTTTCAAACCAATTTGAGGCAGCATGTGAGTGAGTGTATGTCCAGATAGAATAATGGGAAAAAGTTCAATGCATCCGGTAATTTTTAGGCAATGGTACAATTACACAAGATTTTTCGCATCGCATGTCGGTAGTTAACGCCAATAGCAGCTTCTGGGAAGACAATGCGATTTGTCAAAAAACTAACACAGAGATGCCTAAGTTAGAAAACTACCTTGTGACCTTATTTCCACAGTCTGTTGATTACGATTACGAGTCGCAGTCTACGAACCATCGAAACCAGTGGATGCATTAAGAGAGCTTAGGAAATGCTATGTGACATGATTTTCTAGTTTTGGATAACTTGCCTTGAATAAGATATTAAAAATCTTCTGGAGCACCACAAATAAACGCTATCTCTGAAGACCTAGGCTCCTCGAAACGTCCCTGAATTTGCATTCGCAACATCGACAAGCGGGTGGAAAGCAACGACAAGTGATGTCGGAATGCTTAGCACCGATTGGTTGATTCACTCACCTATCCCCAATTATGATTGGTCAGCCATGCTAGAAACCAGTCTAGCGTGTGCGCACGTGTTAATCACAGCTGAGAGAGAATTGGCAACACCACACGTATGCGTAGTGCGTGGCCTTGTCGCCGCTACACTGGGACTGCCGTCGTCCCATGGACTTCATAATATATTCAAATTACGGATAGTCGATACGCGAGCGAATACTTTTGCTTTTCAAACTACGCAATTCAGTGATGAAAAAACGTCTAGCCGCAGCTAGTACAGATCCAAATGGTTTGTTGCCTTTCGGCCCGCAAGTGACGAATAGTGTTGCTGATCTTAACTTACAACTCCCTGCTTATCCCCTTCCACAAAAACTCCCATGGAGTAGCGATCTCAGACAGCCGTTTACAGCGCCAGTTGCTCAGCTGAATACAAGCATGCCCACTTCATCCAAATCTGAGCATGCCCCAACCACGGGAGACGAAAATCGGAATTCTATAGGTCTCACCTCTCCAATTATCAATCAAAATCAGTATGCTTCTCCCAAGAAGTCTGATGCTACAGGTCAGGCGTCTTTTAGCGCTAGCCAGCTTATCGAGGCCTTCATTCACAGTTCCCAGATAGCAAGAAGTGCGCCCCCTCAGCAAAGTGATTTGTCTCAACTCATTCTGGAAATGGCCAAGAGCCAAAGTCCTCAGCAGCAGCCACAGCAACCAATAAATCGAACCATTTCTCAAAAAGCCACTCCCGACAAACTGCTCATAACATCTAGGAGTCCGCCCTTGCGTTCTCCTTCAGAGACTATTCGAGGATTTGGCGATGGCAGTCATTCCAGGCCTCGAACCTCATTTGTCCACTCACCAGCCCTTCAATCCCCGCCTCCCCCTCTAATCCCGCCAGTTCTATCGAGCAGTGCCTCAAGAAACCAACCAAGTCGTCCCCTCACAGCTTCTGACTACAACTCCGCCTCTTCAACCTTCTACAGTCACCAGTTTCGTCAGCCTACTCTTACTGAGCAGCAAGCCAAAAACCATCTGGAAAAGATGCGTCAGGCTGCTTCCTTGTCGATAGACCAGCAGCTATATTCTGCTACTCTATTCTGCATGATGGCACAACAACAGCAGCAACAATTGCGCGGGCATCCAACGCCACAAATGCCCCTTCCTCCACATTCGGAAGGAGATAAGAAGTCGTTGATTGACTACTCAAAAGTTGGGTGGGTGATCTTATCAAATTTTCCTCTCTCCCTCTCATCTCATTCACAAGTGTAATAAAGCAGCATATCACCGTGCCAAAGTGAGGCCGTGCGTAATGCCACAGCAGTAGTAATGACGCCGCCAGCTGTTTCGCTCTTGCACTGTTCATCAGTGCTCGCTTCTAGTCCATTCACTTCATGCTTGTGTATGAATTAAGTAGTGTCCGATACCGGTAGTAGATTTGCATCGCAGTGTATCGAGGCTTATTTCCTGGTACATTTTGGGTTTCGTTTGACAATCTGCCTACTTAAAATGAAAGCGGTCACACTTGTCATATCCTGTTGTGCATTGTCCTGAGGGTTACTCTTGAGCGTCCAATCGATTTCCCGGTTTGCGTACTCACTTTGAGATTGCGTCCATTGTTAATTTAAGATAGCGCATAAAGTAACAACAAACCCTGTACAGACGTTATCTCTCGTCCACTTCTCAATCTTCTTTCACCACATTCGCTATTTCGAGAGCAGTGTACCGTCCTTCAAACTCCACTCTGTTACTCTTTCTGCAATGGTTCTGCGTGTAACCCTTGGTTTGATTACATCCAAAATGCTAAGTGCATTCAGAATGCTCGGGGCACAAGAGTGTTTATTACTATCTCCTTCATCTTCATTTTAGTCCACCTTCAAATGCGCGAAATCCAAAGTATGACCCCTATATTTCGCACATACGCCCTCCATCACATAACTCCTACATTCGTGTGCCACCTTCCTACCACCCCTGGCCCAAACCGGAGCTTTCTGCATCAACAGGGTCGGGTTACTCCACCATCGACATACTTCGAGAATCCAAACAGGCTTCTGAGTCCGTGAAGCCAGCCAATAAACTGCTGACCACATCTGGTGTTTTCTACCCTGAGAAACAACCGATTGCGCCTCCACCGCCACCCTCTGCTCCTCCTGCTTCCTCAGTCCCTTCTCCATCTACAACCTCGGCCTCTTCAATTAAAAATCAGTCAGACGCGGTGGATCATCACTTTCGAATCGCTTTGAGCAACAATAGAAGTGGTGGCAGTGCTCAACCAGAACCACCGATGGTTCCTGTGGAAGTTACCAGCGACATAAAGGCTAGTGACAGCCGCAAATACCCACATCCTTTTCCAAACCACTCCTCTGTGATCCAAACGGTTCAGCATGGCGTTTCTTCATGCTCTTCTTCGTCCTCCATCAGTTCTGTGTCCTTATTTGACCGTGATGCCAATTCGCCTGGAAGAAAACCCTTCCCTCTACCTCCACCAAAGTCTGAGAATAAAATAAACAGTGAGGCCTGTCGATTTCCTTTGAAAAAGAGGCTAATTCAACGCTACCAAGCTGATGCGACTACAGAACTTGCTTCTGAGTCAACTACAGTCAACCAGGAGAAAGTACTCGATCAGCGGACGCAACCGATAATAAAGCAGGAGCATAGTGTAACTCCCACAACAACAATAGAAGGGTTGTCCTCCTCTCAGGTGTGTTATCCTCTGTGCAAACCCCTCTTATAAATTTCACTTGTCTGCCCTGTAATGTGCTTCACTGACTTGATTGTTCAACACAGAAGTCAGTGATTGTTCTGACACATTTCAAAGACCAGTTTTTTGACTTCGAAATACGTGACCTAAAGTTTTTGCAGGAACTTACGCTTGCACGATCCCTTAAATGCAACCACAAGGTATTCGCCATCTAGCAGTTCTGATGCAGGCACTCGATCTCATTATGGGATCAGACGAAATTGGTTGATCCTTTGACGCGTATGGAGACACCCACATCTCGAATAGCTTCAGTCATTTAATATTTTTGATGGCGGTAATCCATTTCCTTGTTGAGTTTCAAAACCTGCAGGATACACCAGGGCAATAATATGTAGTTGCCCCATTGATTAATAGCAAGTGATTGCCTAGATGTCAAGGAGTGATTCTTCCTTCCAAGCCTTATTTCCGGCTCCTTTAAAAGTACAGTCATGATGACCATAGTTACAAGTCTTCATACCATTAAACCGACTAAAGTGCAACCGCATGGTTGAACATGGCATTCAGATTTACTCGCTCTTGGAGAATTGGTTCTCTTAGTCCATGATATTTCAGCTGTTATTTAGCATTCTTTGATGTCTTAGTACACTGGAACATTCTGCCATCTGTTGAGAGTCTTCTCCCGGGAACAAAAGCAAGAAGTGTTTGTAATGCGAACTCGTCCGTTCCTCTGTTTGCTATTATTTCCTCTCGTGACTCTTCTTTGCTAGCAAGCTTGTTGATGGACAACTAGAAAATGTGGGGGAACATTGACTCGGACCTTTTTCCACTCCGAACTTGCCCTCGTTTAGGTTGATTTATTTACCCCTAAGGTAGAAGCAATTGATCACTGGCCATCCCATATAATGTTATTTCCACTTGCCGTCCAGTGACAGCGACTCACATTTCCTTGCTCCCTCATTAAGCTTGTAAACCTTCCCAGTCTAGGAAAGTTCTGGCTGATTTTGCTTGCCAAAATATTCTGCATCGCTGTGTCACTTAGAAGTGACCTCTTACTAGAGTAATTCATTTTGTACTTGAAAGCAATGTTTGCTGACGATTGCGTTTACATATGAGTAAATGATGGAAGAATGGATTTCTCACATATGTTGGTGGCATTAAAAGCTATCTTGTTCATTTTGTTTTTATTTAGCCAAAATTTGCGGAACAGAGTAAAAGTAAGGAAGATCAAACGCTACCGGGGAGTCGTGATTCGTCGTCCTCTCCAGCAGGATCTCAATCCATCGTCAACGGATCCTTGCCCGAGGAGTCCCCTTCCAAAGATATCACAAAACACGTCGCAAACAACATAGCTCGTCGGCGTCCCCCAGTGCGAGCCTCAAAGATTGCACCACTTGTGTGCTCCCTTAACGAGTCTTCTCAGTCTTCCTCTACCACTTCTCCGAGCAAACGGATTCGCAATAGCGCCACAAAACAACATCCCGGTTTAACCCCTGTCCGAAAACGCACGGTTGTTGAGGGTGATGACAATACGACTGGCGCAAAACTGCCGCGAGTGAGGACTGCCAAGCCCCGGTTCTACAACAGCCGAGTAGCATCACCAGCAGCGGCGAGCGACACGGCCCTACAAAGTAGTCGCCGAAGTCGTACAACATCGGTCCGATCGACCACTGATCAGACCCATTCCGAATTTGATTTCATTGGACAGGATGAAGACGAGGAACAGATTTTGTCAATGGAGACGAGTGGAGGCGGTGCAAAGGTGACTTCTAGTCGAAGATGGTTTGGTTCGCGAAAGCGTAAATCAACTGCTGTTTCGTCGGGTCCCTTGTTGCGAGTTAAAATGCCACGTAGGTCGCTAGAAGAGGAAGAAGCTGTGAAACGACCAAAACACAGCAAACGCACGCAGAATGCGCGACATAATAAGACCGCTTTGAACTCGCTTCCGCAGAGCTATATGGGAGAGGAAGACTATGAGGAGGAGGATGAGGAGGAGGAAGGAGAGGCGGAAGGAGAGGAGTCGAATGAGGACGATCTAGAGACCACACTTCGAGTTGGCCAGGCGCAGAAAGAGCAGGGACCAAATGATTGCGAGGGAAAGGAGGAGGCTCTGAAGTGTCATCGATGTGGTCAGTTGGTGAATGCGGTCAAAGTGGGGCCTCAAACTGACCCATTCGATTTTCAGTGCTGCGAAGAGAAGCTATCGCTTCAGGAAATAGAAAGGCGGCTTCCTCCTCCACCAAATTGTGAGTTCAATCAATCGAAAATAAGCTTATGTCCTTATGACCAGAGTTAATTCCATCAGTGCCTGTGTGGTTGCTATATTGGTTCATCATTTCACTTTCCTTCCACCATTATATGTTGACGCTGTGACTTCTATTATGTTTATGCCTATTTATATTGCGCTTGTATGGACTTTGCCAGCATTGTGCGTGGATAAAATGAATGGGCGTTTTATTATGTCTACATCGCATGTCGTGATATTGGTTATCACACGCAGTAAACCAGGCAATAATTCACATGATCAACTAGTTAGGAAACTCTTTTGGTGCGAAGCCAAACCAAAGTGATTATCTTTCTTATTCCTAGTGGCTATCCTCTCGCATCGCTCTCTCTGCGGTGGCGAGCTGGGAGCACAAGATGTGGATGATGCTGACTCCGAGACGGAAGGGCCCTTCCTTCAGTTGAACAGCTGCACGGAGCTGGAGAGATTAAAGCCCTCCTTTCGTTGTCGGGCCTGTCGGGAGGCCAGTCGAGTTTCATCCACCACCACCGTGGAGACCAACAGTAACCCTAGCGTTATTGGCAATGGCAACGGTACTAGCACTATGGATAAGAATAGTGCCCGTCGACGGAGCATCAATAATCGTAATCAGCCCTCCTCTGCTGCTTCCGGTGCCAACAATTCCCCTTCTTTACGTGGTAACAGTGATTCAGGGAATGATTTGAAGACCACCACGGCTACCGTCTCTGTGTTTTGCCGATTCTGGGGTTTTCGAAAGCAAGTTGAATTTCGCGCCTTTTATTATCTTCAAAATTACCAACTTAAAAAATTCCTTTTAATTCATGCAACTTTATTTCTATGAGAGGCAATTTTCCATGATTCAATTATGCTTTGCTCAACTGCGCGCTGCAACTTAATTTACATACTTTCTGAATTCCGTAAGATGTCAAATACCTTCGCTATCGATTGCACGATGCCAAGTCAACAGTGCTTTAAAGATTCTGTTCGTGAGAATTGTTCAGGGCAGTTTCTCAACTCACCACCAACCATATCAAATGATTCACCTCTTAACATTTTCGGAGTTAGTTGCAAGGGTAGGACAAATTATCCTTATTTGTCTTAGCGAATATTTAGTCCACGACCTTATTACCAATAAATTTTAATTTCTACCAATTGCACAGCACGCTTTCTGTGACAAAAGAAGGAAAACGGGGAAAACCAAACGAGATCGCACAAGTTTATTAAGAGACTAGTGATAACGGTGGTTTCACTGGTAAAAGTGGCACAAATTCAAACAACCCTCGAGATATTGATAGATAGTGGAAGTTACTATTCTGACTTCTTAACGTGTTGCGGGAGTGGTATCTTTGCTTAATGAAGTCAGGCAGTCTAATGGCTTTTGCCCTAGATGCTTGGCATTCTTTGTCGACTGTGATGTATTATTTTGGCTGCGATGACTACCCTCATCTTTTACTACGCTATACACAGCATTTGGACAAATACCATGTGCTCTGATGGATGTGCGTCAAGGATGTGAAAGTGGTGAAGCCTAAAAGTAGCAATGGTAAGGGCAGTTACGGCGCCAGTGTGCCAGGTGTTACGTGAATACCCTCTTGTGGCTGGTCTTGCGCAAAGGTACAGCAGTTTTGCTAGTGAACAACCGCACCTGTCCCCATTTCCTTTGTGCTGTCAGGTAGCGTTATCAGGGTAGTGTCGCTTTAATGGCACAAAGCCGCAATCGACGAAAAGTAAACTGTCGGCGCGTGCAGAATATGGCTGACTTGTTAACAACTCTGCTGTCTTCTGTAAGAGATGACTGAATTGCTGGCTGGTTACGTATGTAGTCGGTCTCCTTATATCGAGCGTTTGACATCCCGTTCCGATTACCGTTATTAAAGGTAGGTCAAATGCAATAATTTTCTGTCGGCAATTTTTTAGCATGAAAATGTAAGCATGATCTCCAATAACTTAAAATGGCAGATCCAGTGCCTTGTGCTGTCGAATTGATAGTGTCTGTTATGGAGAGGTAAATTATTACCCTTTGTAAGAGTGATGCTACTTCAAGTAAGAAAAAAGCACATTTACCATGAAGACGAGGACGGCTAGTATATTCTGTGGTAGCTCCTGCAGGCACTTCAAAATATGAATGAAAGGATTGCAAAGATAAACAACCGTGAACACAAACGTAGTCTATTTTGAAACGCTACATTGCTTATGAAGGTGGTGCCTGGCTCATGCAAAGTAGCGAGAACTATTGTGAATAGTCTTTCTTCATTCTGGCCTTTTCAGTTGACCGAAATCGTCAGTAAGCTTTTTTAAAATATCGCAAACTACCAACGCATTTAGCTTATGCAAATCTTTGCCTTCCTAATGGAAGCCATTTTTGAAAGTCTCCATAGCAATTATTAACACCAAACTTGAGGTCGTGCTATTATTGCGTGTATGCATTGTAAGAAACTCAGTGTCCATTGCTTATTTCTGTCCCTTCACACGAATCTGTGGTGGGAGCACTTACACTTGAGTTAATTTGCACGAGTGTCGGTTCCAAGTCATTCAGTGGTGCGCCTGCTGAGACTGCCGCAACTTTTTCCCTTTTCAAGTCCCATGCGTAATGGATAGCTGTTTTACTTATATACCGAGCTTTTTTCATAAAACAATTTTCTGTGATCTACTGCCTACAGTTAACCGGTCTTGAATATTCTATTACGCACTTAGGATGATCAAAGTTTCTACTGCGGAATTCATATTCTAGTATTCGGGGGAACTTTCACACTTGGTCATTGAATGCCAGGGAATGATGACGACCATCAACTTCCCAACCGTAAGCATCAAACCATATTGAAATTCTAGTGGGCAATGCATAATTGAAAAATATTTCTCAAGAGTGGATCATTATCAAGATGCCAAGCATACGAGCATGCATGAAATGGGTAAATTTTTGTGAGATCAATCTTTTCTTCATGCGTTGGATACAGGCGTCGAAGCTACCCCATCACTAGTTGCAACTAGTACGTATGGCATGCTTGACGAGTTAATAGCAGCCTTCGGTAGTGCCCTATTTTTGCATTCGAAAGCCAAGAAAGTAGCAAATAGGCACGCGCTCCAACATCCTATGGCCACAAAGTTTCCTTGCTACTCGATAGCCCACTCTTTCATCGGCGGTAGAAGGTAGATCAACGCCTTTTTCGAAGAATTTACAGAACGTAGCAACAGTTAGATGAAGTCGATCACGTCTCAGTCCCGTTCGAACATCGAACTTATCCCATAATGGCAATCAGTAGAACTTTCCCTCCTTTCGCACAATCTTTTCCATTTACATAAATGTACTATGCTAATTTTACATTGTACTGTAGGAAGGTAAAAATACCTCTGCTTATCTATTTGATTAGCCAGTCTCGACCACTTGCTTATTTTTAACTGCATTCGATTCCCATCTCTTTTGTTCCTGGCTCTTTTGTGTTGTCAAACTGTGGTGAGAGTGGTGTTTGTATTATTCTCCAATTTCCACTGGACACTCGTGTGAGTTCTTTTTGGCTTAGCCTACGCACACACGTCCGTGCGTACGTACATCCATCCCGGCTATCGATCGATCGCTCGCTCTCTCGCTTCCCCGCGATGCCAGCCTCAGTAGCGCCACCTTCCCACACCGCCACCCTAATACTGAACTCTCTCCCCATAACTTCATTCGCCCTCGTCCTATACCTCTGCTATGAGCCGGCAACAATTCTTTACCTAACCGCCTTCATCAATTTTGTTTTTCTTCAAAAAAAATCATCTTTTCTCTCGCATCATTGTCAACACATTTTGCCGTTGTTTTGTGTGTAGAATTGGCAAATCGCTTACAAATGTTTTTGTCGCACATCTAGGTGCGTCCACATACGCCATTCTTACCTTCATTTGCGCTAGGGACATGTGCATGTTTCCAGTCTCCACAATAAACCTGGATTTCGTGCTATATTCCCTCGCCTAGGCCATCACCTCCACTTGTCATTTGTACCGAAGTTTTAAATCAAAGTTTTCAGCGGTCGGTATCTACCTGTTTAATGCATCATTTGCTCGCATGTCTCACCGGAAAGTCAACCATGTTAAACTTGCCGTTCTTTCCTTTTCCCTTGCCATCCTTTGAGCCGCCGACACGTAAGAAAGTGCCAACGCACCGAGCCAGACCCGTGATGCAACATGGAGTGTCAGTTTACTCTGTGATGTATCACTTGTATGAAAGAAAAACTAGCAGTTTAACACACCGCTCCTTTTCCATTTTTCATGTACGAAGACAGTTTATTTAAGTTTTACACGTCTCTTTTAGGCTCTATTATGATCAGAAGGGTCTCCTAAGTGTCTCCGACTTTTGCCGAACCTCCGAGGCCGATTCGATCGATCGTTCGCTCTGGGCCATGCATAATCATGGTGAATGCATAAGCTTTAACCTAAAAGTTATGCGCATTCAACAGCTATTATGGTGCCTACGAGTAAGATCGACATGCTAGATGCGACCTAGACATCGGCTTTAAAAGATGGCAGAATGAGCTAATAAGCTTATGTGGCAATCACCCATCAGCTCTGTTAGCCGCACACGCAGCAAATCAGCGCAAGTACACACTTGCTTAGTTATACGTGTCTTCTGTTGAGCTCTATAATTAATATTTTCATGCTAAGCTATACCTTGTCACCTCTTTCTAGCATTATTACGTCCAACAATGTCGCAATGTTGAAACATGGCTGAAAGGTTTTTTGTTTCTTTAATAAATTTTTTCCTCTAGTTTCTCCCCCTCTGAGTCGGCAAAACGCGGCCTACTGCCTAGAACGATTAGGCGCAATCGCATGTCGCCTAATGCTTTCCGAGCTCTCCATTCTCTCCTCCTCGACTTCCAGTGATAGAACTGTCACCCGACAATGCCGTCCACCTCTCGGTTCCGCCGACAAGACCCTCAATTCACCGTCGCGCCACGTGGCCTGGAAGCGACCTGTTCAGGGAGTGAGGGAGATGTGCGATGTCTGCGAGACCACCATGTTCAACTCCCATTGGGTTTGTACTAAGTGTGGCTACTCAGTTTGCTCCGCTTGCTACTACGCCAAGACAGGCTCTCTTGCCAAAACCAAAGGCAGCCCCGATTCTCTGGGAGATGCTACTTCTGGTGTCACCCCTACGGCCCATGAAACTGTGATAGAAGAAGTGGGAGTCAAGAGTAGGATCCTTTCTACACACTGTCAAAACACCTTTTACGGAGTGGCGGTGTCTAAACAGTGTAGTCTTTTACTTTTTTCTTCAGATCTATCACCTGCGGTGGTCCAGCTGAGCTTCGAGGACTACTCAGTGCGTCAGCCGTGGTCCACATGTTCAGCCAGTCGACGACCCCATGATCCCAACAAGATGATGCTCACTGCTCTGCTACCCTTTGGCAGTCTGCACTGTTTGTGGCATCGTCTCCACAGAATTGTGCCACGTCTAGACTGTTCCTGCGCTTGCCCCTCAGCTGACCAATTGACATCTTCTGGAGCTCGAACCACAGCTAAGGATGTTGCTTCTCCAGCCTCCTCCACCGACACGTCGGCTGCCACCTCCCTTGATCTTCTTGCTGATCTCGCACTCAAGTCGACCACCTCGTCCGTCGGGTCTCTTGAAGATGGCGGCGGCGCCGAAGGGGAGATAGTGGACGACGAACGTCAAGATTTGAGCCAGAAGGCTGGCTCTTCGGGCGTGCTATACCTGAAAGACGGTGACTCGGCCAATCTCAAAGCCTTCCAGGTGGGTTTCATCTTACCCTTAAACTACGCTGGTGACTTTGAATGCTGGCATTAAAATTTTTCGGCTGTTCGACCTTTCGGAATCGACTTTTGTTACGCAAGTGTAAATACTGTAATTCATGACTTATTTTAAAAGTAACAACCCAACAGCTTCACACAGTTACCTGTGCAGTAGTTTTGGGGCATAACTATAGAGGCCACGATGAAAATCACTTAAGTACCTGAACATTAGTCCTCACTCAAAGCTATGCTGTGGATGTGTGACCAGTTCTTACATCATTTAGCACTTATGTTATCTTTTTCTGAATCATTGTGAGATGCGCCGGTCTTGCAGAGATGCTAGGCGGTAATGCGCAAGCTGATTAGTTAGACATTCATCGGCGCGCAATGCTCCCATGTTTGCAAAAGCTATGCTTGCGTAAAACCATCACTCAAGGTCAGACCTTTAGATGAGCAAAATTGCAATTAATTAAGGGACATGAACTTGCCTTAACTTTGTGGTGGAATTTTTGCGTGGACTAAGCGATATTTGATTGCGTGACAACTGTGCAATCGACAGTTTGTCTCCTCATTCTGATATTTACTGGTGCAGCTATACGGAGCCCAAACGCTAACAGCGATTATTAATAAGGAAATGTGTAATCGTCTTCCAGTTCGGTACTTAAATAGGGTAGCTCTATTGTTAATAACCGCGTTCTGGGTGTGTGCCCCTCTCTCAATCGCATACCGCTTTGTACACATCGATTGCCTTTTGATTAATGTGTGGCCCTCGATGCGGGCATACCAAGGAGCAGGCCCGCCTGCCTTGCGCTGCAAGGTTGGCGATGACTGTCCGTCTAGCACAGCGACGAACCTCATATGCCCGCACCCTAAGGAGCTTGAAAGATTGGAGCTACACGTTGCTACCGCCTTTCTTGCACTTGGGTGTGCAAGTACATTGCACGTCAGTGCATGTTTTAGTGATTTGCGACCTGACGAAGCTCCGTCCATGCCTTGCGTTGAGATGATTAAAGTACGCCTTTTCTGCAGACGATTGGGCGTCACTGTAACCACCCAGTTCTCGGCGCCGTTGCGTTCGTCGCGGATCCTTTTCCTTGTTTTTATGACGTGCTTTTTGAAAAGCGCATGTTTAAAAATCGCGTTCACGCATCAGTGCTGATGTAGTATCATATTGCAGGTGTGAGCGCACTCACCAACTACCCGCGTAACCAAATTACCGACCCTGAATTGAGCTCCCTCGAATTACCCGTAGGCAGTGTGCCCTTGGCACTGATTGCACAAGTCTTTTTAGTGGGTTTACTCATGTGCTCCTCATGCTGAAGTACTAATTACTTGAAGAGAAATACCACCGCAAGCCCCAGGAACTAATTACTCTTACCTGCCTTCTTCGCTCTTGGAGTTGTATTTTCCATTGTTCACTTACGTCACCATCTAGTAAGGCACGCATACCCAAACTCCTAACGAATGTTTAGTTTAAAAACTTCAAAGCATCGAGTCTGGAATTATAGTTGCAATTATTCGCTGTGTTTAGAGTGTGAAGACGTGGTTCAAAAATAGCTACTCGTAGCTGCATAATCATTTGCAGAGCAAGGGCAAAAAAACAACTGGGTGGCTTTGCCATCATATTTGCCTTGATGGTTACTACAAGACTTGGAGTTACCTCCCGAGGTCATGGACTTTGGTAAGGCAACTCTACGTCTGCTTACTAGGCCCCACTTTGGTCATCGTTGGTCATTTTGCTGAATGTGAGAGGTGATTTTACGGATCCCCACTACCATTATAGGTCGCCACTTTGTTTGCTACCTATTACAGTGGGGCTTGTGAATCAAGTGATGGCATTCAAATGTTGGGTCTTGATTGAATGTTGTGATTTCAAACTGGTCTCAGCAGCTGGCCATCGCGAGTCGACTCGACTCTTCAATGCCCACCTGCTTACCTATGCGAAGTCAGAGATTTGAGCTGCATAAGAGATAAGTTCGCTTGTGTTTTTTTACAACATGAACCGAGTGCGCCATCCATGCGATGAAAGTTTGGCATCTCGTATCGTAAGTGGGTCATACTTTCCGTTTAATTTTTACGATAGGCGCGGTGAAGGCTAGGCGTGTTGTTTGATTTTTTTTATTTTAATTTTAGCGGCACTGGGCCACTAACCAACCGGTGGTGATCTCCGGCTGCGGGAGGCACTTCAATGCTTCTCTGTGGACCGCAAAGTCGCTCAGTCGGGAAAATTCTTCTTCTGGAGCTGCCTCGCAAATCGTGCTCATTGATTGCGAAACTAACCTCATTGTTCCTCGAAATCCAATTCGAGCCTTCTGGGAGGCCTTCGACGTCCATCCTATCAACTCTAGTATGCTTCTTTTAATTGAATTCAATGTCTACTCTAATTGCTTTGATCAAATTTCAGGGACCGATAAATCTTTGAACATATCTATCGTAACTAAAGGGCAAAGAAAGGGGATTTAAGATAGGGATAGTTTTTGGTCCTCAATACAAAGTTATCAAAGCTATGCTTAGCTTGCTAAGGTTCTACACACGTTACATTTAACATTTGAATGAAACATCAGGTACTTTGAAGCCCATTCGTAGCTCATCAATTATGCTACAAATGAGCTTATTATCATTGTGGACCTTGTGTTTGCAGTATGTATTCTATTGACAATATTCTGTGCTCACGGATTTGTTCTCGGTCATTATTGACCTAGAATCCACGTCATTAAAGGCGTCGTTTCTTTTGTCCCCGCTCTCCTTTGTTGTTGTTCTGATCCCGCTGTTTGTGGTCAATTCTGCTACTGCTACTGCTGCTACAAGACCGCCGTATGCAAGCCTACGCCTTGCTTTGCACGGAAGAAGAATGCCAGAAAAAAAAAACTACTTAATGCTGCGGATGTCCTTGTTCACAGAATTACTGCAAGGTAGACGTTCACTAACAACCGCCGCATCCTGTGGTAACTTCTTTAAAATTCCTAAAGGAGAGACGCTTACAGAATTATTTGTCCCTTCCTCGATCTGTGTCAAAACTTAATCTTCCAGAAGTGAAGGATACGACATCAGTTGCACTAGAAGGTGTTTTTAAAACACTGGAAACTAGGATCAGCATCACGTATTATTGACTTTCGCCTTACGCAAATTTCATGTACATTCTATTAATGTTGCGGTGTTGTCTTTACTCTAATGCGCTTGTAGAGCGTACCTCATCGACGAAGGAAACCACTAGGCCGCTGCAACATTTGAAGATTCGAGAGTGGCCCCCTTTGAGTGATCTTGCGGAGGCCCACCCTGATAGATACGCGGATTTTACTGAGCACTTGCCTTTGCCAGAGTACACCCACCGGGAGGGTCAGCTCAATCTGGCCGCCCGTCTTCCCTCTTTCTTTGTGCGCCCTGACCTCGGACCTCGACTCCACATCGCCCAGGACCTCACCTCTCAGCCCAAGGCGAGCGTAATTCTCTCGACTTACCTTGTTAAGTGACACTAGATCTCTGAGTCAAATCAGCGTTACCCAACGCTTGTGCCTAGCGTTATTTCTGAAGATTATAAAAAGGCGCAGGGTATCTGAAAATGGCTTCACTGCCATTGTGTAAAACCAACGATGATGGCGAAGAGTATAAGCAAGTGTAAATCGTTACAGACAAGTAAACAACTAAAACGAACGCTGTAGTAATTTGTGGTCGGTTTGAGCGTCAGTTTTCAAGCTCTTACGATCCTTATTCTGTTTTAGTCGATCAAGAGTAGGCGAGAAAAGGAAGCGGGGATCAGGAATTGGTGAAACAAATTTTGTGAATCAACATCCATGATTTGGTGTTGAATGAAGGGTGCAATGTAAAGTGGCTTTACGGAGCCTTTATGCACATGCTTCATCCCCCGTTCCCCAATAGGTCATTGTCTGCTTCTTCAAGCATCGCTCTATTGTCGGTTATTATTAGAGAGCTCGCGACTTGAATGACTACCGAATTTCCATGCGGTTTTGGTAGACTTTTGCTTTAATTGTCTACGGATATGACCACTCATAGCAGCTACATTTTCATCTAGTCCTTGTAATCACTATTGCTGTACTTTTCTACTGGATCAGTTTACCCCTGCCATTCACTTTGGCATCCCCGTCATCCCTAAAGTTGTTGAAAGGCAGACCCTACATAGGAGCTAGGATGTTAATGAGCGTTGCCTAATGTCACCGGGGCGGGGCTTGAAGTAGCGAAGACTAGAAAGATTTGATCACTAAAGCATATAAATGAACTGAAAAGCGGTGTGTCACAATGATGCTTGCAAAAGCAACTTCTTCTGTTCCATTCAAAAATACGTATTTCTACCTTCTTATTTGTTTTGCATTTATTTCAGATTCATCTGTATAAGTAGTCTTGAGTTGCTTTAGCGAGTTTTGAGGAGGTGGCGCCATCCAGGATAATGAATGGGCGTGGTTGCTATACCCCAATCCACCCTCTTTCACGTCACGCATTAAATGCACGGTTGACGCATGATGCGCATTTAGGCAGAAACACGGGAGTGAAGTTTATTTTGCTGTCAAAACTAGTTTCATTTTTTATGATTGCAGTCGCTATCAGGGCTCCCGGCTCTGAAGCGCCCTCCGAGCCCACAACCATGACATCAAATCGCCCATCTTCTCATTCACTCATCACCTCCCCTTGAGAACATCCTAGTTAATGTCATCGTTATGGATGCCATGTTGCTCTGTTAGCCCACAGATTACCTTCTTGCAGACGTCCAAATTCGCCGATAGCTGTTTCTATCTCCAATTTCTGGTTCACCCAGGCTACTCCCACTTATGCTCGTCAATCTAAATTAAACAGACAGAGGGGTGATTGGTTCAACAGACTAAAGCTGTTTTCCAAATGTTTTAATAAGCATTTTTCCTCTAATCTTGCCTTTAATTAGGAACTCCGCTGACTTAATAAAATATTTTAATGAGGAAACGGTTAAGGGGTCACTCAATGAATCCTTAGGTTTTTTGCTAATCAATTGTTTATGCGTATGCCTAATCAGTAACGCAGCTTGATGAGCCATTTATCATTGCAGATTGGTACGATGAATCTGCGAGTGGATGTGACGGACGTAATCAATATATTGATGAATGCAAGTCGGCAGGTGGAACAGACTCCGCCAAAGAGCGGAGAGGGTCAGCTGCGAGCCTTCCTGCGTACTGCCGGTGTTGATCTTGCCGAGATCTTCTTCACCAAAGGGCACATCAACGCGTCATCGGCCCGGGGTAGGGCGGTTCCCTCTTCCTTTTGATGATTTAAGAATAAATTGGTGGTTATTGGCGCGTTTTATCACGCTGGATCACTCCCGAGCTCTGTACCTTTTGGTTCTAGACTTATTTAGATGAATTTAAAAATTGTCATATTTGCATGCTTTGGCCTTAGCTGGAACGACATTTTAATATGCTATAAATATAGTCCTTTCCCGACCATAGTGGATAGCTTTGCGGCAGTCAATTGTCGCGGCTAGCTAACTTGGTCCCATGATGCTTGCAACCTTCTTTAGAGTGTCTGTTATTGTTGACAAGTAGGGAATATGCAGGATATTCATCTTTGACTTTGGGTCTTATTTCGTTGCTTTGACATTTAATCATGGCTTTTGAAAAGTAGTAATATTTTTCTCTTGCATTTACTGTGCTTCAAGTGCGCGTTGAAGATTGCGAAGGTCTATATTAAAAAGGATCAACCCATTCTACAGCATGGCGGTAAATGAAACTTTATGCCAAATCCCAAATCCCGATAGTCTTTTCCCTTTTAAACTTATTAGTTTTGCATTGATTAGAAACGCCAAGATTATCTTCATGTCAATCGAATTCGTTATATCCGCATTAGAATGCGAGTGTGTATATGAGCACACGGAGTTGGCTGTCGAGCAGGTCACCGGACTCGCGAGCAAAATTAATTGAATGGAACCCAACAACACTATGTGCACTAAATCGTCGATAGAAGATAATTTGTACTGTCAATGGTGCGTGCCAAGTTCTCGGATCTGTTGACTCTTCCCTTTTGTCGATTGCAGGACTTCCTGGGGCAATGTGGCACATTTTTAGGCCTTGCGATACGCCGATGTTGCGAGACTATCTAACCAAAGTTGATAAGCTTTCATCCAGTCCCTTATATCGGGGAAATGACACAGGTTCTACGAAGAGCGCATCTGTTGGTGGTGCCCATGGCAATGCTATGGGTGAT
The DNA here is from genome assembly GCA_023968675.1 of Taenia pisiformis. NCBI lineage: Eukaryota > Metazoa > Platyhelminthes > Cestoda > Cyclophyllidea > Taeniidae > Taenia > Taenia pisiformis. The sequence goes on along the minus strand of CM043733.1, from coordinate 15,718,820 downwards.
GTCATCCACGACCAAAGGATTTATCTCTCCAAGGAACAGCTGGAAGACCTGAAGATGGAGACTGGAATCAAACCTTATACTGTTCTTCAGTTTCCTGGCGATGCAGTCTTAATACCTTCCGGATCTGTTCACCAGGTGAGAACATTCGAGTGCGCAGAAGTACATCCAACATTGTTGCATTAAAATCAAGTCTGCCCAGTTCTCTGGTGAAATTACCGTCTTCATTCGTCTAAATTGCACATATATGCTCTTGTTGCACTAGCTATGCGATATTTTGCGTTATTAACAACATCTCACTGGAAAGGTTTAGCAATTTAAACCAGGAAACCTATCATCATCAAAACTAAGATCTGCATGTGGATATCGGCAAGTTGCTAACATCCATTAAGGCCAACATTGAATCCTCGGAGAGCATGAGGTTACTGTTTCATATTCGAAGTGGACATATTTTCGTTCTTTGAAAAAATTTTCGCCAAATTGAAAGCCCCTTATAAATATACTGTTGCTTTCGGTTTCGATTACACTGCTGACGACATCCTTAGATTCCTTTCTTGTATGTTTTTACCCTCCTAATTTGATGGAAAAGGATGTGATCCTTCACACCTTACTGCCCCCACTCATGTTGTGCTTTTTCATTTTGGCCATGAGGCTGTTTTACCACCACACTATCGGCTCTTACGATGTAACGGTAATAACTAGTGTACATGCTCAACGCTCCGCCTTCGTGATATTTTGGCACAAATGTAACACTTTGCAGAGCAATTAACATGCAAATTGATTTTTGCCTGAGGAAGCAAGTGAACCTGCATGTATCACTGTTTCGGAGGAGATTGTTTATCGTTCACGATCTCAAATTCTCTTGCGAATGGCTAATTGCGACCAAGTCCAATTTCTAATACAAGGAGACGAGGCAGTCCTCGCACCATCAGTAATGTTTCGTACGTTGAGTTATTGTCCGAATATTCCGTAAAGTAAAGGCATAAGGAACACCACAAACCATGCAATGTGACGCTAAATTAGGAATTCTGCCTCGAGTTCTTTAACACCAGCAGCACATCAAGAATCACTCGTACCTCCGCTGTTAAGCGCTTCCAAACGCTTTTACTGGGCTCAGCTGCACTTATTCTACACTCCGGTTATGGCTTAGTAAGAACCATGAACCACATCGAGTTTGGCCTTCCTTGTGTCCGAGATTTCATTGAACGAGTGGCTCTAGGAGCCCTTGGCCCATTGTCTGCAATCGATCGAAAGTGAATTTATAAACAACCAATTCTTTCAGAGGTTTATTAGCGCTAATCACTTTTAGCTCCCCAAAATATCATTTCACCTTGCTAAGTCAAACTGTGTGGTTAAGTAATCTCACAATGAAACACTCCATTCATACCCATACCTACCTCCTCTTCCAAACTTGCCTGGTGGCATCGGCAAAAGGCTTGAATTAGGGATAATTGAGTGCGGCTGACAAGTTCACCTGCCGATTGGTACTGCAATGGGCAACGAAATTGTCCGTGCTCATACGCGCCCGCTCTAAGCAATTTCGCTGCGGAATCCCTTTGTGAATGTGATCCAAGGTGTGCTGTCGTACGAGTGCGTCATTTACTTTAGTCCCTGTGTTTATGTTTAATGTTACAAGCGGAACTGGGTTACCGAATGTGTAGGAGGATCAACATCACACGGTGCACTAAAAGTTCTCATGTCGGAATTGATCTCAGTGTGCGAGCGTTGGATGGGTACTCTTCATAGTCAATGACTATATTAAGTGATGCTTTTTAATGCTTGTGACCAGTTTGAAAAAATTGTGTTTTTTATATAGCAACCAAATGAAACAATGACTAGATTATAAACCTTATGGTGAGTTTATTGGCAAGGTATTCTCTGTAAATCTTATCGACGCCTAGCAGTCAATAAAGCACGAAGCTTGTTAACTATCGGGAATAGGCATTTTCTCTACGTGTAAATGGATCAGTGGTGCAGTGATCCGTTTCAGCGATCAGTTAAAAACAGATTAGAGAATCGGGATCTATTGTAGTCAATGCGGGTGTCTGGAGTGCAGTAATGTGGAAAACCTCATGAACAAATAGACTTCTCAATGTCGAAATGGCCCCAAGGAATTTTACTGCAATTGGACCGCCATCAGCCATTGTGAAGGCCTGTAGCAGCATCAACAATCGGCTGCGCAACTACTATCCGTAAACCAATAAGGAGACACTCTAATGGACATGTGGTAGTAGCCAACCCGATCTAGTTAATGAGGCATAACGTATTTCCTATTTGGGACATTAAAGTTCAACAAGTAGAACTTTTTAAAAGGATTTTTGACATGCACAATTAGAAGCAGGCCTTGGGTTCAATTTTTTTATTGTTAGATCTTTTAAGCCACAGTCACATGAGCAAGCCATTTTTGCTGCCTCTCTTTTGAAGGTACGGAATTTGGCAAATTGTATCAACGTCTCCTCTGACTTCATATCACCTGAGCATGTACCCCAATGCTTGGAGTTGACAGAGGAATTTCGCCGATTGCCGCGGAATCACCCCAGCCATGAGGACAAACTGCAGGTGAAGAACATGATCTACCACACTGTTAAGGACGCACTTTCGACGGTTCTCAAGACGAACACTGCTGCCGCTTCAAACCACCGCCACCCTTCCCCCCCAACGGTCACCCCTTAGCCCTCCGATCACCAACGCTCCATGTAAATTAAGAGACCCTACCCCACCCCAACTCGACCCACTTTAGCGCGCATTGTGATGTCATTCATTTAAAGACCTCCCACACATACCACCACTAATGACACGATCGCCAACGAGAGAAGAATGACAAATGTTGCGGACATTTTTTATGCCCTTAATCATTCCGTTCGGTGTGTGCACACACACATGCACCCTTATATACATACACAAACACACCCAGACAGACTGACGAATAGCGCTGTTGCCTAAGTAATGTGTACATACGCCTACCTAGCGCCCGACATAGAGAGAGAGCAGCTCGTTTATGTGCGTGACACGCCATTTACAGCTACTACCGCAATGACAACGCTAACAGTGAGCCTTTTAGAACTGGAAGGAAATACATGTTTAAATCGTCCTTGCCGTCCTTTCTCCTCTCCCCTCATGGTACTGGGACTGATGGCACCCTCTGCTCAAGTTCATGTTGATGAGGATTGAGTGCCAGATGCCGGGATCATGTCGATACCCCTTAGAATGTTTTGAACTGTAGCATTGGCTGTCTATTGGGAGTTAGCTTAGCAAGATTTGTGAAAGTCGCAAGTGAGGGAGGTATGTTGACTTGTGTTTTCTGACAGCCAATTTAGATCTTAAAATGCACCATTTTAGTTTACACCCAGTTATCGGATGACTGTCTCATTGTTGCCAAAGCTTCATAGGGGGATCAAGCCTGAAGCCACACTTCCTCCCTCCACTGAACAAATGTATTCAGTCCTTTATTTTACCTTCTTTCGTCTTCAAGGGATTCTCGGGACGCTACGACTTTTGCCGACTATAGCAAGAGGCACAGCATTACTTTTTTTGATTGAAATAGAATCAAATCCTTGGTTTACCTAAAGGCTGACCGTCTCTTGGACGAATCGCTCTCATCGTTGAAGATTGTTATTGTAGCACTCCTAGACTTCCATGAGGATGAAAATAATACTTGGGAAGCATACATATACTTACATGGCCTAGAGGCTAGACCACTTATAGAACTTATCGTGCCAGAGAGCCTAAATGGCTCCTTTATTAAGACCTGGGTTCGAATTAATAACAAATGGTTTACATAGTTTTCCATCTCTCCCCAACTCGACCTTCCTGCATCATCTATCATAACATGATTCGCACTTCCCTTTCTATTTCTCCTTTCCCCCATTTTCTCACATCAGAGCTAGTGAAAAAGCAGAAAATGCATCGTGTGTTCACAACATTGATAGTTGCATACAGGTGGGTTGCGGCAACAGCCACCATCAGTTCTTTTGGTAATTGCATTCCTGCAGACCACAGAGTTGGGGAAGGCAGACATAATTATTGGTTTTTCTGTTAGAAATTGTCCCCGAATCTCCCATACGCAGTAACATGAATTTCTTCCATTGCACCACGGCTTATCACTTAACAGTAGAGGTCAGAATACCTTTTATGATTGATATTTATGTTCTTTGTCACATAGTTGAAGACAAATGAAAACTGTACTCGGGCAGGAGAGATTGGTTTTAGTGGCGTGGTCCAGATACTAGTTCATATGGGGACGATACAATGGCGAAGTCTCGAAATGAGTCCTTCACCAAAACGAAGAATCGAAAAACTAAATATTGTATTCGTATTAGTCAGAGCACTTGCCGATGCAAGACGATTCGATTGCATAGCTATTATGCACATGCGAATTGCCACCAGCTACGCTGGCAATCCATAAGTCCTGAAATCTTCTCACACGACAGTGTAAATTTTTTCTTCCCTTCACCCTAGTTATACCAACAGCGTTTTCCATAGGGATCTTTAATTATAATACACGGTGATAGGATTATAATGACTGCAAAAAGATTGGAAATTCAATTTAAATTATTATTGTAGAACACTGAGCAATAAACTAGAGACCATGGAATGCCTTTGCGTAAGTTCTGCTTAAGAACACTTAATTTACCATAGTATGTTTGCCAAATGGGCTGCCCTTTTGGCTGCTCTAAAGGTTCATTTTTTTTGCACATCAAATATATAAATTCTGCCTATGTATTATGCATTTCTACAACATAAGGGAAGTCTCATGGCTCTATAGCAGAGTTATTGGGTAAAAATAGACAAATGGTAAATTAAGTTGAGGCGGTTTTGACTCTTTCTTCAAAAAAAAGGGTTTCGCAGGGTGTGATATGCTGTGGAAGATGAAAATGTCAACTGACGACCGTCAATCGTAGTCCTTCAAGATACTGAACCGAAATTAGCTGCCATAAAACTAACATTTTGTCGATCTGCCTGCAATTTCTTCCATTATCCGATATCTTTGACTGCTCAAGCATACTCTGCACGCTTGGAACCAATTCGTAAAATACATTTTCCTGTAATTACCAACAAATTTCCACTAAGAACTGAACATTGGCGTATGCGTTCACTGGTAACATATGGGTGGTGGTCAGTTGCATGTGCCTATGTTCAAGAACAAGTTAAAGCAACATACACAGCATGGGGACCATTGTATCGAAATCAAACACAATGGAATGTAGACAAGTGTGACCCTCCGTCGCAACACCAACGGCTTCCAATAATGACTTTGATAGGGAAGCAAGCTCTAAGGGTAAGTTGGGCATTTTGATGGCCAACTTCCACTATGCTCTATAATCATATCCTAAATGCTTTGCTAATTCAAACTAAAGTTAATTTTCACTTTGTTGCCAATCCTGGCAAACCAATCGAGAGTTGCTACTCAGCTGCGCTGTTGGATGGTGGTTTTATTTTCATCGCTGCGTACTTAACGATAACTGCGAAGACATGTCCTTTTGTGACAGCTACTGACGTAGTGATCCTATCCTTGATTGTCTGTGATTAGTAAGAAATCCTCCAAGTATTAGTGTCTCCGTACTTCTCAACGGGCATTGAATTTCTCGTGATACGTTTCTGCGCGCAAAAAACACAATGACAAAATACTACGCTTTTTAATTAGCTTTGTGGTAGAGGGTGATTGACAGAAGAGCGCTCCCCACTGTATTGGTCTGCCAGGCCTGAACGTACAATAATGAGATGTTTAGTCGAGTAAATGCTCATGATTTGGTGGTTGCGGGAAGACAGTTTCCATCTAGGCTGACGCGCTACGCATTACCCGTCTCAATCTGCACTTAGTGAGCTCGGCAGAATAAAACGTCTCGCACAAATGATAATGACGTACATGTACTGCGTCTTAAGCGTTTGAATCGGACGGCCAACTAGGCTAAACACAATGAAGCGATTATTATCATTTTGTATAGGGCTCTCACATAGCTTTTCAAGGTGGTGCATGAAGCATTGAAGAAAAACTGCCCCCCGAAGTCTGCAGGATGGATTGTCTGGAGGTCAGGCAAAAAGGATACTTGATATAAAGCTCCATATTACTATATCACTTATCTGCTGATCGTGATTGATGTAGAAGCATATGTGCTGCCCACTATTAGGTTTTCATACATCACAGAGAAGTCAGAACAGACTCCATAAATGCGTAGCCCATAATTCTTTGCTTTAACCGTCTGCTCATGATAAGACAATGCGATGGATGTCACGTGTTGTTTTGGCTAATTGCAGATTCGGGATTTATAAGCTAGGCTATGGGAAACTTATTTATAGCACTGGACGATTATCCCGCAGGTTAGGCCTGCGCTCCTGATGAGATGCGACACCTCGCGTCAGCTATTATGCGGCAAGATCAAAGCGGCCCACTGTTTCTTCATTCTGAGTGAATTCATAAAGACGTCTCTCCTCTAAGTTCACTTCCTATTTTATGGCGAAATTGGTCATTCGATCGTGAAACGAAAACGTGGTGCTTTACTGATTTATCTGCAGTTAACTTTATCTTAAATAGGCTGCTTAGCCAAACTAATAAAACTTCGGTTTTTGAAAAATAGCCAAAATCTAGACTTTAAAGGCGTACAGGCGGCTTTCGTGTTCGATTTAAAATGGCATCACTTAATCAAAATGATGTTATTTTTGTTTGGACCAAATCATCAAAATATGTTTACATAGCATCTAGTTTGGTCTGTTCCGCATTAGGCATTGTCCAGGCGTATTTTATAGCCCTTGAAGCCTTAAATGATACAATACTAGTGCTGCAAAATCAAATTAAAGGAAAAAAACACATACATGATCAGTTAGTAGTAGATGTTTGTTTTGGGTCAACATAGGCACACAGGCTGTCTCTCTCCCAAATCCTTCTGTTGGTTTACAATAAGTCTCCATTCAGACTGGTGTGTCCTTCAAGAATGCCTGGGAGGATACGACTGTAAGTGCAGATTAGCTGAACTGTTTTTTTGCACATAAATTAAGTGCCAATTTCGCATGTAAGCATGTGATTACCTTGGTTTTGTTTCTCTCCCTCCCAATCCATAAAATCTGCCAATGTTGGCAGCACCACAATTGATGTAAAAGACCAAAGTAGAGCACTTAGAATTTCATTTGCCGCCAAGATGTAATGCGGTCAAATAATTACTATTCAGCCACCACCCTGCCTTAGAGTCTGGTAAAGCGGGTTGTTTGGGACCACGCATTCCTGCAACTAGGATATGCTTCCTTTCCCGCTGCAGCCAAAATTGACCATGTCTAAGCATTACCCTAATGACAGGGCTTGTAAGCTAACTAGTTCGTGAACGTGATTATTCCGCAAACTACACTTAATTTTGGTCAGATGTTTCATGCTTAATAAAGTGTCCTACCTTTGGTTAAAATTTGAATGAAAGCATGCACAAGCAAATGGAATTCCCTTCGAAATTCGCTTCTTATCAAAGGTAAAGGAATAAGTGGCCGTAATTTTTTTCACAAAAAACGCTGTCTCACTTGTGGCATCACTTTTATTTACGACATTGGTCGAAGGAGTTTCCGGTACAACGGAAGCACGAGGAGCCAGAGAGTTGACAACGACTTATCACTGTTGGAGTTGTCAAATAATTGTTTTGATGCAACTTGGGGCATCAACACAGCCCTGCATTTCAACTACTTCGTCCAACGCACATGCTGTGTTTTTGATTTGCAACGAATGAATTAAACCAACATGGGTAGGAGGTAAATGCTTGTGGTTATAAAGTTCCTTTGCCATAGCATTCAGCACAGTGATACTATGCTCAAGAAAAGATGAAAATGAACTTGGATGTTCATTGGCCAGTAATCGATTAACATCAGTTAAAGCCCAAATAGGTATCCGTTTTTGGTTTTCAAGTGGTTTCCTTCACAGTGTTTGAAATTCACCTCTCAGACTTAAAATCAGTTGAAATAATCGGTACTGTGAAGACTGAACTTCTTTTAGATAATTGAGCCACACTCGCATCGCGGTGACTGGAGAGCTACGTAAAGCTTATTTGCATTAACATCGACCGCGCCGCACATTTGCAATTCTGATCGCTTCAAATTTCAACAAATGAAGTTAGTTCTACTAAAGGGACTGGTCTCTCAGTCACTAACCCACTTGTAATGGTCGTTAAAAGCATAAGAATTACAAGGCTCACATCATCGTTTACTAACTATTGCTTGAAATTGAAAGATATTTATTGAGGTTCTGGTTAAAATGTGGCTGTAAATAAAACAAATTTCACAAATTCCATATCAAAGCAGTGGAAGTATGCACATTAGGCTTGACCGTGACAAAAGTAACTTCATTTTATTTTACATTTGAAAACTAATTTACGTTGGTCCCTGTGTCTACGGTTGTAGGTTTAGTACCGCAGCAGTCCGTCCGTGGCAAATAGTCCCACTATTTGCGTAAGACAGTGATGATGATAAAGCGTCACATGCGTCAGCTTGATATGCAAGAGCTTCGGAGGAGCAAATTAATGTTGAAGGTGAGCAAGAGCGACATAAGGAGACAGTTACCATGATTAACTTTGCTGGTTACTAGCCCTCAATATCACAAAGGATTTATGAAAACACGTTTCCCCGCAAGAGGGCGATTTCAGTTCAAGGTAAAGCTAATTTGAATTATAATAAAAAATAACAATTATCGAGAGATCTTCAACGCACACGTAAAGATGCATGAATCAAAGGATCGGGCAATCGCTCCCCCAACGGCCTTAGCAGTTTCGAGGATAGCTGGGCGACTGTTAGGTAGTAAGATGAATTAAATGTGATTATTAACTCATAGGAACCATTGAGCTTTGTAGCCAGTGTTCTTATGAGCAGTGTTTGGCAAATTAGGCGCCTTAATTGCAAAGCATCACCTTTGAAGCAGAATAAGCCAGTGAATTCCCTTCTTCAATGCATATTTTGAAAAGACTGATTTTCTGATTAGCCAAAACAGACGACGTGGATCGCTGAAGTTTTGGTGCAGTATTATTTTGCTCTAGTGGGAACCTACTTACCGATATTTTTGCCACCAACTGCGTTTCTAGGTCAGGAGCAACAATTATTTGAAAGCAGGGTCAAATGTGCCGTTTTAGAACACGGAGCTAATGTAAAGCTTGGATAGTTGATAAGTATTCATATATGCCGACGACTTGGTTCCTGTTTGTCGTATTATTGCATTGACGACATAAAAATTTAGCAGCATCTAAGACGTAAAAGCCTTAGGATTAAGTAATAATAAATCCACTTTTAAAATTTGCCTTCGAAAATAGTGCTTAGGGCGGAATAGGGATATTCTTGGTGGCGGAATTCGCCTTGGGTTCAAAATTAAGTTTATCACTCATAAAGCTATCAAAACTTTACCATGCGCATCCCATGCTTATTTGTTAATTGAGAGAGTTGAGGTAGGCTGTTAAGTTTAGCCGGTTGCATATCTTTAAGGCGGAGGAAATTAAGTCTACTGGCAAACGCAAGTAAGCATTAAGTCACTGTCAACACGGCTATGCCTTAAATGGCAGGTCATGCGCTGTCTACGAGTCGAATACTGAACGAAATTCGCTTAAAAATTAAAATAGGATTGATTCCAGACAATACCGATGTTTCGCCTAAACAACTGATTACGAAGGTGGAATTATTGCCATTTTCATTTAAATTCGCCTTGAGTTATACCTTCCAGTGAACCTAAGTTGTGAGGATCACTCGCATAATGAACCCGATTTCGCATAAATGCGAGTGTAGCGCCCCGAGCATCCCTAAAAGAAGGAGAGAAGGCCAGGTGTAGGTCAGAATACGTGTATTCTAGACGGAAAGTATGGGAACTGCTGGCATGGCCGTCAAGCCAGCCCACGCAGCACGTTCAAGGTGGCCGCCACTAATATGTCCGACCGACCAACAGCCCAAACAAACAATACGCTACAGCGAGTCTATTCCGAAGGTAAATTGGAATCGGTTTTAACTGGTGTTTAATGAGCGAGTTAATAGGTAGGCGTTCCTTTCAAAGCCTTCTGCTATGGATTTGCTTTCCGGCAGCCCGTGTGAGATCTTGAGGCAAATAATTGGGATAACATCAAAGGCATTTTTTTTAATCTGCTGAAATTACTCTTATGCAAGATGCTTGGAACGCCCACTTTTTGCGGTTGACTCTCTGTCACCAGATGGATTTCATGTTTAGCCTAGTCATTTGCAAACCATTTAATGCTTTTCCTCCACTAAACTTGTAAGTCTTTCTCTGAGAAGCGACCTTTGCATTTTCCATAGTCTTTGTTAAGATCCCTTGCGAATGCGCCAACCGATCCACCGGTTAAGGTAAAAAAATATTAGTAAATGGGAGAGTTGGATGCTGGAATTTAGTAAATTAGAGATTATTTTCAGCCTTGTGGCTTCAGCTGAGTCAGTGTTTACCTAGGCAAACTCTCGATTCCGCCTGCTTTGAAATGAAAACACGGATTTAAGTAATCCCTTAAAAACATGTCACTTAAATGCTCATGCATTATTTAGAATTAAGGAAAACACCGAGATGTTGTTATTTGGATAAGCCTAGGGGGTTGGGCCTTAGATTATTTGATGAGCATGACCTTAATGACTTGACTCTATGCCTATTGTGTATTATATCGCCGTCATTTCCTACCGGTCTCGCTATAGCTCCAAAATGTTTTTTTTGCAAGTCAGCTGCAAACGGTAGTGAGCACGCGGTGATTTTTAGCGCACGGAAGATTATCCGCCACTATAATAATTTCACTAATCCCTTGGCTGCAGCACAGCCTCTACCAATTGAGATGTCCACATGAGATCAGTGGGAGTCTTTGTGCTGTCGATTTTCAGTGTTTTAAACAAAATATGCGGGTCTTCGCTCGTCAATGCTTTATGGCCTTTTATACATTCCTTTTTGTCTCCCACACACTCCCACCATGGAATGAAATGCTTTAAAAACTCTTCAGTGTTACTAATACAATATATAAGTTGCATAATAGCGATTCGTTGACATAATATTACAATTATAATATGCTTTGGAGCAACCAGTGTCCAGTTAGGTGTTCGAATTTGTACAAGACTCCAACATTATTCAAAAAACCCGCGTTATTTCGCTACAGCAATTGAATGACTAATGATATCTCTACGTTTGTGAACTGCGGTCTGGTAACCAAATGCCTATTTTCGCTTCACCGCAATTCACTTCACTGCAGAGTTTGGAATTTGAAAATCATTTGGAAGAAGTTGGCGAAGAACATGCTTCGCTAAAATCCTTAAGGTGTTTTTTACACAGCAACAGCAGTCAGCAAAAATGAGCCCAAACAGCTATCAATCAGTCGTATAGGCATATGAAACTTTCTACTCACCGAGGCAACAAAATATTCCTAATCCGCTTGATTCAATCTAATGCTCGGATTCGGAATTTTTCTTAAAGGTAATAATTCCAAATTAGGAAAGTGTTGGTGAGGGAAGCGCTTCTGCATTAAAGAGAATTCTTTGGGAAGCTCCAGTAAATGAATGCTAGTTCAACTCTTATACTTAAAAGGAGAGGTCATTCATAGTCTCCCCCTCTGTTGTTCATCCAGCTTAAATGAAATATCATGTTTCAATTATGCCATTGATGGGCTAGGGAACTTCAGCATTCAACTTATTAAGTGAATTTCCACCGAATAAAATCAAACTTTTGTGTGTATTCCAGCAAACATAAAGCAGTTTATTTTTGTAAATGCTTCCTTGCCTGTTTGTTAATTTGTAGATACGATTAAGGCATGTAGCACTTCACATGTAATGCAGCTAAGTAAAAATTTCTAAGAAATTCAGCGTAATTTCTATCTGCTGCTTTTAGACTTCAGGACGCAAATATGAGTTTCACCATTTAGACAATTCGTTTATTGATTTCTACGATTATTCCATTGCATGCATGTGACGGGTGTTACCTTTATTATTCGAATTCTAACCGCAATATAATTGGCTTAAATCAAGTAATAATTTCAAAATATGTATGATCGTACCTCTTAAAAAGTACCACAAGATGGCACTGCTCAAATGAAAGCCATGTGATTTTGTGTTTGAAACCATTCTGCCCCCTCCTCTGGCGGTGGAGCGCCCAAGGCCATACAAGAAAATTGTGTCGATTTTGTGAGACAGGGGCTGCTTCACCATTAGTCGGACAAGGATTTGTGCATGTGTAGCGTCTGCACCCTTGTAAATTAGTGGTCCCATCTGGCGGATGTGTAGGTGTATGATCACAGAGTGATTCACAATGCCCAATTCTGACACCTAACTCACTGTAGTCTTAACTTTAGGCCCGGTGGGGTACAACTGTCATCCAATAAATTATCGGACTGACATCAAAACCTGCATAATTGGGATGTATGGTCCTGCCTGTAGACCAACTGACTACCTGCTTTGCAAGTTTTGTGATAGATATTTGTATGCATGTCGAATTTGGTTACCTAGAAACCCCAGTCGGATATCTGCGTTTAGGAAATGTAAAGTCGACATCTCCAACTTTTCCATCAATAGAAAACTTAAGAGATAGGTTTGTAGGTAATAAAAGAACGCCGCGCTGTACCGAACTTATGATCTCATGCAAAAGTTATTCGAACAAAAGTATATCAAATGGAAGGGGATTGGGGTTGCTGGCACGACCCAAATGCATGGCAATATGGTCACTCGGGTATAAGAATCGAACCCGTCAGCCTATCAAGCAAAGCGTTGCAAAATGCTTCCTAATAAACATCAAAATTGAAATTAAAATGCATAATTAACCTTACGATACATTCCTGTTGCTAGTGGAATGGGAAACTAGCCACAATTCGAAAATCGGGTTTTGGTCTTATCGTGCATTTTCGGGCAAGGCGAGGAGGAGTGGCGATTATTTACTTTTGTCTGAGATGACAAGATTGATTTTGACCTACACCCCTCATGACTACGTGCCCTGGTGGCACGCGGCACTAATAAAAACAGGACTAATTTCGCCATGTTGATTTTTCTTAATGACTCCAACCGATTCGAGGTCCTGGTCTGCTGCCACTACCTTGACATCCTGGCCCCCCCATTTTGGTTCCATCTGGAAGGTATGCACTAAAAAACTCTAATTTAACTCTCCATCTGCTCCTGGACCCAAACTTTATGAGGCTGTCTGGCGAACACCGTAGTGACGCATCGCTAGCATCGCCTAAGAAGCATGTGAGCCTTAATTTTAATCACGCTGCATCCAATTCATCACGCCTTCAAGTTTATACTGATTATTTAATTACAGTCTCCATCAACTAACGTATTACCTAGCTGATGGGGATCGGTAAAAATCAAACATGCATTTTACGCATTCTGAGTCATCAAAAGCGGGGTTGTTACAATGGCTCAGGAGGGTCATCATTTCCACACGTAATTGATGATGAGAAGTTTAAGACATGTTAACTCCTTTCAGCTTTGCCATCTTTACAACTTCGTTATTTGACTTAAAAATCCAGCACTTGGTGTGATGATTAGTGCCAATTCTGCAGAATAAATACTCTGAATGTAAGCCTTTTTTGTTCCGCACTTAGTGGACCATGGCATATCAGCATCTTCATCTGAAAAATACTTAGTTGTTAATGGTAGTGATGTTCGCTGACTTCCACACCCTAATCTAACTCAAAAGATTAAAGCTAACCTAATTTTCCAAGTGTTCATGCACTAACAATTAATAGTAAACAACAAAATCGGTAACACTAAAGATCGTAGCGAAAATTTGTAAGCAAAAATAGATACCACGAGAATGCTCCTCTTTGGGTAAAGTATGATTTACCAAAATCAGAGTTTGATTTTAAGCTGATTAGAGTAGTGGATAAGTTTTTCAATGCACGGATGCAAATGACAATGTATTCATTAGGTAGAAGGGAACTGAAACTAGTTTAATACAACCATCACTTAGTGCTAACCTTCACACCGTCTATTGATAATTGACTCGTCGGAGCAAGTCATACAAAAGCAGCGGCCGTTGTAATGATTGCTGCAATGATTTGTAGTGGTACCTCTGCAAGGTAATAAGAATGTACTAGTCATAACGGAATGGTAAATGTCCCAATAACCGATGGCCGGCCGTGGACGTGATTCATTTGGCTCAGAACCACCGTTGGCCCCCGTCAGCAGCATACGCGAAGGATAATCACTCCCGTTGTCAGCTTAGCAACTAAACGAATAACCACAGCCAGGGTAAAAACCAATTCTATCGAGAGTACTCAAACACTTCATGACTAAATTTTGTAATTTAAATAATAAGATGAAAGCTAAACCTCCAAACCATAACAAGCAACTTGTTCCACCACTTAAGGCAAACGAAAAGTGGGGAGTTGGGATCATTTTGGTTAGTTTATCATTATAAGGGGCTTTATTTCAAAGTTAGACATGAGCTTTCGATGATGTGTGCGTAAATGTGCCAAAGTGCCGCAATCAGCTTCTTAAAACTTAGTAGAATCAGTCTGATTTAGCTTGTTTTTAGTTGGCAGGTTTTGCCAAGCAAAGGAGTACGCTTTTAAGCAATTTATATCGAATAAAAGGTTTAGTGATTGATCCCTCCTCAAAATAGCTTCTTCCACCTTTATTATTTCAACGAAAATTTTGGATTATTCTTGAAACTTTGACTTGTTCCCACGAAGGGAAATGGTTAATGAACGTCGTTTTGTTAACCATTTTATGGACTAATGGGAACATAGGCTACTAAATTGTCCCTCACATTCCTAAGGCACATAATGTTGCATGCGGTTTCATTACAGTGTGTATGACACATTACATAATCGACTCTTCTGAAACCAGTCAAAGCTGAAGAACTTCGATCAAACACTGACACCTTGTATGGTTTACTTCGTGTACGATTACAACCTTATTATCACGTGTGGCTGAGGCGATGATTCCATTAGAAAACGAGACTACCGGGGGAAATCTATGGGGACCCGCCATGACCTCAAACATTGTCGTTACTATGGGGCGACAAGTTGTGACATCAAACTAGACAGCTGTGTGACTTAGCCGAAGTCCCAACCTCTGCTGCATAATGAAAATGGAGCGTAGTCTGTATGGCAGGATCACGCATTGCGCAACAGCTGTCACTCCACTAACACTAAATTAGTTACCCCAGTTGCAGCTACATCGGAATCGAGACTCAGCCTACACATCATTACGTTAGGAAATAACGAGTCGCCCATTAGCAAAAAGATCAGGTCCATGTTTAAGGTCAAGTTATTCACCTTTGAATAATTATTGCCGTAACGACCACCTCAATTTGAAATGGAGTTCAAGTATAGCGATGCGCTCCCAACTAACCTCCAAAGGTTTCAAACCCCATTTCCAAATTCTGAAAACGAGTCTCAAACAATCACGACATGTGCACAGAAGTCATACACACGAACTAGCACTTTCTTAAGTCTACACAGGAGATAAATCCGCTGCAAAATAAGGCAAAAGCAAAATCTACCCCAAGACGCATCCCGCTAAGTTTGCTACCGGCGCCTCCCGTGCTCCGGAGGCGAGACAATCCAGTAAATCACGGTGACCCGAAAGATGGAAATGTCACGACATGCGTCCGACAACGCCAGCCCCTAAAACCAAAGGCTGGATAAAGAATCATAATTCCCGCTAGCCTCATGTCCATTAAGAAACAGACTAAGGCATCAGATCGGGATTTATTTACACACTCGAATCACAAAAATAGTGAAATTATGAAAAGGTAGTGAAGAAAGATTTCATGTTACGCAGACTTTCTTAAGTCATGAGGAGTTTCACAACTAAATTTGGACGCCATGTAAGGTCTTTTGATCCTGTCTCGATGGTAGTTTCGCCGCACACGCATACGCTGCAAGCATGTATGTTTGCAAGTCGCCATCAATGCTCCCGTATTACTAGTCCTGCCAGCAGCCTTGATTCCGGAGCTTAGGTAAACACCTTTAGATACAGAAGCACCCATATCTCCGAAAACCGGGCTTTTTACAGTCTTCAACCGTTTGCATAAATTTTGTTTTTGGCGAGCCGGTTTTGTTTGCAGATTGACCGATCGGACGGTGAAAGGGGGACAACACAGAGAACCGACGCTGCCTACGTTTAGACTTAAAGGGGAATGCGCCGTAGGAGACTCACCCCCAGCACAAACACCCGCCTCCACTTCCGGTGATCCAGAAACTGGATGCTTCGCCAGAGCACCACTAAAAATCTGCAAATAGAAATGAAAGCTTTCCCAAGTACAAATTACGTTGTCTGACAGATTTTCAAAATTGAGACCAACCACATTCGAAGGTGTTTCGAGATGTTGAAACGACTTTCGATGCACAAAGGGGGGAAGCAATGGCGATTCCTTTAGTGGTCTCCGTATTTGCGGAGTCAGGCCGCCATTTGAGTTATTTATCCTCTGGACCAAACGGGCCTTCCTCGGGTCGGAGTCGGGCAGCGCCTGCACAGTGGCACAGAGCTCGGCCACGGCATATTCCGTAATTGTTGGGCCGACATCATATGGGTCACTCTTAATGCCATCCAGGTTCTTAATCGACTTTTTGGAAAACGCCAGACCTGTGTAGAGAGCATCTCCAGTAGTCTCCTCGCGGCCAGACGAAGCTGTGGAACTGGTGTCTAGGCCGGAATCCTTTGAGGAGAAACGGTCACTCAGCAAGCCATCCAATGCCAAATTTCGATAAATGTCGTCGACGAGAGTCACTGGAATACCAAACACACCTTCAGAACCCTGCTCAATCAGTAGGGTGGTAAAGCTGTTTAGCGTATCGTACTGCTTGTGAAGGTCGGTGTTGGGGTACTAAAATAAGACAAATTGCAGTTTCATACCTCATTGGTTGAATCAACCAGTACGTAAAGATACCTACACAGTTTGGAGCCAGAAGGATTGGTCCAAATATTGTGCCCAGGCTCTCAGCAGACATTCCGTTGAACTGTGAATGGCCTAGTGTCTCAGTTAGGAGGTCAAGAAGTCGACGCAACAGCCGCTGATTTCGCTCCGGAAGGAGGAAGCGCAAAATGCGTATCGCCATTAACTGCTTCGCTTGAGCCACTTGAAAGTCTGCTTCACTAAGAGCTACTTGCACCCCTTCATCATTGACATTTCCTGAGGTGATCTCTGTGGAAAATAACGTAGGCGGAACCAAAGTACAACATACTCGATATTGATACAAAAATTGGAAGAAGGTCCCGAGTAAGAATCGGATCACGCATTTCCCGAAGCACGCTCTTTAAAGTATTGGCGTAGTCGTGACCCTTGAGCGCATCGGAAAGACCAGGTTTGGCTTCCGATAGTCGCGCTTGTACTGTAGCTGAGCTTCTGCGGGGTTTTCGACTCCAGGGGAAGGCCGACAGGGAAGAGGAGTCAAGTCGCGCGTAGACGCCGGTGTCCACGAAGTTAACAGGGAAAGAGACCTTTGCTCCTGAAAGTATGCACCTGCGGAGCTCTCGCTGACGGAATATGTTCCCACTCTTCCGAAATATCATTTCCATTTTCAGGTCTAGGAGGCGACAGCCACTTTAGATCTACAACCTCGACTGTAGAAAAAGCACAAGAAATCCATTGCTTAACTTACTTTCTTCTGCCGACAAATGATCCATGAGTTTTATGACATTTTCATAAACGGCATTTGACTTCTGGAATCTCATCGATTCTGTCAAGCCTGGATTTGATACAAAAAGGAAGATAAGGATTGAGAAAAGAACCAATGATGGGATGAATGCAACTAGAATGCACTTACCATGGGGCGACTGGTCTGGCATGTGCCCTTGACCCACAGAGCTTGCTACTCGTGTCCAAGATCGTTTTTTCTTGTGCTTACTCATTGCATCGTCAGTAAATCCTTCCTCGGTGCACACCCGAAGGTTGTAGTCATTAAAATCGACCGGCAACTCAACCAGTAAAGAGAGGTGGAATTTGCAGAGATCGATGAACTGCTGCGGTCTCTGGTTTCTGTACATATTTACGTAGTCAACGGCCGCAGTAGTTGCAGCGAGACGATCGGCATAAGCAGTGAGGACATCCTTGAAAACGTAAGTTTAGGAATGGCATGATCCTAGCATAAATGTCGTACAGCTTGGTCTATATATGTATATGCAGTGACGCTCGATCGTAAGCGTACAGAACACCGAGCCACAAAGTTACCTGCAACTTTCGAATGGGCGATGTGAAGCAAACATCGTTCTTGCATTGGGAAACCATTCGACAAAGCGAAACACGCGAAACCAAGGGAGATAGGGGAGTGGGCATGCACGAGACATTGAGCTCCATTATACCTGGAACTGTTGTAAGTTGATTGGACGCTATCAGCGCACCACCGTCCACCAGTTAAATTGGAGGACGCTAGAGCCAATGAGGAAGGGGTTTGCCGTCCTGGTCTAACATTCACCCCTTCTTTGCTTTGGGAATAACAGAAAACTTTTGGATTATTCGGGTTTCAGTCTTATAAGTTGATAAAAAGCAGGAAAAAAGTTAGCTCCTTAGAATAGACAAACTCAGCATCGCCAATTAAGCTGCAGGAACTAGGAAGTTTTCGACTTGGATTCTGTTGATATGACATTTAACGCCTTGTTTTAGGCGTGGCAGAATAGTGTTGTAAAAAGAACGCCAGACTACAGTTCATTTTGCATTATTTTGATCTGAACACCTGATTTTCCTTAATTAACTGCTTGTAGCAAACGTATTTCTATTGAACAAATAATGAATTGGTATTGCAATTACGCTGATGATTAAATGGAAATATTTTAGACATGTACAAATGCAAAAACTGAACGACCGAAAACCTTAGACAAAAGTGCCGACTAAATATTGCCTTTTAGCCTAGGTTAGGTTGCTGCGGTATCAGTGTGTTCGGCTGTCTATGCCATTTTTTCGCACGCCGAAGCATGCAATGTCCATTTCAGACAAGTAAGGCAAATTCGTGTCCTTGAAAATACCTTAAAGTGGATTTGCGCCGCCGCGTCGGTCTGCACTAGCCCGCACACCACGTGAACAATTGATTTTCACATTCAACAAGGCAGTCCCACCAAGCCATTTACGAGCTCTGCTTCACGCACAACGTCCATCTGGCGTGTTTTGGCTTGTCTGCAGAAAGGTGACGAATCATTTACGGCCCTATTCGCCCTAGAGGCGCCACCACACCTAATCACCACAAAGATACCTGCGCCCAGTTCAGATGGGCACCCACATGCATTCCCAAAAGCCTCGGTCGCCTAATAGACCAAAAACTCTTGGACTGCTAATTTTCGAGACGCCAATATTATCGGAATCGGAAGATGTGAGGTTACTCAGATAAAAAATAACATCAAGGAATAGTTGTTTCATTTGTTTGGAAACATAATTACAAAATTCATTAAATGCTATCTCTTCATGGGAAAACTCTAAGAAATAGTGCAGGACTCTTCAAATGGGCTACTATTTTGCAAAGCCTGATTGACTAAGACATGCTGCGCTCAGAATTGACACAAAGATTCGTTATTAAGTTAAATGCCCATTCACTTTAACTCGCATGGGTGTTGTAGATGCGAATCCATCTTTCAGCAAGATTTATCACCAACGGCTGTGGACTACACTGCAATCCAAATGAGGCTACTTTGCATGCAGACTAGATATGCGTCGAAAGCAAATCACTGTACTTGGATCACAACTACTTGCCGGTAAGCACAAAATTTGAAGGTGGGCTAGTAGCTTGAAGTCGATTAATGAACAAATGTTTCATTAAAAACTTATTCATTCCGTATGAACAGTAGCCTAAAGTTTTTCCCTTTCTGCTAAACGACCATTGGATAGTCCAGCTAGAACGCCGCGGATATAGTAAATGCCAAATCACTTCGCGAAGGGAAGTTTTGATAGACAAGTCAGCTTCCTTGAATGCACAGATTTGAATAAAATTGGTAGTTTGCAACTTGGTAAGCGACTGTTTTCCGATTATTAGGACACCCATTTGAAAACGTGCTGTAGGTGTGATCTCCGAACAATATGGGGGTTAAAAATCATTTACCCCTAAATTGCTCATAAGCCATATAAATCGCTCATCAGGCACGTCGTAAGAAAACCACGCACGTGAGTTATTATTCAGCCACAATTTGCCTTTGAGAACGAAAGAGGACTGAATTTGGCAATCCTGACCATAAAGAATTTGTAGTGTGAGGCATATGCGAAAATAATAGCGGTTAGTAATGGAGGTAAGCCCAGCACCATGTGCAGTCTACATCACTTTTTGCATAGTCTGCATTTTTTAGCACTTAGTTGCTGTATTCTATACTTACCTGATGGCTATTATTACTTGCCACTGCCCAATTTAAGCTCCGGAACAGGAGTCGATCAGCAGACTCCCATTGCATTAAGCCAGGCATATCCTCTTAGAGACACTATGAGGGAAGGCTCATCGAAAATACCATTGTTAAACAGTTTAATTTGCTAAAAATTTACTTAAACATACCAAATGCACAACATGCGCCTAGTTGAAAAATTGGTTAATCGCTTATGTATTTACCCATCATCAAAACAATGCTACTATAGTGTGGAATTGGTGGCGACTGAATTGGTGACGATCATTTGGCCATGGCAACCACGTATCACTCATTTTTGTGCCATGTAGGCCGATGCTGCCACTCGGCACCATCATCACGCCCCCCAACCAGTCACTGCATTGTCTGCACCCCAACGAGCATTTATCCCACCGCTGACGCTAACACCGTCACTTCCAATGGACCTCTACCACGAACACACCAAACACTTTGTGCCACTTGCATTCGCCAGAGCACTTACTGTCTCATCTTGCAGCCAGGTTGGAGAACACTGTTAGTGCAACGCACTCGTGCTCGAGCAATGCATGCATAGGTGGGCACAAGATGAGCAAAGCGTCTGTAAGGTCAGCGAAGAGGCTTTGATCGGAGTAGTCAAGATGTCTTCACGGTCGTTTGAATGTGGGCAGCAAATCAGATTGTCACTGCGCCTGACCTAATTCGTCCGCAACGCTCTTACGATGGTAGGAGTAGTCGCATTACCCACATTCATGGTCGCATTTCTGGATGCCCTCACCACTGCCAACCGTCAACTTATGATGCAAGGGCCGATGCGATTGAGCAGTGGCAGTAAAGTCATTCGCCGCAAACCCCCATAGCCAGCAGCCATCAAAATTGGTGCGTTAACGTTTTTTTTGCAAATACGTTGCATTGTTTCGGTTTTAGTCGTTAAAGTCAGTTAATGGCAATGGTTTAGGGTCCCAAGAATATTTTTGTTGTATTGTTGGCTAACGGGCAATATTTTGACCAGCAGGATCATTAATTGCAAGCCATAATCCTGGGAATGCAATTGATGCCATTGAGCAGTGAACAGGAGGAAGACCAAATACTGTGGCCTTGCGCCTGTAGAATTTTCGGGTGGTGAAAATATTCTGTTTTTTTCAATTATCATCAAGTATGGTCGCCTCACTGAGTCGCTCGTGATGCGTTTCTCCATTCAAGCTACTCCAACGTACCACAATGAACCGACTCACTAAAAAGCATAGTAATTTTACATTTTTTACCTTATGCTTAGTTTTTTTATGGGACATGATCAGGTAAGTTTCGGTTAAATCGAACCAGGAATTGTATTAATACGCTGACTGCCTTTGCATTTGCGACAAGCTTCAGACTCGGGGGTATGAGCAAATCGATTCCCAATGCTTCAGTTCTAAATAATCACATCTATGCAGGGGGTTAGAGAACGTGACATACCGACTATGATAGCTAAAAACCGCAGCAACAGAATCAGCACGAGTTAATGAAAATAGACGATTAACCAATAAGCATAAATCCCAGATGTGACGACCTAAAGGGTAATATATGGCCTCCGCTGGCCCATCGTGCACGTGTCCGTTCGGAGCGCTAAAAGTTAAATTCGGCAGGCTATCAAAGAAGCGTAAAAATTGCTTGTGATATACGCATTGTATTAATGCAAGAGCTATCTCCAAAGTCTGCGATGCATCTGGAAGGATCATCGTGTTGATATATTGTTTGTGGTTAAGGTATTCGGAAACCGTGATTGTGAGACAAAGGAGTTTATGACGAAAATGGAGTAAATTATTGCCTGAGGACACGGATGTGAAGTGGAGGAGCTTAGAGGCATGCTTGAGGCTTAAAGCATGTCACAATTGACTATCAAGAACCTATGTCAATTTTGAAACCGATACCATACACTGCTGTTCTCCTTCACGTAGTGTCACTGAGAGTGGCCCAGGGATTTTGCAGATTTTCAGGCTTTAAGACGAACATATTGTTTTACTCAATAACTCGCAAGTTAAATTTGAACGCTGTACTGTGAGCGCTGGTGCTGAGTAAAGTGTAAACTAGTGGTCGTGTAGATGAAATCATGAATTAAGTTTATTAGGTTTTTAATCCGGGGCAACATTTATTGAGGGTTACAGGCTGTTCTGGAATGCGGTCTTGTATTGGTGCGCCTGTAAGTAATTTCAAAAGAATTTGTGCATGTTTAAAGCCAAAAGTGTGAATCATTGGAAAGGTGCCTTAGTTGACAGGTTGTGAATTAATTTTGCCTTTTTATCAAACGATCTTTGGGATTTAGTTTTGGGTGCAAATCGAAGTTTTTATGCCAACAGTTTGATTGTCAATTAATAAGGTGTGCTCGAGATCGAAGAGGATGTGAAACGTCTAACATTTATTTTAGTGTAAGAGGCTAAATAAATGAGGCCTCCACATGTGCATTACTTTCCCTCTTGTACGCAATCGAAATTTTATCGACATTTTTACCTTTAAAGCACCTTAAATCGAAGTCAGTCGCAAAGTGTTTGTGCCAGATCTAAACGGAAGAACAGTTGGTGTAGATGGCCTCCAATGAGTTTCGATATGAACAGCGTAATTTTTATGATTTTCGCCTGCAGCATGATGAGTTCTTAAGTCTCGTTTGTGGAGTGGTGGTGCTGCTAGCTGAATTTGCCTGGTTCTTCAATGTAACTGTTAGTGGTGGTCACGCGAAAGAGCTTTTTTTGTCCCATGTTCGAAAAATAAGAGGAAGAGAAAGGTAGTGGTGATGTGTACATATGTTTGGATTTAAAAAATGCATGGATTATAGGACAAATGAAATCAAATTTCCAAAAGATCTGTCACTGCTATTCCACGCATTATTCGTCAAGGCAGAAAGAAACCAATAGGAAGAAGACACGCAACAACCGAGGATCAATTCATATTGACAACCAAAAACCTCCTATTATTGAAAATCCCACCAAGGCATCAATTCCCTCAGTCCAGATAACTTTGGGGTAAGGCGATCATTAATAGATCATGAGTAGTCCTAGTCCTAGTCCTCAAAGGGTGTTACAATAATCACCCCAGCTTTGATGCAGACTAAGGGCAAATGCACTGAGCCCGCATTCGTTAACCCTTTGGGTTTATGGTAGAAAGGAGCAGTATCTTGGTTCCATTAAGCTCTCTTACTTCGAACTCTCCCGTCAATGCCTTCCATGAAGTAAATTCTAATTAAAAGAATTATGAGGGTACAGCGAAGAGTCAGATGTCATTTGAGTCTTTATGAGATCATTCAGAGAGTAGATATAAAATCCCAATCCTCACGCTTATAAGCTTATAAGCGACAAAGACGACAAGCTCTCAAAGCAGACCCACCCCACTGCTCACCAAGGCACAAGATGTGCCCACCTTCTTATACCTGAGTAGCGTGAGCTCGCCAAAGCTGATTCGCCTCTTTGACTGCCGCTGGTGACGGCGTCAGTGGACCAAATGCTGTGGCAATTTAAGATCAATGCAGCCGATGCTGCACTGCAATGAAGTAAGACGCTGTAGCCACAGTACACCCACTCGCGGTTTGGAACGCTAAAGTCACATCCACACTGTCAATCGAGTTCGATGCACACACGAACGGGTGAGGTGGATGCGTGCAACTCATCAAAGTGGGCGTTGAATTTGTTAACTGCGCTTCATTGGTAAGGCACGAGGACGAGGAATGCAGGGAAAACGGACACCTACTTGGAATAATTAAAACGCGATACGGTTCGGAAAGGTGGGAGAGTTGGCAGTGGGGGGAGCATCGACCTCTTCGTCCTAGTTTGCGCATGCGGTAATTATACAGTGTTGAATAAGCATTCTTATGCGAAATTGTCAATCGTGGGCGCATGTGAGTGAAAAGCTTGACTTTACTCCAACTTCTACAGACCAATGGGAAAGCTGATTGATTGGGTATTAACCAACGTCTCAAAATTACTACCCTTAAGGCAAAAGTAAAAAAAGAGCTTAGAATATTAAACGCAGTTTAAGAGTCAACTAAACCTGTAAATTTAGTCCAAGTGTTTTTCCAGGCGTTGAGCAATTGATACGCTTTCAGAATGGAAAATGTCACTCCGTTCAGTCCCGTTGACAAGTATCGAAGGTGCGCCCCATGTAGGAAGGAAGACGCGGTTTATGCGAAAAACCCCTTTAAGATCGCTGTTTGAATAGCAGTCAATTTAAAGTTGGTGTGGCTTTACGATGCCGCCGATCTAACTCGGTTATTTACAACCCGACTCTCCAGTTCTTTGACCAATGAGACTTCGTACCAAACATCATTATTAGGAACAAGGCGAAGATGATATAGGGATTTGGTTGAAAGGTTTGATGATAAGCTCTTGCACTCACTAGTACAATAGTATTGAGTGTCACGTGAATGTAACAACAGGCGAAATGAAAGGCAAAGCATTTAACCGTGCAAAAAATCACATCAAATTTGGAAAGGGATGGGAACCTAACGATATGGAATAGATTATATATATATATATGTTTGGAAGTGGTCAGATCTTCGCAGACAACTACTCATCCAATTATTGGCCAAACAAACCCATATACGTGAAATGAGGGGCGAATGGGCTGGATATCGTGTTTAGTTTTGGACGCAACTTAGGTGGCTGGCTTTGATCCCACAACCATTTTGTCGGGAAAGTGCGAATAATTGATGAGGCACGAAGGGGGTGGCGAAAGGAAAATAGAATTATCGGAGGGAGTGTAGTAGGGATAATATGTTTATGAAATAGTTCCTTGAGTGTCTCCTGAACTGACCTCAGTTTGCGTGTTTACTTGAGCGTGTTCGGTGCCTACCCCTTTTATAATTTTCCATATCAGGAACGAGTGGACGGCGCAGTGAAGGTGACTGCACACCATGACCAGGGTATCAGAAGGCCGTGGGCTTGGGGTCGAAAAATGTCCTAAGGCGAAGAGGACCATCAAGGGAAAACAATAATTTAGTTTGGTCGTTTTCACATGAACAGGGCATCTTGAAATGGAAGACCTGAAATATTGTATTTTAACAGTGCTATCCAATGGATTCCTGGGTTGAGTGCAGATGGCATGCTTAAAATAGCTTGATGTTCCTATAGTTAAACATTTTTCCTTTGTAAAGAACGCAGAATCTAAATTTAAGTCAGGCACTCAAGTGCCTTATAATTATTGTGCATTTATGAACCTCATGTTTCCACAACAAAAAAAAATAGGTTTCCGATAGCATAATTAGTTTAGTAGAAATTTGATCAACAAAGGAATTCGATTGTCAATGTCCCCTTCACCCATAAGTACAACCCCAAAAGGGTTGTTATCCACATATAAGGCATTTGTAATCGGTCGTTTAATAAAGCAACCACTTTAGATCCCCGTCATCGTGCCTCATGGCTGTATTAATGATTCAACCCCTTCTGTGTGTCGAACCCTAGCATTCTCTCTGAGTACATCTTCCCTCACCTTCAAGAAAGTCGCGGAACGCTGCGCCTCACCAGAGTTAATCTCACTTTAACGAAACATGACAGAGTTAGACATATGGCATTTTTTAATGATTCTGGTGCATCATCGTCAGCGCCGAAAAAATTCACTAGACCGGAGGTAATCGGGCCGTCAAATCAATCATATCAGCTTCGGGTTAAAATCTATGAGATGGGATCTTCATATCCTTCACGACTGTCCAATAAGCTCAATCTCACGATTGGTAATTTCGGCTCCTTAGTTGAACATTATTCCACATTCCCGTTTAAGGTGTTGTGCATAAGTTCATAACTTTCGACAAAATAAATGGAAGGGAATGATAAAACTTCTTCATCGTGTATAAGAATGAGTTGAAGTAGCTCAATTTCTGTAAATTGAAACTAGAATGGAGGGGAGATTTCCATAGCATCAAACAAACTTAGCATTAAAAAATCTGGAGGGTTCAATCAACTTAATACATTTGGTGGTTTGCCATGAGCAAGTTATAATAGCCATTTAAAATGTGCAAGCCAAAAACAAATACGAGAGCTAGTTGTGGTCGATTTTTGACGATTTAAGGGGTACGATGTCGCTACTAAATGCGAGGCACCATCAATTTCCTTTTGCACTCTAACAAAGTGGACCCCATTTGAAAAATAAAGCATATCCATCCCCACCGATGTAGGCTGATTAAAAGGCACCGGTTAATAAGCAAATTAAATGGATGAGATTTGTTTGGTTCTTGCGAAAACCGTTACACGAGTAATAGTTTCATATTTTTAAGGCCTTATAATGACAGGATAGATAAGTGATTTTTAGATGCACTTTCGTCCGTGAACTTTCGCTACTGCAGCAACAGACGACACGACATGAAGATGCTCAAGCTGGTCGCCGTCATGGGCACTCGGAATCGTTGACTAAAGCTATGAATCAGGCCTTGGTCTTCTTTTACTTTCATCCTAATTTTATGGCAACGGTGTTAACTTGATGTCTGATTTTATTTTAAATGAAAATAACTGGCTGTGAGTTGTTCCTACCACACATCCTCAACTTGATAAGATTTATGATTGAAATGCAATAAAATGAGCGAGTTGGATTCGCTTGAAAAGTGCTGGTTGTTGACTCGATGGGAGGTAGCAACTTTCGGTCCCCTGATGTGCCTTTTATCAGTAGATCGCATCGACTAATCTAACCTAGGCAGTTGTGTCAAGATTGATCAAATGCCTTCGTAAATCTCCGTTCTATGCACTGAGACACACCTTGCTGGCTGAGGACGCAGGTATTGTTACCCATCTGAGGCCTATATCAGAGAGGGAGAGAGTATGTCTCCGTTTAATTTGGTGCAGTGCTGCGCATGGAATGTCGTGACTAAGTAACTGAAACGGGTATCTTTATCTCTTCCGCCCCTAGCCGAAATGGTGATGCTATTGCTGGTGTATGGAATAGAAGAAAGCTTAAAATTTTCATACGCAAAAAGCATATCATACAGTGCTGAAAGCTTGATTCCTTAATTACAGCCTCTTCAACTTATGCTTTGTCTCTTACCTAGTCCTCGCCCTCCTCCCTGTTCAAACTTCACATTTCCTTAAATCACCAAACGCTTACTTCAAACAGCTGATCTGAGTAATATCATGTTAAGCTGCTGTTTGAAGACGCATCCCTATAAAAGCTTGATTTGGTTTACGATGGCGTAATGTATTTTGGGTAGTCTACATTATTTATTATGCTATGCACACCATGTTATGAGTATTTACTAAACCCAAGAGTAAAGAACGTAACAATGGTGCTATTGATCTCCGTGACTGAAAGCAAACACGACTTATGTCCTTGTAGTGCTAGGTTTGTTTGGACTACTGATTGGCCTTTGGGGACTTTGGCAACCTTGTTTGACCTATCCTGCCTCTGAGTTAGCCCTCTTTCGTCTTCAATGGATGCTCAGGACGCTAGGGGACCATGTCATCGGATTAGCATGAATTTTTATGGAATGATACTAGATTTCTAGTGGGATCAATTTTTTACCATAATTTGTAGCATGCCTTTCAATAACTTTCAAGTATCTGCCACGCTTTACTAATTTGTTCATTTATTATTGCTCTTTTGATCGGTCTAAAATCAAAGAATTTGGCTTTATGCATTCCCAGGATTATGGCTTGCAATTAATGATCCTGCTGGTCAAAATATTGCCCGTTAGCCAACAATACAACAAAAATATTCTTGGGACCCTAAACCATTGCCATTAACTGACTTTAACGACTAAAACCGAAACAATGCAACGTATTTGCAAAAAAAACGTTAACGCACCAATTTTGATGGCTGCTGGCTATGGGGGTTTGCGGCGAATGACTTTACTGCCACTGCTCAATCGCATCGGCCCTTGCATCATAAGTTGACGGTTGGCAGTGGTGAGGGCATCCAGAAATGCGACCATGAATGTGGGTAATGCGACTACTCCTACCATCGTAAGAGCGTTGCGGACGAATTAGGTCAGGCGCAGTGACAATCTGATTTGCTGCCCACATTCAAACGACCGTGAAGACATCTTGACTACTCCGATCAAAGCCTCTTCGCTGACCTTACAGACGCTTTGCTCATCTTGTGCCCACCTATGCATGCATTGCTCGAGCACGAGTGCGTTGCACTAACAGTGTTCTCCAACCTGGCTGCAAGATGAGACAGTAAGTGCTCTGGCGAATGCAAGTGGCACAAAGTGTTTGGTGTGTTCGTGGTAGAGGTCCATTGGAAGTGACGGTGTTAGCGTCAGCGGTGGGATAAATGCTCGTTGGGGTGCAGACAATGCAGTGACTGGTTGGGGGGCGTGATGATGGTGCCGAGTGGCAGCATCGGCCTACATGGCACAAAAATGAGTGATACGTGGTTGCCATGGCCAAATGATCGTCACCAATTCAGTCGCCACCAATTCCACACTATAGTAGCATTTTTTGCTGAAGCAGTTGCTGTGATGTGCGACTGCATGAACAGCTAATGGTGCATAATGAAGCTTAAATTGGGGCAAATTATTAGAGACCAGAAATGTTTAACATGGTAGTTTATTAGAGCTTGCTCCCACATTTTCTTCAACAGGTATGCTTCCTTACTACTTAACGGAGAAGAGCTTTTCTATCCAAATGACGATTTTTTCTTAACGTTTTTGTCGGATTGTACTGTAGATGGTGCACATTAACTAATCTACCCCTTTCTAGGGTCTCGATCACTCACTAAACTCGATAGTACATTTACAAGCTCCCATTTGATATACGATTTAAAAGGATATGGGCCAAAGGCTGTGTTATGTCATGTCCGAGTGTAATAGTAATTTGACAGTCCACGTACCAGCATCCAAACGGCGAGATGCATCTCTGTACTCACTCCGGTTCCCAGCAGCGTGAAAACCAGTTTGCCCAAAGGACAGAGTCTTGACTGGACATAAACCAAATCGCCTCAGAAATGGTTCATATCCCAAAGAGCAGTCGTGTGTGGCATGAAAATCAAAGGGTATGGGAAAAAATTAATTCACAATGCTGCAATACTCATCCTGCCCAATAAGGGAACAGTTAGATGCAAAAACCAACAAATAAATGATATTTTAAGGCGAACGGTTATCCTTGCGTTAAATTATGGCAATAATTTGGTATTTTACATGGGAAATATTTTTAGCTCCTTAAATGATACATTTGCATTAGGGAATTGGTTTACTGAAACTGTGAAGTGGGTTACAAGCCCCACCGAACTCGAATGAAATAATTTGAGCGGCGTGAAGACAACTATTGCAAGAAGTGGGAGCTTTGAAGTAGAAAGTCACTTGTTACAACTTGTTGATGCGGCATTATGAACTGCTGTACATATCCAGGTGCGTTCAAAAGGAGCACACTAGGCCTTAAATCACAATTTTAGCTCTGGAGAAAAGTTTATTAAAAGCATAATTGTGTCTTGAGTATTTAACAATTTTTAGCTTATTGCATCCTCTCCATATCTTGTGGCTTCTGTGAGATTAGAGGGTGTAGGCCATCGATGCATTGCTGGGAAAGGTGGATACTGTACAGTGGCTATTAACCATCACGGATACTATCCTAAATTTGGTCCGAGCATAAGTCGGGACTTCAATGGTTCGGTTTTAAGGCGATGCCCACCGATGGTCGAAAATAATAACAAAATCTTTAAGGGGATCATGATAATTGGGGTCACCTTGCAAGCTTTGGGAATGCAGATGTTTTACTCGCAACGACTCTTATTTTAAGTTATTCAAGCAAGCATATCAGCGTTTGACTTGCCATGAAGAAGAAGAAATGCAACTAGGCATCGATAGCACTTAGGGATCCAAGGAATCAGATGGATCCTAGCCATTTTGTCGACTTGTTTGCCATTTGCTGTCTGCCTTCCTGTAGTTTGGTTCAAACGCCCTTGAGGTTGACTTTAAATAGTTGTCGCTGAAAAGGGAAAACATTTATTCATGCATGCATGAAGCTCGTCAAGCAAGGAAGCATTTTGAATAACTTGGCAAAATCCAAATGCTAAAATGCAAAATTTAAATTGTTATGCTTTGCAGGCATGGCTCGTCATTTAAAGTTTCATTAAGTTATTCTGGATCAGTAATTCACCTGTGATTCAGGCTTAGAAAAGGGCTATGAGTGGGACCGGCAAGTCCTGACTTGTTTTGGAGAATTGAGGTTGGCGATGCCTCAACCACTTTTTCGCAAGGCTTGAACGCGTCACACAAGCATGTGGTTAGAGTTTTAATGTACTTGAAGTTCGAAGAGGTCCAAGCAAATGCCTTCCTTTTTTCAAATGAAGTAATAATCACTCGAAAGTGTGCTAACCTGATGGCAAACAAACAAGCACTTAAGGCTGATTGGGATCCCTCACTACCTTTTAACATGCTTCACTCGTTAGACGACCTTCTTTTTGCCACACAGCTGTATCATTTCCACCTAAATGACTTCGTTTAATTTGAGTGAAGTAGATATGCCAACCGGTTTTCTTTACCCTCGGAATTATAGAGAGAGTTCACTCCCACTTCGTTAACCAAATTATCTACAGCACAGGCACATGCATTCGTTTAATTGCTGTTATTTTGATCAGATGAGCAGCTCACTAGCAGTTGTGATTTTTTTTGCGATCGTGTGAGTTATCAACAGAAGGGCGGATTGCTTGATGATTCTGGTGCATTGCATCCCATTTTTTAAATTTTTAACAGATCGTATTGCTTTTCAAACAGAAAATTTTCTCATCGAGACGACAAAGCAATCACAACCCCTCGATAGCGGTTCTGAGGGGTAGATTTTGCCTTCGCCATTGCTGATCATCGGCATTCTGCCCAATTCCTGTTTCTTCATGCCTAGCTAAATAACGCGCAATTGTCAGTGACATATTACGATCGTAAGAGTACACGCGAATGCACTGAAAGTAAAATCGAAATATGCTGCAATGAGTGTATTTATTAACTTTTAACGGGTTGTGTAAATGTGAGAATAAGATTAACAGACATTGGATTTTGCGGAGCTGCCCCAACATTAGCATGCCAAGGAACAAGGGTCACGTAGGTAGCCGGTGCGAACTCAGTGAGGCTTAGTGCTCAACGATCCGATCGAGAGCGTGTGGATAAGTGCAATAGGACCTGTTCCAAAATTGGCTGTCAAAAATACCTGAAATTGAGAAACTGCGGAACATTTTTCGGCATGTTTATTTGTTGACATGGCCATCACCAAAACCTATGAACCGATTGAAAAGCGAAGTGCTTAAAAAACCTACCTACGTGAAGATTTTTGTCCTTATAAGTAGAAGATTCACCTTCTGATATCTGATTGACAGATTCCCATAGAGCTAGCCAGCGCTAATGCAAATAAAGGTGGTAATCGGCTTAATGGGTGTCAGCAAAGATGACCCGAGAAGGAGCTTATGGAGTCTGCCCTCTCTTCGCATCACTATTAAACTACAAATTATCTGACAGGAAAGCTTCGCTGATCTATGGTGCATAAAGTCCCCTAATTAGCTTAACAGTTCTGCCCATTCCTCAAAAGTTTCCTTGCATGCCTCTCAATTATGCCGCTTCGAGTAAAGAGATCTCAGTCACTGGTGCACGACTCTTACTAAAATAGGTACGACAAACTATTCAGTCTGTAGTCCTTTGCATTGAGACATTAAGGTGTGCATAGTTGTGGGTAATCGTACGAGTTTGAAAATGTTGTTGGTTACCTGAAAACCATTTCCCCCAAAGTCTAGTCAGTCATTCGACTAGCTACTTTTAAACCAAATGTTCCCATACTAGTGTGCCTCCTGCCTCCCACTCGCTTCCAAGATTCCACGACGTTTCCAACTGTTGTAGAGCTCAAGTTATTGCTTGATTCTGCACTTTTAACATTACCGAAAGTAAATTATTCCTGAAAACATCAACGTTGGGTGCGTTCTGTAACCTCGCCTATCACAAATTCTATGAACGAGACCCGATGCAAACCCTCTGAAAGCTCTGGGTCTGTAAAGAAGACTGGCTTAAATCTAATATGGTCAAGGGCAGTTTTGTTATAGGAACGTTAAAAAAATGAACATATTGTAAAGAGCAAAATAGCAGGCACCAGAGGATGCGCCAACGCATACCTATGCTTTATCATTCATATAAAGAATTGTTTTACAAAGACCTGCGCGTTACAAGTCATTAAAAGGAGCTGCATGAAAATTGGTACAAAATCCTTCCTGTCTGATGCATTTGGCCTGCTAGACCTTAACACATAATGCCACTTTGATCTTTAAGTGGTAAGTGCTTTGTAAGGTTTCGCACTGTGAAGCTGTTACCAGGTTATACAGATTACGGATGTTAAATTGGTACACCGTCATGCAATAATAGGCTCCCATTCCCAGCAATTAATTGTGCAAATAAAACAGGTAGACAGATGACTAAGTGGTAGTTGGTCATCTATAAAACTGATGGGCTCCTTCCAGTAGCCTCGGATGAATTTACTCGCTCTACGATGGTCCTGTCCCTGGCTGGTCGTGTCCAATGCTGGAGTACAAATGGAGTGAAGAAGGATGGACTTGAGATCAGGTAATATGTAGAAATGACTAAATGCAGCATAAAAGTGGGGAAAATTAAGCATAAATAGAGACTAAGCCGACATTCTGCTTACCGTTACATTAAAAATTGTACTCATTTCGAGAGTCAGGCCATGCAACGCGCCATTTTCTAAAAAGGGTGCCCTTTGATATGGCTGAGTCTGAGTTTTTCGATCTTTTTTCATTAACTTTTACTTTTGTAAAAGACGTTATGCGAAATTGCTGCAGTGAACACAAGGACCATTCATAAAATTATTTTTCAATGTAGTAATAGAGAAGGAACCACTTACGCATTCCAGCAAAATCCTAAGTGCCCCTGCCGACTCAAAAAAATTATGGATATGCTTACACTCTATTTACTCTTATTTATTATCTGTTGTTATATTCTACTTATAATGTGGAATAGCTGGGTGGGATGTCAATTCCTCATCCAAGGCTTACCACCCGTTACGACGACCGATGCGTGCATTTGTGTTTGTCAAAATGTCATAAGATCGTCATCGCCTCGTTGCTCTTCATATTACCGTACCATTAATCCTTTTAAAATGTCCAAATAACAAATGCGTGGAGTAGGCTCAGATGGTACTTTTCTACTGGTTTGTTAAAGTTACTGGTAACTGTGCCAAATGGCGATGTAGACTTGGATTCGCCAAGAAGGAGGTAATCCCTCAACATTCCGAGCCCAAGAACTTCTGGGACGCACTGCATTTTCCAATTTGTAGTAGGATAGCACCAAGATAATTGATCATTTAACTGAAATATGGAACCAGGATCCAAACCTTGGGACGATTTAAACCATTGCAAACATTATGGTGTACCACTTCCTTTCCACCATCCACTTCATGTTCATGTAGCCTCTCAGTAACATCTTTAATTCAGTTTCACCAAGTTTGGCAACTTTTGGTCAGGAAGGATTACCAATAAGTTTCGCGTAAAACAGACGATTGTTCATTATGGAAATCTTGTAAGGGTATATATTCGTCCGATAAAGCATTTAGCTACTAACAAGCTTTAAATGAGTGCAGCAGATATATGAAAGCACTTTTAATCGCCCAAAAGGCTGGCTAACTTCAGGGCATAACTTCGCATTTCAGAAAAAGGTTGGGGAAACAGTAGCAACGAAAGGGGACCATTTAATCTAATCTCCAGCACAGAGTCGCTATGACACAAAAAACGACCACACAAACTGAGAGTCGGGGCAAATTTTATGGTAATTGGGGTCACGCACCACCCCTTTTTGTGGTAACTGGGTCAAGACAGTGATCTCGAGACATCATAGGGATCCAGATAAGCTCGTTTAGGTCATCAGCATCACACCACACAATTGGTTACGAAATCCAAAATTGCCACTTGAATACGCTACTCCTGAACACGGATCAGCTATTTATTTTATTACGTCAACTCTTCGAAGAGTATTTACCTTTAACTCCGATGCTTCATACAAATTATTATTAAGTAGAGACGCGTTTGCTTTTCCTCTGAGCCATTTACTACTCGCAATTCCAAGCATGATGTTGTCGACGCCGTATGCTCGCCTTACACGGTTGATTACGCACACAACCGTGGAATTGACAACGTCGACTTGCAAACTTGTTGAAAGGCGTCTGAATAGACTAATCAACATACGTTTACAATAATTTATGTACACGCGGTCGACTGGATCTTCACTCCTTGTGACCAAGCCTGGCCGAAACGAATTCAAGCGAATTAAGGCATTTTGCCAACCCCCATTATGTGCGGCACATACCATGGCAGCCGGCCCTTATTAATCCCAATAAGCCAGGTTACCATGCATAGTGAGAATTTTAGGCTGGAAGAACCGTCATTATTGCTATTTCCAACGCCTATATGTTGATTTTAGACAATACCACTTCGCTGCAGCACTAATTGAGCTGTACCAATAAGTAAATGAGTTCATTTAAGTTGTGAAAGGCAAGTGGTTTAAAGTGAGATAAAATTTCAGTAGTTTCTTTTTGCGGTTTACCGTCAATAACTCGTTCAATGCATAGCTCACGGAATGACCGCAGTAGCAATCCCACCGGCAGTGGTTCTGCAAAACAGTCTCATCCCGAGCAAGAATAAAAACTGCACCTTTTAAGGTTGCTACAGGACACAGGTCTGGGAGGATAGTGAAGTTGTCAGATCTGCCTGACCAGGGCGCTAATCTTGACAGCTGTAAAATTGCAGTTGGCATAGCAACGGTGTTAGCATGACGTCATGCTACGACATAATGTGTGCCACGGCTCTATTTATGCTTCTTCATTTTCGCTCGTTGGACAATCTTAAAAGCAACTTTTGGCTTCATATATTTCTAAGTTTTCCCAACTCTTTAATCATGGTGTGTCTTATTTCGATCTGCCAATCAAGTTTACAATCAATGCATCATGCCCATAGTGTCGGGTTTTGTGTGAAGAGAGAAACTTATGTAGAAATTCTGGCCTGAACTTAGAAAGAGTAGTACTGTTTTTGTCTGAACTCAGTGACTTGATCCAGCATGTGAAACCGGGCTCTCAGTTAAAGACTCGAACTTGAAACGGCTGATTAGAATTACAAGCAGCTGAGCTCGCAATGGTGACCTTGGTGATGATCGTGTCTGATGGTGCCTAAGGCTCAAAATCGTGTT
Source organism: Taenia pisiformis (assembly GCA_023968675.1). Classification (NCBI taxonomy): domain Eukaryota; kingdom Metazoa; phylum Platyhelminthes; class Cestoda; order Cyclophyllidea; family Taeniidae; genus Taenia; species Taenia pisiformis. The sequence continues at coordinate 15,683,494 of CM043733.1, read as the reverse complement.
CTGGAGAGCCCAATGAGGAGACACATAAGCGTGGCCACTTAAAATTGTATCTTTCACAGCCACTTGGATAAATTTGCTGACGAGATATCACTCTGGAGCATTAATGGAGAAAAGTTGAGGGTGAACGATGAGCCATCCTCGTTATTTAATGCCTGTTTGCATCTCATAAGCGAAGCAATTGATTGGCTTGGGCACAAGTATTTTAAAAAAGTTGGTCAGTGTTCAGGAGTGCGGAACTGTCGATGAGGGAAATGAACATAGGATTTAGAACAGTTTAAATGGTCTGCGAGACTTACTGGGCTCAAATCCCATGGGGGTGTTTATGTCACCGGTGGTCCTAACACCTGACGCAAATTTCAATACCCAAATCCAATATCATCAATCGTGAAGGCAGTCATAAAACTTCGCAGTGTTTTATCAACGTAACCGATTGCATGAGCCTCCCTCCATCAGCAAACAGACTAATAAGGCAGCGTTCTGAGTATGTGCTGAGCAAACGCGATTACAATCCTCCGTCAAAGTTGTGTGTGCACTTCTTCAAACGCTGTTTACAGGTAATTGACTAAGGATATCTTGCTAATACGCTTGATGGGCCGTTCATAATGATAAGTACTTAGTTTAGACTACATTGTCTTGGGGAACTGTGGATTCACATGAAGAAAACTTTCAAGAAGGGCTGTTAGTGGACAAGCCGACCTGTTGAATATTAACCCCCGCAAATCGACATCAAATGCGTTCATTATCCCCCGCATAATCCGCCACCAGGTTTGCCCTAAGTTTGGTGTATGCTTAAGGCCGAAGAGCATGTCTGCGTGCCAGAGCTATGATAACTGCTCAAACGACGCGCTTGAGATCGAGTAATGCAACTGATTGCACAGAAGATCTGCACTCAAAAATTGCCATGAAGTTTGTTCAACAGATGCATGGGTAATAGAGTTGCTCTGCTGCCACCAAAGTAGCGTAACTTTAAATATGCTTGGTGGAAATTTGAGCTGTTCTTGGTTCTTATAGTCTATTCATTGAAATCATCCCAAATGAGCACTACCGACATAATTCAATAAAATTCGGGTTTGGATAAGAGGTGATTTTCCTACAATAGATAACCACACAATCAAAGCGAGCAATAGAACAAGCTGCTCTGCTCAGTTGTTTATGTTTGAAACTTGTTTATTGACTTAATAAGGTGATCGAATTCGCATGTTTCTGGGTCGTTGCATGAACATTAATCGATCATCCAAGGAAAAGGCAACTCTACAAGAGAAATCTGGATGTAGCTAATAAGGATAAAAGAGGAGTCGCCAATGGCATTGGATAAGTGCTTCTCTTAGTTTTATCACTCGCTATGCATTCCTGCCTGCATTAGGTCGAAAGTATCGGGCTTTGTATTGCAGTTATGCGAAGAGCTCGTCAACGAGGCTGGTTAATTAAATTGGAGGTTCTTCCGCGATGCAGCCCTTGGTGTGGCAACGCTGCGAATGAAAAATTATAGCTTCACGGTCAAATTTAATGATCGCTGATCTTTTCCTCATGGCAACTAACGTTTCGACGACATTTTAACGACTCAAATGTCTGCATTTCGGCTACTAACCTTGAGCCCAGAAGCTAGTAACTCTTTGGTAGATGTTTAATTTGCTGCGACTGCTGAACTCATCTTCAATAAAACACCTAGGCTGGAACACGCAGTTAACCTGTGATTCGTTGACCGTTTGATTTCGCATTCTTACCATCGCTATTGCTAAAGCAAAACATGCGGTTCATGTTGCTGCTTACTTCCGGAACGTTATGAAAGATTATGTTAATGGTAAAAAATTTTACAAGTGGTCATTAATGTGGTTTAGATGAGGTCACCAGGAATGGACAAAATGTTCTTCACTTTAATTATGACCACCTTAACAGAATTTTTACTGTTATTCCAAACAATCACAGGATGGTGGAGACTGTCACAGAATGAGGAGCTGCATTCTGCGATAGGACATTTCGCATCGAATATGAATAAGCACTGGGCCTTGAGGGCGGGGAATAATGGAAGCAATCCCACTGCAATTCTGCGGATGGATGCCTATTTCTCTAGAGGGGCTGGGACGACCGCCAAAGCGGGTAAGATTGATAAGCAAACGAAACGTATTTATATTAACGAAATCCTAAGACACGTTAAAAGCTTTTATAAGCTACAAATTTTGGTCCATGATTAACAAATAACTTCAGCAAACTGTTTCTGCTTTGTAGTGAGCATGCCACCCCTCTTTGAGATAGGCGAAGCCGAAAGTTAAGCTGGAGCACTGAGAAAGGCATTTTCGACCCTCTTTAACAGTCAACGTCCCCCAAACCGAAATGTGCCATCAGTGAGCGATCTGTCGATGCCTAATAGTAAAATAATTATGTCCATTTTGTATCCCGTCACTTTATTCTTTAGCTAATATTTGGTTTTCAACTTTTGGAGCCTGTGAAGCTGTTTATTAACGAATGTTTAAGTAGACCAGGGTTTCACCTCGCATTTTCTTAGACTCGGAATCACCTGCCTTCTACCCCAGATTGCCGAACACAACGACAATTTAGCAACTCAACCCGCTACCACTGCATCAGTGCTGATGATGGTAGTAGTCTTCAAATCACTATGAAGAAGAAAGACAAAATTACTATTGAAAGCGAAAAGGCTACACGAATATGCGGTTGTTTGATTTTGCATTTGAAATAAAGTATAAGTGTGAGGACAGTATCGCTATTTAATATGAGTGAGATGATTGTTGGTAAATTTACCTGGTGGAACGCCCGTTTATTTAGGACAGTGCCGATTGTAATGGTGCCTGTTGGTAGAATCGTCAGCGGCATTAAAAAGGAAGTGGGAAATGCTGCCTGCGAATCCCGTGGTTAGTGATTTAGAGCCTTGAAATCAATCCAACGGGCCAAGTTTTTGCTTGCCCGTTCCAGCACATTGCGCAGGGTGCAATGACAATGGCAGGTTAAGGGATTTGCCTCTACCGGGTAGGCATGCCACAAGAAAGGTATGCGTTTAAGTTGATGGGGAGAACATGAATTGGGATAAAGTGCGGTGGTGGTTGCCCATACAAATGGTAAAATTACTATGATAGCCTAGAGAACAAAAGGTTTTACTTTGCAAAATTTTCTTTTGGGCATAAAAGCGTCTGGTGAGTCACTGCCGGTTGTGCATTATAGCGAAACATTCAGCATAAACGGTGATATATAGAAGTCCGTCAGTTTACTTAACAGCTTAATTGTGAAGTGAACATTGCAGATGCTACTATGGCCACACGCTCCACCTTTTAATAGCAAGATAATGTTCTAAATTTGTAAGCATAAAAATTGTTTTCCTTTCATTGATCCACTCATCCATTCTTCGATCATTCAATCATAAAATAACTGATTAGTACATTAGTGTTTGTTAAAAACAATGATTATTAACTTTCCTCTAAGCCCTTTCATAATATTATAAATCGCAAACATGAGTGTGCATTCCCCATTATGCTAGTCTATGTTAGCGAGAAGTCTTTTCATTTGCAATTCCTATGTTAATAAAGTGGACGATATGGTAAAAAATGCCACCGAGGTTTTAACTATAAAAATAGTTTTCTTTGATTAAAATTACCATTCTTCTAAGAGCATGGAGGAAATCAGGCAGCCCTTGCCCCAAGGTCTTAAAAATCCACCTTCGGTAGTTGCCACACTGCTACGCATAATAAACTAAATCGTCAGCTTCTTCAGATTATTATTTGGAAGACTGGATATCATTAAGTTCTACGATTATCATTTGTTGAACTCTTAGATGTAATTTTGTAGACATTTTAGACTCGACCTTTGTGCTTCGCTACCATGTCAGCAGTTTTACACTTTCTGGCTCCCCAAAGCAGACTCGGAGCCCTACAGGAATGCGAGTGCTGTTTGTCCAAGCCCCGGTGGATCAGCACCCTCAGCTTCACCCAGATATTTGAGGAATGGAGCTCAGGACAGGTAGCCGCCAAATACCATCGGCTACGTCAACCCCACCCCGGAAACTGCAGCTGTCACAACCTGCACCATATCATAGGCACACCTTAGAGATCTACTACCAACATTTTGGACTCAGTTTCTGTAAAAATCTCAGGTTGTATGAGTGCCCATTTAAAGATATGTAGATGCAAATCTACCGCGGCCTTTGGTAATGTAGGTAAATATATTTTTAATGAAGAGCAAGAACAAGGGATTTTTAACGCTGATCGAGGCTAAAACTTTTACCCATCAAAGAACTAGCTTTTGCATTGTGTCTTCGATACGATCAAACGGGGGTCTACTGGTGTAAGTGGTTGTGGTCTACATTGCTAATGGCATGACATTTTAGGTGAAAAAAAAACAGCAGTTCTGGTGGCATTTGAATCCAATCAATGCATTTTTGTTATTTGCAAAGTAATGCCTACTAATTTCGCACTCACGTGAAAAAGTGCTAAAAGAAGTAGCTTCTGTGCCTGTCGGTCCAATGCATTTGCGTGAACTTTTCATCACGAGCAAGACTCAACTGCTAATTAGCCCTACCTTTAAAGTTTTAAAATCCAAGGTTATTAGTGAAGTTATTTGTGAATTTTAACGCCTTGTTTGAACATGTGCACATGAAGTGCATTGCTGTTTCCCCAAAAAAATTCACAAACCAACCCAACGTGCAAGCCTCAAATTGGTCACGATGTTCATGTATCTGTGGCTGACATCTGCTGACCTTGACTTTGCAATCGGTGACCAGAAGATTGATAGTGTTTGTAAAATCATTGTAATTTAGGACTAACAAATGATTTTCGCATTTATTTTAATGCAGAACAAAAGTCAGTGATGACAAGCAAATAGGTTGTATAATTAGTTTTAAAAAATCCGAATGTAATTTCGCGTGGAATTTGTTGGAAGTGTTTCTTATCAACATTATCGGTGGAGCGGAAAGGAGGACTTTGGTGAAACGCAACTAAGACTGCCGTGGTTGCCTTACAGTCCCAATTTTGCCCAGTGGGTTGTGCTCTTTGCTATCATTATGACATTTTCATAAGGCATAAAACAAAACCGAAACATTTCTAGGGTTGAAAAAGTTGACTTACGCTTCATAGGAAAACAAAGCCCATGATGGGAATCAATGGTCGAAGCCTTCGATTAGCCCATTTTTCAGAGCTAAAAGTTAAATTTTTTTGTAAGTAATAAACTCAAGGATTTATGATTACTTCTGCACCTGAACTTTGTAATGAAGACAAAGCCAACTGACAGGACAGGCTGCTCAGACAGGACCCAGTGGCTACATACTTCCTGTAAATACCCTCATCTTATGAGCGGAACGCCTTACACCTCAGTATTGCGTGAAGGCGAGCACGTCCAGCACAAGTTGTTCTCTGAACTTTTCATATTTAGGCCGGATGTAATAGACTTTGGTGGATGACGGTTGTCGCCACTAGGGAGACTGGGGGTGTCTCGGAAGGGGACGGTGGGCTCGAGGTCAATGATACATGAAAGCGATTAGGTAAGCTTTGGAATGCTAATGAAGATGAGTCGACACATTGATTAAGTTCAGCTAAGACAGTAAATGTTATTGCATTGACATTTTTCTCCGAAGATTTGTCAATGAAAGTGTGAGAAAGAATTCCATTTTGTGGAAATTGACGACTTAATAACTCATTTGCACCGCCATTCCTCAATGCTCTAACCAAGGCTATAGTTCTGTGCAGAAAATCAAACTTGAAAGGAAAATCGTTAAGGGTGGAGGGTAATCAACTGTCCTTCTTATAAAAAATTGGGACTGGATTAATATTTCGGGTGCATCTGAAAGTTACGCATCTGTTCTGTTAGTTTGGATAAAAATGTAATTTTTAAGAGGACATTAAGGGAGTCTTAATTTTCGATTATTTGATTCCACCACGTGTTTTTACTAACGGCGGTGACAGAGACTTTCGCTGTTAATCGCAGTCAGAGGTGGTAACTTCAGTTCATATCTGTCAATCATGTTGCCAAAAACCTTCATAATGAGCACATGGAGGAAGTTGTTTAATAGGCGGAATCAACTGAATACCCGGTTAGAGTGATTGATTAGAATTAATCGTTACGCTAACATTCAGTAATGCGATTCTTTGGGCTTGGAACCATGACTACTCCGATCGGGCCCCAGTTCCATACGGGTCAATTATATGGCCTTGGTGATGGTAGATCAGTGACCTCGCAATACCCTAGCAATTCAAAGGCGGTCATCTGACCAACAGTTCCATAAATCTTAACCTATTTTCGGGGGTCCAGGTAATCGGCGATGCGCACCTCATCATTTTATAAGGGCACAGCTTAGAGCACTTGTACAGTGTCCGCCTTGTTAGTTTCACACTTCAAAGAGCATTTCTCCTTAAATTTTAAGGTTTTGAAATGTAGAGCAGCCTTAATTCATATATGCCTTCAAGAACTCAGTTGTGGAATTATTTGAATGAACTCCATAATCATTAAAATGCACTCCCCTTAAGAGGTGGGCAACACAATCCCACCACCGGCGCATTGGTATCCTCCTTAATGAAAGGTTTGGGGCTGCCCAAGTATCCCTCAATTCCAATGTGGTGTAGTGAGAATGATATAATGCTATTATCAAGTTTAACCAACAGATGTCGAAGGCCAAAAGTAATCCAAAGTCTTGCAAGTGATTAGGATGGCTGCTGGAAGGGCTTGCTAGCGCATTTAAGGAAAGACGCCTACTCTCTTAAAAAATGAGAACCAAAAATATGCGACCATTTTTAAGTTTACCATTGGCACGATTCCAAATATGTCATTTGATGGCAATGATCAAGGCTCTACCAAGAAGCTAAAGATAAGCCCATGACGCCTGCTAAATGTCTTTGAGAAAGCTAAACTGGAGTACTGTTAATGCCTATCCTTAAATGATAAAGGTTGTGGTCACCATTTGACATTGGCAGTGAAGTTTATAAATTTTATTTTCCAATGAATTAAATTCTTGGAATAAAACGTAAATATTTATAATCTTGGAAGGGAGTGACATTTAAAAAGGCCTCAAGTCCGGGGTTTCAAAAGAGTCAACCATGGGCAACCATGCATGCTCAACATCGCCACTCTCCTTGCATACTTCGTGGCGTTGATGCTTCAATTCCGCAGCAATGGTGGAGGGAAAGTGATGAGGAGCGCTCGTGATACTATTTACGGATCCGTAGATCTGCTAACCTTAAATGCTGAATGTGCTGTGCTTTACTGAAAATTCAAAGATCTCAGTTAAGAACAGGCTTATGATCAGCTTTGATTTAAAGCCAGAAAAAGTTTTACAAAAACTTAGTGATGGTGAAAGATGAATGCATTAATTTTATTTTTGATTATCATTCGGCTATTAGATTCCAGGAGCATTTTAGGCTTCTGACAACTTTTAAAATCGAGCTTCCCTTACATCAAAGCACCCCTCTCTTTGCATCAAAACGATGTGATGCCAAGACTATCCTAGGTGACCGACAATTGCTGCTAGATGTTTACTCAAATGCATACCTAACCCATCGATGAAGATTAGAGGTGGTAACACCAAATGGCAAGGGAGGCGTGGGACAAAGAGTTCGAATAATTGGCTAGCAGGCATCCATGTGATGAGAGTCCATTGGTTTACATCCACACCCTTCAGCGTTGCATCCCCTTTTACAGATATTTCATCCGCATCGATGGCTGAGCCTGTGCTTTTGAACCGTGGGACCGGATATGTATGATTTCAATCCGGTCAAATAAGGCACATAAAAGGGGGTGGACAAGCGCTAATGTAATGAATGAAAGGATTAGGGCACCCCGGTAACGAGATCCTCTCAACGCTTCAGAAGCGAAGTTCAGCTTGTCAACTCGTTTTGCCAACGTCCTGAGTCAGTGAAACCTCCAGTGCATATAATCCTTCAAACACTCATTTTACTGAGAATCTAAGGCAAACATTTGTCCATTTCAAATAGGAACTTTAAAACTGGATCATACTTAGCAAATATATTACAATTGGTTAAGAGTGTTTAAAAGGGGATCGAGTAGCAATAATTATATTAGTCCGGGGTAGCTGAGTTTTCTTTTTGATGGTATGGCAATGAAGCTAGCGGTTAAGGTCGTTATGGCTTAACAAGGCACAAGATGTGCCCACCTTCTTATACCTGAGTAGCGTGAGCTCGCCAAAGCTGATTCGCCTCTTTGACCGCCGCTGGTGACGGCGTCAGTGGACCAAATGCTGTGGCAATTTAAGATCAATGCAGCCGATGCTGCACTGCAATGAAGTAAGACGCTGTAGCCACAGCACACCCACTCGCGGTTCGGAACGCTAAAGTCACATCCACACTGTCAATCGAGTTCGATGCACACACGAACGGGTGAGGTGGATGCGTGCAACTCATCAAAGTGGGCGTTGAATTTGTTAATGCGCTTCATTGGTAAGGCACGAGGACGAGGAATGCAGGGAAAACGGACACCTACTTGGAATAATTAAAACGCGATACGGTTCGGAAAGGTGGGAGAGTTGGCAGTGGGGGGAGCATCGACCTCTTCGTCCTAGTTTGCGCATGCGGTAATTATACAGTGTTGAATAAGCATTCTTATGCGAAATTGTCAATCGTGGGCGCATGTGAGTGAAAAGCTTGACTTTACTCCAACTTCTACAGATAAATGGGAAAGCTGATTGATGAAAGACAGGTTATAGCTTTGTATTTCTACAAACAGTCATTAATTCCAATAAAAAACACACAGCCTTATAAGTGGTTGCAAAATGTCAAAAATGGTGGGCAGGAAAATGAAATTTATAGGCCCCTAAATAACCCAAGTCCGTTTCACAAATTAGTTAGCAGTTTTAAGGCACAACACAAAAGAGTGTTGAACGGGCATTACTAAGACTCAATTTTTCCTCTCCTTCATTAACTTATCTCACCCTCACCCGACATCTGTGCGTCGGAGAGCAGTGATAGGGCGGAGAGTCATAAAATGAAAAGTGGATTAAGCGGTGAGTCCGAGTCGCCACATTCCTGCGCTGCTCAGTGGCGTCTCCTTCATTTTTATACTTGAGGTGCTAATCGAAATAAGCCAGTAAGTAGTAAGCGTCCACGTTCGATAGTGGTCTCTGTATATTGCGCTATTAAACTGATTGCAATGCACCAATGATTAGCTACGCTTAAAGCAGTGAAGTCCTCAGACGTGAAATACACTGGACAAACTAAAGTAGCAATTTGATCCAAATGGACAAAAACTCAGTGAAACCACCGAAACACATTAGGCCTTTTTAAGCGCTAAAATATTTTAAGCAGCCTCTCTTAATTGGCGAATTTGTTCGCAAATTTCACAGACTAACTGACATAAAGTGGAGAAACCTTGGATTGAACTAAGTTTACTTTCAGCTCTTTAACTAAAGTGTCTACTTTCAGCCGCATGTCACCATTTCGATGTGGAAATTAATTGAACTGATGAGACGGAGGGAATATGAAGAGGACGTAGTAGTCTGAGCATGTTTATAAATATTCTCGTTCAACAGTTGAATGCCTCTAGCAACCCCTGTTTTATGTGCATAAATCCAACGCTACCACTTCTGCCCTAGTCTCGAACCCCTTCGTACTTGGACTTTTGCATACAGTATTGAGGGAAAGTGTTTGAGGGGGGGAGGGGCACCTTTATCGCCAAGTGTCTGGACAGATGGGTCAACGAACTTTGTGGAAGGGGAAGGAGGTCCGACGATTACGCGGATTTAGGAGAAACATTAACCCTTTTAAGACACTGGTAATTACTCCCTTATTCGTTTAGCCCAAAAGATAAACAATTAAACATTGATGGAGAAATTAGCATCTTTTTAGTTAATAACCGGCTAAAAAACAATTGCGCCAACTGGCAAAGTTATTAGCGGTCACTATGCATGGTAAACGAATTAGATTGAATAATCATTGTTCCCCAAAAACAACTGCCAGCGTGAAGAAGAACTCTAGGGAAGACTCACAAGCAATTGGTTATTAACTGGGAAAAGTCACTCAGTGATATCATTTATTCATGAAAAACCAGTTAATATAGCAAACTTGATGAAGCTTCGTCTTTCTCAATTACAGTGCGTCCATCTGAGAACCGCATAAAATGCTTTGTGACACATCAGCCAGCCAGCTAGCATATTCTTGGCGAAGAAGAAAAGTCATGAGAGCTGTAAAGAACTAACCTCGATGCGACTAAAAACGGGAATACAATTTCTTTTGGAGCCTATTTAGATGGTAATAGTTTGCTGCATAAAGGCTGAGATTTTATTTTACAAACGATTTCTAGTGTAAGGTCAATCGATGACGTGGTCTGAAGAGGCTTGATGATAGGCCTGAGGACAGCATTTATGCATAAATTAGTAATTCTAGATGAGCCTCATAAACAATGACACAGAACACCTTGCAAGCAGAAACTTGAGTTTTAATAAAAAAGTATCATAATGGACCCAGCGTTTATCTTGGCCGTGTTGGAACATCCATTTTCGATAACACTAAGTGCAGGATACCGTGCTGAGGAGGGCCCACTTTCATGGTTCGCTTCTTATTAGTGAAGATGACGTCTATCCCCGTTTCGTGCCTGGAAGGTGCATTTAAACAAAGCCTTAACTGTAGCAATTAAAAATACCAAATCCTAACATAAGAGGCGAAAAGTCATAGTGGAAAGCAAAAGGGTAGTTAATAAGGTTTACCACGCAACATTTGCTCATTTGAATGAAATGCACTTAACTAATGTGAGTGGACGCTTCATGTCTGGCCACTTCATACCCTGGAATTACCTTGCCCATTCAGGGTTGATTTATTCCTGAATGAAGATCATCAGCCCGTTTTTCCCAAACACATGGCAGCATCAATTAAGTATCCATAGGTGACACTTGTGGAACACAATCTGCCTACACTGCGGCATAAAAATTTTTACATGCGTGGTCATTAAAATAGAGGATGAATGAAAGTCGATTATGAGGAACAAATAACCAAGTAAACAAAAACCATAAAGCTGTTAAGGTTATTTTGTAGACACAGAGAAGGCTTTTGAAATTTGATTTTTGCCATTGTTGGCATCTGGTTTGGCAATGGTACGGATGCTCGCATTAGTGTACTCAGTTATTTATTCGCCCAGCCTTCGGTTTAAGTAGGGACCACATGGATGTTACGCTGTTATCCCTACGGTGGTTTGGCCGGCCTCTGGGCCGGGCCAATTGCTCTAAGCCCCACAGCATGCAGGATGCATTCATTCTGCCTCAGCGGAGCTTGTTACGACGCAAAAATCCTTTTTAGTGTTCTGTTACTTATAAAATGGGAACGTTTTTTTCAGGCGGCTGTCGTGCGTAAGTTTGAGAATTTTGCAGGCAGTGTTCTGCCAAACTTGCGGCAGATTTCCGATTCATCCCTGAGTTTGTGACGATACTGATGTGAGACTTTGGGATCGTAGGAGACAATCTAGGTGATACGTTGTGACATTCCCATGTGTGAGCTACGTAAGAAGTTGGTGCATTGAAAAGCAATGACCAAATCTCCAAATATAGGGAGTGAGGAAGAGATACCTGGTACATGGTTGCAATGGCCTTAGCAATCGAGAGACACAAAGGATTCGATGTCGGGATCCATGGCCACAACAAAAATTCTACGCCTCACATCCTCATTCTCCGCGCGTACCGAGTTCCACTAGCAAGAAATCCAACGATTACGCTTTGCGGTCAACAATTTACTTTACATAATAAAGTAGAATGCTTACTCAGTTTCCTTATGCATTGCACACTCTTGATGTCAGGGCTGGCTTTGACGACATTTAATCGAGAGTTTATAAGCGCTTTTATCGCAAGTGCCTCAAGCGTCCATCCATCCAAGCCCGTCTTACAAAGGATATTATAGTAATTAATCCGGAATTCAAGTAGAGCACGCATTTTTTATCCACACTTACGGTTTCTGGACTGCCAATGTGGCTTCATTTTAATCAAGTGAAGTGTTCATCTTTGGTAGTTCACCTTCATTTCAAAATAACCTAGGCAATCAGTTTAGGGAATTACTCATTTTTGTGATTTTTTGTCACTTTCTACACTCACCACAGGGAAGTCAAAATCCTTTACGCCTCGAACAATCGGCTGTTATTTTATGAAGTAATTATTAGTTCCAAGACGTAAAGCGCTTCCAAGTATTGCTTTGCCGCCTCAACGTCAAAATAGGGTCCTTGTAAGACTGGATTGCAGCTTAGTACCATAGTTCCGGTAAGTTAAATGCCTAAACAACTACAAGTTGCTTTAATTATTGTAATTGTAATGAATCAATGTCATCAATTTACAGACGACACCCAATGTCAATTACGCATCCTCAGAAGCGTTAGAGCGGATGTGCTAAACTAGTTTAAACCATTAAGCCTTCAAATATCTTGAATGCATGAATGAATATTGGTGAAGGTAGACTTAAAATTTACTAATGAAACCAATTGACTACGCATTAAGTTTAAAGGGAAGCAAAATAGAGCCTATGCATTGGCTCACTTCAGATCTGACACAGCTGAATTGTTGGCCTCGGAGGCTTCTTTCTAATGTCTGATGTTCCACTAAATGCAATCAAGATACATGACGCAAAATATTCGCTTTGCTTGAGGACATCCAGCTGAATCTATTGAACTGACAATGCTGGCGCTCACTCTGCAGTTAGATGTAGTGTAGACGCTCGTCAAATTCGCTGGAACTAGATGCTGTGGTAAAAAAAACCATAGATGTTTTTACTGTCACAACAATCCATACGTTACTTCGCAAAAAACGAAGCTATTGAAAAAAAAATTTTAAACTATCACGTAGCACATTCTACAATTTCACTAGGCTCGAATAGGAAGTATAATTCGCAGTACTTTTATTCTCTTATGCCCGGCCGAAACCAAGGTAGGACACCAAAAATGGTAAGCCTAAATACGTGTCTGTTGATCCAAAAATATAACCCAAAAATTAGTTTATTGGAGGGCCATTGTTATTAATTGAACTAAATTCATTTTTTAAGGGAATGATCACGGTACTAAAGTACGCCGTTATGGTCAATAAATCTTGAAAATCCCATTAAATATACCATTCTTCCATTTGATAACCATATAAAAACCTGCCAGACGCACTTACTTAACGACATGATAAATTGTGCCGAGGAGTGAGAGTGTTGCGTGACGCTTAGCAGGAGCGACTGGCATTGCTCCTAAAAAATGCGACCTAATTTTCCTTCATGATCCTGTTGATGATTTTGGTACTATTACAAACAGCACCAGCTCCTGTTTGAGGGATCGAGAATAAGGGAGGAGATGGAGCAACTTGATAGAAAGTAGTAGCAGCAAAACTTTTATAAACGTCTAGCCTACCGGATGTTTCGGGCGGACAGGCTTTGATGTTCTGAAGTGGGGCGAGCACTAAGATTGTGATGAGCGTGTGGGACGGAGGGCCTGAGACTGAGCACTTACCATCTCCAAGCCTCTGTACCATGACTTTATATAGAAAGAAATACGAATAATGCAGTATCAGTTTCTATCACGTTTCGTTCTTCTCAATTTCCCGGTGCAAACTTAAGAGCCTCAAAATCATTCTGAAACGACTTGCATGTCGATTGTGGTAAAACCACGTTAAAAAATTGAAAATCTGTTTAGAAGTTAGCATCTTTTGTGCTCAAATGTTTGAGCACTACAGGTTCCCGCCAAGCTGTCGTCTTGACGTGTGACTCCTAACAACCTAACAATATCGAAGGTTATTAACTTGAAGGTTGAAGTAGCATGAACACAAACATCCAAACATTATTTTTTAATGCTTAAGGTATATTGTTTTGCAATTTGTCGTTTGAAAAATATGGATTGCTTCAATGCTCCTCATGGAGACATTCAAAAGTAGCCATTATGTTTTACTATCGAGTAGCTGAGTATTTCACATAAGAGGCTGCAAAAGATGAAATACAGTTATTTAACATAGCCAATCATTTCGCTGATAGTCACCTTCTTCGCCACCAGAAAGCCATGCACCTGGCTGGTGAGTAAAAAAAATAAACCCAAATTGGTGTGGAGCAAACTGATGTGCGTGGACTGAAATAAATCACCGTCTTAGCGGGGTTAATTGCCTGCAGAAATATGCAGATTAGATAATCATTCGCAGTAATAATGTAAGTGGTTCAGCTGCAGAGAAGGAGCTAATTTCGTCCTTTGGAGTGATTCAGTAATAAATTTGTTGCTTAAGTATTAGTAAAAAGCACTTAGAGACCTCTAAACAATGCTCCTTCCTTGTTTTTTTTGGCTCACACTGATTCACCAGCTGCATAAACTCCAAGGCATTCGGTGAGAGAGATATACCTTTTTAATTGTCAAGTGGAGTTGTTACAATTCGAGCTTATCAAATCACATAAATCGCATGAAGTAAGGGTGAACAGATGGAGCTGTTGATGGGGACTTATGACTTTTGGGATCCAGCATACTGCTGGAGACGTGCATCAACGTAACTCATCCAAGCAGCATCTCCAGCTGGTCCAAACTGACTTTTGCATATCCTGTAAAGCAAAAAAAGAGAAAATGTCCAACTTGTAAGGCAAACAAAGGTAGCTAATACATATTTTGATCGTACGAGCAAGAGGATTGTGATGAGCGACGAGGTGTAATGCTACGATTTACCGTATGTATTAAGATTTAAGCTGAAAGCAGTATGCGTTATGAGGACAGTTTATTTTTATACTTCTTTTTGGTATTAAAAGGCGGTGGGTGCGTTGCCTACATTTTCAGCACAACATCTTGAAACTACCTGACCCGCAGCCCACAGAGACGGTAGGTAAGTAGAAAGTGGAGTGTCTGATGAATGAAATGAAACGTAAACTTCCATTCGGATTTGCGTTTGAATGGCAGCCATGCATGCAAAAGTGTGGATGCAGGTTAGGCTACTTTTAATGGTAATGCATGAACAGGTCCGCACAAATAGACCGATGACACAAATGCTGCTTAATTAATGTCAATAACTCGTATGCACCAAGATTAACTTTTGAAGCCACCTCTTAGAAAAACAAAACGATTTGAACGTTTGATGTTACACCTCAAGTGCCTCAAAAGCGAAACCGTAAAAGCATTTGCACATTAATAGACAGCGAGATACTGCTTGATTTATCGCTTCTGTCTTCTTAGTAATGCCGATCGGCATGAGTAAAGCACATCGAAGCATCATTGCATCACAAGTCGGGTAAGGTGGGACTACTTACGCGCTTCCGTCACGATAGGGATCATGGTTAGATTTTTCAAGATTCAAGTCAATAACGCAGTCGTTCTTGAGGAAAACAATGTGGCTCCCTGTGGGGTCGTCCGTCAAAAAATGTTTTTGTCCACCGTAATACACATACGGTCTTCCAGCTTTTAAAAAAACAAAAATAAAAGAGAGGCATTCAATCATAGCAACATACATCTTCCTGCTGCAAACACGGGTTTAAAAATAGGACAATTAATCGTGTTCTCGGCTTTGCTGAATTCGCTCTTAAAATTCTACTGCCTGTTGACCCGATGCTTCCCCTTATTGCGTCAAAGTGCTCATAATTTTCATCGTCTGTCATGTTAGTTCTGGAAGATTACAGTCATAATTAAAGCATCCCATATTTGCGGAACCGATTGCTACAAGCTTAATTATAATGTCTAAATATTACTAATCCATGAATAATTGGTACCAAAGTTGTGAAACGCTTTGAAACTCTACTTACTCCTCCAGTCTTTTTCAACTGGCACATAGAAGGTGTAAGAAAAGGCGAGTCCGGCGAAGGCTAGGACGAGGAGAAGATTAAGAGCACACTTCATGGCTTGTGGCTTCGATGACGTCCTTCCTTCACGCCTCAATTTATGCAGCTTGAACATCCAATCGCCTCCGACGAACAGTACACGTGATCCCGCGTATGCACATGCCATCCACACCAGCCATTAACAATAGGTAAACAAGGTTGACCTGTTCCAGCTGTTTACTCTGATCAAAACGTGAAATAGGTTGAAGTGATGGCAATTGTGCATCGTGTTAAAGAACCTAGTCTAGTCGACAAAGAGTTTCGAACTGTTCTCGATAATTGCTGAAATCCACACAGGTTTAATTTGTTTCCATTTGCTACCGCAGGATATGCGACTTGAGTTTAAGTAAATACTAAACAAAAGGATGGACACAACGTGTTTAAATGAAGTTACCCCGATGACCTTGGAATCCTATGCCAGATAGAGGTAATGCTGCATTCAAAATAAGTCAGCTAAATCGAAGATCAAAAAATCCAACCACGAGTGGTGAAAATGCTGCTAGAGGAAGCACGACTAGTCGATGAATTGCAGATCAAGCTATGTGCCTGGTTCGTCCACGTGGGAAAAAACTTAAAATGCGAGCTCCTTTGCAGTCCTGAGATAAAACAAGTTTTTCCCAACTGAAACGTACTTCCTTGTTAAGCATTCCACTTAGCTTGCAAATTTTCAAAGCTCTAATTCCTGATCTTCCAACAAATAAAGCCTTGCCTTATCATCTAGAAGCGTTTTTTAAGCTGTAATGAGTTCCGAAAAGTACGAAAGGGTAATCATTAACACAAGGGATGGCTGAGGGATGTGATCCTTCAAGTGGGCACTGAAGGACCCGCGTTGTTAAGCATGCGGTAAAATTGATGGAAATCGTGTAATCTTTGTCGGAAACTTGCGCTCACGTAGATGCTCCGAACCTTCGAGCTACATTGGCCTAATGCTCCTTGCTAAAACTGTGTCAAGCTCTTCAATATCATTCTGAATACGTGAATGGCATACAGACTTAAAAGGTTTCCAAGAGTGCGAGCAAATAGTTGCCTGCATCTGTAGAGTAAAAGCACTTTTTTGTCAAGCTTTTTATAACAGAACATTACATTAGTTTGCTTTGCGTGCATCGAGGGAGATTCTCGAAATGTAAACATTGGGTGTAGTGGTGAAAGAAAGAAGAACATTATTTTGCCAACGCAGAAAGGTTCACAAGGCGCACGCAAAGGTCACTGACGTTAGTATTATTTGGTGATGCTTCCCTATCTCAAATGTAAACGTCAGGATTACACAGTAATTGGGTTATTTTAGGTTGCTTGTTCCCCTTCAATGGCATAAGGACGAGATTTTAAATGCTTAAGCTGAGCTATTCCCCAGTCTCGATGAGAAAAGGGAATAGCTACCTACGATTTAAGGCCAAAAACATGGCGTCAATATTGAAAAGCACCAACTTTTCCCCAGACCTGCTTCAAAAACGGGTTAATCAATGTCCACGCATCGAAACAGTGTTTCTTTAAATTGAGAGCTCTTCGAAACCAGCAATATATTTAGTTGAGCGAAGGATTGCTCCTTAATTTATTTTCCAATATCTTAGCTACTGAACTAGAAAAACTTTGATGACATTAATCAGAGTTCAGGCAAATACGGGTAAAGGGCGGCCATCTGGGTCACTAAGGCATCACGAGATTCCCCTGATCTGCAATACCAACCCGGAGGGCTCTGTGCGTCGGGAGAAATTCAGTGGAACCCGAGCGCCAAAGTTATTCATCAAAGGGATTTCTCAGCACAGTTGAATGCTGCAGGACATTAAACATTAGCTAAGTAGATAGCTCCACAAGTAAGGGTCATCAGCCTGCAAAAGTATTTACGCAAGTTAATGTAAACTGAGAAAAGAGACTGCAAAAACTTTGGTGCAGTTAAAAAATAAAACTGTTGACTGCATGCAACATTTAAGATATCCATGCGGTACGATAAGTGTAATCAAGTTACAGGATCACTACGTCAACTGATATCGCATGTGTCACATTTTCAATCTGGCAGAGATACGTAGGCGAAATCATGACTATGCTGTGTCCATCAACGGAGCAGGCCATCGTTTACCAGTTCTGCATCAGATGGTTGTGCCAAACTTTGCCAACTGAAGAAGGGGCCTTGGAGGCGATCTAGATCTCCTATACGTTCATTTTCGAGAAACTTGGGAAGACCTTTGTTCATTCATACCGAGTAGAACGTCCGCCTGAAGCAAGCATCCGTAGTGGATTTAAATGAACTAAATAATTTGTTCGGTTAATGAAGATAAAAGATAAATTACTATTAAGGAAGTCAAGCTAAGCAATAGCGAGAGCAGTCCTTGGCCAGGGACCTTTTCCACCGGGATCAGCGTTTCGGGCGAAAGAGTCGTCCTCTTCCACTAACCTAGAAGGGGAATCGATATATCTTGGTTGTGGTTGACTACTTCACGAAAGTTGCCAGTCACGTCAACCTTCTTCAATTGTTGGATTTGTCAACACGGGGTGCCCAAATCAGCTCATAACCATTAGGGTTCTAATTTCGAAAGCCAACTCTTCGCAGAACTGTGCCGCACCCTTGGAATCACAAAAACACTCACGACCCCTGGACACCCGCAGGGCAACGGACAAGTGGAAAGAACGAACCGGAAAATCATAAGCCTACTAAAGGCTTCTACTAAAGTAGCCCGACCGGAACATCTGGATTTAAGTTTTGGACGCATCCTTTTCGCTAACAGGGGTACAGTCAATGCATCGATTGGGGTTTTTTTGTTTAAGATGCTTACAGGCCGAGAAATGAGAATTCCTTCCGATATTCTTCTGCCAAGCAAGGAAAGGGCGACTGAAAACGGCTCAAAGAAGGCCTAAGAAAGACGTATAATTTAGCTCGTCAGCTCGACAAAAAATGCTAAGATAAGCGCAGCCGACTTAATGTCTACTAGGAAGGCGATCTCGTTCAAATAATTAGGCCGATCCCCGTGCCCGGAACACACCGCAAGTTTCACCACCCTCGGAGTAAAGGTTCCTTCCGCGTCTCACGAACTATCTCGAAGCATCTCACTAACTGCACATCATAATAAGATTCGCCCATGCAAAGGCAACCCCCTCCCCCCTTCTCCCCCCAGTTGGTTAATAGAATTAAGTCTGCGCCATGGCCGGAGAAGGAATGTCACTCGACAAATTGGCTGGAACGAACCCAAACTAGTAGCACCGGGGACGGTGCTCAAAGGATAACGGGACTATGTAATACTTGTGTTCTTTGGAATGCGCTTTGTAGGTGAGTGGCGGGAAAGGAATTCGAATGTGATTGTGGAACAACGTGGCGACGCAGTGGAGCGCAGCACCCATACTACGCAAACTGACTGATTTCCCAGTTCCAGCCTGTAACTTAGTATTTAAATTACAGATGTCTCAGAAACCTGCACCTTCTGGTAGCAAAGGCTGTCAAGGGGAGAGTGATGAAAAGGAAGAACATCCTGCAGTAGTGCGTCAAAGTTACTCTAAGACATTGGGTTTCTTCAGTACTCACGGGAAAATGGCACGATACTTTAACAAATGTTTTGGTTTGCACCATTATTAGGTGGGATATGAATCTTCGTACCCCCCCCCCATACCAAGGCAGCCAAGCTAGCGTCTAGGATAGCGGACTTAAACACATCAAAAGCGCTTTGTGGATAGTACAGTTTATGTTACTAATAACATCGTCGTTTCCTTCAAAGGCTAGTTTTACTAGGATAGATTCCTCTTCGCCCATTTTGGATCAGCAGTCATTTTCTTGGATTTGCATTTCAGTTAGTAGTAATCTTTGGAGATTCGCAAGTCCCCAAGTCATTTAAACATAAAAGTCACTGTTTGCTCACATTAATAATTTAAAATTGCTTTCAAAAAGCTTTTGATTGAGCAGCAAGGTGCTTAACCTACCAATGTTTGCGTTCACTACCCGAACACCGCTTGTCAGTTTAAAACCAAACCACTCACTGCTAGCCATTATCTGTTTATTTACACGGAGGATCGAGATTTCACATTCATTGGGTTTATTTACATAAGATAGCCGCAAAAAATGATACTACTGTTTATCCTTTAGTGCAGCTTGAAATCGTCGCTATTTGCCTCGAAGCTGTTCTGCTTTCCAAAGTTGAAGCATGCTTTGACGAGATAAATAAGTGAATGAAGCTTAAAAGCGTCTGATGCTGCAGTTTAACCCCGGAAATTAACAACCACCGTTTAGAGATGATGTGTCAACTCGACACCTTCCAAGGGGCGGAGTTTTAGCACTGTCAGGTGGTCTCTTTGTCGTCGTTGATGCCCACATATACGTTACCATATTTGTGCCGCACAATTCGCGTAGATCGAGTTGAAGAAGGCTAGACGGTCGAAGCCACTTGAATAGTAAATTGTTCATAAATGCTCCTTTTCCAGAAGACTTAAATGCAAGACTACCAAAGGTAGTCATAGTAACATCATGTATTGAAAGGTGCTAGTTGCGCATCCATCTCGTCTGCTTAAATAGCACACTGCTACCTCGCAGACGCGTTTTCGATTGCTTTGATTTCTAAAAGATCCATCCTTTTGGTTCCTTCAATTGCGCGATGAGTGCACTGAAGGACTACCATGTGTACTGCATATCTCTATTACCATGTAGACATATAAGTTAGAGAACTTGATGCAGTACGTGTAGAAATGTGGTTGCTATTGCTGAGATCGCATCAACTTATATGCGATATACATATATATATCGATATATATATTTCGGGTGTGTGCTTGTGTGTTTCCACAGACCCAGGGTTTCATTGTTTTGAAGCAGTTTTCATTTAATAAGAATAACAACTTACATTGCTTGATTGCATCATTTATTCCAGAATACGCAATAAACCAAAACTTAGTAACAGATATTCCTCCTTTGCATGAAACTTTACAAAGTCTGAATAATAACCTGCAGAGTAAAGTTAACCAAAAGCTTTGGCGTAAAATATTCAACTCGTTGGGAGATTCGTAGGACACCAATGGGAGGCAAGCACCCGGCCGCTCGTATAATTAACCCTGTAACGACACTGTTTCGTTCTCCAGAAAACATTGTGCACCGAAGCCTTGCAGATTCCCTGCATCAGTGTCTGCATCGGATCCCATATCACAGTTACGCGAAGATAAATTGACGAGAAAGTTGAATACTGCAAAAACTAAGATGATGACAGGAATTTTCCATGCACTCTTGTCCAATGGGTGATCCATTGGGCATCGCTTGATATGTCCACTCGCCTGAATGAGTTCAAAATGTTTTTGCCTTAAGCAGTGAGATAAGAAGGGTGGATGAAAGGTCGAGGAGAGGCGATTGTGATAAGGCCATAGGAACGGGATGAATTCATAGATGAGGATAATTTAAGAATTTTCATTTCTTACCCCTTTCTCTTCCTCTACAGAATTGCACTTCACTTTGTAAATTACTTATGGGTTTGATAAGAAGAACTTACATCGATAACAAAAAGTTGGGCACCTTATTAATTTTGGAGGTTATGAATCTTTCGCTCAACTCATTTTAGAAAATCGCCCTTCTAGAACTCGTGCGAAACAGAGCGCCCATCACTTATGTTGAAGTTGGATTGCTCTTTACGTAGTTTCAAGTCATATGTACTCATTTAAATGTACTCTCAAGTGACGAGTGGTCAGTACATGCAAGCCTCGTGACTGGGTAGATATGATTAGTCACTGGGGCTGGAACGAGCTTCAAATCCATGTATCTTCGATTCTGTACCCATCAATCCGCTCGTTCAATGTGTGTAAAAGCATAAGCGGTGGGGGGATATGCTTAACCCGTTGCGCTAGTGACAGCAGTGCTGTACCTATCTCCTTTGAAAAATGGCATGGACTTTGAGTTTTGAACTAAAAACACCAAGTTTAACCTTTGTTTTTTGACCTCAACATCAGACTCTAACCTTAGTAATCGTGAGGTCTGGAATAATACCGGACACCGCGTAAGAGGACTACTGAGCTACTTTAGCTCAACACTTCACCAATCAGAATAAACAGACGTTTGCCCAAGAGTTCTTCCATTGTGGCTAAAAAGTGAGGAGGAAAATGTCAGTACCCCAATAACCTGCAGTAAATGGCAGGATAGACTTTTCGTAGCTCACTTCCAAGAAGAGTCAAGGAATGAGTAACCATCCATATCAGACACGGAGTTGGAACCACTCTTAGCAAGTCGGCGGCAATTTTGCACGATATTCATAACGATCGACTGAATTCAGCACCCTTATAGCAGGGATTTTTTGCACTGCACTAAGGTTACATAAGCGCTCCTTTGCCTCCCCCCACTTTTAAATGGCTCACTCCTGCGAACTTAAAGGAACTTCACGAAAGTTCTTGCACGGTCAGATCTCAGGGTATTTCTGACTCCATCAAAATGGGATAATTTTACCATCCAGCAAGTTTTACCTAGCGCAGAGCAGGGAAGTTTATTGGAAGGGAAGGCGTAGTTACAGGTAAGCATAGGCTAAGTCTGCCTAGTGAATTTTGTTAGTGTCCATTATTGGCCTAGGATGTGACTCTTGCATATCAATTTTACGTGTAGTACCAAATCCATCTCGATTTTCGCAAAAAGTGACTTCTCCACCCACCAAGACACCGAAGACACATCAACCAAGCTCCATTGGACCTATAATAGACACAAACAAAGCTGGATCGATCTGGCAGCCATGCCTTAGACTCTACATGGATCAAGTTGGTTCCACACGCTAACCTTAAAACTGGGTCCCTGATAAACAGAAATGGCAGACCGAGACAGAGAGAAGCCGACTTTAATGTTGTCCAACGGGCTTTACGAAACCCAGGTAATCTCATTTGGGGCCTGCGAAAACTTTTCAAAGCTTTATGCAATATGCATAGATTGGATCACTCCCGAAATAATGTAAAATAAGCTTAGATACCAGTCTTCTTCAGTGGGGACATCCGGAAGCATAATGCTAACCTGAAACTGATATTGGGCCACCTATAAGACATAGGCTTGATCCCAAACCCCTGGAATTGTTAATTTCCGCAACACTTAAACAGCTTTTGGGATCACTTGACCAATGCCGACAAAGCAGAGAAGAAGGTTCCTATAGGTTCTCCGGCAAGAAGTTTACCACGATTGCGGATCCACTGCGCAGTGATAGAAAAGAATTTCGTTAGGGAGGAAGAGGAGGGCATGATGAAGCGTTCAACGAACTAGAGAGAACACTTTGCACTCAACCGACTCTACTATTAACAAACTTCGTACTTAATACTAACGCGAACAGTGCAGTTTTGGACAGTGTGCCCTCACAAAAGGACAGAGAAGGTAAGGGACACGTCCCTCCCCCCTTACATGAGCACCAACTCAAATTGGAGTCATTGAGCATTCAGGATATTACTTAATGGCAAGGAAGATCATTGTGAGAACGGATCGTAAGGTCCAGACCCGATCGAAAACAATAAAGGAGGCAGGCTAGTGCCATCCTGGTACCAGAAATTGCAGAAGCACAATTTGCAATATAGTAAAGAAAAAGTGCACAGAACAATCCAGACGCCCTAGTAGAGTAACAAATATGGTGTGGATTCAATCATGAGAACAAAAACTAATCAACTCTGTGGTGAGGACTCCCAGGAATGAACAAAATGTTGACAGGGGCTTAACTCGAATGAAATACATTAACGACACGGTTGATGATTTATAAATGCCTAAAATGCTCACTACCCGTATCAAATTAGGCCGAGAACCTATGTTGCGTTGGCCATCACCAGGAAGGAGAAGGGAATTTGGCTAAGTATTTTGAAACACCGGTAAAGCCACAACAATGTGAGTTTGCTTAAGTGTTTTCAGAGTCAAATCGAAGGAACTGCCAATTTGAAGTCGCTTCTGGAACTCACTATCCGTGTACCCACTTTAAGCTGCAGATAATAGGCAACAAATTCGTTAGCAATGGAATAATGCACACTGCATTAATTGCTCCACTTCTACAGGGTCCTGATGCTCCGACCTACTCATATGTAACAAAATCATTGAACATTCCACAAGTAAATCCTCTTAGAGAAGCCGTACAAGCAGCACAAGATTTTTAAATCTCTTGTATGAGTAATGAGGACACTTGCGACCGTGGAAATACGCTCCTGTTTGATATCGTGGAAGTTTTGGTTGGTTGCTAATGTCCCATAGCCAACGATGATTTGCTATGCTGTGCTGATAACACCTTGAATAAATCAATACAATTATGCAATGGAGACTCGGCCACAAAAAGACAAGTAAACAATTCACGCCAAGCTTCATCGTCCAATGGCACATAAATTTTACTCAAATCCCAGATTTTATTAATAAATGAAATCGCTATAAAAGTTATCACAGGCGATCTATGCACGCACGTGTAAGAGGTCTAGGGAGACACCAAGTTCAAACCTCGGAGGCAGAGGGATGGTCGATGTGCCACTCGAGAAATTGAGGGCGTTGAACGATGCGGAAGCAATGGATCAGATCACCGGGGGCCCAGCCATCGAAGATGGCAGCAGTAGTGGAAACTTCAGGGGGGTGTCGATGGAGGTCACAAAGGCTGCAGTTTTCCGCGCTAGTATGGAGGAGAACGATGCCGAACTCGACGCCGCGACGCACTGAGTCAACATCGCTGCGGCCGTGGCGCAGGGAGAAACAGAGAGCGCGATCCAGCAGGATTTGGTGGCTGTTAGTCGAGCCGTCTTCCAGCACTTCTCCCGACATCGCCATCCGCTTGCTAAATCCCATTACCGCACTGCCTCGGCCGCCAGAGACCACTGATGGGCGTAGAACACGAAACAGAATTGGATCAGTACCTGAGGAAAGGACAACAGGCAAAAGTGTGTCAACTTCACATAATTTTAGGTGCATAACTAAGGAAAGCGTATTCAAGAAAGCAAAATTTGTCGCAAAGCAGACTTTGCGAATTGAATGAAAATGATCAAGTGAAGCAATTGTAAAATTGACGATTGTCGAGCATTTGGGTTCTGTGAAAATAAGGCTAAAATAAAACCAAAACTCTGAAAAGAAGTCTGCAATTTTTGGGTGAGCAGAAATCCTGCGTGGCTGCAAGCCTTAACAGTGCCTCCTTAAAAAAATGACTCAACTAACACTTTGGTAGTTGCCATTCGGGATCAGTTACTACCTTTCGAAGCTCCACTCCGTCAAGATTTTTGCACTATCAGAGCCTGTGACAGATATTTAAACAAAAAATAGGTCTTGAGAAATCCTATCGAGGCTCCAAGGTCTGTTACCGCTGTTGTGGGATCCATCAAATTGCAATCAACATCTGGTGTAACTCCACTAGAAGTCATCGAACTTTATTTTCCGAACACGCTTTTAACACGCGAAATCCGGTCGTCTTAAAAAGGTATTCTAATTTCATGCAGAGATAAATCTTGATAAAAGTCAAAGCAATTACATCAACAGTGCCACTTCCCTTAAAGCCCGATGGCGCAAATTCATATAAAAGACGAAACGCCAACGATATAATCTGTCGGCGCCTCTTCACGGGGAAGGAAAATGAGGGTCGGATGGAAATAAAGTGCCCAAATTCCTTATTGGAATATTTTGATGAAGAATATGAGTGAAAAATTCCATTTTTGGTTGAATCCAAAAGGAGGTTCGTTCATACAATCGAAAAGGGTAGTAAAAAGCCTGTAGGAACTAGTACCAACACAAACCAGTGGGAAGCAGACCCCAAATTCGAAAACATACCGTGCTTGCGTGACTTTCCGGAGAGGATGTTGCCCTGCGTGCAACGACATCCACCTACCATTACCTCCTCCTGACGCTTGGTACGAATCACGGAGACCTCAAAGGTCTGCAGAACCACCCCTTCACCTTAATGAAAGAAGCATACATAAAGTTAGCCTTTCTATCATCTTCAACTTTTTGTTTTAATTAGAACTGTTGACATCGCTTGGGAAAAATTAAAAATACCCATGAAAGGGGACGAACCTTCTACAGGCGAAGTAAAACAGAAAATCAACTTAAGCGATTTTGAAAAGAACAAATGAGAACTGCAACGTCCACCTCCAGAACGATTCAAAGGGACATGGGATTGAAACTAACTTACAACTCAATGGACTGTCTCCTAATTCAACCAAATGCCGGAACCGAGAAGGGAGTAACAAGCTTCATTATGCTACATTTCAACCAGAACTAAGGAAGACCGTGCCAATAAGCATTCATTCAAACATGGGAAAATTTTCGATTGAAACATTTGGGATTCCAACAAAACCACCGGCCTTCCCCATGCCCTAGATAAGTTTCTCGTGATCGTAATTAAACTTTTTTGAGAAGTGATAAAAGGAGGTCCAAAGTACCAACTACTTCTTCAAGGTATTGAGGAGGTAGCTTGTGATTAACGAGGGAGCGCACGTCTTCAGCAAGCCTGTAGATGATGTTGTGCGAGTGCAGTAGCATATTGTGCGCACCAAGTGCCGACTTCGCGTCTGGGAGGACATCGACGTTGAATGTGAAGATTTCAGCTAGAGATAAATTCCGTGAATAAATAGAGGCGATACTTAATAATAGGAGGGTAACAGGTCTGAGCTCACCTCCAATAGCTGCTGCAAGATCCACTTCGGCTGGAGTGACGGAACCGACACCTGAGAAGACGATCTGCACGCGACACTGGTCGGATGGACAGGTTGCTAGCAAGTCCAAAATCGCGCCCAAACTTCCTTCAACATCGGCCTTGACGATCAAGGGAATAATTGGTTTTCCTCCTTCCGTTTCCTTCTCCACATTAGTTAACAACGCTGTTTGGTTCTTCTAAATAATGAAAATCCAGTTTCCTTTCGTCGTCTATGGATGCATCAGTAATCTGTTTTAAATCGACTACGGAAATGACAGGTCTACTAAGGGTCCAAAAGTTTTCAGCTGAGAAAAAAATTGAAGAGAATCGTTCAAAGTGAAACAGCAACAGACAATGATTCTGCTTCTGAACATACCCCATTAAACCGAAACACAACTCCTGCCCCACAAAAATGACAAATCGCGCATTGCTGAAGAGATACTTACAAAATACGCTTTTTGTTAAGCCAGCAGAGCCAAAGTACGCGAAGAATCCTGTCGCTAAACTCGACTGGCAAACTGAAAAGAGTCCAGTCTCGATTAAAATTAAGGCCGGCATTTGAACCTGATTACATCCAAAAATTAAGTGCGAGTATGATCAGAAGTCTAAATAGGTGCTTTGATGATTCCTATAAATGGAAGCATAGCCTGCATAAAGAGAATAATATGGCTCCACGTGAGTTGATGATAGCCAATGAGGTACTAACAAAGGCGATTTTGGCAAGGTGGAAACGGAGGAGTGTGCCTTACTCTAAACTGAGAGGCAAATCGACGGGCAGCAACGGGGTCCATTTGCTCGCGCTTCCTGAGGTAGGCCTCGTAGGTAGTACGATATTCGGCCGTGCGTTGGTCAATAACGGCTTGGTCTGCTTGTAATTTCTGTTCCAACCGCCGGTGGCGACGCGTCCGCACCGCTGCCTCCGCTTCTGCCTACACAATTATGCCTCAACGTTAGGAATTCACCTTTGTATTCCATGCTGGGCATTGATTTTCGCCCTCAATTCAATGTAAAAGCAAAACCTCCACTTGCAGACTTGGAGGCCACTAGGGTGTGGTTTCAGGCGGTGAAGCCAATACTGATAAACAGAAACGCTGCGCAGCAGAAAATGTCAGTAAATTCATGCCGGAAAAACAAACGCAATTCGAGTGAGCGGATAAGACACTGAACGGCTCAGGAGAATGCCAACACCTGCCTAGACTTATAACAGAAGGATTAACCGAAACGCGTCGGCTTGTGGTCAACTCTCATACAGAGCAATGTGAAATCAAAGTGATTACAAAGAACAAAGGAACATTATCGTGGTAGCGTAACCTCAATAATGGCCCGGGGATTCAATAGCTTCTTTATGCTGCAACCAGCTGAGAATGCGCCGGATACGCAACTAGGCAACCTTTACTTGATCAAACGGCAAAATTTAATGCTATCTATTTAACCAAGTAGCCTTGTTTTTAGTTTATCGAGAAGTGCATTTGCTGCACGAAACGCTCAGGCCTAAACGGTGAAAGTGAATCTATACCAAAGTGTTCAAGAGCGGCACATCACCATTGTTAATTCCTAAGTCTTCGGATGCTTCATTTGAAGCCAGTCAGAAACCCGTGACGACCAAAGAATTATAAGGAGTACTGAAGAAGTACTCAAAAACAAGATAATGAAAACAATGTAACAGTCCCTAGAACGATAGCACGGAATCCCGCTTACACTAGCCAAGCTGAAATTCTTCAGATTCCTCTGCGAATTTACTGTAAACCATTATAAGAAATAAATGAGAGTTCAGAGTCACAACTGCCCGAAAATTGTGAAAAAAAAAATTTAGGATCTTGTAGACCATCAAAGGTACAGTAACAACTAAGGACTTGGTTTTAAAGTGGAGCAAGAAGGTAGTACCTACGTCAGAGGCGACCTCGAGGATGGTGCTACCTACAGGAGGCATAGTCTTCCAGCCGGCGATGAAGGCGGTGTAGCCAGGTCCAACAGAGTTCACGCGGACACCGCGATCATTGCGAAGGACGCGCACGCAACCAATGCTCTCGCCAGCCACCAGAGGACCGCTTCTGGGACCTTGCTTCAACTCACCCCGCGTCACCAAGCAATTCACCACCTTCCTGCGTTAGAAATGGGGAGGAAAGTGGGTACAGTAGTGGGATGATTCATTACAACTCAAAAGGTGGTTGTTTGTACAACATCCAGGCCCAATTCGGGTCCACATGAATCGTAGAAAATCATCTATTGATTGGACCGACTCTCTAATGTTGCATAAAGATTAGAAAACAGTTTTTACGGTTCATTGTGGGATGCATTCCAAGGAGAAAAAAACATGCGGACTACATAGATTACTGGGAGTTACCAGAGTTGCATTGGTAAATCTACCTCAAAGCTGAAAGCAAGGCCGTAATAAACTTTCAAGCGAGAAAATACATTAAAAAGTGAAGCATGATTGTCATGCGGAATCCATTCAGGTTGACACGAGCCAAATGCATTCAAAAAGGGCAGCACACGTTATGTTTTTATTAAAACCGGCACTTCATTAAGTTAATTAAAATCTTTATTGGTTTAGCCGTTCTTATTCAACGATTCGTCGCCCCATTTTTCACAGTGGCAAATGTACAACATTGACTAATCAACACGCTATGTAGCTACAGTAAAGCCATTTATTATCTGCTTTAAGTATTCTTTTCCAAAAGTAATTAAGGATAATTTTATCGATAAGTGAGGTGGAACTTCAAGGTTATTCAAAGGGATCCATTGTCACAATAGTGATCAAACTGCTGCACAAGCCAATTATAGGACGCTTTATTGTCATTGCAATAAAAAAACTAACTACAACTGCCATTAAGTGTCCTCGCAGATTATTATGAAAAATGACCTGAGACGTATTAAAATTCAGTCAAAACGATAACTATCACACTGTCAACATGAAACTACTTAAAAATCATAGCAGTTCTTTCATCATTTTAGACATGATTTTCATATATTAGTAGGGGCGAAAAAATATGCCCTTGGAGAGAGCCGTCCAATATTCTAATGACTACACTATCATTCACCTCTGATGAGCCACTCGGACAGGCAAATCAACCTATTTTCATAGGTATAATTTTCTTCTCATACATAACAATCATTTGAGGGGAGCTTATTTCGGTGCTGAAATAATGACTGTGTTGTCGGTGGTCCGCTATCGCTTATTGTAGGACCTGACACAGAAAACAACAGGAGGAAGCGAGGAAGTTTTGGTGATTTAACATACCCGAGGCCATGTTCGGTGCGACACTCAAGAACAACGGCCTCGACGGGTCCAGTAGGGTCTGCAGTGATCTGCATCATCTCTGCCTGTGTCACAATGGCCTCCAGCAAGGGGACGAGGTTGATGCGCCGCAGGGCAGATATCTCCACCGCCTGCACCTCACCACCTAATCGCTCCACCACCACACCGTGAGACGCAAGGCCTTGGATCGTCCGCTCCTGCAGCCCCAACCGAGCCCGGTCAATGTGAATAGGGATGGTTAGGCGCGTACACATGGATATGCTGTGATGAAATCACCTCTGTTTTTTTTACATATTTAATGACATAAGTTGCCATCATCCATGTCCATAGTTTACAGGGCACCTTGAACAACGGTAATTGAACGCATGCACATTGAGTTATAAGGGAGCTTGCAGCAGATATGGGAAAGATGTGTGTGTTCACTAAAATGACTTCATGAAGCACAAAAACCTTCCTATATCATCTCGATAGAAGCCGAAAAAGGGAAGCATCCAAAGCATTAGTACAATAGTTGTGTTAAAAAGCTATCTAATCACATGCATCCCCTTTGTTTCGGATGAGATGATTGCGTTGAGGCATTTCTATGAGAATACAGACGCAATTACAGCTACACTGAAACTTAATTAAGCACTGCTACAATAGACAGGTAAGCATTATCAGTACCTGCGTGATTCAGAAGTACGTCCATTCATGCACGGTGGAGTGAAAGGTGATTTATAAAGAAAATGAAGCATCAAGGCAACAGATCGAAAAAAATAAGAAAATAAAAGGCCATACATACCACATCGACCCCATATTTGTCTATTTTATTGATTGCGACGAGGAGCTGAGCTAAAATAGACACAAGCTTGCAGCCAACTTAAGTTTTTCTGAGACGCTATTGTGTTGAAAAATTCTATAAAAAAAGGTTGTATATGAATCGCATCGTAATAAGAAACATCGATCCCACCAGGCTAATCAGTCCGAAATTTGGCCAAGAGCAGAAATGTGAAGCTAGTTTAACGGTCCAAAACTTATGCCGTTGCTACCATTTGTTAACATTCAATTTTGTGCCCGCAGCGTAAGGAGAGCAGTTGACAACACTGAATTAATTGACGATAAGTTTTAGATAAAGATCAGTCAGTAGGTACACCAATTTCCAACCCAAAAGCCGCAGCAGCTACGAAGTATCTCGAAATATCCTAAACGCTAGTGACCGAAGTGGATGACGAAATGCACGAAAACCAAACATTGTATCGCAAGGTGAGTGGCTGATAGAAATGCTGCAACCGATAATCCACAGCTAGTGTCCAGACTCTGAGTCCGTACAGTCAATTCCTTCGTTATTTAAGAGGCAATAGGAAGGTGAATAACTCAGATCAGTACAAAATCCTAGACGGAGAGTTCTGTACCAGGCCGCTAAGGCCATAGACTTACCACCGAATTCCCTGGCAAATCTGATGCATTCAACGGTTTGAGGCATAACGCCATCGTCGGCGGCGACCACGAGGAGGACTATGTCGGTGGCCTTGGCACCGCGCGCGCGCATAGCCGAGAAAGCGGCGTGGCCGGGCGTGTCGATGAAGGTGATGACACCCCCATTGGCGTCACCGCCACCACCACCGCCCGTTGCATCAGCGGCTTCCGCTACCGAAAGCGAAAACGCAGAGATATGCTGGGTGATGCCGCCGAACTCTTCGTCCACAACGCGCGAGGAACGCAGCGCGTCCAGCAGAGTCGTCTTGCCGTGGTCCACGTGGCCCATTATTGCCACCACCGGTGGCCGAGGTATGCAGCACGTCAAGTCTGGAGGCGGTCTAAGAATCGAACCCCACTTCTCGGGGAGTTTTTGGTCTTGCAGCAAATACACAGCTGACCATTTAAATTCAACTTTCCCAGTCCAACTGAGGAATTTGGATCAGATTAATTCATAATTGCCCAATCTCCATTTAAAAATCCGAAATGAAGCAAAACCCGCTCCAAGAATTTATTTTGAGCATAAAAATTCCTATGTACGAACTGAGGTTATTCCAAGCTAGGTCGAGTGGCACACTCACTTCATATGCTCTTAGCTCCGCATCACATCGATCCACTAGCAAACATATGAGATAAAATAATTAAACGCAAAATTACAACACGTGCTAGAAGCATGATATCAAGTCCCGGAAGTAGTTAGCATTCGGTCGGCGTGATTAATTGTTTCAGGTGAATTACAGAACTCAAAGAGATAAAACGTGCTAAATGAAAGCCACGATCAAAACACCTGGGATGGACGTCAAAGCTGTCCACGGTAGACCTTCTTTTGGCTCCCTCGGTTGACTTTCGGTTGATGAAGTTGGGTCTAAATCCCAAAAGAGACACGAGCCCGGTTAGCAATTCCCGATTTTCAATCGAGGTTGCAGTGCCTACTCGAAGCGATCCCAACAAACCGCTGTTGACGGAGCGGATGATACTACTAACGGGACGATTTGTCAGTTTTGAAAGTTCTGAAATCTTGATACCATCCCAAACGTCAACCGTGGGGACTGTCGCGGAAGATTTGCCAGATCGTGGTTTAGCCTATTTGCAAAACATTTAGCAACAGAAATTGGGCGAACCGAGACAGGAATGTGGATGATACAAATGTAGCAGAGTCGAATAAGGATGAAGGACGAACATGGCGAAATAAACGAGCCGCACCTCTCGTTTTTGTGCAAAGCATAG
The DNA here is from genome assembly GCA_023968675.1 of Taenia pisiformis. Classification (NCBI taxonomy): domain Eukaryota; kingdom Metazoa; phylum Platyhelminthes; class Cestoda; order Cyclophyllidea; family Taeniidae; genus Taenia; species Taenia pisiformis. The sequence goes on along the minus strand of CM043733.1, from coordinate 15,651,266 downwards.
CAGCAACGGATTTCAAAAGCTCCGATTAGTTGATGTGCACCTGAGATAAGAGTAGGATGTCGGTAGGGATTTAAGATAGAATGCAATACATACGAAAAACAGTGAATAGAAGAACACTTTATTCAATCCAAAGGCAAGTTATTTCGGTTTGATGGCGTACGAACTGTGGGAGGGTATACTACTTCTCGCTAAAAGTGTTTCACCCGAGATGCAAACCTCGTCCATGGAAGGTTTTGAGCTAAAAGAAGAGAAATAAACGAGGCATAATTTCAATAAAAAAACAGATCTTAACAAAAAACTGTTCTGCAAACATTATTGCCGCATTTTCAAAGCAGACGTCCCATTTTAGTGCAAATCTAGGCGATTGCTTTTGCAGCATTCGCATGGACCCCGACGGGGTACCAACATAGCAAAATTAATACCAACAACCAAAAACATGAGGATCACTCCTGCCGGAAACTCCGTTTCATCAAAGTAATGGCACTACACTGCCTTAATAGTTTACACAAAGGCCGATAACACATGCGAAGAATGCGGCTCTTGATAAATAAATACTCCTTGTAAGAAAAAAGACTTATTCGTGGTATCGGCTATTTCAGGAACACACAAAACCGATGTGTAGACCAAATTAACATTCAGGGGACTGCTCAACTCCTTCTGCAACCACGCTGGCATTCTCCTCTTCTTTGGGAGGCCATGATGATCCTTAGTAAGCGTTTCCTCGATAGGCAGTAGAATCCGTACATCCGAACCGAACCGGACTTCACCCATGGTCACGGATTGAAGCGGCGCACAACCTCACGGACGGGGAGCCAATGACAGCGACGCCTTATACGTGATTTGACAAATTTAGCCTTGGATATGTGGCTTATTTCCAACAGTTTGGAGGCAACTCCTCCTGCTTGAGGTGCCACCACCCAATATTAGGGAGTCTTTCCAAGTCATTTTTTCTATGTGGTCCTCAAAAATGCTAAATAGCTGGACAGTTTTTGTAAAGTGCAAGGACATCGTTAAATCATCACGTGGGAAACTCCACCAGCGTGCGCAAAATACCACTTTGTAGGTTTGTGTTGGCCATCGGTAAACCTAGGTAAGCTGATGCGAGCAAGAGCATATAGCAGATGTGAGGTTTAAGCAAAAATGAATGAAACCAAACCAAGATAGCTCTCGACTACTTTCTTCACCTATTATTAACTTGCATGCGCCGACGTACGAAGAGTTTGTTGAGGCACTGAACAGATACCTCCTTATTATATGCATGTGGTCATCAAACTTTAATACTTTCATCATAAGTAACGCAAGTGTTTCACAAGTCAGGATTTATTTATTTTAAAATTTACCAAAACTGGCTATCTACACATTTTAAGGTGAACCAAACGACCATGAGAGTGTTTTATTATATCATTCACATTCATACGACAATATGGGAAAAGGCGTTCGAGTTTGTCGGTTGGTTTAATTGGTCAGGCTGGGGAAGTTATCCAGCTCGTGGTAGTGGGTTGTTCTAGGTACATTAGTTTCGGGTTTGTATCCAATGCTGAATAGTCTTCTGGGGTATTGAGGTCTCTGTAAGATACTTTGGAAGTTACTGTTGATGCTTTGGATGCATGTATCACGTACTCACGCCCCCTTGCTCACGTTGTGGTTGTTTGATTTGCGCCTTTGCTTTTGTAAAAGATTACACTTGACCTGAAAATGGTATTTATGGACTAAATGTTTGTTTTCCTCTTGCCAGTTGGAAGCTTCAACTTTTTGACAAATCTCAACTTGGTTTGAAAGAGATATAGGAAAAAGAGCTTGAAATGGGCCTTTAACTTTACATCTGCTTGTTATTCTACAATATGTTTTTAGGCCCTACTTATTGGATCTTTTCAAACATCACCGGAAGTTTTGCTCCTTTTCAGCTTGCAGATTGCAAGTCCTTCCCCTGGATTTCGCTACCACTTTGATCCCTGTAATTTTGATGGCTTCCCTTTCACATTCTCTATCATCCGCTTTGGAACAGCAACCCTTGGAAAGCCTGTAAAACACGGGTACTGGCGGTTGCAGCAACATGCAAATCGCTGTGGCGTGGATTCCTGGTTAAGCTATGTGTATTCGGTCGAATCATGGCGTTATTACGGCCTGGTGTGCTACCTTCGCGAAAATTGTAAATGAGAAGATAACCACCTCTAACTCTCACCGGAATCTTAGACACTCTCGTTATCTAACGGACTCTGTGTTCCCTTTCAAGTCTAGAGAAGTTTCGTCTTCTGGTTATCCCAGCATCTACCGTTTCATCATATTTTTTCTACTAGTCGTCACCCATAGCCCAGCCTTAGTTACGGCTCTTCCCCCCACAGCAATAGGTCAGCAGAATATGATGTTAAAGGCAAATGGTTTTGACGATTTCCCAGTCCGTGTTTCTTCACTCTTCAAGCATCCCCACCGACGACGGATTAAGCGAGAGATACTCCAACACCCGGAACGCCACGTTTGGACGCCGGACCTTGTGACTTTCGTTTGTGATGAACTCACCGATCCGTGTACCCGGGCGGCCTTTCTTCGGCGTCATGCTTATCACGAAATATGCTCAAACCTCCCTCCTCTTTATCTCCTGCCCCATATTAATGATGTGATTGAAGGTAGCAATCAGTCGTCAACGCAACTCTGCAACCCAGAGGATAAGGGCGTTAGAAGCACTGATGGACTCTATCGGAGGTACCTCGAAACACCCAGCATATGTAGGAGAAGTTTGGAAGCTCTGGATACTAAGATCCGCTCTTCACTCACTGCAGATTTGGGCATGTTTGTGGATATATTAGAACGGTCATTTTGCCTTCTTGCTAACAGCACCAATAATACAATGTTGGAGGAGTGTATTCACTGCCAGGTGCGTTATTTGCCTAGACTTGTTCCATAATTTTTGCATGTCTGGAATTATTGTTTCTTTCATTTAGATACCGTTAACTTTTGTCGCTATGCTTCAACACTCTGTATTTAATTAGTTAATCTTAACGGTGGGATGATACTGAGTTGATTGAAGTCTTTCCTAAACCCATCTTTTTTGATGGGCTCAAGAATCATCCCAAAGCATGCTCATTTTCAAATTCTTTGAATGGAAACCGATTTGTTTCTTATTCAAATTCAAACCCTTTTGTTAGTGATTAAGGACATCTTTCCTGTCCTTAATCATTGGTCCCCTGCAATATAAGATTTAAACTATAACCGAAACGTTCCGTTTATGTGGCTTTGTGTCAGCGTGTTTTAACGCACAACAGATTGTAAAAGTGATGATGAGTTTGGATTATTTCCTCCGATTCGTTGGGTGCATAGGTATTTCTTGCCTTAAGCAATAAGTCTGGTTTCCCCTTAATGCTCATGGAGCGTAATTTGTCTTCCGTGTCTCGATAGATTTTCCCTAAGGGTGAATGCATGTACTCACCGTTATTCTGCTACCTAAACTGAATTCTTTTACGGTCCTCTATCCCACGGCCCATTCATTTAGACGCGCTCGGAGTCAATGCATGCATAAATATTTAATCTTTTTGCCCCAAATCGAATACCATACTAACCATCCTACTCTTCATATTAGTGGGACAGTTTCTACTGTGGGTGTGTATTGTCCATTCGTGTTTCACTTCTTTGGTCTCTAATAGCTATTATTGATTGAATCTATTGATTTGATCCCCACCTCTGTTGCCGATTTGAAATACTCCCACCATAGCTGCATTTTTGTCTACATTCCACCCTTTCTGATCCCACTTGTTGCAATTATCAATTGCATCGTTCTTAGTTAATGCATTCCTGCCCTCCTAGTGTATGCTAATTAAAATAGTTGTGGAAGCGCCTCATATGTGTCTGTTGATGTGAATTTTGCACCTTTCATCAGCCCTTCATTATCATAAGAAACAAGCATATTTCTGCTCAGCTCAGAGCGTACAGTACTTTATTATTGACTACGTCAATGTGTGGCCATGCCCCCACGCTGGGTCTTGATGGTGGACTAACCACATTGACTTAAAGGGAGGAGGAAGAACAACAGAAGTCATTTACTTTGAATTAAAATTAATCTTATCATTAGTGCTTTGGGGGCAAAGCTTTGCATCCTCATGCGCAACGCACCAATAAGAGGGTAGAGATGCAGAGTGGGGAGCATGATCTGCACAGCCTGATTGGCTGCCATCGAGTCCCACGGAAAAGCGTGTGGAGCAGCGGAAGGCTCAGTGAGGAAAGGGAGGTGAGGTTGTGTGGAAAAAGGGGACGGATGGATGCGGGAAGTTGGGACAAGGTTAAGGTTTACCTTATTTTCTGCACCGTATGACTGATCTACTAGTCTTTGCCCCTCCCATCCAGTGACGTGCGTTCGCCTCATTCCTACTCCTACGCCCTCTCCTTGCTCCTAGTCCCTCCGCGTACAGCAACTTAGAGTCTAGCGGCATTGCTCTAGGCTTCTTTTTTCGCTTATTTTATCTCTATTCCTTTCCATGTCATTTATTCCTTTTCACGTTGTGAAGTTTTTTTAGCTCATTCGAATATTTTCCTTTATCATGGCGGCACAAAATCGAAGACCCAACGTACCACTACGTTACCGTTAACTACGAACGTCTAGGGAAGGACGTCGTCCCGCCTAATTTAATGCTGTTGGCAATCGGGAGTTTGGATGGAAAGCTTCGCTTATCCTACAATGATCAGATCATACTCATAAATGTCATCATCGTAGAAGTAGAAAGCTCTGTAAGCTGAATGAGTGAGGAGGAAAGGTTCCTCATGAAGGCAAGCAGCAAGGACTGCATTGGGATTAATTCCGAAAATCGGTGGTTTTACTGATAAAGGGGTGGGTTTTCAAATGAATTCGCCAGCCGTGGTACTTTGTGAGCAGTAGACGGTTGTTAGGCTATTCGGGCGTGTCCAAAATAACACCTACTTTTATTTGCTGTGCACACTTTCAAACTGTCAGCCTTGGTGGTGATGTTCTGGATACGAATCCTCTAGCCTATCTCTGCCCTTGAAAGGATTTGGAATTATGGGTGTGGGTTTGGGCGATCGCAAGACAAATTATAGGCACATGTACTATACCGTAAGGTCACGGCACTTTCGGTGCTGAGGAAGTGGAGGAATGAGGTCGGGCATCCAGGCATCTCGGCTAACATGCGAACGTTTTGCAACCATGGTCGAAATTCGTGCGATGCAATTTTTCATCGAACGGACAGAGGAATGTATAATCGTTGATTCAGCAATTCATGAGCACTATAGCAGTCTGCTTCATGATTCGTCCTTCCGTAATTCGGTTCAAAATGTATTTTAGCCATTATACTCTGACTTTTCTCGTTGTTTTGTATATGAACCCACGGTTGTGTTAGCAGCGCTCATGATCTTCAAAGTTTCACTAAGATGATTGCCACTATGCTACTGAGAAAAACCGTCAGTTCTGCATTTGAAGGCGGTATATGGTGAGGCATGACCAGCTGTGCAGTTCTACTTATTGGAAGCTTTGAAAAATGTTTTTAAATGGTCGGATTTGACGTTTTCTCAAATGGTTGTGTTTGTTCACTTCAATTCAACCATTTTGGGCACCTTTACAGATTTTACGTGAAATCAGAAGGCAAGTACAGGTGTCTACTCTTGTGTGCTAACTCATGGTTTGAACCGCAGGCGTTCTTTTCAGTAAAAGCCTCACCAGCCATGAATTACTTGTTTCTCATAAAGTGTACGAATGGTGTTGGTCTTCTGATTTCCAGTGCTATTTCTACCGACTCAATGCGCTGGTAACTTGACTGAATTTGGATAACAATTTTTTTATAATCTCATGAAATTTGGTTTTATGACCACGCCTTTTTCGAAAAGAGAGCTGGCTTTCATTTAATTTATGTTTGCACATCTTTAACTTTAATCTACGGTATTCTTTGCTCGAGTATTTGTGATCATTAATCGTCTCTTAACAACACTTGGGGCTTTAAATGGCAGAACGGAAGCCTCAAGTAGATGTTTCCCATTGTTGTTTATTTTATTCTTCCCCGTGAAGTAGGCCTAATTTCTTGCCATATTGTAAATTCCATTGGTGTGTTAAGTATGAGTAGCAGAACTAGGCCTCATGTTTCTCATTTTTTAAACTCAATATCATATTTTCAAGGAAACTCTTTTCGTCTAAACTGATCCACCGAAATTGGCTTTTGCATCATATCTGTCAAGGAAGCCATACAGATGTTCGACTAGAATAGTTTGTTGTTGCCTCATTCCCAGTGTTGCCTCGAAGGTCACAGTTAGTTTTATTAGCCCCTCCCCAAATCCGATTTTAAGTCATTTTTCTGAGTGAGGGAAGATTTTCAGTGTGATATTTTTGAAATATCTTATATCAGTAACTTAATCGTAGTTCGGATGCGATTACACTTATTCAAGCAAGACGAGTCTGTCGTTCGTCTTAACGGCAGAATCGTTGCGCCTTTCAACTTACGGTTACTTTGGCTCGAAAAGAACTGTTCGTGCCGGGTTCGAGATTAATTTTTTTTAATTTATCGAATCACTCACATCATTCGAGGTGCGCTTACCGTACATTATGTCGCAGACGTCTATGAAATCAACCACTGGGTCTCACTTTGTGGATAATGTCTCTAGCTTTTACTTTCCGCGAAACGCCTTCTACCATAATGAAAGCGATATTGCCATCGAGACTGACGCGTCTTGCATGTAGTGCGACAGTGATTGCGCTTTATCACAACTGTCGCATGCCCCAGCCGGATTGTCCTGAAATCACGCATAATGCTCGGTAAAGGATTGCTTACCCGTTCTGGATATGGTGCATATTCTGACAACCATACACACTGTGTGAGAAAGCATTTGTAGATTTTTGTACATGCATTCTTCCCTGCCCCTTTCGTCTTCCTTCTGTGGCTTGCTGTGCGTGCTCGCGTGCGCCTATCGACTGGTGCGCACGTGCAGCCGTGCACGCGTGCGCTCGCGGGATTTGCCCCGTCATTATCCTGGGGGCATGAGCGCGGTAGCGGAGGCAGAGCTGGTTAGCCACCTGGTTAGTTGGTTAGCAGGCTGACTGGCTGCATCACAGGAAAGAAGTGCATACCTTTACGAGTATGAGATCACGTAGGTGCCATTATTTTTCATTCCACCTATACTGAATGTCCGAAGTTGGCTGGCTCTTTGGATGGCGGTAAGGTACGGCGGGAACCTTCGTGTGCGTGCTTACCAATGACCGTTTCAGTTTCTAACGCAATCGATTTTTGGTTGTTTCGGGTGTTTTTAGGAAATGGGCACCGTTACAGCCCTTCCGGCAGCAACCAATCCATGCTTAGCAGTCAAGTTATTCATGTCACTATTTTTTGTAAACCGAAATTTCGTAAGTTTTCCCATCGGGTAAACCTTGTCCGGTTAGCAAGATTCGGCCTTATCGTCCCGATGCTTTATTAACCTCTGCTTAAATCTAAAAAATGCACCGCAATTTTGTTTCAAGTGAACAAAAATTACATTCTAGGTAGTGAATGGCGAATAACTTGTGCACGGACAAATGCAGGTCGTTTCTAACTCTGATCGCAGCTTATTGGACTTTTGATATCTTTTGTCCAGTGCCATTCATCCCCAGCATACTTAGCATATCTGTGAGGACCGATTTTAGTGTGGGAGCAAATGTTGGTGTTTTAACTGTGGTTATTTGTATGATAGAACAGTTTGCCAACGGTACGATCTCAGAACGAGTTACTGAGCAAGCAGCTTTGTGAACATGTGGGGGAGTTTGTCTGGAGTTGCATGTTCACGCCAATGCTGATGTCAATAATGCACCAAACCACCTTGATGGTTCAATTGGACGATTTTTACGTGCGTATGAGATTGCCCATGGATTTTGATGAACGAATGGTTGTAATGGCGATCGAGAAATATGGAAGTTGCTTTAGGCACATTATGCTGAGATGATGCGTCTTTACTTTTGAATGTGATGCTGCTGAATGCGAGGTTTGTGCTCTCCTTGAATAGGATCTGAGTGAATTGCATAAGGCTAGGGCATTTAAGAAGAGTGGGCATAAACACAAAGCTGTGCATTTTTTGCAGAATCCAAGAGTTTGCTAGTGAGCAAAAATCTAAATGCAATTTTGTGGATGCATCGTGAAAAATGTGAACCAGCGAAAGTCATCTTTAAAAAAATCGTGACAACTTGGATTCTAGTTTTTGTAACATGAAAGGTAGACTTGCCTTTTTCCGTCAGCAAAATAGCAATGAACTGCTCAAGACTTCCATTTACGTGACTCCACAGTTGGGAGAAATTAATGCGAGAGCAAACACTCACAGTTGTCACGCTACTTAAGCCAGCATAAATTATCATCGCTTGTAGCACTTATGAATTGATCGAGCACAGAAAAATGGAGTCACAATCATGCCCCATTTTCTCCCCGGACAGAACCTACATTTGCGACATGGCCATTCTGATAAGAGACTTAAAATTCAAAACTGACGTAAATGAAGAAAAGTAAGCCTCCAGAGCTCGGTCCTATCAAAGGAATAATTTTTCGATTACTTCCGGTACTTCGATAGAATCATCAACTTCGTTTAGTGCAATCCTGTTTAGGAGCATACAGTTATCGATGAATTTGACTTTTAAAGTGCTGAACGGTCGTCTCCTTTTAACCTTCATGTAATCGTTGGCACGCAAATCCAATCTGTACATGCAGTCAAGTGGGAATTCAACACATTTTTTGGTTAATTTGATTTTTTCGTCCGCCTTTACTCCGCACACCGGTGCAATAGGCCGCGCCGAGTTGGGTTGGTACTTGATGAGGCTAGATGAAGCCTATTGCATGCATAGTCAGCCTCATGTAAGGGTTGACGTCTCCTGTGCAGATCACGCCTCCCCGTTTAGTGCCATTATGTTTCGCACTATTTGCTATTTAGGTGAGCTGATAAAGCCCCATCTGTCAGTCAAGGCTTCAGAGAGGATACCCGATTTCATCCCACTAAAGTAAAATAAGAAAAATTTACCCTGCTCTAATTCCGCTAAAATGAAATTAACCTTTAGATGAAATGACTGGACGCAATTCTATCGTCAGGCTGTGGTCTCTTAAAATTCCTCTCTGCGCTCACATAAAACTAGGCGGTAAATCGGCCCTGGTCTTTCATTTAATGTGAGCATGAATAGGTTTGTTAGAGCGCATTCACTGTTTATTTGTGCCTACTGTCAGACAATTATCAAAATTTTGTAAAACAGTTCAGATAAAATCAATCGGAGTTGCTAATGTGATGAATTCAGGTCTGATTTCTGTCGTTGCTGTTCAATGTTGCAATTGCTCCTTGGAATGCTACTGATTCTGAATGAGTTTTTTCCGTAATGAGTCTCAGCTTCGTCTTGCTACTCATTCGTTTGCGCTGAAAAATCGCCATACTCAACTGCTGTTTTTTTGGATTTTCCCCTTACCGAATTAATCGAATTCTCTTGTTTAGATATTTTCACTAAGGCCTTTAGGTTTGCGAACGTGGCGCAACGTTTCTGGTGTTATCGTCTGGGGTATGCAGTCAGTGTTTGTGACAAAAAATGGGCTTTACAACCTTTTCGGTTCTGCGTTTAACAAAGTTGTGAAATGTTTAAATGAAACCCCCATAACGAAATATTGGTAAAGTGCATTTATCAACCTGATTTACAGTTCCATCGTCAATGCCGTATCATCATCAATTTTGATGGGGGAAATCCACCACTTAGTCTTGGAAAATATTCTGAACCTTTTGGAATGCGCTGGGACCATTTTTGGTATTCTGAATTTTATGTGATGTGAAGCACACCGAATGCAGCTAAATTTGAACTGCACCTTAATATGGTCCTTTCTAGTGTGTCTGTGGTCACTTATCAAATTATCCCTCGTTCCATTTCAAAGGTCAGCATTTACCCAAAGCATGAAAATCAGCCACCCTAGGACTGAAAGAGCACCTCCTAAAATTTATCCCAATCACTGACATTTTATCGGCATGGCTACTTTATTGAGAATTCTCCTAGCTGGGAGGCTGTGGATGCACCCCTATTTTCCGATGAAAAATGTATAATTTTGCCTGATTTGACATTTGCGTCTTGTAATTACTTGAGAAACGCACCTATTTATCCTGGGTTTTTTCCTAACAGCACCGTCAAGGTTAGCAGTAAGGAAGATTTTGTTCGTGAGTGAGGTTTTCCCTATCACGTTACCTTCATTCAGTCCTAAGTGATATGTTTCACCTCGTAAAATTGGTCTTTTCAAGTCAAATGGTAGCCGTTTGCGTGTTTTTTTTCATTGTCATTGGTATTTCCAAATCTTGACCCCCTACCCGCAGAATGTTGATTGAAGATTTTGAAAATTTTGAATTGCCCACTACCATTGTTATGTTATTAAATGCATCGGAACCATAAAATCAACTGCGTGTCGCAGTACCAATGCTACTAGTTGGCTTTATCTTCATTAAAACAGAAAGCCTATTGGTCATGGGTGTGTGCAACAGCCTTCCCAATCTTTTATCCACTGGCAAAACTTCCCCCTCTTGATGGTGGGGAGGAGTCGGCTATGTCGATAACCGCCTCCACTGCTACTGTCACTACCACCTCCCACCTTCCGGGCTCGATCAAAACTACTGAAACTTCAGTCGATTCTGTTGAACCACATGACCAACTGCGGAACGTCTCCTCTTTCCTTCATTGGACGTCTCCAACTCGACTAAAAGTGGGTGCAGTGAAGGCTACTGCGACAGGAATTTTCGTCTTAGAGCGGGTTCCCGCCTGTGTGACCTGGTGCACCCAGGTGGAGACTCTCTGCCCCTACTTCAATCCTTCCGACTCCACCTCCAACGGCGGCGAACCAACATTCCTATGTGACGGTACGCGCTCCACTTCTACCCTTTTTGTCGCCTTTATGAGACTCTCAAACTGCAGGTTCCTGTCTTGGCAAATAATTTTCACTTACTATCAATCAATTGGAGAAGCGGTCATTATGCCAGCATAGCAGGTGTCCAGCTGAAACATGAGGTCTGGTTCCATTCATTTAGGACAATATAGAGTCAAATGTAGTGTTAAATGGAAAAAGTAAAAAATTTAGTTGTTATTCTCAAATGTGAAATTGGTGTGATTTTGAGCCGATTTTCCCGCACAAATGCTCTTACCATATCGAGCAACTTTGTTAGCAGTTTTATTATTGTTATTATTATTCGTTATTTATGCTTTAAACCTTAAACAGCCCATTAAAAATTTTTCTGGATCCGTTAAAAGAGAATGCTCTGTTTTGGGCCCAAATTATCTTTGTAAAACGCGGTTATTTTTCCTGAACTTTCGCGCCATTCTCCCTCAATAAGAGTTGCTCTTATTCTCCTTGAAGTTCGGCTTTAATTAAAAATGAATTTTACCAAAAGCTTTTTTTTTATTTTGGCGATATGCGCATGTGGCTTTCCAAATAATCACCAATTTTGCGGACCCTTTTTTGGGTTCAATTAAAGATTCTGGTGCCGCATTGATGATCCTAAAAGTAGCATTCGTTCAATGGTTTGTTAACTTGAAACTAATGTCGATTCATTTTGCCGAGCTTGTGAGTCAGCCTTAGTGGGTTCGGTTCATTTTTCTCATTGGAAGCCATTGTAGTAAGCCAGCGCATTTTGTTTCTAAGCCTACTGTCTGCTGATAGTTCCTTTCATTTCATTTAAAATTTTTTGAAAGAAATGCGCTTTTGCTTGGAAGTTGCTTGTCAGTTTGTCTTGTACCGTCTTCAATTGAAGATAAATCCTTTTCGTGCCGCAGCGCAATAATTGTCATGGGGCACTTTTTTACCTACACAAGAATTTTCGAAATTCTGTGATCTCCTGAACTACTTGGCCAAATTTGAGCCACTTCAATTTGTGTTCTCTTAGCTTGAACAGTGCCTCGTACGTGATCGTTACTCCTCTTGCCAAACTCCCCCATCGCGCTCTATTCTCTCCTGCACCATATTTCCTAATTTGGCGCTGCTGTCACAAATGATTAGCCTGAAAGCGTGATTTCTAATTCATACAGACAGGATATACATTAGCCTGTTACAAAAATTCATTTTTAAAGGCAAGTCTGTCTTTTATTCTACAAAACCCTCCAGTGGGCGTTCTGTTTGCACGCATGTAAGGGAGACAGAAGAGTCCCAAAGCCTAGTAGGGGGAGATTGCACGAAGGTTCTGGCAATAGGGACCGCCGTTAAGGAATGGGAGAGAAAAGGTGGGGATTTAAAAATTGTCGCCATAAGGTTTGGTACTTTATGATGGCTAGTCCAATCATCCCTTCCATTTAAATCTTCCCCTTTAAAATCCACTCGTAACCCGCGATTTCTGACAAAACAACGCGCTCAGAATTTAAGCCATAATGTTTAAAACCACGGTGACTAGTCTGCACATGGACCATGTAGGACTCAGAGAATTTGATTGCATTTAATTTTTGTGCAACCACATTAGTTTACAGGGATAAAATACGGACGCGGGCTGGCACTATTTGTTTTTTTCCCCAATTCACTGTTGCCTGGATGTTTTTTGACCGGAAAGCTGCATTCTTTCGTGTTATCATTCAAATTTATTGCTAAAATGTGTTTTAAACACGCAAAGTAACGGTTTCTTCAAGTTGAGGGCGCTTAAATGCATAGCCGGCTTCGATGACTATTACTGATGATGTGGTTATGTTCATGGGTAAGGACAAAAGTTTTCATTAATGTGCTATGCACTGGTGAGTTTGAACTTTTTACACTTGTCGTAAAGCTTACAACTAGCCTTTGATGTTAAGAATAGTGCGTTTCATGCTCAAATTTATGTTGTTTCGTTATCCGTTTTTACTGTGGCGTTCAAACACCGAATTTTCAATAGATTAGAGTGATAGTGATTTACTCATGCATTTGTCAAAATGGTATCCATATGCTGTTGTTGATCGATTTGGTGAAACGGTAAGTTTAGTTGCTTCAATTGGTCTCATTCTTCGTCCCTTTGTAGAAAGCCACTATCAATACGCACCACCGGATAACCCACATTCGGTTAGTTACTACACCGGCTGTGAGTTTGATTGCTGTTTCACGGAGCAGGACCTTCCGGTTGACGTGGTTTTGGACGATGTTTCGTCACTCACCGGTCTCCTCTCCCACCCGTCTCCGGCAGACCACTCGCTAGCGGACGTTTCCACTGCAGCTGCGGCGGAGACAGGGATGTGGCAGGCCGACAGAGTGAAAAAAGATAAAGGACAAAAGAGAGGGGACGGAGGAGAATACTTCAGTCTGACAGAGCGCTGTCTGCACCAGCGACTCTCGGAGAGACTTGGCCATGAGGCCGCGCCCCTGATAGTCGATCAGGCGTTGCTTCCACAGCTCAGTTCTCTGTCTGCTTCTACACTATCAGATGCCTTCCTCTCCATTGTCACTGCCACTATTGTCGTCGCCGCCGTTCGCCTAGGCTGACCCATACCTACCCAATCACTTATCCATCCACCCATCCAGCCACTCTTCTCCTGTAAATATTTAGTGTACGTGCGTCTGTTGCATCGTGTACAGAGAATATTCTTCATTCTTCACCCTATACATACAGACATATACGGAGGACCAGAGAGGAAGGGAGAGTGGGAACGAGAGACATTTCTCACCTCCTTCCCCTCGCCCGTTGATCCACTGTTTTGCTGTAGTCTTTCCACGGTTTGTTCACTACGAAGGGCAGGAAGGAAAGAAAAGAGATCCAATGTGCCTAGTCTCGCCCTTCATCTCTCACTTCATTCACCTTTCTTCCACCGTCGCTACCGCTATCACCCCTGAGCTTCTCATCGCATAAGTAGATTTCGACAGCCATCACTACTGTCACAGGGACATCTTCCAACCATCGCCCTATGCAACTAGAGTATAATACTACAACTTTCTCCGTGTGTGCGTGCGGGCGTACGTGTGTGCCTGGGTTGAGGAAACATGGGTGCAAAGAGGTAGCGTCGTCCGCTCTTCCTCACTCCCCGGGTCGATATCGAAATCGATGTAACTCATCTGTCATCTAATTTCTCCTGCTCTTACCAACTTTCATTCCCCTCTTCTCACTATTTCCCCTCCTCTACTTCTATGATCTGCTCTTCTTTTACCTCAGCTGGTGCCGTGATTAAGAAGCAAACGTTCTGAAAAATTTAATATCTTCTTTTGAATGAGGACACTTTCGTTCTGAGACTGATCGTGAAATCCAGCTTCTGAGTGAAAAGGCAGGAGAGCACTTATGCTCATCTTCCTTTATTTCATATGTCTATTAATCCTGTTATCCAATATCTGGCAATTAAGGTTGCATATTAGTGATGAACCAAGTTAACGCGGCTTCTGTTCGTAGTGAGTTCTGTGAAATTAGCATGTTTCGGAAGCATCACTTCCTTCACTTCATTGTGGTAATGTTGGTAGAGATGTTTTGATACTTGCTTGTACCTATTCTCTTATTCAAGCAGAAAATGAGATTGAAATTGAAGATTTTGCAAGACTACCCTTGGAAATGTGAGCGCATTAGTAATTTGAGCATTATTGATTTGTAATCTCGAATGGATAGTGAAGGAGCTTTGATTGTATTTATGTACTGTCAATCAAGTTGTGACAGAAGGCTTGGAATTATTTGATGGCCCTTAATGACTGCCAACCACATGCCACTAAAGCTGTGGAATTTGGAAAAGAGTTTCAAAACGCCTAGATCTGTGATCTATGCCCTTTGACAGCTCCTATGGTACGTAAGCAGAATTATTTGGACAGCAGGCAATGCAAGACAGCCCCGCCGTCCTGAGTTAAAAGTGTGCTTGTACACGCAACCGTAATTTCGTGGAAAATCTGGCGTTTTTGGGTGGGCAGTTTTTTTGTATAGGAAGTGTTACCGGGCTAGTAAAAAACGGTTCAGGATAGTGCGTGCTGCTTTCGCTAAATGGATGAAGAGTAGTTGATTGAGTCTGCATTGACGTATATTAATTCTCTAGGAACCGGTGACAAAGCTTTGCTTACAAATGTGCTCTCTTATACAAAGCCACGTTTTGTGCTTGATTTACCTTTACCAACTGCTCTACGAACCGATAGAGCTACGTTTTGACTTTGACCTTATGCCTATGAAGTGACCCACTTATATGCTTCTGAAAATATTCTGCAACATTCTTTAAGCCAAAGCTTTGCAAGGAACAGAGATGAGGAAGGGAATTTAGTCTTCGAAAAATATGATCAATGAACTGCCTCAATGAACCCTCTCGATAATCCACCTAATTTGCCATTTGAAAGTTTATCTACTTTGTAACGCCCGCTCTATTCTGCAATCTGCCGAGCAACTCAAAGGCGGTAAAACTCGGTAAAACTGTTTAATTTAAATGAGGTTGATTTTAAACTATTCATAACAGGGTTAAAAGTCGTTAATGTGACCGAGCATGGGGTAGTTATAGAAACAGGAATATAATATGCAATGCCCCCTCAAAAATTAGTTCTTTTCGGCCTGTGCAAACGGAATTCTTACAACGAGATCTTCTCTGTTCTGATACCATGGGAAAATGCATAATTCCTAAACTGTTTAAACAATAGTTTGACAGTATGTGTGGCTAATGTTAGGAAAATGGTACTATGAGATATATGGTGAAGAATGGTGAGTATTTGGTTGCAACAGGCCAAGAAGGCACAGGAGTAGGCCAGGAAGAATCAATCAATTATACCAATTCCATGATGCCAAATTGCTGCTTTGGTTGACCTGTTTTATCACGCAAGGCGTCTACCAATTCACACAATGCACTTTTCGCCTTCTGACAATGGACTAGGGACTATTTTATGTTCGGAATCTTAACAGCGTCAACCGGACATTTCCTTTTGGAGCACAGCAAGCCTACAATTGACCTGATTTTTTCTTGCTGATGAACTTAATCTCTTTGACGCTTGAAAGCATATTTTTGGGCAGTTTCATGTAACGTATGTTCGCACTACTGTATATAGTTGAGAACCTGCGTGATAACTTGTAATACGCTGGTTTTTCCAACTTCTGGTTCTGTAAAGGGGTCACTTTGGGTTCTCTTTAGGCGAACAGCTTCTGGGCCATCCAGCGGACCCAAGTACTCCCTTTGTCAAATATATTCTACCCGAACAAAATTTCTTCTCTTAGATTTGGAGAATTCCTAGGGCGCTACATAATTTGCTTGTAATCTGCCGTTATGGATGGCAGATACGAACGCGCAGGCAGTGGCTATTGCTCCTATTGCAAACACACTTACGAAAGACAGTAATTTTGCCGTAAATGATTTGCAGATTAATCTCGAAACATATTTAACTAACCTTGTTGTCAAAACTCGTTATTTCGGCATGATTTGGGCGCACGCGACTACTGTATGAAGCCAGCCACACCACTTTTGCCTTCACCAAAACTCAATGCTCACTAACCGTAGAATTGCGAGTGATTAGCTCTACCGCAAGGCACATTGGACGCTAAATTTGGAATTTTACCTTTATGCAACTCTTGAAACCATCGGCGAAATGTTATCGATGTTTGTGAGCATTTTAGCCGGTCCAATGGAAAGAAGACTACCTTGTGTTTTGGCCGTTGCGCCAGTATACGGACAGACGAGGGACCAATGGAAGTGTTGTGCACTTTTTAGTTTACATTGAGTGTGGCCTGACTGCTTTGCTGAATTTTACAGTTTACCTATCTTGACGGTTGTCCGCACTCTCACGGGCCATAGTCAAGATAAGTCCATAAGGCGATTAGTAGTTATGTTTTAATCACAAGGTAGCTATAATCGCCTTCAAATGGGATTATGTTCCTTTCTCGAAATTTCGACAAACTGGTGAAAAGGGTTATCGACACACAAATACATATTCTCTGCAAATAATTAATCTCTGATTCCTATTACTTCGGAGCGGATAAATATGCCAGTGTGAGCGGTCAGTTGAGCACACTTTGGAATGTTTATTTAAATGATTGCGAGAATTGATCGGTTTTCCTGTGCTCATATAAGTCCGTCATTGAGAAAAGCGTTTCATTTAAGATCAAGTCCACCTCGGTAGGAAAATAGGCAGGCAATGAAAGTGGGCTAACACGGACGAAAAAAGTAGGCAGCATATTTATTGCGGCATCAAGCGAATGATTTCGACACCTCATGTTACATTTTGCGGTGTGTTTGAGTTAAGTCGTAAATGGAGGATGTGGCGGCGACGGCGGTTCTGTGCATGTCAGCAATTGGTTTTCAAATTATACTTCACATTTGTACGTGAAGGTGTTAAATCTTGTTAGTATCGCCCGGTTCCATCGTACGCAAGGGTCCGGCATCAACCATTCGATGGCATAATCCGGTTACACGACTACTGCATGAGTGGGCAGTCACAAATGTTAATGTCAATTAGGCGTGCCATTATTTCACTTCTTTACATGCCTCAAACTTTAATACTCTGCAGTATATTTTTTTGCTTCACTTGATGGGTATTTTTGGCATCCATTTATGGTAGGTCGCCTCAGCCTCCATACTCCTGGCATGAGCTGATGAGGTAGACAAGGGCATAGTTTGTAGGATGGCTATTAATAGGATAGCACAGATATTATGGTTAGGCGGGTTCAAGACAGGGTTACGCCTCAGGGCCGATGGCATGCAATCTGCCTCTTGCTTGAGTCACATTCAAACAAACTTCACTTATTTTTAAATCTTTTTTAATTGCCATCTTTGGTTTTTGATTATTTTCATTGAAAAATAAGACCTTTACCAGTAAAAACCTTCGGGCCTTGGAATCTCTGGAGGCGCAACCCGGGCACTGCTTCTGCGGCAGTTTTTTCTGGTTTTGAGAGGAGCTTCAGTTACTGCGCTTAAAAGAACTAACGAAAGATATTTCCTTGACATTCCATCGCCAGACTTGTGGCGAGCCAAAACAATAATCACTCCGCTGTAAAAAACACTACTTTTACGACGCGCATTAGAGCTTATCAATTCCTAAAGGAATAACATTACGGTTTCATTGTTTCATTTCATCGAAAGGGTAGTAAATTGTTTCTACGCTGCATGCATTCAGCGCACTGAAGTCTGAATTGGATGAACGATTAATTTTGTATAATCATGTTAAACTTACAGACACAAGCATTTTAACTTCGGCCACGTGAGAATGATTCGATCTCTGAATACCCTCACGAGCAGGTTAATTATAAAATGAAGGCAATTGAAATATGAATACATATACCAATGCGTGGCTCAACAACCATGAATTGAGCAGATTAACCACTTATGTTTTATGGCGGTGAGATTAGTTTCAATTTTGTGTGCTGCATAGTGGATAGGTGAAGCCAGGGGCGCAAAGTTGTCCGACAGGTCTCCAATGCTGCCCGTTGGCTATCGAGGGACGTAGAGTACCGACAATATAGACCTGAAAGCGAAGACTGAGACTCCAGTGCTTAAGTCTCCTCACTGTCAGTTTGTACCTCAGATGTAATTACCACTTATTATAGTTTTTTCTCGCTGGACTAAGGTCAAGGAGTAACTTATGTTTTAACCACAGAGGGCTACTCTTGTCTTAACGTGTTTGGCATCATAGTGAGTCAAGGCTGTTGCAATCGTGTCCGCTTGGGCGGCTTAAACCATCCCATTAACCCATAGCTATTAGATAAACTTACTGGCTTTAGGTCCGCCAACCCTGACTTTTCGCCAATGGTTGGATCCAATCCAAGACGAGTTGGCCATGAGTTAGTGTTTAAACCAATCAGATGGGTTCAAGACAAGCTGTGCCCAACATAACTGAGCGACAAGTTCCTTACCAATGTGCTGAAGAATGCATATTTCACGTCTGTCACTGAACCTTTTACCATTTTACTGGTTCTTTTACTTTCTAAATTACAGCTATTAGTATTAGTTCCATGACTCCCTTAGAGTGGTTGGTTCAGAGGGGTCTGGAAGCAAAACTGTTAAATAAGGACGGATTGATGACCTTTAGGCCACTGTTACACTGATGAGAAAAGTGCCTTAGCGATCCAGTCAATGCAAGTTTCTTCGTTGTTAAACGGATTTCTTCGCTTTTTGGATCGATTGACAGTCATTTTGAGGTGTGTTGGTCAAATTTTGCAAGCCTACATCAAACAGCAACACACAACTGACTTACAGAAGAGTTGACTTGGAAGAAAAATAAAAAACTGGACTGAGTGTTTAACATGGTTCTATTTGATCCCGATCGCCAGAGCATTTCACATTGTTGATTTACAAAATCAGCATAATCACTTGATCGGAATGTGAAGCTGCGATTTTTGCCATCAGCAAACTCCTTCTGTAGGCTGATACTTGCGCCTTTTGGTTAGTTTAGGAGGATAAGTACTGTGTTTGCGTTTTTAATTGGAAATTGACTGAAAATTCATTCAGGGAAACAGAAATAACTATTATTCACTGGATTTGTTTGAAGATTGTGGGAACCAGACGTCACTCAAGAGGTTTAATTGAATCAATCATAACGAGCATAGAGTGCGAGGGTGCAGTGGGATAGGCGGAATAAGATGGAGGAAAGATGTTGGCAAACTGAGGTTAGATAAGGAAGGATGGATAAGTGATGCAACTAAATTCATTAGATGGGAAGTGTTTGAAGCGGTAGCTTAAGCCCTAGGAGTTGTCCTGGATTTAACCGCAGAATATTAAACCGAGCGAAGGATTTTGTGATGCTCTAACATATCGAGTGATTTTACTGTGCCAAGGGTTACTGAAATTCGCAAAGGTATCGGGAGTTTGGATGAGGACTAAGCAAGTGCTATGAGGTTGCTAAACTCGGAAAACCAACTTTCCAAGGCAAATAAGGCTTGCAGTGGTTACGTCATTACCCATACATAAGCTTTTATTTGATAAATATGACCCTGAACATTTACCAATCAACCCTCAATGCGCGTGTGCTCCTTGAGACTGTATGGGCTTAACTTGAGGTGATGAAGGGGAGGCAAAATGGCCTTTGGGACACTTCATGGATTACATGGCTATAATTATAGAGGAAAATAAATACAAACCATCACTTTTCCAGATTCATGCAGTAAATCTTAGCCTCAGTTCGACATCAACGTGGAACAGTTTGTAAATGATAAATCTTAAGCTGCCACAACTCGATCACTACAAGCAAAGATACCGCAAGCACATTCATTTTCAAGGTTCGTATATGGTCAAAAACTGATAGCACAGTTCATGAAAAAAGGTAGGAAGCGCATAGACCTGTAACGTACAATGGGCATATTGAGGTAGCTAAGTACAGTGTAAACCCACAACTATCCGCAAAAATTTTTGACCATACAGTATATTTATGCTTAAATTTGTTTAAATACGGTGAGGTGAGGAAGAGTCTTCGGCATAAGGAGGCAAGAATGATTGTGACAATGAATCATACTTCGACACGAAAGGGAGTACGTAAAAGCGGAAGCGAATGCAGCCTTCGATGGTGGTAGTTTCCATTATTATGACCTCAACCTCTGCATGCGTCTCATTTTATCCACTTCAAAATTTCAAAAACGAAATCATAAGACTATTGAAAATGAGCTGCATGCGAATGGCGACCAAACTTTTCCTCGCTGCACCCTGTCCAACTACGCAGAGCTGGCAAATTGATGCTAATTTCTAAACATCAATGAGAGAAGTCATGTTTTGCAATGGATAAGAGTCTTCCACCCGCTAGTTGAGGAAAGGAAGTAGGGAACTGAAAGCTGTTTAAACGCTTTGCTAGTTAACATAGTAGAGCATTGCAGAAATTGTAAATAACATTCCTTTAAGCAGTTTTACCACCGATTGTTCTGAGAGGGACTGAATAGAAAACAAAGGGAAATGTGAAATTAAAAAATGTCTCATTTTGGAACCGGAAAGCAATCCGGACGACAATAAAAAGAGGTAAAAGCCGAAAACTTCTTTTCCAAATGACTGACTTTTAAAACATAGGCTTTTCTACCATTCAAACACAAAGACATCTGTTTTGAGAATCAACTTATCAAAGCGACCCGTGTGGTTACAAGTGGCGGGGTACTCAATGGGTGACTGCAGCGTAAGATTAATCCTAATGCGGGATAATTCCAAGCATGGAGTTGAGAGCGGCAAGAAATAGTGGAAGCAAGTGAAAACATGATGCGCACTATCACTCCACACTGAGAAAGTTCAAGAGCTCCTGCATGTGTGACCTGACAGTAGAGAGGAGGGAAGGCATCATTGCTGTCTTTTAGTGCTGGACAGGTCAAGCTCAGTAAAAAGGTTGTAATCATGCGCCAGAAGTTGACCGCTAAATTTCCCGTTTGGTCAGACTAACTTGCGTGCTAAAGGATACGATGTTAATAAAAAGGCGATGCCGGGTAAAACATCATGAAAATGGGTTAAATACCTTAATATGAAGAGTGGACGAATCGAATTGAATGGACGTCTAGCCTACAGGGAGCTCTCCTGCAAATTGTCAATTTAGCATCAAATGCTGGCCAGATGGTACTTACTCAAAGGCGTGTCAGTGGAGGCATACTGGGATTTATCTCAAAAGAACTGACCTTAAGCTATTTAATACTTCTGGAAAAATAAGGGACCTATCTTATTGCAATAGCAGAATCATAACTCCCTTTCCAATAAAAGCGGAGCCCTTTTTCTATGGTCAAAAATCGAACGCTGAAACACTTTTGTACATTAAAAAAATCCTCCCAATTATGCGATCTATGGTCTTTATGATGCAGTTCCAAGTAGTATGATTGTTGCATTTTTAGGCTGAAGGATTCCAACGATTAAAGTCGAATTAAAAATGTGGTTTTGGATGAGCCTGCTTCCGTAGCCAATTAACCTCATGGATTGGTCAGCGGTCGACTAAGCCTAGAAATCACAGCACTCATTGGATCAGGCGGAAACCCGCCAACCAATAGAACTGATACGCGAATCAGCGAGAAGACAGATAATGTAGCACCGTGCCGACGTACCGTTTTAGCAAACATGATCAAGCAGTGGCCTGTTGATAATGCTATCAAGAACGTAACTTATTCGTCGGTGAACAATTTTCTTCAACGCCTTCGTGGCTACGAGCTTGTAAGGCTATTAGTTTTTAAATGCACAATGTACAGGAGGGATTGATTTTGGTAGAATCTCTTGTCAGCGGAATGAGCGCAGAAACGCGGAAAATTCCCACATCAATGTAAATTTTTGCAAGATAAAAACATGCTCGGTATGAGGTGGTGCTTGTTCCGATGCGACCAAATAGACCCGCCTGTTACATATAAAGGCCCCCGAAATGGACAGGAAGATTAGTGGATCAATTTAACCAAATTTGCCAGACTTTCAACTCAGTGACGCTAGAGTGAACAAACAAGTCTTGTTGTTCTCAGCTACCACCAAAGCTGCAGTAGGTAGCGCATTGGTGTTACAACTTAGCTAAAGAAGCGTTCGCAACTTTGGATACTTCATTCCTACAGACTACTCACGCGGCAACAGGTATTTAAGAGAGGATGCCAGTGTAAGAGAACTTTCAGCTTTCACTCCCTTATTAAATCAGAATTTACGAGTGACAAGAATACTCCGTTACCGATAGCCACGACCGATTCCACCCAATACTCCACTGATTTTGAAATGCTCTAACCAGCTTACGTACAATACCTTACCCAACGTCAGGCGCTGACGTTGTAAATCAAACAATAGGCGAAAAGTGGGATAAGACTTGGTTGTACGGTTGAATCAGATCAGGCGAATTCGGAGTTTGGATGAGCAAAAAACTGTGAAAAACAAGTTAGAGCAGAGGAACCGAAGACGGGTCTGCAAAACACGTCATAGGACAAGGAGAAATGACAGGTATAAAGGGATGTCAGTCAAGGTTCCGAAAGTGCTGCTGCCGGAATTCCTAAATCAGTCCACACTGAGCTTTTCAATGTTAGCAAAGGAGAATGGTTCAAAGAGATAGCCGGAGCCCTCGTAAAATTTGTTCTGAAATTCCACCCTACAACGTCCAAAAGTGAAAATGTCTCATCAGTCTAAACACAAACCAATAAAACTGGTCATTGGCTAAAAAAGGTCAAGTGCACGGCTATTTATGGCTAAGATGGCCTCAGTAGCCATCTGTTGGCAACCCGAAATGCGAGAAAAATCGCAAAAAAGGAGAGGATATGATGCTAAATTAAAAACCCCTACCAATGAAGGCGGAGAGCGTGGAGGAAGGCTGAGAGGCCTTCCATAAGGACCAAAACACCGACAGTGAGGCCAGCCCAGAGGGCGAACACAAAGAAGAGGATGATACCACCGTAGTAGCCATTCACCTTAAGGCCATGCATCATCACCATCTCCCAGAGTACCTCGGACAGCTCTGAATAATAAGCGCAAGCTGAGGGCAATGCCCAAGTTGACACCTTATGCAATTTCTGCTAAAAACAGTTGTCATGATCGACATGCAAGAGATGATGGAGAACTTACGGGCATGTGCAAGACTTAGAGCCCATAGACGGAGGTAAGAGGCCGTGTTGGAGATACACCCAAGACAAAATTCTATTGTGTGAATAGCCTGATACACCATCACCTCACCGAACACAAACTGCAACGGAAAAGAACAGTACAGAACTTCTGGGCGATTATTTCTGAGAGGAGCCCAAATTAACTTCACATTCATTCCACTTAGCGCAATGCAACCAAATATGCACAATGGAGTCATACCGATGTTTGCTAATACGAGTCGCGTGTGACGTAAATAATTGCAAAGTCTAGCACGCGCAAGCAAATGGGCAAAACGAGCAGTGATTTGCGCAACACGGCATGGTAGGGTACATAGATAAGAGGGCAGCAAAGAGAGCTTAGGGTTAGATCAAGAGAGAGGACTACCTCATCAGAGTCGCCACGTCCGCCGCTAGGATGTGGGACCTCGAGGTCGGAGGGTGCCTCAAGTTTGGGCGGAGTATCGTTACGGAAGGGCAGGTAGTCGCTCGTTTCACCTCCCGCCTCAGGGTCGCCCGTGTTCCCTAACTCTCCAAATCTGGCCGCGCCAATCGCACCCGGCTACAAAATTTAACAAAAATTAACCCTTAATGAGGTCCCTCAAGTCAATCATCCCGGTTAATTAGCTAACAAACAACTCATTAGTTATCAAACTACAAGGAAAAGGCGAGATTTGAAGGCGTCAAGGGCAACAGGATTGTAGGAATGCATTGGAATTGAGAAAGGGAGCTAAATTAAAAAAGCCAGCTCAATAGATTGAATTAGGTATGGAGAGGATAGTAAACTTGAAATAGTGATAATAATTGCAAAAAACACAGGGACTCACGGTCCTGCGAACCCTGTGACGCCGATAGAGGATGAGCGGTTTTACTAAAAGCATCCACGGTACGCAGAGTAGGGCTATCACCACCAGAATGCTTTGGACTACTGGCTGCAGAGAGGATCGGCGTGATTAATTACAACTGATTCCACACGGCGAAAATTTTAGTGGCAAACACAATAACGAGAAATGGCCTATCAAGAAAGTTTGACTCTTGCGATTCCAACGCACTGCGTAGATTACAGTTGATACTTATAACTTGTGAAGCTAGATGGGGAAAAAATGCATTAAAATTCAAGGGTAGGAAAAACTCCACCCTTAGGACACTAGGGCGAAAAAACTAGCTACCTATCGCTAGCAGGCGTGCGGAATACCACACGCAAGATGAAACCCGGTGAAAAGCGGGAATTGTGAAAAAGGTAGATGGTGGGAATAACAAGTTGGGTAAGTGATTTAGTGAAATGGCGAAATAAAGCTAGGGGGATGAAGAGAGATTAACGGGGGAAGGGGAGTGAAAACAATGCTTACCGGTTGCATTAATATGCAATCACATACCTGTCCATTATAGAGGAACTGCGTGTCATCCTTTTTTTCGTAGTCAAATTTCATCATGTTTATGAGGGCTAAAAGGGAAAGCAAATTTGACTCACCGGAGCATGCATTGCACACTTCGTTAGCCGAAAATGACGGTACTAAGAACTGATAATTAAGATTACGAATGGATAAGGCATGAAATCAGAACCAAACAGCGGCTAATTTTACGGGCTGGACGTAGCAACTCACCAATAAGAAGGCTTGGAGCCGTAGAAGCATCTTTTGCGCAAAAAACGGTCCATTTGTAGAAGATCATGAATACCAGATAGCCGAAGATAGAGAGCATAAAAAGGACCTCGGGAATCAAATCACAGTAAATTGACAGGGAGTTTTTGAAGAACCTAAGCGCAGAAATAAACGCTGTAGCACAGATCTTAACATTGTACCGAAAGGAACGTCTGAGGGCTACAAAAGCATTCAGCAACTGCAGGCCCCTTCCAGGGACCAGATTGGTCTTCCTAAAGTCAAAATCAGATCACTCTAATTTCCGTCCAGACTTTTACCGCGAATATCAGATGAGGAAGTACCAGCTTGAGAAAAACGAAACGTTATTCAGACAGATGCCTTTAAGTATGCCTAAAGTACCTGATTTTGGAAAGCAAAACTTGCGACAGTCAGAGTGAAGCAAAGGAGCTGATAAAAGCAAAAAAGAAACAAATGGTTTGGACTAGCACAAAACTAAGTTGGGCAATGATCAAATTTGCAGAATACTTGCCGTGTCAATTCGACATCTTCCGTCGCGAAAATATACGAATTAGCACTTTAGGCTATCGGCCTAGTGACTCGGAAACAAAGGATATGCTAAAGCCATCAAGAACACCGTCATTCAGGACTGACCTGATTTCTACCTAACCAACGAGCATGCTACTGAACATGAGTTAGTAACAGGATTCCCAAAGTCAAGTGTGCTAGAGTTGACCGCTAGCAACGAAAAAAAAAACGCCAAGTTATAATAAATTTAAAGTGCCGCCCCCATAATTTCACCAGGTTTCAAGCACAAGAAGGTGCGAAGGATACCTCAACCACTAGATTGGCAAGTTCCTGTAATATGCACAAGCGTGAAAAACGCTGCTACATTGCTAATTAAGATGTTCGGACAAATATAAATGCTTACTACTTGAATATGTATTTTATTAATTTGCGATTTTACAAGTTCATACTACTTGTAGATTAAAACCGCTGTTTTTTAACAAAGCCAATTGAATGCGTACTGATGACATGATTGCGACATTCGTGAGATTTTAGCAATTGGCGCCCCTTAGTCGTTTCTACGTAACAAAGAGAACGGCAGCACCACTGGAGATGGAAGCACAAAGCTTCTAAAGGATATTTCGAGCGAAAGCACCCGAAACAATACAAAAATTAACAGTGAGCGTCTTTGTCGTCGATAAGCGAGGTGACGAACGATCAAAAAACATAATTGAATCGACTCACCTGTAGTTGAATGCGCCGAGGAGAATGCCAAAGAGCATATGCAACACCCCAAGGATGACGGACATTTTCATCTTAAGTGAGTTGGTGAATATGATCATATTGTGTGAGACCTGCCAAACAGGATCCAAACCAAAGGCGTAGGGGAAACCCGCGAACATGCCGGCCGATGCAGCCTCTGAGCTGATGTGAGCATCAGGGTTCAGCTGCAGAGCCTCGACACGCTCCAATGTGCGATTATCGAAGAGCGGGAACCACGAAGAGCCAAAAATGTTGGCAGACTTCGAGAAGATATCATTGTATATCATACCCGTATAGATTGAGAAGGCGCCCATTAAGAGGATTATGTACCGACCGCCGAAAAAGATATCCCAGCCCTCATTCTTTGTCCTTTTCGCCTGAAGTGTATACAAGATAGCGTGGTGGCAGCCTTCCGTTGAAGCGCTAATCATTCCACAAATATGAAGTGGAGTTAGCTTACCAGTATGTAAATATTTTGCTAAACACTTTGAACAAGCTAAAATTCTTTTCTGTTCCAAAACAAGCCTCACGTGCTTTTGTCGTAGTTCACGTGTGACTTTTAAAGGGATATTGCAATGGACACAGTGCGCCAGCTAAAGCAAGAGTTAAACTGTCTAAATTAGCGGAACCACGCCGTTACTACTAGTTTAGCGTTCTGCTGTGCTGTAAAAAACGTAGTTCATCCCGCGAGCTCAAATTGCCCATCCAATGTCATTCAAATAAAAAGCGTGAAACAAAAAAGATGTTGAGTCGTTAAACACAGCCTCCAAAATATAAATACCCCTTACATGAACAATGCATAAGCACATTACACGCCAATTAACTTAGCAATCGCAAACTGTGCGAAATCACACCAGCAAATAATCGTTTGTGGTTGGTAAATTCAGCAGTAGTAAATGAGTTGTTCACCAAACGACACGCCCTTCAACTGGCTGGCGCTATCGTCAATGTTCGGGAAAAACGAACCACTACGTTATTCCGAAAGAGAACTTCCTAAGCGTAATAGCCAGCTTTGGGGTTATCGTGACAGTTGAGAACCAGCAGTACGTAACGTGTGTTATCAAACCCCAAGACGCTTGGTAGTAGAATGCATGAGAGAAGTCAGGACTAACTTACAGCTGTAATCAAGCCAAGTGCAGTAGTCACATGAAAAGATGTTGTAAAAAGCGTCTCTAAGACCAGTATTTACATCACACTGGCAAAGTGGATCAATAAAACTCTCTTAAACAACTTCAATGTTACTTTTCAGTGGTTACTAATTAACTGAAGTGCAACGTGTTGTCGGATAGAAACAAGAACTTACAACAAATTTTTTTTCCCAGAGAACCAAAAAGAGTGCTGCTAGAAACATGATAGCACCGTGGCCAGCATCGCCAAACATCACAGCGAATAGGAAGGGGAAGGTGATGACAGTGAAGAGAGCCGGATTCACCTCCCGGTATTTGGCCACACCATAAGCATCGACAATGTTCTGAAAGGCTCTCGTGAACTTATTGACGCGATGAAAGGTGGGAGGTTTTTCAGCAGTATGAAGTCGGTTGAGGATGGGCTGAAGGCTAGAGTTGGAAAGCTCCATGCCGCGTCGTAAGGCTATCTGCACGGCGTCTAGATCGGAGACAGCGGACCAGCACTCGCCTACCATACACTTGGTGGTAACGTCGAGATTAAAGAGGTTCAGTGCGTGGTACACAGACTTCATCTTATACACCTTGTAAAACCAGTCTCGTAAGCTTTGCGCAGCCGTCTCCAGCACGCGCGCCCGGTGCTCTGAGGTGCGGTTAAGAACCACTTGGAGATCCTCCCGACGACTGGTGACGTCTAGCAACATTGCCTGACGCTTCTCCTGAGTGTCAGGACAGGCGTAGAGAGTTGCATGAAAACTATACAGAGAGAGCAACCTACAGTATCACACCATTGAGAAGCTTGAAGGAATTAGAAAGTTGAGAAGTAACACAAATCCCCCACAAATTTACTACCTTTAACTATCTACGCGTAAATTTTCGGTAAAATGGGGGAATGGCGGTTCATTTTCTTAACATTCCATTGGTAATAAATTTATGGACACGAACGAAGGCAATAAAGACAATGCTTTAATGGTATGGTAATGTAACGGTAAGTATTTTACCTGAAACGATTGGAAAATCATGAAAAAGGGGTGCTTAAGAGACGTCTAATTGAACCAAAGCTAAATAGAGCCTAAAGATCATCGGACGCGGCACCATATAAATGATTCATTTAATTAAGTCACTTTGGCTAGGTGATGAAACAGGGCTCGAACGATAAGTTTTTCACTAATATGCTACTACAACGGAAATTGAAAATGCACATAATGGAATAAATACGTAGCTACATCAAAGAAATGCGGAAGCACATGTACGTCTTCACACAGACAGATTGTGCTTAACTCAACCAAACTGCGGAGCATCGCTAAGCCTGCATTTCCCTGAAGAGAGACAGAGAAGTAGAACAATATAGAACCAACCAATGCAAAGGGAACACCGTACCCGTCGCAAATATTCTCCACTCGCGACCGGAGCTGCGGTCCTTGAAAGAAAACAATGAACATGCACTTATCCAGCAATTCACCCTACATGAAGGAAAACGGTCAATTACTTGGGAAGGAAAAGTGGTGCAACTTTGGCATAACAATGGAATTCTTACTGTAGCAGGGTCCTCAATGCTTTCAAGATCAGCGTATCGGAGAAAAACGTTTCCACGACAAGCTCGCCAAAGCATCCTTTCAAAAGGAACAGTCCGCTCCCGGATAATTACGCCGGCAACAAAACTGCAATCCAGGTATATCAGCTTAATACCACAAATTTCAAGCGATTAAAAAGGCCATGGTTGATATCTAACAGCTCAGATTTACGGAATCTACTATAGAGCCCTGCTCAATGTGGCTGTTTTTCACCACAAACGCACAATTTTTGGACAAAAGGCTGATTAAATAGACCTAAAGACTCACTCAACATGGTGACTGCTGTACGTTGTAGATGTGGCATGACCTTGACGAAAACCAACGTCGAAATCATCCGATTGGGGGACCATTTCAATGTAGCTATAAACCCACCAATGACAAACGCCACAGAGAAGAAAAGAAGTGTCGACATTTCAAGAAAGCGGATGCTATTTGCGAGAAGCAAGCTGAATGAGCGAGTCGTGCGCAAAGAGCGGGACAATAGCACTTGGCAATGATTTGTTGGCGCTATGTAAAAGAGTCTTACCCAGAACGTAGGTCTCTCGGCTCCCGGGATTCCGAAACCTCTACAAGCATTTCGTCCCCACCACCAAGATTCACATTGACTTCGTAGGATCCCTAAACCAAAACCAGATGCTACATACCCGGGCAATTTCCCAATAAGCACTTAAAAACCTCAGGATGTACCTCTTCGAAAAATATCTGTGCGCGACGGAGGACCATCTTCAGCTCAGTCAACTCCATAAAAGACTTCTTCATCTGTTCGAGACTGAAATTAACCTCTCTTAGCTCGTTTTCAAGTTTGTCCAGGTTAGATTCAAGGTCCAACATTTCTCTTGGAGGTGGTGCCTCTGGAACTTCATCAGGTTCGAAAATAGGAAAATTGTCCTTTTGAAGTTCGTTCTCAATGTAACGTAGTTTTCGCTCCATTTCATCACAGCGACGCACTTCGTCAACAAATTTACGCTGGAAGGCATTGACTCCTGGAGTTGTCTAACAACAGTTGGAGGAAATTGCCTTACGTCGCGAATTTGTACGACGCCCAGCTCGCCTAGTTGAGCAATGCACATATAGGCTGAATCAGTATGTAAGATGAGTTGAGAAAGCTGCATTTCCTCTGAGCGGAACATTGACCCCATCTCCGCGATCTATCCTTGAGATACGTGCGGAAGAAACAACGAATGAGGCGCGTCTGGATATAAAAGTCAAAACAAACCATCGCTTCATAAATTGTAATACCATCAGCGTGCATGGCTCACGCAAAACTAAACTGCTAATTAAAATAACTACATAAGCAACGTTTTAACTGCAGAATTTCAAAGCAATTTTATTGTTATGTCTGTGTCCTTTGATGAATAAAAATTAAGGCAAGTTATTATTGTTTAGAGGTACAAAAAGCGCATTAATTAATACATGATTATGGCTTTGTGTTTTACTATGTGACGCAAACAATCGAACCTATAAAATGACACCCTTAGGTTTTATTTCGGCTTGTTTTTCTCTGTTGTAAAGTTAGTAATTTGGAACACAGGATGGGGCCAAATAACGATAAAAGGGAATCTGTGAAGGTGATCGTCCGATGCCGTCCGATGGATAAAAAGGAAATTGATGAGGGACATTGGAGGTTTGGCTTGGTACCGTATTGAGCGAGTATGTTTCACTCAAGTTGTGTTTCTGTTAACGAATCTAGCGGTGATGTGGAAATCAAGTCACCGAAGATCGGTTCGGTGGATACATCTGTTACTTATACTTTTGACACTGTTTATGGTCCGAGGTAAGCTCTGTGCTATACCTACTCGTCACCTAGCTCATCTCAAATGGAGTTGTATGAAAAGTCATTTTGCTGCATCGTACAAAGCGTTCTCATGGGATTTAATGGGACCATATTTGCATATGGTCAGACTGGTACAGGGAAAACTTTCACAATCCAAGGTTTTTGAACCATGATAAGTAAAGTATTCATAGGTGTAAGAGACGATCCTGATTTGCGTGGACTCATGCCAAACTCATTTCACCACATCTTTAATTATGTTAGTGGATCAAAATTGACCCGCTTCCTGGTTCGGGCTAGCTATCTTGAAATATATAAGGAAGAAATACGTGATTTGCTTAGGAAAGACTCAGCAAAGCAGCTAAAGATAAAAGAAACACCTGATCGAGGCGTTTATATCGCAGTAAGTCATTCGAACCCTCAAATAGCGAGTCACGCGTGTTACGCGCGTTATCTAGGAATGCCGGTGGCTTTAGGTCTTTATCGTTACCCATTTTATAGAGATTCAGAATTATCGTAACAGTGTTAGTTATCGGTTCTGCGGCTTTTTGTACGCATCGTAGACTGCGATGAATGATTATCTTGACTTAGTTGCAATCCTTAAGTCGAAGTTTCATAACACAGTAACAACTCTAAAATCTGTGACTGTTTCGGTCGGATAGGTTGTGTTTGGTGGGTCAAAATAAGCTATTCTGATTGTTGTCGACGCTGTCCTATAAAAAAGGCTCCAACGTTGTCATCAAAAATCGGTGCAAAACCAATTTTCTTCCAAATTGTCCCTGAATACTTGCCCAAACGAATGTCGGCAAAAGAACAGCAGGCTATCAACTTGTAACGGGATGGAGGGTTGCAGTAGGGGCGGGCGTATGCGTTATTAAGATGGTGACAGAGATCGTGAAGATTCAAGGTCCATGTTTTTGTTGCACAAGTGGAAATAGTGGCTTTCTGTCGCGATATTTTGTTGGACCTGAGTCTCGGTTGCGATATCATTGGAATTTCGATAGCATTCACTTTGCCAGGAGTGGCGAATTTTTACATCAAAGCTTTGCCAAAACTCGGAAGCGTATTGCTGAAGACAGTCTCTTCCCATGCACATGCATTATTCGACTGCAAAGTAGATTGCCAATGACGAAGTGACAGTACTGGTTGGAAGTGTATTTTATCGAAATGCTTTCAAGGAATCGTGGGCACAAGTGTTTTCACTAATAATATTCATAATCCAACAAAACCCAAGCATTGAAAAATAACGTATATTAATTTTATTGTCTGCAGAAAAGCATCTTGCTCCTTTTGACAAAAAATACCACAGCCTCTGTTGTGGCAGTAATTATCAGGTTTCTTGCTTTTAAAAAGTATCCGGGAATCTAACGTGAGCCATCGATGCAAGTGAGAAAGTTGTATTTCTTCGAAGTTGGATTGAAGGCCTATTGAAAATGCAGTTTTGTGAAAATTCCAGGCAATAATTAGTAGCATTGCTTGGGCGATGTGTCAGTTATTTGGCCTAATTATTTCTAATTGGAGCTAATTGAAATCGTCATTAAAATTCTTTTGTGCATCAATTTAGGACCTTTCAACTGTATTAACAAGGAACACCAAAGAGATAGAGGAACTTATGAGCATTGGCAACAGTAATCGGTCAGTTGGGTATGTGTCAATCGGGTTCTCCTTACACCACGTTTTTCTTCAATGCAGAGCGACGAATATGAATGATCAAAGTTCCCGATCACACGCCATCTTTATCGTGACAGTTGAAAGCTGTGAGGTACGTGTTTGTTGTGTCAGAGTGAAACTCAAACTGCTAGATTGACCCCGATGGCCAGAGTCACATTCGAGTGGGAAAACTTAACTTGGTTGATCTGGCGGGCAGCGAACGTCAAAGCAAGACTCACTCCGAGGTAAGGCTAGTGGATTTTCACACCTCTTAATTTGTAACTCCAAGGGTGAGCGCCTCATCGAAGCTACAAAAATCAATCTCAGTTTGCATACACTGGGAAACGTTATTTCCGCCTTGGTGGACGAAAAGTGCACTCACGTGCCCTATAGAGATTCAAAACTTACAAGACTGCTTCAAGGTTTGTTCTTTGGAGTTCATCGTGATTCAAAAGTTGTAGCCCTATTCTTTGTGAAATAAGCATAAGTGTAAGCCTCCGAAAGTGAATTTTATTCAGAGGGGTCGTAGAGCTGGGAAACTTTTGTGGCTTATTATTATTGCGTGGTCAGCTCCTCATAAGAGGCCTTAGCTGCTCGGCTTGCAGATTCTTTAGGAGGTAATTCGAAAACCGT
The DNA here is from genome assembly GCA_023968675.1 of Taenia pisiformis. Lineage (NCBI taxonomy): Eukaryota > Metazoa > Platyhelminthes > Cestoda > Cyclophyllidea > Taeniidae > Taenia > Taenia pisiformis. The sequence continues at coordinate 15,618,325 of CM043733.1, read as the reverse complement.
CATGGTTGCCAACATTGGGCCGTCCTCTTACAACTATGACGAGACGATAAGCACACTGAGATATGCTAGTCGAGCGAAATACATTAAAAATACCCCTAAGATCAACGATGATCCCAAGGATGCTCTACTTCGCGAGTATCAGGGAGAAATCCAGCGCCTGAAACAATTGCTCAGCTCCCGCGGCGGGCCACCGACGCACCTGAAGTGCACCAATGGGGTAGGCGGTAAGTGGCACTTGATGGGGATTCTCTCAGCTGGAATTTTTTTATTCGGTGATTACGATTTGGCTTATCTTCATAAAGATCTTGATGAAACTTACGAAAGTGAGGATGACTCCGGTGCAGTCAGAGATGCTTACCTGAAGGAACAGCAGGAGAAGTTGGCCGTCGAAAAGGAGGAAATTATAAATGATCAGAATATGATCGCTAAGGAGAAAACACATTTACTTGAAGAATTAAAGGTTAAAATTTCATCTTTTTAGTTCCTTTTAAACGCTGATTTCTCCTTTCATTCTGACTTGTTTGCACTCAGCCCTTTAGTAGAAGTATCGTGATATGAAAACCCTCATTTCAGAAACTCATCACGTTCACGATTCGGGTGATATTTTTAGAAGAGAAATTTGTAGACTTGAATTATGATTTTAATGTTAATCATTTATGCTGTAAAACATCAAGCAGTTATGTAGTTAACAAATTGCCTCCAAGTCTCAGACGCAAAAAACGGGACTTAGTTTTTATCCTCCCGTGGTAACAATTCCTCAATGTGCAATTCGTGATCTTCGGGTCCTCATATTGTTGACCGCAGCCAGTCAGATGGCTCAATTTCCTTTCATATCGTCACCCTCTGCCATTCAATTCGCATGCAAAGTAGTCTATTCTTCCATTTCTGTTTCTGCATTAGCGAAAGGATATGCGAATAAAGGAGGAACAGGCACAGACGGCAGAACTGGAGACAAAGCTACGTAGCCTCGAGTCTAAAATCCTTGGAGGTGAGGCAGAGGCTGCGGTTGAGGCGCGAACGCGTATGCAAGTAGAGGTACTAGCGCAACACCGTCGCCGCCTGGCCGCTCACCAGCGCCATGAACACCGAATGCGTGCCCGCGTCCGTGCCGAGTCGGACAATGTAGTGACTCTTCAGGAGGGCTTCTCCTCCCTCCGTCACGAGGTTGAAGTTTACACTTCCAAGCTGAAGAAAATATTTGATCGCATCCAGGTCCACTTCCCTTTCTTCTTGCAATCCAGAAGCCCCTGTCCCTTTTTATAGTAGCCTCAATTCCGATACCTCCAAGCTACAATTTTGAATGTGTTAAGTAGATTGCGACGGGATGTCAGTTGACTTTGAGAACTAGACACCGAAACTCAAAATTGTGAAGATTTGTAACTATGGCATCAATGGTTGATCTTACAAACGTGAATCAGTAGATTGGCAACCTGATTAAGGTTAAGGCCTGCTGCTTTTCTGAAGACCCCTGTATAGAAGTATGCGCGGTGTGGTAACAGTCACACTGAGCATGAAGGTCTTTAACTACCACGAAATCTATTTGATGAAAGGACATCTTTTGAAAAATAATACAAGTGTCAGGGCAGATTAGTAAGACTTAATGCATCAAGTTAAACGCCATATTGCATGTCCCATATTGCATGTCTAACAAGGGTGGATTTTTGTGAATGATTTAACAAAAGTGGGTAAAGGTGCAAGAGTTTGTACCTGAACTATAAAACCATTTCAATTTACTAGATGAATGAATGGGACTTCAACAAACATTTGTCAATGCTTGAGACAACCAAGTCATTCTCAAGAATTGTGGCGGCATCAACTTAGTTTTCCCTAAATCGGAATGAGGCATGGATTTCGATCCGTTAGCAATTGTTGCATGCATCTGGAACCACGCATATGTGATATCAATTTAATCAATCCCTGAATTTTTTGATTGTGATTATTTTTTCCTTAATCCGAAAGTATGTTACTTGCGTAATTTCAGTAAACAAAATCGGCGCGAAATGCTGGAAAAAAACATCACTGAGGTTTTTGTGCATGCCTTTTAGAAAATTAAACAGGAGACAAAGGACCTGGAGGATGAGCACATTATTGAGAGGCAGAAGCAGGAGGAAATTCAGGGGCAAATCCTGAAGAATATGAAGTTGCGTCAGTTGATTTTGGAGAACTTTGTGCCCCCTGACGCTAAAAAAAGATTGGAGGATCGTGCATACTTTGATGAGGAGTTGGGGGTTTGGCGCTTTAAGCCCGCAGATTACACGGCGCACCTCAACGAGGGGTAAGGGGGTGTATACCTACTGTATCTACTCGCTAACTGACTGTACTTCCGTCCATTTCAATTGGGTTGACCAAATTAGGCAGCACTATGCCATTCACTCGGACACATTGACTTACGAGCATGTGTTCCAATGTTACCATGCCTTCACATCAATGCGTTTTACATGCCTAAATAACAAATCAGTCTACACCCGTATTGCCAATGGCTTGTTAGCAATGCGATTCGAAGCTCAGGACTAACGCCTTTTGTGATTACACCCAGTGGCACAGTTAATCTCTTGTTCTGAGGTTTCTATTTGCTTAGGCTGTTACGTTGAGTACTCTTAAAGTAGGGGTGTAGTAACTTCGTATTTTGGCATTCACCTAGGCTGGTGATGTTGGAAAGGGAAAACCAGGACAGCTCTTCTTCATCTTCACTGATTTCCACTTAAAGTGAGCAGTGGAGGCTTGTAAAATAAGTGAAAATGGGAGTTGACTCGTACTAATTAGGTTTTGGAGAGTTGATAGCATGGGAATGGCTTTAAGATCTTTCTTTGACCGTTAATGGTCTGGAGTCTAATATTTGCCTTGCTTTAAAGTGGAAATTTGATGAAATATGGCGGTATTTTGACCAAATCAAGATAGTGTCAAATTTATCTCACCGATGTTATAATTAATTGCCAAAATGCACTCTGTGAATTTCATTACCATTTCCCGTTTATTAATGTATCAAATTTGTCCAGAAAGCACATGTATACAATAAGTGTCTGCAGGTTTAAATCGACGCAAATGTCCACTGTACATGCTCCTCTTCTGCAAATTCGTTTTCTCTACGTCTATGGAAAGTATGCGACCAAGAAATGAAAATTTTGGACAAACATTCCTGCTTTGCACGTATTTTAGTTAGATTTCTCTTCATTTCAAGTGACCGTCTTTTCTTTCATGAAAGTCAAATAAACAACTTTATTTCTACTCCGAAGGCCATAATTCATATACCCTCCACTTACCCAAGCATTTGAAATTGGGATTTGATTAAAGCGTTTAAATTACAAGCTTTTTTAACCTATTTCCATTTGATTGAGCGCCACCTTTTAATTTGCAATTTGGAAGAATGCACCCAGTCTTTGGAATGAACCAGTCATTCATAAAGGCGACAAATATCTTGCTTCCGATAACGAGGCTGCCCACTTTGCCCCGTCTCCTTGTCTTCTTCTGTCTTGCCACCAAAACTCCACCATCAGGTGAAATTGTGCTTCGATGCCCACATAATTCGATGCCACATTTTCCCTGCACATTATATCTTGCCACTGCCATCTCTTTTCGAATGTTGAAATACCTTAGCACTATATGGCTTGATGGCGGGATGGTAGTAAATTAACTTACTTATATTATTTTTGTTGATAGGACGTCATTTTTTCCATCCAAGTCAGGGCTGATTCTTTACCAATTTCTTTCCACAAGTTGTGCGAAAGTTCCAGAATCGCCTTAGTTGAAGTCCAGTTGTTTTTATGTCTTTCAATTTGATGTTCTTCAGTCACTTTATACCCTCGAAAAAAATAATTTTTGATAATGGATTGCATGCAAAAGTTGGCACCAACATTGCTCGCATAACCCTACTGCGTTGACAAATGCACGGAGGTATGCAGAATCTGTAATTACTTGATGTCAGGGAACCGCCTTGTCAGTCATTTCATGAAAACACCTTTGCAGAGCTGACCTTCCGTCTTTCGAACTTTCCGTTGCCTGCTTTGCAGATCAGTTAGTAAAATCAACCTAAAGGATAGGGGACTGCGCATTTGACCCGACATTTAGATGATGGTGGCGAGGCAAATGACTTCTCTGTAGAGTAAATAAACTTCCTGCAGCCTATACTTTTTATTTCCAATGAATTCATTCGTAGTGTTGAACGTCGGATATGCAAAAATAACGTGTAATTTGTTGGCAAATTTCTTTTTTTAAAAGGAGTCCCAGCGAATGACCAACAAAAGAATTTTCCCAAGAGAGTTTACTCAAGTGTGCCTTCGTCAACATTATCAAAAGCGTGCTAAAGGCAGTGACTCACTAGAGCTTTGCATCACAAGAGAGCGGATCTAACCTCAGCCTTGTGGTTACCCACTGCCACATTTTATTTTAATAATAATATTCAACTCGCTTCTAGTTGATTGCCTCAGAGCCACTTGACACACAGGTGAGTTGCTCTTCTCAATTATTAGGATGGCATCCGATTGCAGTACTCTTATGGGCGCTTGGTTTGCGCTTTTAAAGGTGAACACGTCCTAAAATTTCTCTTGAAAGTGACTGTGCCAAGGTTTCCTTTTCCCGCAACTTTTTAACGGGTTCCGTTCCAAAGGGGCTGAATTAATTAAACTTTACGTCATCAAATGAGATGTAACTTAAAATAAAATCGCTCAAAATGCATTTCTGTCGAGAAGCGGATGCAAAGGGCTTCTGACAGTTCCTGCATAGTCAGTCTGTTTTGATTATGAATTTAAAAATTTAGAGAAAAGTACCAGGTGTTTGAACATGGCTTCGAATGTTGATCACCTTAGTTTTAATTTCGTATTCGAGTTAGAGGAGGAAGCAGCAACGTCACATCTGGTACTCCTTAACTTTTATAGTTGTGTTTTCGGCCATCCCAAGGCTTAATCAAGCTTAAAGTGTTTCCATTATTGATGTAGCACAGCAAAACCGTTTGATTGCCTTTTCTTTTTAACTGCCATTATCCCCAATAATGGGCAATTCGTTATGAGCGATTTCACAGAAATAAGATATTATAAGCTTATGGGTCGAAAAAGTAAATTTCTTTGTGCTGCTCTTAAATCAGAAGGATTCTTCGGTAGCATAGGTTTTGGCAAACCTTTTATGAAGTTGAAATATTGCAGCAGTCTGAAGTAGTCAAAAATCAGCCTTTTCCTTCCACGATGGCTATTTCGGAAATCTTTTCCTTATCAAAGCTAGTAACAGCTCATTACAAAGAATTAGGGTGAATTTTGCCTTTTTACACCCTCATTGACCGCTTGTTTTCCCTTAAGAAGCTTCAACACGACTGCGCTCTTGATCCCGCCGTCTGCCTTAGGTCGGCGTCGATCAGTCTGTCGGTACGCCCGCTTAGTCGCACGTCTAAATACGAGTGTGCGATTTCGTGGCGAGAACATTCTCCACCTGGGTCTTGATCCACTGCCGCGGACCACTCTGGATTACGAACCACCCGAATTGGCACCGCAGATTGTGGCTGCTCTCGAAGCCGCTTTGCAAGATGAGGAGGACCTAGAGTTAGATGGGAGGTATGTTTGGATTCCACTTCCAAACCTTCTCTGACTGATGTCGCTGTGACGAATTAAAGGTATTTCAGATCCTTGTCCGCATTTGCTGTCGTGGCTGCAATATGCTTTTTTTCACAACCGAACGTTGTAAAATTTTACTTTAAAAATGCCAAAAAATGATTGTAGGGAAAGCGGAAATATTGCGCTTAACTAAAAGCACTAAATTAATGTATCAAGGTTCGTAGATTGTGCAAGCCAGAACATTTGCACCAAATCGCTTCAATGTGCTTTTTCATGTTCATGCATTAATTTAACAAAAGCACGCAGCCTCAAACGCGGATGCATTAGTCTATTTTCTCACCACATGGTAGAAAACGGCCGATTTATATGGGCATCACACATCTGAACTTAAACAAAGGCCTAAAGTATTGAGGGCAAAACTTTGTGAGCTTGAGAGGTTGGGCACCTGGTGGTTTGTTTAAGGAGCCGTGGCGTGGGCTGCCTTTGTAACTGCCGCTTGAATGCGCGCAGGCAGTGCTTCAGCATGTAATAGATGGGTGCAAAAAACGTGCTTTTTATCTTTTAGCCCTTCTATTTTTAAAGTGAAGCCAACTAATAAGAAAAAGAGAGATAAACGGTAAGCATTCCATGAACCTCTTTCAATCTTATGCATCACAGTAAAAGAATATTGGTACTTCCGAATTCGTATCTTCACTAGTTTCACAAACGTCCTCCCCCATTTCTCACCAATTTAATAACATGTGCGTTTAGTTAGAGTTTCGAAGCGTTTAGCTAATTGCACTAAAACCTCTATCACCATTTCGAATAGTATGTGGGGGTATGCCATGTGCATGAATGCTACTCAGTTGTATAAGCAGTTTTGTCTAACTTTATTGAAAGCATTCCAGTTGAATTTTGCAACCCCTTTATCTCAGTTAAAGCTACATGAACTTTGGAAGTCTGAGTAATAAATATGATTGAAAGAGACTGACGATGCTGTCGATACATCTACAAAATGCTTTCTATGGAATAATATTAATTTGACATTCCATCTCTTCACTACCTTTTAGATTTTCTTTGCACATTTTATATTACGTTGATGCGATTGTTGTTCCAATTGCATTTATCCAATCCTACATGATATTGTAAGAAAATAAGGAAGCAAAGTCGCAGGTACCGTGGGAGGATCACGGCATTTCTAATGCAGATCAGCATTTGTCTAGCTAATCCAAAATTTGCCCTTGTTGCATCACATAGATTCTACTAAACTACGCTACAGAGAGGTAAGAAATGGCAATAGGAAAAAGGCATCAAAAATGGGACTGTTAAAAGGCATGATTTGAGCTACATTAAGGAAAGCTTTATTTGATTTGTTAGAGTTTTCATCTTGTGGTTACTTCCGACGCTGATAATAGCAGGCCAAGTTCCAGGAATCCTACTTATGTATGGATCCAGAAATCATGCGAAGTAGATGCCAGTATTCCCGAATTATTATTTCCACTTTTTTCCCAATAAGTGGATTTCATGATAAATTTGAAGCATGGGGTTTAAAGGTGCAGCGGTAACTAACGCATCATTTGTTCATACGAGACTTAGCAAAGCGTAGGTTAATTTAAAGAATTCGTTACTAAGGTAAAATGAGTTATTTTTTGCAGACATGAAATGATTGAATTAGCAGAGTAGCGTTTTTGGACTGTGGGAATGGGGTTAGCTCTTCACACGTGCGCAGTTCACTTTAGTGCCGGACGTGTGCGCCTTTCCAAATTAGTTCTCAAGTTGCATTGCATATAGACTATTCAAAATGTCTCTGCTCACACAACTCATTGTTTCCTTCCATCTCTGCAGCATTTGCTGCTACCATGCCTCCTTTGGGTGGGAGGATTAATTACCTGGCAATGCCATTAAAGCATTGTATGGTTTCATCCTTTAATGGATGTATTATCCAAAGTGATTGACATGATTCCCGCGAATCTTTGCAAATTTCATTTGCTTGTGTTTCTCTAAACGCTATTATTTTGAAAATTGAATGCGTTTATTTTTAGGCCAAAGGTGTCAAAGCATCAGCTTAATGAGGCTCACTTCCCAGAGCCCCGTGGTTTGGTTCCAAAGTAATCTTGCAACTTCACTTATACAATTGCATTTAATTTTTTCCCATTCGCCGTAAAAATAAATCGTAGGGCAAGTTTTCCTTTTGGATACGGTGAAACGGTTTTCAGCCCTCTTAATATGGATAATAACGCATGATGGCTAGTGTTTAGGAGATTAATAATTACAAGTCACAAGGAAGCTTATTTTTGTTTCAAATTTGTTAATAAGCCACATTAAATATCTAATTTATGGTTATGCAAGATGTTTACAAGCAATAAATGGAGGAATGGAATAGAGGCTAAACTGACGCAGGTGGGTCGCGCTTTATTATGATGGCGGTCGGATTTTACCTCTACACCAAAAAGTTGGTGCCTCAATGGTTCGATTAAATGAGGAGCAAAAGGAGGGGGAAAAGACGAAAAGGCATAACTCAGTAATGCGGTCAAAGCGCTTCAAGGGTTTACGATGATCGAAGTGTTAGCGAAAGTTGAAGGCGGAGGGAGTATGATAAGTGCTTATACAGTGAGAGGAGCTCGAAAGAGGGGGCCCAGAGCGGGTATGTGAGGGATGGAGGTGGGAGATATAGGAAGTAAACGAGGGTGGAAAAGGAAGTAAAAGGGATGTCTGAGCAGCATTGAGTCGAGGTGTGCTGGAAATGTCTACGGTCCTAGTCAACGATCCCGTTGATGATATCGCGCTCCTCACTCTCAACGCTGCGAAAGGCGGGAGTGCGGCGCGAGCGACGGGGTGTATAGTCGGTCGCACTGAACGTGGAGCCTTCGCGCACAAACGAAGTCGAGCGCATCCTGGGCATGAATCCGGTCTGCTTCTCTCGTGCAGCTTCCGCCTGCAGGCTGGCGCGGCGCTCCGCCATCGTGGCACGTAATTCTGCCTCCTCTAGTTGCTCCTGGGCCTTCCGCAGCTTCATGTTCGCGGCTGCGGCTGCTGCCTCCTATAACGTAATTCAGTTCAGCTTTCGTCAACGCGTCCTCATGGCAAGCGTTTTAGAGGACCAATTATTACTCTTTGGCCAGAATACTTTGGTAGCTTAAAAAGGATAATGAGGTTCTTAAAATGTAGCATTATCGGCAAAGATTATAGTCACTTCAGTGGGATAGGAAGAGCTACCGTTGATTATATTCATAATTTGGCATAAATATGTTAGTTTTGTCCCATGAGTCTACCCTCCTTTACTTTGTTCATTTGAACTAAATGCGGTTTTGGACTTCCACTAGGCCTTTTCTTGGATCTGAAAGTCTATCGAAAGGAAGTTTAATTGAACTTCTTAAAATGCAAATTCTTTTCAGTGGATGAATTGCTACTATGTAGCGACTCAACCACCGCAGATGCTGAACTTAAACTGCACAACCATTTTGAGGGCTGAAAAGCGCAAGTTATTCAGCCATAGCCAACTACGATGAATTGCGTTTGAGACCTGTGTATAATAGATGCACCATATGTGCTTCTTACAAGCAGACAATGAACAATGGAAAGGGTTAGCTGGTATGCAATTCCGCAAAATCCCTTCTAATTTTCAACGAATGACAGATGAGGTGACTACTCACCGCTTCTTCCACTTGACGGCGCATGGTCTTGAGTTTGCCTTGGCCTCGTTCCATCAACTCCTTCATCTGTGCCGCTAGTGAACGCTCCTCTTCAATGGCTTGACTGGCCTCCTTGTGAGCACGTTCCACTTTTCTATAGGGCAATTAATATTATTATCAATGGCTTTGTAATTGTCCACCTTCTGAACCAATACATATTCGACCCGATTTTCAGGACACTCAGTAAATGAACGAATTAGGTGTGTTTCCCAGTGCAAAGTAATAACAAATTTAAATCTAATGTATGACTTTCTAAGGATACACATCATTTGGAGTATAATATTAACATGAGGAGTTGAGGAGATGAATGATTTTCTCGAAAAATGTGCTCAGTGGCATAAACTCGGTGCTGAAATATTAACGAGAATCTAATTGCAACAAAATCAAGTGAAATTGTGGAATTCCAATCAGGTCAAAAAGAAGATGTGTATGGACAAATTGAGGAATACGCCCAAGTAAACTCTCTGCCTGCCGTGTAATTAGAAGTTAGCTTAGCATAGTTCATTGAGGAAATCCTCAATCATCCCAAATAAACGGCGTAAAGTAAATTTCTACCCGGGGCTTAAAACCGGCTAAATGTTAGGATACGTTGGCTTTGGAACGATTGTAAGGATTTCGGATTAACAAGTTCATCGGGTAAACGATTGCAGCTGCTGTAATTTAGAAATTAATGCACATTAATATGGATGTGTGAGAGGAGACCACGATGACTCAGCGCTGGGTTTGGGGTAATTTGAAGCACTCTTAAAAAATCCATGACAAATTCGTTAAAGTTCATCTAGGAAACGCGATGGGACTTTCAAGGCGCATCGTACAGCTGGACCGTTTCGATTGGTTTATGCCCAACGTACGTGCCATGGAGGGCGTTCTGTGGATGGTGCTGCGGATCAATAGGCACTCGTGACGGCGGTCAGGGCGGCTCATGCGCGCTGCCTGCCTGCCTGCTATGTCAGATCTCCCTCTGACTAACCACGACAAAGAGTGGACACAGATGTCTGCTGCTTGGATTACTGCGTATAATTTTAATAAAATTTTGTTCGCCCTTTTGGACTTTATTGACGCATATTTAATAAATGTGATAACATTATAACCTGTGCCAATTTGTGCTTTCCTCCCAAACGCATTATTTGGGCAAGTTTCAACCCATTCAATCACTGACTTGTTACAACTGTTGGACAAAACAATGTCGCCAGTGGACCACCCGTGTTGCGGCTTGTGAACTGCGAAAAAAAGATGCTATCAACCATGAATTATGTGCATATCAACAGATCCAGATATCCTTTTAGCCTTAGCACATTGATGCTTGTTGTTTTGATTTAAAGATTTAAATTGTTACCCCAATTTTTGTTGGCTTGATCCAATGCTTCACAAAGGCGAGAATGAATTTTTAACCCAAAACCTCGAAAATTTGGGACTATGTAATTTATTTGACCTCTTTATCAAAGGATAATGCAATCGCACTTAAAAAACTTGAGATTTTTTAAAGCACTTGCTAGCACATGTATGGTTTACGCGTAGAAGTGATGTCAAACAATCAATATCGGCTTGTTACCTTCGCTGGAAATCAAGAAAACAATTTAAATGTGAATTGCGACCTGACCTAAGCATTTCGTGGCCCCTGGGATCAAGTTGTGCATTTTAGCTAAAAGCGATTCAGCTTAATCGGTACCTAAGGTGAGCAGTAAGCTCCCTAACACGTTTGGCTTCAGCCTCAGCAGCCATTTCTGCGTCACGAATCCGTGCCTCCATTCCATTGATTTTCCTATTGGCGTCTTTCTCGGCGTCCTCGCACGCCTGCTCCGCCGCTTTAAGACGATTGTTAACATCACGTAGGTCCGTCTCCAGCTGCCGTTTTCCCGCATCAGCTCGACGAGCAAGGTCCTGCTCCACCTGTAAGTCAGCTGTCAGTCGAGACACATCAAGCAGAAGCTTTGTAATGCGCTCCTCGTTACCCTGTTATTAAGGGGAATCAAAATTAAAATTAATCATTCATAATAAATTCATGATCGGTTATTCTAAAATCGAGGAGTTTTCCGAAGATGCGATGACTATCACTAAGACTATCTGTTGCCTCACTGTGAACTGGCTGAATGCGGTCACGCGTGTGAGCGGCTGGCACCTAATGCGCACAGAATGGCGCTAAGTCACCGCCTAAACGGAAGCGAATGTTGCTGTATCAGGCTTCAGACTTTCCATTGGATTTCCTTTAGGATGATTCATCGTTACATGGCCTTTGGAAGCATTGCATCTGCGCTAAAATATTGGACACCGAACACCCAATTAGACTGTGCGAAACAGATTTTACGTATGAACTTCGGATTTTGCTTATTAAAATAATGAACTGGACCCGCTGCATTCACTCAATGTCGTTCAAAATCACAAATAATCGGAGACTGTAAAAGAGAAATAGTGTTTTGTACCCAAAAGAACTTATGTTTGGTACTTTAGTCGCTGCAAAATAGACAGTTTGACTGAATGAACCACCTAGATGCTTCTCTAGTCGTTTTTGCATACCTGCTTGCTGCCGTTTAGGTCTTCGATGTCCCCGAGCGCAATCGCGAGTTCACCCTCGAGGCGTCGTTTATCGGCAGTTAGACTATTAACCTGAGCATTCAGTTCCGACACTCGATTAGTTATTTCCTGGGTCTCGGACTCTGCCTTCCGACGGCTTCGCTCCGATGCCTCCTGTTGCACTCGGAGCATCTCAAGCTCCTCTGATGCAGTCTGCCGACGGCTTTCGCTAAGCTAGAGCAGCAACAAAAACGCAATACTTTCCGGTGGCTTTTATTATTGCAAATGGTACCCAAAACACCTTTTTTGTTAGGTCGCTAGCAATCATATTAATAACATGAGGAAGTAATGTGTAAAATTTCACATATGCTAAAGTCTTAATGAGTAACACAGTTTGGGACTGCACCTAGTGCCCTTCTTTACAAAGTTCGTAATCTTAACTTAGCGCCAAAAATATAAATGTGCATTTCATGCTTTCATCAAAAAAATGCAAACATTCCGTTTCGATGCGCTTAATGCGTGTCTGGAGTTCCCAGAAAGCAGCAGATGGTTAATGATGGCTCGCCATATGGAGAAGGGTTTTCTGTGCTTTATTCATCCTCCAATGTCGATTAGCTTGGAGTTTTCATCTCCCCTTCATTAAGAAAGGTGTCCACTTTGGCCAATGTAACATATGCATTAAGAACACCGACTGTCTTAAAGGGCCCATTTGACATACACGCATCGTGGATGAAAAATAAAAGTGGCGACATCTAACTTAGGAACAAAATTTATTGACACATTTACTTTTCAAAGCTTTGACCTCAATAGAAGTTCATTTGGAAATTACTGTTACCGCCGGTCTAAAGATAGGTATTCGGCCTAGCAGATTAGCTATTCTGAAAAAATTCACGGACACCAAATGCTTATCGCGCAACTTCATATTTATGGCAGAACTTAAGGCCAAGTTTGCATAAATTTCGATAAGTAGACTATGTCTAACCTGTAGGGCAGACCTCATCTCCTCCATGGTATGGTGCACGTCGTCAAATTCTGTAGCCAGTTGATTATAGTGATCTTCTGCTTCTTGTACAGCTTTCTCTGCGACCTCCTTAGCTTCACGCTCCGCTGCTAACTCGTGCTCCATGTCTCCCATCGCAGTTTCCATCTTCTTTTTCCAACGCGCCGCCTCGGCTCGGTGCTTCGACTCCAGGTCTTTAAGCACCCCATTCAAATCCTCTATGGTGCGGTGGCTTGAGCGCCTGTTTTGGCGCGACAAACAAGTTACTCATAACGTTCGATTTTAAGTGCATGTTTTTAGGCCCTAGGATATTTTGGGCATTCTTATTTGTCACCAGTTAAAACCAAAAGGATGCTACTCATCTAATGTTTCTTTGCTTAAACGTTTTCGTTTGAATTCATGGTCCATCTACCTGCTGAGTGCAAATAATCCCATTTCAAATCAAAGTTACTGGCATTTTCTCACTTAAGACTCTCAAGTTCTTCCTCCTTCTCCTGCATACGAGACGTCAGGTCCTGACGCAGTTGGCTGATTGTATTTTGGGAACTTTGATACTTTGCCTAAAGCGAAGAAAAATAACGGAACTTGAAGAATTAACCTCAGGTTTCATGCCAATTATTGTGGGCCACGTGATTGCCATGGTCACTTTACTAATTGTTTGGTGGAGCACTCAAAGGTGGACACCCAGCGTAGACTTAGTTGTTGTATTTCTGTTGATAAGCGCGAAAAATGAGTAAAGGTTATACAAAATAACTATCGCTGCAAAGGTTCCAAAGTTTTGAGTTGGCAATTTTTGCTAGTTTAGGAAAATTCAAGCGTTCGAAAGGAATTTACTGCCATCTGAGCACCCCTTAACGGGCAAACCAAATTTTCGCCGAGGTGAATGCGGGCATAAAGCCGCCGCGTTTCTTGGGTGGGAAAATTGTGCAAAACGCTGGAATTTGGTCTCGGAAACGGAGAGCCAAGTTACACGCTACTTGATAAACTATTCAATTGTTTGCATACACGATTCTGTAACATGTAATTTGCTAGAAATCCTTCTAACGTTCGCAAAATTAGGTAGTCACTGCGCGTGTAATTTACTTCATGATAATAAATCCTCGTAAATATGTGACTTGAAATACTTGTGCTTGAAATGCTTTATTGGTCTGAAAAATCAAGCTTTGTGAAAAGCTTTAAAGCATTGAATGTGCTTGATTCGCAGAAGCGTAAAATAAGCACAGCGTTTAAATGCCTTGAAGGCTACGTTCGCAGTGCAGTGAGAAGGAAACCAACTTTTACATGCATCTGCTTGAATCGTAGTTTATGTGTTTTTCAAACATACCATTGTTTAGTCTCCGCAAAGTCTGCTTCATAGTACAATTACAACATTAAAATGCACTGTATGTAGCGATTTGCACATTCATTACCAGCGCTTCGGACCTAATGTGCCCCTAAAAGGGTTAATTGATTTATTTTACTATGTCCGGTCAGTCTTCGGCCATTTCGGATGGATTATTGCCACCCAAGGTTGATGGCTGAAGTAAATGGCAAACTAATGCTTACTTTAAAAGCACAGCGTTTTCTTAGTGGCATTGCACAAAACTTCTCCTGACACCAATATTAACCATCCCCTCTTAAATGTGCAACTATCCTCATACCGTATTAGCACTAACAATATCTGCCTAGGATTAGCCTCATCCTTCAAAAATGTCAATCTGAAACCATTCAACAATATTAGAGACCACCTTATTTTCAATTGCCTCGGTCCAGGGGTTCAAGGGTCTTTAAAATGCACAAAGCATTAAATTTGTCGTAGTAATCCAAAACTATATAATAAGCATGCCTTTCTAGCTAACGCTTTAACACAAAGTGGTCTAGCTTCATGTGAAATGATGAAGTTCTCATTTTTGGAAGAACGCCAAGCAGTTATGATGAGAGAATGCGCTGTTTTTTTCTTTTGAAGGAAATTTCTTGCTCCCTATTAAAGCATCTACTATCTGTCCCATTTTCCAGCCCAACTATTTTAGCTGCTTACTCAAAACATGGGTTTGTTTTCCGTAATAACGCAACTAAAACAGTTGAAATTTTTTCGTTAGCTTATATGGTCGCTAGACTTCATGTCACACATGTCAGTTTAGAGCGTTCAATGAGCCTTTATTCGTAAATTTCATGAAAGTTAATTTTCGCATTATACAATCGTAATAATAAAGAAAAAATTAGCGTCATACTAGTGGTAACGTGAATACGCCACCGACTCAGGGAGTGGATGGTCGCGGAGTGCTGTGAAATATAACTTTTAATGCGGTATGTTTAGAGGGTGGTGACACGAAGAGAAAGTATTTGTTAGCCTTCCTGTGACTCAACAGGCAAACAGGCTTCAAAAAATATCCACCAGGACTATTTAGGCACCAATTCCTTAAGGATAAACGATAAAATTGGTGGCGCACTGATACATTGCTTGAGTGCCTTCCCATCCGGTGTCTGTTGCTTCCTGCGCATACACCGTGACGGACACGGTTTTCTTTTTCCCTCGAAACTTGCACATGGTTGAGAGAACACGATTTCACTCCTCTAGCTTTAGATGCCTTTCTAAAACAAGTTTGTAGAAGCTGGGAAAAAATTTTTGTACGAAAGTGGCATAAGACCTTGGATCCCTTCGTCATAAAGATACATACTGGGCAACTACTGTATGGATTTGTACTGGATTTGACGTTATTAAAGTTGCCGTGCAGAGCGCGCTGTAATAAATTCATGCTCAAGAGACATTTTTTTCTGCATTTTGTTTGTGAATATTATTCAGCACACTTTTGTTTTCACCGCGGTGGGTACAATATAGGTAAAAGCTTTAAGTTAAGCTGTCGTTAAGTGCAATCAATTTGGCCCATCCAAGTTGTCTGTTTCAACTCTTGACAGGAGCGTACCACCTATACTCGGAGCAAGTGATAGTCCAAATGGGAATTTATGTTTCGTGACATCAGTTATTGTCAGAGTTATAAAAAAACATCTTAAAAGCCTTCCACTTTAGACAAGAGCGTACTAGGAGAATGGGAAGATGCCCAGTTAAGTATTTTACAAAGTTTCGCATCTGTTCTGAATGTTCTACCTGAAATTTCTCAGCACAAATTGGTACTCAGAAGCTCAGAAGCTTCCTTTTTATCTTTCAGTCTTCTTTACTGTGCTTTAGAAACAGCAAACCTTTTTGAGTCATCATCCATTATAACTAATAGAGGACATCAAAACAATTCACTGGACCCAACAAACAAAAGTGGTTTATTGTATGAGTGCTCCAGGTGGCTTAATGTACTACCTGCCCATATTCATGGGTTACGGTAACTTTACTAATCATGCAATTCCCAGCATCGCATTTAAGCGGTTAGAAGCCTAAACTTCATTTTGCTTATAAGGATGCTTAAAGACAAGCATGATTTATAAAGTGGTGAAATGTTTAGCATTGTGTGAAATTTCTGCATGAAGTAGCCCCAACAGTACCATGCATCAGTAAAACCTTCCTTACCTCAGCATCCTGAACCGCCTCTTCAAGCTCCCGAATGGTTATTTGGAGAGACTCTCTTTCGCGCTCCATGCGAACTTGGACCCCCTCTAACTCATCATTTTCCTTCGATAGTTTTACAACGGCTTCTTTGAGTTCTTTCAGCTTCTCTAAAATTTCGGACATAAATATGCCAGTTTTGCGGTCATTTACAAATTTTTCCTGTCCGTTTTCCTATTTTGAAACGCTTTGAATTAGGACAAAATTTGAAAACAAGACAATGAAAATCAATTTATTAAAGGCCTCATTTACTTTTTGCTACCAGAAATTGAACTGATGAGAGAGTTTTTTTGAAAAGAACCAAAATTAACCAGAAATGAAAGTGAATTGATCAGCATTATTGACTGACGTATTCACTGAAAACCAGGTGCCAACACCTTTAACGTCAACCTATAATTTATTTCTTAACTAGTGAGGAATATGGAAGTGAATGCGGATAAACAACAAGCAATCCGTGCAGGTAATAAAAGTACGAAAGATTTTGTTGAACTCTTACCGGTGGTCACACGGTTCTCCTTCTCCAAAGAAAGTAGCCTTGGTTCGTTTTCCACCCTCCAGTTGCGTGCATTTGAGAGCTCCTTCTGTGTGGAGGCCAATTTCGTTCGAAGCTGAACATGTTCAGTCTGCTCCTCCTCTAGAATTTTCTCCGTTTCCTCCAACTGAGTGGTCACTGACTTGAGCTCCTGTTTCAGATCCAAATTGTCCACTTGGCACTACAGTAGATGAAAACATGTTTAGTGCCCTTTAAACCGCTCCATTCTTAATTCGGTTGTGTGACTTACTGAATCCAGTTGGATTTGAATCTCATGGATTTGGCCTGTCAATTGGGTCTTGGTGCGCTCAAGACTAAGAACTCTTGAGTGCTCCGATTCGTATTGCTCAGTCAATTCACTCGTTCGGGATGTCAAGCGGCGTCTGCAGCAAATAAAGTCAAGCGTTTAGAACAGCAGCAGAGCAATGTGGTCACCGCACTAGGTAAAAATATTAGCTTAATCGTTAATTTTTTGTTCCTCATGTCCGTGTGGCTTTTCTTGCCCCCTCCCCATCGGTGCTGACTCACTGCCTGGCCACCATCAATTTCGTTTCTGCAACCTTCTCTACACCGGCTATTTGTACTCCGCCTTCATCAAGTATCCCATATGCACGGTAAAACCTCTTTCCATCCAGTAAAATACTTAGCAATGCTATGAAGTCCTTTCGATGATTTGATAAACGAGGAAGAAAAAAAATAAGTGAAGCAAAGTATTAGGATTCATAATGAGGAAAAATAAAAATGATTTTTAGGTTAAAAGATGATGTCTTTACAGCCACTGGTTTCAATTTATCACATAGGTGTTCACATAAAGCACAAGTTGTCTCACAGGAAAATAGCATAATTTTGCTCATAACCAACCTCTTCCCTCCCACGAGTAAAATTAGAGGTAGCGTTACTGTTCAAATTAACTCCGTCATTAAATTGAACAACAATTTGGTAAGCACTGCCAAATTAGGTGCATTGCTGCTCACCTTATTGAGTGTGAGATTCAACCGGAAGAGAATGAGGCATGTTTTGTAGATAGCTAATTGTGTTTTATCTGTACCATTAGCGTCAAAAAAGTGAATAACGCATTTTGCAGCGCGAATGAACCTAACAAAATGAGATGTTTTGTGAAGAGTTTGAACAGGATTTAACATGTACCACCTCAAATTGAATGGGGTCATTATTTAATCCACCCTGGCAAATCGAAGGCAGAACAAACTTACTTGGCCTCGTCTACTTCGTTTTGCAGTTCTGTTATCTCACGCTCGTGTTTTGTACGAAGAGCGGCGAGTTCGGCGTTCGTCTTGGAAAGTTGTTGTTGTGCCTGGTTGGCATTTTCTGCCTCCTCCTCAGCTCGAGCTTCTGCCGCTTCGAGCTCAGCCTGTAGCATCGACTGCCTCGATTGAAGATGGGCGTTGGACTGTGAAGGAAGACAACAAGAGGCAATCCAAATAGCTCATGCCCATTATTAATATCCATCCTCAAAACTAAGATGGGAACCTATGCAAAACTGCAAAGTAGCCTGCAATGACCAAATTTTTCTCGTGCGACCTCTGCAGCAAGACTTTGAACCCTCTAGTGTCCCCTATGAAATTACCTTTAAGCTACTGCGCTTTATAGTGAATAAGGGTGGTGCAGTACAATCACGGTTGTTAAATGGCCAAATCAAGCAAAGATCGAGTATCTAATGAGCAAAGTGTGTGTAGGATATGCTTGCAGTAAGGGTATGATAAACCTCTGTAAAAAAATGCGCATAATCACAAGCAATAACAACACATGGCAATAAACGATCACATGCTCGAATGACTTTTTAACGCTTATAAAAAGACGCCAAACGCTGAACACCAACTGTTATTGTTAAGTGGGCCAGCTTTATTTCGACTGGCGAGTCGGCTGCGAAAAGAATGCATTCTTTTTTACGAGTAGGGTAGTGGATTAGCCTAATTTGTTAAAATACATAGGATAGTAAATGGCGACTTTAAACCCTTTCTCTGACACAGTAAGATGTCGATGCATAAGCAAAGGCCAACATTCACATATGCTGACAGGCCGCAAGCAAGATGTGTGGAAACAGTTCTGTTTCTGGGTTTGTGTGCGTGTCTTCATGTTGCATACTGTTCTTGTTTGTATTATAAGTCAGCGGGACATGCTCTGCACAAGTGTCACGCAAAGCGCAGCACTGCAATGCAGAAAGTAGATGCATGTGCATGGGAGCAGAAAACCTTCCCCACCCTACATCCAAAAACATGAGCGTGTGAATAATTAATTGAGATGCCTGTGTAATGTTCCACTCCCCACCACCTTCACCTCTCCCACTCCCACCACTCATAAATGCACACAGATTCCATTAAATATTCAATGAACCGGTCCGTGTACATATACTAATTTGGGCATAAAGTATAAGCCACTGATGATTGCGCTATTCGTACTGTTCTTGTTCTGTAGCATTTGTTTATCACCGCTAATGCATGCCCATCAGCAATAAGGGCAAAAATGGTTGGTGGTCAGCATTGAGATTTCACAATGAAATTGGAATCGAGACGAACTCCTGCCTTATTTTGATTCGATATTAAGATAGGGACATTATGGAAATGCTTTTTCATCATTTAAAACTGGCGAGATAATTTTACAACACTTACAGTTGATTCCTCTTGCACTTGTCGCTTCAATTCATCAATCTCCTTTTCCGAATTGGTAGCTTGGCGTTGAGCAATATTAAGGGATGTTGTCAGCTTGTCTAAATGCTTTTGTCGTTCTGACTCATCGGCCGACAGACTGGAGTACTTCGCGTTTGCCTCCGCCAGCTGTTTCAGCAAATCCTCATTTCCAGCCTTGAGGCGTGTGTTTTGTGTTTCCAAGGCCTCAACTTTGTTCTCTAAAGACTCCTTCAATTAGCAAAATGCATCAATTAGCCGCGGATTGCAAAGATAGTCAGGCAATTGCGCACCTCTAAGTTGTGAAGATTTATCACTGAGCGCTGAGTTTGCAATGCGACAATATGCTATAGAGCATGAGTTTTTTAACAGGTGTGCTTGTGCAAGTGTGATTGTGTCACACATCTCTGTCTGCGCGGAGATAATTCACATTATTCGCTTGTATATGGCTTAAATATTTTGCCGTGTCTGTCATTTATTATCACCTCTGTGCAGGCTATAATCTCTCCAGTAAAAAAATTGGAAATAGAGTTCCGAGATCGCTAATTAAAATGGCAAACTTCATTTAGCAGACTGTAATTTTCCCACAAACCCTTGAAGTTTAAAACATTTGTCGGACTGATTAAATCTACTGGACCTTAAAACGGGCAGCTCAGTACAACCGCTAGAAGTTGGCAAGTGTCTGATGCACCGCGAGTGGCGTTTGTGGAAGGATAACAGGATCTAGTTGGAAAAATATATGCTCACATTCATAAGTTCTGCTTTTGATAGGTCGCTGGCAAACTTCTCCACCTGGTTCATCAGCTCACTTTTCTCCTTTTCCATCCTAAAAAGGATTTTGGAGTTTTATAGCAGGCAATTGGTTACCCATAAATTCATAAAATCAATTTTGATAACGTCTCTGTATAAAGTGCTGGTTAAATTCGCCGCTTTGCCTGGTACTGTGGGAAGTCCTTAATTCCAAGCTAAAGCTGCCACACTTAATTTAATCTCACTCCTCCGAATTAGTCTAAATTCGACCAATTGGGTAGCAGGTATCAATGAAGTAGTGAGCAGAAAGTTTAATACCAGTACACAGACTATATCAATTTTAAAAGTAAGAGCAAACATGATGACTAAGTTTTGCACGAGGTGCTCACTTAAATGCAGCAACAATTGAAACATGGAGAATCTCACGGAAGCCGCCCCACCCGCTTTGTTTTGGATGGCATTCACGCACAATTAGTGGCATTTATGAATTTATATGGCCACAGCAATTTAAAAGAGAAATTGTGCATTGCAATCACTCAATCGCTCGAATAACTACGTTTCTTTTAGTTTAATCAGAAGCTATTGTGCACAGTAGGGGCTCAACTGGCTTTTAGTGCATTCCATTAAAAGTTCAGGGCAATAAATCTTTTAAGCTTTTACCTAACTATATTCCCTCCCGGATCATAAATCCACTTAATAGGAAAAGGTCAACCAAGACTAGTGATCGAGGTCAAACACTTTGGGTTACCCCATCTATCTATTGGGTTCATCCCTGCTCTTTAGACGGGAATGGAAGAAGGAAATAAGGGAAAGAGAGGAGCAGATTGATGACGTACTTGTGCTTAATGCGTCGGAATTCGTCAAGCTCGTGGTTTTGTTCGTCTATCGACGATTGGTAGCGTTTACGGAGAGAAGCAGTGTCTTCCTCCTGCCTGTGTCGCAACAGATCACGCTCCTTTTGAATCATTGAAAGTTCCGCCTCTTTGCGTCGAATTGTATCCATCTAGGATGAAAACCTTAGTTGCACACTTGTTTTTTCCAAGTTACCGGAGTCAAAAGTTAAGTAGTGAAAATGCCCTACTTTAGAGATCCTGTATGCTATGATTTGCTTAAGTAGGCAGGCATGTGCTTATCAATGATACATAATTATGGCCCGAATTTATACAATCGCCATTGTTGAATTCAGGTGGCTGCTGTGGCTGTACTCCCTCTTTTCTCTTATGGCAAACTTCAATCGCCTACCTAAAAGTGTTAACTGGATCTACGAGAAATTATATTTGAGTAAATTTATCGCGAAGTAGTGTAACATGGTCCCTAGGACAAAATTACACTCTTCCGCTAAAGTTCTACTTTGGTTATGCATACAATATCCCGCGTCAAGTTCCCAATTTTCCAAAATTAAATCTTGAATTTTCACCCCAGTTTTAGTTCAGGATAGGTACAACATGGTGCAGATGCTGCATTTTTAAATAAGTTTTAACTGCAAAGAATATCTTGATGTTTTGTGGGATCCTACCTGTGGGTATAATGGCTCCATAAATCAGACGCCTAAACGGACGCATACAAATGAATTTGCATAAAATTTGTCGGTCATTCCAAACTCTCTCCAAACGTACGTGTTGAGAAATTGTCGCATTAGCTTCTTCGAGGCGCTCTTGAAGCATCTCGATTTCCAGCGCCATATCACAGTTATCTCGTTGGCTCTAAAATTGTAAAAGATCTAATTACACCAAACAGTCTACGAATTCTTTATCTTTTGAATGCTTTGCATAGCTTGTGGTGATGTGATTATTAATGACCGCTCAATGAAATTGTAGCCTGCCTTTGTGAGGACGATGCGCTCATCCTGAAGTCTCTCCTCTAGTTCCGCGACCCGTGCCTAAAAGCAATAATGCAGTTGATCGCATTTCACATACAAATATACCTGTCCACACATCTTCTCACCACTCTACATTAGTGTCCATTTTGCATTCTTCGTCATGAGCATGTGCTCTTGATGCCCTCTGGCGACTATTCGAGATGCTATCGCTCACATTGAATGCAAATAGTTGAGCCACCTAAAAGGATTCGTTGGAGTCTCGAGCTCACGTTTATTTGAATGGGCAGCCTACAATTCAGTTTTGGCTATCAGTGCATTTGCACATTACATTTCATTTCGCTTTGAAATAAGTATAAATTCAAAATTTCCAAGTGGGCTTCGTTGAAGATTAAGCGAACTCTTCCGTTATCGTATTTTTGAGTAAGTGTCTCTACCATTTTATAAGAAATCTAATTAATCAAGTCGGTTTGAAATGTCTTGCAAAAATGGTATCCTCAGCTTACTATGCATGGGTTTAACCCTTAAAAAAGGAACTCGCAATATCCAGGCGATTAACACTAGCCTGAAATTGACCTTAAGGCGTGGGATAACGTTCTCTATTAGTGTTGTCGATATGCAATGACACTGTAACGGTAATATTCACTTAAACTCAATTGAACGCAATTATTGTTCGCAAAGAACAGGAATACCAATTCTTCACCAATCGGCCTAAGTTAAAATTATGTTGGCTAGCATGTGTTAGACCGTCTCTTACCATCACACGTTTCATGTAAAAGAGGCAGGGGACAGACCGAAACCGCGTGGGCATGGCACTTTAAGTAAAGGCGCTAATTATGCTTGAAATTAAATCTATCGTTAAAATAATGAAATAGCTTACCTCGAGCCTAGACTCAGAGGGCGAGCCGGGGCGATAGATGGGATGTGCCATAGAAACGATGGTAGACTCGGGTTCACTTATTTGAACTGTCGCCATTACTTCTCAGTGTGTGCTGGTTGTCAAATATTGCCCTTGTTTCTGCGTAAAACACACGTCAACTTTGTCGCACGAAAACCAATCCGAAAGCGCTCTGGGTAATGAGTTTGTGCTAAGGCTGAAGTTATGGACAAGAGAGTGTGACTTTTTGCGAAATGGTGCCTGTATGTGCAAGTGGGTGCGCCTGTGACCTGAAGCTGCTATAACCACTGTGCTGCAACTGCTGCTATGATGTCTCGCCCAGACTTCCCTTCTGCCACTACTAAGACTGCTGCCTCCTCCTGGTCAGCCTTGCGTGCGTGCAAACGTGTACCTCCATGTCGATTCTGCCTTTGTGCACACGCACCAGCAATCCCATTGGTTGATGCGTGTACGTGTCTGCATGCACAGATGGGAAAATTGAAGATGTGCACCGAAAATGAAAATGAATCAGTATTCTAACTTGGATGAACTATACTGTGATCTAACAAATTTTACCTCAGCATGAGTTACAGACACTTAAATTGAGTCGCCCAATTGTAGGCATGAGTGATAAGTGCTACTCTTTGCTTTACATAGCCAGTCCATTGTACGAAAACGGTTTATTTCCATATAAATTGAAAGGCAACCTCTTAGTCAACGTAATAAATGAGCGATTTGTTACATAAATAAATGATGA
The DNA here is from genome assembly GCA_023968675.1 of Taenia pisiformis. Classification (NCBI taxonomy): domain Eukaryota; kingdom Metazoa; phylum Platyhelminthes; class Cestoda; order Cyclophyllidea; family Taeniidae; genus Taenia; species Taenia pisiformis. The sequence continues at coordinate 15,594,700 of CM043733.1, read as the reverse complement.
CGTGACGCCAGTTAGGCCACAGCTGTATTTCTCTTGCATCATGCCATTTGTTCTCTCTTCTGCTTAAATCATCAGCCGCTGAGTAGTTGGCATGCTACTACATTGTTTTCAACCTCCTTAGAAATTCATAATGCGGTTATGAATGCTTGCCATGGAGTTTTTACAACCATACATATCAAAACCACGCACTGAGTTTCCGTGAAGCATGCTTGGGCTCCCTGGGTGCATCAGCCTACACAAATCTAACACACACTTGCCTGCTTATTTTACCCCTACCATAATGCCATTTGGCGAAATTTATGGCCGCGTTTTTATTCTTTAACATGTTTTGCATGCAAGTCTAGATGCAGCTTTATTTTTTATTCATGCAATATGGAACTGCAAGCCGTGCCCAGGCCTCGCCCAGATTTCTAACTTGCCAAGCGTACTGTGATAACGAACAGACGCAGCTATTCAGTAACTATTCAAATTTTACGTAATCGTAAGACAAGGGACAGGAGCATCGATACGAGAGGTGATAAATCGGAATTAATAAGTCACTCTGGGGATTGTCTCACCAATTCATTCATCAAGGTCCACTTCTATAGGATTATCTTCCTCTGTCTAGTACTCTTTATTTGTTTAACTGACTTTAACTCGTTTATTAAAGAGAGAGAACTCGCCATTTTCCATTTCTGTCTTCCTCATTCGCCTTACATTTGATTCTGGGACCTGTTAATTGGCCGCCCCATGCACGACATATTTGCAATAGGAAATGCACTACCTCATTGTAGATAAGCGAAAAATGTCTATGCTGTGCAATTATCACAAATAATTTCCCCATGTGCCTTAGGTGGCGATTCGGAAGTTGATAGAACCAGTTATTCCAAACCGTCATACTTGTTTCCTGTGTAAGTGCTGTGAATCGCGGCGCCATCCACTCAAAATGACAATGTTTCATACATAAGATAAGCTTTCGAATCTGCGTGACAGTTGTTTTTGTTTTAAGCTTCTCCCGAGGTATGAAAGCATGTTCAAACCCCTTTTCGTGAATTTGAGTGTATTTCTGCCAAAGTAGAATACTTTTTACCTTCCGGGTTCGGTGCGAGTTTTCGACAAACAGGAGTAGCCATTACAGATTACAGTAAACTTTTGTACATATTGTATGGATGAAAAAAAGGTTTTCAAATTTTGTCAATTGAAGAAACGAAAAAATGGGAAGTTCTGGCGGAATAACGGTTTCGTGTTGTGTGCCTCAAATGCTGATTAAAACTCTGTCCAACTGAGGCGGATGTGGTCATTTCGGGGCAGTGGCAAAAAAAGAATGCAATTAGGTCTGGCCTCTTTCTTACGGGCATGGCGGAACGCACGAGTTCGTGCTGTTTAGGTGCCCTCCCAAAAGGGTTGTCCACCAACCTGGCCACTACACAGGCCAAATGTGGGCTAATTGATACAGTGAGGGTGGGGCACTTCTGCCATCATCCCCACTAGCGGGTGTGGTCACTTTCTTTATCAATTCAATTATCCTTGGCCCCTTTTGCAGTCCACAAACATTCCACTTAGACAACACGAAAGTTAGCAAACTTTCATACTAACTACCCAAATGAATACACCGCGATCAAATCATCCCTACCCCTTTGGGAGCTGTGACTCAGTATTACGTGGCTGGTCATTTTTCCAATAAGCTTTAGTTTTCAAAATTAATCTCGCCATTTTTGCTTGCCAACTTTTTAGTGATCGTACTTGCTCCCTAGTTTTACTTTACGCACCCACATTCATAAGCAGCAGGACGGTTCAGATTAGGAGTTCATCCTAGCGTCTCTTTTTTGTTGTGTGCATAACAGCCCTCCGTAGTTTCCGGTTGGCAGTACAGACACAAAATATTGTATTCATATATAAACACCGGCGAGTTGATCGAAACCAGATGATCGACCGAAGCGGGACCGCCTCATTGGTCTAGATAAGTGGTTCGAATCCCAAAAGGATCCAGGTTCTCTTTAGTTCTTTATGTGACTCCGTTCCTTTGGTGCTTAAATGAGACATCGCAAAGGAATATGAAGCAAAGAGAGGTGGTAGGTGCGTGTGTATTTTTCCACTAATGACCCAGCGTCAGAAAAGGCATGTTGTAAATTGGCGTGTTGATGGAATACCAGACATTGAAAAGGAAGGCACACACTAAATGGTATGATGAGGCTTTAGAGGAAGTCCAGCATAAGCAAGACGGTGTGAAATTAAAACAAAGTTTAGGTAACATGGCCATTAGCATAAGGCATTAGCACCAGTGACTTGCATTAGGGATCCTGCTGCAGTTCGCCTTTGTGGGATGGCATTGTTGGTCAAATAGCATCCTCTACTTTGCATTGTTTTCTTATGTAATAGCGTAGGTTTTAATCTGAGGATGGTCTGTCTCGTGCCAGCACTGATAAAGCAAGCCAAACTCTCTGAGACGATTTAATTTATCATTCGTAATGAGCAATTTAAAATCTCCAACTCAGAGGAATTTATAATGCCACGTGACGTCTTGAGATAACCTCACGTCAGTCTATGGGTAGTTGCTAGCTCGTGTTGGTATGCAAGGCTCGACTATCTACCTCATAGAGGTGGCGGAAGATATAGGAAGATAGCTATTTACCCACACTCACAATGTACAACTTTCATGACGTCAGCTCGAATTTCATTTACTAAAAGGAAATAAGACTCAGAGGAAACTAAGCACGTAATGTTGGATAAATTTTACTAGTTTACTTGTTTTTCACAATGAGCTGAAGTCTTTATTTAATGTTTTGACAGTTGCATCTTCTAAGATGGGCATGCAGCGTGCCCATGTGTCACTAAGCCAACTTAGCGCTTACTTCAATTAAAGCAATAAATCTACAAAAAAAGCTCCTCATAACTTATTCTTAAAAATGCTTGCCATAATTTCGTAAAAGGTACCACAGCCAGAAGCTGGGTTGGTCATTTGACCCACAACCAGGTTAACAGAGGGTGTAACATATATTCAGGTCAATTTGAGGTCGCCCTACTAGTGGAAATGGCTGTTTGAACCGCGATCTTTCATTGCTCGCAAAAGTCCATCTGCAGTGATTGCTCCCAATTTTGTGATCAACGATAAAATCACTTCTATTTTGAAGAGCACATACCAATTTTGCAGACATTAGACAGAACAGAGCCAACACTGCATCTGAAAAGCAGTGTTGCAGCAAATATAGACATTGCATTCAGAGCTTATAGTGTTTTTCTGTCGTTCTAATCATGAGTTAAGTTATGCAAACGCACGCATTGCATTTTTCTAGGAAAGCAACTTACCGACTAATTTCTCGTTTGTGCCAAAACGCATTCCTTAGCTTAAGTAGATAATTGCTTTAACATGCTTTTATCTAGTGACGATTCCCGCAGCCTTAAATGCTATTGTCCCGCCTCGTGCGGCGTAGACATTACGAACTCAAATCTTGACCTCTCAATCCATTAAGGAATGCGTTCTAATTTGTTGCATACACTCTACTAATGAGGCCTGGCGCATCTTTTCCTTCAAAGTAAATTTAAACTGTAGTTACTAAAGTAGTTTGGGGGCTGCATGCGTCTTGTTTGAGGCAGTACTGAAATACAGACAAACCGCCGGTGAAGAGAACGGTGCGGATACAGTGGCAAAACCCACACAAGCTAGTCTTGAAACGCGTTTGGTAGAGGCAAGGACTTGCGTGCTAGCATCCCTTTTTGTGCAGAGAGATGAAGACAAGGAAAGTGGAGCAGGAGTAGGACCTCCCATTACCCCACCCTCATGCCTTACCACCCCAACATCTGCCAGTGTTTAGCCTAACAAAGACCAACGTTTCCACTGTTTATGCTCCGACTTAGAATGTGAAATTCCTCGGATTTGAAAGCGCTAAAAGCTTCCTGGCGATTTGATCAAGCACTTTAGAACTAACTCTCCTTATTTTTTGATCAGTCTGAAGTCAACTAATGTTACAAAATTTATCGGCGTTAATCAGTCCTCCCCATATTTATAAAAATTTTTTATGATCCTTACCATTTATTGCGGGACTGGTGGTAGGAAATCAGCGCACATTTACTTAGTAGGTTACGAGACTTCAAATTAAAGATCATTTTGCGCGTATCCAACCAATAAATGAACCAAAGAGTTAGATAAGAACATAAGCATGCATCTTTGCTAAAGGAAAATATTGCCCTTAGTCTGTACTGAAAGGTAGCAGACTCGCATGTATTCCAGCTCCTGCATTCGGAAGTGCATCCAAAAATTGCGTTTGTCACGGACTGCGGTATTCCAAAGTGTATCAATGCAACACAGGCGTACCTTGTTGTGCGGGAATGTTATACACTCCCATCATCAATTTAAAAATTGACGTTTTGATGCATCTTTAATCCAATGCATAATTAACCCGGCTGACCTACAACTTTAAGCAAATGTCAGTGCTTGCCTTGCGGGGATGCTTAGTGAAAGCATTTGCAAGAAAACAACGTTTGAGGGTTAATTTGCATCCTCGTCTTAAAATGCGTCATAGAGATTTCTCAGTACAGCTTAGATTACGCATACGCGGGTTAACGAGCATAAATATATTTACATAGAGAAGATGTCATAAATTCATTTGTCAATAATTGACGTTAAATTTGCCTTAGACGTTTTGTGTAGCAGATTTTACTGAAGCAACAGTTCTTTAGTCCAAGTGTCAGTAAAGCAGGGAAACATATAGCATTAATAAACAAATGGTAGCTGGTCCCTTACATTGCCGTTAGAGGCAAGCTCTTCCAATTGATACTCTTTGAACATTCCTTATAGGATTTTTCATAGAAGGCATAAAACTTTTCTTGAACCTTAACCATCTAATGCGCCATTAGCACTATTAAAGTTGGCCATTCAAAGTGCACGGAGCCGCACAAATGGCACTTGAGATTAAGCATTCAGCAAAGGCAAGCAACTATGAATGCCGGATTAGGGAGTTTGCAATGTTGGCTTCCTTTTGCTGCCGTTGAGGGCAGTTAAGTGTTTTTAAATAGCCAAATCATCCTCATTGTTGGCTTTTGTAATCCCTTACGAAAATGCATGTTGGATTACACTTATGTAGTGCGAGAAGGTGAATAAACTGTGCATGGATTGTAGCAAGACGTTTAGGAGAAAGATTGGCATTAAGCATTTGCTCGAGACGCATATGTGAGTGTGAATTCAAGCCAAACCAATTTTGCGGTGCTTTTAGATCCAAAATTTCCACACATTATCATTCACTCTGTTCTATGAAGGCCTATTCAAGCAGTTGGTTGTAAGCGCTTGAGAGAATTCAAGAAGTCCCAACGTTCACCTATGGATCCAAAATAGTCCTAAGTGGAAAGCGCAGTTGCACACTTTAGTGCATGACGTGACTGAAATACATAATTGAATCCTCAGAGCATGCAAACAAACTTGCCGCAAGGAACTTCTTTTACACGACTGATCCTAAGCTCGTAGATGAATTTTGAAATCCTGAAAAGATAGCTGCCAAAAGCGAATCCAGTGCTGTGGTTCAAATAAAGCTTAATATTTTCAACCAGGGTTTGTTGAGAAACGCTGATTAAACTGCCGTCGCCAAATAAGCCGGCGATTTTTCGAATAAGCTGGAAGTAGACATTGCACAAATTCCTCTGCTACTTACCAGAGTGGGACCAAATGTTCTTCAACTTCATAAACAGCCCTTAAGGAGAAATGAAATTAGGCTGGAAGAAGTTGGTGCACGGCAGTGAATAGCAGTAACTACGGCGGAGCTACGGCGCACGCATTACTGTCGATCCACTATCTTACCTCGTATTACCTTCCAGGCCAGTAGTATTAAGAGGGTAAGGGTTGTGAGGAACCGTGACAAGTTGGATTTAATGATGTAATTTGCCCATTGATTGCATAGTTTTCCAAAACCACGAAATACGCATACGAATGTGGAATTGGTGCTTTAATATTAAGGAAACTATTAACCGAACCGTTTATTAACTCTTTAAAGATGACTATTAAATAGTACTGCACTCAATCTTGTGCGTCCTAGTTACACAAACACATTAATGCAACATCTGGATGCATCGAACAAAGTGCTTTTGTTACAGTCTATAAAATAATTTGTTTGACCCCACTTTTAAAGATAAACTAGTCGTACTAAATTGAAGCATGATCTGATTGATCGATCGATCGATTGATTGATTGATTGATTGATTGATTAAAATCAGTCGCTTACATTCACATCCTAAAACGAGTGTCAGCACTGCCTATCCTTTTCGCGTAATATTATGGTGGTACAGCAGACACGTCTAATTGCAAATAAAGTTCACATTGAAGTCATTGCTCGCAACTATGTGTTATGTTAATCCGATTTTGGGACGACTAGAATGACAATGATGTGCAAAGTAATGATGTTATGGTTTGTCTGACATTCGATTAAAGGTTAGCCGATAGTGCCTCGCTCCCAACTTTTCACCTCTTAATAAACAGTTTTGGGGCATAGATCCATGAATTAAATGGACATCTTACTTGGTGTATTTCATTAGGTTTCAGCAGTCTTCATTAGTACGCCTCATCAGTCGTACTCTGATCCTAGAGCCCTATTAAATGTACCTGCCTCTGTTTCACAAATCAAGGCAGGGTTTAAAAACGCTGAATGTTTCAACTACTCGCATTTTTCTGCGCACTAAAAGGAGAGGAAGTTTCAGCGCATATTCTGTTCGAAGCTCATAAACTATAATAAAGAAATCACAAGACTTCCTTCCAATTTATTCCAACTGGTGGCATTTTTGGGACGATACACTCAGAGCCTTGGTGGCCGGGCGAAACTAAGGGGATGTATGCTTTTCACCATACAAGGATGCCGCATTTGCAGGCATTAATGCTCTAATTTTCCATTAAAAAGCATTTTCCGCAAGTACTTTGAGATTATGAAGTACAAGCGACTGAAAGATACCATCAATCCGGCAGATACCGGGGTCTCTCCAACCTGGCCTTCTCTACCCACCCATTTTCCTCTCGCTCTCCACGCTCCTGTCCAATGTCCACTCAAATGCTCCTTGTAATTATTTCCGTCGCCACGGCCATGCAGAACAAGACGAAATCGCCGATTAAGTTGTACTAAGGCGCCAGAAACACTTAAAATGCGTTGGATTCTTTTTGTAAACGTAGGTGCGTGGTGTAGGTGCGCTAACCCTAACCATGGCCTTGCTTCTGTGAAACTATTGATTGAAATCTTCAAGGGAACGTCGTCGCTCTTGTCTCACTTTCGTTAATTATTTGCAGCACTATCAGAATTTGTCTGCAGCACTTCTTTACAAACATTTTATTAATTGAATTATGGGTTGTAGGGCTTAACAAAGGAATAGGAATGGCTTTGTTTAAGATTGACTAGTCTGATTCTCGTGAATAAGGTCTGCCCCTAAATTCTCGTGTTCTAGTGCTCCAAACGAATCCTAATTAAGCATGAAAAATAACGGGAACCCTACAACCCCATTCACATGCGTGCTAAATACGACCACATCCACCCATCTCTCAAGAAGGAAACACGCTACGTAGAGTTCCTCGTTTACATTGACTTAGGCTAAAGCGCCTTTAAATATTATAATCTATTTTTAGGCGCATTTTGATTAGCCAATATCAGTGCTGACCACCCACTTTTAAATTACAAGACGCACAGCCAGTTAGGTGAGTATATGTGTAGTGTGTGACGATTCTGTAAACCAAAATGAAGAAGTCCAGGCACTTCTCAACACTTGAATTATGTCTAGAACTAGGTAGTTTGTAATCGATTCTGTGGTAATAAGGCAGAAGTAAGAACTCTGGTCACGAAAGGCTATACTAGCAACACATTTTACAATTCTTTAAAATGAAATCAACCTTTCCAAATACAAGACGACTTCATCATAACTTCGTAAGGAAAGGAAGGGAAGTTTTAAAATATACTGGTGTATTTGCCTGCTTTTTTACACTAAGGTTTCATTATTACGAGTTGTGGGAGAAGAGGGTGCTGAATAGCGGTCTATTTCACAGCCACCTTACCTTCACCTAAATTAGACGGAACCGATGTGAGGTCTAGAGTTACATGAATTAAAAAAGTCCTTCCTTTCCATGTTTGTGGCGAAACGCTGTGAGTACATTACTATGGTGGAACAACCTGACGATGCCGCGGGGTCCTAGTGTGTCCCCTACCTCATTTACTGCATTCATGGCTGGTACACAGGGCGGAACTCTGATTGTTGCTCACACCTTGGCGCCCGCCTTTTAATTGGTCAGTCGAATGAGTCCAATCAGTGAGCGGCTACAAGCTGCAATAATGCTCGTGGGTCTGGGCTGTTCACAATGTCTGCTCAACCGTCGCTTTGTGCCCTACGCCATATTCCGCAAATATGCACATCCTTCCATGCATTATCATTTTTGCCGAATTCCTGTTTCCTTTTGCCCATGCCCTATCTAAAGACCACGCTCTTAATCTGCCTGACACAGTGGTGATTGAAGAAAAACTGTTGGAAGAATTGCCCAGTGGACACGCAGTTTTAAACCTGAACAAAGCAGTCGCTTTGCATGACACTCGTCACAATTCTTCTCATTACCGTTTCGCATCTGAGTCACGAATGTTTACACTAATTCCTGCTGAGCAGCACGAGTACTTTCGTGTTTCTCCAAATCACGATTTGGTCATAATTAAACGAATTGATCGCGAAGCTATCTGCGGAACTGCGGAACAGGACGAATGTCTGCTTCGACTGCAGTTAAACGCTCTTCAAATGACAGAACACAACTCCAGGACCCGTTTGCGCACTGTTTTCGTGAGATTTTTTCTTGTAGACACAAACGATAATCGCCCAATCTGTCAGCCCCCGTCTACCGCCCTCAAGGATGATCATTTCTCTATCTCAACCATAGAGGTACCCGAAGATGCTCATTTGAATGAAGTGCTTGCTTCTTGGTCTGTAGTTGATGCAGACACTTCGATACACGGCATTTACGGCTTTCGTCAGTTGTCGTCCTCACCGCATGACTACGCGGGTGATCAGTTTTCTCTCGATCTCTCAGAAGCCACATTGACCCAACGTCCGTGGTCTAAGGTCACCATTCAACTACGATTAAATCGCCCTTTCAAAAAGCAGTTATCCATGAATTCTAAAAGCTCCAAACTATTAGGCGAATATCTGATAAAGTACGCAGTCTGGGATAGTCCCGACGAACCCAGTGATTACAGTCCCTCCCACAGGATAGTTTGTCAGCTTCGTGTGCACGTATTGGACATTAATAATCACTATCCGGAATGGATTAGTCCACAGGAGTTCAAGTTTAATCAACCAGTTCAAATAGATTTAAAGGAGGGCACTGTTTCAGGTGTAGGGCGAAATAGTCACATTTTAAAACTAGAAGCAACTGATGGAGATATTGGTCCGAATGCGCGCATTCAATACCATATGATGATGGGTGCGGATAAGCCGTTGGAAGGGGAGAGTCTTCTCAACAACTTTCTACATCTCGATTCTCGCACAGGTGTTCTTCGACTACGGCGTTACCCTATCGATTACGAGGCTATTTCGCGCCAACTTCCTCTCAAACAGACTAGTCCAGATGGCAACGAAGTTGCAGGCATCCGATTTTTCGTTAAGGCAGTTGATTCTCCAAACGACGAGTCACAGCAGCGTAGCAGTTCAATCGGCGAGATCGTGCTATATATTCATGATATCAATGACTCTCATCCAAAAATCACTGTCCTTCCCATTTCCCTCATGCAATCGTTCAGCCCAAGCAACAAGAAAACACTGAGTGTAAGAGAAAACCTTCCAGCACTTGAACCCGTCGCAACAGTTAGCGTTGAAGATCCAGACACTGGTAGTGGAGGCCGTGTAGAATGTGAACTGATTGAAGTCTCCTCAAAAAACGGCTCCACTCCAAATTTCCGTTTGATTAAAACTACATTTCCCGAATGGACTACTAAGCAAAACAACATGGGATATCAGATTTTAACCGCTGGCCCTTTGGATCGTGAAGCACAGAGTTCTCACGATCTCCGTCTTATCTGCATTGATGGCGAAGGGGCAATCGATCCCAATGAGGTGCGACTGACATCCGTCGTGAATATTTTTGTGCGTGTTTTGGACGAAAATGACTGTCCTCCCGCGGCTTCTCCCACAGAGAATGAATTTCTTTCGGACGGAATTACGGTGACATGTAAGGTGGTGGAAAACGTAAAGCAAGGCACGAAGATTTGTCAAATTAAGGCTATTGACTCTGACGAAAGAGAGAATGCAATGGTGGAGTGGACAGCGGGAAACGATATACCAGGTTGGTTAAAGATAGATGCTGACAGTGGATGGCTGATGGTGTCTGGACCCGGGGGTCCTGACAGGGAGATGGCTGAGCGTCACAACTTCTCGGTCATTGCGACAGATGGAAAAAGAGGCAAGACTCGCCTCTCCACCACCGTACCTGTCTCTCTTGAAGTGACTGACGTCAATGATCACGCTCCTGAGATTGGGTCCTTCTTCTACTTTGCTATTTCTGAGGCGGCTCCGCCTGGTGCACTGATTGGGCGTCTGAATGCAACAGATAAGGATAAAGCAGGAACGGATAACGCGGTACTAACCTACACCATCGCGAGAATGCGTCCTTACGACCCTGCCGGGATATCCTCCTTTGAGCTGAATGAGAAACCTGTTAGTTGGTCGTACAGTGGCACAGGTTCTCAGAAAAGCAAAATTCCTGTAGTGGTAAGCAATCTGTTTTCTGCTGTATGTGCATTCGATGGTCTTATTCACCAAAGTTGCCATAAAATTCAAGTGTCTATTCAAGGCTCATGGGATAAGTACTTAAGAAGTGCCTATCATTATCAGTTGCGCATCATTAAAATAAATTAAAGCGCGTATGCCAAGTGTAGCCAGAATCCGTCCAAGCTTTGAAACCCCGACTTTCTTTTAAAAATCCTCCATATAGCTTGTGCGCTCATTGGTCTGCTTCTAGGACTTTGGAAGGACCAAAGATGTATTTAATCGCTTAGCATCATATTTATTACAACCAGTCGCGGCTGAATTCTTAATAGGGGCATTAGAGGATTATGAATTTGGGGTGATTCGGTGCAGAGATTGCTGGTGCTAGAATAATGTTTATGTAAGGTTGGATTGCTTGTCCTGTAGTTTTTGTGAGGTCATGATCTCAAACATGATTATGTGCGTTCGCTCTCCCATATTCTCCTTTTCGCGCATTTCAAATGAGAAATAATTAAACTTATGATGGGAATATGAGTGGAACATTGGGATTTTACCAATCCCAACATGTCATTGAACGTCGGATAACATTTGCAGTGACAACATAGAAGTTACTTGGTGATAACCAAGACTATTTGGGGTAAAATCAACTGCAACGCGCAATTGCCAGTTGTTTAAGCTTCTGAGCATAGTAATTCCATTGAAGATTTAGCCACAGCGAAAGTAGGTCTGAAGTAATATGTGGACCTGGGTAGCTATTTGAATGAGCCACTGTAAGCTGATTGATTGTAAGACATTTTTATAGTTTGTTTTTATTATCTTACCTTAGATGGGTTAGTTTGCATGAGATAATGGGACCGTCGAAAAAACTGGTTGCTTTACAGTGTTTACCGATAAACTGGATGCTTTATGTCACTTGGCAGCTCATCAGGAAATGGTGCACCCCCAGCAAATTCAAATCCTTAGCTTCGCATTGCGATCCTTTTGCAGTAAGTTTTTGGTACAAAACTTCGATTTAAGTTCTTGCTTGCATCGCGATTTCCGCCCCCGTTTCCGGCTTTTGCCGATACTTATACGATGTGATTTTAGTTTTATTGGCCGATTCCACAAGTGTTTTTTAAATGCAACCTGAAAGATAGAAAAGAGGCAATGCGATCCGGAAGTAGAACTGGGAAATCGGTGACTTAAATAAGATTATTTTAGTATCTTGTTCGATTATCTCCTTTTCCTTTTAATGTCTGCCAGTCTGTTCTTAGCAGCTTTAAGCGAAGAGGAAGCAAAGGAATATTTTCTGCGTACAGCTGCGGGATAACATCAGAGGTTAACACATTCTTGGCTAGCATTAAGTAGGCTAACGATGCACCCCGTAATCCGTGTGCCCTATTGCCACGGTGGAAGCTACAATCAGGCCTTCCTCAAGTGACAACCTTCACTACCCTTTTCCATGGTGGATGAATTAGATGACCAAAATTTAAAGTGCAACCAAACGAGTGACCTCTTATTTTGATATTAACAATCGAGTGGGCGAAGCCTGGTTGCAACAATTGATAAACTGTACACGATGCTTTTTTTCCTTAAACCGGCACTAAAAATTGGGATGGCTATGAGTTAACGACCGACGAACATTCAAAAGCTGAACGGAAGTCGGCATGCTCCACTGTCAAGGCAGAGTCGTGTCCCAACAAAGACGGAAGGGCTGCTGCGACGGCAGCTTTTGGATAGGGTAACGCCCGGACGCAAGCAGGCAAATACATGACGCAGGTGGCAACCCCATCGCTCTAAGATATTTATTGCATACTTTTTGAGCGAGCTAACTAAAGCCCAATTATGGGGCGTTTGGATAGTGCCAGCTCACTTCTTTTTGGTTAAATAATGAGAAGAATAATATTCATAAAGTAAACTGCATCTGTTAATTAAACCTCAATGAATGATTTAAACGAAGTGATTTTGCTGCCTAGGCTGCTAACGCGAAAGGCTGTTATTTTTAGCTTCAGTGTGAGCAAATTTGCACCACCTTAGTTGAAGAAAGGAATAGTCGCGATCGCTAAATTAAATTTATTGCTATCGGGAAAGAAAACCGGGAAGCACTTACAGAGGCTGAGAAGCGTTTCAAGAAAGTTCGTTAGCTCACTGACTTTGTACTAACCACAAGGCTTCTCAATCAGACATTCTTTCAACATACCCTAAGCAACGGTTAAGCAATGCTCATTTCCAATCGCCCCATCCCGTGGGACCGTATCCGAATGGCTAAAAATGGCCCAAAAGTAGGGATCACCCGCATTACTACTAGGATTCTAAATTTAAGTGGATAAATAAAGTAAAATAAGTGGGTCCGATTGTTGACACGTCATCGGATTTGATAAGAAATATTTAATTAATCCAATTTAACTTAGGGAGCTCCTATAGTTGCAGCGTCCCGAGCATCCCTAGAAGACGAAGGGAAGGCTAAGCACAGCTTAGAACAGATGTATCCAATATAGGGAGGAATGGGACTGCTGGCATGGCCGGGAGGCCAACCCACGCAGCCGGGCTCAAGATGGCCGCCACCAATATGTAGGGCCAACCAACAATCCTAACAAATAAAGCACTGCAATAGCACTGACGTATGCACCAGTATCATGTTAACATTTACTTGATTTACTTGGATAGTTCTTTTGGTCTAATCCGCTTTTTAATTGCTGGTATTTGTAACCACAGGAACGGAATTACATTTATCACTTGAATCTTTGATGGGCAGTAAGTATTTTAACCTAGCTGTATGCACTTTAAAAAACTGATGCAGGTTTTGTTTGTATAACCATTTCAATTCCTTTTGGTTTGGTTATGCATTAAGCCCTAGTCTTCAGACCTCCTTACTTTTTGGATCAACTCAACCGATGCAAACGTTAAGACAAAATTAATCGAGTTCACATGAATTACGTCATTTTCATCATAGTTTTTTGGCGTTTCGTTTTACAGTCTAAAGCTCATAATTTGGCAGGTAATAAAAGAAACTATAATGCAAATGACAATAGCTGAAAGATATTTTAGCTAAAAAGCATATATGATGATTTTACTAATGTAAAAATAAAGGCATTAACGTGTGCCGGCTGACAGCCCAATGCATTAAGTTATGCCATACAACCAATACAGCGATTGGTCTGTAACAATATCTACTGGAATTGAAAGTAAGTTTCATTTAAGTTTAGTAATAATGATAAGGGACACCTATCAAAAACCCATTCAACAAAAGTCCAACACATTCTATTGAAGCCAAAGTAGGATTCCTTCTCACTAAAACAGATTCAATTCCGTTTGGTCAGGAATCCAGCTTATAACCTGAAAATCAGCCCAATTCGGCTGACACAAGCGATGATCCAGGAATGCGACACAGTTTTATAAAAGTAGAAACTCGTTAGCTAAACGCTTAATCTACCCACATGCTCACTTGTCGACCTAACAGTGGAGGAGAAGTTCGGGTGTGCTCTCTCTTGCGCACATTCATAAGCACTTACGCACCGGAGTTCGCACATTTCGACGAGCTCTGGTCCTTATCTGATTTACGAACTCGCCGTGTAATGTTGTGTACGATAATTACCCAGTGTGGTGGCGCGCATCCCCCCTAGAGGACGAGGTGGCTAAGTGCTCGGCCTCTCCAAAGAGTGGATTATTTCCTCCCGTCCCTCATTTACTACACCCCATCATTACCACCGAATCTGGTCAGTTGTTATCAAAGCGATAAGATCTTTTGCACGAGGTAGCGAAACACTAGAGAGGAAAAGGGGGGAAGGGGGAGGAATGCAGCAAAGGGCGGCGATGGAGTGGAAAGTTGCTGATAGAAATCCATCCAAGGCCTCTAACATCAGGGACAGGAAGAGAAAATAGGCTGATTTGTCAGGTACGTGAGTGTTTAAATTGGCTCCTTTGTATTAAGTAGGAATTTTATTTAATTAATGGGTTACTTCATTTTAGAAGCTAATAATTTGCCTTGATACATGGGAAACTGACAATACTTGAGGCGACTTTTAAATTGATCACACTATTCATTAAAATTATGCAGATTAGATTAGAAAGTTCCTATTGGAATTTGTGAATTTGTAACTATTATTCTAGTGGATGTCTAGCGAGATTAAATTACTGCCCGATAAGTAACTACCAATTCTAAAATGTGCTTTTTAAGTGGAAGTTAAGGAACGATAATAAATATTCATTTCTAGGTAGTTAACTGCATTACGGTGTCATTCATTCTTTTGGTTTTTTTGTGGTTAAGTTAAATCTAGTTCGTTAAATCTTGAATGCTTCAACCAAAAAACCAAATTTGGTACTTTGAGAAAGAGTGATAACATCCATTTCAGCTTCCAAAAGCTAAGGCCATGTGTACACCATTTGCATTCGCAAAAGAGCTACATCTGTTATCTTAAGAAATTCATGATGCGAAACGAGCATGACGTTGTGTGCAGCAGCGCGATGGGAGGTAGACGAGGAGTAGCTCCTTCGGATGCTTAGCTCATCAGTGAGATTGGCGTAACACGAATGTCATGCAAACAGCCCTTTCAGGCTTTCTCGGCTGACAATTTTAACTGCTCACTTATTGAACTAGTTGGAAACGCAAAAGACGTAGAAGATGCATTTGATATTGATGCTGCCTTACTGGTCTCCGGGTATTCACCGGTTAAAATTTTGACGAGTGCACACCTGTTTGAATGCAAAACACTCGATATTGAAATATAGGAATAGCTCCCATTAACAACTGGTATTACTGCCCCACAAGATCGTCTAGGCCACTGATGCCCTTGGCTTGTCTGTTTGAATGAGAGTCATGTATAGGAGTAAGCCCCATCGATTGGGGATCAATTAAAATAAAAACTTTTAAGGTTTTCAAAGTTTTTTAAGAAATATGCTCGCTTACTGCCTAGCCTTTTGAGGCCATGATGGAGGAATGAAAGGAGGAAGAACATTAATATCGTGGCTACTACCTTGGCATCTCTCCTTGAATCCTAAACCAGTTCATTAAGATACGGTTGCATGGATTCTCTTCTCTTCTATAATATGGTTTTGCAACAGCCTATAAGCATCGACTGAAGCCATCACAAGAGCTTTGTTATTAATCGTGGAACCAATGCACTCTCAGAAGTTCTCAACCACCATTCGACTGCCCTTTTATTTTAGCGGAGTTACAAAGGCCGTGCCATAGTTCATTTTTTTCGCAAATGATTCCTTTTGTTGCCTCAGCTGGCATGTGGACTCTAAAAACTCTTCAAAGTTACTTGTCATTAATCGCGAGAGCTTATATGCCTTGCTGTCTTTTTATCGTAAACTGTTCCGAACGCGTTACTATTCCGTGGTCATCCTTATATTAGGGACCGATAACCAGAAGCCCCCCTCAAGTCCGTCACTGGAAGTGATTGAAAGAAAGCGCCAAAAAATAGCGTCAAAAATTGAAATCTGTTCCCATTCGTAAAGATTGCACTAGAGCGGAAAACGCGGTGCAAGTGGCATCTATAGAGCTTTACGGGCGATCACTTATCGTGCCTTTTCTTAGGTGCCCATAATGTCTGCTAGTCTGACATGAAAAATGCAAGGCTGCCTTCATCATTAAAAGTCAACATTGATACGCACATCGACATGATTTCTCCCAAACGGCAAGAGGAACAGGTAAAGTCCCAAGATGGGAGTTGTGTCTACTGAGGGCAATTTTCTCCCCACAATCCCAGACCGCTGCGATTGCTTTGCGTGTTCTCACGCTACTCATGTGCCAACTAGTCAGGCGCGGAAGAGCGGATGCACTATTCGACTTAGGCGGAGACGACCTTAATCAAAAATTTCAGGAATGCAGTGGGAGGAGTAATAATTAGTACTCTACAAAGCCTTCGCATTAGCAACTATCCTGACAAAATTACGCTATCTCAGTTCCATAATGAGTTATTGAAAGTTCTTTGAACAATCCGTAAAACGTTAGATCTGATTGGAAAGTGGGTTGGATCATTGAAGGCCCTTATTGCAAATGCTTTGGTGTTCTGATAAACCAACAACCGTAAATTCGATGAACACCCATTTTTAAGCAGAACTCAAAATGAACAACCTCATGGATTGCGGTACACTTATCAATTGAATTAGGTTTTAGGGAAGATGTTGGCATTGCAATCATAGTTAGCGAATCAGCAGACCTTCGCAACATCGTCAATCCCAGTTCGTTGTCTTTCACATGCGTCTTAAAATGGCAGTGACACCCTATTTAGTCCTAATCCGTAAAATTGACTAAAGTATTGCCACTACATCCCCCTGTCTACTGACACGTGGATTAAGTTGTGGATCCAGATGCCAACGGTCGTTGCTCATTTATTTTTGTACTACTGATTTGGCCTTGCAACTAGGCTACAGTGCCTATGGGGCTGTCGGAGATCCACTACTAAGCAATTATAAATTGAAGAAAAAACAAATCTCTTGCCTAATACTCCTTACTTCAATAGTATACACTTAAAAATACAAGCAGTGATTTCGAAACCGCTGTTTGTGCTAAGTTTTCTTAATGAAATTTGCATCATTTTGGGTAGAATTTTATACCTGTACTCAATTCACTACTTCACGAAGAGCAGCCGATTTAGTACCGCTGCGTTTGTTTTTTTGACCGGAAATGGATTCAGTCATGTGGAAGCAAAATAGAGTGGACGAACTCTTGTCTACAACTGCCTTCTGTTCCTACTTTGCAGATGGCGTCATTTATAATTGCGTAGATGGTATGAACTTGGTGCAAACTGTGATTGAATACATTAATACTTCCTTATGCGACAGAATATTTGTCCATGAGGAACAGACTATTTACACCCGCTAAAACCTAAAGAGGATCCAGAATACGCCATTTGCTACATTTCAAATGGTTCTTAATTGTTTCAAAAATAGTCCACAGCATTTAGAACAATTTTTGCAAACACAGCAATAGCCATGGTTGTTAAGAGAGAGTCTTAAAACCGAAGTAGTTATTTTGCACAACTCACTGCTTGAAACATCGGAACCTTATTGTTTACAGTTTGTCATAGAAAGCTGCATGGCAGTCACACACAAGTGGCTTATTTAGTCGATCCCATGGTTTTTTCTGTCTATTGTCATAAAATCGCAGCACTTGCTCCGTCCCGGAACATAATTAGTTATGCCATAGTCCTTGACGTACTCATGGAACCGCTAGAAGCTGCAATCAGGAAGAAAGACTCAATAAAGCTTATAGGAATTAGTGGGTAAAAAGAGGCCCATTCCCAAACAAAAAGGCTTCCAATCACTGCTTTTTCTCGAAATAAAAATCCTTCTACTCCATCCCTATTACTGAAATCTATTAGCACTGTTCTAATTATGCCCTTTAATGCCAAAGTCATGTGTAGCTGATCCAATTGCTTTTGGAAAAAAATTATTTAAAAATGATTTTAGACTCACTTTAACAAACGATTAAAATTGTTATGATTTACAACTTTGCCTTTAAAATAATGAAAGGGTTACCTTTTAGCAACCAGCATTTGACCTCCTTTTACATGTCCCAGGATGTTTAAGTAGGGTTAAATATCATCATTGAATACAGCTTGCTTAAGTATACTTAACCAACCTTAGAGTAACCCCCTACAATGCTGAATCATTGCGATTTATATTGGAAGCGCATCTGATACTAGAAATAATAGATTTTTGGTGCTACTTCTATGGATGTGTTTACTAGCGGAGACCAAATTTTAAACTCCTGCCAACTTAGTTAAATAAACTTGTCTTTCAGTTGGATAATGAGACGGGTGAAATTTCTGTCGGGCCCGATGGACTGGACCGAGAACAGTTGGAGTCCTTTGAACTGCTTGTTGAGGTGATCGATGGAGGTAAGCGAGAAGCGGGCAGAAGTGGCACCGTGCATCAACATCAGTGGAACCAAATGGTTAGTCGACTTACGGCCCAGACCACTGTGCAAATTAACATTCAGGATGAAAACGACAATGTGCCAAAATTTATCTTCCCCAAGGGTGATGCTGTGGTACGTTTCCAACTCGTTCACGCATCAATCTACCCTTTGATCACATGCTTTGGAGCCAAGCATTGTTAAAACATTACAGCACAGCCTCATTTCGCATATTTGCCTCCCTCCATTAGCAAGAGTCATATTTACACTTATCTCAGGCTCATCAAAACCCAGACTCCAAGTTGAATACGTTCTTTAAAAAGTGCACTGGATTGCATCTACTGTTGTGAGGACTGATCGGATTGTTCCTTCATCCTTAATTGGCAAATAAGTGTTTCTTGGTCTAAGCTCGGTCATCTTTATTTTGCAGGTTTGCGTGCCGCGCTCACTCTGTTGCCCTCACAATATGAGGCAATTAAAAATTCACTTTGAATTAACTACCGAGGGAGTACAACATGGCTTGTACCGCCCTTCCCTCAGTGTTTCCAGGCTCCGTTAGAATACGCAATTAAAATACATAAATATGGGTTCAATTCAAGGTGCACCTGGTTAAGCAATTTTCATTATTCTTGTACAATATTGTTGGTACTGGCATGCAGATTAGTGCTGTATCCAGAGGCTTACAGGCTTTATCGTTGTGGAAGTTATATTTTAATATTATATGTCTTCGAAGTAAAGGAGGATGAAATTTGCATCCATTTGGGTGGTTGAAGTCTCAGTATTCGTCCTTATATGAGTGGTGGCAAACAATCAGATCATTGGATGAAACCATTGAGTCTTTGCAGTTGATTCTCGTGCAACAGCCCCTATATTGCAGCTAAATCAAATTTGTTTTAGGTCAAGGTTTCACTAACGTGTGGAGATATTCAGCATCTTCCCCGAGTTGTTCTGCAGGTTGTTGCCAACGACTCAGACAAAGGGTCAAACTCTGAGCTGGAGTATTCACTGTTTTTTGACAATGATACTCAGCTTCTGACAAGAAGCAGAAAGCAAGAGGACAATAAGACAACGCTAGCTCCTGACGTCCCTTGGTTCGAGGTCGATCCACGCTCGGGAGAGATAAGTCTCGTTGCTGTGGACGAGCTGCTTTCGCGTTGCGAGACTACTGAGAAGCGCACCAAACGGGAGTTGGGTAGGTACGGCCTCATCATCACTGTCGCTGACAAGGGTGAACCCAGACTGTCGGCCACTACATCGATCCAAGTCCGCTTCACCATCTCTGATCAGGACACTAAAGAAGATGTAAGAGCTCTGCATTCGTAAATAAATTGAATCACATAAATGAATTAAATGAAGAAATCACAGATGGTTCATCCACAATTTAAAACTGCGAACGCAGTTTACATTCTCAAGCACTCATTTACTTCATTTATGCGCTTTTTACAATAACTCACTGATGTCCATTGATGACAGGCTGAGGTCCTTTTAACAATAATCCCACCGATGAATACAATCACATTTCAGGTAAACATAAGTTAACCAAAGTTAGTTTTTCTTTTGTCTTTGTAAACACGCGCTTCTCAACTGGAACCGACAGTGAGCCAGCTAAGCTGTAGAATTAACTTGCGCAGATGGATAAGGTCAGCGATTACTAGTGCGGTGGGACAGTCGCCCCAATCTGGCGCTGAGCAAATTTAGTCACATGCTCAGTAATGTTGGATCTGAGTGCCACTTTACCAGAAGCACGAGATTATAGGCTTGTTGTACCTGCGCACATGCATTCATCTGTCACTCTAAATTTGTTCGTAGCTAAAATCTTCCGTTGTGGACGGCCAACGCGTGAACCACCGGGACTCTACTGGGAGTGATCATGATAGAGAACGCTGGGAAGTGCCAGGGCTCTTAAAATGCCTGTGTTGACTAGGGCACAGAGTTTTGATGACCTCACATTCACTTTTTGGTGATAATTTTAATGTCTTTGACTTTACCATGATCGGCGACATATCCAGGGAGCGTTTTTATCTACTACTGATCAATGAGCTTGCACTTCGTAGCACATCATATGGTGTCGACGGTTGAAGGCATCTCCAGTAGA
Organism: Taenia pisiformis; assembly: GCA_023968675.1. NCBI lineage: Eukaryota > Metazoa > Platyhelminthes > Cestoda > Cyclophyllidea > Taeniidae > Taenia > Taenia pisiformis. The sequence goes on along the minus strand of CM043733.1, from coordinate 15,574,082 downwards.
GCAATCCATGGTCATTCGGTAGAAACCGCTTTCGCTTCTATCGGCATAACATCTCAAGCTCATTCATTTAAAGAACCACTTAAAAGTGCTCAGTGAGGTGATTGATCAGTGTATGGCATTCACAGACTTCCGAAAATTTCAGATTTGATTCGAGAGTTTAACATAACCTATGAAACCTCAAAAAGGCCTGTAAGTTGACTTAGAAGCCCTTCTTTCCATTATTTAGTGGTGTCTTTAAATGAGAATTAATTTAAAGTTGATTCTATTCTATGCTAACCATTATTCTACGTTTATCAATCCCATTTGTTTGCAAAATCAGTTCATTATATAAGTTATCAACGAAAGCGACTAAACTCTAGCAAAGAAATGGAAACCATGGGTGCGACCAACTAAACTCACAAAAGCAGAAATACTGGCAAATGAGATGCTCTGAGAAGCAGAGCATGTGTAAAAACTTGAGTTTTTAATGCGATGGATTATTATTTTTTAGTTTTACGCATTCGGTTCATAATCAAATGTAAGAATCCGATCCTTTGCTCGCACGTTATTCAAAAGGATCAGTTCTTTCCATTCCTAGAATTGAAGCAAGTTAAATTATTTGACGCGAAAACGGAGGTTTGAATTATGCTTCAAACTAATTGAATTCAAGAGGACCTTTCATACAAATTTCAACATGTCCATGTTTGTGCGCTTTGAGCTTAGCGGGGTGCGGCTATTTTTCCTCCGATTGCTTACATCTTATCTAACTTTTGCGACCTCAGAGTTCGTACAGGTGAAATGATAAAATGTTGGTTTCTTGAATTACCGCAGAGGGTGAGCTGCCGGTGGTTCCTCTTCGCTTAACAATTTTGTTATAAAATCTACTTAGCTTTAAATAATTAACTCCAGGGAATATGTCGCACCCCGAACTTAAGTGCTAAAAGAAAACATGGCAGTGCTCATCGCGTTTGGGGCACTATGGCATGTGTTGAGCTTCCTAGTCTCGATTTCGGTATGATGTTTAATAATCACATGCTTCAGGCCTCTTTTGTGACCAATACTAAGTTTATTTACCTTTTTTTACTCAAGTAGGCTCTTTTTCGATTAAATTTGCCAATCCGCTTCAAACGGGAAGTTGGCTGCGCAATGGTTTACAAAAAGAGCATGAATGTTTGGTTGGAAAAGGGAGCTGGGGACTCTTGAGGGAGAAGGGGGAGGTAATGAAGGTTGTTGGGGGAGGGGTAGGCCAATGAGGAGAGGAAATAAGGCAAATTCCTCATCCTTCCCTTTCCTCCCTGCGGCTCTGCGCCCCAGGGAAGGAAACGAGTGCGTGTATGCGGTCGGATACACGAGCGTTGAATTCATTTTTGAGTGGATGGATGGATGGCGATGACTGACCTCCCTTTCAATTTAATTTAATTTTGAATCGCAATGACTGAGCCTAATTGGTATCCAGACAGATGTAAAGACTTCAGTCATTAAAGTTGACTCAAAGAAGGAGGAAGAATTTAACCTTAGATGCCCTATTTTAGTCATTATGAGAGTAGTCAAGACTGCCTTGGTGGATTTTTATGGTTGCCTGAACTTTGTGCGCCAAAATAATTTGAGACTGCAGTTTTATTGGTGGAAATGAATATTGAAAGCGATTAATTCTTTGTTTGAGGTGGATATGAACTAAAGTGCGACATTGCCTTCCATTAAGTGCGGACATTCTTTTTTCTGGGGCATAATGTGCTACTTACGACAATGCGCCAAATGAATTCGATAGTTTCATTTGACCAACTTAGAGCAAACTCTTTAAATGTGTCCTTTACTCTCCGTTGCACAAATCACAAAAATATTAGCCATGGCTCTCTAGGCACCTGGATTGGGTAACTTCTTCGTTCCTTAGGCGTATAAGTTGCATAGTTTATAGTTAAAACGATGGATATGATGTGCAACACAAAAGCACATGCATGCTTAAATAATAAGTGATGGTGCATCAGCTTAGGGCTTCGGACCATTTTTAGCATTATTTCGCAAAGATAAAACCTCAAGCAACTTTGAAAAAATGCAGCGGCTTTAGTTCATGTTTGATTGATATTCTCGACCATTAATGGCACCTCCAGTGTTATTTGCAATAATAAAGGCGGGGCTGAATGCAGACACAGGGATAGTCCTTCAAGCAAGAAGAAGAGTTGCGATTATAATGGATAAACTAAGTGATGCTAACTGCGTACCGTATTTGTATATCATGGTACAGCACTCAAAAAGTGAAGTTTATTGCGAAAAGAAATGCCCAGTAATGATTAACATTTAGTGTGAAAATGTGTGAAAGAAATAAAATTAGCTTAGGACCCGCAAATGTGCCAAGTTATAAACTAAAATTCAACCCATTGTCGTAAATTCTAGCATTATAACATTAAGCTTGGTAAAGCTCATAATTTCCCAACGTCTCAACGCGACAAGATTTTGTGCCTGCAGCTAAAATTGGTTTTCCTCATGAGTCTTCACCTTTATTAGTTTCTCGCAGTCTTTTAAGCTGAGAAAGATAATTTTTAAAATCCAACTACTTAATTTGACATGAAGATAGGGCAGTTCAGTGGCAATGGGTAAGTCACTATGGCTTTTGGCAGCACATGTCATGATTTTGACATGCCGCGGCGTTTGCAAAACCGATCTCGGCAGGTTTTATAATTTTGAAATCCTATTGATTAACTTTACTTATTAACAATAAACGGGAAATCATTCTGTCTCATGGTGGTGGAGAAACTAACTGTGCATTAACCATCGGGCTATAAAGGATGTTTCATCCACACTGCAATTTGTAATTTACCTCAGTCACCCAGCGGTTTTATCACTTTCTTTCTCCTTACTAAATACTGGAAGCCCCAAACAACTGGAGGTCGAAGTCTGACATTCAAATTGACCTACCCCTTAAATGCCTTTATTGATAATCAGACTAATCTCGTGGCACCGACTTCGATTCGACGAGGACTGCCTGGTTTCACACCTTCAGCGTCCACCACCGAGGCTGGATCAGTCTCACGCTTCGAAGCCATCATCTCGTCAGCGGACGATCGCCAGCACTGGGTTCACGAAGGAGTCGAAGAACCTTCTGAATACGAGGCCGTTGAGCCGCGATTTGTCGATCGCTTCGCCATTTTCTCATCCCCCACTGCATTTTGGGCTGCAACCATCTGCCTGGCCGTGGCTACCACTATTCTTCTCGGCCTAATCTGCGCTTTCGTTCTCATAGCCTTTCGGAAGAGAAGCAAATCTGCTGTTGATGGAGGCAGACCGCCCCCGGATAGCCTCTATTCTGCGGCATTGGAAAACACCGGGGTCCCCAGTTCGGCGTGCTTGTCGATTGATGCGAGTACTTTACCCTCATGCGACTCGAAGGCACTTCGACTTGCACCTTATCCCGGTAGATTTACCACTAAGAGCGGATTTGTTAATGTTTGAAAGGAATTTATTAATTTTATACCTAACTAGTGGGCTGCGTTTTTGTTTGCTCATAAACGCACCCGCACTAAGACGCTTTCTCCCTAGGTGATTTCCACTTACATAGTAGTATGCACTTATCACTACCATCAGTTGCAGACCTCCGAAATTACTTGCGAGGGCATAATGATTGCGCAGCTAATCGACCATCTCTTGTTTATTGGCTTACGGCACGGGCACTTTGGTTAGCAACAGGCATATCGCAACCGACGGTGCAAATGTGCTGCCTTCATTCGCTTTGGAGCGATGGAGGGTTGGGATTAAGGAATATTGACCCCCACTTCACTCTCAGGATCATATTTACGAAATACCGTAGGGACATGTACAATTATTAGGCCAAGTTTTACATTGAAATTACGCATTAACGAAAGGAACGCGGGCCGCAATGAATCATACTTTCACTTAAATACAGTAGTGTGACTAAGTTTTAAAGCTCAGCCGTAACATGGAATTGTTTCACTTATTTGGCTTAAACCCAAATGCGAAATACACCAAAAGTGGACTAAAGTCAGTATTGGCCGTTCTTAGCACCAATACATCGCAGAGGGTGACCACTAGACCTCTTAAAAATCGGCATCATGTCATTCTAAAATTCCGATTTCTGCCTTAAATTGAACTAAAAACGGGATCTTTTTATTAATCCCTCGAAGTACACCCTCATACTCCTAATTAAATGCAAATCAACTCCTAAAAATAAGTAGGCAGTGAAGGAGTAATTAAATGTAATCAAAAAATGTATTAAGTGCATAGTTTTAAACTAAGAAAGAAAAGAACAATTAAAATAGACGAGGTTAAAGTAGATCTTTGAAATTAGTCCTTGGTAAGGGAAGCTGAAGCGTTAAATTCGTGAGATTTTCCATTCCAACCTTAATAAAGCGGCGTAATGCCTGCATTAAGAGCCAAAATCTTCCCAATGGGAGGGAAATTGGGAAGTTAGAGGATGATGTTGCTTAGAGTGTATGGTAAATTCAAATTGTTAGAGTGGTATATAGGGCTAAAAGTTGGGAATTGTAGACCCGAATGGATGTAGTGATTGGTGGAAATTCAAGGACAATAAAGTAAGAAACTTTTTTCTCGCCAAATTTTAATGCATGTGCATGCATACTTTCCGTATCATTCAAACGACAACCGGAAAATCGATGTTTTTCCACTGGCAGCCATTATTCGAGATGGGGAGGAGTTGTGAAGGCTTGAACGAGTACATGCACGCAATCTAACGATAAAATTGCTCACAACGGCTCCTTCGTTGTTGCGTTGGGTGACGATTGTGGTTGCGCGCTCTGCAACCGCTTCTCCCTCTCAGTGTAAATGCTATGGATGCATTGTTTATGGAGTGATTGCGTGTGGTCATGAGCATCCAAAGCAATGCCAGGGTTGTACGTTAAAGACGGAGAATAAACACCTGTGATGTAATAAATAATGCCAACTTAGTTTCAAGGGTAGGCAGAACAGTTTACCTCAGCTGTAAAGAAAGGGTAACCTTTGCTGCTTTTAAATAATAAAATGCGGTGTACGTATGCATATTAAGACAGTTAAAAAGATTAAATTAGCAAGAAGGAGACGACATATGGCAGTCGATGGGGCAGGAGAAAGGGAAATACGTCATGTAAGAAGGCGAAAAATAGGAAAGGGCAATGTGCCAAAAGGGTTACAAGAGTTCTAAACTGGTTGCAAAATTGAGAACCATTCATTACAGAAGTAAGAATACCAAGGCCTAAGATGCGCAGTAGGAGCTAAAGATAGTCCTAAAAAGGCAAAAGACGTAATAAGCCGTGTCGTAAACAAGTGTCGAGTCCCAAAGACAGAGGTTGTGGTCTCTAGCTCCATCCATTTCGGCTGATCCGTGACTTCTTCCTACGCATTTGTTTAAGGTGATAGGAGATGGCTGTTACTTATCAGTTTTCCCCAAACTTCAGTCTGTTATGTTCATTAGTCCGATGTGAGGCGGAGATGCCAGTGCTCCTGTGTTTAACTCTCGTTTAAACTGGAAGTAGTATGTTGGAAAGGTGATTTATTCGTGCTCTTTTTTACCTAGAAAACACTGTGAACAAAAAGGTGCGCATCTGCTACTCGGGCTCACCGACGGATGCAAGCTTCTACGACTGGCCTCCAGTGAAATTTGACCCTGGTCGAAAAACGCCAGCATTAGTGCATCAACAAATGCCGCAAGAGGAAGCCCCCACGTACCAATACAGCCGCATGAGACTCCGAGATGTCACAGCGATAGGTCCCGAGATTGTGCTTAATGGGTTTGAAGTATATCAACCCTTGCTAACGATCGCGAACAATACAGGCGGTGAGAGTACGGCTTCGTGGATGCATTCGCACAAACACGCTATCTCCTCAAAGGAAAGTGATAAAACTGCCAGTGATAGCATAGAGTTGACTGCGACAACCGAAGCCAATAGTAACTTGAATGAAGGCAACCTTTCGAAAAGTACGACCAGCCTACATGTGCAGAAATTTGAAACCAGTTTTGTTTGAAAACACTGCAACATTAAATTATGTTATATTTAATAAAATGTCACGACACTGAGAACCGGAAAGATCAAAAACAAAAGCTTAAGCATGATACTGATGGAGAAAGGTAGAGAGAGGCAATTGAAGGGTAAGAAGGGCACTTAGGACCCCATGGGAAAATAAACATTGTGAGAGCATAAAAATGGAAAAAAAGGCAAATTTGGGTTAAATTAACATGCAAAGTGAAGTGAGTCAAAATTTGTTAAGTAATATGGGTCATTTTTTGATTGAAGTAGTAGCAAAATGGCGGTCTGGCAATGTCGGGCAGATACTACAGCTGATGATGTAAGAAATGTAATGCATAAACAAGACTGTAGTGGAATGGATTCCCGCGATTGGGTGAATAAAGCGTCTACTTCTCAAGTAGGAAATTATAGTTTCGAGTTCCATCCTAGGCGATACTTTTTATTGCTCACATCAATTCGCCCATCCCCCTGTTAGCAGCAACAGTAAAGATTGAGCAATGCGTTTAATCGTGCAAAATAGAAGTTTTGGGGAGCCTTAGTCACCGAATGTCTTTGGGATGCATTTGGGGATAAATATGCGTGTTTGGAACGAGCATCAAGATAGCACTTGCCAACCATGCTGTTTGACACTTCCAAAGTCAGTTTTTATTGTTTTTCACCATCCTTCTATGCTGGCTAGGAGAAGCCAAGTAGCCGATCTTCCATGGCATTGCCTCACCGCTCATACATTGGACTCCATCGAAAATTTGACCTCAAATGGCGGAAAGGGTCACCAACACCATTTAACGACAGAAAGCTATTCCATATGAGGCAATGGTACATGCGCACATTTGAATGTTGTAGGGAGGCAGTTATCGATTCGACCAAATTTTTTAAAGGGTAATCAAGGAATTCGGGCTTTTGAGACTATGTTTTGTTCTGCATCATGTTGAGGCCCTCTGATTCCTAGTCAAATATAATCGGCAGCATAAGATGCTAATAAAATTTACTTAACTTTTTGAAAATGCAACCACTGCCCTTTAACTGTATTCAAAAAATCTCATCACTTGCCTTAGTTTTGACTAAACTCATGCATTTGAATGATAAATTTAAAATCTTGTCGAAGCACAGAATTGGCACCAAACACTAGATGTTCCAGTAAACCAATCTCAATTTATTTGGCACCTTATTTATGATGCTTATTTTTGCTTGTTAAAGCGATCTTAAGGAATCTTTCTGGTTCTCTTACGGTTACGCACACGCTTCAGTCATGAGGCTAGGTTGAAGACGGCAAAATCGGTTACAATTACGAAAGGGATGCTACCTACATCATCCCCAATGCTGCTACCAGTTGTTCGGTTAGTGAGGATGACATGACATACTGCACTTATGGTAGCCGTAAGGGAAGCTGATTCAAGTGGTCACTACCCCGAGTCGCTTGTTCTCATACCAAATCTGGATGTCTAGGAGGTCGAATGCGTTTTGAATAAATGTAATCGCAATAGGTTAAGGAACTCTTATCGAGCCGCCACATTGGAACCCTTGTCAAAGATAAAGCAAAAATGTATCTACTAAATCGGAATTGATCTTAATAAAGACAGACCACAATGTTTCATCCTCTAAATGCTGTTTTCGAACAGGCATTACCATGATTAGTCATTGGCAAAGGCAATAGCTTCTGTGAAGAGCATCGTTTAGTCATGGTCATTTTTTCAAATCCGATTGTCCATGGTGCAATTTACCATGCTGAAAGTACAGTACTAAGGCGCATTGTGACAGAAGAATGGTTTGCTGTCTGTATGTAGAATGGTGATTGAGTATACGACAGCTTCTCTCACATTACGAAACTCACTGCCACTCTACAATCGTTACCGAACAACTCTGCCTACTCTTAGTGTATAGTGATTACTGTGCAGTCGAGGCAAGAGTCGGCACACCTGGCAGTCAGCTTTGGATATGGGACGTTTTTAAGCAACCATAATTAGTTTAGGAAGTATTCTAATGGATTTGAAGAAGTCTGTTCGTAATCATGAGCCATAGGAAACATCACAGTCCGTTTAAAACTTAATTTCAAGAAATAATTGCACACCATGCGTTTATTTGTCCAAAACCAGAATAAGTCTATAAAGCATATCAAAGTTGTCTACGCGTTATTTAACCTTATTGAAAATATTAGGCCGGTGCATCTTTTTCGTTAAGACTGCTCTCGGAAAAGTGTCTCGCAAGTAATTTATACACCTATCTGCCTTTTCTTTGCTCGGCGCTCCAATTATCAGTTCATATACCTCTCGCTCTCGTCTCATGTTCCCATCTATAGGTGGCCGCTTTATCGGGCCCCTTATGTCAAGATGACATCCTGTCTTCATACCCACTGCTTTTATCCGTCTATCGTGAACATTTTGGTGACTGTGTACCAGTTCATCGTGAGGAGCTATTTCAATTATTTGTTCATACGGGTAAACCCTTTCATACAGACTCCCTTCCTCATTGCTTACACCCAGATAGGTTGACATGTTCGATTTCTCCTTGTCGACTTCTTTACCCTTCAAAGCCGACGCACTTGGCTTCGAGCGAATGCGTATGCGCGGCATGGATCGCACTGGCGGTGGCGATGTCGGTGGTAGAGAAGGCTGTAAATGCTGAGTGGTGGGAACAGGGAGTGCCAAGTGCTGTATTTCTTTCTCTTGCGCAAGTGTTCGTGTACCTCTGTGACTGCTTTGAGGTCCTATCCGACTCACTGAGCGCTGATGATCGTGCCCGTTCTTCTTCAGTAACTGCAAGCCTCTTTTTCTTTCGAACTGCTGCTCGACCAGTGAAGGTGAACTGCACATCTTGCGGTCGTATTCATGATGGCGATGTCTGCATCGACTATCCACCCCAATTGTAATCCTTTTGCCCTTCTCAGCATGGGCTTTCATTTCACTATCATTTCGTAAGTCACGTAAAGCTTCCAAGTCTTCATTTACTTTTTCTTTGGCTCCTGAATGTACTGACGTTTTACCGTGAAGCATTTGAGACAGTTTGCTTCCAAAATGCACAGCGACGTTGGCGGAGACACGATTCACTAACCACTCCTGAACTACTTGCCGTTGTTGTTCATCAGGAACGTAGCCAAATACATCCAAATCTATTGGTCTGCGGCCAGAGCCAATTGGAGTTTGAGTAGCCCTTGCTTCTACTGATGAGAACCCACGGACAGAGGCGGACTGAATTGCAGGAGTGGACGACCGTCTTTCGGGTGTGGCACTTACCACATTCACTTGCGGCAAAAATGATTCGGTATGGCCCTGATTAATTGTCCTAATATCAGATTCTGACGAGGGTCTTGACAGAATGACGCTACTATGCAATGCTCTTGTATCCTCCACTGTTGGAGATTCCGAGGTGCGACCTGTACAGGACGTAGAACATGTATAGGTGGAACAGCTGGGAGAGGAAGAGGAAGGAGAAATTCCGGACGTGTCATTGTAAGGGGGTCTGTGACCCGACGATACCGAAGACACCAACTCTCGATGACTGGGGTTTTGCTGATGGATGGCGCGGCCGCTTGCTTGCACTACTGCTGTTGTTGCTAAGTCAGTGCCAGACTGCGGGTTTGTTGCAGGCGCTTTCTTGCTGGATCGTCTCCCGCATTTAGGCACCTTGTCCCCTGCGGCATCGCGGCAAATTGTACATGTAGGAAGATGCACAGCGGGAGATGGAATATAGCCCTGTGGAAGTGGTGTTACGCCATCAACCATTACCACACTTTTCCCACGATTTGCATGCCTATTCATCTCTAACGAGTCACTGGTTAAAACGGTAGCGTAAACCACTGATTTCTGGGGATGTAGAGGAGATTTTTGGGGCTCCCTTGGTGTTGGTCTAGGCGCTTCACCATTATATGGACACAATTTTTTCGCGTCAAAGTGCTTCATCTTATCATTTTTCAATACAGTGCACGTTAAGATCGGTGATGGAGGTGCAGCCGCCGCTATCAGGATGTCATCATGGACATTCACCGCAATTCTTTCGGAGTTATTTTGATCTTCATCCTTCCATAACATCCTCTCGGCCACCATTACATTCGCATTCATATTGGCCGTAACTCTCTCCAAAAAATGGTTTTCTTCATCCTTCATTTCACACTTCTGAGCTAGTTTCGCGAAATCTACAGGTGAAGTAGCCCTTTCCACCATGTCCACCCTATCAGTCTGTACTTGCGCCTTCATCTGAGGTGTAAGCCACCGCCTGTTGTAATTGGGAGGAGTGAGGCGGAAGTTCCTGTAGGGCTGAAATCCTTCTTCGGAGTCAGAGCTTCCGACAACGCGTGTCTCATCACTGTCCCTTCTATCTTCTACAATATTGTAGCCAAAGCCCTCTTTTGAACTTAAAAGCTTTCCATAGTTGACCAATGCATTGTCACGCAAAAGACGATCGATGCTGCTGCCCTCGGTCATATCACCAGTTTGAATGGCCTGTGATTTCATGCAGTTAAATGACAGGCGGGCGGATACCTTTTCATCGGCGCGGATCATTCTGGCTTCGTTTGGGGGTGAAGTTGACGAAAGGCGAACGATTCTTCGATGCCATGGTAGATGGCGAGGTAGCGGAAGGAAAGCCTTGTGAGTCATTATGCTACCTTTTCCGGGTGGTCGCATTATGTCTTGATGAGCTGGAGAGATAGCGTTTGACAGTGGTATTGTTGTGTTTTCCTGATCCAGTTCCTGATCGCCACTGAACCAATGATAACTTTTCAAATCTCCCATTGTTGAGTCCACATGATCTAAAGGTGATCGTGGCTCAGACGAAATGACTTTTTCAGTCTTATTATGAGATGTTGTACTTACCAATACCTGAACCCTAGTAATATATCGCTTTCCTTCATCCTGTGCAGCCAGGGGATGTACTCGTGTTGCTTGTACATAAGGTGGCAAATTGGATAGATGCCCGTAATCATTGTTGTAATTTGCGGCTTGAATGGCTCCACTTTGATAAATTATAGGAGGTGGCTCGATTAATATCTCATTGAAGATATCATCGTTAGAAATTAGTGGGGAGGGTGGCGGAGGTAGAGGCAGATCATCGGCAGTTGACCGGTAGTTTTCCATGGCCCACTGAGACCACTGCCCGGAATAACGTGATGGAAAAGGTGGTAGAGCGAATTTGCTATCGGGGGAATCATACCGTGTGAGTTCAGACAACTGACTCCACGTGATTGGTGTCCGATTGGGACAAGCATCTTTGGACATTGGGACCATCAAGAGAGTAGAGATAAAACGACCATTGTTTGGTTGCCCCTCTTTGGGACTTGGGGGAGGGCCGAGGACTCCCCCGGTTGTCTGTCTCCCAGCCGGATTGAAATGGAATTCAACCGTGGTTCTATATATTCTAGGAACTATAGGTACCCGCGAACTATCACAAGAACTCTCGGAAAATTCATAAGATTTCGTATTGCTCATTTCATGGCCTGCTTGTAGAGTGTAGCGTCAATAAATTTTTAAATTATCGACGACGTGCCAAGCCACGTGGAAACTACCATGTTCGCCAAACTGAAGTGTCCCTATTCACGACTTTTATAAAAGCATAGCAGTTTAAATAAGTAGGCCAAGGGACAGAAGAATAAAATGGCTAAACACGGCGAAAAGAATTTTAGAAAGTAATACAAATAAATGGGCGGAGAGTTGTGCGTTGCACTTAGTTTAGGATTTGGAAATTACATCGTAATTTATGGTGGTGCAAATTCAAGAGTAAATTTAGCGAATGTGTCATGGTGGCAGCTACAAAATTTTTGTCACAATAAAAAGTAGCTGTCACGGCCGTCCAGATGTTTCCATGGCATTTGACGCATCTCGCCCGCAGCAACTTTCGCCTCCACACCCGTGCCGACTTGACTCAGGCGCTCCAATTCCTGCGCCATCCGGGCGCCATGCTTGCCCTGCATCCACCGCTGGTCAGCCTCCCTCTCCTCGAACCAACTCGTGTCAAACTGCATGTCCAAATCGCAACAACGATTCACCAAGCACCCATTCATCCAATGTTAAACACAGTTGATCAAGTCGCTATTTTGTACAGCGAAATACCAGTAATCCTCGACGAACACGTGACTATGCTCACCCAATTACCCCTCCATGATTCGAGTTACAAATTGTTTGCAGGGTCTAGCCTCGTGCCATCTTGACTGCTAGTCCTCTGACCCTTCTTTAGGATCCTAATAACCTCGCCCCACTATCGTTAGGGTGCGTAGTCTTAAGGACGATTTGAAAGCTACAACGAGGCTGCTACCGACAAAGTTCAACAAACAAGCAATACCTGATAGTGACCATACGAACAAAGACGAAACCAAACCTTCTCATTCTCGATCCTTCGAAGGAACTACAAGGTCAGTCCGAGTTTGCAGACAAAGAACGCTTCGGCATGGAACTACACCTGAACACAATCCCTTCGCTACAAACCAATGACCGAAAGGTCACATCCACTAGGATTCCAAACATCAATACGCTCCACAGGCAGCCTGGCTAATTACCCAGTAGATTTATGCCATTGAAAGTCAAGTTGCAGATGACATGCCTCGATCCCACATTTTATCGTCATATTATAAGATGAGTCTGACGACTCAAATAGCGCCCAAAATACTCACCTTCGACAATTCCAAAAGAAATATGTGGAATCTCTCAAGGTTGAGCGTCCCAAATTCATTTATGTAGCCTGCGTCAGAACAAAATAGATGTAAATACGGGCTACAAGACTTGACCTTGTGTACAGGCTAGTCTGCAAAGCAATTAAATCAACAAACCAAGAATGGCAAGCTTATGTTGCACGAAGTTGTCCCATCTATGACTTCCACACACACGTAGTAAGCCGCATCAACCGGCCCCACTCAACGAGTGCTAACCTCATCCAAAAACAGCAATGCTACTCAGGGTTGGGCGAAACAGCTCGATTCATCCAACAGTCAAACAATAGCTCTAACAGTGAAGCCTCAACCTTCATGAGCATGTGATTCACACGAATCTAGATTGATCGCCTCATCGCTGTACTACAAAACTACCGACATCGTCCATTAACGCATGATCAACACGCTCATGCCACCACTCAGTAACGTTGTGCAAATGTCCCGCTGGTCAATATTCAAAGGAGACGATCCTCTCCCTCCTTGGCAAATTCGGTCACAGCGCAGGGAATAAGAATCGAGAGAATAAATCATAAGAGAACATTACCGTCCAATTGGGGAAGTACCACGTGGTAGGTATCCCATAGGTAAAGCATTGATTCCGCGTGGATATGCATGTTGGGCAAGTGTGGGATGAAGTCATTCCCCAAAAGGTACCCCATGAATATCCAGTCGTCAATTATCCGCTCCAGATCAAAAGGGAACGTAAGTACGCATGATGCTTATGGAATAAGGAGAATTCCTTGCTAGTGTTCTAATTATTGAGATGCACAGTATGCTTCATGAAAATTTTTGGAGTGCTTGCATGGGACTCGAAGCATATTCATTTTAAATTCGATTAATAAGTGCGAGAAAACTTATCTTCGTAATTTATAAAACTTCACCAGCGGACTGTTGAACAATTAAATGTATTTATTGAGCAACTTGCAGTTCCTTAATTGATTTCAAGCCCATTCCAACGAAACCTTTGGCAAGTTATGGTTTACACGAATTTGCATTTATCAACTAAGTTTAGTTCTACGTTTTTTAAGCTTTTCGGTACAGTCTTCCGGCAAAGATTGCTGCAAATTTGGAGAAGTCTTAGGTCAGTATTACGCAGCCAGAGACTTCTTGATGATGAAGGAAGACATACTGCAAGAGCACACAGTTTATGTTCGCAATTAGTAGGGCTTAAGGCTTTTGGCATATTCAAGATACCATCTCACCTGTCCGGGATACAACGGCGGAGTTCCCTAAGTTGCTCATTTACACAAATGAGAAATAGATGAACAACCAGCTTGGTGCATACTCCTCCCTATCTTTTTCACCATCGTCCTTTGAACTACCTCCTCGTCGGCTTCTCGCGTTAGCCATCACAATACATTAATTCGGTTTCCTTTGAACTGTGAGGATACTTGACCACAATGTCACCGACCCTTATTGGCAATTCTGCTGGACGGGAGAACGCGATTAAGCATATGCATGTGAAGTGTCATTGGGCGTCCATGCCTCCTTGCAACGTTTTTTTCACTTCGAACAGTGCAACGATGTCGATTTGAGTTTAATCCAGCTGAAGGAGAATTGGCGGTGACCACATGGTTGCTATTTTCATGCAGGCAAGGTGAGCAGATGTATGATGATTTATAGCTGGTGTCACCTTGAGTGCTAATAACATTTTCGAAAAACATAACTAAGGTAGTTTCTGAAGTTAGAAGCCATTTTCAGCTCATGCTTGCCAATGTCGTTTAGTTGTTGCTTCAGCTCCTTAGAGACTGGTTCCAGTGTGTGCGTGGAAAACTCTAGGGCATTCGCACAATGCGCCACATTTTTGGAACGTTGGCAAGGGTTGGACATATCTATAGAGTCCCATCAATCCTTTGGAATAGGATAATAACGGAGATGTAGGGTAGGCTCTACTTACAACAAGAGAAGGGAATTTGTTCGATAGAACCTACTTTTTCAAAGTGACGCCGCAGACTGACCACGAACAGCATAGTATCCTTCAACGCTGAGGACGAATGTAGAACTTTCGTGTCTCCATCAATCTTATGAAAATGTCCGACGATTATGGGATGAAGGAATCATTAATGGGTAGGATTAGGGCATTCCTAGCCTCAAAGAGAGCTAATGCCCTACAAAGGCACCCAGGCACTGACAACAAGTCATCTGGCTTGAAAGCATGCAACATTCTGAAATTTCCCAAAATTGGGTGAAAACTGTGCCACGAGCCTGCACTGCAATTAAATTGGTGTGAAAGTGTGTAGAAGCTGCTTCTCCAATCACTGTTGGTAACTGCGTCGTTGCCGAACTCTTGTGCAGGACCAAGTTTGCCAAACTTGCACCATAATAACAAGCGAAACCGAGTGAATCAGCACCTTTTGCGGTAAAAGTATAAGCTGGAAAAGGGAAAACTCAAATAAGCACAAAATGCTGACACATATTATAAGCAGTTTTTTGGTACCTGAAACAGAAAGATTGCAAGGATTTACCATCTTTAACAAAGATTAGAAGCACAGACACTACAGTCCGCGTTTTTCAAGCCTCTACTTTATAATGTGACCTTTGGTTAACGCTAAAACACCAGGATATTTCTTCCTACACTACTTTGATTAATTGTCCTCAAGGCGGAGTAGAAGAAATACTGTAAAGTGTACACCAATCGAATTTTCAATTATTAACACTAAAAGAATTTGCCACAATCTAATTCAGGGTAAAAAAGACTTTTGTAATGCTTTGAAGCTATTAGTGCTGTTTCTGGGGCTGATTTAGTGCTTACGCTTTCAAACATGCAAATTTCACACGAGATGCAGGAATATAGGCATGCCCTCCCCATGTCTTGCCTTCTTTCATCTTCAAGGATGTCTCAGGGCACAACAGAGGCAATCTGGATCTTGTTTTAGAAGAACAGCTCAATCCTACAAACGAAGGCAGTCCTACGCCCTAACGACTGCTAGTATGTCATTTACCGGCTGAATCATGTCATGCAACACAAAAAAGATACTGCAAAACACTCAAACTTAGCAAATCAGGAGCATCAAAATGGAAGAGGAAACAAGTGTCACTGTGTAAATGTTGTGTTTATAGCTTTATTTGCACACGCGAATTGTTATAAAATTGAGCCTTCCTAGCTTGCAGAATCTGTTAAGCGTTGTGTTGGGCCCCGAATTTGCTAAACATCTCTTTCCACATTAGACCAAAACACAAATGCGCATTTGGCTGCATACAAATAAAAGGAAAACTATGCGAACATCAGTAATAATGTTGATTTATAAAAGTGATGGCAAGCTATTTCTTTAAGCGCATCATTAATTTGTAACCAGTATAAAACTTCTGTTTCGGGGTGTGCAATGGGTGTGCCCAAATTTTATCGGTGGATTAGTCAGCGCTATCCGTGTATTAATCAAATATTGCGTCCGAATGAGGTCGTTCAGCATTTTACGTCCTGTTTGCCACTGATGTTCTGGTCTATTAACGTTTTCATTTTTATTCCAAGTTTCATCGTGTAGGGGAGGTTTTCCCATGAAGATATTTCCTCAATTTATTGCTTGACTCAGGGCACCAATTTGGAAGTGTAGATATTGCTACGCTATTGTCCTTACACTCTTATCATTTTGTCTTGGCTTTCCTGCATTGGAAGGTCTTTGACCTTTGAGCACTTTCACTTCCTAATCACCTCCCTTCATGGTTAGGCCACCTTGATTTGTGTGCCGATAGTTGTGGTCGTAATGTGAAATCTGAGCATCTCAACGTTTCCTATCTCTCCATCACTTAGGTGGTTCCGATAGACCATTTATATCTCGACTTGAATGGAATTATTCACTCTTCATCACACTGTGATGGTCAACATCCGAATGTTTACAGTGAAGATGTCGTGTTTCAAACTATCGCGGCTTATGTGCGGCATATAATTTGTCTTATTAGACCGCGAAAAACTATTTTTCTTGCCGTTGACGGTGTGGCGCCACGCGCGAAGATGACGCAGCAACGAGCTCGTCGATTTGTGTAAGTCGTCTCCTTCCCACGTAACCTAGCAGACTTGCGTCCCTCTTTTATTTGTTCTTCCAGTCTTCATTTCTACCGGAACTCAAGCTTGTTCTGAGTTCCTACTTACGCTGCTTTGTTCTCTAATCAACATAACTGAAATACAATTATTACTTAATATCGTAAAATCCTGGAAACGCTTTGTTCTGCCGGACAACTGAGTGCAGTTCCCTCTTGTGATTGTTCAGGGGATCCGAAAAATTGGCTGCTGAACTGAATAAGCGCAGGAAGAAAGAACCTAACTTTGATGAAAAGACCGTTTTTGATCCCAACGCTATATCACCCGGTACGTGCCTTTCGTTTTATTCGGGTATCATCGGCTCCTATTCCGCTGACTTAATTTAATTTCGTTATGTTTATACATCGAGTTTCGTTAATTGTTGACTATTTACGCCCATTCCTCAATATCTGTTCCACATGACTTGGAGATGCAAAATCTGTAGCAGTAAACAAGGTCTTTGAGTTTTTTATCACTGAACACTTATTATGTTACTAACTTGTGTCCTTGGTTTCCTGCTCAAGAGTAGTTTTTGAGTGAAATTCTGACATTCATTTTTTAACGGATCTCCTTTCTGTGGTTTGATGGTGATGACCATATTGCCAATTATGTTTCCATTTTTACCAAATATAGTCCTCTGTCATTTCGGGCACCTAGAATGTTGATCGCATAGATATGCTGAAAGTAGGCAAGGCTGTGCTGGGTTAGCTTAGTGTCATCGTCGTTTTACTAATTCTAACATGGCAACGTAAAGCGGAGGGGTGACAAACTAGTGTAGTTGGTGTCTTTTCATTGAGCGTTTTGTATCGGTGAACGATGCTTCAACCAGAAAAGCTTTTTCTCTAACAGGAACCGAATTTATGGAAAGTTTGCACGAGTATTTCAAAAAGTTCATCGCCAAACAAATTTCCACAGATTCGCTTTGGCGCCGAGTCGACGTTATTTACTCTGGGCACGACGTAAGTTGCGGTCATGGCCTCCGTCCATTTGATGTTGGATCTTATTTTTGCATACTTTTAGCATTTTTGAGTGGGCTTGGGTCTCGCTGTTGAAATTTTTGAAAGCCAATGTGTTGCTCTAGGGATATTGATGAAACTTCGTTTGCATAATTGATCCTGAACTTCATCACTTATGGCCTCGAGATTATGGGATGTGTAGACTTAACTCCATGAAATTAAGTGTTGATTGACACCACTGCATATGCAGTCATTCCGTATTTTACTTATCGGCTTGATTCTTTCCAATTTTATTACTATAATTTTATCCGTTTATTGTCTTGCAAGTTGAATGCGTAGGTCTTCCGAACTCCATTTCATTTACGTTTTGAATTCCACCGTACTTTTAGGCCCCCGGTGAAGGAGAACAGAAAATAAGGGAGTATATGTCATATCAACGAACTCTACCTGGATACCAACCCAACGAGCGTCATTGTCTGTACGGTATGGATGCAGATTTGGTAGGCTCTTTCTCTTTTTCTGTACCGCGCTATTTTGGTGGCTAATGAAAACTTGGGTACTAACGTCATCGAGTTTATTAATGCTTTCACTACCACCTGTGCCATTATTTTACAAGTCACATTGTGTGTGAGAACAGCACGCGAAACTCGGAGCTGGTAGTTTTGTTAAGCTCGCACAATCAGCGGCCGCTATTGGATTGGAAACAGCACTTTAGAGGCGACAAGTTTTCTATTCAATTGGTCGATTGTACTGTGCATTGTGTTGGTTTACGGCGAATTGTGCATTAACTCACAATGTCGGCCAATAAATCCAATCGAGCTGGTATCAAAGTTCCATCCACTCATTTAAGGAGGTAAATCTTTTGCAAGTTATTTGGATATAAGGAAACGTTAAGATATTTGGAAATGTGGAAGCTGTGATCAAAACTTTCACTTTTCTCCAAAACCGACTTTAGCTTGTAAATCAAGTGCATCTCATTTGATCTCCACAAGCTGACTTCTGGTTTTCTCCAGTCTGCATGTTGCACACATTGATCATGTGGATTTTTTGAGTGACTCATGAACTCTTGAATCAATTTATCCTTGACTGCTCATTTGTTTTGTTTTGAGCAATCAGTTTCTTGATAATTTGTCTATTTTGGAGAAATCTGGTCCCCTTATTGGTTAAACACTAATTGTAGATATTCTTGGGTCTCTCCACCCATGAACCAAATCTCTGTATTTTGCGAGAAAATGTTTACACTTTAAAGTAAGTTGGCATTTTGATATCGCATTTATATACAGGCCTTTCATGCGTATTTTATGAGTTGAACACATATCGTGCGTAAGCTCGATTTCAGTCAGCATTCATTCTAACTTGCTGAAATTCTATCCTAAGGAGTCTCGTCGCTCTCCTTGAAAATGACCTTCGCGATTGGTTGAAGCTTAAATAAAAACAGCCGGTAGAAGATCAGGAATCATAATGGAATATCGTATACCTATTTTTACTACTGGGTTGGGCGTTCCCATAGATGGACGAACTCTGTTCTTTAATTTAATAGATCGCCACTCCCACAAGAAATTCCGTTCTGCCTTGTTCACCTCTCACTCCTGCGAGAGTATATTGGGCTAGAATTCAAAAATCTCGAGGTGAGTACTTTGTTCTTTGTTGGGGCCACTTTTCACTGAGCAAGGTATTTTCCTGTGGCATTCCTGTGTTATTTTTTCAATCAAACAACACACCTTTGCTATAATCCATCGTTGAAATGCTACTCAACAACCCATAGATATTATTTTATCTCTCATGCAAACGTCACATTTATTTTTTTCACCAAGCCGTAGCAGCATTCAGTAAAGTCGTTCCAATGTGAAAGGGTGGTTTTATTAAGTGCTTTCCACATTCAAAGCGTAATCCTTGGGAAAGGCTCATGCCTTTTAATGAGCATGTCCGAACAAACGCCTAATCAATAACGAATTCCTGCATTTTGAATTTCAGTCGGAGCTTACGTTCCCTTTTGATCTGGAGCGGATAATTGACGACTGGATATTCATGGGGTACCTTTTGGGGAATGACTTCATCCCACACTTGCCCAACATGCATATCCACGCGGAATCAATGCTTTACCTATGGGATACCTACCACGTGGTACTTCCCCAATTGGACGGTAATGTTCTCTTATGATTTATTCTCTCGATTCTTATTCCCTGCGCTGTGACCGAATTTGCCAAGGAGGGAGAGGATCGTCTCCTTTGAATATTGACCAGCGGGACATTTGCACAACGTTACTGAGTGGTGGCATGAGCGTGTTGATCATGCGTTAATGGACGATGTCGGTAGTTTTGTAGTACAGCGATGAGGCGATCAATCTAGATTCGTGTGAATCACATGCTCATGAAGGTTGAGGCTTCACTGTTAGAGCTATTGTTTGACTGTTGGATGAATCGAGCTGTTTCGCCCAACCCTGAGTAGCATTGCTGTTTTTGGATGAGGTTAGCACTCGTTGAGTGGGGCCGGTTGATGCGGCTTACTACGTGTGTGTGGAAGTCATAGATGGGACAACTTCGTGCAACATAAGCTTGCCATTCTTGGTTTGTTGATTTAATTGCTTTGCAGACTAGCCTGTACACAAGGTCAAGTCTTGTAGCCCGTATTTACATCTATTTTGTTCTGACGCAGGCTACATAAATGAATTTGGGACGCTCAACCTTGAGAGATTCCACATATTTCTTTTGGAATTGTCGAAGGTGAGTATTTTGGGCGCTATTTGAGTCGTCAGACTCATCTTATAATATGACGATAAAATGTGGGATCGAGGCATGTCATCTGCAACTTGACTTTCAATGGCATAAATCTACTGGGTAATTAGCCAGGCTGCCTGTGGAGCGTATTGATGTTTGGAATCCTAGTGGATGTGACCTTTCGGTCATTGGTTTGTAGCGAAGGGATTGTGTTCAGGTGTAGTTCCATGCCGAAGCGTTCTTTGTCTGCAAACTCGGACTGACCTTGTAGTTCCTTCGAAGGATCGAGAATGAGAAGGTTTGGTTTCGTCTTTGTTCGTATGGTCACTATCAGGTATTGCTTGTTTGTTGAACTTTGTCGGTAGCAGCCTCGTTGTAGCTTTCAAATCGTCCTTAAGACTACGCACCCTAACGATAGTGGGGCGAGGTTATTAGGATCCTAAAGAAGGGTCAGAGGACTAGCAGTCAAGATGGCACGAGGCTAGACCCTGCAAACAATTTGTAACTCGAATCATGGAGGGGTAATTGGGTGAGCATAGTCACGTGTTCGTCGAGGATTACTGGTATTTCGCTGTACAAAATAGCGACTTGATCAACTGTGTTTAACATTGGATGAATGGGTGCTTGGTGAATCGTTGTTGCGATTTGGACATGCAGTTTGACACGAGTTGGTTCGAGGAGAGGGAGGCTGACCAGCGGTGGATGCAGGGCAAGCATGGCGCCCGGATGGCGCAGGAATTGGAGCGCCTGAGTCAAGTCGGCACGGGTGTGGAGGCGGAAGTGACGGGGACGACTGATACGAAGTTGGTATTTGAGGGGAAGTCCCCGGTCAGTGACGAGCTCGTCGCCGAATTATTCTCTTCCACCTGTAATTTGGCCTCATCTTCGGACTACAGTGAGTCTGACAATATCGACGAAACATCGACTGATGTTGGCAAAGGAATCTGTGCTCTCAGCGTGCCAACTAAACAGGAGGCAAATAATACGGAAGGTGGGCTACATTACGCTTCGTGAATAATTCGTCCGATTGTGTTCACGCTAACTTGTTGCGGTATTCATATAGCGGCTTTACTTGAAGTTCATTTTTTGATCCCAAATCGTTTTCCCCGGAATTTTATTGATTTATTGCTTTTAATCTTGGAGTACTTTTTCATTGAAATTCTTTTTCGCCCTTCTCTATTTTCCTTGATTTTAGCCTTTTTTGCTTCTGCACGGGTGTTTGAGATTAGAGGGCGACATTACTTCTATGGATTGCTGACACGAACTGTTCTTTCTGATAAATTATTTAGCTCTTGACACTATTCTTTTCACTCCATGTTTTTATTTCTTTATCAATCAAGATGAAAGTTGCATAGCGTTACACTGATAGCGAAATTCCGATTTGGCTAATTTTAAAATTTTAATAATTTTGGGGCGGAAAATTGTCGCTAATTTTCGAAGAACCTACAGTTGTTAACATTTCATGGAAACCTCATAAGTATGTGATGAGGGGCACCTAGACGGGTGTCTGCATAAGGTAAAACTAATTGTTTAAAGCACTCTGTCTCTATTATTGCCCACTGCAGCATTGGATGGGAAGAAAAAAACTGATGGGATGGATCGGAAAATTAGAGGTTGTGCTCTAAAGGGTGAGTGGGGAAGGAAAGATGAAGACAATGTGGAACATGAGGTGTGGTTCGACCATCGCAACTGCGCCACTCCTGTTGAGAATCTTCCCTTTCCCGAGGAGGATGAGGACGCATTAGCCTACCGCATGCATCGGCAGGATTACTATGCGCGGAAACTCAAAATCGACATCCGTGGGGACTCCAGTCGGGCTTCAAAGACCTTCGTAGAAGCGGCTCTGTTGCCCATCTGCCGGCAATATGTTAAGACTTTGCAGTGGGTACTGAGCTACTACTTTATAAGCGTGGCGGATTGGGATTACTATTATCCCTATCACTACGCACCTTTCGCTTCCGATCTCCTCATTTTCACTAAACGCTTCGCCAAGGACGGTCTTGACCACGACAAACTGAAGGACTGGGCCGACTTCTTACCCAATACGAAGCCAATGTTACCCTTTGAGCAACAGATGTTCATCATGCCAGCTATGAGTGCTAACATCGTACCTCAGCCCTACCGGTGGCTGCTGGCTCCTTCAGGCAGTCCGGTGTCCGAATTTTTCCCCGAAGATTTTGAAACTGACATCAATGGGAAGCTGGCTGATTGGGAAGCTGTCGTGTTGATCCCCTTCATTGATGAAGTGAGTGCGATATTCCGAACAAGCTTTTCTTTCAGTTGACAACCCATAAAGTGGCTGCTATTTTACACGATGATGCATTGACTAAATGATTGTACCAATTTTCAAAATCTGTTCGTGGTAATGTTTTCACGGTTTTTTTCTGATGGTCTTTTTGTATCAGGTTAGGGTAATTAAGACGCTAAGCCAACTATGTTTACCACTGTGAGTCTTCGTAATTCTTGCTGAGGTTTGTAAATCATTTTGTATACGTTTTATTAGCTCTGTTATTGGCTTTTTTTGGAATTTGGGAATTTATCCACTGCAGCTTTAATTTTGTCATCTGAGCACCTGCTCTCATTCCCCATAGAAGATTACCATTGCGTCACTGAGTAGTAAATGTTGCGACTCATGCGCACCGTGATTATCGACTTTGAGGTTGCAGACACTAATATTGGTAGCAGTCTTAGTAGCCCTTTTATTGTGCAGCGGAAGATGCTAGCTGCAATGGAGCCCTGTACGAGGATGCTGTCGCCGGAAGACTCCAAAAGGAACGTCCATCGGGGCCACTTCATGCTGACGGCGAACGATAGGGAAGGAGTTGACTACCCCGCCACTTTCGCGTCCCTTGTCTCGAAAGAGGTTGATTTCGAGTTCTTCCGCAACCGAATCCTTCGAAATGCAGATCAGTGCTCACGGGTCTGCTATCAGCTCCCTCGCCATGTGGATCTCGCTTTTCCAAGTCTTTATCGTATCCCTTTCACCCACAAAGTCGCACGTGCAGGTGTTCGGGTGAGTCTCCCACAGAAAACTTATTTTTTAATCTTTTGGAGGGCGCTTTTGTCGGTTAATGTGCGCAATCTTGTGCCAATTATGCGGTACGAAGTTAAAATATGTAACGGCTCAGTACATTGAATCTTTTAAAATCCTTTTTATTCAATTGCAGCTTTTTTGTGTGGCATACCTCAAAGGTTAAATTATTATATTATCGATAGCATAACATTTCTTTTCAATGCTAATTAGTGTATGTGGGTGTATTGCTGGCATCTATGGCTTTTTTTGTCCCAGACTTTTTCATTTCCGAGCGAGGGCGAGAGTGTCTTATTGGCGGTTGAGCATCCATTGGGTCGCCATACATCCGATCCTCGATCTTTGAGGAGCATAGCTAATAGCTATTTGGGACGGGCCATTCTCACCGGCTGGCCGTACTCTCGTCTTGTCGTGCCCTTCGCTCTAATGGATGAAGATGAAATGTAAGTTCTCTCCTTGTCTCACTCTTACCTATTCAGTGTGTTCAAGCTGGCAAATATTAAATTGAAGGTTGTAAGTTACTTTATCTGGGCTAGGGGTTACTAATTGTTTTGCTCGGAAAAGCAAAAGGTGTGCCCTACCATCTCGCATCGAATGACAAATTGGGTGGCCTTTTAAACGCTGTTCATCAATACAATAACTGATGTGATTGGAGGTTTATATTTACCCTGCTCTTTTTTGTACCCGGGTTATCTCCGTACGATGTATGCCAGTCCAAAAGTGGTTCATTTTCAATGTTTTGAGGATACAGTAACTAGTGCCAGGGTCCCATGCCTCCAAAGAAAGGTCTCACATTGCCATTGGATAATTAAGATGGCGATCGATTCCCAGCATTTCTTTGTCTTGTTTAAGGCTTCGTTTTCAACCTTTTTGGTTAATCATCCTCATGTTAGCCATGCGGCTTAGAAGTTCGGGCTTTTTCTCAAATAGTCTATCGCACTAAAACTGCTTATTATTTTGGCCATCATTCAAGTTGGGAGCTGTATGGAAAAATTTATCGCGCGTCTTACTAGGAATCAGACGTTACTTGTAGTGCTGTTTGTTTGCAAGCTCAACTCCTCACTACCGCTGTCGCATAGAGCTCAAATTGAAGTATTCGCCAAATATCGGCACAATTTTGCTAGTCCTACTGTAGAATTCCACGGTTTTAACAATTTATGGTCTAATTTTTTACTTTCGCAAAGTTAGTCTGCGCGTGTTTTCATCCTCTAGGGTGTGACCTTTCAATTTCACCTATGTTAACAACTTCAGAGGTAACTTGGGCGCCACGGCTGTCACGCTTTGATGAGATGCCTAGCCAGTAATATTTGATTGTCTTTCTTTCGTAGCACTTCCTAATGTCTCTTCCATCAATGCACAATCTTTCCTCAATCACAGGGCATAATAGTCCGAAATTTGGTTTGTTTTCAAGATGCAGGAAGCCTAGAATATCAACACAGAATGCATTGCATTAGTTTTCTTTCTCATGGCTATGATAGTGGTAGAATTGTGGAACACTGAAGTGGCTTATTCATATCGAACTAGGATGGGTGTCATTCAGCTGTAAGTCAAAAAATCGACTACAAATGTAACATCTTTCCAGTTGGGAGGTAGATATGGATGCTAGCACAGGCAATAAAAGCTCAGGAGAAGTAGTGTCGGCAGTGAATCGAACGTCGCTCAGAGAACACGCAGAGGCTCCCTTTTGGGCATCTGTGCCTTGGCTGCGCTCGCAGGCGGAACGTAGCGTTTTGCGTCTGCGTGATTTCTGCGCCATCACTCTTGCCGGTGGAGAACCTCGAGCCGCTCTCCTTTGTCTCTCTGCCGCCAGCTGCCTCTTCACCGTCGTGACCAACAACACGTGAGCCTCTCTCATTAAATCCTCTTTACTCGTCTCTCTTTTTGGTAAACAAAGTGTTATAGCTATGGGCTTGGAGATTAATTGAATTCTTTTTCATTAAACGCCCACTTTCTGTGCTCTCCTGAATCCATCTTTTGTGCTCTAACATGATGCGGCTATCGATTTCCGGCTTCACTTAGGTTTGAGAATTTCTGTTATTGCTACGTCTGAATGCTGCTTTTCGCTACTCTGATCGGGATTTTGGTATTTTGAAGGCCGTGTTTAGGATGTTTTCTTGTATTGTTTCAATTTCACTCCTGTTGAGCCTATAAGCATTGCCAAGCCTTAAAGAATTTTGTTGTTTCCAATGCACCACGTAATCGACTTATTAAATGGCACATTTGGGAAAATGGGGCTTTAGGGGCGTTCATGAAGAATCTCTCCTCGATCGTTATCGTAATCCTTTTCTGTTCTATGGATCGTTTTCATGCCGCCCCTGTTTTCTGCTGTATTATACTTGCTAACTTAGCGAATCCCTGGGGATTATGGTGATAAATCAGAGATGGTAAGTAGTGACTATTCCTTTCTAACTGAAAATCTCCCAATGCCTAATCTCGAGAATTTTATCGCCAAGTTTTTGTTCTCTGTTCAGCGATCCTTCGTACATCAGCCTGCGCCCACTGTCTACAAATGTAGCGTCTCTGGTGAAACAAACCATGGAGCCCCGAGCACTCCGCCGGCGCCATATGCCACGACAAGTCAACAAACAATCACTTTGCTCTGATGCTAATGTCAGCATTGAACTGGGCGGTGAAGCGAGTTTGGAGATCCTCGACCTCACTATTGACCCCTCCACCATCCCTTTCGTTCGATCACTCCTTGACGTCTTTTCTCTCGCCTCCAAAGCTCTCGTCTTTACATCGCACGAGGACAGGTATTTTGGACGCATCGGTGAAGTAAGCCTCCATCTCTTAACTTTAGCTTCATACGCACTGTGATCGCACGTTGTTATAGAAGTATTAACTTATTCTTCCCCCCCCTCTCAAGTATTACTCCCTGTCAAAATTTTAACCTCTCCAGGTTTTGGGCTCAACGGCCAATGGCAAACTTACCATGCATCTCCTACCCGATCCCCCCCTAACAGAGGATCCATCTTTTCTCTTAGCATCTGCTCTGGTGAGTGACGACTTTTTTTCGACGTCAAACGAATCCTTTAATGTTTTTCACCATCATGTAGCCACAATAGGTTGGTTATACTTGCTGCATTTACCCATTTCCCCCGCTTATATTTGTTTGATAATAGTTGTAAAGCCCTACCTTTGAACCAATTTAATGATGCTATGCATGATATGCTCATGATGAAACAGTTTAGAATGGTCCAATTTTGTTGGCTGGGTTATTATGTTAAGGACAGTTAGTACACATATCGATAGCCAATAATTAAGGCTGAGATTGAATGTGTGCATACATCTATGCAGGACGCGGATGAATTGAGCTACCTGACGCCAATGCAGATGTCGCGAGACCTTCGTCTCACACAGCACGTCATCAACCGGATTGTCGGCGATTTTATGGTGCGAGTGCCGCCGCCTCCTTCAGGTCTCATCAAGAGGAGGTCTCGGGATGGTGCCTTAGGGCGTGGGAATCTGACTAACATCGGATTTTCCCTCGTTCTGCATCGTAAACGGGCCTGCGTAAGCTAATGGGCCCTGCCCTGCCAGATAGCTTAGCCTGCGAAAACCAAATTTAATGCACATTAACTCTTATTTAAATGGTTGCTATTAAATATTCAGGGTAATTGCGTTTCGAAGCAGATTTATTCTTCCAAATTATTTTAACCGCCTTACCAAAGGCGTGAACTTTCGCCCTTAATCTACTAACAGGTAATATTCTTCATCAATCATTTCCCAAGTGGCTGACTTACTTTTTTTCTCACCATCATTATTGTTTTAATACTGGGACCGGTATACCATTGTAGGTCGTGGGATGGAGTCGTTACTCCAGATCGAGGAAGATGTTGGTCTATTCGCGCCGCACCGTTGACGCGATCGCTAGGTACAACCAACTCTTCCCTGATGTGGTTAACTTCATTGGGGCCAGTGAGATTCGAGCTCCCTTTTATGAAATGAGTGACATCTTCCCCACAAATACTTTGTGAGTTTAGCCATTGGTGTGAGCTCTCCCTCGTTTTTTTTCACTAACCATCTTTCTCCTGTGTGTACATTAGTGAGAAGTACTCTCAGCTGCGAACGTTTCTGCACGATGTGAAGGGCAACCGGATATTTACGGATTCGAACGCACCGCTGTTGGACACAGATGGTCTCTCGGTTGTCCAGAGTCGCCTCTTCCCCGATGGAGCCCAACCTACGTCATTCTCCGCAGCCTGTGATCGCATTGAAATCGCTCCCAACGACGCTTTTGCGGTACGCTGCTGTGATTGGGAAAAGCATTCCCGTTTCCCTGTTCTTGACGTAACTATTTGGCATTTAAATTCCCCGGCTCTGCGCCAAATCCCCGAGTGTTCCAAAATGTGTCACGATTTTTGCTGTTGTTAAGGTTTTTCTCATTCGTCAGCACTATGCGAAGGCATCTTAAACGTATTCAAGGTTGATCACCGTCCAAGTGTGTATGCCTTTGTACCTCAAATGCATTCTGGTTATCGGCGTTGAGGATCTCTGCTCTGAATTCCTTACTTTTTTTCTAGTGGAGATCGCAATGTTTTTTGTGCTCCTTGCAGGATATGTGCTTACTCTGACGCGTATTTCTGTTTACGCGGTGAAGATATTGGTTGTTAATTTGTTAGAAGTACAAGTTTATTGGTAATCTAACCGATTTTCCCTTTGTGAATCGCGAACATTTTCGGACTAGGTTATCTTTTGAATTATTTTACCGAAATTGTGACAGAAGGTGTTGTGTCTTTGGAATTTCAAATCGCCATAGTCGCCAATTTAATCCTTTTTAATGCTTATCCTGATTGCACAAAAGCCTCTTCGGTCTATGCGTGGTTATTTGTACTTAGGAATTTCGTGTGAGTCTTTTGGAATTGGAATAAGGGAACACATTCAAAAAAGGGGTTATGGACAGAGCTAACTGTTGCTTGATTAAGTGACTTAATTTACACCGATGAGGATTCTTTTCCTATCATCATCATCACCTCTACTCACTAAATAAGGACCAAAATTGTTGCATGGCATCACGCAGGATAAGTTGAAGCCCTGCGTTAAGTAACGGCGCTCTTTGTGCCTTTGCTTGTTCCTTGACTACGTCTTTAAAAGTATTTTTGATAATTTTTACAGATCTTGCCTGATGGTGGTCGTATCGTGCCAAAGGGCTATCTAACGTGGTTGAAGCGGCTTGGAAAGAAGTTGGAAACGTTTAAGCTGCTCGACCGAGTCATGTACGTTGGTACAAGAAGCGAAATCTTTGGCCTCTGTGGCTTTGTCATCGGGGTCTACTTCGATCTTGGTCGAGAGACTATCGAAGTCATGTTTGATCGCCCCTTTGATGGTGCTGTCTCCATTAGGCAAGTCACCTCTGTCTTTTCCTTGGTTCAAATTTGATAAAAACGCACTCACCTGGTGGAATGGGTTTTGAACAACTTCTCTTCTTTTGGTTGATACATTTCAAATCTCTGTCCATAAATCTACTCAAGTTTTAGGGAGAATTTTGTTGGCATTGAGCACTAACTGATTGCAGAGGAAGTCTTTGAGCATTGTAATTTTAAGATATGGTATTGGTAGCGCAAACTGCACGGTATTCAAACATCAAGGGAAAAAACAATTTAATAGAGTAAATGGATTTTTCTCAGCAGAGTCATTCACAGTCGCTTTTTAGGTGTTGCCCCCATTTTAGACCCCGTCGCCCCATTTGAGATCGTGGCTGTGTCTGGCCACTGCACCGCAGCTCCATTTTAGTCCAATTCAATTTTTGTCAGCAATTTTCTTTGAGTTTCAAATGGTACCTTAGCCTGATAAACTGAACGACCCTAGTATTCCAGAGCCTACCTTGCTTACTTGAGTGTTTTATACGAAAAAACCACACCGGTTTGCTCCTTCATGTCCCACTTCTGCTTATAATGCTACTCAAGGAGCAGCTATACTTCTTATGCCGCACCATCATGCATCCAATGCATTGGTAAGTTACCAAATTTTGCCCTGCTTTCCCTAAAAAAGAGGTTCTTCGGCGTGCTGTTCGGTAATGATCTCCTCCCACCTCCTACACTATCCTCGTTTTGCCAAATCCCCCAAAGATGAGATCGGAGCTGTAACCAAGGCGAAGAATCATAAAGAGAGGAGCAGTGGTTGCAAGAGGCAGCAACGTCCGGAGAAGAATTTTCCGAATAGAGAGACGGCTACCGCGCTGCTCACAGCAAACTCTAGCGACTCCATACTACCACCGGAGTGGTTGGCTAAACCCCCGTCGGAATTTGCCTCCTCCCCCGTTACCGTCGCTGCCTTTAGCACGAAAGCGACGAAGTGCACGTCTACCTCTAAAAAACCACCTCCACATTCCTTCTCCCCACATAATGAGCACAACAATTTGAACGAGGTGCCTCCTTCGTTGGGGCAAACGGTTAGCTCTGCCCATCTTTTCATTCTCTTACTTTTATTATTCATGTTTTTTAATGCTTAATCGATGAAAATTCCTTGAACATTGAAAGAATGTTTGCCATGGGTGTCTTACTTTTTGTGGTATCGCGTCCGATCAACTCATCACGTTTTCCAAATTTCAGTTTCTTATTGCTGAGTTATCCAAAAAGTATGTTTGAGTCTCTCATTCACCTCCAAATTTCGAATCACTCGCACTAGTCTCGAAAAGGTTTAATTTTTTTAACGTGAATCCCGTTCGGTCTTTTTCACAGTCCCACCAGCAGCCACAGAATCGGCAAGAGGGTCATCCGACGAGGCAGGAACTGAAGAATGTCGACCAGGCAGCTGCATCATCGCATTGGTTGCAGGCAGGTTCGGTGCCTGTGATGTGTCCTACCTCGGAAACGCAGCTACCGCCGAATCCACAAGCTCCCACCTTTTTCCCCCCTAGTATGATCCAACGTGCTTATTTTCATTGCTATCTCTATTTTGCCCCAGTGGTGTTCATTTTATTAATGTCTCCCTCACTTTTTAGGCATATGGTGCCCTAGCTCACAAGGCGAGTGGCCTGGAATCTGTTCATCACTATCCGAGCAGAATCCCGAGAGTCAGCCACCATGGGTTCAGATATCTTCACGCTTTGTGCCCTTCTTGTCCCGCGAGGGAGGCCTTGTTTTCGTGGACTCAGTCACCAATCAAACGTTTTCCGTTGAACAACTTCACGAACTGCACTTCTTTCCAAAATACCTTACTCCCCACCAGCTGTACCCGCAATCCTTTGTGCCTTCTGTCAATGGCCCTCATCCGTCAATGTCAGCACACATCCCGTAAGCATTTTCTACTTTTCAAAGATGCGTTCAATTTCGATGGTCCACTGAGGTTGATTAGTCATGTGTGCATTCTGAAGCAGAGCGACTCCTAAGATTTATACTCTCCGTAGTCTTTTTCCTTACGTCATTGCACATTCATTCATCTTTCTAAGTTGGTTAAAGCGGATGCTGGTCTACGGATGTGTTGGTTGTCCCGGGCTACGATTTACCCGGGACTCGATTATCTCATTTATGTTGGCATCATTTTCTTTCCTTCTCAGAGTGGCTGAAAATGCACACCTTGCGTTTTATCCGCTGACTCAGGTGAGCCAATCTGTTTCGTTTAGTCCGGCCATAGCCACAAATGCGTTTGGAAGCTCATGTGTGGCGGGAACAATAGCGTCACGATGATTTTTTTGTGAAGAGTTGGATTGTGAACTCATTTAAGGGTTTCCCAAATCTGCGCCCATTGTACAATTTTACATTATATCATCATCACTTTAGGAATTATAATAAGCTTAAGCTATTTTACTCTTAATTATTTACTAAAACGGTCTTCATATCGAAAGAAGCATGTTCATTTTTTCTGAATATGTGTTTGTATGTTAGTTCCGTTATTTCTTTTCACTATTTGAGCCTACCATTTTCTAGACTGCACCGCCGAATGTGTCGTGTTACCCCGGACTGGAAATGCCTTTTTAGGTAGGTTAATCCGTTTCAGGTAGTCCTCTCGAACGATATGCTGACATTTTGGTTACCCATTTACCTCTATTTATGTCTCCTTTCTCAGGTGAAACAAGCTGTATGGTCGAGACGTCAGTAGGTGTCCTGTTGTACTGCCTTAATTTTCTCCCGCCTTAGCCGAAATGCTCTGCCCTCTCTTCCTCTCCCTTTCCCCAAAAACGTCATTGGACTGTTTTTATCAATATTCGGTACTATTGTTGGGAACTACTTCATTCTGGTGGCACTTTACCGAATCTGTCATCACATGATGCTGTTAGTTCGCTTTTCCATCACGAACGTCTGGAATCATTCTTGCAAATAGAGCGACGGTTATACCTCTGCTGTGTCAAAGCATTTTGAGTATTATAGTATGTTATTACTCTGAGTGTTTTTGCCATTTTCTGGTCTCTTGTGGCTGTGAGAACTAAGTGGCTGCGACTTATTTGACCGCCTTTCCTCAGTAAAACGGTCAATTACTTAATTCCTTATCCCCATCGCTTCCAATGTTTGGGTATCATCACCAATGGTGTATTGGCTTTGTGTTTAACATTTTGTGGTTCTATGGCCGCGCGACTCAAATTCTTTTAAGGCTTTCACTATGCGATATGAACTGGACATATAGCTAAACCACTGTACATTTGAATGCTGTTTGGGTGTTTTGCTTTCGCATCTGCCACAATTAAAACAAAAAATTTGACGGATTTTTGGCCCGAAAGTACGTTTATGAAACTGTGATTTTGTTGAGGTCGATGCAGAACCCTCCCAGCCATTCACCTACAATTCACATTTTAGGTTCTAAAGAATGCAGTTAGAAAGTTTGAGGAGTTTTCGGGTTGTGTTTGCATTAATACAGCCACTTTGCTGACACCCACTGCGGCTTCACCAGTAGGTCGTCCAAAATTTCTTTTAGTCGGGCGAACGTCACCTCGATGTTGTCACAGATCACAATCTTGTCAAAGAGGTGGCGGTAGTTTCGTTCGATTTCCTGACTGCATTCGAGTGTTCTGCGAAAGTCTTCATCCTACGATGCAAAAACGGTTTTGGAGTCGAAAAGAAAAGTGTGGTTCATCGTCTAGCGTTTATATAACTGGTGCATTTTTGTACTTAGTGCAATGCTATCCGCAATACTATCCCGCAATCACATTCATAATGTCATCACAGGCTTCTTGCAGCGGGATAGTTTCGTCTGATTACTAAATCGGTGGATCAACTTGAGTAAACGACGGGAGCATTACTATTCCACCATATTTCTTTTGGACATGTAAATTATAAGTAGCCGCGTGGTGTTGCCATGTAACTCGGATGCTAGCACTTATCAGTTTTTTGAAAGTGTGCCTCATGAGGAGGTCTTAATGGCCTAATCGGCTAGCTATTGGAGAACGCGTGTTGTGACCAATGAGAAATTGACCGTTAACGAGTGGGCGAGAGTGGCCTGAATCCTTTGGTTCGCGAAAGTAGCTGCAATTCTAACAAACAACAGTGTGAGCAGTGTGGTTTAATCGTGTCACCCAAAAAGCGACTTTAAGATGCACTCCTTATGGAGTGTCTTCATTTGTGAAATCAGACTTGGGATGGCGGTGGAGATCAATTTGAGCTCTCCAGTGTTGCGTGTGTAATCGGGGAAATTTCACTGCACAAGGTTTGCTTCGATTAATTGAATCAGCCATTGGTCGCATACTTGGTATGCACAGCGCAACAACTTGTGAACGCAACCAAAATAGCGCTGGATTCTATTTAGGCAACAGTGCTCCTCGATTCGGTTGCCACGGCATTGGTAAATATTCGGCCTTTTAGGCCTGTAACAAAGTCACACCCGTATTTGTGCCCCTCATTAATGTTAGTGGTAGTGACAGGTGAATCAAGTCACTGAGAATAATGACTGAAATCTTGGCCACCACTTCAGTGCCCAGCACCGTGTAATGCCCAGTAGCAGCTAAAGCTAATTTTGTCAACCAGTCCACACTCTTGTCCCGTAGTCACAAGCAAACAGCATGCGGTGAAGATTCTTATGAACGATGACCTAAAAGACGCGATTATTTATGGGAAATTTGAGCAACGATACTACGTTAAACCCCGAACTGAAACAAAACCGTTAAATAGCGTAAACGGTCCAAGAATATCCATACATCTGTCAAGGCCACTTCGAGCGTGGCGGCTTCCAGTCCACACAAATCAACCGCAGGGGGTACCTAGTCGTGTACAATCCCTGCGCTGCCTGCTATGAAAGCAAAGCATAAACGAATCTGCCTAACCATAAAGACTCAGGGTTCCAAAATAGTTGGCTCATTTTGAGTATCGGCATGTATGGTAAGTAGCAATGGCAAACTTTTCGGCGCTTTAGTTTTTCGAGAATTGGTTAACGGTTAAAATGTAGCATTTGGACTGGCAGAAACATTAATGCAATTTCAACGTTTTGAAATTTCCCATTTTTTTTGAGAACCCTAAATCTCCGAATTGTTACTAACGCTTTTTAAAAAACCTAACTCTCAAATTTGTCCGCTTCAGCGCCTCAAAGTACGACTCGACTTTCGCATGAGTGACCCAAATGCACTGCAAAAACTTTGTTTTAATGACAAACTTTTCAACATCAAGGTATCATGTGCCTATTTAGGGTAAGAGAGGATGGGAAGGGGGAACGTACGCGCTTCCAGACCTCGGTGAGACCCATGCTGCGGCCATACTCATACATGGCCTTCATACAGCTACAGGAGGGTGCAGCGAGGAAGACAACGAAGGGCATGAACTCAGCCGTGCGGATGCGGCTGACGGCAGACGGGCTGCAATCCAACAGGCATGTCTTCCCCGACTGCGCGATCCTCCGCAGTGTCTTCAACTTCGTACCGTAAAACGCCCCGTCTGCCTCTCCAAACTAGCAAAAAAAAGGAGGTCCAATAGACGCCATCGAGGGCATGACGACCCGACAAAAAGAGCTTCTTCCAAAGTAGCTTGTACTAAACATTACCAGACATTAAGAAATGATCCTTGCCTTAAAAGACGTATAAAGTCAACATTCCAGCCAGTGATAATAGACTTCCAATGTATTTTATGATTATCAACAAGGCCAACACTGTATTCTTCATAGAAATTTAACACTAACTTGCTTAAATAGATTCCATTGATGTGTTTAAAGAGGTATTCCGAGGATGCCGATTGCCTACGTTTGGTTCTGGGGCTACTGATTCAGTCCTTCATTGGCCACTGCATGCCAATCCCCATCAATAAATTCCAAGTCAGAGTTCTACTTGCCTTTTAGTGTGCCCAAACAGTTATCCCCTTTGAGAATGTGCAAAAATGGGTATCTTGGTGCATAAAGTTGTCAGTTTAACTGTCGGGGTGGTCTGCACATCCACATTTATGCGCTTAAAGGAGGTGCTGATCAAATGCTATCACTGATGATGCTCGTAACACTTTTGATGAAACAGAAAGTGTAAGGAGCTTGCCATGGCACCTTTGGCAAAAGGTACTTAAGCTGGGTAAAAAAAAACCGTCCTCTTCAAGAAGCTTTTAACCAGGACCAAAGCAGATGTCTCAACACAAGTCGTGCCAGAGTCTTACCTTTAATTAATATACGCAATGGCGCTCTAAAGGAATGTCAGATTTTTATTTAAAGAAAAACACAATTCACATTGAACCAGATCCGAAAATCGTGATAAACCAGATTTATTACCGATGCAATATACGCATCCGACGTGCATGTTTGTCTGGCTTTCAGTTTTGCACCCATCTTACCGTAGCTATGGGCCCCCCACCAGTGGTCAAGACAGAGAGCCACTAGGTGCGTATTAAATCACTCAGCTTCTGAAGAATTAAAAGACACTCTGCCACATCCAAAACTTTGGAATGAGGAGCCAGAAACTCAAAACTATGACCACAGTGATACTCCCACGATTAAGCATGCATGCACTCGCCTATGATCCAGTCACTCTTTTTACAGAACGGAGGCACTGCATACCTCAATGAAGTGATTCCGTTGATAGCCAGCTTGCATTTTCTGAGCTTTTTCAAAAAAAAAATCCACTCCATCCTCTTCACCTGGAAGCCGCTCTCTGGAAGTATCTAAAATGTCATAAAATCCGAGGGGAGATGCAATGGAAGTTCAGTTACTTAGACTCTTCGGTTGAATATGCGTATATGTAGCGGTGCATACACGGAATGGCTAGTTCATATCGTTCAGGATTGTCCTCAATAAGCATATCCCGAAGTGTCTGTCTTCCCACCCCCGGAGCTCCCAGAAGACAGACAACAGGCCTCTGGAATCCTGATATTAGTGCCACCTCTTCATATACGCAAACATTTTTGGATGTGAAGGTCTCAAAGTCCTTGGCCTTGAAGATAATCTTAGTCTGAGAAGGATAGATGGAAAACGCAAATTATTGGCAAACTTCGGCTGCACTGCTGCTCGACACTTCGATCATCTAGAGCATTCTGAACTCATTCAACTTATCATGGCCTCTGCCCTACCGGGTGTGTTATGTCTTAAAAGTCTGCATTGTTCACATTTTTCCACGTAGGAAAGAGAGTGAGGTGGCTCACCTTTTTGGTTTTCTGGCTGTTTACGAGTCCCTTGAATAATTTGTAGCTAAAGGCATTAGCCTCGGGAAGACTTTCAATCAGAGTTTTACGCCTCTCTTCCAGAGTATCGGAGGGTATGAGAGCAGCATGGTCACTGGAGTCGTAGTGACGAGCCTGAATACAAGGATTTGATATTGATAATATGCATTTTAAGTGATGGTTATCATGCACAGTACGCTAGTGCTAAGCAAACCAGCTCCTCATAATAACGAATTTAAGTTGTGAAAACACCAAATGATTTTACAAAATCTAACAAAATCGGAGTTGAGAAGATGTTAGGCTTTGCCTCGCCTCGGAAAGCTTTGTTTCACTGCTCCATTATTCCACTATTTTAGTGCTAAATGACATGAAGGTGTAATCTATTAAAAATGAATCCGTCAAGTGGGGCAATCGATCCTTCACTAAGAGATTAAATGAGGGAGGGTGAGTGGTAGCATTTACGATAGCGTGAGGAGGATAAAAGAAGAGATTAAATATTACCTGCCACCAATTAGGATCTGACTGATTAAGTACTTGGAGGATGTCATAGCACTGGAATCGAAGGCCTGCCTCCTTACAGGGTAACAGCTTGTCCTTTTCAGGGTCATATGTGAAGAGGGTTCGTACATAGAGCTAAATCATTAGCAGTAAAGTTTAAGAAATTATACAAGAGTTTTCGATGTCAGTTTCAGATAAAGTGCAAGCTTAGGCGCTAGTTATGTTGGCCTAGCGTCCATAAGCTTTTGCAACCCTTCAATTTGCAGACGCGTGCTAACCAGTGGTAGAGACGGGCATTTACCTGGGATTTAACTTTGGGGTCCTTGTGGGCGGGTATAATTTTCAATGTTACGGTGGGAGGTGATTTAACTATCTGCTCCTGAAGTGTCTCTGGTTTATCGACGGGTACTCCATTGATCTCGCGGATAATGTCACCCTCGCTTAGTAGGCCGAGCCGCTCCACCTGCGAGCCAACCATGACTCGCTTCACGTAGACATCACGCGCGTATCCCACCGACCCACCCATCTCCTGGAGCCCAATTGTGATCCCCTTGTGGTGTATTGTAGAGAGTGATCCCACATCGCAAAGTCATTTAATAAAATGCGAGGAAAGAATTTGAGTCGGTATAACGTACCAAGTCCTCACCAATGTTCCGTTTGAAGCTAACTATCATGAGGTCATCATCGCATACAGGTTTCATTGGAGGATTTTCACCACCGCCAGTCAACTTCACCCCAACAGGCACGCGGTGCAAACTGTTTGTTGAGTTTCCACCTTCTATCGGAAACGCATTTAAACTCATAGACTTTTGTTTTACGATGCTATTTGGATGTTCATTGTAGCTTGATGCATAAGTCTCCCAAAGTGTGCCATTGTACGCCACCTGAGAAAGGCTGTTCACTGTGCCCTCAACAAAATAAATACCCGCTAAAGGAAGTGTGGGCGCAAAGAAGTTTCCTGAAACAATTTCCTGAATACAGACTCCCAAAGTTTGCACGTGTTTGTTTGAAAGGATCTGAAGAAGTTTTCCCGCCTCTTCTGACATCAAAAAGTATCCATCAGTTGTGCACCTTTGAAGGTCTTCGCAGACATCATGCAGCAAGGCTAAGGTAGTAGCACCTTCCTCAGTCACAGAGCTGACATTTGCAGAAGTGATGTAGGAATAAATCTAAAGCATTTATAATTGCTGTAAAATTCTTTTTTTCATTTCAACGCATAAATCACAATGCTAATGGGATGCAATCTTTATCAGCTGAGGGATTCCAATAATGCATGAATACAAAATTCTGCCATTCATTTAAGTCAAGCACAAGTAATTGAACCCAAAATCACCGGATGCTATGCACCAATAATCGCCGTTTGTGGTTGAACAACCAGTTAATTTGTAAAATATTTGCACCCCCTTTAAAAGCGGCAGACCAAAAATGCAGTGTAAGGACTCAAAATACGTAGTAATTCAGCGAAACAAAATGCACTTACCAACAGTAAGAATTTTAATGAATTCATCGATAAAATTCGATATAGTTCTTCAGCATCATCAATGGTATCGGCACTAGCAAACACCCGCCGGATGTTTTTCCTGGCTTTTCTCAAAGCATCTAAAGCACGAATTATCAGTTATGGTCTTACTAATAAGCACAACCATCCCGCTACCAGCGCAAAACAAGGCTTCCCTAAGGACCCATGCAAATGGATGGCATTTAAAATGGTATTATTTACCTAATTAAAGGCTTGGCCCAGATAAACAAACCGCAAATGTATTAGTTATTTTATCATAAATCTGCTTATCAAAAGCATAAGAGTTATGAGTTACTAGAATTTCTCCTTGCTTTTTACAGCCTTCAAGCACCCAGCTCCCCACTGAAATATTCCTCTTGAATCAAAAGTTACTAAGACACCAATGACTGGTTGCAGAGCACTTTTGCTTCTGAATTCGGATCTTTGTCATTATGGTTTATCTTAGGAGTTATCTTTATATTGCGTTAGATTTACAAATTGTTCATTATTATGCAAACATCCATCAATCAAACAGATGGCCACTTACTAATTAAATTTTTTTTATATTCTGCTCTGACCCACTTACTTGCTTTAGCGTTTGGTTTGCGTCTCCCAAATAAGGTACTTAATTATGTAGGCGGCAAAAATTTACGTCAAGTTTGTTTGAGTCGACGATCCTCGGTTGAGCCGAGAATTCGAATTAACACCTTGTGCACACGGGTAGGTGTGGGTTCCTTCTTGGGGTTACAGCTTTGTAGTATTGTTTGCTTGCTCTGCTGTGGGCATTTTGTGGTAGTCGTGTATGTGATAGCTGAGTCGTTTTTTTTCTTCCAGATGGCTGTTCTTCAGAAGGAGATGCGTTTGTTTGGCAAGTGGCAGTCGGACAATATTAATTTCTCCGAGTTCGGCTTGGTTGATCACATACAAATTAAGGCACAACACCCCCTCCTCCCTCACACTGCTGGTCGCTACCAAGTTAAGCGATTCCGCAAATCTCTTTGCCCCATTGTGGAGCGTGTCTGTAACTCGCTCATGATGCACGGTCGAAACAATGGCAAAAAGATCAAAGCACTTAACATTCTCAAGCATACTTTTGAGATTATTCACATTCTTACTAACGAGGTGAGCTGGGAGGGAGTCGGGTTGCTTAGTCAATTGGCAACATGACCCGTTTCACTTTTCACCTTAGAACCCCATTCAGGTCCTGGTGAATGCCATTATTAACAGTGGAGCTCGTGAGGATTCTACTCGTATTGGACGTGGCGGAACAGTGCGTCGCCAGGCCGTTGATGTGTCCCCTCTGCGACGCGTCAACCAGGCTATTCATCTCTTGTGCACTGGTGCTCGAGAAGCTGCCTTTCGAAACGTGAAGACCATATCTGAGTGCTTGGCTGATGAGCTTATCAACGCTTCCAAGGGCAGCTCAAACTCCTATGCCATTAAGAAGAAGGACGAATTGGAGCGTGTTGCTAAGTCGAACCGATAAGCACCGTATTTGATGTAATGGTCATTCACCCTCCTCTATAAATGGCTTTGAAACGGTGAAACTCTCCTTTTATCTGCGCCTTTATGCTATTTTCTTCGTGCAAAGTTATTGCGTGGGAGCTCGCTCTCGATATGTGGGAGCTGTGGTATTACCGAGTTCACCCCATTCCGTTGCGCAGTGGACTCGATTGAGTTCGACTTGTTTCGAGCCTTTCAGTCTTGTGCATCTGGTTTAGTTGTGTGGTTGACCAGCTCGCGTTTCTGCGCCCCCAGTGCTTGAAGCAAATCCTCTTTTCCACCGAAACTTGAGCTAGTGCTTTTGGCACTGTGAATGGTGTTTCTTGCTATGCGGCGATCTAAAGGGGCTAGGGTATCTACTGGATGCGGACCGGGATGGGTAATCGAGTGTGGTCCGTCGGTTGGATGCGCTTCCTGAGGTTAATTGGTGGCCTTAGCGGTTTTCTAGAGTGCGTAAGCGCGTGTCCTGCTTCCTTGTCTTGGTCACTTGCTTTAGCTTCATTTACGAACTGTCGGATGAGGAGCAAGCGATAAGCACTTTTGTTAGCCGGTGTCATCGAGCCCCTCGTGGTCCTTCCCTTATATCTATTTTGGAGGTGCTTCAAGGAATCATTCAGCGCATATACGTACTTATTTGGTGCATGTTTCGATGTATTCATTAGTGAAAACGGTGTCTCCTGATTACTGAGGTATGCACCGCTGGTTTACCTGCTACTCGTGCCAGCATGTTGAGGAGCTGCCCTTTGAATGAGCGATTTGTTGGTTCCTAATAGTGCCCTGTCACTGGATGGAAAACTTAATTTCCCAAACTACCAATGGCCAGGCTCTCGCGTGCTACTTGCAAGCCGAAAATAAGTCACAAATTTGTCGCATATGCAAGTTTCCTCCCCTTTTGGAGCCTTTTTATGTGCAAAATCGGCTGTCCTCAGAACTGTGGAGTTATAATTTGGGACGATACTTCGCTTAACTGTCTTTACGTGTGTTTTGACCATGCTTTAGCGGCCTATCAGCCTTCACTTGGCTATTTTTTAAGTGTTTCGTCTATGTTTTGGACTTAGTAGTGCCAATTTAATGCGTACATCTTATTCCATTGTACATATGGCTTGAATGTTAGCTTCAGAAGGCTGAAATTAGTTTAATGTAATTTGCGCGCAGAAATTGATCGAGTCTCTAACGTCTGAGGAATAAGAGTCGGGTAAGTTTCGCGAGGATACCTTACTTCCACCCCTCATCTTAGTACCCAAAGCGTCTTTCAGTCTTCAATTAGTATAGTGACAGCTTTTAATACAATGCTATTGTACTAGCAGCATTCATTTGGTGGACTTTAAATTTACCACTAGAATGTCGCGTGAGATCGCAACCGCATTTTCGTCCGCCTGTTTTCAACATCTATCCGCTCGGTGGGGTTGCGGCAGTCAACCTGCAGCACTGCGGTTAATTTCCAAAATCTCTTCCCACTTTCCCCAAGTTGCTGCCTCTCAGCTCCCAAAAAATGTATTGCTATGTGGTATCTCTCTTTTTGTGAACATTTTAAAGCAAATTTAGAGAGCTGCACTGTCCGCAAGGCGGCATGTGGAATTGCCCTTCTCAATGTTAGTTTTTCCGCGCCCATTGGCTTCATCATCAGCAGCGCTGCATTTATACATCGTGCTTCTTCAAATCCTCACCTAAATTTGGCAGCACCCGGGCCACGAGCAACGCTTACATTAATCTGCTCTGCGTTTCCGCCCCATCAGTGTTACGGCTTCTTATAACTTTAGTGATTACCATCAGGTGTTTTGATGTAAATTTCGCCTTCCTTAGGAGCCTGCCTTTCCATACCTGAGTTCTCCAAACCACATTCGTAACGCGAGGTATTTTGTGTTGAATTATTTTAGCTCTCCTACTCTTATAGCCTGTTTTAAGAGACTAGAATAGCAAGGGTTCGGAAAGTTTCTCGATTCTACTCTTATTGGGTCGTTTTGTAACAAATTTATTGAAAACAGTCTTTGTAACAACTTCTTCGATTTTGACCCGACATCCTCGTGTCTCTTAACAAAGACATTAGATTTTGGAGAGCAACTTTTGGGATGCAAACGTAAAGAGCGCAATGGCTGATGAGCTCCTAATTTTTTTTACTCCTGCAACCCCACTTTTTATCTCGTTGACACGGTAATACGTCGGTTGGTTGTAATATGGAGACACCATGATGCCCTACCAGTGCTCTTTCATTGAGAAAGCTGGCGTTCAGCCAACAGTGGCAGCATAAAGAACATTATGCCTATTCGTCCTCAGGGAAACCACGGGACACCATTGTGTTGGTAGCGCAAAGAACAGCTAGTTATAAAAGACAGATCTTTTAATTTCTAATCCAAGGCGACGAACCTTGACTGAGCAAATGAGATCTATGTTGTTCCCATGGGGGGAACTAATAAAGATCCCCAATAGAATGACGGAGCATGAAGTCAAACTTTGGCGTGTAACCAAGCTTCTCTTTATCTGTTGGTGCATAACCAACCAAATTGAAAATAGTTGCGCGTCACTAGGATTACTTTTGCTTTGATGCCTATCGTGATCCTATGGAAATGGAGAATATGAGCACGTGAAATGACTCCCTACCCTACAATTAGCATTTGTAGTGTCTTGCTTGTTTGGACCACATATAATCTTCAAGCCCTAAACGCGTGGGCTGACCTTTGGGCCACATCAGAAGCTATGTTCTCTCCTTCTATCATGGCCCCGTATTATGCCTTGTTTCTTCTTCAAGGGATACCCGGGCGCTAAAGCATTGAATCCAATTTGGTATGCATGTGCTGTTCTGAAGCAAAAATTACACGGAATAAAGTTTGGAGCTCAAAATTGTTATAACAATACTTATTCGTTGTGAGGATTTATGTGCACAGAACAGGGGATGTTAATTTTGCATAAAATAATGCTATAGTCAATCTAATTCCAAAACTTACAAAATAAGCATCGTTACAAGTACGCCAAATATAAAGTGCTCCACTTTGTTTCTTTGTTGGTGGTTTGTTTGTTGATCGATATATTATATTTAAAGTTGTGAAATCGGAATAGTGTTTTACGAAGCCGCGTGTCCGTACTCCGATTGGACCTTTTGGTTCTCGATTGCCTCGCCGGGGTTTCGGTGGGGTCTGGCCCTGGAGTTGTCGGTTCGTTGGGTCTTGGTGATGGAATGGAATAGTTTCATAGAGGTAAATGGTTTGGTTGTCATAATCAGTTATTATTAGGTTGTTGTCTTATCTACGGTTCTATTAGCTCAGCACTTGTTTGCGGCATCGTTGAGCTGCTCAAACCACAAGGGAGTCTGCCGACTCTATCTCGACCAGAAAAGCGTTACTATTGATCATAACCTTCTGAAGAATTGCCCTGATTATTGTACTCGGTTGTCTATTGTATCTACTGATTCACTAAGTCGAACTATTAACCAA
Organism: Taenia pisiformis; assembly: GCA_023968675.1. NCBI lineage: Eukaryota > Metazoa > Platyhelminthes > Cestoda > Cyclophyllidea > Taeniidae > Taenia > Taenia pisiformis. The sequence goes on along the minus strand of CM043733.1, from coordinate 15,531,360 downwards.
AATGCATTCCAAAACTTTACTCATCTTTCATCCCTCTCAATTCACTCAAATTTGACGTCTATGCAGGGATTTGCGTGGCTGCTTTACCTTAAGAACCTAAAGCACCTTGATCTTTCCCACTGTGGTCTTGTATCTTTGAATACGGCTGAGTTTACTACTGGATTTCCAAGCCTGCAGACTGTCGATCTCAGCTACAACAATCTGGAGGTTTTGTACCTGCCTTTCTTGTTCGATGTGCCACAACTTAGATATCTTAACATTTCATTCAACAGATTTAGAAATTTCCCTGACCTCTCGTCAGATGCTCTCGTTGTAAATATCGCCAATAATATCCTGGACTGCACGTGCACCAATGTTCAGCTGAAAAATCGGGGAAATTTCTTGATTTCAAACTTTGATTGCCCCCTTAGTGCATGTCCATACTTCCTACAATTCGAGAGTTCATTTTCAAATTCGACCTTGTCTCTACAAGTTGCTGAAAGCTTCCAATTTTCCTGCAATGTGAATGCGTCCAACCCTGTCGAATTCGGTGTCTTTTCGCCGATTGGCTTCATTCAGGCCCCATCGTGGAACTCTTCCGCAACTTATTTGGGAACTGCCAGGTACGAGTATGTTGTTCTGCCTGTTCAACGGCCCATTCATATAACTGTTCAGAGAACCTCTCGAACTTCCTTTGTGACTGCGGTTGACTACGCACGCGGTCACCATGGTGGAGTATGGCGGTGTGCAGCCCTCTCAAACGGCGGTTTCCTTCTCGACAACCATCCCTACACTATCACCATTGGCACCTGTATTGACCGGCATTTCCTCACCACGACAATCCTTGGCTTCATCGTCATGACAATCACGCTGATTCTGGGTCTCATCATTGGGAGTGTTCGATATCTGGTTGAGACGCGCTGTTTTAGACAATCCCAATCTCACAAATTCTTTGTCCGACCTCTCATTGGGGTTATTCCAGTTCCCTCAGTGCAGGTAAACAAAGCGACCTCAGTGAAGGAAATATCGCTTGATCAGCGGATCTGTCCCGCTTGCTTAGTAAAACCGGCATTTCTTTGTGGCTATTGCCTATCAGTTCACGCCTTCGCAAAATTCGAGGTGTTATGCAGTGAGAGTCGCATGCCCGTGCAACCGCCTCCACAGTACAAGCACAAATGTAGTCAATGCCTTGTTGACGCATCCACCCTGCTCATTGCAGATTTCAGTCCTTCGCTGGATCAAAGGGTCAATGACGATGAGGAGAGCTGCACTGAAGCCATAGGTGATGATGGTGGCAAAATTGAGAGTGAAGTCAGGCGAATGCCTCACGAAAACGTGTTAAACTATGGTTTTCCCTCCGAGTTTTGTCACTGCTACCATTTGGACATGCGTTTCACTGACGATGGTGAGACACGAACGTCGATGGCACTGCGCGATGTGAAATTGATTTTTCGAGATGAGCAGTTGGCGCAGGAGTACACAGAGGTGTTGGAGGTGCTGCAGGCGGCGGTAAAATCAAATGATGCAGTGACCTTTCGGGAAAGGCTGGAGGAGTTTCGTGGTCGCTTGGTCCGCGACGTAGGCGCGAGGGTGCGGGTTGCACGAGAAGAGATTGTGGCGCTAAAGGAACGCTCCGTCAAGTCGGTGGCGCGCCTAAGAGGTCAGAGTGAAGCTGTGGCCCAATTCATGAAGGCGGGATTCTCGCAGGTGCGGGATGGCATGCGCACTGTGGCCGAGATGTGTACTGGTGGTGGTGGTGGTGCCTGTGATGACAGCACTACTGGTCTGGTGAACATTGGGCAGTCCATCTCGGTGGTGAGCATCTATAAAGACGAAATGACCAGAAAGTCCAAAGAACGATGCGTCTCTAGTTTTACTTTCTAGCTGCCACAGCAGCGCACGATCTCATTCGTCGCACCGTTTGTCTTTCAGGGTAAAGTGACCATCTCTGTCCTTCTGAGGCGGGTGTGTAAAACTGTTTATTCCACCATTCAGATGTCCTAATGTGATTATTTTCCTTTAGCTAGTATAATAGTTGCTGCAGGAAACAGCTGCGTTGTGCAACATTTGTTTTATCTTTTTATTAAAACATCATATCACTGTTCTTCTTGCGTTTCTACCCTAGAAGGCGAGGTTGATTGCTTTTCCCTTTTGGTAGGGAATGGCTTCTTAGCGCCCATGACTTGTATAGTTGCTCTGTGTTGTAGCGCGGGTTAAGTGCATAGCGCTAAACATGATACAAGATTGAAGTTTATGGTGATGGGTTGTCCGGTCTTTTAGAGCACTCAAGACGGCGTCCTTAAATAAAGGGTAGAATAGCTTCCCAGGCTTTTTTAGGAACAACGGTTGGTGATTATGGGAGGTCTGTACGCCTCGTAAGTTGGTTCACTTTCCTCATGTGAAAATGTGACGGCGCAGACGGGTCTGCATAAACCCGATCGTTTGCGAGCGAAATTTAGACGATTGATGATGCCTTAGTAACACGTGATTTCTAGCAATCACTGGGTGCGGGCACCTTCTATATCGCTATGAATCGTCGCTGGAGTCGCTGCTGGCAGCCTTCGCATTCGTCCTTCGTATTCAAACTACCTCTGTGACAGTGCTTGAAAATCCCCATTGCGTGAGTTTAAAACGGCCTTAGCAACAGTACAGTTGTCACTGGTTTAGACACCAAGCAGGCCGATTATTGTGATTGCGAACGGGCGGCGTCTTGCCTTGTGGGCAGCTTGCACGAATAAATATTGTCTTTGAGGAATGAGAGCATTTAACCCGTCTTGCATCCTGCGCCTTGGTTCAGGTGACCCCAAAACAGCAACCTGTTTTATCTGCGTCTTCCTAATGTTAATCTAGCCAATCCATAGAGGCGCAGATAAGTGTAGGATACGAACTCCAAAAGTGAGATCTGTAAACGAGTATTTCTACGTTTTCATTGCATCGATACGTAAGAAATCAAAAGGTGATTTCAGAACGCGGAAAGATAATTCCTGATCGGAAGTCACTGTACCTCTGGTCGGTACGTAGCTCACATTGTGGGTATGCGATTTGAACTTCATGAGTGTTGAGGTAAATCACAGAATGAATATAAGTGGATTTCATGGTGCCTATTCCAACCGGTAGGACTGATGCTATGATAGTGAAGTGGTAAAAGCTTGGTTGAGAAGTTTAAATTATCAACAAAGTGCCATAAGTGACAATGAATCGCAAAAATGTTTCCAGTTTGCTCAGAATCTGACTTATTCGCAAAGGTACGATGCAATAAAATACCTCATATTTTCCACCAACTCAGCTATATTTCCGTTTCACTTGCTGGATATATGTAACAGGAGAAGCCACAATCTTTCGGAGTAGGCAATCCGAAACGAAAATTACCTCAGTCCATTGCATTGTTGTACAATTTTAGCAATACCGCAAAATTATGGTTTGACCACTTGGCGTTTTCGTTAATCCAGACGATCTCACCTAAAGTAAGTTAGCGCTTATAAATAAACACGATTTGTAAGTGCATCATTCATGTTTGGAAACGATCGTTTACTTGTAAGTTAACTGGGCGCTGTATGTCAACACGCCTGCCACTGGCTAGGACATTGGGATTGAGTTGGAAATGAATATTCATGACTGTAGGAATACTACCCAAAAGGCTCCCTATCTGCCAGAACAGAGAACCGCACATCTAGGAGTTGTGTGAATTACATAAGTGTGCATTGCCCAGTTTGCCCTTTAATATACAAGCAGATCCACTCAGATGTGAAACATCTTGATCTGATGCGTACCACCGGTAAAACAGGATCAAGGTCTCCTAGCCCGAACCTCTACTCCGGAGGCTTCGTTGCCATCGAAAGCAAAATACAGATTAAATAGTTGAATTTGTTCTCCCCTTGCCCTGCCATGGTTCTAAAATATTGTAAGTTAATAAATAGTCTGAGTTTCAAAACTAAGTAAAAGGTTGTTAGTGCGTGCTTATAGTTGTGTTTTGCAATCCGCCAAATTGCTTAGAGCAGATGCCAATGAATTTAGCTTTGGTATTAAACGCGCATGACATGCTGGCTTCTTGAGATGCTGTAACCACTAGAAAAAAAGGCCTGAATGCCACTCCTTTGAAGTCCATACATAGTATGGCTCGAAGCCGCTGCCTGGCTCCGAGGTCAGCCTCTCCACCCAGTATTAGCATTAGCCACTTCCTTACCAATGCTGAAAGCAAATCAAGCATTTAACACATAACACAGATTTCCGCCAAACTTACAAAATAAGTATTTTAGACACTCCGCAATAGGTTTCACATTAAAGAGCTCATTGGGTGGGGACGCGCAAACACTTTTTGCCAAAAATCGACCATGATAGGCTTCAATAAGTCGCCTTCATAGGCAGCTGAATGAGGTTAACATTTGAGGCCACGGGCAAGGAAATTTTAACCTTGCATTTTTTTGATGCAGTTGGCATGACAACTTGATGGCCTGAGTAATAAACCACCTTTTTGACTGAATTGCATCTGTAAATCAACTAGCGCAAAATGTGCATACGTGTGACTAAGCTTAATGCCTGCAAAAGTCAACTAGGCGTTCACTTACCCTCCGCATGCAAACTAATAAAAAACTGATCGTGATTCTATATTCCACACACTGTGAGCTAAGGGACTGTCGCGGTTGCGCTCTGACAGCGCTGTTTTCACTTTTGTGAAACCATTTAGCCCGTGCTGCCTTTATGAGCATCCCTGAAATATTTTTTTGTGCTTGGATTAACTGCATGCATTGTTAGGACGCCTTCAGCTTCTGTGAGGGGATAATCAAGTGTCGACACTCCCTGGTCAACTCTGTAATTTAGTGTGGTGCGAAAATGGGCGCTGAATTGGTGGGTTTCGTCTGCGATGGTAAGTCGAATTATTTTAGGTGCGGATTCTGAGTTGCACTTTGCTTTACTTTAACATTTAAAGTGAAACGATTTCCACGTATTGGTATTCAAAAGTTTCCAAAAGTGCACTAAACTGGTATTGGATCGGCTATTTACCGTTAAATTTCTTTGTGCTTCAGTCCGGCTAAATATGCATTGGGCTTTATGAACGGTATTTTACCTCAAGCTCTACAATGTTTGTTTTCCTCTGAAACCATAGATGATTTTCTTTTACATGACATTTTATTGTATTCAAACTGCGCCCATTCTCTCTTGACTGATCACAGTGATCAAGCCTTGCATGCTAGAATGTGAGGATAACACTAGTAAATACAGACCTGGAGAGCGGAACGCTATTTCATCTTGAACAGCTTATTTGTGAAAATTACTCTTAGGCATAGGCTCAGGAAAGTTCCTGGACTTGGGCGCGTTGTGCGAATTTGTGATCTGAAAGCCGCACACCCATTCTTTTTTAATTTCACCACTGCGATTTGTTTGAGGTAGGGATTAGTGGTTAGCAGTTGAGCCGAGGAATTCTTTTAGATCATAGGTTTCTGGCGTAACAGTGAGAATATTAAATGAGAAATTACTGCCGGCCTGGCAAAATTGTTGCATAGTGTCAGAGTTGGAATGATCCAGCCAAGTCTCTGGCAAAATATAATCACAGATTCACACGTCCCTTTTTGTCAGGCCCCGCAACCTTGACCGACGATGAAATTTGTTGTTTCCCCATCATAGAGTAGCATTCATGACGCAATCTGAATTTGTACCCTGCTCCGGTTTCTATTCCTCAGCTCTCTCAAACGCGAACCTCTATTTAATCGAATGTTTACTAAATAAATGGGCAAAGCCGAGAAGCTACAACAATTTGGCTAGCACTTTGCCACCCAAAAAATCACTGCGTCTTGAGAACGTAAACGTGACACCTGGCTGCCCTGACAAGTGTAGCCGCAGTAAACCACACCCTGCCCACATTGAGTCGCCAAGTCCAAAACACTCCGCTGGTGGGTGACTCCTCTTCAAATGGAATACTGTTGCCTCCAGTAATTCTTCTTGAGAAGGAAGCAAAATTAAATTGTTGTGGCTTTTAGTTAAACTAATTCATACTGCACAAAGGCTAAAAGTGCGATCATCCTCAAATAAGGAATGCTACACGCCCACCTACACTTTTAAGCCTAATCTCCTTGCGACACAACCCCGTTCAACCTACTATCGTTAAGTGGCAAAGAACACGACACTTCCCCTCACCAATAGCAGCAAGAGGAAATTATTAATTTTGACTTACAATAATGTCGTGTGTGTATGCAAATTGAGTTTTTTTTGAAAGGGAAACTGTGCTAAATGCGCTACCTGAAGCCAATTCCAATCAAAATGACAGACATTGAACTTTACCACATTGTTTGTGCTTAAACTGCCGAATGTTAAGGCTTGTGTGCATTAAAATAAGCTACTAGGTTGATCGAAAAACTTAGAAGAACTGGCCAGCGTTTGCCGAACTCGGAGAGTCTGAACACACATAATCTCCAAGAAGACCCTGCTCAAGATGCATTTGAACCGCATTTGCATTATGATATGAAAACGCCATTTAAGCAGAACCAACTGTTGTTGCCGAGGTTCGAGTGGGCCTTATGCCCTTTTAGATGATTCAAAAACGAAAGCACCGCTATTGTAGCAGGTTAAAGAAATGTGAGTTCGCAACAGTATCCCACCTCCAAACAAAAGAGCATAAGTATTATGCTCACATCCCCTGAAGTTAGTAAAGTAAACTGAGAAGTAAATTAAAGACCAATTTACCATGCTTCGCAAGAATCATTCGCCCAAAGCAACGTCAGGTCATTACTAGGCGTTCTGTAAGTTATTGAATATTTTGAACCTTTGAACATCAAGGTGCGAGCATTTCCAGTGACAGCACCCGATCCCGAACTCGGTTGCATGAACTCAGATTCAAACTCAACGCCTTATCGAAAACTTCGAAGCAGCTAAACACGTAGGGCAAGAGTACGTTGTTGAAATGCAACTTGCGTAAACTTCAAGTATTTGCTTTGAGCAAATATTACATAAAGGTTTTGTACGTGCACACGTTAACATGCTTGAGTAATAAACACCTAATGGCATTATAATGATAGAGTAAGTTACTTTTCACTTTGGCCAAATTATTCTAGACTTTAATGCGACGGAGCCAAATGCAGTATGGAATCCTTAAATAGTCTCAAGACATCCCTAAGGAAGCAATAGAGCACACCAACCTGTGGAAATGTTTATTACCAAATTTGAGGATGAAGAGGGGTCACAGACACGGGCACAACACTATACCCACCGAAGAATACTTAAACTGAGGGCGTTAAAGCTTTAATGGCTTTATTACTTTTCGTGAAGCATGACAGAGAGGATGGAGATAACGGCAGGTGACCTTAATCTGTCAAGAGTGCCCTCGAAGTGGACAGTGGTGAAGGGTAAGTGTGAGCGGCGAAAGAGTCGCCCACGAAAGTCTGTATCGAAGATCTTACAACTATCTAGTCACGATGGCAGGTGATGAAGTGCCTCGAAGATTTGTGACCACCTTTGTTGCCATATTCGCACAGTGCACATAAATTAGACAGCAAAGTAGTCATTAAAGCTGCCATTAATCAAGTTTGCGCCTATACATGCAACACTTAATTTGTCAAAAACTTCATCCTCTTCAAGCTAGACACAAGTTTCGCAATAAATTTCACTTTTGATAAATACTGTTCCTCCGCCTTTATTTCCCCATCGTCCACCATTTTAATTGATCTTTGTGAAAGTACTGTTCGCTAAGCGCCTGTGCCACGGGATTAATGTCAAGAGAAGGTGATGACCGTCTTTGCGAAATTACCATCCGAGGAATACCAAGCACAGAAACAAGTTAATCTATTGTGGAACTGCCTTACAAAGAAGTCCTTGGCTTGCCTCCTATCAGGGATAGTGATTCTTGATGAAGCTTGCGCTTGGTCCTTTGAAAGGGAGCGATTCACAACGAGTGATTGCCTCTGCAGTGTGCGACACATGCGGAAAGCAGTAATTAGGGAATGAAGTGATGTGTGGCTTGGATGTGTGGAGTGGGTGCTGGATCGTTGGGGATGACTGATGGCGCATTCGCTGCCGTGGTGAGTTCGAATGCTGTGATTGAAAAAGATGAAGATCCCGGTAGCTTAACTATTTTAGCCCTTAGGCAGGTTAGTTACCATGCAAAAGTTGACTTCGGGACTTAAAGGCTTCTCATTTCCTCATACGGCTCCACACAAAAGAAATACTGCAACGAAGCAGGAGAAACCACTAATGGCTTACCACTATACAGTCGCGTTTTCGAAGAGAAGAAACACAGCCGCAAACTTATGGAACAATAGCACCTTATCATTTGTGAATAACACCTTAGCGGAACTTTTAGTCGATTACCTGCAGCTAATAGTTAAAATCCAGACTAGACTGGTGCATGGAGAATGCTCAATGGCTACGTACTTTTCAACTAAATGCTTTTATAACAAGCTACTTTCATGAATGCAAAGATAAAAACACCCGTTTGCTTAGTTAATGGAAACTTTGGGTCATCGAAGGAAAACTAAATTTTCAAATCAATCCTGGATCGAAACTTACTTCCACCATACGTAATGCTGAATAACACAAATCCCAAACTTTGCACCCCAAAAAAGTGCACCGCGAACTCAGCCTCAGCCAACGCAACAGATTGAAAGAATAAGGTAAACAGCACAGAGAAAGACAGATGCACTAGTTTCAGTAATTCCACCTAAGTAGAGGTAGCATTTGGGGAGATAGGCACTAACATCAGCTTGAAGGAGATTGTCACTTTCGTGACTGGTTGGCGATTCCAAGACGCCGGCCTTGTTGCTGTGCAAGTGTCTGATGCCTGGAATTGTGGTTGGTACTCAGCTCAAAGGCGGGCGGTGCCTCAGTGATGAAGTAATCAACAATAGTCTGAAGAGTACGACCTTCCACGTTTGAGGCGTCCCAGTTGGTCGGACCAGGGCAGCGCACCTTCTCGTTGAGCAACCTCTCCAGGCAATGTTTTAAACTCTATAGAGAGCGCATCATTAAATACTTGGACAAAAGCTCCTTCAATGAGCACCAACCTTCCATGAGACAAGTAATTGATCCTTGCAGACGTAACGTACTAATCCATGTACTGTAAACTATTCCAGAGGTATGACATTTATTCATGATTGGTGCGAAATGCGCTTTGAAAAAAACACCAGATTTAATGGGAGGAGGAGAGGGCTAAATCTCGGTGACAATTCAATTGAAAAGATCATTCTAGGAGAGATGTAAATTAGTCGGCAACGATGCTGCACCAAGTAAAAGTTCATGCCATCCCAAAAGAAAAAAACTAGACATTGGAAGCACAGTTTAAAACCTTGCTAGAAGGGACCACATTTGGTTGCCGTAAACAAGAAAATATCGGTTTTCATACCAGAGATGAATGCTGACAAACCATTTTAGCGAAACCACAATCATCACTTCTTCATCTTTGGGTATGAAGTGCTTTAAAAGACAATTTCAATTCCCATATTCACAAATTTGAGGATATTTTTTGGTCAGAAACAAAAAGTGATAGGAATCGAGATAGGTTTTCTGGCTAGTTGGAGATATGCGCCAACAAAGGCTACATTATCGAAAGTACAGATAAAGTAACTCGCCTCTACGAGTTGCGGCACGCGAGGACCCGACTTAAATCTCACCCAATCGTCCACCACGAGGGTCCCATCATTACCTGCCTAAAAGGCAAAAAAAGACCGGACAGCGTATTCCATGTGCACATATCTATAAACAGGACATTTGTCCCTCAAACAGCATCAGTTTAGAAGATTTCGAAAGTATCCAGACAGACGAATATAGATGGCATAGATAGCGCATGGAGGCAACATCAATGCCGGATGAAAACGTGTAACTTTCCTCCAGAGAGGAGACAAACATGCGTCTGTGCTCAACCGAAGACAGGGATGGCGTTTGTTTTACTGCTCCCCTCCCCACAGCCTACTGCAGATTCCGCCATTTTTACATTGCTCGCATGGGAGGAAGGAAATGAGCGCATGTACGCATGGAGGCGTAGCTACTGAAATGCACAACTCACACGAATGCATTCAATTCATTCCTAAAATGTTCACCAAATTCGAATAACAATGTTATTATTTGGCAAATAACTTTAATGACTATGACCAAGAAGGTGAATAAAACTTGAGCACCGTAAAAGTGAGAAGTAATACTTCACTTCTAAATTATGTACAGAGTCAAAGTACCTAGCCACCGATAGTACGTTCACAGATAGAGTACAAATCAGCACCTTGCAATTGGGTTAAATAGACTTATTTCCTGGCGAAATTTGGTGTGATGCCCTAGAGACGACGAAAAAACAAAATACGTATTGGGAGCACAGTTGAGGGCAACAAGATGAGATGTGCGGAGAGAGTGCAGCGCATGAATAACGTCCCGCGGGATATTCAAAACATACCCATCATCTTTGCATTATTGCCTTGTAGAAATGGAAGAGACTAGATCCGATCAACTCGCACAAAACAAACGCAAACACCACGTTAGGGTGAATCGCGTGCCCACTATGCAAGGCAAAGTGGGGACAGATGGCTGGTTTCAGTGGGATAAGTAAAAGCACGAAGAATGAGATCACAAATAATATTTGATGCCAAAGAGTTATGCATATTAAAACATACTACATTTCAATGGGCCAAAATGTAGTTTTTAAGGACCTCTCTGTCTTTTTAACTACCCACAGGTTTTTGAACCGATTATGGATTTAGGAAAGACGCACCTCTGACAACGAGCAAAAAGGCGAAGACAGAAATAATTTCCCATGCAATCTACGTTGACGGAGGAAATATACTTTGAATGTAAAAAGCGTAGTCACTTTTAGGGAGCTGACCTTCAACTTCAAATAAGTCGAAGTAAAGCGCGATGCTACTATGCAGGTTCGAAATGTGCAAGTTCTGTTGAAAAAAAATAAAAAAATAAAAACCGGAAGAGAAAAATTTTTTGGAAATAACAGAAGAAGGGAGTACAAGATTCAAGTATTGCAAAGCACTAGGTCAAAAAAACTGGGAAATCTCAACAAAGTATGGGTCATTTTAAATACACAGGCACAGCTGTGAGATTGCTGCTTTTTCTACAAAATGGCAGCATTGAGGGAAAGGCGCCAAGGAAACCAAGGAAAAGGATTATCTCCGAAATAAGAGTACGGCGGGGTGGTCGACGAAATGAAGTGTGAGCGCATGTTAACTAAACGGGGTTCTTATATTTCAAAGCGTTCCAAACAGGAGACGCGCCCAAACATACCTGGGAATGCGAAATCTTCGAGGAAAAGAAGACCACCGGACGCGCACTGATCAGGGTCGAGTCGAATATTGTGGGCGCCTGAAAATGCAAATGCGAAACCCTAAAAAGCAACTCATCTTTAAAGGGAAACTGAAACTTAAAAATTCGGAGCAAACCAAAAAAGATCCGAGAAGGGGGGAAACATGAGGTTACGCAACAAGCTACACATCATAATGATCAAGCAGGAAATGCAATGGTCAAAAGATGTCATAGCAGATCAAACAAAAAAGACAAAGGCCTCCACAATATAAGGCTAAGCCATGATCATCAAACGACAAACTACGTTCATCTATCGAATTTATCTTCACAACCAACAACTAGAACTATTTTAGTAAGATAATTTGACAAGAATCTAGCCTAAAAAGTGGGATTGCCAAACTGGCCTAGCTGGGTCACCAAATATGGCAATAACAAGGGAATGGATTGTCATTTTGTTTCCAAGCAAAACACTAAGATTACTAGTGTGGAAGTAATCGTTTGAAGCATGGAAAAAGATTAACAAAAGAAGGGCAGCCTCTCATTACTTCTATTCTGTCAAAAAACTGGTAACCACTTCGCCGCTAATTGCTGGAATAACTGCCAATAAATGCGATAAATACATAGCAGCGATGGGGGTAATAGTACAGTCCCAACACCGCGTTTATGGCAAAACGTTGATTGCGATAGGCTTAGTGGTAATATTCGGTCATTTGCTCTTGGGTTAATAACGACCAGGTGAGTTGGTTGGACTTCAACTGCTGCATATAGGCAGAGGTGGTAATTGGAGTTTACTTTTACATAAATTTTAGGCGCGACCAACGGGTGACACAGGACAGAAAATAGATGTCCTCCAACATTCGGCAATCACTTTACTGAAGTAGAGGGGTGCAAAAAAGGAAAGCACATTTACCTACAGATCGCAAGGAAGGTTCAATCTCAAGCCACCACAATAAGAAAGAGGTTTAGACCCCGCAGTGAGCCACTTGTCGTGCTGTCACTGGTACTTTAAAAGCCTTTGTGCATTTAAAATGCATTTCCATAGGAGTTAACAATACCAAACTCCATGTTACTGCTTCCCTTGATAAAAGAGCCAATTCTTAATCCAGGTGACTTGCCCGCAAAACCACCACTCCTCAAGAAAATTCGGCTAAAAGTACGACTAAAGGAACGTTAAAGACTTGGTTGGATTGACTCAGTTATTTGCCTCTATTTATGCAACTAGCAACATCAGTCATTGAATAGCAACAGCCTCGGAGTGAGATTTGGGGTACAGTTGATGAAATTAAAACATTATCTTGGATGGCATAACTCATTGAAAAGCTTGCTGATAAAGAATTCAAACAAGTTAGTAACACGGGGTTACTTCCGATGAGTCTACACCCGGTTGCACAGGAAGCAGTCGCCAAGGCCGTTAACGCTACAATCTAAGCACTATGCTTAAGGCACAAAAAGATGTTGAATAACTTGGTATATAAGTTCAGGAAATGCATGATTTACCGACTGAAGCTTTGTCGGAATAGAGCACCGAATGCTGACACACGGCTAGTTGCGAGCTCCCAACCATCACAAGCGCTGTGTAAAAGTTGGCCCCACAGAAAAAAACAGCATCAGAGGATAGCATAAAGCAGGAGCTGCCCATCACACAAAGTCATTTTTGCATCGCAATGCCTTGGCCTACGGATTCTCAACAAGCGGATTCTTACATCTTAAGACTTCATAAATTATTCGCTTCATGAAAAAAAACATCAAGCACGAAGATACCCGAAACAACGGTAACGTTCACAACACTGACTACCTTGCGTGAGAAAAATAATGGACGTGTCAATCAGCATACATCTCGTTTAAAAACCGTTTGGGGCCTATATGGCATTGTTTAGAGTAGATTGTCAGTGTTGACATAAAGTGAAACAATAAATGGCGCCTACAAAATAAAATATTGATAATCAAGTCCGTGACATGAAGTGTAGATTTGGAAAGCGTGAAACGAGCTTCAAGACAGACCATTTATAAGTCCATTGGGGATATCAAAGTTATGAACGACACTTACTGCGTCGTGATTGAGTTTCATTTTCTGGAAGTAGGTGAGCCAGAGGCGGTTCTGCGGTCGAAGAAGTGCGTTAACCGACTTGCTATGCAGCGATACTTTCTCACCAATCGAAGGGGTGCTAATAAACGGTGCAGGTGGGGGTCGACCAGGACTGCACAGAGTGAGAAAAATGGGGAAAATTGTACATACAATTTCCGCGATAAAATGACAGACCAAATGACCAATTTCTCTACTCTAAAATTTCGCTAGCGCAGTAATGTCGCAAATCGTCGCAGCATTAGCTGCGCAGTATTATGCTATTAGCATTCGTTGTACAATCACAAATACAAATCTTTCCGAAGTCCCGTGATCGGGCCTCTATGCTACTGGCGCAGACTACTTATGATAATAGTCACCCCAATCCTGCATGTAAAAAAAAGCTACCTTCAAAATCCACACATGCAAGGTGGGAGTGACTAGGAAACTGAAATGGTTAGCGCTTACACAGTCATCCCATTGGAAACACACCTTTTCAAGGACGGAGTGCTATACCAAAAAGTCTCAAGAAGACATCTTCTGTGGATAGTCGTTTTCGGCAAACCCACGATGGAAAAGCTATTTAAAAAGGTCTTGACTTTCGACCACTACCCCAGCACCAAATTTAGTGAGTGATTAACAATGAATGAGACTATATCCAAATACATCAGGACCGCCTCGATGAAACTGTTCCAAAAAAACAGCATGAATGATTCATGGTCATGACAGCTTTACATACCGAGAAATGAAAATAACCCAGACGAGTAAGTAGTATTAAGGTGACGACATTAGAGAGAATGAAAAAAACGTAAAATGCAGCTGTGTGGAGCTAATTATGGTCACACATCATGTCAACTAGTTTTTGCTTTTAGGTGAATTCTCATGCGGGACAGCGGTTGGCAGACTACACATGAAGCTTAATTTAAAATGATTAAAGAAATTTGACCATTTTGTGCATAGTATAAATGAACATTTAAACACAAGCTTTCTCAGCCTTCCTCGATTCGGCTACCACGTTGGGGAAGGGTAATGATCCTAGCGTCGCCTATGATAAGAGTCCCTTGTTCCCCCTTACATCGATAGTGAAGCTTATTAGAGTTTGCGCACCCAAAAAGGAGAGGAACTCAAGAACTTTAATTGCTTGAAATGTTAACGGAATCGTTCTCCAAACAAAATCTCGAAGACAAATTCCACCCGGCACAAATCAGAAAAAAGAGCACTCATAGTAGCCTTTGAAAGACACAATCACACAAAAATGCTTTGCATTCAACCTCAGAAAAAAAGGAACAACAAGAGTTAAGAAGGATATTCTTAAAAGTATGTGTGTGGGAAATCGCGACAAATGATGATGGCTTCAGGCGTCAAGTTAAAAACCATGAACACTAATAGCTGATCAAAAATCAAATAAAGTGAACTCTGGAGATTGCAGATCGCAAATTTCAAAAATTACCATTCTCTGCTTCATACTCTGAAAAATAACACCAAGAATGCGTAGATCCGGAACATGGAAAAACAAGCGGTAAACTTTCTGCTTTAAAAATTCACTTTGTTTTCCGGGCGGTGACCATGACTAAATTGGGGTAGAATGCCCCTGCAAGGATGGCGCGGAATACCCGAACGTCGTGCGAGTAGCGATTCACCTCTACCTCGTCCATGTCTCTGGATCTGATGTACTTCCGCTCGTACAATAAACCCACGAATTCTCGCATCAACTGACATAGATCCTACATCAAAATAGATAGGAAACAGGTGGACCGATCGTTTAGATAAATGTGCAAAAGTTAAGTTACTTCTAGCTACAAATTCGACAATGTTATGCCACAGAAAAGGTATTAACCTGCTTCGGAGAGACTTAGAGTCCTTAAGAATGATCGACTTTGGTTCAGTCGAAGCATTTTTGTCGCAACCAATAAGGTGAGTGATCCGGAACAAAAACGTCTGATGAAAAAGAGCACAGAGCAGGCCCACTGAAGTGAGAATAATAACGATATTCCACTTTCTAGGTTCGTAGAGGTCATTATTCAGCACTCATAAACAATAAAGTGCACTATTTCATCCAAATGGAAGCATTGTAAGCAACACGGGGGAAACCCAAAACCTACATCCATTGTTCGCCGATTGAGAAAGTTCTTCCGACAGTAGCCATATTTCTCATGTTCATGCAGATTCAGGTATTCCTGAAGGTGAAAAGATGCCATAGTAAATGAAAGCCATCCATAAATTAGCGAGCTCGTAGAAGCTATGCAACTGTAAACTTGTCGTAGCATTGTGAATTGACCCCAAGTCTTACATGTCTTTCTAAAATAAGGACAGAGACATATGAACACAGCTTATTCGCTATATTACTTTTGCCGCATGTACGGAAGTACATAAACGCTTCGCTGTTGCACATTGGGCTGACAAATTTATCAGCACAACCTCCTCACTTGCTTCCACAATGCCAAAGCGGCAAACTATTTAAGGCCGCAAAGTACAAAAAATAAGATAATTGCCTTGAAATTAAGCAAAATAAGGAATGTGAGCACGAATATCTTACAACGTTAGCAACACGCGAGTAAGAATGGTTTTGGCAATGTGGAATTCAAATGCAAAAGTACAAAGAAAACTACCACAAAAACACCAGCAGTTACTAAATAGGCATCATATACGGTATTTGACGATCGTAATTGGCTAATGACCTGGTAAATTTCAATTTAGCCGGACGCAGCCCAAGAGCGTGAGAAATAAAGCCAACAAGAAATCGATGCCGAAAATAAGTTGGGCAATAGCAAGGCATCAAGGTCCTCTTCCTATAGGACTTGTCCTACGTTATAGAGGCGCGCAACCATCTGAATCGCCTTGGCAGGCGAATTGTAATTTAGCAACCAAAAGTACAAACGTGCAACCGTTTGGAGGAAAATGTTCGCTATGTCAGAGAAAATCCAGTGCCTTCATGTTCAGATTTTGGTACGAAATAAGCGCAAAATCCTAATAATCCTTTGGTAATACCATTAAAGTAATGGCATCATGCCTCCGATAAGCCAGTTTTGGTAAATGCTTCACAATACTGTGAGCAGCATGCTTCGAAAATCCAAACAAAGGAACAAGTGCTTCCGCATGGACTTGAGTCGTACTTACAAGTAAACGTTAGATAAGCATAATTACTTCTAGGCTCACAATTTTTGAAAAAGTGAGGTTAGCATGGCATTACTTTCCATAAAGATGAAAGGATATGAAGTGGACTTGAGACTCATGAAATTCAAATGACGACGTGGATTTTGGCTTACGCGATATTTTTTAAAGGTATTACAACTTGGTGTTGCAACGCAAAAATCCACAAAAATCACAGACACCACTTTGTCAGATGGAACGACTCCAAAGTAATACAATGGTTTGCAGGCTAAGGGAAATTCCGACTCTTTACCAAAGGGAGTTTGCCTTGCTGGAGGAAACCAAAAACAACGTATTCACGCATAAGGTAGTAAAATGTCAGCTGAGGTACTTTATCGTGTTAAAACAGCCTCTGCACTCATTTCACAAGTCTAGAAATGAAGAAGAAGAAGAAGAAGAAGAGGAAGAAGGAAGAATAGGAGGGTGGAGGAGGAGGAGAAACTACACACCTGCAAATTTATGTGCACACCTACCCCACCGTCCTATTTTCAGAAGCATCCTGTATGAACAAAAGCAAAAATCGAGAAACATTACTAGCAACTAACATTTCATTAAACAAATCACATAAAAAGTTACAAAATAGGAACCGAAAAATGTACCGAGGATGCTCCGAAAACGCTCACAAAGTAACATGATTCCTGCCTCCGAATGGGGCTTCTGGGGGCATCAGGAGCCAAGCAATCAAGAAAGGACTAACCGAGAGAGCAACATAGAAAGCCCAGTGGTCGCTCTGCGAACCTTCAGTGAGTTCGGCGCGGCACGCGTCAGCAAGCGCTTCGGAGCCGAGAGGCACCTCAAAGGGCTCCTTGAAGGCGAGACAGGCGGAGACGGCGAGAGCAGGCTTGAGACAACAGAAGAGTGCACCGAGGATGAGTAGCTTAGCACACTGTGGATCCATCGGCAGATTTGCCATGTGATGACCCAGTGGTGTGAGTACTTCATTGTCTTCGTCCACTGGTGATCTTGCTATTGCGACCTCTACGGCGCCTTCCAATAAGCGATTCCGCCGACGTTTAGACATGCGCGATAACTGTGCTGTGGGCACAGAATCGGTGCACAATGGGAGCCGAGGTTTGAGCGCCTGTATGTCACAAAGGAACTGAAGGGTACGACTAATCGTCTCGGGGTCAGGTGGATCCATGCAGCTGGAGAGGAAACTCGTCACTGGACCCAATTCCAGAACCTGCAAGCCTCAGGACAAAACCGCATATTGTACAAAACAGGAAGCTTGGGACATTCATATTGCAAACTATGTCAAAACCTATTGAAACAAATAAGAATCCTTGGTTCTATGGGTAAGATAGGAATCTCAGTTTTCCAATAGCGATCAATGAAGGGAGAGGACGCGAGGAACGCCAAAAAAAACTGACGAGACGCACCTTGATCCGAAGGATAACATCTTCAAGACGGATGCGCGTGATTTCAGGTGGTAGGAAATCAAGCATGACTCGGTCGTGAGTAAAGCTAGAGAACAGGTGGAAGCATTGCCCGGGACGCACTCTGGAAGAGGAAGCACGCCAGTGACAAAAGGATACTTATAAAAAGTACATTTGCGATGACAGATGGCGATCGTTTGGAGTCCCTGACTTTCAGAGTTTGCTAAGCTTAAGTATTGCTGCACCTTATTACATTTCATGAGAATGAATTTAGTAAGGTGATTTTCGAAAAGTCATATGACAAAGACAGTTCATAAAAATGCGATTCAAAATAACTAGTTTGAAGGCAACACCAAATATCCTCCATTTCCGCAACCAGGTTTTGCATTTAATTCGCAAACGCGAACGGAAGGACAAGTGAAAGGGAGGTAAAGGAAAATAAATCATGAGGCTGAACTAGATGAGAGTTCAAACCGGCAAAAGTACCATTGATGCGAAGTACCATTGAGGATTGAAGAGCCACCTATTTATCACCCAAAGTGGTTTACTGCAATCTATATGTCAAATTCGACCTAACAAGAGATCGAAATGCTCAGTTTCAAACAGACGGCACTAAACAAGGGTGGACGACTTTATTTGACTACAAATATTGCATTGAACGCAATAGCGCGTAGTGTACGAATGAATACATAATACGTACTTTCGAACCACATAAACTATGATTTTCTGCCTCTTAATAAAAGGTAAGGGCACAAAACCCACTAAACAATTGAGAAACTATTCGAACCCAAAATGAACTATTTCGGGAGATGAGAGTAGATAAAAATGCTCGATATTGGTAAATGGTGGCATGCTAAATTACAACGGCGATGATTTACTACCTATGTGCACAAGGCAATCAGCCACTGTAGCGCATGCATGCATAATCATGTGCGTACATAATCATTTGTGTTGAAAGAGGTGACAAGTTAGAAGAAAGGATGCCTTTCATTTAATAAACATTCACTAAATAAAAGAACAGGAAAAAATTTTATTATGGGAAACCAAATCAAAAAACAGTCAAAGGTTAATTGACCGAAATTCTGGTCAGTCAAGAATAGGGAAAAACATCCATCAAGGGTAGAAAAGAAAGCCCACTTTCAGGTGTGGCAATGACAGCGCAAATTTCGAAACACTCTAATGAAGTAAAAAAATTAAGCGCTGCAAGTGGCGCCAAGCACCATTTCACATTGACGACGGTGCAAATGTGCATTCTTGGTAAACTATTACAAAATTTACTAATGAAAATATGTTTGCACTACCTAAGCAGTTGACGCTGCAAAAGAGGGTGATTTGGAAAAAAACTGACCGACCAGCCCGACCTCGCCTCTGGGCTGCATTGGCTTTACTCACGAGGACAGGCGCAAGGGTGGACGTGTTGGTGCTCGGGTCGTAAGTAGTGATTTTTATCTGTCCACTGTCTACCACGTACACGATATCCTCGATTGTGATGCTGAAAGAGAACGGCATACACGTAGATGACATAGTATCGCCTGAGTCGTTACATTACACGACCTGAAAAATTAATGGGGAAAAATGTCACTGCAGTTCTACACACCCTAACTGCTTGGTAATAATTTATTATTTGACCCGTCGCATTATGGTCGCCGGCGCTGATGTTGATCTGCGCAAATGGATAGAAACATAGTGCAAAATTCTCTTAGAAATAGGCATTCTGACTGACTGCTCGGAAAAGAAGCAACTAGAGTGAACGCCAATGTCATTGCAGAAGTTGCCAACACTTGCAGTAGGACTCATAATTTGACAGCATCGTTAGGGAGAAAATCGCTGACGAAATGAGGGAGGAATTATTGAAATCAAGAAGGAGAATTCTGAAGAACTCTAGCATGAGTTACGAAACATCCACTAGTGTCGAGCGTCTGTGTTATGATTGGTTATAAACCCCCACAGTTTACAATCAGGCTTTCAGGCACTCGACGCCGATTCTAGGAAGTGAGATGGTGGAGACACCCTTCAGAAGAGCCGTAGCATAAAAACGGATAGGTTATTGAATGTAAGTGTACACAATCGGTGCCGGGGCCCGGAGAACAAGCCCGAGTGAGGTGTCACGTAACAAAACCGTTACAAAAATTAAAAAATGCACACGATCATCTAAAGCGCATAACTTTTGGTAACTTCACAATGAAAGGTTGTTTAGCTACTAAGCCCCGCCACAGCATTGGCTACGTTTCTACCATGAAAAGACTTAAAACTTGTTCATGTTGCACAACATAGATTAGCTCTCACATTTCAAAACTTGGTAAATACCCTAAATTCGAGATTGCGAGATAGGTTGGAAATTCTACAGCCAATCAAATTCGAACTTCCAAAAAATGATTTCAAGTCTTAAAAGTTATTTATGTTCGGGAAACATCACAATCACGCGCATCAAAAATAAGTGCGCTGGAAAATGCATATAGCTTAGTGTCCTGCTTGATAATTCTCAGGGAGAGTTGATTATTTGTTTTACTTTCTGTCGATCCTGCTCTGCATCTTGAAGAGCACCGCTATCAATTGAATGGGGATGTTAGACAAATGTACAGAAAAACATTTGCGTTGCTACTTTCAAATATGAGTAGGCGATAGAATATCACAGCATGACAATCCTAAGCCAAATTTAAACCCGTTGAAATTAATCCAATGGTTAATGAAACCATATGCATGTTCCATGCTTGGCGGTAACAAGTAAAGAATGAAACAAGTAACGCAATCGAGAGCGGGGATGATTAATCGTTTGAAACACGAAATGTGTTTGCGTACGGCCTTAAAGATGACGCTAGAGAGCGCCGAAAAACAACACATTGGCACCAATAGGAATAGTTTTTCTTATTTTTTCACCGATTAAAACGTCGAGTTTGGCATGGGATAGCAACGTAATTAGTTGCAAAGTAATCGCTCCTTATAACAGCAACATGGGTGCCGATGGAAACGAAACTTTGTATGGATACGGTAGATGTTCCACATTTGCGGATCTATAGGTGATCACATGAAATTTGCAATGTGCCTTAGTGTGCTTTTACAATTTTACTAAAATCGGAGAACAATTCCAGTTCATAATTCCACAGCAATCAAAACCAAGACCCCCAGTCAAACGAAAAGGGAGCAGGAGAATGAAAAGGTGTACCTCGTCTCGGCGATGTTAGTGGCGATGACAACCTTGCGCTTACCAGCGGGGGGTGGCTCAAAAACGACGCGCTGACGAGCGGAGGGGAGGCGGGAGTGGAGTGCGTGAAGCACCACCTCGCCCCGCGTCTCCGCATACAGCGCTGAGTCCAGGCTGCGCAACGCCTTCATCGTATCTAATATGTCCTACCCAGAAAAAAAAACTTTGTAATTTACAATAACAGGGAACTCATAACCATAGGATAACGCTATGGTTTCCTGCTTTCTGTTCTGGGCGGTAAAAGGATGTGTAGAGGTGGAATTAGGTTGGTGGAGTGAAAGCAAGGAAATCGTTGCGGTTCCAAATACACAATGAAGAAATTTAACAGAGCAAATTGCGGCCAAAACCATATTTGACACCAGTTTAAGGTAAATAGGTAGGTAGAAAATCCCTACACTACATATCGTACTGCCAAGAGAATTGTTGACGGAAGTTGGGAAGATAACAGCGTTTTGAGATCAAACATCAGAGACCCGAAATAGCCTTCAGCCTGGTAAAATTTATGGGCATAATTAATTTGGTTCCCTTGCGTCCCATCGATAGTGGCCAAAAACGAACACAGGGCTTTGTATGTGATTAACAAAACACGATTGAAAACCACTTAAGCTGCAATGACCAGAATGGCCAGTCATGATGGAGCAAACATAAAACGATAGGAAGGAATTGCCCGGGTGCAAGAACCAAATAAAGTGGAGCAAATCCAAATTAAGTCCTATCAATTTAGATTGTAAGGCAATTGGAGAAACTGGAATAACGAACACTGAGACCGGGCACGAAGGCGAGAATGGCGCCGGAAGAGGTGGTTCGGATGATGTAGTCGATGACTGTAGCCACTAGCTCAGGCGGTGGGCATGCGCAAAGGTCCATAGCCTCGAGGAACTGACGGCTACCCAGTGAGAGTCTTGACGAACAACAAACAGAAAATATTGCTTCATTAAAAGCAATCCCAATGCTCAATCCCTCCAACCGCGGTGCCCAAACTTCCACTGATTTTATGGGGAAAAGTGCATTAAATAGCACTAAAGCGCCACGAATTAGGAAAGGGAAGTTACAGTTTATAGTATGAGAAAGAAATACGGATATCCGACAAGCGAACCTAATACATCACATTGTCAAAATAAACGTTGTGAAAAAACCTAAGTTTTCGTACGTTAAAAATTTCTCCCTTAATTTCACACGCGTCTTGTTTGGTAACAAAACGGTATCACTAAAATGTATCCCACCTCCAATCGAAGAAATGCTACATTTTTTTCGGAATTCCACAATGTAAAATGCAAACAATGAAAAAGACCTGGGGGTGGATTCATTCAGCCACTGTTTGAAGCCTTGTCGAATGGCTGGGGTGATGGGCGGGTTGCCAACAGAATCAGCACGAGCCTGAGACATACGTTGATTAGTTTTGTTAAACCTATATAGCGCGGCCTGCGACAGTTCAAAGCTGAAAAGGGAAAAGCATTACCATAAACAACTGCAGATACGGGAAGTGTGAAAGATAAACTTTGAGGAAGTGACTTACTTAGTGCGGTGAAGCACGTCCTCGAGATAGAATGTGTCCACCGCAAACGTTCTACCAGGAATCTCCAACCGCGGGCAACCATCTAAAAATGAAATACATTAAGAATAACAACAGTCGATGCCCAAGAGATTCAAATGACAATGCACTGAGGTTTGGAAATGGGTGCACTGATCTTACCGAAAAACTGGGCGAATTCTTCGGAATTAAGAGTTGCCGACATGAGAATGACGTGAAGATCGGGCCGCAAAGGGAGGATGCGTTTGAGCATGGTTATAAGAAAGTCACCGAGCATTTCTCGTTCATGTACCTCGTCCACAATCACGTGGCTGACCGACTAGAGAGGGGAAAAACCATTACGCTTACTTGCTTCGATGAGGCTCTGCCACAAAAACTGCGTACATAGATCTAGTAGACATCTGTGTTCACAAACACGATGATGTAGAATCCTTGATGAGCAATTGCGTTGCTTATTTATTTTAAAACTAGGAAAGGTTTTGGTTTATAATTTGAAGAACATTTCATCATAACACCTCGGTAATCTAACCGAAGAGCCTCATTGTTACAAATCGCCTCACAGAAGGGATCTGGAAATGGCCAACTTGATATCCATATGACAGTCATCAACTGATCGCGCACAAAATCGGCAATAAAATCGTCGCTGGCATATTTTAATCACACCTTAAGGAGAGGGTCGAATTGGAACCATTGCAGGACTATCCCGGTGGTACAGAAGAGGATGGAACCCTGAGGACGCTTGGGTAAAACAGACTCCAAACGAATCTGGGAAAATAACACCAAAATATAAACGCACTCAGGATAATAAATGAACACTTGTTAGTATTCAAGTTGCAGTAAACCAGTTTAGGAAGCGCGTTGCGCTTCACTTTACTTCGTGTGTCATTTATGCAGTTGACCTTCAAACGGAAAAATTGGATGAAAAAATGCCAACAACAATCGCAGCTGATAAGGGCAGCGTTAACGATTATGGTGGCGAATGGTAACAACATTAAGTAACAGAATTTACGATTTGAGTTAAAGTGCACCTTGGTTCCTGATCACAGTGAGCGATTAAAACCAACACTGCTGTCTTGACAACAATGGTGAAAAGGAAATGCTTGCCTGATATCCGATGTCCTCGCCCAGGCGCTGACCTCGCTCCGTGGCCACCCGCTCGGCCACGGAGATAGCCGAAATGCGCCGCGGTTGAGTGACCACAATGCGGGTGCAAGAGCCGTATCCTCGTAGTACCGCGTGTTCTAACAGGTATTGAGGTAACTGTGTCGTCTTGCCGCAGCCAGTATCACCACTTATCACTACTACTTGGTTTTCGTCCAATATTTTGAGGAACTCCTGCCAAAAAATTTGCTCATTGGCAACAGGATGCAAGGTTGGTAAAGATGACATGTGAATAACGCTATCATACTACCTGTTTCTGGGCAAAAGTAGGCAGATTTTTCCGTTTCGAATTCATCAATACGTATTTCGGCGTTTGGACCTTCTTAATCATTTCCAACCGAAGCGACTTGTCCAAAGCCTCATCTCTTTGCAGTTCCACTGGGCATGGGGTTTTCTCGTCTTCCGCCTCAAAGGCGCGTTCATCCATCATCTCCTCGATAGATATCAGGCTCAGATCAGAGGACTCCGTTTTACTACTCTTGCTTGGTAATGCCCGTTTGCGACTGATAAGGCAATCACCCGACCGTTCTACATCCTTGACGACTCCAACTATCCGTTCGATGATCTTTTGATCGAGAGTGAATTCAGGTGGCTGAAGGAAATTATTTCATCGCTTTTAGTCAACACTTCAAATGGCTGAAACGTTTGGCATAAAATAACCCAGCCGTACACATCTGTCAAGACTCACTATTTTCAATTTTTAACAAGTGGAAAAATGGACACATATGGTTACAGTTGAAAGCCTCCCATTGGGACGGTACCCAGAGGCAATTGAGTCTGACGACGCAGTTGAGGCCATCACAGATTTATTCATGCCCAAACAGTCACTCGACCGGCAGCTAAGGTTGGCGACAGAAAGGGGTTTCAGCTCCGCCTATTAGGTCAATCACAATGACTACGCCATTAATTGATGCCATCGCTAACACAGCGAAGTTCGAGCATTACCCAGAGGCCAGCGCCAAGCTTGATTCATAGCTCAAAAAAACAGTGACCTACTCGATGTCGACCTCCCTAGGCAGAATGACGCACAGAACGCTAGTCGTCTACTTTAACCAATATCCCAACCTGATTCTACTTTAAAATCCACGGGACAGAACTTCCAGTGAGACAGTAAAATCAAAACTGGCATAAGAAACTTAAGCAAACACTTTTTTATTTAGAAGTACAAACGTTTGAAAATGGCTATACACGAGCCTGACAATCTCCTGACGCACGGTGAAACCAGCAGCTGTGTACACAACCAACTTAAATTGCAGTATACGACGAAAAATTAGACCAAATCGAGCACATTATTTGCCATCTTCACCCAAATTTGCGGGCAATGGAATAGAGGCTAAGAATTACGGTCGAAGCAAATGCTAACGAATATTAATCTCAAAGTTTGAACTTAGGCCTGCTGGAGTTAATGGCCTGGCGTTTTCGAAAATTCTGACCCCACAGACAACACCGATCACGAGCATGTTTAACATAATCCTTATCCATTTGGCTCCAAATCGAACAACAAACTAAGGTAAAAAGGACCCAAAGAAAGCTTGTGACGGATACCGGACAAACTGAAGCATGCTTCTGGCCCTCTTAACAGTTATTCAGCATGGCTACAGCTAAGGACATTTCCAAGCAACCAAAATTTGAGAGAGGCTATCGACCCGAATTAACTAATTGGATGCCAATAATTAAAAATTATCGATTTAATCTCCTTGCCATCGATAGACAAAAGAATGGTAAGCTTGGAAAGCTTTGCATCCAGCACTCCCCTAGAAGAACAGCTATAAGGTAAATCGTCAGTTTTAGCCGAAGGCGTTCGAATTGATGAAACAAACACTTAACAATCATGATTGAGCGATGAAAAGGTGAGGCCCAGTTTTGGGGTATGCTGCGAGTTTTGTAATGTCATAGCCTAAGAAATCCCGGGCTTAACGAATGGGTTTGGTCGAGATGTGGTATGATTAGCAGTGAAACACATCGAAAATGTACAGAGAACCTAATGATAAATAATAAAATATGCGGATAAGATGCACTCTCAAAGGGACTAAATATCATGCAGATGATGAAGTTACTCATGCATCAAGACGGCGTACTCGAGATGTTGCATAGCTAAAGCAGGCCATTTGTAGCCAAACTCTTGGTGGACATTCATGTCGTTCAACTGATGACTTGTCGTGATTTCCAGTTAAATGTTTCAGTCTACCAGATAATACCTTTAGGACTAAAAGCATTAGTTGTGACGAGCGTTTGAGCATATGCGCGGGTCTAAATACTCCATCACCCATATCCATCGATTTCGCTATTACGATCAATCAGACCTATCGAACGATTCAGTTGGTGCCGAAGCCAAATGGATGACGCCGAATACTGTGAGCAGAAGTACGGACTTGAAGAAGATGCCATGGGTAAAGTGACACACCGTGTACGAGGAAGTAGAAAGAAAGTGAGCAAATAGCACAAACACACCGAGAGGACAAGACTGAATTACTTAAACAACGTGGTCACCACGCAAAAATGGGTCACCATAACAGGCCAATGCATCAAAATGCAAGTGCATTCCTTTCTCACTTCGGACCAACTAGGAAACAAGAACTTGAAGCAAACATGCCTACGAGCGATTTCTAAAGGCCGACTGCAAAGTAATCATTGCTGGTAAGCTACTTTGGAAGGGAACTTATGACAACAGTGAAAAACTGTTATCCAAAACAATCAAAGACAGGACAAAATCATGTACATAAATGCAGCATCACATACCTCGACTGACGCGTCGATATTTCCCGCCCTCAATTTGCTTTGCCTGGCATACCACAAGCCAATTTCCTTTCCTCGAAGGTGAGGAGGAGGCCTCATCGTCTGCGAGGAAAACCCCCACACCAGCTTAACAACAGCAGACCGGGCTGTAGTTTATTAAAAGGCAGTGGGGCTCCAAAATATCAGCCGAAAATGTTCCAAGTTAGGCAATACATGCTAGTTTAAGGTGTGCGCTATAGTAATGAGTGCGTTTGCACTTTTTTCATTACCTAGAATGACAGGAAATATGTGTAGTGACTGTATCAATGGAAGAAATCAACTACACACAAGAGCCTTAGGCGGATATGGCTTACACAGGCCAAAACAATGTTTATATGATCCCGTTAGATCTATTAAAGATGAAATCTGAATAGGTCTGGTAGCTTGCTTATCTTTGCAGTCGTTCTCGTAATAATTATTTTTAACACGAATCATACTTCTTTTTTTCCGTGACATCTTCTGACCCATCCAGTACCCTCTACGATACCCTCACCAGCAACGCATTTCATTCCTCAGTAGTGAGAAGAAAAGACTCCTGTAATTCTAAGATGACATCAAGCACTGAAAACAATGACCGCAACATCGTCTATGCTGTAGACCCATTGTCATGCGTACCTTCACCACTATCCATTTTCCCACTCCAGCGCGCCGTAAAAATTAATCACTTCTAGTCGATGCGTCCAGAAACTTCTTTGAGAACATGAATGGCAGAATATGAGATCAACTAAAGGAGGTAATGAGTTCGTTGTGATAGGCCAGAGGCCGGCTCATGCGGTTAGGGCAACTCAGCCACCCAAATGCACGGAACCGAAGGTATCAGCAAATAGATCTCCATAGCTGTCTTCTTTAACCCTCAAAAAGTCTTGAACTATATCCATTCCCTTACCAGACAAGCTAACTAGCTGGGGTCATTTGCTTAAGTTGTAAGTTATGGAACACCAAGACGCCAGACTTTGGAAAACCCTAAACACTCGTCTGCCGTGCGCTGAACCACGCTTCCTCCTCACCTAATAAGAACATTTAAAACGTCACTAGTAGTAGAATATTGCCACACAAAAGTTAATTTTTATGGGCTCGGAAATGCATGGTACCCTGAGCATCAATTACTCTTAATTTGTACACCCACCGGAAGTAAAATGATGCTGTGAAGTAAAGACGGTACAATTTTCAGACTTCAACCCGGGAAGGAAAATTCTCCTCAGGATAGTAATGTTTACTCGTTTTGTAACAGGCCCAATAGGCTTGCCACGCCTTTTGACGTTACACTAATTTTAAGGCAGAAGTCTTCTTCATTTTTTTTCACTAAATGCCCACTTGATGCCCCACTAGGCAGTCATCGATTTTTGGGAAGTTGTCGTGTAAATTATTTAAACTTCGAGTAATCTTTATTAAATACATATAAAATTGTCTTTTGTGTAGAATTTGTGTCATCAAGCGTTTATGGGAGCGCGCTACTTAGTTTTGATACTCGTTCATGCAGTTTTGTCGCATTCGGGAATTTGCTCGGGGTCTTACCAAGGTTCTGGCGTAAGAGGTCTTTTCTGTTACCTTTGGCCAAGTCAGCCTAGGCCTTCTCCAACCCTCATTTATCGTCGTTTTTTAGCTACTGAAGTAGCGTCGAAGAAGGTAGTGTGTCTATTTTCCTTGAATATCTAATCGTCAGAAACCTTTCCCCTGGATGCAATGGGGCTTTTTCTTTGCATGTACCGGAGCAGTTGCTTACTTCAGCATGTACGCTGTCACTGGCGGCAAAGAGAGTAAGCTGAACTTGGTTGATATTGTGTGCTATATTCATTGCCTCATCTGCCGATGTTTTTGTTTACTGATAGGTTCCTGCCTTTTTTGCGGCATTTTCCATGCATTTTTAGAGGGGCATATTATGCCATATTAGTGCTTGTCTTGCTGACTGAATTGCCTCTTGCAAACTATGTTCAGCGATGCAAAGAATATCCTCCAACTTTGGCCAGATAGCTATCGGAGGGGATTTCCGGCTGCGTGACCAAACAGGAATGGAGGTTACCTTGGCTGATTTCAAAGGAAAGTGGGTACTCGTTTATTTTGGATTCTGTCGGTGCCCCGACATTTGCCCTGAGCAACTCGAACGTCTCGTCGAAGTTCAAGAGCGCCTGGGTAATTATTTTTTTTACATTCGCTGAGGTTGGTGTGGTGAAGTGGTGTTGATTTTTGTTATTACCTTAAAGCCCTCTACGGCAAGGATAAAGACTTCGTACCTATCTTCATAACCGTGGATCCGGAGAGGGATACTCCAGAAGTCGTTGGAGAATATGTGAAGGGTGTGTCCATTCAATGGCTACAATTTTATGACTACCAAAATTTGGTTTGCCAAAAAGGCATTTGTCAGCAACGCTGGATTTTCATATTTCGTGCTCTTTATGCACTTACAAATTTGTTCGGCAATTCTCTTCTCTAGTCAGCGCGTATCCATATCCTTTACCTCCATCAAAAAGAGCTCACGGTCGGCATTTTTTGCATTCTTCCGTGCTCGTCGCGTACAAAAACCGGAAGCTTATGTTTTTGGTGCTATCTTGCTTTCTTTGTTACAGCTAATATAAGCGGTGCATTTGTGATTTATGCTACCCTGAATGTGATCGCTCGTTATACCTTTGTTTCCTGAAATGCGCTGGTCTAGAGTGAAAGGTTCAATTTCACAGGCACTCGTGTTGTACTATCAGTTGGAATGGACGATATCAGCTTATCCGGGTGATTAAATTATTCGCATTGTGGTCGACGCGGATGACCCGTTTATTTTTCATTTTTAGAATTTTCACCAAAACTGGTAGGGCTTACGGGCTCGCCGGAGCAGATTCAGGTAACTGCGAAGCGCTATCGCATCTACTACAGCAAGGGGCCGCCGGATTGCGACGGTGACTACATCGTGCGTTGTTTTACTATCCTGATTGGCAAATATTTCCCTTGAACATCAGTGTTTCAGCTCCCTCAATTGCATAATTATATCTCTGCTTTCCTTAACTGCGCGTTATTATTGCCAATCACTTTTTTTTACACAATTGCAGGTGGACCACACTGTGGTGATGTATCTCTTGAACCCGAAGGGTGAATTCGTGGAATTCTATGGTCAGGTAAAGCCGGTGCAAGAAATCGTCCGACGGATCATGGATCATATGAAGAGGTACATAGGATAATGAAGTGACACGGGTGCCTTTCCATGCATCGATTCATCGGTCCGCCCTGTATCCATTTATTTTTAATCCCTACCGTCAATTTTCTTGTTACCATATAGTGAAGTAGGATAATTTAGCTTTTCCAACTTCTATATTCCTCCTTCGTATTTAAAAAACCTCTTACCGCTTTCTTATGCGTGTAAAAATATGATTTGCCTATACCCTCGTTTATGCCTATTATAAGGGTCGGGAATGTTTGTCGGTATTATTTCGTCAGTAGAAGATCTTACCTATGATGTGCGTTTATTGACTTTTCACGTTGTTCGCAAAATGCCCGCTTTCTCGTAAACGAGGCATGCTTTATTCAAATGCTTTAACACACATGGGCGCTTGGCTTTATAAGGCGGTTATTTGCCAATATGTTGAGGTGCCGATGTCACGTGTTCACTAATGCTGGGGTCCGCCTACGCGGTTGAATTTTGGTGCACTGTTGCTGCACCACGGCTGTCAACTTCAAAATTTAGTGGCTAGGTTATGCTGAGTCGCCTAAGGATTTTAAATTATAGATTGAAAAGTCAC
Source organism: Taenia pisiformis (assembly GCA_023968675.1). Taxonomy (NCBI): domain Eukaryota; kingdom Metazoa; phylum Platyhelminthes; class Cestoda; order Cyclophyllidea; family Taeniidae; genus Taenia; species Taenia pisiformis. Next base: position 15,501,182 of record CM043733.1, on the reverse strand, counting down.
CACTTAAGGGCTAATTTTGCGAATAGTCGGGCGGGTGATTGCCTTCGACTCTTTCCATTCGCCTGGTAGGTTTGTGAATAGAATCGTCAGTAATTCGGGTGTGATTACCGACACTTCGTCTTCCAACCAGGAACACACTAGACCTAATCTACTTGCGTTATAGTCTGGTTCTGCTTATTGTGGGCAACCGGTTTCTGCGCTACGGGGTTAATTTCAAGAGAATGTGATGGCCGTCTGCAAAATTACCATCTGGGAAATATAAAAGCACAGGAGGAGGATCTCATGACAAGTTAACCGATTATGAAGCTGCCTCACAAAGAAGTCCTTGGCTTGCCTCGCATCAAGGATAGCGATTTTAGGTGAAACTGGCACCTGATCCTCGGAAAGGAAGCGATTCACAACAAGTAGTTGCTTCTGCGGTGTGCCGTCCATGCGAAGAGCGGTAGTTAGGAAATGGAGTGGTGTGGGGTGGGTGTGGATCGTCGAGGATAGGCGATGGCGCGTTCGTTGGCATGTCGAGGGTTGGAATTAAAAAAGCCATCCTCTTTCATGTGTCAGTCGCCTAGCCAGTCAGGTGAGCAGGCAAGCCGTGGAAAACCTTAAGTGTGGGGCGCATTTCTGTGCGATGGTACATGGAGTGGCGAGAAAAGAACCTCTCTTTGAAGTTTATTGCCAGCTCTTAATGCATACGATATCTAAATGCCTAGTTTCTGTCAATGACTATATTTTATGTAGGCGCAAACTGGTGCTTTCCCCGTTTACAACTTGTTTTTGAGCTATTCAGCATCAGGATCAAATGTTCCGATCCACTCCAATGTTAAGGCGCTTCCCCCGCGTCTTTCCCTCATGTCATGCAACAAGTTATACGGGAAGTTTCTACGGGATTTGAAGGAAGCAAGTCCGAGTTTAGTGAACTAGACCAAGTTAGCATTTTCCGATATAGTGGGTTGAGAGGATAGGAATGCAATGTAGTGCCTAGCAGAGTACCAATGGGCTGATGAGTACCTTCCCTTTATAATGTCACATGCAATAGAATAGACCGATTGTTTCATTTTAGATGTGCAAACACTTGGAATGCGTGTGAGACTGGAGGACGGGGGTAATAGAAGTGGTACGCCCCTGAAAATAGACAGGATGGCTAAGGAGCTCAGACATAGTTTGAGTTGTGCAATTATGCACTCGTTGCAAAGAGTTATTGGTGTGAGGCGGTCCCATCACCTCATTAACATTTTGGTCGCTCTATTAATGGCATAACCATTCTTACTTTAATCTCAATGTAAAACTGGGTATCTGCATGTGGTGGTAAGGTGCCGATGGACGCAGGTACCACAAAGCTAGTCTTTTTTTGGGGAAACAAGGTTTGAAGTGGAGTCGGTTGGTTATCCTTAGTTTTGCATAAAATCGGTGACTCCTCGGTTGATGTTGAAGTTGCGAAATGCTATGTGAGGCAAAAGCGGGCTCCAGGCCATGCCAGCAGCCCCTCCATTCCATATTTTGAATGCATGTTTTCCAATCTACGCTCAGCCTTCTCTTCGTCTTCTAGGGGTGCTCGATAGGCTGCACAATTCGGATTTTAAGGGCAGTTATTTGAGGTAGCTCCCACTTAATAATTCCTTCGATAATAATGATAATAATAATGATGAATAATAAAGTCAATCATCAAAATCGCAACTGAGGTACGCTTTAAGTCCCGACCTTTAATGTGAATTCTTGCTTATAAGCAGAAATTATCTTTTCTTCGATGCGAACCTCGAATTTGTTACTTTCGATTTTACTTAGATTGGATAATAGTGCGTGGGCAAGTAAAGCTAATCACTTTGCACATTAAATCCCGGTATCCTATGCATGCGCTTGACGGTTGTTTGTTGCACTGTTGTGTGAGTTGGTTCCTGAAGACGCCTTGGCTCTCTTGCATTGTTCACGTTTATTAAGCGACGAAGTCATGTGTGCACAGCAAATACCACTCAGTGAAAATTACCTCTCACTACGATCAAACTCACCTCTGCTATCGGTTGCAGTAAAAAAGGACTGAAGCGTATAAGGTATTATAATTACAAGCTTGAAAATAATGCTGGTAGAATCTTGGTAATTTACCTTAGGGAAACCTCAAGTTCTGCACATTGGAAGTTGGCCAAACAAACATCGATATGCCACGGCGAAGAGGACTTAAAGTGTGCGACGCATTGGTTATTAACTCTCCGTTTTGGTAAGGAATCCTAATCGGGTCTTTGCTGTTTTACGTCCATCGGACAGGCTGGCCACCAGCCTTTCCAATTGTCGAATGCTTGTGTTCTTTTTTCGCCTTCGAGGAGGCCTTGTGGCGCTACAAATGCATTTAATACTAAATATAATGACTTGAAGAGGACATCACTTGTCGACGCTTTCATTCCTACTCGAGACAGATTGCCATGTAGGCCAAATTAAAATGAAAAGGCGGCTCGAAAGGAAGGATATATTGACACAGGTTTGGCGTCACTGGTACAGTTTAATAAACTAGAAAGTTAGCTATTTTTATGCGTCTGCTTATTCATACACATGCCGAATGAGTAGCATGACCTTATGTAAATGCCCCAAAACTGGATCTGATTTTATTGCTTAAGGCGTTAATTAGCAACGCTTGCTTCCAAATCGAATGTCTACACAACATTACCAGCTCGTCCATTCGGTGTTAATGATGGCGTTAAACTATAAGCAAGTTTTTAAAATGTACCACAAGAAGCCTCATCAACCATTAATATAACGGTCCACTTGGTAGGGCATATGTTCATCGTCATAATCTACAACTGACCTCACAAGCGTTGATCTCTCTCTCCGCTTAAGCCGGTGCCAAGCGCATGACTACAAAATGTCACTTCACTCACCTTACGGATAGATAGGAGGTGAGGCCTAAAAACCTAAAGGACTTTTAAGATCAGGTCAACGATTCAGTGCCGTATGGACAGTGCTTCTAAGACATTTGAAATTACTTGCTTCGGCTGCACCGTTTTAGTGACAGTTTTAGTTTAAATTCAGAGCCTTCCCAACTTAAACATGATCATTACCTTTGATTTAGCCAAGATTTAACGATCCATCAATCATTTTAATGGCCCAGATGATGCCTTAGCAGTTAAACATTTTTAGTCTACGGATATGATGGCGTAGCATCTCCACCATAGTCTCACTGTTTTTTTTTACAAGTTTCTTGTGATCCAATGCTCACTTAGTTCTCCACAGCCACTAGCTTTGAAACGGTGGTGAGTAAGCTTTTAGTTGAAGAAATCTGCTCAATACATAAATGCAGCCAAATTTGGATATGCTGCTTCCTAATTTTTTTAGAAATGGTTAATTTGGTTTTCTGTGTCAAATTTAGCCTACTAAAGGCAATTCTAGTAGGCATATGAACTTGGATTTTCCTGTGTATTTTCTGATCCTAAAACGTACCAGCGCTGCACAAATCGAAAGGTGACGACAAAATGGACGGCAATGCTGACTAAGCCCTTGAAATCCATGCTTCATGCTTCTGGCCCGTGCGCTCTGTTCAAAGATAGCGAAATCAATAAAATGGCGTCATCTGGGCGGCACATGCAAATGGTGAATGGGGAACGACTGGTCAACGCAAGCGAAACCGGGAAAAAAGCAAGCATCAAGTAGTCACAGCCACAGTAGATGGCACATGGGCAAAACCGCACCTAGAGTTTCCAGTTTTTTAGAGCCTAAACCTTTTCCTGAATTCACTCCCAACACTACTTTTCCTGAATTCGACCCAACTCTCTTCCTAGTCGATATTGGTGCTAAGGATGTAAATTTAAACAACCCAGTTAGGAAAAAGAAGCAAAACAGCAGAGCCACAAGTCAGCTCTTCATATATGGTCCTGATAAGATACGCTATGTCCTACAATTTCGAGCAGCGAACCCCGAATTCACATTCATCTATGCCAAGGACAGACCTGCTGCTGAAGCTCGGAAAACGCGTTCATCTCAGGCCCATGCAATTGAACAATTTGTTAGGCTGAAGGATGGGATGCTTAATCGTAAATTTTACAAGAAGGCGTTTGTCATTACGGCTAATCAACCTATAAAGCCCAGTCGAGAGCCTAGTTTTCAGTGCGATGATGATTTGGAAGGCCAAATATTTATCGAGAAGGATGACATGGAATTTCTAATTACAATTAAAGGAGACCTAACCGCGACATCTCAGTTTAGGTACGAGGCCCCAATTCACTACGTAGGCCTTTGCAGAGCTTCTTTGTTGATGAAGATTGACTCGGAGGGTGATATATGTCGAGTATGCTTTGACTTGGTGGACGTATTTTATGCAAATATATTGTCGAAAATATCGAGGAGCTGTCAGACCACAGATCCTTACGTTTACTACAAAACGCGTGGCATACTCAGCTCCTTTGTGTACGTTCCGGTTCCACTCTCTACCTACCTATACAAAGATCCAATGCCCGACATTCGTTTGCAGAGCCATCGGCAGTTGATGAGAGGTGTGGAGCCAAAGTGGATGACGGAGGTAAGGCAGAGACGCCTTTGTCAATCGAAGAAGGTGAAGGCAGATCTCAGATATCCGGGCTCCCTCGTCTCCAGTTTTATTGTGGAGCGTGGCGGGTACGCTTACAAGGCCTGCACGGGTCTCTTAAGGGCCAAGCTACTCCGGGGATTTCCGTTTTATGACGAGTTTGTAAGAACACATTTATCGGAAGAGGAAAAATTTCCTGAAAAATTTTATGATTCCCCTGATACTTCAAGCTTTTTGAAGATTTGAACAGATTTTTAGGTGTTTCATGCACGCATTTTTATACAGTCATAGATTCGCACAGGGTTGTGTGGCGTAAAACCCTGATAGCTGCCTTATCTGACATAAAAGACTACTTTGATCTGAGAAACTCTAATTAACCCATCATAACAATGCAAACTCGTTTCGAACTACATCAACATCAAATACCAGCTTTTGGTTCAGACAATGCCATGGGTAGTTGTTTAGGTTAGCACTTAGTAAGCACTTTAGGATCCATATTTTGCAACATGTAAACCAAAACGCCAGAAAACCTACTCGATTATGTTAAAGTACACTTTCCCACTTCCTTTTTTACAATTAGTTAATTTATTTGCGAATAAGGCGCCGGCAATTCCTGCAGTCGCTTTCATTCCGACACACTTTCACAGGAGGAAGAGGCCAGTCCCTTGCTTAACTGAAGGCGGCCTTGAAGGAGGAAAGTTGTGAGACATTCACAAACATCGAAATATTTATTGCAGGAAATAAGTAGAAGTGAATTACTTCTGTTGCGTTGATGATATAGGGGGGCGAGTTTGAGTTTTAGCTATTCAAAAGGTGCTTCGAGTCATCGGTGGTTTAACTGAATCTTCGTTTTTATCAAGCTTATGTTTAAAAGGGGGAAATGTGGCAAAGTTATGCTGTACGTTGGCCACCGTAGCGATCCACGAGGTTGTAAGGTGGAGGAACAGGAGACATTACCGAAAGCACCCTAAACTAAATGTTCTTGCAATACATAAATTGAATGCAGTTAAGTGAAAATGCTAGTGATTAAAGTGGCGAACGATCGTGGCAGCACAAGCTGTTTCCATTTATGCAGAAGTTAGCAATAGAGAAGAAAGTACAGTTTTCCGACTCGGTCATGTAATGCAATTTGCGCGCGATCCCGCCATGGAAAGGAATGGCTCGTCCAAGCAGTGCATCACGCGTTAAAAGGCATTGTTTGAAAAAAGCCCTCACTACGAGGCGTTTTTAAAACCATTTCACTTAATCTATTCACTTGCAATAAAACTGCATTAAATCTGCCTTGTTTGCTCACAAAACCATTATTTGGTGGCCCTAGGGAATAATGGCAGAGTTCATTGACATTTTCAAAATACTTTTGTTAATGCAAAAAATCAACACTTTCTTGGATTTTTTGACAGTACGAAGGTTTTCTCGTGAGTACCGATGAATCGAGCACCAAAGGACGAAATGTTGGCGTTGGTTGGGAGTGTGGACGTGTAGCCGTGCGAGAAAGTGGGTGAAGAATGTCGTTTTTATTTGTTATTCAAGAAATCGTAAATGTCACAGAATCAATAGGACCTGGGGCTGGTTGGCTGGTTGCTTGCATACCTGAATGAGGGGTGGGTGGAGGCACGGGATGGTGCATCTCCATCGCGGCAGGCATCGACGACGAGAGTGGTAGCTGCGGTACGTCCTAAACGCATTGGTGCAGACATGACCTCGATGACAGCAGCCTCAGACTGTGAGGCACCAGTACATTACGCGCAAAACCGTCTCACGACAGCTACGCGGTTGGATGATGAATGAAGTACGTTTTACCGTATTGTCGCCTTAATCTAACGCCTTAATTTAATGAATGCGGCATTTGATTTCGACGCTTTTCCGATTTGGGAGGCCTCGTTGCATGAATGAAGAAAAGAAGTTTAATCTCGACCTGCATCAGAAGCCTGAATAGATTTGTCAAAAAGCCATTGTCAAAAGCCATTCTATTTTAATGTTTAGGGAATAGTTGCACTCCAAGATGTTCTGGCTGGTCGTAGTATTATTGCAAATTCCATCTCTATGGCTTGAAATTGTACTGCAACCGAAAAAATTATGCAGCCCCTTAGCATTTATTTTGTTCTTGCTATGCTTAAATCCACACTGTCTGTGCTATCCCAGAAAATCTCTTTAAAGGGTTTTCTCCAAACTGACCATTAAGTTAAAAGTCTATTCATTTCGATACTTGGGTACTGTCAGCCCTACAAAGGAGTCTGTGGTTTGCATAAATTAGCATTTCGAGGTTAGAACAAGAGTAATGGTTTCTGTGTTTCCATTCCCCTTGAGACGTGTGTAGCGCCTCGAGCATCCTTGTATTCAAGACAGAAGGGAAGGGGACTGCTGGCATGGCCGACAGGCCAGCCCACGCAGCACGGTTCAAAGTGGCCGCCACCAATGTGTCGGACCATCCAACAGTCCAAACAAACAAAACACTACAACATACATTCGCATTTATGGCGAATGTGCTGCACGTTCTTGCGCGTTGAAATAATTCACAATCGGTCGAAGCGTTTGACTTGTCGTGGCTTACGGCCTGAGCATAAACTTTTCTCCAGCAGCTGGGTGATGTGGTATGGCAACTATAAGTTAACAAATAGAAATGGTAGGATTTAACTGTTTAACATTTCTGGCTACCTTTAGCCCATTTCTAACATCCCACCGTCATATGAGCTTAGACAATTCTTTGAATACGTTTGACCTGGCTTTCAAGAATTAATAAGGCTTCTTGTATCAGGAAGTTGTTGTTATGTAGATAATACAAAACAATGACTTCAAAATTTGAAGGGATTGAGACAAGTAATTTATGGATCAGTAATTTACAATGAGAAAGATGCCATTAAAACCATTCACAATTTGGAATTTCTGAAATCTCCAAGAAAGTCTCTTTAAAGCCTTTCACAAGGCCAATTGGGAGGTCACGCATGAAGTTTCCAAATGGGACGGCTAATCCATTTTAAGCTTAGTCAATTCCAATGGCTCTACAGTCTTGTTCTCCTCGAGAAATCGGTTGGACCGATTCGCTGACTTCGTAATTTTCACAGGCCAATCCCTTGTTTGCAGGAGCATTTGCTTAAAAGCAAACCACTTTATTACGCAGCTAATTTAACTTAACTTCACAATGTCTACGTTCTACGAAAATGTGTCCAGTAATAACTGTTTCAGTTTGGATTTTTCGTTCGTAAACAACTTTTAAGCGGTTTGCGATTTCTCATTTGTTACTTTATTTGCAATGGGTAAAAATTGTGAACATTTCGTTCTATGCATTGAACATAACGAAAGGTACTTGGGGTGAAGCGGCTGATCAATTTTTGCGAATCCAGTACCAATAATGCAGAATTTCCGCGTATGGAATTCTCGCAGTTTAAATCTCAGACACTTGTCATTGTTACCCTTCTCTGAGAAAAGTAGGAAATACTGCTTTACAGAAGGAACAATTGAACGAGAACGATTAAGTGTAGTCTATTCATTCGGGCACAAATTGCTGCTGTCACACGCATATTGCTTTTCCATGCAGTTTATCGGCAACTTCATGCTAATAAAAAGAGCATTCCGACTCCAGTGCTGGGGTCGCGAAATGCGAAATTATTTATCTTAGTGGTTCGTCCTTGAAAGCCCCTACGGAAAATAATGCTATTTAGTTAGCTGGAGTGTGATAAATGGGAATTAAAAAGAAGCACCACCTCATCAAAAAAATCAGTGGTTTGGTGTACAGGGTTGTCCAATTAAGTCCTAGCTATCTTAAAGGCCAGCGTGCGTGGTGGGTCTTGCATATGCAAGCACATCTGTGCAGGAGCTGCTGGGACTAGTAACGCGTCTCATAAACATATGGCAAATGGCTTTGCGAGGCGATCCAGATGACGGGGTTGTGGCCCCGTTCTAGCTTCGGGAAACTTGCCAACTTCTAATCTGATTGGCTGGTTAACCTCCTGTCCTTGAATGACCCCTCAAGGTGCGCACGTGCAGGCATATGGATTTTGGGCTAAAAGCACAAACAAATCCGCCTATGCGAAACAGATGCACCACGGATCGTAATGCCGATGGGACGGAATAAGCTCGTCGAGTATGCACAACTTGTTCGCAAACAGTCAATAATCAGACACCACCGCAAGCGTTCTAGGGATCTGGTAAGGCCGGATTTCGTGCTGCCTTTATTTCAAAACTATATTCCGTGTAAGCTTTCCTTGCCACAACAACTTAGTTTCGACCACCTTTTGTGAATCCCCTTAACTAGTGAGTACATGCATAATTGTTTTGGTCGACAGAGACCATAGGTACGCATACACGGTGATGAAATCATTCTGGAAACATGACATTCATGAGCTCAAGATTTTTAAACAACTGTTCTCATTCATTTTATCGCTTGGATTAAAATGATGAAAATGTACATTTCCACCTATTTATAAACCTGGCTACCATAGTGACCATAATCTAACTAATTGATTAATGCAACTAATTATTACTGAATTTCAAATTTGAACAAATCGCTGCCTTGGCATAATCGCGTTAGTGTATTTTCCACCACAGATAGTGAGCATGCATGACGAATGTTTGGCGCAGTAGAGTGGACAAGGGTATGGGCACCGCAGTCATCTGGCACTGATAGATGTGTATGCCCGTGTGTGTGATGTTGCAGTATCAAAAATACATTGAAGAAGGAAATAATAAGTGAAAACCGCGCAATATTTGCTTTTGCTTTATTTCGACCGATACGATTAGCTTATTGTGAAGATTTCTAGAGTCCACTAAAGTCCATGCACAGATCAAGTGCGTTTGCCGAGGAAGTACATAAATAGGGTTAAGAAAGGGGCGTCCCACCTTGTGTCAACCGTTCCCACGGCCATCTGGGCACGCGCACATGCACACCCCACCCACTAGCCAGCAGGTTGCAGTCTTTCTGTGCCCTATTGGTCCCAACAATAGGACTGGAAGGTTTCATAAGGGGTGACGTAACATCACTTGGGCAATAGAATTGCAATGCCTGGCACGCACGGTACTCTATCGCTTCCGGACGTTGCTGAAACCCTGAGTGAGGGCTCCGTTCTCCGGTATAAGAAATTTGACTCCGTAAACTCTGTAAGCTCTGAGTTTTCTTTACCTCCAGTTCACTGAATGCAGACATTAGACATCAGTCGAATAAAATCACATAACACCTTTCCATGTACATTCACCGTTTATCACACAAAGCTCTTGGTTGAGTTAGTAAGTCTCTTTTGATAATTTCCAATGCGTCGATTAAATTTGTAACCCTAGCATTTGTATACGGGAGTTATCGCCTAGAACACTGGCATGTGTGGTCCTCAATGTCAGCCCTTTCCGTGGGTGGGTGGGAGTCCGGAATGGGATTAAGATTGTAGGCCACTTTATTTGTGATAACACCATTGAATATGTTCAGATGTCTACTATTCTCGTAAACGTCGGTGCAAGTACAAAGGCAGGCATACAAGTTCGATGAATTGATTCAATTCTGAGGTTTGGTCAATTGCTTTAAAATTCAGAAGAACAAAACCAGCTTTCAGCGTGCACTCCTTTGAATGTTGTTTTAATGGTCCTCTCTTTGGGTCAACTGATACAACACTCGATCGTCGTTTTTGGCAGAATTATAGTTAGAGACATGGGGAAACGTGTGCATAAGCACTCCTTAGCATGGGTTAGAGTCGGTAGGTTGGACCAGCCGGCTGGCATGTCTAGTTTTCATCCAACACATTAATTATCAAATGTACATTTAGTGGCAGTAAACCAACTAGATCCAACTAGATTCTTACCAATGTAACTGCCAAATGGTATGCTGGAAGATTTATCATCCACTAGAAGTTGATTGGTCCCACAAGCTCCCCGAGAAAGTTTAAAACCCTCCCAGCGCTGATTTAAACCAATCTGGGTGGAGCGTTGGTGGAGGTGATGTATAGCATCGTCGATGTAGCTGAGAATGTGAGTGGGATCCCCTCTCTCATCAGAGGTGAAAGGAAGGCAAATAAAGTTGTAAGTAAAAACTCAGTTTTCCTTTACGCGTATTCCCTTGTGTGATTTAATTCAAACATGATGTCCTTTCCACGTCTAAACCCATTGGGGCAATGGTCGGGGCTGTTATGTAAGGTCACAATCAGGTTGATGAGGCATTGGCCGTTCGGCTTCTTCATCAGATAACGGCTGGCAAATAATTATAAGTACTTAGCCAAAATGCTCCGCGATGTTAGGCTGAACCAGTAACCAGTCCCAATTAAAAGGGAATGTCACTTCCAGTAATGTTCGACAAAACTGGTTTACACGACTCCAAACCTTCAAACGTGGTTGCCTTAATTCACGCAAAACATGGTCTGTAAGGCCGACATAATCAATTTTATTCAAAGGTGTTCTTTTGATAATAAAGTCCGGGTTCTTGGGGGCTCATGCATTCCTATCGACAAGTGATAATAACTGGAACGAGAAATTTTCAGTGAGCATATGAAAAAGTGTTGTAAAGTATTGGGTAAGAAGGAAGTCAGAGTGGCCTTTGGTAAGAAAATCGGTCATGAGCATAAGAGAACATTCAATAGTTCGACTTGGGGCTTTAAGCGTATTCATTATAAATCACACGATAGCTTTCTGAGGGTGTGTTCCTTGATGTCCAAGGAGCAAAAGAATGTGTAGTATTTTGAAGAGCATAATGCATGAAATAAGGAAAGCGTTTGCCTAAAAAAAGGCTCGTGCTATCCATAAGCACAAATCTAAATACCATTTTAGGGTTAGCACAAGAATAAAATTAACTTCGCTGTTAAGCTAAATTCTTACAAAGGTATGCTTATTTACAAAAGCCTTCGACTATTCTGTGTGTGTGTATGTGGTGGTTTACCGTGGGTTACCGTTACTTCTTACCGTGAGCGTTCCCGCCTTGGCATCAAGTATCAATTTTGATTGCTCTGTGGCCCAAGAAAATGCAAGCGAGATTTATGGAAGAAGAGCTACGTCTGATCAACCAGGTAGAAGAAAGTGAAGTGCTTTTGAGACAACTCGATACCCTATGCTTCATATGGTTGAAAAAAATAACTATGAGAAGATGTGCATTGTGGTCAGGGAAGAAGACATCTTCCTCTTCGTCTCCTGTTTTTCGCAAGTGACAATTCTCCGAGTGATGGGTATCACTTTTTCTTGGCACCGACCAGCAGCATGTGCAGACAGCTAATACTGCTACTACTAATAACGTCAATGGTAGACGATTGGCAAACAAAGGTGAAATCGAAGTGTAGGTGACTGGGACCAGTTCTTTTTTCCTTGCAATGGCTGGATGCTTACCGAAAGTTGTCTCCTCAGCAGGTTTGTGGCTCTCTGGGAAAGAGTAAAGGAGTGCATTGTCGATTAGTTTAACCACTTAAATGCTGTGAGATTTTTATGGTTACCATTTCATCCCTTGTTACAAAACTGTGAAATCTTGTTTAGTTACCCTAGTGTCAGTGAAAGCGCTTATAAACGAAATATGTGAAAACCAGGGGCTCACTAGTAAATGCGACCGCCCGAATTTGTTATACCTAGTCGCAAATCACCTGCACAGCTGCATGGAAAGAGATTATTTTGATCGAATTGTGCGGCTTTGAAAGAAGGCAACGAGGGCTAGAAATCTTTGTACAACTACATTAACTTCATTTTATTGAGCCCATTGCCTACATGTGGGTGCATGTAAATGGGGTGCTGCCGAAATGGTTCGTTGTTATTTTCGCCCTGAGGACATAAAGTAGATGCTTTTCACCAACCAGGCTACACATCACTCTACAAACTATTACTCAGTTTTCTGAGGTTGGACGCATGCACTCCTGTTCGCATTAACAAATGGGTAAGCCAATCAAAGCACTCAGCCTCTACAATTGATTCTGTGATCCAAAAATACAAAAGTTCCATCAGCTTTTGCCTACTTGGACACATGCTTAAATTTCACCTAGCAGGTGTACATGGTTGGCAAATCATAACAGCGCCTCAACCGAGAGCTACTTCCATCCAAAATGTACGAGGCCTTCGTTCTTTGGTGTTACTCCCCACATCAGTTCACTTGCGGTAACGAAAACCTACTATTTTTTTTACAAGAAGCAGTCTAATTTACTATGTAAAACGTCTTTGATATCGAGAGCAGTCAACATTACGAAATGCGTCCATTGAAGCACTTAATTTTCAAATCGAAACTCGAATGAAACTCCACTTGTGCATAAAATTTCTACACGTCAAGACAGACTTCCCGGGGAGTTATGCAGCCAGGTTTTGCTCTGTGGTGAGGCTGGGTCTGTGCTTTCCTCTAATTTCGTAAACTTCCCATTTGACCAAAAAGGTCCATGAGAGAAGTCACCATCCCATCCTGCCCCCAAATAGTTAATTACATGCGATGCAACGTTATGCAAAACGACCACATTGTTCACTAATCGGTATGTCTTCAAACTGCATAGAATAAACAGACACTCATAAGGAGCAAATAGTAAACCCATTTGTCGTATCCTTCGGCACCGATTTGCTACTTGAAAGCTGCCTTGATTAATCAAGCACCCGGTCCCAACTGGGGCTGCTTACAGCAGTAGCACTTTTGGCCATTTGTCTTCGATTTGCGAATAGAATAGTTTGTCCAATCGGCTTGGTTGATTTAATGGGAGGCTAAACAAAATATAAATGCAAGCATCTGCGAGGGTTCCTTGCCTCATTTGTTGCATATCTTTTTATTGTCCTTCCTTTTCGACCAAACACATTAGTGCAGTTTAAAAGATCTTACTATGGATATTTCACTGGAACATTTCGCCTTAATTTTTACACACATGCATTGGAATTATTAACTCATCAACTGCTGCAAGACACTTTTCTCTGCTGACTGTGAGCCGCAATAAGTGATGGATGCAATGCTTTGACAAATACTGAGCGCAGGAAATGAGCAAGTATAGCCGACTCACATCCATTTAGGCACGTAAAATTTATAAATGCTTGAATCCATGCGTTTGGATTGTTTGGAATTTAGCTACCCTAGTTCTAGTGAATTCACTTCGTATAAACAACGTATCATCAATCGAAGGAGGAGGAAATAGCTGCAAACGGGATAGGCAACCAATTGTTGCAAAGGATAGCAGGACTATGCACGTTTTGTCTATGCGTCTGATTGGTTCTGTTGGGGGCGTAGTTATTGAAGCAACAAGGGAAAGGCAATAAAACGTGTTAGGAAAGGCGGGAACATTTTAATCAAATTGGCAACTGCTGGAACTATGTATGGTGGCAAAAACTCTTTCCTAGACGTCGCCCAGAATCTGCAAAGGAGGCTTTCTACCACCGGAGGTCATGAGGGTGTAGGCCTATCTGCGGTACATCGGTTTGTTTCTGAGGTTGTCATCTTATAAACTGTCAAGAGCAATTTAGGATCCTGAATTACTGGTATTAACACCACTTTTACTTGAGCTCAATGCATGCAAAGAGGCACTGGCATAATACGTTAAAAACGAGCTACCGTTGGTACAACAAAGGCTGCCGGTTAGGAACAGGGGGCAGAGAAGCACGGCGTGTCATGTGCCATGAGCGTCTTAATAAGCTCAGACGAACGCATCCAAACTATTGAGACACCCAGTAACGGTTAAATTGAGCATTCACTAGGACTTTTGATTACCTCCTGACAGTGAGATAAACCTGGTTAAGCCCCTACGTGAGTAAAGAGGGCGAAATAGGCTTGAATGAGCAACACCAGATTCCTTTCACCCATTTCTGTACCACCGCATTGCCATTGCTGTTCTATATAGGCAAAAGTAATAACCTGCACCTACCTGAAAAGTCATTTTATGCATGCAGACGAGTAATTTGCGCATAACAAAGCTGCCGGAGAAGTTGCTGCTACGAATTTTCAGTTTCCTCACGCATCGCGAGCTCTGCACCATCGCTCGGGTTTCAAAGCAGTGGCGCCGGCTCGCCTACGACGAATCGCAATGGTCTTGGCTCAACCTCCGGCCCGAACACGGTGGCCTCTCAGTAAGGATTAATCACCCCATTCGTTTCATCGGATTTGGTTTAGATTTCAGTTTCGCAAGCCAAGGTTTTAGTGTTTTTGGTGGTGTCTGCACGACTCTGAGCTAATGCAATCCCAAATGCCTCGGCAACTGAAGTATCAGGCATGGCGAGTTTCATTATGAATTCTACCAAAAATTAACACCAGTTTTAGTCCTTGCTTTTTTCGCATAGACGGGGAGTTAACAGCGAGCAAGCAAAAAAAACTTGAATTCATTTTATTGCCTCACCTTGATTTAGTGCTGAAACAGGCCTACTTATGATGATCAATTCGTCCATTATTTTGCGGTTAAATATACCATCAATGCAGTTCCTCATTTCACCTTAAAAGCCCTTTTGATGGCTGGCATCCTGAGCTCGTTGACAGCGCACAGGCTACTCGATGGAACTCTTTATATGTGAAGAAAAGACCTGCTGTTTTAAAGGTTAGTGGGCTACTAACCGAGTGATGTCAGGGTTAAACAAAAGAGAATTTATTTAAAATAGTTGAGGTCGATTTGAAGGGATGTTTTATGCTTGATTCTCGACGACCTATGGATGAAACCATGCATATTTGTCTTTCTCCTTGTGGGGCCAAGATGGGAGGTGTTGTTTGGCATAGCTAACTGTTAAGGAGGAAAATTTGTATGAGAGATCAAAATGTCACGCACATTTCGTCGAAGTAAAATCACAGAAGAATGCACCACAGACTTTAGGAAATTATGTGCTTCAATGATATGTGTGTCTACCACTCCATTGATATCGTACAAATTAAGCGTTTCAATATGGATGGAGATTTTGGTATCTATTCACCCGCGTAAGGAGTGGAGTCTGCTTGCATTTCTACTGGTGATATCGCTGCTGTGGAGCGAGGGTTGCACATCGGGGTGTTGTGTTCTATGCCAGCGCTGTTGCTGTCACTCATCGATCTGTAAGGCGGACATGCGCACGCTGGCACCGGCAACGCCACCGACAGGGTGACTTGGCTGCCGAGAGGGGAAAGAATCCGCGACCTGTTTGGATGTTTTAATGGAACAGGGAGTATGGTCGCGAAGCCCCAATCGCAGTCGGAGATTAAGACAATTCAAGCACTACAAGCATCAGAGTCAGTAGGACAGCCTTCGGATAATTTAATGCTGCCTAAGTGCGAGTTATGACGATTGCATGGAAAGTACACCATGGTTATTTTATGGTAGAGATAGTTAAACCACAATATTTTTTACATAATTTTAAAAAAATGTGGGATCGGGTACAATCACTACATTTTCTTTCATGATGCCATTAAAACATGTTTGCCTTAGTCAGCCTTAGGCTAATAATTCTTAACGAACCCGAAATTCTGAAGCCCCTTTGCATACATCTAACCTGGTCCACCGAGAAAACTCTCTCCACAAGATCGAAGATAATATACCTTCATTCCCCTTGAACTCTTACTGGGGTAGAATTTATTCATTTCAACGTTCCAGGAGTCGAAATGGGCATCCATTAAAGTTTCACCTGATTTTAAAGGTCCCAACAGTGGAGGACTTCCTCAACCTCATCAACCAGCGCTCGGGAGAGGGACTGCGCTACCTGGAGTTGAACAGCGATCTCATTACCATCCCGGTGCTCGAGGAGTTGGGTAACAAATGCACCAACCTACGCTACCTCACCCTCGATTTTAGCAACGCCATGCAGCTCCACGATTTCAATGACCTCATGGCCTTTCCCGGTCTCCTCACCTACCTCTGCATCTGCCTCAGTGATGTCATCTTCATGGAGGGTCTGATGCGCAAAATTTACCCCTGTCTCTCCTCCCTTGAGGTTCTCCATCTCATTGGTGAGAAGTTAATTACTCTGCTCACCCACTCGTTGCTGCAAATTAGCATTAAGAAAGGCCTTTTATGCAAGTAATTTACACCATTTAGTCAACTAAAAGGCACATTTATCGAGATGGCGGCTGTTTAATAGTTGTCGATGGCATACTTGTCTGAGCGGCTTTAAACTTGAGGATAGTTATTGAGACAACTAACACGGCCTTTTGCTTGAATGCAAACAGCTCACGAGCATAGTGGTATTCTTTGGAAAAACCTGTCACTTGTACGTTATCGGAATATTTGAATCGCCAACACCCACTGACATTCTGGACAGTCGCGCCATTACTATCGGCGTTAAAAAACACACCACTTAAGTATGGGCTCAGCTACCATCTTTCAAACAGGTTTGTGAGTAATTTTACAGAATAGGACAAAATATATAGGAAAATGCTAAAAACTGGAGGCAGTGTTGGTCAAATGGCCGAAAGAGATGCTTCACCCCAACTTAAAAGCGAGAGCACATTACGCTTATTGCCAGCCCTTTACCTACGATTCCGCATCTATTCGCTAGTTATAAAATTATTACCCAATTCCTATAACTACATTAGAATACTTTTATGGAAAAAAAAGTATTTGGAACCGAGCATCTACAGTGAACGAGAGAAGCAGATGAAAGTGTAATTCAGCAAACATTTACCAAAATACAAAATGGTCAGTCGGGTGTCGACTGTCACTCAACTAATGTTTTTCTGTGGGATGTGTGGGTTTAATTCTACAACTGAGGACCTTTTGGGAATACTTCAAGAAATTAATAAAATTGTGCGTTTTAACAAATAAAGCACCAATTCGGAATTTAGAGCTACTGTAAAACGCCTGGAGGGATTGCCGCGTTAATAGGGCAAACATATGCATAAAAAATTATTTTTCTTCCTTTAGGTACATTTGAAAGGGCTGCTGAGGAGGAGGAGGAAATTTACGAGGTCAGCAGCTTGCACATCTACTAGGAAAGCAGCTAGCTACAGATTTTCTCCTGACTTTCCAAACGCACGAGTGCTATAAACTAAGGCAACAAAGTGCATGCCACTGAACGCTGAGTGAGATTGCCTACTCGTGGCTCCAAGTGCCATGTGGCAATGCAGGTCATTTACCCAAAAGTTCGGGCAGCCTAAGCATTTCACTCCAATTCAGTGGAATAAAAGTGTCATTTTCGTCGAGCACAGTGCCTTTATTTGCCGGGCCGAGGGATGAGTTAGATTTATGTGCATTGCACTTTAAGCAAACTGTGATCCCTTCCATAGGTGGTCAACATAAGCAAGATTCGTGCCCATACACCGAACCTGCGAGTAATCAACCTCTATGGCATAAGCTTTGTTGATGACAGCCACGTGGAGCTTCTGGCCACCAACTGCCTCCAGCTGGAATGTATAGCTCTCAACTACTGCCTCAATGTTAAGGGCGCCGCCTTCCCACTCATTATCGCCAACTGCAAGAAACTCAAGACCCTTCTTCTCTGCCACTGCGGTCAGTCTGCCATCTCATCCACCTTAGCAGTTTGGGCCTTTGATCGCTTTACCTATTCTTTCGTTTTCAATTCGCGAATCAGGGGATCGTATAAACTCCAAATATGTGAAAAACTTTTTCCTATTAACTGATGGATGTTTTGAGATTTATGCTAAAGCTAAAATTCAAGACATTTTTAATCAAGCATTGATTCTGCTTAAAACTTCTAAAAATAACTATTTTTTTGCGGTTTTATCACTCCGGCTCCCCGTTAGACTGTCACAAAACTTGGAACCTTAGAACAACTTTCTCTTTTTAAACGGGCTGTGTTCATACAACGTTGAGTTTCTTCTAGGTCTTGAGGACGAGTACATAATGCAGGTGCCATGGGAGAACTCGCAAATCTGCGAATTGGACATCACTTCCACCGAACTCTCGTCTGATTGTTTGGACAGTTTCCTCTCCCGCATCCCTTCATTTACTTACCTAGCTGCGGGGCATACTGATTTCTTCAATGATAAGTTAAGAAGCCAAATGATAGCCATCACGTCACTATTTTCCATTTTACGTTTTTTTTCGTCAATACTTAACAAAAGTAGAGTGGGTAATACGATCGAAATATAGATATTATGAAGCTCATCTAGCTGCATGAAGCAAGGAGAGATTTCCTGAAACCAAACATCAACACTAATTGTGTAAGAATGCTAGATCCTTAAATGAAGTGATCTGTCTACATTAACTCATTATAGGTATTGAAGCACCTTGTGGATCTGCAGAAGTTCAACGACCTCATCGCCCTCGATTTGAGTTTCACACCCTCACTAAGTGAATCGACTATGATGAACTTCTTGCAGACCCATGGTCCGCAACTTCGTGGTCTCATGCTTCAAGGAAAGCCTACGCTGGCCGAATATTTCTGGACCACTGTCATAACTTTTTTACACAATATAGAGTAAGCTTCAGTAGGCCACCTTTTAAAGAATCCACACATTTTATATTCACTTTTGAGGAGTTTCTCAGAGCATACTATCGAAAACTGCAAAGTTTTTACAAAATCAGCATCCAGATCCACTTTAGAATTTGAGTAAAAATTATGGAGAATGTATCTAAGTGGAAACCCGATTTTGCATTATACAAATGACCCACATAGGCCGTTCTACAATGCAATGATTTCAATAGTCTACCATACGATGTCAAAGAGGCGGGATTTCTGTAGCGCTCAATTCAATCGACTGATATTATGTGCCTTTCCTTCGCTAGAATATGTGTGCTCGGGTCTCCCGATGGATGGTTTTTCAAGTACAACACACGAGTACACGTTGATCAGGTTTTGCACGCCTTCGCTTTGAATTGTCCCAATTTAACGGCCCTGGAAATCCAGTGGGATCCTGAGACCCTCCGGTTCAGTGACAAGAGCCGCAAATTCATCGACAGGCTGAGGTGCATTTGATTGGCGTGAAGGCATTCATCATAGGTGTGCAATATTGTTACTGACGCAGCCGTGCTTGTGCTTTTTAGGCTGAAGTGTTGGCGACTGAAGTCACTGACCCTGTGTGACGGAAAGTATTATGAATTGGTC
The DNA here is from genome assembly GCA_023968675.1 of Taenia pisiformis. Taxonomy (NCBI): domain Eukaryota; kingdom Metazoa; phylum Platyhelminthes; class Cestoda; order Cyclophyllidea; family Taeniidae; genus Taenia; species Taenia pisiformis. The sequence continues at coordinate 15,481,816 of CM043733.1, read as the reverse complement.
AAGGGCAATTTCGAAAGAGCTGAGAGACCGCGGGTTGTGCGAACGACCAATTCTCACACCACCTCTATTGTGTCTCTTCTATGTAGATATAAGGATTTGCAGTTCAACTAAATAATGTAGGCCGCAAATGGCGCTTGAAGTGACACTTTCCTTTTCTCCGATTGCCCCACCTTCAATACCCATGACCACATGAGCAAGTATTTTAAAACGCATTGCATTCCCATCCTTTGGATCCTTTAATCCACTTTTCCGCCAATACTAATTTGTTAGATTCCAATCTATTGACACAGTTTTTCGCCTCTTGTTTTCAATTCAGCAGCTTACCCGAATGAAGCAGTCATCCCACCAAAAAACCGCAAAATTCAAAAAATAACCAGTTGATGTAGCGTTGAAAAGTTGTGTACCACAACTCCTTAAAATGGCTCACTTGAGTTACCAAGTTTGGTTATGCTTCGCTATTTGAGATGGCACTATAGTACTCGGAGGCAGCCATGTAGAAGAAAGGAGACATAATACTCTGGCAGATTGTGCGTTATTGACGTGCGAAAGGACTTGAAGACCACTGCCATGGTCCACAGAAAGGACCATCCTGCGAAGGCACAGCGACGGCGCGCCTAATTGGCTCATTTCAAAAATCTTGACTTAAACAATCAACGCATTACGGGTGCGTTACGGCCAATGAACTTGGGACACGCAAAAATATCTTGGTGTCAGTACCTATTTTAAACTCATCATCATGCACAGTACAAGAAATGTTGAAACATGAAACACGACCGAAGCTGGACCACAAGAGCTGAATAATTTAAACATGCAGCCTACTTTTGAGAAATTGATGTGTTGCTTGAATATGTGATTATGAGATAGAAGCCATTTCTACTTGTGATGTCAAATGCTAAACAGCCAGACGTTAAACAGGCAAGCAAACAGGAATACCTGTCAAGCAGACAAGTTATGTGCGCCTTAGTAGTGCGAAGCAGGGTATTCACTGTGAAGGCAATATCTCCTGGTGCCCAACATCTGCTTCACCAATACTTTGGTGCCCAATATTTGCTAGTTAGCAAATTGCTCAATTGCGTCCAATTGCAAGAAGAATTATGTTCCAAAGTGGAATACTTTGTTATATCTGCTCGTCTCTAGTTCGGGCACTGAGGCGGCCATATTAGGCGATTGAGCTGGCCTCTGAGCCATGCCAGCACCTCACATGTATGTATATTCTGCCCATGTTATGCGTCCATTCGTCTTCAAAAGCGACTCGAGACGCTACATGTAGTGTTTTGTTTGTTCGGACTGTTGGTTGGTCCGACACATTAGTGGCTGTCACCTTGAAGCCAGCTGCGTGGGTTGGCCTGTCGGCCGTGCCAGCAGTTCCCTTCCTTCCCGTCTGGAATACAAGTATTCTGATCTACACCTAGCCTTCTCTCCGTCTTTTAGGGATGCTCGAGGTGCTACACTACACGCAAAAATTCAATTTCAATAAAAAGCACAGCATAATGGTTTGTTTGTTGGACTGTTGGCTGGCCTTCCTGACAAGGTGGGCAATGTGACAGAGTTGCGTAGGCTGGCATCCCGGCCATACCAGCAGCCCCATTTCTCCTTCCCTTGAGCATACATATTCTGTCCTGTACTTAAGCATTTTTTTCTCTGAAGGCCAAAGAGCAGTCATTACAGTCACAGCCTGGCAACAAAACTAACCAAGTGCCAGGCCTAAAAAATAATGGGAATATTTTTTCTTATAACCAAATCAACTCTACCTAAAAGCATAAAGCAAATTTTAACATTTTGCAATTTTCTGGTAAGGGTTTGTGCACATTAGGGCTGTTGATATTCATCTTCTGCTCCTTAACCATTAATTCGTTTAAATTACTTAAGGCGATCAGCACATCAAGGTTGTCCAACCCTATTAGATCAAATGCGATTACCATTGGGACTGGTTTGTTGATTTGTGTTTTCGCCAAACCTTGGTAATATCACGTTTTGGATCGTGGGGGACGTAAATGCACACCTTGTTTATGGTAGTGTAGTCTCTGTCTATTGACTTCAGGTTTAAGTTTCATGTGTTTAAACCCACTTTTTGAAATCCTCTTTGTTAAGACATTTGGTTCTCAACATGCGAAACCACATTGTATTTAAAAACAGGGCCCTCATAAGCCTTGCGTTGCTCGGTCCTCTACGAAAACTCATTAATGTCAATATCTTGCACAAATTTAGGTCTGCGCCTATGTATCCGGGATTCAGTGAAAAACCCAAGGAAAATTCGCTTTCTGAATCATATTTCGAGCACATTAAGCCGGCTTAGTAAGCTTTTGCAAATGCGTGTTTTTGCTGAAGCATTATTCGGTTGCATTTGGATAGGCTGGTTCTTCATACGACTAAGAGAATTCATTGCCCCCACATTAATCTTTGGATTTACGAACGAAGTGGTCTTGGCGCATTCGTTGCATACATTCCCTTTTTTAGTTACTGTTTCATAATCTTTCAAACCGATGTTGTTTTGGTGTTATAACGCCCACCATCCATGAGTTAATACTGGATAATTTTACATGTCTTCCTACTAAGTTCTGACTTCTGCACACGGAACTCAGAGCTGTGCTTTATTGGATGAAAATTAAGCACTGTCTGTTAGCATCGTACTATGGGCCGTGTATTTTATTATTTTTACAATGCCGTTGTTTCACCTCAGCAATATTTACTTTCCATTCCAGTTTTTGCGCAGTTTTTGTTGCCTACATTATCTGCGCCGGGTTGGTGCAGCTCCATATATATATTTACGTTCAATCCACCATCTCAGGCGATCTCTGGTTTGTACGACTTACAAACATTTTGCTCTGCTATGCCTTCACTTATATACCAATATGGATCCTTAGACGTCTTGCACAGCCTCTCTTGCACCAGTGGGAGGCTGAGACAGGTAGGCGGAGACAATGCCACCGGCCGTTCTTTTGCTCACCATTGGTCTCTAGTGAGATTCCCTGTGCTCTTCTGTAGGCACTTTGGCCTCAGTTTGTCAACGCTGCCTTACAATCTGCTTCTTTGAACATCTGCCCTACGACCGCCTACTCGATCCTCCCACGATATCCCCCCTGTCGCTATCCTGGCGCACACCTTTTGTTCGCACTTCTGACGCACTTGCCGCTTTCGTCAAGCAGCATCGTTGGTTGGGGCTTGTGGGGTGCACTCTTAGTCTTAACCTCGTCTATGTCCTCTGGGGTGTTCTGCAGGTGCGGCGCAAGATTCTGACATTCCGCCAACGTTTCCTTGAATATACAATTCATGCTAATTAAATGCTGATAATTATGAGAGTCGCTTAAAGAGCTACCTTTAATGGGGTAGAACCCATTTATTAGTTTTATTGTGCCTTGTTCAGGTAGGTTACATAGTTCAACCCACTCAGAATCCGTGACCTCTTCCAGGACGCCTTTTTATTGGTTGATCGCATTCCACTCTACGAGGACATCTTGTCCTCAACGCAGGAGTAGTTCATGATGGTCATGCCCCAGCGAACAGTGTAATTCTTTTAGACCGTCTTAATAATTATACATCACTTTTGACACTAAAAAAGTCATGCATTATTCTTCACACAGTGGCGCTCTAATTTCGTATCAAGTGTTTGCACTTTATTTATTTGTCCATTAAACTTTCTGTTGTGTTCGCATGATTTGCTCTTTTTTCAAGACAATACCCTTCAACATGAATTTACTATTCTCGGTTTCCTCACTCGGTCATCCCCCGCATGGAATTCTAACAGTGACTTTACAAGGGGACGTTTGTTTACTGCTTTTTGTTGTCAGTCCTTTTGGTTTAGTGATGATGTCGATTGTTTACAAAAAGGTAGTCTTAATATTCATGTCGCATTTTCACTGAATATACAGTGCACCAATTTGAATGCACTTGGATTGCTGGTAGCTTTTCCATACCTACCTTTAACTGATCTCTGACACATGCTCCCGTCGCGAGCCCTCCCCCCTCCATTTGCTCTGACGCTGCATTTTTAACCTCTGTGCCATGCGATTAAAGCGACTGATTGTTAACTTTACCATCGAATTGTAGTGTGTGTGTACGCACGGCTGGGTATGCTAATTTGTCTGTAACTACTAATAGCTCCGAAACCTTCGCACCACCAGTCCAGTGATGGGTAAACATGAGTTTTATGGAATCCCTCCAGGGGCTCAAAGTTATGATTCTTTGTGTTCATCAGTGAAGAACTATGATAGTGCCTTATCTTTGCATCTCAACCATCTCAAGCTAAGAATCTGCCAATTTCATCACATTCAGATAGGTGAGGTGGTTTTGCGTGTCTGTAATTTTGGCGATTGGTGAGTAGATGAGGTCAGTAATGTTTTCTGCCGCAAGTTTTTTTCCACGCTAACGGGTATCTGTCGCATTCGCCCGGGAACAAAGTGAATAATTTAAAACTCACATTGCGTCCATTGTTTATTCATGAGAAGCGTGTCGTCATTCGTTTTGATCCAACCACATTTAAATTATTGTCTGCCTCGATAGGGCGGCTATCTTCCATTGCGCATCCAGTTCAGTGAGACCACTTTTGATTGAGCGTTCATTCAGTTGGATGCACAATTGGAGCAGTATGTGGCGTCTCGTTTCCTTATGTCGAAAGTATTTATTAAGTAAGCAATGGCTTTCCTGGGTTCCGACTGTGGGATAGTTATGCATCTTCGAACTTTACTGTTAACATCCAAAAGGTGTATTCCAACACCCTGAAAGCTGGATTCCCGAGTTCCTAAATCCGTTAAATGTTAGCTGTCAAGAAAGATTGTGACTATTAAACTTCGCTCACACAGGAAAAGATAATGACCGGAAGCTACGGTGGTTTACGCTTTCGAGAGCCGCAGTTCCTCGTCTTCTGTAATCGCATAGGCGCTCTCATCGTGGCATCAGTCTGCATTCACCTCACAGGACCACGGCAGTTAGAAGTAGTGGCGGCGGCTGCAGACGGACGGGGCGGGGCACCGCTCTCCAGCTACGCTAACCCCGCACTCAGCAACATCCTCTCCAGCTGGTGCCAGTATGAGGCCCTTCTTTTCATCACTTTCCCCGTCCAAGTTAGTTCGTCGCATTCCTCGCTCCTTTATTGCTTGCTAAAAGTCTAATGTGCAAAAACGTCCCTTTTGGCTAACCTTTTTAACAAATTACATCAATATTTGAAAAATTTGATTTAATTACCGTTAACTTTCATGTCAAGAGGGCATTTTCATTTCTGAAAATATACGGTGTCGACGTTGTCGGCTAGCGTTTTTCGAAATGAATTTGTCGACCCATGACTGTCTGACCTTATCTATCCCACTACCCTCGACACATCGATGGCTGTTTTGCTAGCGTTCAAATAAACTTCTGTTATTGTGCATGATTTCAGCGACTGTCTCCAAGTTAATTTTGCCGCTTACTTCTATCCAGGTCATTTCAAAGTCTTGTAAGACGATTCCTGTAATGCTGATGGGTAGGCTTCTCTACGATCGTTCCTACAAGGCTCATGAATACATCACAACAGGTACGCTCTCGTTTAATTTTTTAAGTGCCTTACCGTCATTGTCCTTCCTGTTTGAAAATACTGGCAACTAATCGTAGTCAGTACCTAGTTTTCAGCTCTCTTAATGAACTCTAGAAAATCTGATAAGCTTTCTGATGCCTGAAATCTATCCTCGATGATCTCCTTGTTTTCTAGCACTTATCAGCATCGGTGTGAGTGTATTTATTCTATCATCGCCACCGGAGCATAGTGGGGCGGTAGTAGCGAATTCGGTTAGTGGGCTTGTCCTCATCTGCGGCTACATAGTTCTGGACTCCTACACATCCACGTTTCAAGACAATCTATTTCGCATTTACAAGATTTCGCCGCTCCAGGTACCTTATCCCATTTATAACTCGGTGCTTTCAGGACTACAAATCGGCATATAATGTTTGCACGTCCGTTTGTTTGGTGTTTCAGATGATGCGTGGCGTCTGTGCTTGGGCTGTGCTGTTCACTATCACGCCGCTGTTGGCCGATGGGTCGCTGTCCTCGTCGCTAGGGTTAGCATGGAACCAGCCTCAGTTCGCTCTCGACGTGGCTGGCTCCGCGGTGTGCTCTGGCTTTGGACAGATACTGATTTTCGCTACCATAGCCGAATTCGGCGCCGTCACTTTCACTATCATCATGACAATCCGGCAGTGCCTGTCCATTCTCGTGTCCTGCCTTCTCTTCACTCATCCTGTGAATGTAGTCGGCACCTTAGGTTTGCTAATCACCTTCAGTGCAATCCTCTCTCGTATTATCTGTAAAAGACTTACCTCCACAAGTTAGCCTTAACCTGCCAAAGGAATGACCTTTTCATTTTAAGTGGCACGGCCTTCTTATTATTCAACAAATGGCATATCTGACTGTCTTTCATGTGACGAATTGCCTGAATGATTTTCACCATCCTCCTTTGTTCTGCTTTATACCAATTGGTGTAAGGGCACCATCAATCACTAAGTAAATCTAACGAGCAGTTTTCGCTTGGGCACCTACGGCGGTGCTTAAAGTCGGTCAATGGCAATATCTCGAAGGGTACCCGTGAGTATGTGGTGTTAAATCGGGCGAACATTCAGTGTATTTTTCAATCGAATGACTGATTGAAATTTTAGAATTTCACAGGAAACCTACCGGAAATATGGGGACTTCTGTTGGATCTAGCAAGGCACCGCAAGTGTGATTGCATATAATAAGCATGTCTCCTAGCTCTGGCAGGGCCATCGGGGAGCAGCTTTATTTAGGTCAACGGGAGCATCGAAATGCGAATTTCCAGTGGGAGCGTTTTGACGCAGAAAGCCCTTCACTCCAAAAGCTACAGTGACTTACGACCAACATCTGTTTGTTTGAGTCAGGGCTTAGTTAAGAGCCACGATATGGCCTAACCGTTATATTTTCTTTAACTGAACTAGCCTCCGGGTCACGTAAGTAATCCTAAATTCTTATATATACTGAACACATTTGTTCTCTGTGCAGCTATTCCAACGTCACCCATCATTAGGCGAGTCTCAAAGCACCGCCCATTGCGAAAAACACGCAGTGTAGCTGTGGCACATGGCCCAAAATCTATATGTGTTGCGCAATTTCGCAGGCAATAAACGAAACGTAAGCAAATTGACAAATTCAGCTAGCTTAAGAGGCGCGACCAAGGTTTTATATTTAGCTATGTTGATCTAGTGGAATCACGTCGATTGAAGCCTTTTGTTTTGCATAACCTTGTTTTCTGTTGGCACTTATCGACCGATAAATTCAAATGGCATGAGAGGTCTTTCTGAGCGCGTGTGCTGTTTTGTGTGCACTGGATCTTGGCATGCTTTTATGAGAAATGGTAGGATTTGACGTATCCAGATACCAGAATGTGTCTAACTCTGATTTTTTGATTGCTGGCTGTATCAGCGGGTTTTGTAGCAGAGCATGTGTTCAGCCACTTGATGTTGTTAAAGTCAGATTTCAGGTACGGCATTTTCTTTTCATTGCCGAATTTGCTTCCGTGCAGCTGCAAGTCGAACCGATTTCAACGATGCAAGCGTCTGCAAAGTACCGCAGTGTCTTTCAAGCCGTCCGCTGTATCATAAAGGAGGAAGGCTTTAGTGCCTTTTGGAAAGGGCATCTATCCTCCCAAATCCTCGCTGTTTCCTATTCTGGTGTTCAATTTACCTCTTTTGAGTTGTATACGAGGTGGTGTGCCCAGTTACTGTCTAGACCCGATGAAAACAGCGATACTCGTCAGACAGCCGCATCCATCGTGAATTTTACCTGTGGTTGCCTTGCCGGAGTAACTTCAGCAACCTGTACGCAACCCTTGGATGTATTAAAAACTCGTTTCATTGCTCAGGGAGAGCCTCGTGTATATAAGTAAGCTGTTTGTTCCAGTTATCGTGGTATTTTTCACCCCATGATATTTGGTTTTTTTCCTTTTAGCAATTTGCGTGAGGCGATTACCACTATAGCCAGAAAGGAAGGTCCTCGTGGTTTTTTTCGGGGTCTTAGTCCGTCAATTCTCTTAACAGCTCCTCAAACAGGTCTAAACTTTGCTGTTTACAAGCTTACAGTTCACCTAATTGATCTTTGGGAGACGCGTATTCTCGGACACCCACCATCCGGTCCCACCAATCCTTGTAAGTCGTATGTGTAGTGTGCATGTATTTCTGTTTTGTGCATCGAAGCCTATTTTGTTTCGCAACTGGGCTCTTGTATACGCTGAAAAATAAGTAAATGGACGCACTGTATGAAGGTCTCAAGTTCAATAATTTCAAATCATAATTGCTCTACCGTAGTGCCACATCTTTGAGAGTTTCACTTAGACGTTACAGTCTGAACGCTCCAGTTGGTTGTCGAATTTGGTACGCAGCCACGGCCCCGTCTCATGCTCCCTCAAACGTCCGTGTGGTTAAGCTGGCTCATCCAGAGTCAAGAGTGTGGTGTGCATAAATATGCGTGTTTTAGCAAAGTCTGCTTTGATTTGTGTGGGAATGCATTTAATTAAGTTCCTTCTGAAAATGATGTAATATCGCGGCTGTTTTTGTATTAATTTCTTCATATTTGACACTTCTTTTAAACTTCTCCGTAAATTCATGACTAATCCTAAATGTACTTAACGAACCACATTTCAGAATCTTATTCTTTTTACTAATCTCTTGTTCAAATTACCCGACTGTATGAACGAATACAGCAAGGGCGGAAGTCATCTTGTGTCCCGAAAATGCCAAATATTTCTTTGTCAATGCTTGATATGTCCACTTCTACTGTTTGCCTGATCCCATGGGTATTGAATAGTTACTAAACTGAACATTGGTTTCAGGCCTTGTCCAAAGCGTCTTTGCTGGTGCGTTTGCGGGAATGGTCTCAAAGTGCATGGTGTATCCAATGGATGTTGCTAAAAAGCGGCTCCAGGTTCAAGTAGGTTTTTTTACTGTTTTTTGCCGGTTTAACTATTACTTTCACTATGTGATGCATGTGGCCTCCGCAGAGTGCGTTTATTGTACTTGTGTTGCAATGTAGGATTGTAGAATGAAAATCGCTGTAAGGACTCCTTGTCAAGTATTCAAGTGCATATTGCCATATTTTTACACACTCAAGGATGGCTGTTCCGATCACTTGAATGTTTCTGATCTTTAAATATTCACTTCTATCCGTCAGCTGGGAGCACATTAAGCGCACTTTGTCTTCAAGAGGGCCAAAATTTATAGCTACCAGCTTTTTCCCTCTAAGCACACCCTCGATTTACTTTCTTCGTTCTTGATGTCATGAGATTTAAATGACTTAAGGCGTCTTGAACAAATGGTTAAGTGCCGTTACCTTTATGTGATGATGTCAAACCAGAAGAGAGTTACCTCAAATTCGGGGATTTTCGCCTTTTTTTGAAACTATATTGACGCTCAAGTGATGCAATTTAATTGGATGTTGGTCTTGTTCAGTCATCGTCCAAATGTTCAAGGCGCCTTTGTTTGTACTTTCCGCTCAATTTTGCCTTTTGCGTTGTTGTCCGAACAGCTACTTAATGCACCAGGCCTCAAACCGGTGCATTAAAAGAATGTGCCATGTTCGCTTCAGCAGTCCCTGTTAACCATCTTTTGATTGCGCTTTTGTGGACACCCTTGGGTTTTCCTAAAATTTATTCAATTTCTGATTTGTTCGTACGACCGGTCTCTCAATGGTCGGTGTTGTATGAATCCAAAAGACGTTTGCTTCTTTGAATGATTGGAAAATTGGTTTGAGCGTTCCGCACAACCTCCGTTTTTTTCATACTCTAGCAGTGCGGAAAAGTGATTTGTATTCTTTGAATTTTCAGCCACATCATCCTTGATGCGTTTTTTTTTCAATTGTTGTTGTTTAGACTAACCAGCTTTCGACCAAGTTCTTCCACCCTGTTCTGTTGCATTTTAGCCTTTTACTTTACCTATGTTATCCGTAAATTCGGCAGGTCTTAGTTGTATATTGATCCTTGCATTTTTGTGTTTCCATACATCTTTTTTAAACAGCATTGGTCAGCATGCAGGTGTTTCGTAACGCAATGATTGCATGTAACGGAAGTTTATTTTCCCACCGTTCGGTCGTGCTTAATGCTTGCCCTGGTTTTTGAGAAGTGAAAAGGTCCTTCTCCGAACTGCTTTCCCGGGTTTACTTTAGCAATTGAAGGCGCTTTGAAGAACTGCTAGTCTCTCTGTTCTAGATTTTTGCATCCTCAAGTTTGCATTTTCTCTGTCGCACCGTTCGACGAGATAGCACATTTGCTGCTGGTATAGGCTTCCCTTGTACAGTTTGGGTTAATGAAAATCTTATTTCGCCACCCCTTTTATTTTTTTGAGGTGTTTGAGCCTGTTTCAGGATTGCTTCAGAGAGCTATTTTGAATCCATCTGCGTTTATCGGCCCTTCCCATTTTAGGCCGACAAAATGTCTCCATATGCATTTGACCAAAATCGTTAGTTAATGCTGATGTATCAGCTTTGATGTGGGTTGATTGACTCCTCTTTCCGTGTCGTTTTGGTCTAGAGCAGTTTCAGGGGACTTGAAGCAGCACTATAGTGTGTGCTTTTCCGTACTCGATTGTTTCATTGTTTCTTATTCGGCGAGGTAAAGTGAAAAAAAGCCCCGATGTGTGGAGGGTATTATCGCTATCAATGCGCTGATTTGTGCAACTAATTGTGACCTCACACCCTCCTTATCCAACAAAAATAATGCTTCTTTAATTCATTCATTTGTGCATTCTTTTGCAATAGTGATTAGGCTTTACGTAATCTTGTTTTGCTCTGTAAGATGAAAACGGAATAATTTTGCCCTCAGTCTCCATGCTCTCGCACAAGATCTGTAAGCATTGTTGGTAATTGTTTATTAGAGTGCAGCTCTTATTTGATCCATAGGTCTTATCTGTGCACAGACGTACATTATTTCCTAGAGGCGAACATTGTCCCTTTTCACAAATGTCCGACTCCCATTCTCGAAGCTAAATACCACCCTAAGGATAACTGGAGGTTCCTACTGTTAAAAGTTAAACTCTACTACAAATGGTCACGGATATTTGGAAGCCAGGTTGCACAAGCAAAAGTGGGGGTTATTTTTTCATCAGGCCTTTTAATAAATCCATCTAGGCAGCTTGATTGTGAAGGTTAAGGCATGACGGGCAAAAGTACCATCGTTTCCTAGCCAATTCATCATTCTATTCTACACGATATTTTAATGTTTTCTCGGGAACTTCCTTTCGAAATCTTATGCGCAAAGCATGGTTAGGAGCTGTAGTGCCGCCTTAGTTAGCCACCGACTTATCATTTCCTCGCCGCAGATGCTCTAGTACTGAAAACCAGATATTACTCATTTGTAAGATGGGCTCCATGGGGCTAATTTTTTGGACAAATGTGCTGAATTTAGCAGTATTTCCAGGAGGACTCCAAAACTATATATTTCCACCTGGCAGGGCTTTGAGGAAGCGCGGAACCATTTTGGCTCCCCCCTGGTTGTCCGAGGACTCCGTGACTGCATTGTGAAGACTTGGCGCAACGAAGGGATGGCGGGCCTCTTCAAAGGTCTTCAGCCTTCTATCCTCAAGGCTTGTCTCTCCATGGGCTGCCGATTCGCCGTCTACGAGAAGATTTGCGACTTCCTCTCTTACAGGAACACACGCAGGGCTGCCATAGCCAAAATTACCGAGTAGCATTTTATCTGTTCCTCACTCAGGGCGCCTACGGTAGAGATAAGTTAGCACATCGCAGCCCATTCTCTTCCGTCCTCTCACCGCTCCCCTTGTATGCTATCATGAGATGTCAACTTATTTTTCCTTCACCGTCCCGTGCCAAAAGTCGGAGCAAAATTGTCGATTAAATCGTATTTACTGGGCTGTCGTTCAATCGTGAGATGCCGAGTGTTTGCTGCTTAAAAGCAAAAATAAGAGGGGACAATCATTTTTATCTTTATTCAAGTGACCTTATGGTAATTACAAGTCGCCAGTGGCTGCGCACTCAGACTGATCTGTGTGCGTAGGCTAGGTTGCTGACGGCAGCTGTGGTTCCTGTCATGCTCACTGGGTAGGGTCTTGTACGCTGTTGCTTTGATATATTGAAACTTAGGAGGGGTTCTTGTCGAGTAAAAACATACACCAAAGGTGTATGGTCGACGATGTGGCGTGGTCTGAGCACTGAGAGCTGATTATTGTGAGCAAGGTTAGTTCTAGTGCTCCTAAGCCACTCAGATCGAACACAAGACCGGTAATTTGATGCGGTCATGCACCTCTGAGTGGCTACGATTTTTTGCGGGATACAGAGGAAAAGGTAATCGGAGATCAAATATTGGTCTAGAAGAAGTTTAGTAGCCAAGCTGAAAAGACTACTTTGTGTACTTCTCAGTTTGGGCTAGGGGCACTTAGTTAGCCATTCTGTTTTAGCGGGTTGGGCTTGTTACACTTATGTTCTTTTAATGTGTTTTGCCTACCAGAGGATAGGAGACAACTCAAGCAAGATCATGAACGATCGTATTCGTTCTTTCGAGTTCAAGGCTTCTCAATAGCTGGTACGTTGACCCTGTTACCACTTGTCCCTTTTGTTCCGTTGTAACGATGTCAGAAACATTCAATCTTCTCATAGAAAGGATGGTGGAAGAAAAAAATGAGGAAAGGTGAAGGACCGTCCATGGGGCTGCATTCTGGCTCATGGTAGTATCACAAATCTCCCCTGTTCGTTGAAGTTGTGCAGGCTAAAATTGTGTGCGAGTATTATACATTCGTTCGTCTTCTGGGAGGTCCTGTAATTTTGTATTTTTACGTCTTTCATGTAAATCATTAATATTTTAGGTAATGGCCTTCATCACACAAGTATCGTTAGAGCGCATGGAGTTGGACAGCGAACCATTCATGATAAATGAAGAAACTTCTTGCAATGCCTCATTTGTTTGGACTGCTGGTTGGCCTCCAGCCCATCCCAGCGGCCGAATTTCTCCCTTTATATAACATAGATGTACTACTCCATGTTCTGCATTCTCGTCTTTAATGGAGGCTAAAGCGCTACACCTGTATTTGCTTAACGAATGTTAGGGCTAAAAATCCATTTTTTTGCCACGAATAAGTTGGTTGGGCTTCCGGGAAGTGGCTGTCGGTCTGTTCGTGAGGACTCGTTCCTATGGTGCTCATAAAGGATCCGTTTTAAAAGCGAATTCTTTCTCGATACTTAGTGGTAGCTGTACTGTGATTTAGTTCATATTATCATTTAATCTCGTTTAACGAACGCAATTGGTGTTTCAAAGACGCATAAATTACTATCGATTAAGGCACAGTAGAATTAAGCGATTCGAATTGCATCAAACTATTTAATGTTAGCGGTGTTTAACATTACATGTTGCATTTAACAGGTCATGCCTGTTTGTTTAATGCAACTTGTTTGGGTGCGGTCGGCTTAGATAGCAGTGGTAGCTCGTTTATGTGAACTTTGGAATTATGAAGTGTTCTCAATGTGGTGGGTGCAGGTTTGATGAGGATCCTGCAAGAGGTGACATGGTGTGTGTCGAATGTGGTGCAGTGGAAAGTGAAAACGCTGTTACCTCATCTCTCGAATATGTTGAAAATCCTAGTGGGACGGCTACAGCTCTTGGCAATTTTGTTTCGTCTGAAAGTACGTCCATTTGTTATCGATGCTTTTCCTTTTCTCACTATGTACCTGCAATTTGCATTTTTCATGGCGCAGACTTGCTTATTTGGCTATTGTTTGCATTGAAGTTGTAAACTCTGTGGTCTCACCAATCTGGTTGCTTAAAATGTGCTGTTTTGACATAGGTAGCTGCTGATCGATTGTAGATGCATCTGAATACATTCTATGCAATAACTGTCTGCAGAATATTTGGTCGTTTTCAAAATTCTAGGTTGCCGACTCGCAAGATTCTTGCATAATTAAACACCCATGTTCTTTTTTCCTATTCCCTTTCAGGCCAAATGCCGGGTTTCCGAGAATCGCGCTACATTACAGAACAGAAAGGTATGTCAATACTTTGGTGCCATTGTGCTGGTGGACCAGTGAACGGCCTTAATTACATCGTTATTTCAGCTCGGAAGCGCATAGAAACGATCTGCGGTCAACTTCGACTGGGTACTGATGTTGCCGTCTCCGCATTCCGTTACTATCAAAGTGCCCTTTTTCGTGGATTTACCCGTGGTCGGAGTTCCTTGCAGTTGGCGGCTGCGTGCATCTATGTTGCAGCCAGGCAGCTTCGGGTAAACTTAATGCTTCTTGATCTTAGCGACGCCGTTGCAATAAATGTCTATCACGTTGGGCGCACGTACATAGATTTGAAGCGTCGTCTTAACCTTTCCCTTCCCGAAGTGGGTAAGTGTCCTTCCCTTTATAGCATAGTCCAATGTGCTTTGATGGGTTACGCATTGTGCTACTACTCTACTCAGATCCTTGCTTGTTTGTGGAACGTTTTGCAAGTCAGCTAGATTTCGAAGATAAGACTGCTGTCGTAGCAACAACAGCAATGCGGCTGCTGCAACGCATGAAAAAGGACTGGATAAGTACCGGCCGAAGGCCAAGCGGACTCGCAGCTGCATCACTTCTTGTTGCTGCCAGAATCCACGAATTTAATAGAACGGAGGAAGATGTTGCCAAGGTTGGTAAGTATCACATAGCTGTCATATTTGAAGCTCTGACCGAAACATTTTCATTGGAAAACCCTCCGTTGCAGCGCGCATAAGCCAAATGACTGCGAGAAAGCGATTAATTGAGTTCAGTAAAACTCCAAGCTCGGGACTAAGTATTGATGACTTCTTCATTGTTGATTATGATGAAGAGCAAGATCCCCCATGTTTTGGACAGCAGACACAAAAGAGACGACTGGTAAGTCAAATTGCGATTCGCTTCTTATTGGCTAAGGATCTGAAAGACCTCGATATGGAAAAAGTTTCGGCTGAGATCAAGGAACTCGGTCGTCGGATTGACCAAGAACTTGATGAACTCGCTAATAAACGGAGAGTGAGCGTTGCTATTCGCGACTCCGGTACGAAATTGTCAGTTTGTCATTTCTGATGCCTTAGTGAATTTGTTTTGAAATGAGAGTTCGATTGGGTAGAAGGAATCCATTGTACCTTCAGATAGTCGTTTCGGCTGGCTTATGATAAATTCGAATCCTAGACAGTTTATCTTTTTAGTAACTAGCAAAATTTATCCCTTTTCCTTTCGCCTAAGACTATTGTGCCGACTCATTTGTTACACGATCGTCATTCACGTAACTGCCTTATACATTAAACGGTGGAGGAGATTCTCGCTAGTAATTTATGTTTCGTTCTCCCAGGCTTGGCCAATTCGAAGGGCCTTCGGCATCTGGTGGAGTCGGAAAGTCTACCACCTAGAGATACCGAAGAAGTAGAAGGGAGGGAGGAGGACGAAGGGACTGCTGCAGCGGTGGAGGCTGTGGCGGAGGGGACATCCTCGTTGTCACATTTCTCGACGGAGAAGCGTAGTCGCTCCTCGCGCCAGGTGCTGCGCGAAGTCCTGGATGGGGTGGTGGATCCCGAGATCCTCGATTCCTGTGTAGAGGACCTCGAACTTATCACCGCCCACTCGGGAACCAAACTATGCGAGTTGGTACGCGCCACTCACCAATGGCGTAACGCCCGGGACGCCGCCGACGCTACGGCTGCAGCCGCTAATACCGATCCAAACCGTTCCGGTGTCTCGGCCTCTCAGTCCCCACCATCTTTTTTTATCTCAACCGATGGTACGTCTTGTTTCACTGCCACTTTGTATGCGGTATTTTTCCGGCGGGAAACGGCGTCAGGTGAACCCTAAATATAAATTAATAGCCCTATTTTTTTCCTCGGTAGGAGTGGAGAGGCTGGTATCCTAAAATGTGGTGTCGAATGTGCTTGTTCTATTGCTGATAATCTTGCTCAAAGTGTATCATTTATGTCCTTTTAAATTTGTTTGGGGTAGTCTATGCAACAAAAATTTACTTGACGGAGCCTTACATTTTTTTAGCTCATACGGTGCTTTCGAAGCTACACATGATGTCTAAAAGGCTAGAGGATGTTTTAAAATCGATAAATTTGCTTGCGTTGTTGATGAAATTGCAAAGTTATTTGAGTTCCATTGTACATAGGAGGGAATCGCAAAAGCTTCCAATAGTTAATGCAATTAATGTGGTTATGTACATCAAACTGCCTTTTTTCCGCTAAATGGTGATTAGATATGAAACTGTAAAGGTTTTGTAGGAAATTCATCTGCACCTCAAATTTGTCTAAACCTGGATCACCAGCTAGCGGTCATCACGAATCCATGAGACTTTTTGACGGCGTTTACATTGAGGAAGCCCTTCGGTCCTGGTTTATTGTTGTTCGTCATTCTGTCAATTTTAAGCATTGAAACTCACCAATCGGACAAGGCTATGCCTAAGTTGAAGTCAAGCGGCCACTTCCAAAACAATTTCTAACCGGCGTAGTTCTAACTCGGCTTTTAATAACAATTTGCAAATCTCGTGCTGCATTATGCATAAGAATTTAATGCGGTAAAATCGATTAGTCTTATGCTACGCTGATTGGTTGTTAGCATGTTGTCTTGCCGATAACTCGGCGCATGTGTGCTTCTTAGTGAGAATTAGTGGGGAAAGTCGATTAATCTTTTTTTCAGACTCCTTCAAACTTCCGCATTTTCTTTCTCCCCTCGAATCTGCACAACCTACCTGTGAAAGTAATGGTAAATTATTGCTCCTATCCACTCAATTCTCTTATCAAACTTTTTAACGTACTTAACTTTTCATTCTTGGTTGAACCGGCCTGAGCGTGCTTTTGAATTTTATTGTGCCCCAATACCAACTCTTAATTTCTTACGATGCCCAGTTCGGCATTAGCTGAATGCGATGGCAGCCGATCATGATTTGGTTGATCTATCCCACTACTGAGAGCCTCCAGTTGTGATTGTATCACTGCTTACGATTTTATAAGTAGCTAACTTGTTGTGCAAATCTAAAATTTGACTTCATTTGAATGCGACCAGACATTAAGTTTGCATCAAATTGAGCCATCTTTTTCATACCGTCTAGGGATGAGGAGCTTACTTCGCATAAAAACGTTCATTGTTTTGGTATTCTGATTGGTTAGGGAAAAGGATGGTTGAAACCCATTTGTTTGGTTAGTAGTGATATCTGATTTGAAAAATTGTCTAACTGAATACTGATTATTTCTGTATTTTAGATGACCCTACAGAGGATAGCGGGAAAGGAGGTAGTAACCATTCAGTCTGTTGAAGCTCAGGTCAACTCACTATTTCATGCATGATTAATATGTTATTTATGCTTACAGTGGCTTATGGCATTGATCTCAGTGACATAGATGAGGAGGAGCTAGATCGGGCAAGTTACCTTGCACTAATTCTTATAATATGTTGATTTTAATCCACGAAGTCTACAATGCCTTGCCAACTGTGATGATTACGTGTACTTCTAGTCTGTTATTATTGGTACTTCAGGCATTATCACGCGTAGTTGACTTTGTCATGACATGTCTAATGACACCACACATTCCCAAAGATAGCAGTTGTTAATTTTCCGTAATGCCAAATTATATTTTGCCAGCTAAACGTCTACCTTACTAAAGGCTATGTAACTTCGAGAAAAAAACAGACGTTGGATCATGCCAGAGCAATAATCGCATCAGAGTAGCCTTGAGATCCTAAACGGAATTTGATTTTTGTCACTTTGAGCTTTGAGATATAATTTGTCAGCCTGTTCCAATCATCACTCTTTTAGTAAGGTTAGCCTTTGTTGATCTCAAATCCTACTGAGTCAGGTAATGCAATTACACAACCTAGCTGAAGGTCCCAGGATTCAAATGATGTGCGTATCTAACTAATTTTGCTTTTGCTCACAATTACCTACACCTGCGTTCTGAATCTTACCTTCTACACTCTCCTTAGTGTCCTTTTTAGTTTATCAAGTCTTCTTTATTAAAAATTTTCAGGAGTACTTTTTAACCCCTCGGGAGGTTATGGTAAAGGCAACTTTTTGGTTCCGCGAAAACGCACCCTTTTTGGAGGAACAAAGGCGTATGTTTCTCCCCTTATTCTTCAGTTTACGTTGCCTTTTCTTTAAGTTGCACCCGAATAACATGATTTTATGCTTTTGCTTGCATACAAATTTTGTGCTTCAATATTGTGTTTCGTCTCTGTTCCAGGGAAGGTGGCTGAAAAACGACGACTTAAGGAGGAAATGGCCAAGCGGCCCAAACGTGTAAATCTACTTCTTACCATTTCTGACTGTCTAAGAGCAAAAACTTCAGTTCACGTTGGTAAATAGTCGCCCAAGTTGTAACGATAGAAATACCTTGTCCATGTGCAATCAGAAAAGCAGGAGTTTAAGCTGAACTTAAACGATTTAACGTATTTTTTATTCATTTAACCTTCCAGAATCGTAAAAGCACTAGCTGTTCTTTGGATTCATTTGAGCTTTCGTGCTATTGCTGTGAGATTTTGCCAATGAACTAGCCAAGTGTAAGGTCAAGATCGACTTCATTTCTCTCCGTAGCCACGACGCGGTCAACGCAAGATCTATCGGCGCCAGCGTCGAATGCCATGGCATGCGTCCGGTAAAGAGGATGGCCCGGAAGGCGGCCAGAACGAGAATGAGGAGAGCCAGCCCCACCTTATCTCAAAGAAGATAAACTACGCGGCACTGGAAGCCATTGTGGGTGGGAAGGCGGAAGTGTCGTCTGCAACTGGGGAAGGTGCTGCATCAGCAACTGGTCCCTCTTCACCTTCCTCTTTGGCACCAGAGAGCGGTGTTGGTGTCGAAAATTCAGCAGTTGCATCACCTGAACTCTGCGCCCCCAATCAGCTACTCGAGAAGGCTGTTTGTTTCTCTACCGCGCATTCCAAACTTCTTCCTGTTTCTGTTTCGTCTCCAGCACTGCTGGAGAATCTCCCAGACCAACAAGAAGATGAAGGGTCATTTGAAGCAGATGTGGAGGATGAGTCGTATGAAGAGGAGGAAGAGGTGAATTGGCACGAAGGTGATGAACTATGGTAAAGCATTCTCTCCAAGGCCCGTCTCACTCCTTTGTATATAATACTTTTAAGTACACGCATTTCAAACTAGCAACTGTTTACCCACTGCGTGTGTTTCATTTAGTGCTCTTTGAATGTTTTGAATGTCACACCCTCCGAATGAGTTCCGATAGCATATTACCAAATACTTGTGCCATTGTTTTAATGGGAGTGGTTAATGGAGTGTGAGAACAATTGCGTAGAATTAGACGCATGGGCATTCATAGGTATCTGCGTCATTGCGAAAAGTGAATTTTTGGCGATAGTAAGGAATGTGAGCATTTGCGCGGTGCGGCAATAACCCTGGCGGCATAAGCAGTGATTTTAAAACAAGGCTGAAACGAAAGATGGAGCCCCATGTAGGTGGCACTTGTATGCTTGAATTGCATGTGCAACCAGGCTTTGACACGAATGATGATTTGCCCATGTAATGAGGCACAGACTGCCAGCAAGGACAGAAATTCATCCGTAGGGGGCGATACGTAGCCAAACGAGCGTGCATGATCTGTACAACTATGTCAAACTGGTGAGCGCGACCTAAAAAAATAAATTACTCAGATTGCTCGGGGTTTTGAACAATTGTACTTCTCGTACACCTCATTAGAACTCCGAGTAACCTCTGGCCTCACCTAGTTCAATTGATATGCTGGGTGGCGCCCTTGATTCGTGAGTAGGATCCGAACGCCCAATTGTTTTTGTTCCGAACCCATAAGCGCACCAATGATTCGCGTCAGCAGATGTTATCAACAAGTCGGCAAGACTACGCTGCAGACGACACAGACCAGTTACTTGACAGCCATGCTTCATCTGCTAGCAAACGAAAACGACTCTATGTTGCGCATTTATCCCTAGCTATTGCTTCAGCGTTTCCTCCCAATTCACGTTTCAACCTAGTGTTTCCGCGAGGGCACCAGCTGACTTAACTGGGCCTTGTTCACAAAAGCGACTGTGACGCCTATTTCTGCGTTCTGGTTAATTGAGGTCGATGAAAAGCAACACCTTGTGTGCACATAAGAACTCTAATAGCAGCACCTCATCTACGAACAAGCAATAAAAGCCAAACAACTAAGCTAACGATCTTGAAAGGTCAGAACAATCTAGACCACGTCGGAGTAGGTTATGGACGAAAAATTGTATCGGGGGTCACCAGGGCGGCAACTATATCAACAACTATATCAACAAAGCAACTATATCAACAAAGCATGGCTCCAGCAGCACTCACGTGAGACCTGTGACGGCGAGCAGCCATGGAGGTGCCGGGTCCGCACACATTGCGAAAGTCAATCGAGTGAACTTAATAGACTCGTCTCCTCACGGCAACTCAACTAAACGAGTCCCTCGATTACATTTATGGCGTTAAACAACCCCACAATGAAGAACGAGCTTTAAGAGAAAACTCCCCATCAAGTCCACAAATTACATACACGCTTCCTCACCCCACGAAGCTCGTAAACTATTTCGCATTCACACTGTTCTATGTATTTAGGGTAACTCACAACAGATTGGAACAAAATCTTAGTTATATTGAAAAAAAAAAAACTATTAAAACATAATGTCAGTACGGATGGTCAGATGGTTGGTTGGTTTGGGTACAATTGCATACACATCTTTATAAAGACAAAAGGAGGAGCCAATTCATCTGCAACAAGCGCACACGTAAGCATAGCAGAGAGAGGGGAGGGGTACTAGAATGATATGGCAGTAGGGTTGCTGAAGGCACCATACAGAGCCGCATGTGGCATACGACGAGGCAAAGGGAGAGGACCCGAGGGCTGAGCGAGCGGAGGGTACAGCTGCAGCACAATCACTCGGTGTTGACCACAACTGAACCGGGAGGAAACTATAATGGAAGAAGAGTAAAGCGATGAAATGCCAGGCTACGATACTTTGATTAAGAGGCGAAAAAAAGGTCATCACGGTAGCACACACACACAGCGCCTCCCGCATTATAAATGCAGAAACTGTTTGGTGAGAATAAAAATATAACTTAAGATGAACTGTCGGTTTCCCTTTTTCAATGTACTAAGTTTAACATTCAACGAGTACCCGTAAATGATTATAAAAGTCAATATTAGTTAAAGGCTGTAAGCTTGTTTGATCTCCAAACCGTAGAGCCGTCGGGACCAAACTAAAGTACAATTTGATATATCCACCTTTCTCTGAGCAAATATGCTGAAAGTGTTTCCCTTTGAACACGGCCAAACCTATCTGGGACGTCATCTGGAAGTTTTGACTTCCAAGAAGAAACACCAACTATATCAGCAGTTGCAAGGCCCAGTCTTCGAGCGCTTGCCATTGAGGCGACAGTTCACTCCGATTGCAAGCACGTGAATCATAGGAACTATGAGGACCTGATTGCCACATAAATGCGCTGAGGAAAATCTCGCTCCCAAATTATCCGACTTTTAGATGCATTCCATTTAATTAATTAGCTTGAAAACCCATTAATATAAAACCTTCCTACGGGGTAGAGGGGTTACTGATGTCCAAGGTCACCTGATTCAGCACAGGTCAGCAAAAAGCTATCCCCTCTGCCATGTACGAGCACTGTCCGGAAAAATAACGCAAAACCGGTCGAAACCCGCTGATCCGTCATGAAGCATGACGGAAGATAGTTGAGAATTTGTAATGATAGACTGACAAAATCCATTACCATCTGGACCGTCAGAAAACGTCATTTTACTCCCATTATTGTGAGTGCTGCATAATAACAATCTCTAACTACCATTTACCAAAGTTTCTGCGGTTCAGTGTTCCATCATACCGGCCCAACGAGCACTAGTTTTCAGACGAAAAAAAATGTGGCTATCGATTCAAGCAAGAATAATACCGTTGCCGAATCAGTTTTCAAAGCAAATTGTTGAGCGGAGCGTGAGTAGTATGTTAGTATGCGATCAAAGCATACACCGCTGTTTAGTTCGGGAATGGCGTAAGGCTAGACGGGTATAGCCAAGCGCGATCGGACACGTCTAATGTGGCGTGGAGAGCGAAAACGCCAGAAAGTGGGCTTCACTAAGTGCCCAGAGCGGGTACTCATGTCAAATAAATGAGCGTGCTCCTGGGCACTGCACTCGTTCAAGGGGTGGTGAAACACCTCATAAGCAAGACCACGATTGCCGTGTCGAATGGTCTCCCAATAAATCGAGCCAACGCTGGGTCCACATCTGGCGCACTAGGTCGCCGACGCAGGTCTAACTTTGTAGCCCACTCATGCAGCAACTAAAACCCGCAAAATCACAATAGATCCCATCGTTCACTTCATTATCTCTCCGTTTACGTGCTGGTTGACGCGCCAGTACATCTGATGGGTTAATGTCACGAATTTGGGACAATAATTGACCCATGAAATTGAAGCCTAGTGAGTAGTAGTGAAAAAAGCAAGCGCAGGCATACCCAACGATACGCATGTAAACAAGACGTGCGCTACGGAAACAGCATTAATATCATGCTTTTGATAACGACAGATTCGCAAATACGACATAAAGGATTTGTTTGAACCAACCTTAAATGAGGGTATCCATTACATCTATTCGAAAAATCATTTGTAAAAACAGAAGCAACGGAATTAACTCCGTTTGCAACGGTTTGGTTCCCAGGTGCGGATCACTCAGAAACGCGGTAATCATAAAGAGCTGGGCAAATACAACACCTTAAATTCAGCATGCGAAAAGTAAATCCTACGATCGCAGTAGTTAGCTCAAAAATGTTGCAATGGATCGAAATACCGGAAATCCAATTCCAAAGTGCACCAAGGCCAAGACTTGGATTAAAGAAGGTTGGACGATGCCCATTAACGTTCTTGTGAAGCGAGACGTTAGACGTAAAATGAAGCTGATTAAAATGGGAGCGCGCTACAAGCGCGCAAAGGCATCTCAATACCATCAAATTCCATCTTGCCAAAGTATTGTGTGGTATACTAGCTACAACTTCAAGAACTGCGAAAAAAACAAATAATTTATTTTCACCCTTGAGTAGTCTACATTGGAATCTTTTCAAAGATACAATGCAAGAACTAGAGCTTCCACACTGCACAATAAGCTAAAGAAAAATGGCGACAGACACGGCGTTAATATAACCGTCGTGCAAAAAGTGAAGACCGCTAAAAGGTCAATAACTCGTAAAGCTCATCATCACAATCGTCAGGCCACAGATTAATTACAAAAAGCATATCACTAAAGAATGATCTTGTATTAGTATGATTCTTCCCACAACGCATGCTGGGGACGGCGTGGTCACCTCTATCAAAGAGTGGCGTTGAAATAAGCTCGGGCGGGCGCATGAAAGTGAATTTTACCCAAATTTCAAACACCATCAAATACAAATGGTAGAAAAATATGCAAGCACAAGCAGAAGGTACTGAGCAGCCGCAAACCATAATCAAGATGAAGTTTTAAAAGTGGTTTGACAGAAGCGTGAGCAAGTAACGCAGCGGATGTAGCTGAATGCTTTGACGAATGAGAGGTTCCCACTGCAGCAATGCGCATCGAAACAGCCAAAAGCGTACTTCAAGAATGGAAACATCAGCTTAAGAAAGATTGACTAGGACAATCAAAGGAATGCAGAAAGGCACGTGACCTGATACAACAAGGCACAAAATAAGTGTTACTAGCAGGTTATACTCACGTGCTGATAGTAAACCGCCAAAGGAGTTTTCCCCATCCACAAGAGAAATAGGGCGAGGACAATGGTGAATGCGGCAAGAATAAGCGAGTAAGCAGAATAGGACATCATTTGTACATCCCGACTAAAATTATTTAAAAAGGCTCGGTTAGGTTGCGACTTCTTGATTGTTTTTACAGCATGGATTATCAATTTTATCCGCTTGATAACTAGTAAGGTAAATGAACGCCATGCTCCAAAATATACCACACAAGGAAAGCTTGTACTGAAAACTACCTGGCCATCGATTATATAAGAAAAACCCGTTAAATTGCTCATGATTTTGATAGCAAGGCTTAACTCGTATTAGACCACGAATGACTAACAGTTCGGGAATGTAGAGGGGTTAAAATGTAAGTTTGGACAAACCACGACATTAAGCCGATGTGGTTTAATACAAAGGCAATTAGATGCATTTCCTCCAAAGGAATACATGAAATCTTGCATGTAAGTACTAAGTAAAATTGTCCACAAAATTATAACAACTAATTACCCACAAAACGACGAAACCGAGCAAACCCACAACGAAACGCAGACGCCCACATAAGCCTCCCAAGGCCACATAGTTGAGTAGCAATAACTAAAACAACAAAAAAGTGCAGAAGAGTGGCGCCCAAATGGCATGTTGTCTAGGCAGCCAACTATTAAAATTAAATTATCTTGTCTCGTTTTGTATCATGAATTTCAATATAGCAGTAGGCTACAAAGGCATGGGACTTTAAAATCCTCACATTTGTGTGCATCATGGTGCATTTCTATGTGTTATTCTAAAGCCTAAGAAAGCTGTAAACAACCCAAAAGCTTCTGTTAGGGGTGTTTACTTTTAGCCTATTGCTCTGAGACATTTCTGTGGCTTAAGATAAAAGGGAGTCAATCAAATTTTGGTGAGAGACTGTAGGGTGGCTTGCATCAGTGCAGCGTACTGAGCACCCCTAGAGGACTAAAAAAAGGCTAAGTATAGGTCAGAATACATGTATTCAACATAGGAGAAGAGGGACTGCTGGCATGGCCAGGAGGCCAGCCCATGCAGCTAGGTTCAAGATGGCCGCAACAGATGGATAAGCCTAACCGACAGTCCAAACAAACACGGCACTACAATCAGGGTCGGAGAATTTGACCTACCACAAGGGCGTTGGACTTGTGCCGTATTCCCATCCCTCAACCCAAAGGAAAATTAAAGGCCTACATTCGGCGTTTCGGAACTTTCTTGAAGGCTAACAAATGCATAATACTTGAGCAGAATGCGTATAGATTAGCCATTGGCCATTAGCATCGTCTGTAGTCCAGCTTACACAAATTAGAGTAATATGACCACCAGGATAACCGAACCGGAAACTGACAGACGAAACAAACAAAGTGTTGCACAAGAAATGCTAAAGCTCGTCCGAAAACTTTATCTTTTTTTCTCCTTGTGAAGAGTAAATGCAGCAATGTTTCGAACCTCGGCAAGTTAAAGTGGTAAAATTTAATCGTTTCCAGACCTTTTGCAGGCAAATCTCAGAAAGCAGTATGACTGAAATCTGGCCCATTGTCTGCATCCAAAGGGGATAAGTGGTGTGCATTGAAGACCGTGAAATGAATAAAATAAACACACTGTAGGGAAGTGGAATCGCCGGTATAACTCTGTACCGATTCACTCCAAAACGAGCCATGCAAAACTTATCGGTAGAGGGGCCATCGAGGCGCTTCTTCATTGTACAATTACCCGTGGGGCTGCTCCTGACGATGCCAAACATAGGAAAGGAAGTTCAATCATTAAAAATTACTTGATTTTAATGTTTATCATTTTCGAAATCCACACATTTGCGGTCCGATCTGAGGAAGGCTTTGCCCTTTGGAAATATCTATTCTTTTCCTAAAGTCTAGAGAAATCACAGTAAGTTAATAGAAAACTCATTACCAATGTATAAGGCTAAGGCAAAATAGGGATGAGAGTGAAATCAGTATTAACTCAAATATCTGAGTAAAGGTTTTGCTGGCGAAGACTACCAAAAAATCTGTGTCTCGTAGAATCCTCAATTACAGCCCTTTATTACAAATGCTTACGATGTCGGCAACTTGCATGTGTCAAGTTAGTACGCTCAATGTCGCTAAGGTAATGCCGTAGAGCTAAAATACGAGCTGCTGAAGGGCTTAAAAAAATTAAGTGCTAAGCTAAACAAACCATGAACGCATGATGGCACGGGAAACCACTGTCCCCATGATTTGTCCGCATTATTTACACTTAATCAAGAGGAAAGCCATCTATTACGGGTGGAAAATTATGGAAAAAAGGCAATAGAATGGATTATATTGGCGCCAGAGTGGGCATAAAACGCAGTAGCTTCAATGGATAATTTCAAATTATTGCTGCAATGCATAGGATGTTTGCGCACTGCCGCGGCCTGACAGCAATTTAGACTGAATTTGTTTATGCTCCCCATAACATGTAGTTGAACATTCAGTAATGTACATTAGTTGAAATCATTTAATTTTTTTCTGGGAACAAACGATTAAAAATTCTAAGTCTAAACACACTTCCTTCCGGTGCTTAGACCAACACCCACAAATACAATTGCAAAATTCGAAGCGTACGCGTCGGATTTCGTAAAACTGGCAAGCTAAAGCTTGGACCACGAGTACGACAGTTTTGAATGCCAGCATAGACCTCCTTTTAAAGATGAAGGACTAGAAAAGGTTTTTTTATTCCTCTTATGCTTCCATGCACATAATCAATTAATGCAGTTTGAGTTTATGAACAATGAAGTGTAGTAAAAAGGCGCCGATTAAAAAACCAAACCTTCCTTAATTGAAAGCTAGACCACATGTCTCAAAATTAAGCAATCTTAACTAAGGTGAATTCCTGTCTATCCCTTTAAATGCTTATACTGTTAGGACAGAGACGCGTTATTTGCTAGTGGTGGCTGGCGGGTGGTCGGGACTGCCTCACGTAAATCGGACGTCATTTCCACTACGATAGTAGCGCTCGCTAGATACCCCACACCTAGAGGGCACATTCGTTCCACACATGCCTTAAATGCTGCTTTGACAACACGTACACATTGCTAAATGTTGAAAACAACCATTTCAAAGTTCAACGACTGTTATTAACAAACGTGCGCCACTTGCGAATTTGCAAGTCAAATGGTTAGTAGCAGTTAAGAAGACCATAACGTGAACAATGGAAGCTCAAATTAGATCCAAAAATAAATTAATAGAGGAAAGCGTTAAGTTCTGAATGAGACTTTATATATCCTTTAAAAGCGCTGAAAGTTGGGCCGCACTTCCTTGGATGAAATGGGACAGATGTTTTAGCTTTCATTAAAAAAGCAAATATTGGCATAAACAACAGGCATGAAGGCGAACATATCTGGCATCACTTAGATAGATCACAGAAACGTTTGTGGCTTGTTACCATTTTTCTTCTAAATACTGCTTTTGAATATTTGATGAAGGCGAATGTTGGAGTGTGGAGGTTAGACAAGTGTGCTTAGTTGTGTGGACGACCCAAACTCGTCTCCTCCGTGGAGATAGGTAGGATCCTCTCAACCACGAGGTCACCCAAACGGCACATTTGGACAGCTATGTGTGGCAATGTACGCCACGAAGACACAATGAAGAATGATCACTTGGCTGCGTGTTCCCCAGCATGCCTCTCGCATTAACTCATTCAACTCAGCATTGCCCTCGTGCGCCATCAACTCCTGCTGCTTCCCCTTGAAGCAAAAATGACACGCTCTATTTTTTTCCCCTGCATTGAAGCAGTCAATCGCATTTAATAGCAATGCCCCAGTTAGCATGGGTAATAGCCTCTGTGTCAAATGTCCTCCCACACAAATGCAATGAGCACTCCCCGTGAATGGGAGTTGTCTGCCACCTTTCGAGATGTGGACGCAGAACTATTCGCATAAAAAAGGGACATCACTTTGTACACAGTGCTGATGCTTGCATTATCCATGAGGCAGTTATTGTTTGGTGTTAATAAAAATCACTGCATTCAGGACCCTGTGCCCGATTGGAACGCCTTGTGCTTCTACCGGCGGTCGCTCGCCTTATGTTTCGATCTGCATCTCTTGTGCGGGCATCTGCAAACAGACATAAACAAAGCACAGGAGGAGCTTGATTGCATGGTTCAAGCCAGATCACCCACTAATGCGAGGGTTCGTGGTAGGCTGGTACTACAGTAGTGCTTCACCTCCTATTATATGTGAATATATGCTACCAATACTACTCACATTCGGCGAACTAAGATGCGTTCTCTGGTTTAAAACTGCTGCTTTAGCAAAGTAAAATTTAAAGGCGCGCAAGTAAAATATTTGGCAGCTAAAAAGGCACTCGAAATAAATGCAGTCTTCAGTTTGACATTCTAGATATCTTTGGTTTTTCAAGAATGCACAAGTTCTGCTTGAGGCGCCTGAGACTCCATTAAAAAAGTGCGTTTTGTTGCGATGAGCACAGATTCCTTTTCAGGTAGTTGTTATTTTGTGGTTAGCATCAAGAGCGTTGGGCTTCCACTCTGTCCAACTACGGAGAACTGTCGCAAAGGGGAAATGCAAAAACCAATAAAATTTTGTTCAAGCAAGTTAACCTTCGTTCTGGTTTGTTTACTTTATGCCACCATAATTGAGTATCCGCGGTCAAAGAACTCCCTGAACATCCTCATGAGACGATCTCCACTAGGCTCATGCTAAATTACTTAAAGAGCTAAATAGCATCATCAGTTGTAATAGTTGTGTTCTTTAAAACGTGCTTTGTAGGTGAGCGGCGGGAAAGGAATTCGAATGTGATTGTGGAACAAAGTGGCGACGCCGTGGAGCACGGCACCCATACTACGCAAACCGACTGATTTCCCAGTTCCGGCCTGTACCTTATTATTTAAATTAAAGATGCCTCAGAAACCTGGACCTTCTGGTAGTAAAGGCTGTCAAGGGGAGAGTGAGGAAAATGAAGAATGTCCTACATCAGCAATGCAAATCTGTTGCGGAGTTTTCGTTTCTAATTAACCTTTATAAAACGGGTCTATGACGCTTTGCAGTGATTTAGGGTAGGTAAAAGAGTTTTTTCCTGCAAAACCCTCCGAGTTTAAAAAATCAATTGACTTGAAATACAAAAATGACTTTTCTTGCTGGCAGTTCTCATCCAATTCCGGTGAAAATTACCCACATTAGTGTTTGATTTAACCTCAGCTTTGATCCATGAAGATTCACTACCAAGGACTTAGCGTAGAATTTAAGCATGGAAATTCTACACAAGGCCTTTTAACAGTGGGTTTTTGTATTGCGTCGCATTGTCACCTGCTGGAGAGTTTCTGGGTGTAGCCGTGACGCATTTCATTGAAATGAGCCGGAAATGAAACAGATGCCATGCCTTTTCATCAGTCACAGTGGGGATACAATGTAAACTTAATCAGTGACAATGATGATCACAAATTACACAGCCTATTTTACTGTACGTGTGCGTGGGAAGCGGTCCGCAAACGCTAACTGAGTGATTGAGTGAACAATGCTTACGCTTTGGGAGGAAAACAAAATCTGACCATCATCATCCCCGATTACCTGTCCATATTCACCAGTGTAAGGGGTTCAGGGTTGGGCGTATCAGTGACATTCATCTAGTCAGGAGGCTAGTGAGTCCAGTGCTTCTTTGGTTGCACTGGACAAAAAAATAAGGGAGAAAATAAGAGTCATATCGCTTTACTGCTTGAAGCACCCGACAAAAATAATCCTAATGCTTTTGGGGATGCGCGAAACAAACTATTTAGCATGGGACGTGAAGGGAAGAAACAGGAATCGACTACTGATTTGCATTTACGCCTACACGCAATGTTTCATGATGTCTCTTTTTAAATAAAAGAAACTGGAATCTTAATCGACCATTTTGGTCACAAATTTTAATTAAATTAAAAGTGGATTGCAAAAAGTTGTAAAACAATCAACTGTAAGCGGATTAAACCGAACTCAACCTTTTTGGTGCTCTACGTCAGCAATTTATCTATGACAAAGGATGTTAGTGTAGCATTTTCTGGGAGGAGGCCCTTGAGACAACGTAGCTCAATTCACGCATTTTACTAGGGAAGCACTGGTGCCTGTACTGAAATGCCAAATTAGCGATAAATGCATCGTTTTCTAGGTTGTTGTTTGTGGATGGCAAACAATTCTGTAATCAGGCCATGTAAATAATCCGGACTAATGGCAAGGATTGAGAAGGAAATGCCCATGCTTGCATAATTTATTCGATCAAAACCTGTGGCATCCCAATTGCACATGCAGAATTAATCGCCAGTGTGTTTGGCGTTTCCAGTCGGCTACGATGGCGACAATTTGAATAAAAGGTTTATTTTTGCATTCTACGCATCTCAAATTAAAATCAAAATTTTTGTCACTTATTTGACTCAGGAAATTGGCAATTTTTATTGCAGCTCTTTGATAACCTCTAAGCAAAATTCTTGTTGATGGTTCCTCGTAATCGAACCGGCTGTAGTTGAGCAAGTTTAGCATTGATCCGCTAGCAGTCTTACCAACGTCAAAGCAGACGCTAAATTAAGCATAGCTGTTTGGTGGAAGTCATGTGAAAAGCTGCAGCACCGTTAGATTGGAAGAGGCGCGATCCATCGTAATCGGAACTTTCTCCTAGTCGGTGCAGCGAAAAGACATGGCCAGCGCAGTTGGATAAATGATGTCGAGGCATTTCAATTTAATGCTCACGCACTTTATCTTAACTGGAGTTTTCAACTCCTATGCAAAATGTAGGATGCAGGTGGTGGCCTTTGCGGAGTTACTGTGGCTGGCTGTGAGCACAGCCAAAACTTCTTTCCTATGCTATTACCAAATGTCTTTGATGAATTTCTTCATTAATCACACAGCAATACCGATAGGCGTTTGCTGTGCTACTTCGATTAGCGCTTCAGGAAGAGTGCATGCATCGAGAATCCAGGACTTCCTCCACCATGTTAGAGTTTGCAAAGGAAACTTCCAACTAAGAGATCCTTTTATGGCAGAAAATATCTGGCTGTTCAAGAACCCTGGCACCCAGATGACCAGACTGATTTGACCATGAAAAGCTATTTGCAAGCTTTCTTCATTTAGTTGCCATCCAGGACACCATAGCATTTTTAAACAGATGATGCAGTTGATCATCAATCGTCTGATCGCAATAAGAATAAGAAAAACAATTTAAAACAATTTGTTTCTTTGCATAATTGTCGTTAAAAATTTGTTAATCGTGATGAATGAGAAAGAACAGCAGCTTCTACCAGAACACTATGCCCAAGCAAGGTTAGCTTGAGGTACGCATGTCCGCCAAACTCTTCCCATGGTGGATTTTTGTACTGTTCACTTTAAGCCTAAGGATCAAGAGTGTTGGCTTCTGCCTCTGCATATTATGATGGACATTCGTCTGTGAAAATGACCCCTTATTTTGGCGCACATAATTCAGTATTCCATCCCTCACTGTTTTGTCCTCAATGTTCGAATTCTGTTTCATCAGTGGATATGTCAAACACATTGTGCAAAAAGGGAGCCTAATGTTGACGAGACTGCCTGTACGAGTAAAAACAGAATTTTCGTTTTATATACCTGTTCTACCTCCAAGCGAACTTTCAGAGTGCCACACACTGGAATGAAGTGATGTGATTAGCTGTTTTCGGCTTGGATGGATGAAGAGTGGGATTTGGGGAAAATTAAGAAGTAAAAGAAGGATACACAGTTGTGCCACTAGGACAAAAGTAAGTGGCGCATCGCGCCACTGACACCATAACCACGGCTTCTTGACAGGTCATTAAATGCACACCTGCAGCTATCAGACTATTAACGAAAACGCCAAAATATTTGTATTATCACAGAGAAGTGGCCCTGATGTTTATGCGTGAACGCACACTAACTACCTAATTTCCTGTTTATCTTTTTCCTCATGTGTCATCGATGCTTTGCTTTGACCCTTGGGAAATATTTCTGGCTTTGCCCCTTCCCATGAGATCACTCCTATTAGATATCATAACGAGGTTGCACCACTTATGGTATATCCTACGCCAGGAGCTTTTTCTTGGCGAGTTGATGATGCTCTGCTTTCACACTCTTTGTTTGTTCCTTAATTTTTTCCAAGCATAACAGAAGAGACTAGTAAACTTGTGTGAACAGCATCAGAACCGACGTTTTGTCATGCTATTATGTGGATCACTGGTGTCACAGTAGCTGGATTTTGCGTTCTTTAACACACAAATTGACTTTGCACGAGCACGTTGACCGCAAAAATGAGTTTCGTTTCTCTAATTTCATGTTAATCATACTTTTCAATTAACTATTCTTGCACCATGCATTTGCCACTCCACGATTGCTAACCCTTACGACGCCCATTTCCGAGAATAAACCATAACTTCGCTGTGTGAGGCTACTCTCAAAGTACACTGCAGGTATTTTCCTAGCATGAAACCAACTATAGCCTACCTTAGTGTCATGAGGAACATTAAAGTGAGTCTGTAGTATTTAAGAACAGCATCTGCAATTGCATTCTGTGCATTGGTAACTAAAATCTCCACCAATTTATTCTTTTTATTTGTGTATAACAAGAACGAGGACGATATCAGTTTAACCTTGCGCGCAGTTTCGAATGTTTTTTTTAGATTAAAATGAGCCAAAAGTGCACTATTTGACATCTTTAATTCGACTACATTGCCTGACAATGAAAGTAGGAGACATTTTTCATTGTTATTGGATATTAAAAGGAAAAACTCTAGTGGTAAAATGTCTTCGAATTTGCGCCCCATGCATCAGTTGCTATTAGACAGAATTGGATTGGTCAAATACTCAAAAGTGAACTCAAACGAACCTCCCGGCAATTGGCTAGCCCTCCAGACCCATCCACCCGGCCAATGACCGTGGAATTGCGGAGTTACAAAAGCCTAATTGAATGCATTTTCAGGGCTCAGTACCTCCTAGGAACATGAAGGCGCTTTGTGCAGTCCTCTTCACATTTATGGCCATGATCGCACTGACCTACTCAGCCGAAGAGCCAAAGGGTCACGAGGAAGAGAAGAGAATGCTCTACTGGAAACGGGATGGTTTAGAGGACTTAGATGATGAGGGTTTGCTCTGTATTTTTAAAGGCATTTGAACATTAACGCAGAATTGGGCACCTACGGTCGCATAATACCGTTCCTCAAGATGAGGAATCGGTATGGCAGACTCCAGAACTACCGGAAAAGAATGGTCTATTGGTAACAAGTACTGTTTTAGACGCGAATCCCGAAACCCCTTGAACTAAATGGTGCGTCCTTTTTTTTGGGAATTTGCTTAATTTACTAGGCTTCCTATTTTGTTCGGTTTTGGCTCTCCAATAATCTGAGATTCTTTTGGTCCCATTTTTTTACTGATGATGCCTAGCAGGCATGACAACCCCATTTGCTAATTCTACTCCATCTTTTTTAGATTCATCTCTACACGATGAAGGCAATTATTTCACTAAATTTCATCTTTTTATTCGAATCTTATCCACCTTCCTTGGTGTATCTAAATTCAATCAAATAAAAACTTTGCCGTTTTGGCATATTAACGGCAAATTTTATTGCTTCACTTCCATTTGCTTTCATGAAGCCAGTATTTACTTTACTGCGTAAGGTCTAATCAGCGGGATCGGATAATGCATTCCCTATTCTTACGTCTTTGGGAGAATCGTAACCTTGTTTATGCTAGTCTGGGAGCAGCACTTGTTTTTTTTCGTAGGAGGTAACTGATGTTACCTAATCATCTCGGCTTGAGTGGGACACTACAGCCACAGTTGTCTTAGTTCGCAGAACCGTAGTTTTGCTCACTTAAAGTGAGATGGCAGTTCCACAGTGCATTTTACTTTCACAGATTAAGGAGACGGGTACGCTTCAATGTTGAAAAGGCGTGGCAAATTTTCCATTCTATGGCCTGTGAATGCAGTAACACACTTTGGTTAGCCACAGTTTGAGGCGACTGACATTTCTCCAGCATTTCATGTCAGTAACCTCTGCAAACATTTAAAAACATTTGCTGAAATTGGAAGTTGTAATTAACATGCTGAAAGGCTATCTTGCCGTCCGGTGGCACACAGCTACAGCACTATCCGTGAGAGAGTGAAGGATGTAGGAAACTGGAACGTAGGTGTGGTGAATCTCAAGGTGGTAGCATATGGACGAAACAACTGTCGAGGTGAGGGCTGTGAAGCGTACTCATCGAGTTGGCACTTCGGTGTCAAAATGGAGCAATGAAAGCCATTGTCTCTATCTCTCACAGTGACATCACGAGATTTAAGAGAAGCAATGTTATCTCAACCTCTCATTCCGATCCATACCACAGTAACTTGAACTAATTTTTGGCTATTCATTGGCAAGACGAAGTGCAAATGAGTTCGCACAATTTTCACATTTTCAGGAAGTGGAAATAATTACTAGTTGTTTCGTTGGCTCCTGAGTCGAAAAAAGTGTGCACAGGCCATCATGGGGAGTGCTTAAGTGCATAAGCATTTTCATGGTCCTCAATGCAGTAGTATGGAGACGAACCCTAGCCCTAATCATCGCGAATCACCTATTTTTAAAGAAAAGCATGGTTTTCCTTCAAACGTCAAAATGTGAATGGTCACTCCATCCCAATGCATTTTCCGTTTGCAGCAGTCAATATTTCCCTAAATCCACAAAAGTAAAACACTTTATAAGGCATGCGATAGTCTGCCCTCTTATTTGTTCGACGATCACAATATTACTGCGATTCGAATGTGGCGAAGTCACCTTCCACTTTGCACGCCTTTTAATTGTGACAGCCAGTTTTAAAGGCGACTGCGTTCACCAATCTTAGCGCCAACCTTGTCAAAAATAGCCCTCCTATCTGTCACTGGGATCGTCGACGAAGACGCATTTGTATTAACCTGAAGAACATTCCCTCAGACCCACAGAAGCATACAGATGAGTCTCAGCCAACGCCCGACTTGCAGTAAAGTAAATTTGGCAGTAAAATGTTAATGCTCATCTATTAATTGAATCAGTGCGGTAGGTTTGGTGCGCGAGGCGACGATTGTCGCCGCATGACCCTCAGTTTAATTTCCACCTTAGCCGCAGTAATGGACGTGAATCGAACTCCCACCTGTTGGGGTCAGCGCAAAATTCCTCGCTTGTCGCCAGTCCCTGGGGAGGAATGCTTCCTGACACGCCTAACATTTAAATAAAGAGGCGAGATGCAGAAAACCCAAGCACTCAATATGCCTTTTTTTTTCCCTTTTTTCCATTCATCTTCTTTTATTAAAAACAGCAATTCTAAGCCCCATTTAAAAATTCTTTGCAAATCGCAAAATCATTCAGTGAGGGATGAATTTTTAAAAGGATAGACTAAACTCCAATCTCTCGGGAGTCAGTAGTTTCAACTGCTGGTTTTCGCCTCGCCAATTGCTGGGCCAATTTGTAGCCTCCGTAGCTCAACGAACCAGACGAATAGGCTTTGCGTTTCACGAACACGTGTGGAAATGTCCTCCACCTCTAGCACAAGACACTGTGGTGCTGCCGGTTGTAGGATTTATGGTGAGAACTGCTGAAAAGGTTTAATCCATAGTGCAATTCACACTTTATTTGTCAGCACATTTGCTCCAACTACTATTTCGATGTCTGGGCTAGAATCTAAAAGTTTTATTTTTCAACTAAAAAGTTTGGACTGAAATATTTTCTGATGAATGGCATCTGCGCGCATTCTTTGTCGCACACTTGAGTATTATCAATGCAATTCTGGCATTAGTGGAATACGATTGTGCACCATCTGGACTTTCCAAATTTTTTCGACCGCACCTACGTACCCAAACATCTGAGCATTTTTGTTCCAATCAGTGAACGCAGATGTGTTCCACTGCGAGGGGGGCCGATGGCAGCCACTGAGGTACAGCACCATAAGGCACGCTAAAGGCTAAAGTCATCCTTCTCATCAGACAACCATTGTAAGTGCATTGAAGATAATCAGTCCCCAGATAAGTTGGGATGCTGAGATTTTCCTTCGTGTCTCCTTTGACATTTGCATCTTACCTTTCTGCTGTCACAAAGATGTCACTTTAAAGACTTAGCTCACCTTTTAACTCAGCCAATCGGCTGAGTAAATCATCCGGTTTGAGTGCTGGGTTGCTTTCAAGTCAAAAATTGATGAACAGCTGAAATGGTAATGTTAATGCGACAATTTTCGCTCTACAATTTTTGTATTTTTGTCAACTTGCATTAACCCAAAGCAATATTAAGCGGGCTGCGATTTCGATGATGTGTAAACCTTATGTAGGCGATAGCATTGTCACAAATAAAGTGTAAACTCTTTCAAGTTACCTTATAAAAGCTGGATTTGTGCCACCACAGAGAATGAGAACACGAATGACATTATCATTCTTACATGTGATTAAAAGGTATAACAAATAAAAATAGTTGCAGCATACTGCTGCCGCTTTCCGCCACATTCTACAATGTTATCAAAGTTGCAATACCAGACGTAACCCGTCTGTGAGTGCACAATCACCGTCACATCGACTAAAATTTCTCCCCATTGTAATCGACTTAAGTTCTGGCAAATTGTCAACTTGCTTGAAGGATTTATTTCATTATTACCCAGGGGAAGGCTTAGTCACAAAATTTTGACATGCGTCTGAAAACCCTTAGAGAATGATAATAGGCACATGAGAAGTAGCAGCAGCATCGAGAATAGGGGATGAAATTGTGATGAAAAAAACATTCAATGAATGAAAATTGCAAAACATTAAGGAATTAAAACATCCAAGCGAAAGATTGGACTTTTATTGCGATAATTAATCGGGGTCCGTGAATAACATTTCTTTGTTCTAAAGTAGGTGTCAAAAACGGGCCTTTGGGATGATAGTTTGAATTCAAAACCAAGCGAAACCTCTTGAGTGAAGTTTGCTGGACCAAATTGAATGCGATCAGGTGGTGAATGAGGCTGTCGATTGGGATCACTAACTATCCTTATCACGCGCTCAAAATTTGAGTCCTGGAGGTAGCTAGAAATGTGGAGGAGTTACAATAAAATCAACATGCCACTCGATTTTAAAGGCTCCATCGCGTTATTGACGTGGTACTTTCGACAGTGCCATGCGTTAGATAATGGATGGCAATAACTTACTGAACTAATGCAGTTTGCCAGATATAATTACGTCTGTCGCTTTAATGGAAAGGCTTCACCGTTTTGTTAATTAGTGCTGTGCAACAATGTGGAAGTAAATGTTCAGTCCAAGGCTGAAGTGATTGCACTCAGAGCACGGCCGTAATGGTGTTTTAACACTGTGATGCAATGAATTTGTTGCTATTTTCAAATGTCGAATGCAATTATAAGCGGGCATTTTATATGCTTCATCTCTTTGTGAGGAGATTTAGCTTTATTATTGGAAACTCCACTTGGTTTTAAGTCGACTTCAAATCATTTGAACGTTTCTAAAATAACCAAACTACTTGAATGAACGAAAGTGACCAGATGCTGCAGCACGCGAAAGCTCTTAAGAGGCTCTTTGAATCATCTATTAGAAGCTAATGGAACTGTACATGCACAGATGTGGATGCAGACAAAGAAATCCTTTGGCACAGTACGGAGAAGGCGGTGAATAGCCGTTAAAAGAGGGCAAGCCGAATGGGGAGTGGGTGTTTGAATCCTGCGCTTCAGTTAACGTGTTTGCAGCAATTGAGATGGGTTAAAATTCAAGCGGTGCAGCGAAGCAAACCATTGAGAAAATGCTTAACGTGGGAAACATTTATTTGGATCAGAGGAAGCGGGCGAATTTATTTATGAAGGCATACGTGAGATGGTCATAACCTTATTTACTGGGAGCGCCAAAAAATAATAAAATGCAATGTGTCTGGCTTGAATAAGCCCGGTTTATACGGAACTATGCGCGTTTGTGGAGCTCACAGCCTCAAATCTCACCGGGGCATTTTCAAGTCGCACTGTGATGTAACCACTAGTTTTCTTATCGAGTTTAATTTACAAATTAGGATTGATTGGCACAGCTTCCCAAGTGTTCAATTTCACCAGCAAACCAGCTCATTGTTTCACTAGAGCCTTTTTTGGGAATCAATTTGGGCAGCTAGCTGAAAAAAACTATGGAGTAACTCGTTCCAAAGGAATTGGAAAACGTAATTTTTAGGCGGAAGACCACCAAATTTGGTAGTACATGATGCAAAATTCTATAATTGGCTGGCGTTACAATTAGTCTAGTTTTCTGGAAACTTCATAATTATCTCCCTTCCTCCCATAACACCGCCTCAGATGCATAACATTTAATTTAGAAAATCAGCGGTGACGCCATTGTTCCACCTTAGTGACAGATAAGCAGAATGAAATCTCCTAACCTAATCATCAAGTCGCCTAACTTTTAGATTCACTAACCACCTCATTGTGGGCTCCTACATTGCTTTTGTTGAAATTTGTGATTCTAGGCGAAACTTAAAACAAAACAATCAAATAACTTTTAAATTGCTGTTTGACGGAAATTGTGGATGCCATTCGGTATGCAGGAAATATCCCTACTGATAATGGTGGCAGTTAAATATTTTGTCTTAATGTCAAGCAAAGCAGATTCATCAACTGATATTGGTAAAAATAGCAGTTACGTAAAGGCTCTGCCAGGAGCCCTCCAAACACTCACAGAAGGAACATCTTAAGCTGGCAAATTCAATCATCTATACATGTGGAGGTAAGACTTATCATCAAGCTAATCATGTTAGCATGACTTGTCAGTGGTAATAGCATCTTTGGTGTTGCTAATGCGCACATCGCAATTCAAAGAGTGCGGATGTGAAGGATTAAACCAACCTCACGGAAGCATTCGGATCTGTCCTAAGACCTCAACAAAGTTGGCAGACCGCATATGCACTTTTGTGTGTATTAAGCATATCAGATCACTGGTACCGCCCTCAACCAAAATACTAATGCAGAGGGATTCATACATAGTGGATTAAACATGTTTCAGTCGCTACAATTTCCAGTTATCATACAATTTCTTTAATTGCTGAGTTCCATACTAGTGCAAATTTATCAAATGCGCCTTAAATCAGGTGGTATAAATAAAATTAAGTTACTATCACCAAAGCTACGAAGTTGAAGTCGTCCTTACCTTCTGTCATGAGGCGCAATCTATTATCATTCATGCCACACATTCCTGACTTCTTTAACTTTTTCTATTCCACTTGCGATCCAAAAGCTCGCCTCAGAAGCGTCGAACTTAAGAGCAACCAAAAGGTGACAACTTCAGGTAAATGTCACACCTGGCTGACAGTGAGTTTGTACCCTCGATGCTTTTTGCATTCTCCAAACGTCATCCCGTTTGTTTGCAAGAGAACTAAAACTTCGGCGTTAGTTTTTTACCGCACGTTAGAAAAATTTCCCGTTAGCAAAGTGTTCACACTTAACGCTAAGCCTGTTTTGCTTCCGCACCCGTGGATAGGGCCAACAGTTAGCACTTCCCCAACCCTCATTCGTGAGCCCTATTCCACCAGCACCAAATCCACTCAAATTGCGCTTCTAAGAACCAAATACCCCGATAGGCACACAACCGCATTGAGAATTAAAAGGGGAATGCATACTAGCATACTAGCGCCGTAATTTGTGCGCGGAGGTAAAATTCAGACCTTGTTTCTTAGAAACGCATTTTATGTTGTCAATTGCAAGCCTATTAAAAAGCGGGGAACTCAACAAAACTTTCTATCTTTTACCTGTACAAGGGAATCTTAGTAGCTTGTAGCTCTTTAGTTTACCCTATTTCCATCGCTACGAGGGTTTTAAACAACAAAAATAATGAAAACGTGCCTTTATACCTTTACGTGAACGTGATCTAAGGGCGAAAATTAATGCTTTACAAGCGAGCCCAAGCCGGTGTTCAGCTGTTTGCTTCAGATCGCAACAAAAAAGCGCAGTGAGTTTCGCATGCGATATTTCACGGCCCTGCGTTGAGGAGCGTTTGAGAATTTGTGCCACTAGTCAGCGAGTTTGGTATAAATCCCTTTTAATACTGTTGAGCACTTTAACCCCATCCCATCTGGGCGAAAATAATTGTAGGCACACGAAATAAGTGATATTCCAATTGGTTAGTCTTTGGAGAAGTTCGTGTCTAAGATGGAATGGATGCTGATGCGGTTGCTGCGGCGATTGTCCAAAACTGACGCCATTGCGCACCACCTACCAAAGCATTTTTTTCCTTATGCACTACTTTTAGCTGTGAAGACTCCCGCCGAGCAGTTCATTTAGCCAGTCAAACCCGTACTTTTAAACCTGCAAATGCAAATAAGTTCCAAGGATCACCTCACTTCTTATTGCATAGGCGATTCCGTGCTACTGATCTACTTAAGTATCCTGTCTGGTAAATAGCGTAAGGAACTTGAAATTAGGTTCAGATTTCAAAATGGCATCGGTTGCTGCTAAGCCAAACTTGCATGTTTAAACTCGAGCCTGAATTTGTCGTCAACGAATACCTCTGTAAAGCACTCATAAACTTCCGACTTGTTTTAATTCAGAAGTCCTCGTCGAATTGGTATGCAGCGACGGCGTGACTATGCTACCACTTGAATTTTGAGCAAATGCTATTTATTTGAGAATAAGCACTGGTTTCCTTCCTTTTGAACCAGAGCCTGAATTCTTTTCTCTAAAATACAATGGTTTTCAACAGTAAATATTTCTGCCCCTATTATGAAAGCTGGCAATTCTTATGGAACCATTCTAGACCTCCCTGTGATGGTAAATATTTTGTGTCACAACGTTTCCTCTGGCCCGTTTTCTGTGACAAATGGTGTGCACAAGGTACCATACTTTTAGGGCGACGTGGGCAGAAATGTTCAGCCAATTCCCTCCCTTACCTGAAGTGGACTTATGCGTCACCTTCACCGCCAGCTTACCTACACCAACGATCTATCGCTGGCCACGAAAAGTCCCCCACTTTGCAATTCAAGTATTTATTACCCAATGAAGAATCTTCGCTTCTCTTTTGTAGGCTC
This sequence comes from Taenia pisiformis, assembly GCA_023968675.1. Lineage (NCBI taxonomy): Eukaryota > Metazoa > Platyhelminthes > Cestoda > Cyclophyllidea > Taeniidae > Taenia > Taenia pisiformis. The sequence continues at coordinate 15,441,194 of CM043733.1, read as the reverse complement.
CCATTTAAACCGCTGAGCCAGTCATTTTAAGGGCTTTAATAACTTGGCACTCTTCTATAATTACCCTTTTGCGTGCAGGACTATAAAGTTAAAAAAAGGGTAAAAATTTATTGAAGTCTTATATTTCTGATGCACCAACCGTCTATTTAATTAACAAAATGCTAATTACCATCCACTTCAAATCACTTTAGTTACACCTGTTCCCTGCTAAATAGGCAAATCTATTCATTCAAAACTTAACCACTCTCATCTTTCAGCTAGGCCTAGAAATAAATGTGTATTTTTATCCACATTTTTAAACTTTTTGTGAACAAGAGCGAATTCCTGCTTCACAACCTAATGTGAATGGGACAGAGAATCGGTAGGTATAATCTGGTGGCCGAAGACAATTGAGCGCTTTCCCTGCTCAAGCCCATGTGAACTAATTCGTCCATGACAAAACATTTCAATCAAGGCTGCAAAGTCAATACATCTTTTTTTAGAACACTTAAATAGACTTAAAGAAAGAGAGAGCTCTTTTTTGCGTATCTGGTACGACAGCTCTTTTGTAGGCGATGTTAGCGTGGATAAAAAGGTTTAAGGGCAAAGGCGACGGTTCACTTAAGCATTATTAATTCCAACTGGTGTTCACCTAAGCTTAACAGTAATTAATTCAAACAAACCGCGAATTAAGATGAATTCATTTTTGAACGTCAGTTCATTTCATTTTGGAGTGCCAAAATGCGACCCCGGCGAGACGCAAAACAACAGAATGGGTGTTCAGACTTTTTACTTGGCTGTTGCCCTGCAAAGGCAATCGCGTTTTGCATGGGACGCAAATTAAATGAATCTTCCATTTCATTCATTAATTTTAAAAGCCATACAATGCGTTAGTCGTAATTGTCTGCATTTTTGGGGCGAATTTTATTGCAGAAGACCGAGTTTCGTGAGTGCGTTAATTAATACCTTCTAAGGCAGATTTTTCGTTTCACGTTGCCAAGAGCGTTTCGATGAAGTGACCACCAAAAGGTTCATTAATATTAAGCTGAGGATTTCGGATGGTATAAAAGGGAATGAAAAATGAAATTTCATTGAGATATTGCTTAAAACTCGTTTATTTCCTCTAAACGTCGATGACCTAGATTCGACTTCTGTTGTTTATAACCTGAAATTTATTACATTAAGCCATTACCGATACATTGTTGCTTGCGGCGACCGTCAAAATAGTTACCTTCAACCCCATAATTCGCAGTTGGTATAGAAGTTTTTTTAACTCATTTCTGCTCATTCAATGCTTTTAATGTTACTAGATGAAAGACGACTTCATGGGTTGTGCATCTGTACATAGTCACAAAAGTACAACTAAATGACTTTTAGATAGTCCATTTCACTTCGTGTCCGATGTTGATTTAATGACCTTCCAAAACCAACTGTCTAGGTCTTAAAGTTCCGTACGTTCCCAAAATCGCAAGCGTCCTCGCTTGCTCCCAGTGACCGCTTTAATGAAGTGACAGCTCTGGTACAAAGCTTACATCAGATTGCCGGTTGTCGGTGTTTAAGTGCCTCGTTTAATGAATGAAAGCAGGACCGAAATTCTGGAAATGCCTTCTGCCTATAATGAGCAGGTTTGCGTAGCATTAAATACCGTTCACATACTTACGCGTTTATGTGTTGCGCTTTTACTGATTCAGATGACTAAGCCTGATGTTCTGGAAGAAGTTGATCGTTTGGCTTCTCTTTTGAATTCCCTCTCTTTTGCGCATTTGATCGGGAAGTATGTTGGATGGTGAACTAACTGTTGGTTTTGGTGTGGGTGCTCCATCACGGTATCTTCGCCTGGAGGGCTCTTCTGCGGGACACGCCATCAGCTTTTGACCTTACCGCATGTCGCCAACTAGAGTATTACGCCTTGTTCAGTCTCTGAAAATGTTGCAAGGCGCCACAATAGGATCTCCACCTCTTGGTGACTTTGATTTTAATCTGAATACCTTGCATGAAGGCCAATGTGTATGCGCTAATTCTTCCCCAGTGTAAAATGGAATTGCAGATTACATGATGCGTTTCACTTTCAGTCTACACGAATCACCTTGGTCGCGGAAACTTAAGGTCAGAAGTCGCATCCGACCAAAATATGTATCAGCACTACATCCAGCTCTTTTTGATTGAACTAAAACGGTAGTTCACAGGTTCGTCACGTGTGGAAGACTACTTATGTCAGATTTGATCAAAGGTATCCTAATTTTATGGGTGGCAACTCTTATTTTAAGAGAGCCGTTAGCTAGATTTTCTGCTTATCAGAAATGCCGTAATAAAAACAAGAGGAAACTCACAACCGGTTTTGACTTATTTACGCTTATTTTGGCGTTCTGTAAGCACGCAGAATGCTTTGAACGCTAAGTAAAGACCCTTCGATGTCCACAATCTAGAGTAGTAGGGTATAAAAATTAGTGGGTTCGTGGAATACCTTGCAATTTTTGTTGGATAACTAGAGCATTGCAAGTTATAAAACTAGTAGGGCATAGATATACGAATCCTTCGCCAACATTGCTTTGAAGTGCCACAGTTTTATTGCCCTGAGTGGGTGGTACTGAGCCATCCATGTGCATAATAATTTTCGACTGTTAGAACATGTCAGTAACAATGTAATAAAGTTTTAAGGTGGCATGAAACATTGTGCGCAATACCTCCTCGACACTATGCAGACAAAGTATATCAAGGAGCTGGAGGGTGAGTTGACCATGAAGACGTGTAGAATGCTCAGATGTCAGTGCCAACAAAATTCCATGCAATGCGATGATGAAAGGAAGCTGAGAGAATATGTGAGGAGCGAATGCACGCAATGCACTTAAAACGCCTAGGTACAAGCGTTCTACTTAGATATTCTTGCCCAGGATCGGCTGAATAATAGCATCTCAATGATCCACCTCATAACATGCGTTTTCAAATCTACGCACTACTTTGCTTATTTTAGAATGTAACAGGAAAACAATTGGTACCTACGCGGGATACGATATATTTATAAATCTGTTAGATGCTTCAGAAAACATGACTTGTGTTTTAAACTTAAATCCTCAATGTTTTCTTATTGATATTCAACTTTTCCTGCATTAGCCTGACCACGAAACGCTCTCAGCAGTCTTGCCAGTGTGACTTGTTCGAACCTCCCTAACCTGTTTCCGGTTGCGTGGTCCTAGGCATTCTGGGGTCATTATTCTTCTAAAACTGAAAGTTAGCTATTCTAAGTCACTGCAAGGTCCTCCGAACGCCATTTGTCGAAATTCTCGCTTAAGGGTTTCTTGCCTGAGTATGGTTCAATTCAGAAAAGCAAGGAAGAAACTGCTTCCCAAATTAAAAAGTCTGTTAGTGGATGAGTTCGGCGTAATTTTTTTTGTTTGATTTTAAAGCCTGGTGGTGAGAACTGATACATACACTTTCGAGTTTGGAAGAGCTCTATAATGAGATTCTGCCATTTCTCTCCGAGTCGATTTTAATGCAGGCGTCCGAGCTGTAGTGTCCACAAAACTAACAAAAAATGCGGAGTTTCCATAAAACCTGCTTAAATGGCAAATTTATGCCAAAATTTTAACTTCATGTAAAAAAATATGAAATTCTAATGCCATTGATGGTTTTCATGTGCCACACTCACAAGATTCAGATATTTTAACGGTTTATCCGACCTACCAAAGCACACGGGGTATTTCAACGATTAAAATGGCTGTCTTAGTCTTGTCAACCCCTCAAATTTCGTTTCAACAGGTGATCATGCTCCGCTGGAAACATTTCGAAACCAAATGCTTATCAAAACGACCGCTGGTACTGATTATGGCTGTGTCAAGGTGGACTACCAAAGCTGTGCACTCGCCGAATTCCTTTCGTGGAGTCGGTAACTGAACGAAAGATTTAACTATCACTGTTATGAGTTGGTTCCTTGCTGATGAGGTCGCTTGTGCTTCGCCGAGCGGGATGGTGCAAGACTCGTTCCACTAGCCGCTAAGCCTACAGCGTGTCGAATGCCTGCATCCCCCAAGTACCATGCCCTCAGACGTCTTCCGAGGAGTCCCGTGTGAATTCATCAATTACCTCACATAAATACAAAGTTTAAAACTATCAGAGGATCTTTTAACCACTACGGTTAATAATTATACATCTGGAATTTTCGAACACTTTGTCAACTTTGTGTGAAATTTACAGGATGCCAAAAGATTAAACCGCTTTACTGATATTTGCACAAAATCCTAAATTATTATGCTCAGTATTTAAGCTAATGATGTTTTAAAAAAGTGGTAAAAGCATTATCAAGGAAGGATCTAATCCTTATTAACTGCATTAAAAGGAAACGCGTGATTCTTTTATCCTTGCTTAATCTAGCTATTTTTTTATTGCTAAAGGATTTAGCAATTTCCGGCCTGTCATGTAGTTGTGTAGAAGTTTATGGTAAGTATTAAAGCTTGCTGCAAGGTTGTGTTGCGTAATATGCATATATATATCGCTACCAGGTTATATTGTAGCACCCCGAGACTGCCCTGCAGACGGGAGGAGAAGGGCCTGGAGTTAAGGGATGGAGGTCCGCCCGTCCGGCCCAGTTACAGCAATAGAGACGCAAATTGGAGCTTTGCCAAAGCTGTAGGTTAAACAATTAAGATGCGCAAGTATCAAACTTTAAATTGTTTGTTTATGTGCCCCTACATTTCTAAAAATGACAGGAAAAGAAATTCTACTTGACACTCAAATGCAGTTAAAAATGGTAACAGACAACCGGAATCAAAACGTCGAAGTAAAACCATACTACTTCCACGACTGATTTTTCGCGTTAATATCTTAGAGTAAAATATTCACTAAGGAACTAAACATAAACTTGGAATTGAGAAACCTAAGATTTTTCTCTCTGACCAGTTTTGGATTCCCACGGCTTCGCTTTTTTGCAAAACTGTCTTTCAGGCCTTGTTAAATACATCCATTGCATAATACTCTGTTTGTTCTGGGCTGCTGGATGGCCTTTGTTCATTTAGGCGGCAGTTTTGACCTAGCTGCGTGGGCAGCCCTTTTCTCCCTATATTGAATACATGCATACTGACCCGTACTTAGCCTTCTCTTCGTCTTTTAGTGGAGCTCGGGACGCTACAGGCGTAGCTCAGAGGCTGGTGCGCTCGGCATCAAGGGCAATGTAGCCACCCAAGCTATCGCAATTGATGTCGGGGCTCCAACAAGCAATAAATTGGCACATCGATCGAATGCTAAGATTAAGTCTTATGCTCGAGCATTATTTTTTCTAATATCTTCAGTTATGCCTCGGGAAGCTGGAGTATAGATTGTACACTTCCCAAACTTTATTAACAGAAGGAAGGTGGCATGAGATCCGCAGTTAACTTCCGACTAATTTAAAGCTAAGTGTTTGAAAAGGGCTGCAAAGTGAGATTGGTTGCTATGGAGGATTAAACGAAAATGACAGTTTCATTTAGAATCCTAGGCCGACTGAAGTCATTGAACTGCTACTTATCCTTTAAATCACTTTAGTTCTGCTGCGTTGTTGAAAGAAATACCAACCTCGCTTTTTAAAGCTCTGAATAGTCATTATACAGAGGACACTTTGTGTTTGCTCATGAAGATTTTGGTTGATGCTAATGCCGAAAATGCTGTGATGTTTCAGTTAGCTCAATGCACGTACAATTTCCGGTCTTAGTTGCTGTGATTCAACTTTATACATCGCCCTAGCTGGGTGGGATGGCCTCCAGGTAACGTCAGCAGCCCGGTCCTTCTGTTCGCTGAACGCACATATTGTGTTCTTGGTTGTAGGCCTCCAAGTGTAGTGTTTTGTTTGTTTCGGTTGCTGGTTGTTCTGACATTAGTGGCGGCCACCTTGAGGCTATCCGCGTGGGCTAGCCTGCCGGCCATGCCGGCAGTTCCCTTCCTTTCCGTCTATAATACAAGTATTCTGACCTACACCTAACCTTCTCTAAGTCTTCTAGGGAAGCTCGGGGCAGTACACCAAGTCTCCATTATAGGCAAGTGAAGGTATATTGGAGTAGAACATAGCAAACAGAGGAATCAGGGCTACTGCATGGCCCCAAGACAGTCCCATTCGGCTAGAGAAATGCAGTCATCCCCGTACACGTAACAGAAAGCGGCAATCAAGCAAACTGAGCATCACGCTAGCTTTGTACTTCAATTTGTCCACAGGGAAGGCACGAGACACCACAGGATGTCTGTGTTTGGACTCTTATGTTAATTCAGTTGGGGAGCAAGCCCATTTAAATAATACATAACACTATCATTAATTTGTGTCGATAAATGAAACCTATCTGCATTGATCTATAGCAACCTATTACGCCTCACAAATCGAGACACTGATGCACTGACTTCGCAACGTCAAGTACCGACCAAGTCAAAATTTACTCTCATCAGATTATTTAAATATTAGCCGCCATTATTTGTCCTGCTATGTTTTATTATAAATAAAGCATTGCATGGCAGTTAGTTGCATCTTGACTGCGATTGTTTTAATCTCTGTAGCCAAGGAGACAATGCCAACTGTCTTTTAAATGGATAGACTAGAAAGGCCTATACGCATTCCACCGCAATTTGTTGACTACGCAAACAAACATGCATTATTTGATATACAAAAGGTTTGATAAGCTAGTATTAAGTTTATTTAAAGGAACTCTTGAAGCGCCTTATTATTTGGAGACCGCCCGATCCCATAACATTTCTCATTGAAGTGCTCAAATCTGAATCACTTAATAGTATTTTATTAAATTGATCTTTAGAGGGTATAGGTCCGTCTATTTTTATACTTGGGCCTCCCTGTGTTGGCAAGCACACACTCGGAAGGCATGTGGCTCGTAAGCTAAACTGCGCTCATATACCCGTAAGAGATCTACGACAAGCTGCTGAAGATAACCTAATCAGACAGAATAATGAAGGTTCAATCTTCTACGCTGATTATTTAAGAAGGCGAATATCAGAGGAAGATTGCAAGACAAAGGGTTACGTATTAACCGGTTTCCCGGTAACCGGGGAGGAAGGGAAGGCACTGCAAATTTTCGGCATATTTCCTGAAAAAATTAGTAACTGTCATAGTTTTGGCAACTGCTGCTTTTTAGTTGTTTTGGATGCCCCAGACAATGTTCTCAAGAGTCGAGCATCTGGAAAAGTCATCGACAGACTTACGAAGGGTGGCTTATTCTGTTTTCTTTATTTTTTGTCGAATAGGCTGTGTGAACCATTGGATCGCGTATAATTCTGAAATATTTTTGAATCTCACTGCAGCGCCCCCTTTTAAAGCGCTTATTAAGTCTTTACTGGAAATACTTGTTCTTTGTTTTACTAGTGTCACTCATCAAAATATTTTCTGCTGTAATCATTCAAGGTGGCTAACTAATTTTGCAGTTTGTGACAATTTGCATTTTGTGTTAAGGGGCAAGAAGCACCCAAATTTTACGGTAGTATATGTTACCTCTTTGCACTCCTTGAAATGGCTTTGCAGGAAAACTTTAATGAAACGGCTTAATGACTTCTCATTCTGTAGAACCCTATCATAAGTTGTACAATCCTCCATCGGATCCCGAAGTCGAAAGTCGGTTGGTCCCGGCAGAGGACACTTCCGGCATTGAACGTCGCATTGCGGAATTTAGACATCACTTTATTGTAATCGGTCAAATGTACTCGGATATTATCGTAAAATTGCGCGGAGACCAGCCTCTTTCCGACCTCTACTCCCAGGCCATCTGCAACCTTTCTCGACCAACTCGCAACCCAGCTATGTGGACACCACGCGTACTCCTCCTCGGTTTTTCAGGCTCGGGTCGCAAAACCGTCGCCGATAAAATGGCGAAGCACTACAAGCTTATAACTGTGCATTGTGGCACTCTCATCCGCAGGGAGGTCATAAGGGGAACTAAACTTGGCAATGCAATGAAAGTCTATGTTGATGCTCATGGTTCAGGTGAACTTGAAAATTAAGCCACATTGCATCGATGCGTTTTTTATTAAAAATGCACGTTGTACCGCCCTTAAATATGATAAATTTGACCCGACAGACTGAAAATTGGGGCCATGCAGCATCCGAACTCCATTGAGCCTAATAAGGCGTGATTAAATGCTTTAAAATGAATAAATCCGCTTTTGAACTTTGTGCCTTCGCACATGAGATGAGATCTATTGCACCTCAACGTTGCATTAATTTCCAACACAGCATTAGATTTTAGTGCGTGACGTTAGGAGCAATAATTTTACGATCAAAGAAACTGCAACCGGTTTACTAGATGCCCTTGGTTTCACTCACGTCCTGGAACTTATCCGTTTGTGGGTTTTACAAGATGCATTAAGCATTGTTGGAAGTATCAGCTATGTTTTAATCATCTACACTGCCCTCATAGCATACATTTGGTTTAGTAACCTAAAAAAACAAACGACTATCGAAACTTCGTTAAATGGAATGTTGAAACATTTGCATCCTCATAAATAGAGAATTATGTGCCTTCATTATGTTTTAATGCATTTTAAAGAATGCTCTGAAATTAGTTTTGCTCACCTGCACTGCTTTTTCTTGATTAATAATAGCAATCTATCCATCACTGCAAAATTACCTTGCGTGATTTATTGCAGTGTAAGGCGTGCGCGACGTTGACTAGACAGTACTCCGGTTGATACCCAACAAATTAAACAGCAAATGCAGTTTTCCATGGCAAGATTAGTCACCACTTTGTTGATTGACTTTAAAATGCGAGCATAAGGGAATAAATTAACTGAGAAGAGAGTGAAAATGTAAGAACCTCGAAGTTTGTGTATTTTAGAGTGGATGGTCTCATCAGTTTTAGAATACAAAGTTTTCCCCGTCAAGGTAGGGTGCAGCTAACTATTAACAAATAAAATGGCTAGATTTACTCATTTTTTGTCTGCATGTTCAGTTCCAGATGAAATGGTGATTAAACTGTTGCAAGCGCGTCTCTCAGAGCTTGATTGCACCCTAAAAGGATGGGTGCTCTTCGGTTTTCCACGAACAAGTCTGCAAGCACGGATGCTGGACGAGGTTGACCTTGCCCCAAACCGGGTCTTTTTCCTTAACATTAGTCACATGGATGCCGCAGCACGTCTGAACGTGCGCAGAGTGGATAAGGTAACGGGCGCATGCTTTGACCTTTGCCGCGATCCACCTCTTGCGTCGCCACCGCCCCTGTTGGAGCGCGTGGAGGGCAGGGTGGGGCGCCCTCCGGGAATGACAGAATGCGAGGTGAGCCTCAAATTGACCCGTCACGCCGCTCATCAAGACGAACTTGTCGAGTATTATGGCCCTCGAGCGCTTCACGTTAATGCAGACAGGGAAGAAGGAACGGTATTCGAACAGGTTGAGTTCTTCCTCGTCAACAAAATGCCGCGTCAGATCTACCCCCAATAATTAATAAAGACCAGATAAATAAACCTCTTGTAATTCTACATTTTGGCTTCTTCTACTGCTGCCCACCGCCTGCACTATGCGATTGCCGATCTGATGGTTCCCTTATAAATAATTGCCAACTTTCGCATTCCATTGCTTCGGGGCCTGCTTGGAACACTTCCGGCTTTCTTGTAAATATTCGAAATGTTTTTCCAAAGCATTAGCATAGATCTCGTATTTGCTCACATTATATGCGTGGAGTAGGTTGTTAAGTCAAAATATTACTAAGATTTCACAACTTTCAGGTGTTCAAAAGGAATATTGTTAAACTCCGACTAATCACGTTGCCCATTACTGGGAAACACCTCGGGTTTCTTAATTTTGCGCGAATGTCCAAATCGTTTGAGTTGCATAATCACTAATATTAACATTTGTTGCATAACAATTGGTGTGTAAATTCAAAACCTAAGGAACAGATTCGTTTGAGGGTTCGTTTAACCTCAGTAATTTGGTCAAATTCTAAATACCAAATTATGGCGTGTATTTTTATTGTATTTATTGCTCCTTCGCAGATACGCCCAGATTACGCAGAATTGGTGGCATCATATTACATTCACAATTCACGTGAACCAACGCCTTAAACTTCTTGTTGAGGACTTCTAGGCATCTTCAGTCGATTTCAGAAAGCTTTTAAACTTCTATATAATGTAGGATCAGACCATCTTCCTGTTTGGATTACATCTGAAGCTCCATGCCTCTTGGCCTTTTCCATGAAATCACCGATTTTGCACTGTTGACCTTGCTTTAGGAGCATTATGAGGTGGATTTGGTGATCGAGACCATTAACTTGACAAATGGTGGCCTTAGAAGTAACTTCTTGAGAGGCACGAGGAATTCATTGTAGAATTTGAAAAGCAGCTTTTAGCTTTGTAATGCTTCCCATCCGTTGAACCCTCTTCGCACAAACTTTTGCAAATTTTTTAATCCTGTCATCAGCCGACTGGACCTCTGATTGCACTTGGTAAACCGATTCTGTCTTTGAACATCTTTTCTAGGCTAGAATTAATCCCCTGGCAAATCTTAAAGAGAATGAGAAAGTGGAATTGGAAGAGTACTTCCAACGACATCACATCATGGAGATTTTTGAGGTAACCCACAATTCAGATTTCCCTTACTCAGTAATCTATCTCGCCTAACGTCAAGATCACTTGGAATGGTTGAATATCTTGAGGATTTTAACAACGGTTTTGTGCTAGACAACGTTCATGTTTGTTTTCAAATGCATATATTGAACAAATTTTGTTTATTAATCAATATTAGTGAACTCCTTCTAACACAGGTTTGACAAAACCTTGACACATTTGAAATTGTTGGTCATCGCAGTGGGAAAAAATGCAGCAAAGTTTGATATTGGGGAATCCAACTGTCAATTAATTGAAAATGGTTCTGATGTGAAGCACATGATAAAGCCCCTAGTGTAAGATTAAAATGATGCATATAGAGAGTTCTCCCTTTTACCCACCTCTGCTATTAGAAGAGTCCGTTTTCCTTGACAAATTTGTTATGGATGACAGGTAAATACATGGTAAAAGGGATCAAAAAAGCTGGGTTGGAGATGCGCTGGGCTCTGAGGCGTCACCGCACTCTTTCACGATCACGTTAGAATTGTCCTCCCGCCTTTGGCCTACAAGACATAGTTAAGGAACACAAATATTACAACGTACTTGTCCTCGTTAGGCAGGAGGCGTCATATGTGCACCTTTTTATTTCGAGATTCGTCCAATATTTACGGTCAGCTACCATTAGCCATTGGGAGGCATATCGGCCAATTTTAAGATCTGAAGTAACTTCGGAACTAGGGACGTCACGTGACACGGTTGAGTAGCTCAACAATTACCTCTAAACGTAAGACATTTGCCAGTGCTTCTAATGCCTATGCAAGTCCTGATCAACTCAATATGAGCCACACGTTAATATTCTCCAGGCGTTGCTAGGTGGTCTCTGCGTTCTCCTTCCACCAAACCCTCGAGTTTGGCTAAAGGATAATCTGAAAATTCTTTCTTCTGTTTCATTCCTTCGGCTTGGCAGGTAATGTAATTTCATGTGCTTTACCAGCCGCATTTAGTGATTTTCTCATCCCTGAGCACGTGCGACCCCTCACTACCGAATGCTTCATCCATCGAGATTATATGGTAGGTGACTTGGTTTTGACCCTGCATTTCGAACACGGTGTAGTATGATCCTAAAATCAGTCACAAAGTGCTTGGTCTTCAGAAACTCTGCTTCGATCCCTGTTGGCCATTCGTATATTGAGGATAAAATACTTATTTGAAGGGCTCCACAAGCCCATTCACACTGTGTATTCCCAATGTCTATCCATTTCTATATACTTACTGTCTCATCCTTCGATTCAATTGAAAAATTGCCAGCTGATCTAATCCAACCAGAATTAATTATTTATTCTGGCCTTCTGTACATAAAGGTCCAACACCTCGGCCCATCCGTAGATCTAAAGAAAATGACCGTTGCAAGGGAGTTTTCAAAAAGGAATGGCCAAAGAAAGTATTTAAGGTAAATGATTAAAAACTGATGATGATGGAAGGCATGGTTTGCTGAAACTAAAGTGCGTATCTCTCTTAGAAAATGGAAATACTTGGTTGAGGATGCCAAGGGAACTGAAGCGTTTGATGATCGGATAGCGACAGCTAGGATTTACCATGCGCGAAAAACAATGAACAAATTCCTATTTGTTTGGAGAGATTATGTATGGAGGCGAAGGACGAATATTGGAGGTCAGCGATTTGCAATTCACTTACAAGTCAGCAGTCATTTACACTTATTTTGGGCTTTACGTTGCAGTGCTCTTTATAATTTTTTATCAGCATTCACGGATCCCTCCGTGTAATGAGTAGCTTTTATCTCTCTCCACAGTATTCTGCAATTTGATGGAAGAAGTGGCGAGGAACATTCGCTTGAGCATGTCATTTCAATCTTTAAAGGCTTGGGCATTTGGTGAGGCCCAAGTAAGCGCTGTATCACAGGGAATAAAACGCTTGATTGTTTCCACCTCACCTTAAGATGCTATCAGTCATCTTACTGTTCTTTTAATCCTAGATTCTGCCTGGAGGTCTTTGCCGGCGCCAAGGAGACTGGTTTACTACACTGCCTCAACACGTTCAAAGGATGGTAACACTCTGATTCCGGTCGCTAAACTGACTTTAGATTTTCTTCTACTTGACTCCGGTGGATTATGCAAGATGCGCCCTAGTAAATCAAGCCTGGAAAGTAGCTGTCGACCTCAACGCTGCTGCAATCGACCTTGATCTTTCTAAAATTTCCAATCGGTGCGTAAGTACGAACGTTGATAAACCTGGGAATCTGAGGTATCGAATTATCATTCATTAGCAGGCATCAACAGGGCTAAAAATGTTCCATTAAAAGAAAAACATTCCCCATGTTATGTTCAAAGCTCCCAAAACTCGTTTGTCTTACTCATTTGCATCCCCATCTCTCTCTGACCTCTGATTGTGATCCAAATTTTGAATTCTAACCTTCTCCTGGAAAATTTTTCATCTACCGGGATCTTCGTTGGAAACCAATTACAGCTCATGAAAACATGAAAAATTGTTGAGTCTCTTCTCTACGATTTCACGCAACTGTTGCTTTGGTTGCTCCGTCGTCGTTATTTCTTCACTGGTTGCTCGGATGAAAAGCGTTTATTTTCATTACTTAGGTCTGAATTGTGGTTGTGCAAATCATACTGCGGAAAAAAGGTGTGCATACCCAAAATCCCTCCACTAAATTCCCCATCTTGAAATTAGCCGCGTTTACACATTCACCGCTTGCAACACAAAACCACTATAGAGATGCCTACGTGGTTTGGGAATAAGGCCGTTTCAAGCTCCTACCACCAGCTTATCCATAAGCTGCTTAATGCCGCCTAGGATAAACATAAAATCGGAGCTTTGGATGTTTGCGAAGGTGAAACGCATCATGATTCCCATTAACACCTGCATCTATTCCTTTCGCTTGTTATGTGGTAAGTATTCGTCGCGTTTCTGTCCTTAGTGCTACCGACTCAATGCTACTGAAGTTGCTGCACCAACGTGTAAAGAAACTAAGAAAAATTTGTCTAGCCAACTGCTGTTCACTTACTTCATGTGGACTCGCATCGCTTGCGCTGTGTACCAATCTACAAACAGTCAATTTGGCCAATTGCCCCAACGTGAATGTACGTCCCCCTTATATTGAATATGATCCACTCCTCTTCTAGAACAAGATCATTGAATCTCTTCTCCGTGGCTGTGCAACACTAATTAAACTTGATCTCTCTCGTATTCCACTATCGGACAAATCTCTTATCAACATAACGCAGTAAGCCCACCTTTTTCCCTAAAAAGTAACAAAGGTATGCAAACAAACTTGTCTACCTGTCCTTGGCTTACTGCACCTCCATCACCGACATCGGATTAAGTTTCTTCGAGGGATCTCAGTTGGTCTCCTCATTGCAATGCGTCAACCTTTCAGGATGCTTAGGGGTACCATATTTTATTCCCGACGTCATTCTAAATCCAGGTGACGTCGTTTGGTTTAATCACCTTTGCTAAAGCCATGACTGGTGTCCGGAAGTGGATTTTAAATGACTTGTCTCAATTAACCGGTGAAGTTCTAGAGGTGGGCTTACTTTGAATTCATGCACAGTTTTAGGCAATTGGTTCACGAACTGCACTAGAGAGTCTTGAATACAGGCAGCGTGCGACACCAATGAAACATTCGCTGATTCACAAGCAGATATCCCAGTTCAAAAATATTGCTACAAGGACGAAGCGAGCCACAAACGGGAGCTACACCATTAATATTTGGAATGGTGAGCTGAAGAGCCTCTGCATATATGGCGATAATCGACTGAGAGACTTTGAACCTAGCCGCCAACATCCCGAAAAGTTGACGAAACTAGCTGTTGTCAACTGCCCCAATGTAAGTGCCTGCTATTAACACTTGTGTTTAGGTGGAAGACAAAATTTTTAGTAGACTGGTGAAACTTGAAAATTTGCGATATCTTAATCTCTCGCACTGCTATCGTCTAACGGACAGATGCGCTGAGTTGATACGCGGGTCAGGTTACGCCGATAGACTGCAGGAACTCTACGTGGCTTACTGCTACGAGCTCACGGACAGTGGAGTATCGCCTCTCATAGAGAGGTAACTGGAGATTATTTTGCATGCGTCTCAGATTAGTGAATTTATCCCACCTAAGTTTGGAGGGATGTTCCGCCTTAACAGATGAAGCTTTGAGTGGAATAAAAAAGTGCAGAAATTTGCGTTGGATTAATATTTCGAGAACGCGTCTTGGCGATATGGTAAGCATCAAGCGTTGAATAAGTGAGATAACACCTCCAGTTTACATATGGCCAGTGGTTCAGCGTCATTCATTTAGGCATTGTTTTGCATTTAGCAAACGCAGTGAATCACTGAAAAAAACCATTGCTTTGATGTGCAAACATGCAGTGCCCTTACGACGCAGGTCACCCAAATTCACCCTGTCCGATAATAAATTCAATGGTTCTACACTGGATGAAAATGCTTTAAAATCGTTCGCACGGCCCCATCCAGGCCAAGTGATTGCGTTACTTCCACAAGCACGATTAAAGCTTAGGTGCCGCGACCATAAGCCCATTGAATCAACGATAATTTGATATTTGCCAATTACTAATGATATCAACTAATGAGATCTCTATTATCTCACCAGAACTCTTAATCTTGGAGCTCAAGTTAGTAAACTTTCCACTAATTCACATGATACCGAATGTTGACTATACTCTATGCTCTATTGTTACCTCATCTCGGTAGGAAGATTGTGGAATCTTATGTTGTGGAATCAGTGCCACCTGAGATCCTGTACTAAACAACCATAATTCACCCAGTGTGTACATTGGGAACCACATGTGCCACGAACTGACTTATCACAAAACCACCCAAAGCACAATCTCATACCATTCAACAAACGCTTCACTGGTGCTTTAAGGCGTTAGAACGGTGTGCAAATCTCCCACGGCTATCCAACATAAACTTATCTGGCTGTCAACATATTTCTGACCGCGGTCTGGTCCGAATTGGAACTCAATTAAGTGGGCTAGAAGTCCTCCGCCTCTCCAAATGTCGGGTAAGAGCCCAACCCTTATTTCCTAATCTTAAGGGCATTACAACCAGAGGTATCGAGACGGTGATCCGCCACTCCCAGGGCATTCAGACGCTTGACCTAAGTCGCGTCGAGACGGTGAGAACCCCTCGCCCACTTAAAGATCATTCACTAGGTCACGGATTCTGTCCTTAGGACCATTTGGATCCACTGCCCTTATTTACGCGTCTTGAAGATTTCCAACTGCACCAGAGTAACGTAAGCCACCTGATTAATGTGTAAACGCGATCCGTTTTAGAGATGGAGAACTTTCACAGCTCCGCACGAACTGTACGCAACTGAGATACTTGGAGGTTCAAGGGATCACGCTACGAAAGTAGAAAAGGTGTTGAGGGCTAAAAACTCAGCGGACTGATTTGAACGATGCCGAAAATCAAAGTCTAACAGTTCGTCCAAAGGAGTGGTCCCTAGAAAAACTGAGGCAATAAAGAAAACATAAATGAATTTTTTTCAAAAGCAAAGTACCCCACGCATTTTTGCAAAAAATCCCTAGGCTTCTCAACGAACGAAACTGATACCAAACTAAGTGAATTTTTAACAGTTACGTAAACAGCCTCATATAAGCAAATGCACGGTTAATTTACTCAGAGATAAAAAGGGGGCGCGTTACACAATCTGGAAAAATGAATTTCATTTCAACGAATGGGTGCCCTACAACTTCTACAGTACGGCACGCTAGGAGCGTTCAGCATCCCACAGTTACGACAGCAAATACCTCCACCACCACCACATTGGGGAGGACGAGGCGGACCACCCATTATGGACCACTGCTGACTCGACGTCGGGCCAGATCCGATCAAACCGCATTGGTGTGGTGGATGTGGCCCCACGCGAACCCCCGATTGCCGTGACGATAGGAGCGCCATCATGCGAGCCTGGTGAAGGAAGGTGCAAGCTGCCTGTTGCTGAGGTGACTGTGGGTTACGAGTGATAATGCCACCCATAGGACGCGAACTTAAAAGACCTGAGTTGCTGTTACTGTGTGTGCGCTGCCGTGAGGGGAGGAAAGCCATAGTCATTACTCCGAAAAAAAATTTAATGATTTTAGGTGTTGTGGCGCTTACATTGTCGTTTCTATCATGAAGCTGAGGCCTCCTATTACCAGGGTGTGGATGATGCCAGTTGGCATCAAAACGCTAAAATTTGTAAATTAAAAAACATTGGCTCAAGAACAAGAGAATTAACGCCGAGTGCTGTCATGTGGGCATATTACATTGTGCTTACCTGGCTTCGATTTTGGTCTGATTTCTGCTGGAGCTGCTTCCTATTGATGGAGTTAGCAGGAGCAGGGGTAACGAAATTCCCATTAAGCTTATCACTCGTCCTGATAGACCCGGGCGTGAGGGGCTTGATTTTCTCTGAATCTAGATTGCACTGTTTGGCGATTTCCATTCTACCCTTCGTTGATTCTGGTTCGGATTTGAAACGTTTGGTGTGTTCCATGTCAATAGTCCTATCGTTCGATTAAAATATTAAGGGGCATGAGTGATGCGCCACCCCAACGTGAGAGTGTGTCCGTGCAAATTATGAGGGATTTTGACCTTCTTGTGAGCTTTTCGGAGGCGCGACTCACAAAAGTAAGTTATCAAGTGAACTCTGAAGTGGTGGTTGGTACTTAGAAGAATCAGTAGAAAATTCGTTTTGCAGTTTCACAATTTAAAAGAAACCATAAATGATGGAGTCAAAGGCACTGTGGGTGGAAGTTTGAGTGGCGTAGTTAATGATAAACTTGACAAAACTTAGAACAAGAGGGAAAAACCTGTCTCATGGAAGAACAATTCCCCTGGCAAACACTTGCCAAAGATCAAGCACTAGATGACACCTGGAATAGGCTGATATAAAGAATGATAAGGAGTGCAAAAATATGGCCGTAAAAAGAATAAGTTCGAAGTGAAAGGGGAAAATCAAAAATAGTATCTTTTCAGAGAGGAATAGGTAAAATAAAGTGGTATTCGGAAGCCATATAGTGCTTAGAGCGAAAATTGCTTGGCATTGAAACTGCCTTGATAAACGGTGATGTATGCCGGCAGTACTTACGCGATTTAAAGGCTGCGTGAAACAAACAACCAACCCCGTTAGCAAAGTGATGAGACCTGGATTCCAATCAAAGATGAGATCTTTCCTCTAGCAGGCTACCATTCCAGATAATCGGTGTGGCTTAGAATGCCCTCAGTTCACTAGCTGACAGAGTGCACTAAAGGTTCTTTGCGTGGCCTGCATTCAAAAAAGGCCCTAGTGATACCTTAGAGACGCACAAACAATTGTGACATGACGAGGAACTTTGAATCTATGTTATGAATACAAGGTCATCAGAAAGTGTTGACACCACTCGTGATGCGCAAGATCGATGCCCAGAGGGAAAGAAAATCGACAATACAAGTGGCATTTTCGGTTAGTACTTTCTTACCCAGATTCTTCGCCCACGTTGGAATTACCATTGTCGGCAGGGGTTTGTTCTGACTCAGCGGTCGCTAGAACGCACACACCGGAGAGAAGATAGAGACGGTCGGGAACGAGTGTCAACTTCATCAAATGGCCAGTACAAATTTGGCGTGAACTGCATCACGCTTATTGGAACATGAAAGTTTGAACTTTGGGGTTCAAAATATGCTTTTAAAAAACAAAAACTTGGTGCCCCACCCACCGTATTCTAAGTATCGAAGGCATGAGGACAAGCTGCCACTGTGACCACCGCGCCACTTTAAATAGGTGACCCTGTGAGTGCCCTTGAAGAATTTGAAGCCTGTTAACTTAAGTAACCTATTCTAGGGCCAAACTACTACGCCTTCTGGTGGACAGCTAAGTTCAAAGGATCTAAAATTGGGTTTTTTGGATACTCAAGTCATCTGGTGCAACCTACACTTGATCAATGACCTCAAATGATTCTACTTTAAAGCAGCTGAATACCGCATAATTGGAGTTGGTTCATCGTTACATCATCACTTCCATGTTATGCGCAATACTATCGGAAATTTGGTGAATAGTTCTAGACTTTCTGCCGTATGATACGCTATATCATCAGAGGACGGGAAATATTAACGCAGAAAACCTCAATTCCGATATACTAGTCAGAAGAGCATAAAAGAATTCATAACTTCCAAAACGCCGCACGACAAGCAATGCCTGCTTTAATGCGATGCAGCTATACCACTAGTATCCATGTTGTAGTTGGGAGGTTCGCCTCTATCGATGTCCCAAGCCCAAGTCCAGATACAAGAGGACCGGCTAGCAGCACTGAGTCCGTAATGAATCAAATACCCTTCAATCCACGAAGTGCAAAGCAGGCATCGTTTGGATAAGTCCACGTTAAGCGATTCAGCTGCCAATGCTACGACTGGCCATTTGAATGCATTTAACCATTTTTGGAAAAAAAACTCCTCGATAAAACGCTAAAAGTTCTACAAATATACTTCATTTTTAGCAAGTTCAAGTCCCAAAAAAAAACTAAGCTGAGAGGCAACTTTGGTCCATAGCTAAAATGGATAAAAGCGTAACGTCCTATTAACTGAAGAGAGCATGAACAACACCGCGGGAAACTATAGCAGCTGTTTGATCTAAACGGTCTTGTACATGTATTTGGCTCTAAAAAACACTTCACCAGTTCAAGAGAAGTCATCAATGTAAACGCAGTGATGAAATGCAGCTCGGAATCCCACTGCAATGTCATAGCAAATGAATGCAAAACGGTCGCATTTGAACATAAATCAAATGAACAATTTTTAATTATGGACTGCAGCGATAAAGTGCTAAATCCTTTGGATGCATTAAATATATCACACTAGATGTTCCTACAACGAATTTAATAAAAAGAAGGAATAGCATTGAAACCGTGAGGTTTAAAGTCATCATGACGTTAGCGAAGTTTCATTTCCCGTTTATTTCGGGCTACTGTATTTCTGAATCAAATTCGCCTACACAGACATCCCTTCTCCAAGTTCCACAATGGAAATAAAAAATCATTGCATTTACTTTTAGCATCGGACATTTATCGTTTCCCAGTGAAACGTTCAAGCCCTCCAGAGAGAAGGAAGCATAAAGCGTGAATCGAAGCAGAGAATCACATTATACCGAGCATGACCTAAATAGTTCCGAAGGCATAAATTACGCGTGGATTAAAAGAATAGCGATTGTGTCATCCAAAAGGCAAGGTTTTTAATAGGTAATGCTAAATCAAGTTTATCACACGTGGCCCGACTTTTAATGAATGCACACGCGGCAGGCTGTTAAAAGCAAAGGGGTGGACCAGATAGTCGTACCTATTCAGTGGGAAGAAGTGAAACAAGCGTCGAAAATAATTTAGGGGGCATCTCTCTCTTCCAAGATAAATCAATCAAACACATTTGTCTGATCTTTTGGAATTAACAGTTGGCTCATGCATCAATGCCCCTGTTCCATCAACTCGAAGAGGATATAAAACTTTTCGGGTGCGGTGTTTATGCTACTCCGAATGAGTTTTCTAACTACTATCAAAACCACCACCGAAAGTGCTCAGCTCCACGAAGCTTATATCAAAGCTCACAGGTTTAATGGCACTGCCTAAAAGATAAGAAAGTATTATAGAAACAAGTGGGAAATCATACGTGATTGTGACCAGTGAATGTGACGAGGAAATCGGCAACCCAATGGTATTTAAAGATCTTAGAAGAGCGCTAATTTGAAGCTATCAAACGAATGCCGCTGTTTTTTGATTTATGATAACTGAACTCGATAAATATGCCTCCTGTAAGCGCGGTGGCATCAAATGTCCCTATACTAATAGAAATATGGACTAGGTTCTGACAACCAGAACTAGTCAATGGGCGAAAAAATTCAGAAATCAATGCAACAATGCTTTTTGGAGTCGTATTCACCGACAGCATTAAAATGGGCATGTGAGCGGAAATGTATTTGACACCTACACCGACAATCTCGCCTTAGTGAATGTTAGTGGTCACATCGTGCCCGGACTGGGCACTTCATTGGATATAGAAATAGAAGAAGAAACGGTTAGAAAAGGTAAAGAATAGAGTAGTCTGGTATCCAGAGATAAAAATCAATTTATAGCGAAAATTAAGCGACTACCAGGGAACTAATTGGTCAGACGGATGAAGCCTCTATCGAACAAAATTAACGAAGAAAAAGGAAAGACCTAAACGCGAAGTATTAACTTACTGATTATTCGCTTTTGTAACCCAAAGTGCAGAGGCGTACTGGAGGTTAAGCTGCCCGATTTGTAGCTTAAAACAAAGTCAAGAACCGGATATCCATTGAACATCTTTCTCGTCGTTAAGGCATCAACGTTTGGGACCAAAAACTCGTGCAAAGTCGTCTCGTCAAAATCATCTGATGCTTCAATGATCAGAGATGGATAAACTGACTTTAAAGCAGCCGAGAAACTCCCTAATTCCTAGGAAAGATATCAACACTATTGCCAAACTAGCCTACCATGGTGGTCAAGCTTTCAAATCTAATGGAAGAAGCCCCAGCTTCAGCCGCTGCTTTTGCCTCCTCCAAACTTCCGCATTCGACGGTAATACGAGTGTTCTTGCCAGCCTTGGCCTTAATGGAAGATATTGCACTCGCGACACCACCGGCTGCTTCAATATGCGACATAGGTAAAAGAATCGATGACAGATTCCTGGAACTTGGAACACCAGCAACAAACATGGCGTATTCCTCAACAAGAGCGAAGCCCGGAGTGTGTGTAAACGGTGACACAAGTTCTCCTTCCCAAGGGAAATCGGCCAGTAACTGCTTAAGTCTAAAGAGTGATAGCCTCAGACGAACTTGCTCTTGCCTTGAAGCAAATGTTGCAATGCTAGAAGCACGCGATAGAATATTCTTTATCAAAAGTTCGCTACGAACTAAATCAGCAGTGGCCCCCGTCATCGACGCAACCTTCACGCCTCCGAGAGGCAACAATTCTCCTTCCTTTACATGCCACTCAATGGCGCAGCCATAGTGCTCAGCCAGAGCGTCAGCGAACGGAACACCAGCCAATACACCTAAAGTGAAGGCAAATGCAAACCCTGTGGGCATGACAAAACGTACCCTTCTGAAGAAACTATGAAAAGCAACCACAAAAGGCCTAAATGAGATTTCAAAGCAGACGACCTTAGTCTTGCAAAAATGGTTGGTTAAATTATGAAGTCAACGAACCCGGGGTTTTCATTGCAATAACAAGCACAGTTTTTGAAGACTCTAGATCATATCCTGGAAGATTATAAGAAGATTCCTCAGAGAGCCAGGAAGACACCAGAAGTTTGGCGGAATGGCGACTAACACTATGCATTCCCCGAAGATAGACAATAGAATATGACAAGTAGGGGTTTGTGCGTTTAAACAAGATAACAGTTTCGTAAATGACTCATAATGTGCAAATTCAGTTGCGGTAGGAATAGATTTTTAGATTATAGGGGAATATCTCAACCATTATTGTAAGGTGGAATCAGTTGAAATAATTTGCTGATCGCAGGAGTAAGGTGCAGAGTATAGTGACTCTATTTTCGCAAAAAATCTCAGGCCATTACAACAATATGAGGGTGAAGACTGAATAGGAAACTTTAAAATACTTTTCTTGTTTAAGCAGCTGGTACTGGTTATGGCCGCAGGTTTGCACATCGCCTTAGGCGCTTTGGCTGGTCTCAGGAACATGCCAACAGTCTAATTCCTTCCGTCCATAGAGTGTAATCCTCTGCTCTAGTGTTATGCCTCCATGGGTCTTTGAAAAAGTCTCTGGGATTAGTATTATGCCATGACGGGTTAGGGAATTTTTCAGGTCCCCTTTTCATTTACAGACACTCGGTTGGATATTGTACCGGGTAAACCGACCCCTGCATTAAGCCCTCTTTTATATGCAGGAACAATCCTGAGTGCCGCATCTCTTATATGACAGCCACTAGAAACGTTTGCATGTAAGTCAGTAAAAAAGTGCTACTTTCCACCATCGCAAGTCAACTCATTAACGTGATCATCGTCAACTTTGGCCGTAATTTAAAGGCTCTTGAAAAGCCTAATTACCTTTTTAATTTATTTGGTTTTCCATTTTTTACTATTCGTCTTTATTTGTATGGTCTTAGGTGATAATTTTAGTTGGTTAATTTATTGTGCCGTTTGTTTTTCCGGTTCCGCATGTAACCTCCCGCCACCTTGAGAAGGCGGTCTCACTTGTGTTGGGGCTATGGCTGAGGAGTATGAGGGCGCGGATTTTGAGTCTGAGGAGGAGGCTTTTGAGGAAGTAATCGAAGATGAGACTGAAAATAATGCAGGTTTGTGTAGCGTTTGATCTCGCAACTTGTTTTCATAGTCGTATAAATCTTCTCTTGCTTTTAAGCAATCGTTCCCACAGTACGCTCCTCTCAACTTGGCTTGAAGTACTTAAGACATTATTTTGTGCTTAATTTTTAGCGTTTTAAGTTGAACCCCTTCATTTTACATTAATTCGGTTGATCTAGATAATGTTACTTACGTGACTTCGGGGGAGCCACCACGAACCCAGCCCGGGGTGAGCATGCCACCAGCGGGCCCAGTAGAAAAGAGTAAACGCATTACCACACCATACCTGACCAAGTATGAGCGAGCACGAGTGTTGGGCGCACGCGCCCTCCAGCTTTCCATGTCTGCTCCGGTAATGGTTGAGTTGAGTGGGGAACGCGACCCCCTCAAAATTGCTGAGAAAGAACTGCGTGCAAATAAAATCCCCATCATTATTCGACGTTACTTGCCCGATGGAAGCTTTGAAGACTGGAATCTGGATGAGCTTATCCTCGTGGACTAAGCAGTCTTGTTTTCTACCATGTAAATAACTGCGACCTGATTCCCCTAATAAAGTTCGTTTTCAGTGATCATTCTCGATTGGTAGAGTTAAAGTATTGAGGTGGTAGCAATTAATTAACCATCTGCTTTCATTGCAAGTGAAAAAAACCACAATTCAATTGAAATTATGCGTGTATTTGAGTAGTTTGGCATAAAAAAGGAAGAAGGAAGGGAAAATCGCGGGTTGAGGGAAGGGGTGAGAGGATTTGCACATTGGATGGCAGCTGTTCATGTGGGTCGACCTTGGTAAAGGCGCAGTGGTTGTCATAGTGGGAATGGGGATAGTTAAAACGCGAATAGCTAATGAAATGCCACCCTTCTGTATGTGCAAGCACGTCGGCTTAAGTCTTCTTCACCCAACTGGGACGAACTGAGGAGGTACTTCCTGTGGGACTGCTGCTGTTGGTGGAGGCCTCGAAGGCCGCAACGCGAGCCGCTATCGACCCACGCTTGATTGGAATCGGTGAGTCAGTGGCGCTGGTGGTTGTTACGTTCTCCTTCTCCAAGCTTTTGTTCTCACTCACAAAGGACTTGCTCATCACAGAATCCCTGACTTCTCCTTCTGTCTGAGAAATCAACTTCCTTGTGGACCACCAAGTGGCAGGGGCAGCGAACGGTTTCGGTGCGGACTCGGACCGGCCAAGGTCATTGCTGAGCGAAGTTGATGTAGTCAGTGGCTTCGATGGCTCCGGAAAGTGAGCCAATTGTGAGCTTACTCGCTTGCGCACCGTTCCACCTTCCTGTTCAGCAAAGGTATCCGCAGCATTTTTGATAGGTCCTGATAAATCTTCCTCCTTCGACTTACTGGCAACACGACTCCAGTTCGGCGGTTGCGGACGATCTGGAAGTCCGAGAGCTAGATCTGAAGTGTGTTTGGCCGCGGAGGGAAGGCGCATTTTCTGCTCCAATTCGCGTGATCGCTGTGCCGCCGTCGTATTAACTTTAGGTCCCTGCGATCGATCTTTCTCCAGGCTCGCCATGCCACGCATCACCTAGGTGTTACAGACGCTTATTGAAGGTTTTTTAACCAAATAGAACATATTCGGTGTGCGTGAAGAAATTTCGCACCTCAGCGAGAGCAGAATCAACGTCACTGAGAGATCCGTTGCTAATTGAAAAGTCTCCAGTGGCTTCGGCACTATCAGTGGCGGGAGATTTCAATGAAGGCTTGATATTTGCGAGCCTATCCTCCGGCAGAGTCTCCAAACCAGGCACTGTTGAGGCGGCAGGCGCGGCAGAAGATGAGGGCGCCCCTGCCCACGAACATTGACTGACAGCTAGCCCTTGGGGTGACAGAGAAGGCGGAGAGTTGCTCATTGACCGAGTTATGGGGGGGGAGGAGGAAGAAGAGTTGGAAGCCAATTCCTGCTCCTCGCTGACTTCATTTTCATTGGCAGGAGTGTGCTTTTTGACATAATCAATCTCCTTCTCATTATTAGCAGACTCCTTTTTGTTCACCTTGGAAGAGGTCTCCACGCCTGCATTGGCGGTCTCGATTTGGCAATCAGTGGGTGAAGTAATACCTCGAGATCCGCCTGGTATAGACAATGTCCCTTGACTAATGTCTTCGGCGAGAATCAGACGTCGTAAGCACGGGGTGAGTTGTGACTGGAAGGGCAAAAAAATTTTCCATAGGAATCATGCAGACGATTCCCCGATCTTGTTACGAAATATGTGGTAATCGTTATGTTTGATAAAATAAATCAACGAGTTTATTCAAATCGGATTATTCCGTATTAAATAAAGTATACGCTAAGTTCACCGTCTTGTTCTGCTGATTTTGTCATCATTAAACTCCGAAATGGTTCTGGAAATAATCCATGGCTGCATATAGTTTAAACGTAAGAAACATTCCCCTTCCTTTTAAATTAACCTACGATCTCTTCAATATGAAAGCTAAATGCGTAACATTATTGTTTGATCCAATCATCGGAGCAACTGATTATGGCTGCCAAAGAATTTCATCACCTTGATTCGGCAGCCCAGCCCACCTTGATTCAGTCTAGTACCCTGCTTTAACAGTGTAGAGAAAATCCGAAGTCGCAAAAAGTAAAAACGTTCCAACTTGCATTTCGGGGATCCCGAGAATTCAGTCTGTATTCCGAACAAAGGCAAACTTTGTACTCCAGTTAATTCTCTTGGGGAAAAAAATCAACGAACAAAGAATTCCAGACGGCATTAAGATTAGCACTGCAAGTGTGAGCATTAGCAGGTAATACGAAAACACGATCAGCAATTGAGGGTCGACACATTCGATATTGATCGTATGGAGGAATTTTAATAATTATTTGTGGTGGTGACAAGGGGAAACTCGCCTAACATGGGTGTGGGAGTGCCAACACCGGGAGGAGGAATCGATTCATCGTTGACAGGGCGACGCGGCGGCTGCTTTGGTGGTGAAGAATTGGCAAGGGCAGTGATGGGGGTAGACGTGGAGACCGGAGGAGCACCGTCAACACCGCTGATACTTTCGTCAGTGGTGGCACTGGCAGTGGTAGCAGGGTCACGGGCTGCGATGGATGTGAGTGCAGTGCCCTCGACTAATAGCTTCACGTATAGATGCGGCACGAGGTATCGCGGCCCATCGGATCCTGTGACCGCCTGTCCCTCCCACCAGTGCTCGTTAAGACGGCGGTAAAGCAAGAGTTCTGCACCTCGTTGAAAGGAGAGCTCGCGAGTGCTGGCGCCCACGAAACTTGCCAATGCGGTAGCATGCAGTGGGTGTGAATCATCATCTGAAACCATGACGCAGGTCGGCGCATTCGACTACTGCATCCTAGGTACTGCTGCTCTCAATACCATGACCTCGAATTTGAAGTCGAGTTACGTACGTCTATTCATCTTGAACTCACCAGGTTCGAATAACTAACCAGAAAAACGATTTACAAACTCTACGAGATCTCCCAAACGATCGACAATGAATCGATACGGCAGAGTGGCAATTTCGCTGATTATGCGTTATTGTGAAGATAATCTGATGAAACTATGACCGAAATGGGCTACCTTAGCAATTCACCTAGTTTTTTCGCCTAAAAATTTTTGATCGAGTTCCGATTATTTGATAAATATAACTTGTACAATACAAAGCAAGCTCGAATATTTAACGTCAAGGTTAAAATAATTTGCGTCCAACATAAAACCTTACAATTAACGAAAAGTGAGGCACTCCAATGCAGTTTGACAGACATCGAGCAGATGCAACAAATAACTTACCGTTCATCAAGTGTGGACTCCCCGCGAATCCCTGTCCTATGTTGTTATCTACAATGCCTGCATTTTGACCAAAACTGAACGATCGTAACAAGGGAAACTAGGCCAATCATTGTACCGATGGCATGCAAAGCAATCAGGGTAATCGCAGGAGAAATGACAAATGGTAGTGTCCACACATGCTCATCGGAATACCTTTAGTATGTCGCGGTCATGTCACCCATTTTTTTAATTGTTTTATAAGCAATGGTGCAACTCGCCGGTTTCAGCTCCTTCCACTTAGCCAACGCATTTAAGGATTAAGTCAATAAAGTAGCACAAGAAAGGCATTATTGTCGCCCGACAATTCGTTAAACTGAAAGTGAGAAGTAGCAAACAGGCTGATTTTATTTCAAATTCCAGTTTACCTACGGCAAAAATGGAGAGGGGTAAAAGAATTTCGCCCATGTTTCCAAATATGTGTACACGCGACGTGCGTGTCAAGTGAGATAAACGCACCCAAATCACACCCACAATCAAATGTTAGGTATTTCATATGAGAGGAGGTTATGTGTACATTCGGGGTCAAGAGAAGGGGCTGGTAAGAACACAGCCTGCCCGGGAATCGCGGGTGGCAACAGGATCGAGCAGAGGAATTTGTTAAGCGTTGCGCATACAAACAAGCGAATAGCGACATGGCTTGTCCCTGTGGGAGGGGGACTGTTAGGATTGCAGTAGGGTTGAAGTGACAATTTACATTGGCTCGTCTTTCATGTGTCAATGGGTGATCAGCAAAAAATATTACAATAATTGGAGCGAATTAAGGGATAGGAAAGAGGGGAGAAAAAGAAAAGAAGCTGATGTTAGGTATTTGTTTTGAGTAAGGTACAACCATCACGTATGGCTTAAATTTGAAACGTTCTATTTTTGCCTTCTTTACGCATGAGTAATCATGAGTCCTAAGTTTGATTTACCTGAGTCTGAGTCTGACTCGTCGTCGTTATCGTCATCAAGGCCATCATCAATCGACAATCGATCCATCGAAGAGCTGAAGCCCCTAAATGCATGGAACCTGATGATGAGAATCGACACAATCCTGACAGAGCTTGTGGCTATATGGATAATGGCTGAAGACACCAAAAATGAACATAACGCTATTTCCAAACCAATGTTAAACCATTTGGCTGGTTTCACACAATGTGACATAAAAAAATTTGCGCCTCAATTTAATCGCAATTCGAAACTTATCGAGGATTGTGATCAAGCACCAAAAGCTCTAATAGCAAGCCTACCAATTGAGTCGTAGCACAGAAAGAGAAGCGAAAATGGCTCAACTACAATGCTACCATTGACTCACGTTTGCTTGCCACCAACCCTTTGAGAAATGCCCGAAGTACCAGTCACTCCAGACGTGTTACTTCCCAGTCGATAGGGGCTAGGTTGAGAA
Source organism: Taenia pisiformis (assembly GCA_023968675.1). Classification (NCBI taxonomy): domain Eukaryota; kingdom Metazoa; phylum Platyhelminthes; class Cestoda; order Cyclophyllidea; family Taeniidae; genus Taenia; species Taenia pisiformis. Next base: position 15,413,213 of record CM043733.1, on the reverse strand, counting down.
CCACTCTCGGAGGCCTCTCGACTCTTCATTGTCGTTGCCGTTGCGGCCGCGGGGGCGGTAGCCTGATGGCGCAGACTGCAAGCCTTCTTTACAGCCTCACTAGCGATGGTACGCGGCAGCACTGGAGGGACAGCTGAGGCGTAGGCGGCGAACTTCTCGTAATATGCACCAGGCACCGTGGGATCGAAGATACGTCGGTGGTAGTTGATGCACATCTTGACTATGTCGTTCACGTTGGACTGGAACTCCACCTGATCAAGGTCTGGGGGTGGAGGCATCAGTGTTGGTCCGAAACAGATTGCTAGGTTGTAGGGATCCATCATGTTCTCATCAGAATACTCTGCGAGGCTACAAAAACAACCAAACACTCTCAATTTGGATCACCTTCAAAATGAATGTGTGAAGAGGTTAGAGTCACTCACTGATTGAGGAATGCAAAAAGGTAGCGCATGACGATAAATACAGAATGGGAAAGGCCACAAGAAATTATAGATGCAAGGCGATCCACACACTCCTCGGAATCGCGTTCTGAGAAAGAAAAATATTGAGAAAACCATGTTTAGTCAGTAAAAAGCACGAGACACCCAACAAATGTTTGCAGAAGTCAGCAATAAGGGAAATAAATTATAATTTGCATAAATTTTGTAATCGACTAAAGTGAAAAGGCTGCTTTAAAAATTTCAGAGGATTTATAATTTGCTTTCTCAATTTTCGAAGGCAAATTATTGCTAAAAAACAAGTAAATCACGCATCAGCGCCAAAGCATGTTCGAAACGTAGCGCTACACTGGTAACTATCGTGGAACAAAATCAAGTATCCTCAGGCATTAGTTAATGCACACAGGAATAAGGAAAAAAATAGCCTACTTTCCCTAACGGTTTTTACGAGTTCCAAGAAGACTTCTTTGGGGAAGGGCGGCTCTCCCAGCTCGCGGAAGTACAGCTTCAACAGCCCTGCAGTAGAATTGATGTCGCGTGCGTCGGAGAGACCCACCAAGGGATCCTCGCCGTACTCGAAGGCCTCCTTGAAGTTGCTAATCTCCGCCTGGCTCCCGGGAACTCGAAACACTCCTGGTGGTGCATGCCTTTAAAAATGTGGACCGGTCCAAAGGAGCCCACCATAACTTGACCAATTTATGCAAAACCGGCAGTGCATTTCTCAGTTGCACCGCAGTGACAGAAGACAACATTGCTATTTAAAAAGAATGGCACAATTCCAAAAAAAGATTGCCTGAATTTACTTACTAGAAGCAGTTAGGTGATCTGTTAAGAATGAGGCGATAAATGACATGGCACTTAATTATCTCCAGTAGCAAGACGGAACACACCGTAGAGGTTGATGACACGAATACAGGAGAGCATTACACGAGGGATCTGTTCGCCCGTCTTTGTGACGTATTCGTCAATCGTACCACCAAATAGTTTGGGTCGGCCAACATTGGGTACCTGAAGAACACGTCGAGGAGCCATTTTTATGAGAGCAGCCGGCTGCACGACGGTGGTTCCAGCAGCACTTGGGATAGAAGAAGGAGGTGGTGTAGTGGCAGGTGGTGGAGGGGGCGGCGGAGACCCAAACGGCGTTTTCGAGCCTGTTTCACTCGACAATGTCGATGCAGTGACTGCCAGAGTTGCATCACCACCGCCGCTACCAGAGGTTGCAGAGAGAGAGGGTGAGCACTGCAGATGCATCGACGGCGATAGCAAGAGGTGAGAATGGAGGGGTGGAGGTCTCTTCGTGGACTTGAGCGATGCTGCTGACTGGTGGTTCGCCAGAGCACGCTCAATTTCTGCTAGCTTTGATTGCATCACAACACAACGGTGCATTTCTTGTGTATATGCAGAAAACCGCTAGAAGGCAGGGTCAATAAAAATCACTTAGTCCCGGACAATTAGTTCATTGAAGCTTAAAATCCATTTATTAAATTAATTTTGTAAGTCTGCAAGATTGGCTGCCAAAGATTCATTCATTTTGAACTAGGGCAAGAAATGTGATTGCTATATCGCTCCAACAACGATAAAATCCTTCTGGTGCTGATAGTGGACAACATGTGGTAGATCCTGTATTAAGCCAGCTGCACCCACCTCCATGTAGATGCGCTCTTCTCGGATTCGCTGTTCCCGATAGGCGTTGCGCATGGCCAAGTAGAGTCCAGGTTGGATTTCAGTACCGGAGGAGCCCACGGAGGCCTCAGAGCCCATCTCCTCGGGTGGTAGAGAGGAAGAGAGCGGAGTGTTTCCGCCACCACCGAAACCGCCACCGCTTCCGCTCCCATTGCCTTTGTTGAGCGAGGTGTAGGAGGCCGCGGCTGCAGGTCCACCGGCGTTTGCAGCCGGACTGGGAGGAACGGGTCTCCCGGGTTCACCATTCACCGGACTGACTGACCGGCGGCGTCGACGCCTGCCCGATAGGGTGGGATCCGCAAACAACTCAGAGACGTCGTAGTCATTCTGGTTGATCAGCACCAACAGTTTCTTCTCAATCTTAATGAAAATCATAGCGTAAATATATCAATCCAGTTGCGTCTTATCCAATATATCAGCGGTGATGTTAATTCAGTAAGTTCCACAGGACGCAACATCTTCGCGTGAGTGTGTAAAAATAAATTTTGCTTACTGGTTATTAAGAGAGGCAAAATTCACAAGTTTAGCCACAACAGCAGATACGAGGTTGAAGTAACAGTTAAAACACTTGATTCGAACCGACACAGTGCAAACATGGCATACCATATACGACAAATAATGACCATTCAGTTAGATACTAACCATTTCTCATGGGCTTTAACAAAACCCACAGTGCAATAAATAGCGCGGGATGAGTGACATTAAATCACATACTCTAGTGAGTGGTCATCCCGAAGAAGCTCAAAAATCTCCAGCATTAGGAATGCGTAACATTAGCTTACGTCCTGCAGATTATTCCAGGCCTCTTCCGTTGAAGCCTTCAACTGATCGAGGTTGGCCCGCAGATCAGCGGCAGTTGCGGCTAAACTGTCGCGGAGTGGGGGGACAGCGATCACTTCCGACTCCTTGAATGATGAACATAGAAATACTTCAGCATTAAGAAGGATTGTAAAAAAACAGCCTGCAGCCAGGTAGGCAACATCCGGTGTTCATATATAAAGTTGGTACAGGCGCTTCAACACTGAAATATTCAAAATAGACGCAATGCTCTGCTGGTTTATGCGACGCAATGACGTTGTTCAAGGTGTCAAAATTATAAAAAGGTCCAGAAATAACTCGTCCTGTTTTAAGGGTACTGCAGAAATTTCAGCAATCATTTAGTCATTTGTAAGCTGCCATATGAACTGAATGAACCGGAAATTTTATTTGTTAATAACTAAATACGCACTGCCTCCAAAGAGGATGAGTGGAAGTTTCCTTATCCCCAATTACGAAAACTGCCTTTAAATTTTCACAAATTTAAATATTTTAAAAGAGTTCGACCATAAGCTTCCATTTTACTTGCAAATGAGGGTATTGAACTTTATCAAGTGATTCTAGGCGCTGCCGTAAGTCGGATTCAGTTCTAAGGCAAGAATCGACTCTACGTGATCAGAAGATTTAAGAATCCGATTCCAGGAGGCAACACATTTTATAAAAAAAGCCAGTAGCTTAGTCAGCATTTAAATCTTATCAATAGTACTGCAGTCTTGGTTATCGAATTCGGTATGGGCAAAGATTTTACAAAAATACTTATTTTGTACCAAAACCCCAGTTAAGGAGGAATATGGTTTAACCAGGAGACAGTAAGGATTATACATAAAGAATGGCTAGTGAAGTGAAGCGAAATACGTCCAATGGTAAGGCTTTGCCTGATGCCATAAGTGAATGGTTCCTAAGTTTCGGCTATCAGACCACAAAAATAGAGCTTACACAGTCGTCCTTGAAAGGAAGAAAGGAGAAGGTGGGTGGTCGAGAGAAGGCGACCTCGTTACGCCGCAAGAAGGTTGCCTTGTCGGCGCGCCAGTCGAGTGCAGTGATGTTTCGGTTGATCATTTCACCTACTGAACCGTGGCAGTTCTTCACTGACTCCTCGCAGCTCAGATGCATCATTGCCGCGCGCGCCAGGCTGTTGTGAAGGCCACAGCTCATGCACTGCGTGGTGGAAAAGAGACGGCTTTGAATAAGAGCACTCTGATTCTAATTTAATCTACAAGCAAGTTTTTTACATGGTATGGCTCAGTATGGTTTCAGCAAGAGGGTTTGAAGTTATATGCCACTGTACAGCCACCTCTACGTCTCACACCAGTTAGGGGGTGAAAGTCATCAGTTGCATGATTCTAGCAATAATCCATGGCGCATTATCGGTTTTCAGTTGTAAATAATCTGTGTACCCTTAACACTTATTGTCCTCTTCAAACTAAAAATTCGGTAAACAGAAACCATGGAGAATACAGTTCCTACGCAAACACAAAGGAAGTGCAGAAACATTGGAAATATACAATGACAACTCACGTCAAGAATATCAGAAACCTCATCAGTGAAGTAGCGGTGGATGCTTTGGTTGGCAGCACAGAGTTGGATAAGGTACTCGTTGCGCGCATGATTGGTCGCCAAAACTGTGTTCTCGTATGCCTGGTATTTCTGCAAACACGCACAAGTAATTTTAGTTAGAAAAATGCAAGAAGTCACATCAAATTTGCATAACAAAAGGCAGAAAACATGTGTGCAAGGGCACACTCAACTGATTCGACATGATTCGCACATCATCTTTAAGACTTGATGGACCATTAACTCGTGCATCTCCAACGCTAAATTCGGATGAGATGGTACTAAGCAGAAATAACGCCAAATTACCAAGTATTTCAATGCGACAAGTCACCGCGACTAGTTGAACTTTTGCACGAAACCAGAGCAATATTAATGAGTTTCAAAACTGAAATGCCTATAACCATTCATTACACTACTGATAGAATAGCTAAACAATGCGGATTCATTGCGAGTTTGGCCTCAGAAAACAAAGAAATGATATTAAAATCCTCTTTGCAGTTCTTAAAATATTTTGGAATAAATATTATTTACGCTGCTTCGCAATCCTCTGAGGTGGGTAGAGCGCAAGAATGAGGTGTATAACAAAATGCCGTACTTGATTGTAGTCAGCCTGAGCACGCCGGAATTTCTGACTCTTCTCGGGCTCCTTCTTCTTCGATTGGATGTAATCGAGTGCGGCAGTGAGCTTTTCCTCACTGCGCTTGCAGATGCGGTCAGCGTCCAGTTGAGTGCTCTGACGCTGCCCGTATTCGCGTTGGTCGGACTGCAGCTTGGCGATGTTGGCGAACACCTTCTCCTGGCAGCGCACCATCATTTCTCGACACTGTGCGCACAAAAGCAACGTCCTTACAGGCATTTTAAAAGCAAGGCCTCCTCAGTCCAGACTCCAGCTATACAAAGCTTCTCATTCCAAAATAGACCTAGTATTATGGTAGGCCCGTTTAAGGTTCTATTCCTTTCTCAAATGCTGATAAGTTGACTCAGAGATCTGTGCTATACCTTGCCTGTGATGCTGTTTTCAATCCTCTGAAAAATCAAACGAGCATTTCGCTTGGGTACTAGTGCGATAGAGTGAGATGACTTAGGATTAATAATTCCCCTTTTTCCTACGTTTGCCTCAACATTGGGGAGAAAAGGTACTCAAAAAAAGATAGGAAACAAGGTTTCACCAGGGATGAAAAGGTGAATTATCTGCGAAACCCGTGCAGATTTCAAATAAATGTGTGGTATCGTATTCAGTGAGTGCTCGTTACTGAATTTAGTAATTTTTTAGTGGTAATTACACGAAACACATTACAAATGAAATACAGATAAATGTTGGGCCAGCGTGAGCAACGTTTATTAAATAGGATATTTGTTCAATTGTACTTTTCCCACGAAGCAGTAATAGCGCCCTTTGCAAACCTCAAGCAGCTACAGATCAATTGACATCACAACACCATTTAAGCGGCGCTTCATTTGGTAGTTTTCTATTGCCAAGGATATTGCTGGTTTGGGAAGAACAATAAAACCCCAACACGTTACTTAATGCATCTGGACCCAAGTGGACCTTCAGTGTCCAAAAATCGTGTTAAGTACATTTTAGAGCCATATGGGGTGTGGGAATCACTTTTGCTAACGCAATAAATCCATGCAACTTCATCAAAACGCTAAATTCCCTCATTGAAGCACTGATTCATTTTTTTGAATATGCTTAAAGGGAACCTCTCAGGCCCAGCGTTTTCACGCTAGGTTCATGGCACAAATGCAGATCGCTCTGAGACAATTAAAGTAGGCCCCATAATCCTTCAATCCTTTTTGAGATAGAACTCACACGTTGGAACATCTAAATGCCCCAATTGCCAAACACATGGGGCAATAAAAAGGGCATTCACGACATCTCTCTTCTCTGAGGCACAATGGCGTGCGCGCACCTCATATATTTTATTATGAAAGCCATTTTTGTTCCATCATTTGCAAATTCTGGAACCGCTGTTAATGGTACTGCAAAATTCTGAGCACAAAAGGAGAAAACAAAAAACATCGAAGAAAGCGATATCCCATTAACCAGATGAAAAAAATTAATCATTTACGGACTTGTATACAGATGCGGACAAGCAAATGTGGTCACCTGTGAGCTTGAACCGTAACTAGAATCTGCAGCACTACTAAATATGGTTGGCCGCCACATTTATCTCTGCTCACACTTGCAACCCCGTCGTCAATCATTCAATCAAATGAGGTTAAAATGTTCGTCTCGAACATCCTTACTGGGGCTGCCTCTAGTGATTAATACAACCAACAATAACGTTCGCGGTGGCTCCGCCGTACGCGTACAATCGATCCGCAAGCGTGCAACCAAACACGCTAATCGGGCTTTGAGGGATGGAATTATTCCGAAACTTTTGCACGACCTTGAGGTGATGGGAGTTTAATTAAGGCCAGCACATTGATGATGTTTTGCTTAAAACACGTGCATCAGTGCATGCCCATATCACCGCGCGGAAAATGGGCCACAGTGAAAACGGGAAAGTAGTGACAAATGATGCACCCGCAGTACTGCTCCAAAGCCGAGATTGGAGCAAGAGCGACACCAAATTTTGCATGGCAAGTGGGATGATAAGCAAAGTAAACACTAAATTTTGAATTTGCTATTGCTTCATTGACCTTTGACAGGCCATAGGCTGGTCCCGGTTCTTAAATTCAATAACAATTTCTGCGTTGTTGAGCAAAGCGATTCGAACACACTTACAGCGATCGTGAAAGCGCCACAACTATGGTTTACCAATCACTCACTGAGTTTCAAATGAAATGAAGTTCAACGCTAGTTCTCACAGAGAGTCCAAATGATGCTCAAGTTTACATCAATGAACGAATGAGCGATTGCATAACGTCAAATTCGAGGAATTATTGTTGTAGCAACTTTTGCGCACGGTGTTTCAGGGTTCAATGCTGTTACAAAGACACTGAATCTAAAGCAATAATTCTTACCTTCTGTCATAGTGGCTTGACTTCGAAACAATCAACAAAATCGGTGCACATACTTGTTTATGCAGACGATTCGCATCTTCATCCATATCAGCGAGACGCTGGACCATGTGCTTGCCAAAAATCTCTGAGAGGGTGGCATGAGCGTCTGAGAGACGAAGGGTTGTTCCTAGCAGGGTATTCCATAGTGTCGTAGTGGTGTAGTTTGCCCAATTCGGCCGTCTAGAAGTGAGCCAATAAGGTTAACAACCAAAGGGAAAACTTGTGAACTCAAGCACTCAGTTCAGTGAGACACCCTCAGGGTAAATCGTTAAGTATTTGTATTTTCCCGAAATTAATCATGGTGCGCAGCAATGGACCTCTAGAAACCAATCGACAGTTGGGAACTGAGCAAATCGACGGCGACCACAAATCTTTAAGAGCGGAAAAGAGGACAAAATATGACGATTGACAAAATCAAATCCAGACATGGGACAAGGACGGAGTGCTGTAATGGAGCCGCTGAACAGTTCTTTACGTAGCTACGCAAAACTTTGAGCGACCTTCAATACAGGGGGTTTTAATAACTCAAGTGGGTGACTTAAGGCAAATTTGAAGTTTTCGTTTTAATAAGCCAATCGGAATTTGTTGTTCGGAAAGCACGGGGGAAAATAAGGGATTAATGAGTAATCAATTCTAGAAAAAATACGAATGGAGTATTTTCGCCCAGAAAGGCAAACAAAAGTGTGCGCATACACTCAACTGGAACGAGAAAAACGCCTTTAGAAAACATGTCATGATGGGACAATTTTAAGGTCAAGCTATTCAAAAAATACACTTAAGCCTTCCCTTGTTGTCTAATACGGCTTCACAGAAGCCAGTCAATGAGGGCGGCACTAGGGAGCATTAAGTCGCATCCAAGTGTGATTATGTCAAAATAATCATACAGATTGGTGAGTAAAACACCCTCACCCGGATAGATATTCCCGATGGGTAACTACCCTTGACAGTCTCTAGTGCAGGCTCCCTATTAATCATTATGAGTTTCGGAAAGAATAATTACAATGCGAAAACCCATTTGAGATGAAGCAGATGCCAAGATATTGTAACTACACGCAACCTATAAGCCGGCGGTAGTCGTGGCCACAGAGGGTGGAGTTAAGTTACACACTGATAAGTCTTTAATTGTAACAGCACAGCCAAGACATGATCAGTGGTTTTCGCAATTGAATGAAAGATTGGCTTCTATTTTGGCCATCAATCCAGCTTATAACTGATTTTTAGACTTGGCAACGGCTTTCGACTACAGCATCCAACGTGGTATTTCCATGATTTTCAGCAGAATCGCTTTGTTTTCACTTGAATAACGTGACCCTCACGAAGGTTTAAACACAAGCAAATGTTAAAATCAATGCTGAATTAGTAATTAATGATGACAAACACATACATATGCACATTACACACTAGGTAAAGGTCAAGTTGTCATGTTTAAGAGGAAATAGCTATCACCATTCATTCACTTAGTTGATTATCAAATTTGTATGGAAGACAGGAACACAGAAAATAACAAAGTTGCCAGGATGATGCCTAAATAAATAAGAAAACATTGAATAGCCGAAAAACAATTGCGTACTACCGGTTTCACGAAACATGTAAAGAAGGTGGGTCATCAATAAATTTCAGTATTGGCCTTGACCTGTTCCGATGAAGGTTCAATGCTCCAAGTCCTAACTGTCCATCTCAATGATCTGGTGGCTTTAAATTATTCAAATTTGTACCTTTAATAACCTACCAACCAGGTGACCCTTGCCCTTATCGAGTACGCCGCATGCGCGGTTCTAATTCCAACGGCTATCCGATACTATCATAGAGTAGAGCATTAAAGTTACCTATAAACGAGCCTACCACACTAACACTTTAAATAGGCTAACAATCCATTGGACTACTTCGGTTGCGTTCACCTGGAAGGCACTCGAGTCATTTTGACAGCAACAATAACTAGCGAAAAAACCTAGAATAAATTAACAAGACTAACCGGACTTGTAGAGGGGTAAGGTCTATCGCTTACGCGGCCTGTCAGAGTATATTAGGTGTTGACGAGGTAACCAAAGCCGTCGGCAGGAAATCTAGGCCTGCTCGGTTGGTTGCCCCGCAAGAAAATGGCGAGTTACAATTCATAACCCCAATTTGTAAAACATCATCTCACTCCATATTTTAACAAGATTTTTGAGATTGAAGTAATGTCTTTCCGAAAAGCCGCGAAGTAGCTGTTCGGCTGCCTTAAGGGCCTATTGCATGGCTACAGGATGTGTAGCAGATCAGTTTCTGTACCACATATTTTCAAACACCGATGAGCACTTAATTTACGAGAAATTGAATGATTGTAAAAAAGGAAAAATCTATCTTTCTATCCAAAGCAATTCTGAGAAATGGTATCCTCAATGTATCGTAAAGCACAAATAAAAACAAAAGAAATACGACGGTTCACCCCTTCATACAAAACGCAACGGGTAGAACTGCTAAAATTCGCTTATTCACAATCAAACCTGGAATTGAAAAATGCTACGGGCTGACAGTACTGTTTAGGTGAAACGATTTAATAGAGATGAATAATATGGTGCTTCGCCTGCCGTGTACTTGTTATTCCTCTCACGTTTGTACGGAGGCTCACACCACGAAAAAATTATGCGAGAAAGTACCTGCGAGCCTATCTGGCATCACCTCCGTCAAAAGACCAACCCCAAAGTTTCCGCGCAAGTGGAAAAGTGGCTAGGTTAGAATGCCGATAAAATCCTCTACGGCATTATCCTATGCAGAGACTCATTTCACCATCGAACATAAAAGCAGGCTTCCATACGAAGCTCCGAAATGGATGAAACATGGACCAAAGGAGAGAACATCTATAGACGGCACCGATCGGAAGATCTACACTCACAATCAAGTAATGACAGCAGCGCTTTTGCACACAAGCTCACACATCCTTCTCTACTATATCACAATGGGTTGGGGCAATTAAGAAGAGAGATCTAGGTTAACTTAGGCAATGGTTAAAAAAACTAAAACCCCAACTGTAGGGTTTCGATTGCACATTGGTGAAACGAGGTGGAAGGTGGGCGAACATGTCAGTTACACCTCTGATAAACGTGGAGGACAACCATCGGCAAACAGATGTCTTTAAATGTTAGCAAAGTGGGAAAAGAAATGAAGATGGCGGATCGATAATGTTAATCAATTGGACAACTAGGAACCTTATAAGGAATGGTAAACACCTCTTAGCGATGGTTGACTTAAAAACCAATGAGCACCGGTGAATTTGTGCAAAGGCTAGCTAGAATAACGAGATAAAAACAATGTCGGCGCTCCATGGGAGGAACCGAGAAATGAGAACATAATGGTATCACGAAGGGGAAAGCACCCAATAAATCTTCACAGGAATATCCCACCCGTTAGCGTTTAAAGCCTGGATTTTGGTCAATTCTGGACACGTGGATAACAAAAGAGCAGGAGTATTAAAGGTCGATTAAGGAGCTAAGCTTTCCATAACTTTGAAGTCAAAAAAGGATACGTTTCAGTAAACTCTTCACCATTCGTAAGCCGCCCGTACTTTTTAAAGTAAAAATAGCAACTTCATTTTGGCTCGACTTTTAAAACTATGGATTTAATTATTGACGAGGATACGAAGAAGATGGTTCAACTTTAAATTACGAATGGTAATAAAAGATGGAATGGTTGAAGATGGAAATGGTTAATTTTACATAAAAGAAATTCGTTAGCAATGGGGAATATTGGAAAAAAGACTGGCTCATGGAGTGAGAAGCCGTTGAGTGCAATATTTATAGAGATTATTGTTTGGAAAACATTTTAGCGAAAAAGGCAAAAATCACCCCCAATTAAGCTGAACAGAAACTCAAAAAGTCACATGCCAGTTCTCCTATCGGTAGGTGATGTGCCGTCATCATCCTCCGCTGCTGCCGTTAACCCGGCTAGACCTGCATTTTTGTAGATAAGGTCGCAGCTACATGAGTTTTGAGGTCATCGACCGTAAGACTTTTCCACCTCTTCCGCTACACTTCCCTGTTGATAATCTCATACACCACAGTCTTTGGATCAACTATATAAGTTCTGTTGCAGGCATAGAGAAACCAACTTCGTGGCCACAATAAGTCGTGTTGTGGATGCGTGAGGTATACTCCACAACACCCTCAAAATGCTCATTGGGGTATAAAACAGAACGTGAAGTCATTTAGTGTCTATAAAATACTACCGAAAAACTTTAATCATAATGCAACTTAAGTATGCAAAAGGATAACACTTCCGTCTATCAGTTCTCCGTAGCATGCAAACGTCAAAGAAAAAGCCACCAGCAGTTCCATCCAAACGGAGCCATAAATCACATCTTTGAGGTAATCAAATTCACAATGAAGGTCGCAAAATACAGTTTATACTTTGAAAAACCGTCAAACAAAATAAAACTAACTACAAAGTGTTTCGAACTTAAATGAAAGGTATTTTCACAAAAGCAAGGCTTTTCTAACCGTAAGAGGGTTGCCTTTAGCTTTTATGGGGTTTGAACTCGCAGGAGGTAAAGGAAACCCTTGGACTACGAAAAAATACAACTGCTTCCAATGCAATCAGAGGTACGTGGGAATTGCATGTGGAAACTCCATGAAGTATTCTTGAGCGTCGCCATAGGGCATTAATTTTGTGAAAGAGGACAAAGCAAGTAGAAAATAGTTTCTTGGCGCATTTTTATCTCATTAACTGACAGTGCAGAATTCAGTGGTTAAAACATGAAAACCAGCCTTTTCTGAGAGTGCCAACAATGACATTGGAGCTGTCGCAGAACACCAACGTAGCGATAATGACAGTTAATTCTGTTGGCCACCCTTCACGCAGGCCTGGCTACAAAACAGCGATCTACCAAATGCATTACTGGCGAATGCGCCCATGGCAGACAAACATGGAGAAAACCCATTCATTAAAATGAAATCAGAGATAACTATTCATGTTAATTTGTCGAAGCGCACTTATGAATCGTTTGGCTATTCTGTGGAAGTCTGCAAAATCCACCAAAAACAAAAAAGACCACTGGAGAGTTGAAAAGATGAATTAACGATCGCGGTTGTGAGATTTTAGGCTTAATGTGAGAAAAACGAGAAGTCTGTCGCTGGTAAAAAAGGCAGATGTTAGGACGTGGGAGTGCTGTTCGCGCACACCCATGGGGTTTTACTGAGAGGGAACGCACTTCAGTGTGAATAATCTGAGCGACTGAGTTTGACGTGCATGACTCGACCACAGAGGACGTGCAGACCAAGGAGTAAGAAACACTGAAACTCATATTCCTCTTATTGATGTCACTTGGACCTATTCATTCATCGCATGGCTGAGCTGCGATACGGGGATGAAACCAACTTCAGGTACAACATTATTACATATCTTAGGTTTTTTAAAGAGAATTAAAAACACCCATACGAAGAACTACCATTAGTGAGGTAACATTCTTTATCTACCGCCGAGATCGTGTAAAGTCTCCTACAAGAAAACCTTAAGCAGTGAGTAATTAGACTAATTTAAAAAGTTAATAATTTAATCGACAAAGTGAGTAAAAATTAAATCTTGTGATAAGATTAACCATGAGAAATGAAAGTACTAGCCATCTTCCTTGTTCGCAAACGCAAATCGAAACAAATAATTTTCAAACGGTGTGGATCAGCTTTCCAACCGTTTGTGAGCAAAAATGAAGCGGTAGAGTAATCTATGAGGTCAATGAAATTGAACGGAAGATAAACGAGGAAACTTTCAAATCTGGTCAATGTCAAGTGTAAATACGTCCGTATAAGAAATTTCCGATACTTCAAATGCAGCACATTTATTGGGACACGGTGCAAAAAAACAATCTCACGACTCTAATGATCGAGCTGCGGAAACTCAATTCTACCCTGGTCAAAAGCCCACCCCTGAAAATGAACTCAACATTCGGTTGTCAGCTATGGGGAATAAGCGCTCAAAACAACCAAGAATGCAAGAACTTGCCAAATGTGTCACCCACCTCACCAGGCCGTAGTAACCACACACTTGTGTCATAACCCATGCAATAATGACATACGCGCCGAGCAGAAGCAATCAAACTCGCGTGGTTACCCAATTTAGTTATAAAGGCCTAGAAAACACAACAGCATAGTTGACCCAACATGGAACTATTGATGAAGCAGTTCATCGATCCCATGTTGTTATTTTCCTAGCGAAACTAGTAATCCAAAGCTGCAAAAAGACAAGCAAGAGAGTGCATGAAGAAATTGAAGTAAAGAGACTCACTTTCCGGTTTCATTGGAGTGCTTGTGTTTGAGTGAGTTTACGAGCTTGGCTAGTGCATCGGAATACTCCTGTTCAACAAGAGCACGGCGACGATAAAATTCATGAAGTTCCGACATCACAGTGACGTCGAGATCGAGCTTTGAGTCAAGGCATTTGAGCTGCTCGGAGAACTGAGCCCGCAACTCTGTGAGGGCATGCGAGGTAAGCGGTTGGAGAGAGGTAGGTGACACAGGAACGACGGTGGCAGAAGATGAAGGGAATGCAAAAGAGGGGGAGGTGGGTGAGGAGGGAGTAGAGCTGCATTTCCTTTTGGTTATGGTGCCCTGTTTGCCCCCTGTGGCAACGTAGTCATCAGGCCACTTCTTCTTACGCAAAGAGAACTTTCGAATGAAACAACTGGGATCGAAACTTAAATTGGGGCTATGCATCCTGTGCCATTCTGAGCGCGATACACGTGTGAATGTGTTTGCAATTCTCGCCGCAGTGCGTGTGCGATCCGCCTGATCAGCTGTTTTACCATGTGAGTCCACACGCGACTCTGGGTGAAGCCACCCAATGATGTTCGGATGTGCAGTGCTACCAAACGACAGTGTTGACCTAGCCTCTGCCGTACTCACATTAGAAAATGACGTAATCGTCGAAGTGCGATTGGCTGCATTTGGAAGCGTTAAAACATCCACAATGGTTAGATGAATCCATACCTACCACACTTAAATATGGAAATCGACCACCTTTTGTGATAAATAATATCGTGCAAAGTTATAAGGTTAGAGCAAAATAGGGTCAACACGGTGGGTGGAAATTTTTGCAGTCGCTGCAGCGATTTCGCTTTACCATGAAAGGCGAAACAGTTACACAATTGGAATCTCAATGAAGCAGAGACAAAAATAGTCTTTTACGATCCTTCATATAACTACCGAGACATTTAATTAGCAAAACAAGTAGAGGTGAAGCAGTTATTGGACAAGGAATTGGGACTGGATTCTTAACGGAGCTGAACATTATTTTTATAAAGTAAGCAGCAAATCGGCATTCGTTAGGGAAAAAGAATAAACAACCGCCTGCAATATTTCACAACGTTTTACTTAAAAGGGAGCATCGAAATGTAATTGTCCTTCATTCACCGTTTCAAATGCGGGATTTAGCACCGAATGAAATCAAAAGATCGAAGTAAATTACTTTAAATATGCACTACCTGAGTGGAACTCCAAAATTATCAACTGATTCGATTTCACGCCAAAGGAATGCTTGCGAGAAGTAACAAAAAATTATTAAACAGGAGTTGGCATAGCTTACAAAATCAAACAACCAGCTTCGTAAATAAGGACTAAGAGAAGTATCGAAGTCTTTCCGAGGAAATTTTAAGGCACAGCAAACGTTAATCACGCTCAGACAGCGGATCTTCTGGTTTTAGTAGTTTGGTAAAAGATCGCATCGATAAACGAGTTCCAGAGACTCAGCTTCCATGCAAATCCATTTGCCAAAAACATCAACCCACCAAAAAAGCGCTGCCCGTTGACGAAGGAGCTGAGGATAATCCTCATTGGAACAACGCAGGATAACATAAAAATAAGCTTAGCTGGCTTCATGCATTCAGAGTTTTCTTGATCTCGGAGTTGAAATGCCTTATGCACCCTTACTCCTTTGATTATTTTGACAAATCTAAAATTTCGACGGAGCGTTTGTTTTAATGAACGGAAAGAAGCAGACAGCGGACATAATCCATCCGGCAAAGTACTAGTCCTTTTCGGTTGGCGTGAAAAGATGTAACCGCAGGACATGAGGGCAATTAGACTTTTAACACAGTCCCAGAGAACCGGCTCAAAAATAAGCTTTTGAAACTGAAATGCAGTGAAAGAGATATGCAAAGCTTCAATGAGAAAAATGACCCATTAAAAGTACGGGTTTAAGAAAGTCTTGATGAGGTTATTGTGAAACTTACCTAACACTTACTCAGAGTGAGTAGGACACGTATTCTACAACGATTCAAGCCGATTTGAAAGAACGCATGCTTAAAGGGACTTTCGTCAAATCACTAATATCAGCCACTACGATTGATAGAGCTTCGCAGCCCCGAAGTGGGAACAAAGTGGTAGTGAGGAACAGACGCGAGACCTTGCGTTGGCGAACTGCTTTGAGTCCTGTCTCCAACATACATTCGCCTGTAGGCCAATGTTTCTGCATCCGACGATGGACACGCATGCTGCTCGGCATAATCCGACATTCTCAAACTCTGATCCACCACACGGCGAAAGTGCGGATCAGGTAGAGCCCCCAAGAGAAATCAGTGAGAGAGCTTGAAAAATGTATGACCATATTACATCACGAAGGTATATGCTACCCCTATTCGAACCCAAATTTTCAGGAAAAAAGGCTTTAATTCCGAAAGTTCCTCGCTAGATTTGGTTCACAAATGCCTAGCATTTAGCTCCGATGTCGATATTCACTCAAGATTTTTCAACAGTGAAATGCAATCGTCGGTGCTTGAATTACCAGGTTTTCGGAGCTTAGGAACCTCGAAGACAGAAACTAGCATGATTTTGTTTATTCGATTTAGTGCAGGAGGGTTAGTTTGTATATGTATGCAGCCGTGCGCAAAGGAATGTTTATGGTAAAGACAACTGGGGAACCATAGAATCAATACAGTTTACAAGTTAAAATCTACAGAACGGAGGTCCACATGGGACTTCGTTCCCAATGAATCATAAGATAAATGCCAACATCTCGTGGACAAGCAAGAGACAGGACATGGCAACAGAAACTAGGTACCTGCACTGTACGAATCAATGACAAAATAATTAAAAAAGCAAAACGTTATTTAAATAGATTTACATAGGCTTTTTAAAACGTCAGTTGTCGCTTAAATGACTTGGTATGCTTAGCCCCTGTGTACATGATCACCAATGCCAAATAAAAGGTAGCCTCCCAAGTTGGTAAAAAGGAAAAATGTAACCTTGATTTCTCTTAGTCAAAATGCCCAGGACGTGGGCGTAAATGCACATCACAGCGGACCAATTTATGCCGATTCAAGGTATAATAGCATTGGAGTACTTTCAAGACGACCACAGATTCATCCAAATGGTAACATAAGCCATCAGGCATTGGCAGACTCACAACGTTGTAACGACTCCCGTTCACGACTAACGCGCAGTGCAAAGATGGAAAACTTCGCCCACAAGGTCATTTTAATACTGCTCTTCTTAACACCGGTAGTGGCCATGTAAACCTTTCAAGCATTCGATACTCACCATGGGTAACTGACTCATTTGGAAACCATGAAGTCAAAACTTCCGACAGCCAGTATTTTCTGTAAAAATGAGGTGGAGGAAAAAACGGCAAATGCTCGTGCTGCCCTCCACACAGCAACAGTTAATGGCCAGGAAAAAGTGAAGCGGAGCATGGAACTCTATGAGATGCCATGCAGTTAGCCGTGGTTTGCGTCAGGGCTACACGAACGAGGACCACAGATTGTACAACTTGATTGCAATTTATTGACTGTGACACGGCCATCACAGCACCACCTCCACCCACCACTGCCATTAGGGGCACGTGGAGTAAGAACCCAATCCCAATGACAATGACTGGGCTGGTGCAACCACAAGCGCAAACACTTAGTAGGATTGCGTAAGTAGTTATTGACCACAACATTGGAAACAAAGGAAAACAGCAGTGGCGATGGAAAGTAATATTTACTACGGACGAAGACTTCGGTCAAGATCTACACGAGCTTAATTAGTGAAAGTGTGATCGTCGTCAATAGTGCACCCGGAATTACAGATAAATATGCATCTAACGAAAATAAAATTGGACAATGAAATCACGGAAGGTGTATGCATAGCTTGGTGATCATAAAAAAAGCTTTAAAAATCGCACCAATTGAACTCAGAACAGTCCAAGCATGTCTACGCAGTTATCAGTAATCGTAAATAATAGGAAACTAGCGTCCCCTACTGCATCAGAGTTATGCACCGAAACAATAACGAATCAGTGCTGGGTGGTGGCAAAGAGCGTTGTATGCACTTGTGCTGGAGGAATCAACGTTCAGTTACACTTGGGTAAGTTAGCCATTCAACATGATGAAGCCTCCTCGCCTTAGCAGACATGTGCTCCTTGCCGGGTGCAAGTTAAGCGTGTCCAAAGGCACAAACAGGCTACGCCACCAGCATCTTGTGGGAGGAAATAGCATTCATTAAATAACCCGAAGGAAGAGGTGTCAATTATCAGAAAGAGAATGGCATTAAAGAGCATCAGGTTGATGATGGGATTAGTGCGGTTAACCTTGTCTCTCCATTACTTTCAAAAAATACAATGAGCCCCATGGAAAATCGAAAAAATACACTAAAACACAATAAGTATCCCTTCTTTATCCCAGGAAGACGTCCATATTTGTTATCAAACACAAGCCATGAGAGACCGTATTCATGATACTCGTTGACGGACCATAAACAAACATACTAAAGTAAACGACAACCATGCCAAAGCACCAAGGGAGAAACGGATGTGCTCTGCTGCAAATTTACTGATTTATAGAACGGCGATTGACAATTTTGGCCAATCCTTGACACTCAATTGAGGGCATGAGCCCTTACACTTCATAAAACCTCAACAAACGACTCCTGTTGATTATGCATAGCGCATACAAATTACTCCAAAAAAACGCACCAAATAGGTGACTGGCAATTGCATGCCAGATTCACCCACCCTTGCACACCCACTTTCTGCGTAACCAAGACACCCGAAATACAGTAGTTTCTCCCACTTTAGCCCAAGAGAGTTACGTAAGCATAACATTTCTGACAGCGTTCGCCATTGTCGATGTCTCATCACTAAAAAAGCGTGTCAAGTGATTGAAATACTAATCAGATCGGCGTTGAAGCACTCACCGCTCCAATTTGCATAAGGGCGTCATCCCCTCTTTCCATGTCAATCTTTTTGAACAGACAAGGTCTCGCGCCTTGGACTATGTAGCATCGAGAACATATCTACCCGATAAAAAGTTCCTTAGTAGGCATGTGAATGAGCTCTGAACTGTCAAATGAACAAGTGGCGGCCAGCTTGGGTGCAGTCAGGAAATCGAAAATTCAAGCATCTGTGTCGCTTAATTCGCTGATATGATACAACTGACTAGTTGAGAAGTCGAAAATAGAAATAAAAAGCATGAGTTAACCTTTCTCATGACCATAATATTAGGATTCCAGAACCGTCAACTAATTAGCATAAGCCAAAGCTCACCAAACATCTCCTCTGTGTTCATCCGGGACACCGTGGGAAAGCAATTGAAAGACCGGAGTAGCATTCCGATGGGATTTTCGTGTGAATGCGTGAGCGGAATACGAGCACTTGCCCCAATTAACTAGGGAGAGAAGGAGACTCGAAATGCGCCTCGCCCTACTGTCTCCGTCATCTCATTTGAGTGTTACCACAACAGGTCAGGGGCAGCCCAAGATTGCGCACGTATCCGTGCTACCACGTCCACCGTCCAATGGCAAGACTAATACGCTGATTGGATACCCTTGACCAATCGAAAGATGCGATGAATGGCCGAACAGTGCACGGGGGTGATTGCTTTGCCCTGTATGTCACGAATTAGGGGTGGGGGCGGGATGGCGACGCCCGCATTGGACGGCCATTATTGGGGGACGACTGGCAGCCGGTAGTGGGATCAGGGAGGGCGTGCCCTGGCCCTCAGCCACCTAGCGAGAGGAATCGCTCCCTTTCTTTCGAGAATGCTAGCCATCAGGTGCAATCCTTCATGACGCTTGTGATTCGCTTGCATTAGCTTTAGATTGTAATCCTCTGCCGATCTTTGTGAACACTTAAAAGTAGCTTAAACATAGAGCCTGTATATTGCATCAGCGTGAGCTCAAATCTGACCAGTTCATTTATTAGTCGATTCATCGTTATCAATCCGTTCGAATGATTCGCACTTAGGATCTAGTGCCTGCTTCCCATTTTCGATGCCGTGAAATTAAAACTTCGCATAAAACTTGCCCCCAGTGAAGGAAGACAAGTTCAGGTGCATTATTCACCTGACCTCTCGGTACCGACCATAAAGTGAAGATGAGAAAAGGAATGCAAGGTGCATTAGGATTTGCCGCGAATTCACTCACAGTATTTTAAAAATGAACGGCATGCAGAAAATAGTTATTTTTAATTAAAGCATTCTACTTACTAAATAGGCGTAGCACCTTTACGAGTAACCAAATTCCTTTAATGAAATGAAACGGTTTCACAAAACCGTCTTTGACTTAAAGCAGTTCAGCACATCTTGCATCAAAAAGGAAGTAAAACCCCAGTTGGGATTCGATTAAAAGCGCATGGATGGCTTAAAATTGTTTGAACCAACAAAACTTGGACGGAGCTGACATCTTAAAAGGGACGAATAAAAACCTTGTAGGGAAATTGGGACACATAATTGCCAAGAAGTGGCAATCATGCTGTCCAAGTGATATATGCGCTTTGACAGTCAGAGTAAATCAAAGAAAGCGAGTTCGGTCTTATGGTCGCTTAGAGAGGAGACATTCCTAACAGGGATAGGAAAATCACCTCAAACACAAAAAAATCGACAAATCTGGTCCATCGATCAATTTAAGTGACAAATGTTCGACATTCACGAACCGATTAGTCCAAATTTTGAGAAAAAAAAAGATAGTTTACAACTTTCATGCGCGGTGGTCAATCACAACATAAACAAATCATTCCACGTCATGACGAAGCCGGAAAGCTACTAGGAAAGTAACAACCGTCGAAATTCTGGCAAATTTGAACTCAAAGCGTCGCTACGACGACAATGATCATGAGTGGGGTAGAAGGATAAAACTCTGGAGGAGCTGAAAAACCCCAGTATGTGATTGGGATGAGAACATTCACAGACTACCACATTTAAACTTTTCAACAGAAATGCGCATGGCAGATCTCCCAAGCAGTGCCCAACATTACTTGTTCCCAAAAACACTAACACTGGAAGCAAAATAACAGGGAATAAGGAAAATTAACCGACTGGAGGTCGTGCTGAGTGCCATGCGCTGGCAGGAGGATTAAAAGCCACTAATTTGAGTTAGTGGGTGAAATGCTACTTATGCGACTGATGATCTGGGGAATACAGCTAGATTTCCGCCCTTCTCTGACGCCGAAGTGGGAAATTCAACAACTTACAACATGACTTGCATTTCAAAAGCCTACGTTATCCGCACAAGCAAGAAGGTTTCATGCCAAAAAATCACAAAAACCATAAAGAGCCAAATGTGTGAGACCTCGGAACCAAAAACAGTGAAATGAAACAGAGGGGGTACTGCTCAATTGAGCCGCCAGCCTGTTACCCACTGGGACAACTGAATTTAGGTGCAAAAAATATCTTATTTCTGGGGTGGTGACAGTGAGCAAAGAAAACAGGTCACAATGAACCATTGTAACATGCACACGCGTGTCTGCAACAGCCAAATCGTTCTCCACTCAATGTTTGCTAATTCCTTTCTGAGAAAGGTGGTAGAGTAAATCAAGCGCCTCGTAACCATGGCTCGGAAGTGCGGTAATCGGGAGAGATTTTAAAGTTACAACAAAGTGATGAAGGGAGGGACTAGAAGATAGGAAACGCGGGTGTGACGACAGAGAACGGTGGTGGGAGGGAGCCCAGGCGATGACGCATTTTGAAGCGATGGTCCGTGTACACATGCCCGCACAACGCATGCGAAGGTCTGGCTGACTCACGCCGGGTCTGCAAAGCTGCCACAAGGCTGACTCCGATGGCAGAGGCAAAACAGCACACTTGAGAGCTTGTTCCGCTGGCCACTTAGCCTAATACCACACCAACTTCCTTAATGTCGATCTTTAACCTTGCCTGAGGCGACAAGTTGCTTAACAACTCGTTTTAATTTTATGCAATTATGTAAACCTTCCTACTCGCTTTGACTCGTTTCAAGATAGTCCAAAGAGTGATAAACATTGTCCAACCTTCTAAAACTAAGCACACTTGTCTCGTGCATTCTTGCTCGCATTTATAAACTCGGTACCGCGCTTACACACTGTTATATCAGGGTGCATGCAAGAGGCCCCATTCATGCTAAAATATGCGTCGCCGATGGAGCATTTTCCAGTCACATAAAATCGAGGAAATCAAATGGGAATTGTGATAAATTACATAGATACGCCTCCACAACAAACTGCGCCTAAAACTAACGAGCTTCAAGGTGCGCTGCACAGTGAAGGGAAGGATAATCTCAAGTGACATTAAAAAAGGAAAGTCGAAGAAGGAAGTAACGTACACCGACGCACCAGGATGAGGTTCAGATTCTCGGCGAAGGAAACTCCAAAACAGCTGGGTGAAAATATTCTCGGTGACTACACCTAAAAATTTGCTAGAGATATAGGAATCCCAAAAGGCGACGTGAAACTACCGACGCATAGATGAGACATGAAAATAAGAGAGGTTTAGAACATTGGGGAGGTTCCGGTGACTAAAACACAGAAAGGGAGGTGCAGTGTCAAAAGGCAGGAATATGAAAACATTCTTGTTGACATAGCTGAGTGACCGAACATGGAATCTGAAACAGACAACCTTAAAAATAAAGCACAAATTGAGTTCAAATTTAAAAACATTCAACAATCCCGTGAGGAGGTCAATATTATTTTAATAGTTAAGGCACAAGTCAGAGAAATGCTACTTAGGGGTACGGTATCACGGAAAACTATTGAAATAGACTGAAAAATGGCTTCTGATAAAAAGAACTTAAATACTAACGGATAATAAATTCGCCTTTAAGTGAAGACTGCAAACTTTTGGCCTTCGGCATATCCTATGCATGAGATAAGGTGACCC
This sequence comes from Taenia pisiformis, assembly GCA_023968675.1. Taxonomy (NCBI): domain Eukaryota; kingdom Metazoa; phylum Platyhelminthes; class Cestoda; order Cyclophyllidea; family Taeniidae; genus Taenia; species Taenia pisiformis. The sequence goes on along the minus strand of CM043733.1, from coordinate 15,390,647 downwards.
AGTATGCAGGTTTGATGGCTAACTTCAAGCGCCCAAAAATCGCCGGCAGACAATTAAAATGCAAAATGAAGGGCCAATTTTTTGAGGAAACCAACTTGTCCAAAGCTCCGCTAAATCAGTGTGCTCGGTTAATAGAGGAAGCACGGATATCCAAAATTGGCTACCCCGTACCACAAATTACGCATTTCCATCATGCATTAGGATGTACATAAAAAATGCACCTGCAAATCCTAGCTACGTGGGTAAGCATACTTAAAAGAAAACATTGCTTCCTCACCATACGATCTTAATTGCTTAAAACAATTTCATAAGAAATGTTAAGAAAATTACATTGATAAAGAGGAAGTTTTGGATTCCCAAAACGGATTAATAATCTATTGGGAATAATAATTGTTTAAGTTAACGCTTGAGCACGTACCAAACGAAAGCTGCATTTGGGATATTCAAATGAGGAATTTACGTATGATAATTGAACACTAAAGGACCGAATACCATCATATTTCGAAAATTAGAACTACTTAAAATTCTGTACCACAAGCATCGCATAATCGCGCATTATCAGACAGCACAATAAAGGAATTTGAAGCACAAAAAATGTTCTAAGCCTCTTAATGGAGAAGTTTAACCCGAAGGAAGCGTTTTAATCAGTGGGGGAAACTGTACATGGCTGGCGGATCACATTTCGCAGTGGCAGGATGGTGGGATATCAACACAGAAAAACACATGCTTTAAGAAATCGTAGAAAATAAGTGTGTAGCGCCCTAGTTTTGGGTTGAACATACCAACGGAAAAACGGAGTAAGTGATGGGAAAGACTCACAAATTATTTAGAATATGCAAGGCAATGCTGTCATAAAGCCTGAGCGGATCACACTGAGACTAATGGAAAGAAAAACGTGATAATAAGTTTCCATCCCCATATATAAAGAGTAATCCATTCCTAAACGAATGATTTGGGGGTTTCGCTTTCGCGATTGGCCCATTATCTACTAAAAGAGCAATGCTTCTCCGAAAAACTACAAAAAGCGACCGGTATCGCAAGTCTTCTACGCGTTCAGTGGGGTCTTAGAAACCACTAACCTAAGTAGAAGCACATTGTGGACCAGAGGACTGTGTGTTAATCACAGTTAACATCTCAACGCAGCATTGTATGGGAGAAAAGTGGTGAAAACCTCCAATAGCTAAAGCTAGTGCAAGGCTTTCCTGAAACACTGACCTTCCGTTAAACATGCAGGCAGACGGAGCTAAGACGGTCCTGACGGCAGCGATGGATGCTTGAAAAACAGGCCTATTGCCTGCTGACTAACACCATGACTGTATTTGCATAAACGACAGAACAAGGTTGAATGAGTCGCGATCGGACGAACTTCAAAGCGTGTTCACTCAAGGAGAGATTGTTGCCATTCCTCTCCCTGCATGTGGATGCGTGTGTGCGTGTGTGCACGTACGGCCAGTCAGACGTGCCTCAGCCAGCCAGTTCAGCAGGCATTCACACGTACGTGCGAACAGGATTGCATCATCAGCTACATGCTATGCCAATGCAAAAGGTACAACCAAACGCAGTGGACATATCATCGTCATTTGAAACCAATCACTTGTGGCAAACAAAACAGTCATCAGGAGGGTAAACAAACATACGGGTAGAACAATGCGATTAAAAACGACAAAACGGGTTCATTTTCAATAGCTCTAAAGTAAACACCTTTCAGTGAGTCTCAAACTTGCTAATAAGTTGGAAAAAACCACTTACACAGGACCTCAATTACTATGAAAACAAATTAAACAAGATTCTTTAAAATTAGTACGTGGGGACAAACAATTACAAACAAAATGTACATTAATCAAGTGGGAATATGACTCATATGAAAAAACAACTTACGGTGCACGGATACGTTGAAAACACTTCATAACAATAACGTCGAAAATACCTTCAAACCGATACGATTAACAACACAGATATTAAACTATGTGGATGAACTTTTTTGGACAAAGAGGCCATGGCATAAAAACAAACACAACGTAGTGGTGTACATGGGGGCATTTTCAAGGAAATTAGTACATATCTGTGCTACACACCTTTCTGAGGATTGCGGGAAGTCATTGCAGATTGGTGATATGAGGCGAGGGCGGGAATACAAGCAGGAAGTGATGACGAAGTACCTACAGCAAATAAATGGTACGGATACTTAGCACTTGTCAAGTAAGAAAAGCTGCCTGTTTTTCAGACATCAAATAAATCTAGACGGATTCAACCACTAGACAAGAGCATAAATTATTCATATTCAGAATCACAATGACTCCAAACACATTGCCAAGAAATCCTTTGCATTGAAAAAAGGCAAGCTCTGCAGTCCAATGAAAGCGAAATTGTACTTAATAAAGCAGAGAGAGTTTAAAAATGATGTCGGGGCAAAAATGTGCATTTATGCCTGGTTTTAGGAAAAAAGAAGTAATGTAGAAAAACAAGTTGGTACTTAATTATGAAGAAGTAAACGAGGTGGAGTTAGAGACTCAAAACGAAGCGTAAAAACGGTGCAAAATGAATAGGAACGCGTACTGGCAAATGAAAAAATAACTAATGATCGAAACTGAGAAAACTCCAACACTTGTGACTAAGGCGTGAGTTGAGAACCACTGCATGAACTGAAGGGCAAACAGTGCTACCAAAGCAATCAATCAGCATGTAATCAGCGCATAATATGCTTCAAACTACCCTGAGAAACACTAGATAAAGTAAACGCCTGATTCTCATTGACATGCAGTCAATTCTGAAGTTGCGCGCAAGCTCTCGGAGTGTCCACGTTCAATCAGGATGAATAGTGCAAGGCTTAGGCATTGAATAGAATGGAAAGTAACTAACAGCGGTATCAGCTGTTCCAAATCAACTACTAATGTAAGTCATGTATTTGTTAAAGATGCGTAAAGGGTTCTGTATAAAAACAGCACCTCAGACCAAAACCAGAGGATGCGAAAAAAGGCTAGAAATCACACCACCTGCGGCACTCTAAGCAGCGCACGGCAATTCATACCAGCCGGGCAAGTATGAAAGTGTGTTCCAATTTGACCTTGACACCTTATATCCTAGGGAAACACTATAACACACCATTGTTTGTAAAAGCCTTAACTGTATGGCTAATTTAAACGCACCTTCATATAAAATTTTATTAAAATTTTTATTTTTAACAGGTTTATAAGGTGACATTTAGACTAGCACTGGTGTATAAATTGCATCCTTCGGTGTGCTTTTAGCTGGAGGCGAGAGATCGACTTCGATCTGCTAGTAGAGTAGTTTAGCCATAACTGACTGCTCAGCTCAATCCTTGCTATAGCCACTCTCACAAAGCCGCCCATATCGACTCTTGGCATAGAATGATGACATCCAGAAGCATCCAGTGTAGCCTCCCAAGCATTTTTAGAAGGCGAAAGATGACCAAGCATGGATCAGAATGCACGCATTCGAGACAAGGTGAAAATGGGCTGCCGGCATGGCCGGGAGACAACACCGCGCAGCTAGGTCGCCACCAGCGTGTTAGATCAACCAACAGTCCAAACAAACAAAGCACTACATCTTTCTTCTAATGGCAAGTGCAGTGTTTTGTTTGTTTGGACTGATGGCTGGTCCCACACACTAGTGGCAGCCACCTTAAAGCTAGCTGCGTGGGCTGGCCTGCCGGCCATGCCAGCCGCTCCCTTCCTCTCCGTCTAGAATGCAAGGATTCTGACCTACACCTAGCCTTCTCTCCGTCTTTTAGAGATGCTCGGGGCGCTACAGTTAGAGCGTCTGTCTAGCGGGTCTTAAATAGCACAATCGAGTTGCGTCGAGACTTTAACGAAATCATACAGTAGTTTTTCCCGGTAGTGCGATATTCCTGATTGCACTCCGATGATGTCAGGGAAAACGAAACTAAAAGCAGCTCGATCGCATGGAAAATTTTTAATTTATTGCAGTGAATAAGAGTCTTGAATTGCATCCATGCTAAGGAAAGCACTAACAAATTAAATACCTTTCTTGCATAGATTAACAAACCTGGCAAAGCGGTAAAAACCACGTCGATTTTGGGACAGGTTTGTAACGCATTGCTGCTTTTAAGAAGGAAATCTTCAGCCATCTGCTATAACGTGGTGTATCGTGGCGGCCTTCCTAAATTCAGAAGAAACGATAACGCTAAAAAATCGTGCTTCCTTTAGCGACGTAGCGATAAATTAATGCTACCCTTCAAACTTTTGTAATGCACTCCTGCATGTCAGGTGTGTAGGCGGACTGAGAGCGTGTCCATTAAAATCCTTTAAGAAATCAGCCAAACGCGAGGTGTTAATCGTGAACTTCGGGTCCTCCCGCTGCACGGGTTTGATTCGAAAAGTTATTTTCTTAATGCTTGGGTTTTTTTGGATTACACTATAAGCATAAATGACCTTTAAGTACCGAAGTAGAGACCGTGCGCTGCAAATTTGTTTGAGGCGCGGTAAGAGATGGATACCAACGCCATTGACGACTTTGACTTTAGCACCACAAAAACAGTAGTGTTGCAACTTTCGTGTGTACTTTAAGGTGTCAAAAGCGGGCCGGAGGTTAAAAACTGCGAAAACTCCTATAGATTTGCTGAAGGATGATGCTGAAGCTCTAACGATTTCCGATGCTAGTGATCAGGTATGGGGAGCTTGATATATGTATTGAAGAAATCGTTGGCAAATCAATCATCTGTAAAGAGATCGGTCGGCGGTTGGGGCGAAGAAACAGGAAATGTATTGAGTCATCTTTTTTTCGGGTAGGAACCGTGTAAAAGTTCATTTTTCAGGGAGATGGATGGAACAGGCGAGAAGGCTTCTGTAGTTGACGCAGGTGCATAGCTAATGGCATTCTTGGACCTCTTGCTTTTTTGCATTGGGCTCAGATTGGCGCATCCAGTTAATGACATTTTTTGCCTTGCTCACATAGCGCACAAATTTAGTCAAAAGTTTTGCAGTCTTTTAAATACACCTTTTTGGAGAACACTATATTTGCTAAGAGGGGAATTGGCCCTTCGCCGGTGTGTAACACAAGGTAGTGCTTTGTCCACTCAAATGCTTCTTCCCGTTTGTAACGATAAAGAATCAGATGAGGAACCCGGTAGGTGGGATGAACCTTCTCCTGACATACAGACATACCCGTTATACCTGAAATTGAAAACGTCGACGTAGCGCCACATGATTACCATGTGGTCAGCACTCCAAGGTAAGTCATGCTATGACGTCTTCAGCAATTGTCGCATGCTGGTTAACTTCCGGAGCTCACACCCCATCCTACTGAGGACAATTACCAGTCCAAGCACTAATTCATCTTAGAACCCACAATGCGTCCATTTCAATCTCCTCGGTATAGTAATTGTGACACCCAAACGCTCAGTTTGCACATTAGAGTTCTCTTCAACTAAAGCTGTAGTCCAGCTTGAGCATGAAAGTACCTGGATTACCAGTAGCGTTTCGATACTAGCTGCGCGTTTACCATATTCCCAATACCATGCAAAAAACACCCCTCCACTATCGCAATGTCAAAAACAAACCCTCTCTACCTAAGTTTTGAAAGGACATTACACCTGTTTCAGTGTACTGGCGAAAGGGATTCCAACGTACGCACAGCTGGAGAATGAGATCCTCACCTCCTATAGTCTCCAAATGCTGGTAACGAAGTGAAAACGACATGTTAATCCTATAATGTTAAGGACGACACAATAGACCTGACACTACTTGCAAACCTTTTGGATCCCAAAGAAGACATTGGAGAAGAGGATGAGACTTGGAACTGGAATAGACTCCGCACTACTCTGGCGCACAAGTGATTTGCACTTAAGGTGCTACCATTCCCTATGCTAAAATATGCACCAAAATAAAGCAATGGCCTTTCATAGTACTATTAATAAGCATTACACCTTGTATGAATACATGGGAACTTTGTCACCTTTGATCAGCCTGCGCTCAACACCATCACGTGAGATAATACCGAGCCGAATGCAACCACCGCTCGATCCATCCCTGTTGATCGCCAAACCCACGCCTAAAATAGGATAAAATGGCATTCAAATTATCTGAGAAAGGCGGAACATGGCTGCAAGGTGACTGTAATCTCCTTCGGATGAGGAACAAAGCAGAACAATAAAAGTTGAGAAGTTAGTCCTCTACAAAAGCCGTTTCCAACCCTAGACTGAAAATAGAAAACTCACATGTGCTAACGAATTGCACTGCTTCTTCCTTCGTCATATTCGGCTTAAATTGTGCATCAAAATGACCATACAGATAAGTGCTTCCACTGCCACCAATTACTGCCGGCTGTCTAATAAGCATACCTCCGACAGGAATCGCGTAAATCTAGAGTAAATTAAGAGCTACAGGAATGCCGTACCTGACCGCCACTTTCAGCATCCCAACCGGCCACAAAAATGCCAGCAGTAAGACTGTCGCGGTAACTGTAGCACAAGTTTTGTACAGTTGTAGCAGCTTCTTCTACAGTGGGCTCACGACCCATTTGGATAGAGTGGAACTCCAGTTGATACTTTACGACATCAGTTATGGCCTGTGTGTCCGCTGCAGAACCCGAACGGCAGCAATAAATGTACTTGGTAAGTGGAGTAAGCTTATCGGTCACCCGGTTTGCTACGTACACCCTGCGAATAACCAGAAATGCGATAAACTCACCCTAAGGACGTGCGAGAATCAGCACCGATTACAACGCCTTCGTCATATTCACATGCAACAAGTGTGGTCTATGTTTATAAAAATTCGAGCTTAGCGTACCCCAGTGCTGACTTCAGCTGCGGACCAAATCGGATAGTGTTCATACGTGGGCAAAATGTGCGAACCCAACTCAGCAGTAGGTTCCATATCGACAATTGGCCGATTGGGCTAGGGGAATTAGGCTACGTGCGTAACCAGAAAAAACACTTAGCCTTTAAACGAAAGATATCAAAGGTACGATAACTCATTCACCTTATTAATAGCTTTTTTAGCTTTAAAATGTATTTTTAATGCATTTTTCTCAGGCAAATACGATTGATTTTGAACACAATCTAGCAATGGAAATCAGAAAGGGGTACCTCCTTGCAATCATAGCAGTTTACGGCATTTAAAAACACCTAAGATAATTGTGTGATTAACTCGCTTTGATCAAAAACTTGTTCTTTGATCAGAGTCATTTTCTGCCTAAAATTGATTTTGAGCGGAACACTCCTCACGTAACATTTTGGATATCTGGAATGCTAATTGGATCTCAGTTACCTAGGTAGCCGCATTGACTTGGCCGCATAGGCTGAACTCAGGGCCATACCAGTCGTCTAGTACTTCCCTATTATGGAATATTTGTGCAGATCTAGCCTGGTATTTTACCTCTTTTTTTAGAAAAGGTGATGTAGCGCCCCGAGCATTAGCAAAAGAAGGAAAGAAGGCTAGGCGTAGGTCAGAATACGTGTGTGCTAGACGGCTTTTATCAAAGTAACCCGACCGGAAGATTGGGATTTAAACTTAGGACGCGCCCTTCTCGCCTATAGGGCTACAGTCCATTCAGTCCATCATACGTGCTACGTCTCAAAGAAAGCCTGCAGAAGACGTTTAATTTAGCTCGTCAGCAGCTACGGAAGGTCTGTAACTGGCAAAAGAACTTCTACGGTAGAGGCAGCCGACTCAATCGCTACCAAGAACGCGACCTTGTTTAAGTATTCAGACCAATCCTAGCGCTTGGGACACACCCCAAATTCCACCAACCCTGCACCAAAGACCCCTTCCGCTTTGTTAAAGTCCTCTTTCCCACAAATGTTTTCGTTCGAAACGCATAAATCTGAGTACAACTGTTCACTGTACACCACAATAAGATCAGCCCATATAAAGGCCCTCCTCTAGTGGGTTACGAGGATGAGGTCGGCGCTATGGCTAACGAAGACCCCCGCCTGACAACTTAGCCGAACAGAACTCAGATTAGTAGCACCGGGGATGGTGCTTAAAAGACGAGGGGCCTGTGTAGCTGATTGCTTGCTTGGGCTGTTGGTTGGTTGGACATATTAGGGGCGGCCACCTTGAACGTGCTGCGTGGGCTGGCCTGCCGGTCTAGAGTACGCGTATTCTGACCTACGCCTGGCCTTCCCTCCTTCTTTTATGGATGCTTGGGGCGCTACAGACTGTATAATATTTGTGTTCTTTAAATGTGCTTTGCAGAGAATTGGCGCGAAAGGACTTCGGACACGATGCAAGGACAGAGCTGAGGTTCCCAGGACGAGGACGCAGACTTATCTCATAAAGATTAACTACGTACCCTTCGTCTGTAGTTATAATCAAATAAAGATGTCGAAGGAGATAGTGTCTTCTCTAGTTAACGGACGTCAACGGGAAGAGGAGGAAAACAATAAACATGCTTCGGGGTGTTTTAGCAAATTTTTTTTCGGTTGTCGCAATTTTTTGCTGTGAGTTTTTGAAAATTTATAAGAGTTTTTTATGATATTATTAATCCAAAGCTCAACCTTATTCTGATTGGCTGCCTAAATGTCCCGTTTTGAACGCTGCTATGTTTCTATCCCAGTGACTGGCACCATATAGGGCTATTATACACCTGGTTCGTAGCATATTTCTCCAGTGTTTCCCTAAATAATTATGGAGGATTAAATGCATTCAATATTAGTTTGTCTGTTTTTTGAGTGCCTTCGTCGTTCCTTGATATGTGTTCAATTGGATATAGGTTACCCTGGTATTTTTAGTTTTGGTCGTTGTTGTCTAGGCAGGACTCACTGTGTCGTTTTTTTTTTGCTGAATTATGCTATTCCTTAGTCCTGGAGGCTCATTTCTCATAATCGAAACCAACTTTCCATAATCAGTAAGTAGTCGGCTTTGTACCGCGGCTTAATTGTATATGCTGTCTTCTTTGCTGATCCGTAGAACCTTTGCGGGCTGATTTGAAAGATCTTCTTAGTCATTTTTAACCCACCGTTTTCATACACTTTTAGCAATTGCAAAACGGAACATTTTTGTGGTGCAGATTTAGTTTTGTGAGCTGCTCTATTCCTAAAAAACGTTGGTCAATTTTTGTTAATTCTGCTTCATGGGTTATATTATTAAGCAAATCATGATCCTGGTGTTGTTTATGCCTTAGATTCAATGGTTTTTAATTCAAGTGGTTGCCTCTTTCCGAACTCGAACTCTCAAGGTTTGAGAGTGCGTCAGTGCACACCGGAAACCTGTGGCACTCATGTACTCTATTCAGTCGTCTCTGCTCGATGTCCGTCAGGTGTTAAAAATGCTTCCACTTCTGACTCTCTGCCTTCTCTTCCTTCCTCCGAAATGGTTCGAACGCGGTGTATGGTGAACCGGACCACGGAGGTCTTTTATTGGCTTCCTCCTGTCCAGGATTGCTTTTCAGGTGGGTGGAAAAGCGGGTTACCCTTGAGTCATTTAAATTTGCATGTTGTGTCTGGGATACTTCGACCACCACTCACTCATGATGGTTTATTTCCCACGGTATTTATGCATTCCATATGCCGTCATATGTATGGTTCTGAAAATTGCGTTGCGGAAATGCGCACTGCCTTGAGTTTAACTCTGCCGTCTTTAAATTATCCTTTTTTAGTCGTTATTAATCTTCTAGTAAAGTGAAACTGTCTAGATTTTTTAATAGTAAAGCGCAGTCGGATGAATGCCGCTATCTTGTGACTAAATGATTTTGTTAATTCGGTAAGCCTATTTGAATGGGTTCCTTTGTTTCTCACACCAGGATTATGGAGCCAATTATTTGAGTTAAGCAGTTTAAGATAAACGGGGTCATTTTGTATTTAGCTGGAAGTGGGGATGCACCCCATTTCTACGGCTCGATATACACCCTCCGCCAGTTGCAGCAGGCCTTCATGGCGGGAAAGGCGGCCGCGGTGGCAGTGCGAGAGAAGCCTTTAGTCTCGCTCTCCGTGGGCATGTCAGCGCTCTCTGTGGCACTGGTGCTCATCATGCTCCTTGGCGTGTGTCACCGAAATGCCTCCGATGTCTCTGGCTCCGGTAGTGGTGGCACTACCACACAACGACAGCGGCAGGCGGCTGCGCGACGCCGCGCTCGAATCAGGAGTCACCGGCAAAACGGAAATCATGCTTCCATCGGCACTCAGGCCGATGTCGAACCCTCCGATCGTCTCTTCATCCTTCCCCGGTCTGATCTCACCATGCGCACCCAGACGGTATGTTGCCTTTCTTTGTTAAATAACTCTTGAATAAAAGCCTCGATGTTCTCCACCACCATCTATGTGTTGTTCGAGCTCTACTTCTCTTGTCCACGCTGGTATCACGTTTGATTGGGGTAGTTAATCTGGATAAGCTTCGGTATGAATGAACCGGAATTTTTATCTGCTTTTAATTTCATCAAGGGTTTTCCTAGCCTTTTTATTTCATCAGTGGCGTAAACTAATGTCTAGATGCTTCTACTTTTGTTTTCGTAGTCTGGTTTTTTCACAAATCTCGAAAACGCGCATCGGGAGGTTTTGGTCGAGTGACACTCATACATGTACGTGCGTGCGGTTGAAGATACCTAGCTACGGTTTGTGTTAAGCTTCTCCCCTCACTTGGATCTTGGTAGAAACGAATCTGATAATTTTAAGTCAGTCTGTTTTGATGTCGGTTTTCCAGTAGTCAATACGTAGGCGTTTGAAACATGCAGCCGTAAATGCATTTCTTCACTAGTGCTTCGAGGTGATAGTTTTAATGAGCGATTTAATTTGTTTTGGATCCTAAGTATGCGCATTGCATTTAACTCGGGCATCTTTGTTCATATAAGCATACTTTCCACGGCTTCCCTTATGTATTCATGTGATTTTCCATCGATGATACTTTAGTCCCTACTTTTACACGGCTGATAACGCACAACCTCGCAAGTGTGCGAATCTCTGTAACCGCAATTGCTATAAACAATTGGTCAGATTCATCAAAGCCAGTACGTTGGATAAAGTGTAGTTTGTTATTACTATTACAAAAAACACTGCCGTGAGGTTTTTTTCTTTACCCCGTCTAAGCATATCATACCTATTTTAATGGCTGTGATGGAAAGGTAGGCGGCAGCTGGTGCCCATAAATCAGTGGATCAGCGTGACAATCAGTTCCAACCCCTTTCATGACAAATCCCAGTGCTATCTAGGAAACAATGCGCTTTGGGAGAAGTGGACTTTGGTCTCAACCGATCAGGTAAGGCGCTTGCATTGACTGACATAGAAAAAGTTGAGAATTGAGTGCCTGACTGAAGTAGTGACGGTTTTTTTCAAGGCGGGCAGTCTGGGACACAATCTCTGCTCCCTTTTTCAAGGGGATAGGTGTATCATTTTTACCATCCCGTTATATCTGTTTGCCATACGTTTAACTGAAAGCCAGCTCCAGGTTCCTACCACGACTTAACACATTTGGTTTTTTCGTCATACAGTAGTTTCCATGGTTCAACATTTTATACAAGCAAAAGGTTACTTCAAAGTGCACTCGCATCATAGCGTTGGTTCCAGTAGAACGAGAAAATCTTGTGTGCGGTTTCGGTAAATAGGTGGGGGAAAATTGACTCCTTAAACCCTCACTGATGCTCTCTTATTTACTCCCCTTTACGGCAATTCGTACCAAATTTGCATCACGGAGTCGAAAATGCGTTAGGTTGCTGGAGTATCGTCTCGGTGTTGAACGGTTGGTAGCAATTTCTGTAATGTTGAGGTATGCAATGAGCGCTTGCTCATGAGCTCAGTCCCTTGGCTGCCTATATTAATTTAGTAACCCCGACCTCCTTCCCCGCGTATTTTACTTTTGTGAAAATGGGAGTAAGGGTGGAGACATTGAAAGGTGAATATGGATAATAGTCGCTCGGCTACTCATGTTCTTCAGGGAGGCGTGAATGCAGGTTTCTACGACTCAGAGGCCCTATTAGCTCAGCCTCATGAATTGGCTGGTCAGACGCCGTCTACAGCAACCCTCGTGGCCATGGCGCACGAAGGGGAGGCGGAAGGAGGCTATGCTACTTCCACTATAGCTCCCACATGCCACGATGGGTCTCGGCTCTCCTGCTTGGCTGTGCCTCACATCGATACCCCGACGGAGTACCAGCCCCCTATTCAGTGAGTTTTTCAGAGCTATGTCCTTTCCTTCCACCAGTTTTCTTGCTGGCATTTTCTGCACCTTTCAAGCAGGTAAGGCTTTCAACTTTTCATGCGTACGTTAAATTCGCTTAAAGAGCCAGGAACTCAAATCCATTAAATTGGGGAGGCACAAATTTAAACTAACTATCGGCGTCTGTCATATACTTTCATTCGTGTTGTTGAGTACAAAATTTACATCCTTGGGCCTGCTGAGTTGAATTCAAAAGTAGTTACGTACATTTGTTAGTTGTAAGCTCGATTGCGAAAATAAGAGCGTATTTGCATTGATTTTGACCCTCTTTACTCCGTTTTTATGACTGCAAATAGAAGCAATTCGTGCCATCAATCTAAAAGAGGTGGTGTACTAACCATATTCAACAGGCGTTTTTCTGTGTTAGTAAGATCTAAAATGCACGCAAAAACAAATCCTCACATTGCTTGTAAATAGCTTTTGTGGAAAGGGAGAAGGCCACAGCTGATTATGTTAACCGATGGTGAGTCTAGGTTTTCACCCAATAATGGTTAGATGTCCTGATTTTGACTTCCAAACCTGCTGCTCTAACTTGAGGTGTTTTTTAAATCGATTGGTTGGTTCTGTGTGGCACGTTTTACTTCATTAAATTAACCCGTCGTTGACAGTGAGATGTAGGCATGCATCAAGCTGCGCGTCAAAGGCGTTGATTTTTCCTTTTCATGGGCCTTCCTAGTTGTCATTGTGAATGCAAGCTGACTTGCTGAAATCCTTCCCCATCCCTTTTATTACTCCAACGTTTGTACTTGCTTGGTTTTTGAAGGTGGATTTGCCTTTGAATATCTGACTTAGGTACGGCTTTGTTTCACCTCGTGTTTCACCTGGGTACATTTCAAAAAATCTTCCACGCAGCATAATCAAGGATAAATTTCTTACCTCCCCTCGCTGAATTAAGGTGATAGGTTTTTGAAGTTTGTGACTAAGTTCGTTTGAGAGCCGTTTTACTTAACACGATGAAATGTTAGTTGTAATTATTTGCCGATGGAAAACCCGCTGGGGAATGAGAAAACTTTAATATCTTACACATGAAGGAAGGAAATGCTTCCTAATAACACGCTGGCGTTGTTCTTGAAATGAAAGGCTACTTCTTAAACCATTGAACAGGTTATGACACTGTTTCACAAGTGATAGATGTTTGTCAAGTGTTGGACTTATGAAGATTAATGTGCTGACGTGAGCGACAGGCTCCTTCGACAAGATTCACTTCTTCACTACTTTCCTTGGCGTTTACAACTCGCAAATCCTACTTAAATCCCAAATACATTTTGAATCTCACCATTGGGATGAAGTTCATTTCACAGAAGGCAAGATTACTCAATGGGAATTCACGGAGCGCTCTTAACTATGCGAAGGATGCATTAACGTCACGACAGGCAACTTGTGACTAGCACATGGCACTCATTGTTGCTTAGAAAAGGAGCCATAGCCTCTACTAAAGCTAGCATACTGCATTTTCGTGTTTGCGGTTTGCGGTTTGCGTGGTCTGAAGGTACGCGCTCCAGATATTTTACGCAATCGGTCGGTGTGACGGCTGCTCGAGCTACTGACATTTAGTTCCTCTCTTGTGTGTCGGCACTTGAGACTATCTGCTGGTCTCTGCGTTATACAGTCCTAGTGTCTTCAATGCTTTCGCCTTTGCGAGCTGCTTGTGATGGAACTACAAAGCTTTAACTTATCATAAAATGGGCATAAATGCAGATGGAAGGGCAGATCAAAGCCAGATCCTAGCCTTGCACATCAAAGTGGGCACATGCACATGCAAATCCATGTGGACTAACAAAGGCCCCTGGATGTCGCCGTTTCTGCCTGCCCCTGTAGGATGTAAGGGTCGTTGAGTGTGTGACGGCGTGACGTGGAACAGCTCGGCCCTGAACATTTGCCATCGTGCACGCATACGCAAGTTATGAGCATTTACATGTAATGCAGACTCACTTGAGTCCGCTCCACCCCACCCTCATCACCGTTATCTACAGTTCGGGGGGGGGGGGGTATTGCCACAGAAGGGATACTTTTATGGTATGTCGAAAGGGTTCCACATGCATAATTTCATAATCGCAATAACTTGCGCGAATTGCCTCAACCGCGTGCAGCTAGCGAGGGCAGATGGAAACGGGTGTGTAGCACAAATAATGGCAAATCCACCTATCTCTGCCCATAAACAGACGTCCAGTTCTGCGTATGTGCACCTTCGCGCGACGCGCGTGGCTAGCTCCACCCTTTCGTGGATGTACTTTTAAGAATAGCAAACATACTGCGTTACCTGTCGTGCCCTTTGTTCATCTGCCTACACCGGTTGCAGTCCTCAATAGGTTTATGTTCTGGCGCTCCCGTTGATGCTGGGGTTGTTGCATTCAGCTTGCGCACCTCTCCATCGCCGTAATTTGATTGCATTCTTTTTAGACATCCCGTAAATTTAATGCACTTGGGTTCCACGTCGTTTATTGAAAATTCATTAGCAACAAGATTTGTATTTATATTTCGTGTTGTGCAAAAGTGGGAGTTGCGATTAACTTAAGATATTGCGTCATGTATTGCCCACATTACTGGAGTCTCAGAGGCAAAACACTCAGCTGTTTCAATGTAAGATTTTCCTGGTCCGATGCCAAACTCAACCATTTTGGCAGATATCGCATATGTGCGAAGCTAACAACGAACATGTTGACAAAGTAAGCTATCATTTTCACTCAAGTGTGCGTATCAACTTTATTTTATTAAAGGAACTACCAATCTAAAAGTGTAGTAGTTTGATAAAGACAAAAAGGAGAAAGCAATGGACAAGGCTCGTGATTTTATTTGTAGTCCACCAAGGATATTCAAGGGAGTGCCCACTCTTCCCACCTACGAGGACGCCACGAAACGGGGTATGTACTGCATAATCAGGGACTCGGACATCACCGCTCCTCCTGCTTACCGGTATCGAATTCTCGACCCTGTGGACGCCGACAGTGAAGCGTCTGTAGCTAGTTCCACGGCGACTGGCAACGCGAATTCAGCTGACAACTCCGACGTCTTTCCCCCTATTTCTTCGTGGGATTTTCATGCCTATGGGGTTCACCGGGGCTCAATTAACAGTATGCCCGAATTTTCGCGTATCTACGCGCCCCCTGAATCGCCTTACCCTAGTGATGTAAGCTATCCATCAAAATTCTCTCATCCGATATGAAAATGTGGAATGTAGGATTGTGAGATCAGTAATAGATTTCGTACTGTAGGTGAGCATCCGGAAAAAACGAAGTATTGGGCAATTGAAGTGCCTAAGACCTGTCTTATTCCAATGCTGTTTTACGCGCTTTCTTACTCTCTGTTGCTTTATGATGTGACTCCGACTCCCAATATAAGTAGCAAGCGCTTAAATGGCGGTCGCTCCGGATTAGGCGTCTCGAGGGCGCGGGTTGGGTCATTGTTGGAGAGCAATTTAAGGTAAAAATAAACACCATTAGAATTTCCAATCCAAACCGCTAACAGCAAAATCTAGCGTGCATGCTAAAGCCATCTCCTAGTTATTGTTAGCAAGTACAGAACGTTAGCGCCCAGATGCACCAAATTTCTTTACTGAGGCGGTTACATTCGGGTAGCACCTGACAAGTTTTTATTGCCTACTAGCGTCACCAATAAGTGACTTGTATTGCATTCTGTAATTCACGAATGCAACGCCTGTACCAAGTACCACGTTTAATCTATCACCCTGTTGTATCAACATGCGGGTCCGTACTGAAGCGCATTAGTTCAATTAATGCTTCTCTTTGAGGATCAGGCTTTGGAAGGTAAATGTTGTAATTATTGCTAAAAAATTGCTGTTGTTGCCATCTGTTTGTAATTCTACAAAACTTCACCTCCATTGCGCGTCATTTTGGATTTGAGTGGCTTTTGAAAGTGAGTCTATTTTTAATTTGTCCTTTAGAGTTCTCACTGACCGTAATACCAACTTAGCCAGGAACTAGACACTTGTTTTCTTGCCACAAGAAGGATAGATGAGTAGCGGCACCTCGCACTGTTTCTGAGTACTTTAATGTACCTCAATTTTTTCTCGCTCTTTATTCCTCCATTTTATTTCCTCTCCCCCTTACTCCGTGATTTCATAGTTTTCTCATTTGAGCGTTGGACGTCCATCCCTTCCCCCTCCCCCTATTGTGTCCTTCCCCTATCCAGCAGTGGATGCCGTCTTTTGTGTCCCTGTACTGATAGCAATGGCGATGGTGCATGCAACGTTGCTTTCGAATTGACACTTTTTTAACTTTGACGCACTGTGATCACTACTTTGTGCCAATTCAATCCTCTCCGTGTATGTATCTGTATGTAAGCACTTATCTACCGATACACATCCATACTTGGATAGAAGTAACATGCACATATCTTGCGTTAAATAAATGGGGTACTTTTTTAACCGGTCTTCTCTTCTGTTGAAGAATTCGCCACCTGCTATCGCTTTGTGGCATTAAAACGGTCTCGGGACTGACTAAACGTTTGGAACACTGTTCACCATTCCATGCAAAGCATACGTTTAAGAGGTATGTTTGGCAACTCTTTTGCTAAATCGTGGCGTGAATTTTTCCTGACTCGACAAAAGAGCTTTACCTTCTATTTGTGCTGATTGAGGCATTGTTAAAAGCAATTATCGTTCCAGCCACTGCAATTTATTGCTCCTCGAGGATGTTCTGGTAGCCATGCGGGTAGTTCTTTCGTCTGCTAAAATGAACACGGGATTGGTAAGTTTGGTCACTAACGTTATTGTTCTAACCGACCTTGTTTTGCCGCAATATTAAGTAGGAAATAAGGCTGAGAGGAGTAGCAAATGCGCGTCAATTGACCCTTGTGTACAGTTATTTGTTCTACCAATTCACCATTCTTTTTGCTTTCAGACATGCCTCACCTCGCACGTTTTTGCCAATGAGATTGTATACCCTCATGCTAAGAACAACCGCAAGGTTTGTGGGTCAGCGTAGCAAATGGGGGCTGCCCTGGTGAATAAGCCCCGTGTAGAATGGGTTTGACGCTCCCTCGCATGATGGGGGAGCAAACCCGGATTAACTTAATCGCTTCGATATGATGATTGCTACCTTTCATTGCCGTTTCATTTAGTTTATGTTGGGGTCTTCAGTGCATTCTTAAGCCATGGATAAATATGCCAACAATTGGAAGATCATCAATGGACGTAAATTTCCCCAATAGTTTTGTTCTTCCGGCTTGGAGAGTCAGGAAATAGCCCTTGTATGAATGGCCTCATTGGAAAGGTGAAATCTTTAAGACTTGAGCTTAGAAATACGTGAGTTGG
Organism: Taenia pisiformis; assembly: GCA_023968675.1. NCBI lineage: Eukaryota > Metazoa > Platyhelminthes > Cestoda > Cyclophyllidea > Taeniidae > Taenia > Taenia pisiformis. Next base: position 15,373,247 of record CM043733.1, on the reverse strand, counting down.
TCTTTAATGCTGGATAAGTTTAGTGGGATAAATGCTTATTGTTTGGATTCACCAACCGTCAAAGTGCGGACCGATTCCGCTTCACTATTGGAACAAAGTGTTTGTTCCAAATCACTGTGCATATTTCACCAGAAGAATGCTTTGCACTTTTAAGAGAGGTGGTGATTTATTTCCGAATCTCCCATTTTACAAGTCGATTCGAAACCTCATACAAATAATTCTTCATTAAGGGAAGTAGAGGCCCCACCCTTGGTTCATTTCCAAACTGCAATAAAAATCGCCCCAAGTTAAACATCTACAGCTCGAACCCACATAGATGTTCGTGATCAGGCCTAAACAATCGCTGGCATACACAGTGGCGTGCCGATGATTCCGATTCTAATAGTTTCTGTTTACACTCTTTATAATACCAGCGAACACCGCAGTCGAGTCTTTGTCAATGGTCCAGATACTTAAACTTCTACAAATCTCTCAAAAGTTAACAACGAAAACTTTTTTCTTGATCAAAACAACTGGCCTTACGTCTGCACCTTTACCAAAGTGACACAAATGAAAGGCCATTTCCGAATGAGAAAAAAAATGTGAACCATATTTGTTATCAGATGGTTTTGATTCACCAAACCATTACAAGGAGTGTGGGGAGGGTAAGGGTGAAAGCGTCTAATACCAGTTCTGGGGATAAAAAACGCGTTCATTCACAGAGGTTTCCTTCTATTGTCGGAGTACCGTCAAATAGGGCACATCAGGCCAAGTGCAAAATAATTTTGAGCAAGACTAGAACTAACCCGGGGTTGAAAACACCGTCTTAATGAAATTTCTATGGTCACATCCAACATCTGGTTTTGTAGGTGATTTCGAAACAAGCGCCCGCTGTTTCTTGAAATGTGTTACCAAACACATTTAGGACCTGCCAGGCAAAAGGCGACCGCAACTTTCACCGTCGCATGGTCCCTCAGTGCGAAGAACAGGACTTATTGCGTTAACTTGCAAATTTCCGCTGAATGCACTTACGACCTCAATTTACACTTAACCAAAGGATTTCGACATAGTATAATTGAGAATGCCGTAGGAACCAAACTGAACAGCAGCCAACCCGGCTAACTAAGCAAGTGTTTAGAAACCGAATTAACAGCTCCATACTCTCATCACGGTTTCTTTTAGTAAAATAGGCAAAACAGGCATAAAAACAATTTGTTCCGCCCTTTGGTTTCAGTTTGATACCACGCGTCGGTTGGATTATACACTACTTAAACAATACTTTTTTTTATGCGAATCCAGTATGTGTGCTCATGGTATTGATAATGTTGCTTGCTTCAAGAACATTTGTTATTTCTCAATATGCGGATTCATTGTGCTGGATTTCCTTGCTAAAACAAACTCCTACAGATTGAGTAGTTTGCTAACGTTATGGGCAAAAGATTAAATTTAATTCCACACAAGCGATACTAGCTCCAACTGTAATGGCACATGAATTTGGCCAAAGCTAGATTGCATGATCGCTGGTGGAATGACTATTTCGTAACAAGAAAGCGGAGGAAATGCTATTTCTGTTTTGAACGCACACAAGCAATGTGGGAGTTAAAGTACAATAAGGACATGGACTAAATTGAGAAAAATATGGCTTTCAGGATGCAACGCTGTAAACTGGCCAGTGTCTGGTGACTGAAGCAATGGAATTAGCGTTCAATTAGTATTCAAGTAAGGGATTGCAAGAAATTATACAATTATACAATGAATACCGGCAATCAGAACTCACTAGAAATAGTTTTAATCTGAGACGTCTTTGAGAGCCCGTCTTTGATGAAGTGGCTTTATGCAACATTCGAATGGATGCTCAACCTTATTCAAAATGGCGACTTAGCTAATAACAAGAAAATGCATTGAAAGTAATGTATAATAGGACTTATCAGCTATTCCATTCCATGTTGTCATCGATTATTTATTGGTAGCGAACTGTATTCAAAACGACGGTAACGGCGGACAGTCCAACTTCTTACCAGATTCGCGTGAAAGACCTCCTAACTGCTTAAAAGACAACCTTGTTTAATTAGTACGAATGAACGAAATGGTATCAATACTACATAATACCACGTACATATATGTGCATCCAATTGTCAATGAATTCGCCGAAGAATTAAGATAAGAAACAGTAACAATTCTATTCGATACAAAGAAAAATTAGAGGAAGGGTTTTGTGAAGACAAAAATTATCTCTGAATGATTGAATGACATCATGATTCCCGTTAAGTCGACAGAGTTCCATAAATCCATCGACGCAATCAAGAGATTATGCTTAGCTTAAATGCACGGGGCGTTTGATTGAGTGAGGCGTGACAGTGCAAATGTCAACTGGCCGGGGAATGTGTGCAGATAGGCGTAAAGCAGCACACGTGCGTTGAAGGAGTGTGGCTGAGGTCACAACTCACTTGGCAGCATAGTGGGTTGGAAATCCGTTTTCGATTTGTCCAAGTTAACGATATCCGGATCCTTCGTTTGCGTGTGCCACACGAGAATCTACAAGCAGGGGCAAATGCTTGTAATCATATCAACCGACTGCCTGTCCAGACAGCGGCAAATCCAGCCGCCGTATGACCAGTTAGTAATCCTTAATACGACTAGTACAATGCAGTCGAAAACGACCCCAAATACCAGATTGAGATGGATGGTTAAGATCAGTCCAAGAGAAAAAAACTGAGATAAATTTCAAATCACCATTTCGAAACACAACACTTTCATCCCACGAAAGCAACGTTAGAGAAGGGTGATGAAATGCAGGTCAAAATGTGTCAGCAAAAGCAACCAGACTGATAATTTAACGCCGCATTCAGAAGAGCAGCAAATAACCAAAAAGAAAAATATTTCGCAATCGTAATTGGCACTGGTTGGTCGGCAATAATATGCTGATTGAACGCAATGCTGAAGCGGCTTCAAAGGTGTCGATTCAACAATTTTCGTGCCTCCCCTGTCTCCTGTGCTGCGAGTCCGATAAGGGAAACCCTCCACGACTGTGTGAAATGAACACACAAGAAATGATACTGTGATCATGACTGTTGCCTGGGTGTGGCATTAACTGGTTGCAAATTAATTTCGACCGTTCACGAGACTTAGTGTGGCTACCTGATGGTGAAAGAATTAAAGAGGTCCAATTAACACAGGGAGGAGCACTAAGATATCCATAGACGAGATGAATTATACGACGATAAGTGGGTCAAGAAAGCCAAGAGAAACACTGGCTTCAAAATGATTTTTCCACAGTAATTAGGCAATCAATTCATCTGTTACCGTATATAAAAACTACCATTAAAAACCTGAAGTGTAACTCATGATCTCGCACCATGAACTAGGGCGTAAGTGGCCACAAGACCCTCAATTTGTTGAGCGTCGCGTTTCATCCGAGAATTTCAATCTAAATGCATAAATTCAAAAACCAACCACTACTTACGAAGTACAAGCAAAGTAATGGAGGCACACTGCAGATGGTTCGGCTAACCATTTACTCCTTCAGTTATGAAAGTTTTCTCCAGGCATAAGTGAAGTGTGAACGAAGTGCGGATGGATAAGGCAGGCAGCTTATGACCAGAGTAAAAGCAATCAAGCGCCAAAAAACCCTGACAACTTAAGCTCAACACCACAATTATTGGAGGGACTTAGTAACGAAACACCAGACTAGTTCAAATAAAACCAAAGACGCTAATACTAAGTACTTACAACCAGGCGCCGACCTTTGACTAGAAATTCTCCCTATTGGAAAGCCCAAGACAATCTTTCTATTCCAGCCATGAAAGAGACCTCGAGTCCACCCAATGAAAGACCTAGGTGACAACAAGAGCATACACGACGTGCAAGACAAGTTCCTTATCAAACAATTGAGGGATTCTTTGCATAACCTTGAGAATCGCAAAATCATGCCGTCATGAAGACAAGAAATAAACTAACACAATTATGGACTGTTGGAGACATACGCGTTTGCAGCCATCAGCTTTAGGCTCGAGATCAGTAAAATTCCGGAGACCTAGCTTTTTCAAAAAATTCGTTTCCAGCATGCCGTAGAGCTTTGGATCAGCGACAAATTTTGCGTCGGGATGTGAGAGGATTAGCCGAAGATTTACCGCGAACCCAGCCATATCGATAGGGAATTCTCGCCAAGGCTTGAAGATGGTCTGCATGCGATGGATGACGTCAGGATGACCCGGTCGTGTGACACAGCCCTCCCAAATTAGTCTACCAACGAAGGCTACGGGCCATGTGGAGGCCCGTTCTGTTGTGCGGATCTGTAATTCATTTGACCGTACTGATGACATTTTAGTAAAAGGCATTAACTCGATACGAGAATAGCAATGCCAGGACGTTAAATGAAAGCTTGCGACACAAATACACGGGTACGTTGATTTGAATGACAATCGAACACTGCGAAAGCTGGTAATGACCTAGAAATTATTGAACCAAGTAATAAGTGGGGGTTTTCGGGCCGAAGTAGTCCACACAGAACTGAAGGCAGTTTCGAAAAATTTCAATGATAACACAAGACTTCGAGTAACCCAGCAGCCAATCTAAGCTCAAAACCATGGAAGATATGAGGACAACTATAAAGTAGGACAAAGCTGGTGGATAAAATGGGAGACTTAAATTTATTGAATAAAAAAGCAGTGCCCTAATAAGCAACAAAGCATGGAAAACATGTAAATTCAAAGAACAAAGCCCAGATTAAGGAAGGAGAATGAGTATGAAGCAAAACAAGCCAATGTGCATTCAAGCATATCAATGGCGAAGTTGACATTTTCAGGGCGCACAGAGACAGGTAACACGCCGACACATCTGATTGGTAAACTGAAAGGCTCACATTAATCTACGAGTTAAAATGACGAAAGTTCAACAAAAATTTGAACAGAAACGACTTCGTAGATATCTGAAACAATAGAACTTTGACTAGAAAATATGAGGCACCTCATCGAAAAGACGAAGAGAATACGTGTTGTCGTCATCAGCTATGTACACTACGCCTTCATTTCGACCCAGTTGTAAGTTTTCACGAAGCCATTGGAGACCACGGTTGCGTTGGACAACACCGCGGGCATATCGCCACCGCGGTTGGCCGGGAGATGGGACCTGCTCAGGTGGTGTCTCCATGGCAAGCAACGTAAATGCCACCCCACATCTATGGAGGAATTCTTCAAGTCTCCTGAAAAAGCCAAAAAAATAACAGGTAATTGATGAAGGGAATACTTGGATGCGATTTCGAAGAAGTCAAGTTATACCTACGCCGAAGGAGCAGTAGAGTCTTCTATAACAATCCAATGAACGTTTTCAACGTGCAATAATGTGTGACACATACGCGTCAATTCAGCAAATTGAACCAAACGATAGTATGTTGCAGTAAGAATGTAGATTGTTGGCACAGGCAAACCACTAGAGTTCCCCGAAGCAACCATCTTGCGACTGGACAATGATCCAATTTTCGTGACAGAATAAAATGAGCTCCACAAAACAACCCCATAAAACAGGTTCAAAGCGACAGAGAGAGATAGCACGCACGTCAGGCCAAACCGACTCACTAGAAAGCGCATTGTGAATCGACACACCAACTTAAACAAGGCACTTCCATTCAAGAGAGAAAGGTTGATTATTTTGAAGAAATTATCTCTGTTGCATTCAAATGCATTGCAGAATAACATTAAGGTTCCGTCCTAGGCAGTGCTATAAAACGAGTTTTGGTCTCTACCGTCTTGCACTTCATGATTCTATGAAATTCTTTTAATGCGGGAGGAAGAGATCTTTTATATGTTGACGAGGATCGAGCCGGCATGTTTTTCATTGGTGAAACATTCGAAAACATCTTTTAGAGCCATCGAAAGTTACTTTGACAATGGCATCCATCTAACCCATATTTTATGCGCATTTGGAATTTAAATTAGTTTATGAAGATGAGGAGGTTTATCGTATGTGTAGCACCCCGAGCACCCCTAAAAGAAGAAGAGAAGGCCAGGTGTAGGTCAGAATACGTGTATTCTAGACAAAAAGTAAGGGAACTGCTGGCATGGTCGACAGGCCAGCCCACGCAGCTATCTTCAAGGTGGCCGCCCCTAATATGTCCGACCAACCAACAGCCCAAACAAACGATACGCTACAGTATGTCCTTTATAATACTTTGTTTGCTTGGGCTTCAGATTAACCTTCGACTACTGGAGTCGCCTCCCACCCTTGCCAGCAGCCCCATTGTTCCCTCCCCTCTTGAATATGTGCAGTTTGCTCTGTTTTTGGTCTTCCGAGGATGCTCAGAGCGCTATATTCTTCTTCTTGGAACGTGTAGTCTACTATGTTGCTAAGACAGTGGTGTTCACAGGTCGTGTTTTGGCAGTTCGAGACAAGGTATCGAAGGCACACGCTCTGTGTGCTAATTTTTTCGCATTGTTTTCAGCCAACGTAAAGTCCTTGGTAATCTGGATGCGTTTGCATATGAGCATTGTATCGAGAGCATATGTGCCGAACTGTGCGCCATCACAGGCATACCAAATTATGGAGCAGAAACAGGCCCTGGTGAGCCTCCATCTGTAATCTCGAGTCGCAATATCGATGAGGATGGGAGCCAAATTTGTGATAGGTGTAGCTTCTTAATTGGATCTCGAAGTCAGATACTATTAACCAAAGAAATGAAGGATAAATGTGGACAATTACTGCCTTTCTAATCTTCCTTTTTCCATCCCTGCATTAAGTCAAGGTACTTTTAGACATCTCTATTATAACCAGAGGAAGGATTTGGGGTAGCAGAGCCGAAACAGCTACGAGGAGTGTGTCGCATCCAATGAAAAGTGGCCACGTTTGTCCACGAATAAGTTCAGATTGTCTCCTGAATTTCGTCTGCAAAGTACATTTAAAGAGCATAAGTACTAAAATAAGAATCTAAATCTATTATTGTCCGTGTAGCAACCCGAGTACCCCTAAAAGACGAAGAGAAGGCTAAGTGTGGGCCAGAATACTTGTACCATAGACGGAAAGGAAGAGAACTTCTGGCATGGCCCGCAGGCCAGCCCACACAGCACCGTTCAAGGTGGCCGCCACCAATGTCGGACCAACCAACAGTCCAAACAAATAAAACACTACAGCCCGTATTTCTACATTAGCCACGGATTAACCCGATCCACCTCTTATTATGTCTTGTGTAGCGTCCTGAGCACCCGTAGAAGACGAAGAGAGGGCTAGGCAGAGAAAAAAAGAGATGTAATCAAGAGATGTTCAAGAGGCCAGCCCAAGCAGCTAGGCTCAAGATGGCCGCCACCGGTGTGTAGGACCAACCAACAGTCCAAACAAACAAAGCACTACATCTTGTAACAAAAGTGCAAAAAACAGTAATAAATGACATACAGTCATGTAGTATACGCTTCAGGACTTTTTTGAGATTTATCCTGCATATTTATTACCCTGCATGACTTTGTTCATTTTAACCTGCAAATGGGTAGCGAAGGCTACTGTTTGTGCATGCCGGCCGCGAACCCTACGAAATCCCATTTACTCATTACGAGATTGGATAAGTTGTCTTAAAAACATTCAACAATAAATATCGAGTACCACGCTTAGCTTCGTTAGAGTTAATGTTATTTATTTTACTATCAACTTAAACATGAGCTTTATAAGCCACTTTTTGCACAATTTTGGGTAGCACTAATTGGATAGCTTGTCTTGAAGGAGGTAGATTTGTTTCAACAGTAGCTTTAGATGTTAAACATCGACACACGGCGGACTGTGGTTGGACCTGAATCGGGACCACTTTCTTAACCATGCCAACAAAGTCTTTGCTAAAGTCAGTCACAGCGATTTTACAGCTAAGAGAAAGTGCCACTCATTTCACTCTGCCATTTTATCTCCATTACCACGGAAAGCCGCTGCCTTGAAATACTTACTCAAGTGGGGAACTAATACCTGCGAAGTGAAATGGACATCGACGTGGAGTTTGCGAATAATGTATGCCGAAATTTGTACTATTGAGTGCTCGCGCACAAAAGGGGGGCTCGATTGCAAGTCAAAAGCTAGTGAATTACAAGCTGGAAAGGAAGTGCATAGTTATTAAAAAATACACTTTTATAAAACAGCAGTGCATTTCTTTGTCGGCAAAGGAGAGGCATGAAGTCGTTGCAAGTCATAAAGGTTTGTTGAGACTTGACATTTTCCCAAAGCGAGTCTGATCCACAACTTATTTTGACTAATCATAACAAGCCGTCGGAAAATGTTGGCATAGCAAGCAAATCTACCCGTCAACAAGTTGGCTGCTATCGAAATTTGCCGCTATGGTTTACCGTTTTTCTTCTCTCGGATGTCAAATATACAAACAAAATACATTGACTACTTTTGCACAAGTCGCAATGACAACAGCTGTAGTTATCACTTTCTGATCCTTCGAGAGATTAATTCGTCACAAACCTCACCAGACACTTTGCGATAATGGCAAAGGTTCTCAACCAGAGGAACCTGCCAGACTCTCCGAAAATGGGTCACTGAAACAACTTATAAATACTTAATTAACATGCAGAAAAAGATTAATCTTTTGATTTTATAGTAAACGAAACCCCTGCAAACTAAACATCAGGATCAAAAAAATAACAAATATCATAAGTGCAAAAGGCGAGTTTACACACATCGTGGACAGCTCTGCAGACTCTTCATTATGTTCCGTTCGTGCTATTATAAAAGTAGGGAGAGGTAATTTCAATAGCTGAGGCAATGTTTAAGTTTCCCTTTCCCATATTTGGTTTACCATCTCCTTTGGGAAAACACCTCGGGGTTAATAATTGATGTTATGTAGGCAGCCACCAAATGAAAAGCCCATCCCTTTTCCAAACACTGCTCCCATCATTGCATATAATTTTATTTTAGTTCTAATCCTAATTAATTTAACACAGCCCTTTGAATTACAAATGCCAGCCGCATCTGAGAAGGCGTATGTCAGTAGAGAAGGACGGCTCCCCCACAACCCAATGAGACGAGCATTTGCAACGCGGTTTATAAAATAAATCGTATAAGCCCATTTTCATGGATGCCTGTTTCACATAACCTTACTACTGAACTTAGTCCAAGCTAAACACGTCCTCAACCGCCAAGTTTGGATCAGTTGTGGCCTTCTCAACACCTTCAGTTGCAACATAACCACGCAAAGGGCAAGTGGAAGCTGGTTAAGTATGCAAACGAAACACACAGTCACACCACCTTTTGGCATGTGAGCGACGATGTTGTCTTGATAGTTACCTGACGTCTTAACTGCCATTCGCTCCGTACCAATTATTTTTTTGGGAATGTGGAAATTTTTCTCCCTTGTTTTGTCGTTGATTTTCCTTATTTTTTAAATTTTGAGATGCATCTTAGTTCAGAGCATATTTAAGGTATCTAAGATGCTTTAAGTTGGGAGAAAGGAATTAGAGCTGAAGTTGCAGATGGGCACATGCGCGCATCGAAGTGTTGACACCAATTGTTGCGTTTATTCATTCCATTTTGATCATAAAAGCTGAAAATCACATCGCCTTTTGAAAGTGTTTTAGAGATTGCACTAACATGGCATTTCTGACATCAAGGGAACCTCCAATAGTTAATCGTTTCACATGGTTGCAAAGCGGCAGAAAATAATCTTAGCACATTCCTTAGGCAAAACAATTTCATCTTGAAAAACAAATCTTTAATAGCTTCCATAGGTGCAATTAGAGGTAGAGGAATTGTCAAAGCCACAGCTTGTGCGCCTGGTACATGTAGCAACTTCAAAAATGTTTAGAGATTTGTTCCCAATCCTGGCGCTCACTGCTCAACCTGTTCCCTTTTTATCTGTGGAGCAAGAATAAATATTAGAAAAGTTTTAGAAATGGAATCAGTGAATCTGTGTACTGCGTGAATACCCACGAAGACAAATTTTACAATTTGTTGTGTAACTTTTTGAGCTTGTAGCTGAAGCGAGATTTGGATTCATCGCGAAGGTTTAACTGCTTAGTATGAGGCGAACCCTTGCGCCAAATGAGACAAATTTCATGATTGTATTGCCTTGAGGGATAAACTTACAAATCTTTTATTACAAGCACATACCATTGCAAACGCCACAGCAAGCTGGGAGATGCGGAAAACGCGGTCACTATTGATAGGAGACTACAATCAGTACTGTGGCATATGCATACCGATGTTGCGATGTGACGACTGCCTTAACGATCTCATCAACGTAAATGTTAGGCGCAAATGTCAAATGTCTATTGCTTCCCGTGGGAAGTGGGAATGACCGCTAAGAATACAACACACGTACGACGCGCACTTGCAACAGGCTGTGAGCATCAACAGAGGGATTCTGACTGCAAGCATTCACAACGTAATGGGGGTATGTTCCAAAACCTTTGATAGAAATAATGAGCTGAGGGAACTGCGTTTTTGTGAAATGCCGCTGTCAAGCCCTCGTAACGGATGGCCAACCTTAGCCGTGGAATGGGGAGTTGCCACCGCACTGACACAGAGGTTGAGTGAACCACCCCTTTTCTCGAATGGCCCCTGCTCCTAATGTACTGAGGCAATAGCTGCTTATGGAGCTGTTTATCGAACAGTCTCCCCACCCCAACCAGAATCCTTTACTCGCAGACTAATGAGGACGTCACGATAGGGGTACGAGTGCGAATTGAACGTTATCCAGAGGAAGGAAGTTCAGATCAATCGCAGCATTTTGCACCCTAATAGAATAAGCATTTGTGCGACGGAAAATACATAATGACATTTTATTTCATGGATTCTAAACTTTTAGCCTAGTAGCTAAATACATCCCCAATTGCATTCTCGGAACTAATGCAGCTCAAGAAAGACCACTTAATCCACCCAATCCCAGCTCTCCCCGTGAGATAACAATTCACGAATTGGCGTACAGATCTCAAAATATGCCTCGCACTTGGGCTGGATCGACGCAGAAGTGAGCATAAAATCAGGGTAGGAATTTTATTGCGCACACATCCCCTTCCACTAACCTCAGGTTAGTGAACAATTTTCAAATGGGACCGTTCGAGTACTTCTTGCACATATGGTAGCTATAAACCAGATCTTACCAACAGGATTTGTGTCAGGTAGTTAGCTGTGACAGTCTGTATTGTTTGTGTAGTGTGTTGAATGCGTGTTTAGCTTTTGACTTTGGTTACGGACAATTTAGAAACTCCACTTGTAGACTTCCACTAAAAGGCATAGCCTCTGGGTCATACCAGTAACACCTTTGCCTTCTATATGTTGATAATGCATATTCCACTCAAGCATTGTGCTTTCTTTCGTTTTCAGAGGAGTCCCGATGCGCTAGGCTTGGGATAGTTCATGGACGACAAGCAAAGCCTCACCGAAGTATGAGTGTAGCACAATTGGGACTGTCAAAAATAAAACTAAGCATTTCCCACAAGCAGTGCAAAATTTTAGCGAATTGGATTAAATAAACCTACAGCGATTTGGTGAAAGAACTAGTATGCAAAGTAACAAGTAAATGCCCGAGTGCCTTCGTAATTTATTCCTGAAAACCAGTCATCTGAAGCATGACACTGCCAACACTATTTAGTTCGTGCAGTCCATTTGCCATTGCCCATTTGGTGACACTGAAAAAATATGCTAATAATGTGTGTTACACAACTTAAGTGATGCTGAGCATCTTTCGACAGCTATGAGCTTCGTCTCGATCAATGTGAAAATAAGCTGCATTTGCTTTGGCCAGGAAATTAATTTGAAGCAACTAATGACACCATCCCGCTTTTAGCGGAAAATTTAAATTGGTGCTATTTTGCTCATTTAAGCAGTGCCCTAAATCAGTGTCGCTTTCTTCGGCAATAAACCCAAAAAAGTAGTTTTACTGGAACATGAGGTTCTCATCGTTTCTTTAATAACTGATTTTCATCAGGCCAAATTGTTAAACTGGGCTCAACCACATAATTACGATACCTGATAACTTCATCATTCAATTTTGTGTTGATAAATTAGGGAGAGATAAGTCCATCAGTGCTAAATTAATTAGCGATGCCTTGAAAACTTCACTTCTGAGGATTAACTGTTCATTGGCGATTGAAAATTTTCCGATACGAAATTCTTTGAATAAGGGGAGGAGTGAACAATGAGGCGGACCTGTCAATTTGCTACTTCTCTGGATAAGGAGGTAAGTCTGAGGCAGCCATGACCTCTTTCCTGCACTTCGTCAGGCCCCATTTTTCGGTCACATCAATCTTCGCAGGACACCAACGGCCTGACCGTCTGTAAGGACGCGCACTCCGGTCGCAATTATACACTGACCTCGCCTGCGCCTCAAGCTACTGTTTTAGCGCACAGTACAAACTTCTTTATCCCAGTTTATCCGCTGTTTTTCATATTCAGAGACTGCTTCAATAAATGTTGCATCACTTCAAATTTTTTGGCCTAACGTCTCCCTCCTAATGAATTGGGTTCATTAGTGAAGGCATTTGTTTAAATGGACCAAAAAGAACGGGACCATTCGCAATGCATTGGAGATCGGCACTGAAATACGGATATAAATGGAATTGAAGGGGGTGGGAAGGGTAATCTCAATTGGTACCGAGAGCATTTAGAGGTTCTAGTGTCTTGAATTGCATGCGAAGTCGGGCGGACTTTGCTTTCCGATTTCAGGCCCAGCAGCACATTTGCTGCTTTTCAGAGAAACCGAAAGGTAAAGCATATTGATGATAGCATATCGTCTCATAACTGTCTGCATTCAATAATTGGTACGGGCTTAACGTCCATTGGCGGAGGTGTACGGCCGCATCGAAATGCTACGAAGGGTGCAGTAATCAATGACTTAGAAGTCTTGAAGCAAAAGGCCTTACTGATGATACCATTTGCATACAATAACGCTCTACTTCCGGTGTCGCTGAACTTTGAGGCCATTAGGCTGCAAATTTTGGGGAATAACAATTCGTTGGCGTTCTTGCCACTCAAGGTTAATCAGCTTTTAGGGGTAATTCAATTCTACACTAGGAAGCAGTACTGTTTCTTTTCACCAACGCTCAAGAGTGAAGTTCGCTTTGAAGTGAGACAGTTGGGATGTTAGTGCATCGATGGTCTCTGCATTCACCTCAACAATGATTTGAAGGCTGGGTCTTCGGCAAACTGATTTTGTACAAAGGTAGTGCCATTGGCTTTTGTTAGAAGGTTCCCGTTCTACAAATAATGTACTTTCTACCCAAAAGGAAAATTTATTATGTTAAATTCATGCCCGTTGTGATGGGAAGTTGGTTAGCCAAAATTACACTGCTCTGCAGTTTTGATAGATTTAGCCCGTCATAAATATTTACGCAAGAATGAATGGCCAACGCCCTAAAAGCGGCTATTTTTATCCTTCTGCAGGATAAGTATGCGTCATGAGTGTGCAAATCGGAATTAGACACGTAGTGATTTATCGCTCACTCAGGAGCATTTCAGCTCTGCGATTTCAGACTTCCGAGATGGCTGATGAAGCTGCTGCCTAATATTTACTTTCATTCAACAAAACCAGTCAAAGCGGATATTCGACTTATCACAGTAATGTAGTGTAATTAATTAATTAATTAATTAAGACTGTTGCAGCTAAAAAAGCATTTTAAACGTGAAACATTTTCTATACATTTTTCTGCTAAATTTCTGCAAAATGTTTGGTTTTGGATTAAGACGTTGATGTGCATAAAAATAGTAGGTAATTACACGCGTCAACATGTCGCACTTCCAGACACGGCTGGGTGAACATGCAAAATCCACTGGCCGGACGGAGTCGGGGTAGGGGGCTGCAAGGTGAGTCCAAGTCGGTGGCAAAGGAGGTCGTGGCAAAAGCAGCTCACGAGACTGGTGGGCGAACCAATCACCAGGAGGTGATCAAATCACACTAAATTATGCCATAAATAGTTGGCCAAAGAAAGTCCACTAAAAGATGGACGGTTGTGAAGGATGCGTCTACATTTATTCACCCAGAAGAAAAAGGTTGCTACCATTCCGCGTGGAAAGCCCAGTTTGGGCAATAAGTTAGCAGAAATATTGCCCTTGTCTGCAAAATGCAGAAACAAACATAAATGATCAGGGTAATTGAGTGCTGATTCAATGAAAAATAATAACAGGACCTTAAGGCAACAAATTAACCTTTAAGAACCTTGATTTCAGTGCTATTAAAAAAGACAGAAATGTTCGGTAAATTATGCACTTATGAGCTGTCACTGGTGCTAGGCGACCTCTCCTGCCAGTTATCATTACCATTTATACTAGCGGTTTTACCTTCTTGAAAGGCCGAGTTTTCAACCAGCGATACCGCCACTCACATAGCATCCCATTTTGGAGGGAAGGGAAGAGAATCCCTCGTCTCCTCACTTCTCCGGTTCTGAAGCTTAAAAATTGTCTGAGGTAGAGCCCAAAAGTTTGTCCATTCAGGGAACTGAAATGATTCTCCAAGGGCTTTATAATTCCGTGACGAACTACAGTGATTTGCATTTCGATCATTAAGATGGTCTAAAAATGTTTGGTTCGGCAAAACAGACCCTGGCTTAGTGAATTAACGCAGCATCTAGCTTAAATAAACCACTTCAAATAACAAACTCAAGAAGTCGTGTTGCCATGATTCATCACGGTACCCCACCGTTTGGAGGGAGCGCAATCTGATGAGGCTAAAGCACCGTCTCCCATGTGCCTTCTTAGTCAACACCAATCGCACGAAGCCTGCTCCCACCTTTTCAACGACCAAATTCTGCGTTTTCAGCGGTTTCTTATTCAGAAAAGACCTTTGGTTTAATGCTTATGCAGCAGCGATTTCATCCGCCTATTTGGCCGAATATAACGACAGTTGTGGGCGTTTTTGTAAAAGGCTAATTTGGAAAGATTGCAGTGACTATTCATAGGACCTTTAAGGGCAGAAGTTGGTTTCAGCTACAGCGCAACTTTCCAGAAGCCTGTGATCTTCCTCTGTGACGGCTTCAGATGACAAAGTGACTTGACTTATTATTTCTATCTGATAAGAGAATCATCCCAGTACATTGTCAAAGGGTTCACTCAGGCGGATTTTAGAATTTTAACCGATTACAATCACTTATCAAAAATCATTTTGCTACAAGTGTTATCCAACTGATTTGGCTTTAGACTTCGCTAATCGCAGCAAATTAACAAAAAACTACATGAACAAATGCAGAGGGTACCTGAAGACCGGTGAACTTTTCGGTCATGAAGAAGCGTCAAAAAAGCATAGAAATCTCGGCCACTATGTCGCTCAAATTGTACTTTTCCTTAGTGTAAAGGACCAATTAGTTCTTGAGGAATCTGCTTCAAGAGAATGAAAGGTTCAAAATTGGGCTTACTTAATGCAGCGAACCTGAAAGTTCAAATCAAGTTGCATTCTGCTGAAAGCCCTCAAAAGAATTTCTGCTATAAGGATAAAAGTGGGTGTCAAGGCCGTGGACTGTCTGATCTGAGCACTGTGACACGAAAGTAAAATCAAATTCGTCTGAGAGTAGACGAATTAGAAATGAACTCGATCTCCGTTTTTATTTCTTTCCGTTCCCATAGAATTTTACTGGGTTTCCACCAAGATGGCACCTAACCGGAAGCGCTTCTGTCCTACACAATTACAGTATCAATCCGCCCTCTGCAAGAGGGGGCGTCTAGAGGGGGAGCACAACTACCGATTCTGTCAGCACTTAATTCCGTGGCATGAAAGCTCGATTTGTACCATTTGGCATTCTTCTAAATAGAAGTATGCAGTTGGGTAGAGGCTGAACATCGCTCTCAAAAGTGAAGTTTATATTAGGTTTTTAATTGGGCGCGTCAAATGCTTGAGCTAGTGCGTTTTCTTCCGACCAAGAGCTACTCCATGTGAATTGAAATTCCACCCATTAAACGACACATAGAAAAAATACGGTAAAACGCATAAAACTAAGTGCATTTTATAATGAGGTGCTTAAATGAACTGACAGTGGAACGGTGGTTCTTGCATTGAATTAAGTTAGCCCTCTATTACAAATTCCATTCTTGAGTTATGCTAAAGTTTTATGACCTCTTAAGAAAGAAGTACGGAAGGTCTTGGATGGTGGTCGGCTCACTTCAGTATTTTCTACACTCTGCTACCTACTTACAACGGAGCATAGAGGAAAAAATCACAGGCTGAAGTCGTTAAAAGATTAATTTGACGAAATGGGCCGAAGTTCGGGGAATAAGTTCACTCCCCTGCACAATGAATCATGGTGAAGATCTTTTTCATGCGACAATAATTAATGGAACCTTTTACGTTGGGACTATTTAATGACGGGAGTAATGTCGAATGTTGAAGGAAGGCAAAAAGGGATGGGAGAATTCATAAATAAAGCTGTTAATCTGATTGAAAAGATTTCACTTGAACTATCGATGCATTTTACCAGCGTATAGGTAAAATGAGTACTTTGTCTCCGACAAACACAGAGAGGACCAAGTCAAGCATACAAATTTGATGGAATAAAATCCATCTGCTTAAATTAGGCAAGCTTGTTTTAATGTAAAACCCAGTGTCAAAGGTGCCAAACGATGACATTTTGGAGAAGTTTCGACAGCGTTCATCAGAAGCACTTATGAAAATGATCACGCCTTCCTAAAATATCCGGGGCAGAGGTGAAAGCCTTTATTTGAGGGGATGAAGTCAACATTTAACAGAGATGGATGCTGGGGAGCTGAAAGTTTACTCTAGCATGGCAGTTGTTACCGCGATATCGATACAAGATGTGTCGATCTTGTGAGCAGGCTGGGAAGAAATTTGGGAGCGTGAGCGTGAGCGAGAGTCCACTCTTTCAAGGCTCCATTTACTCATCCTAAATATCCACCCACAGCTGTAGACAAACACTGTTTGGCAAACGCGATCGCCTCCTACAACTTGGGTTTTAAAACTTGGTCGACGATACAGAAGGTTCGACGTACCTATGCCCGTTGGGTTTTTGCGTGTTTGCAAAGTTTATTTTAATGTCATTTAAATCTTAAAATAAGCAAGTGTTAGAAACTCGATTTTCATGGCTAAAATATTGCTGTTATTCGCGGTGAAAGTGGTGAGATGCCGTTTGACCGACTTTTATCCCCCATCTCACTTTAGTTTCCCTTTCAGCTTGACAGATGGCCTTTGCCGAACCAATCATGGAAATCCCTATCAAAAGTGACTAAGAATGCATATTTGCTTCATTCTAGGCTGAGCATGAAGTTAATTAGCTTAACTATGGACGCATGAAAATTAAACTCGATCGAAATGCCACAAAAGGGAATGCCATCTAAAAATACTTGCAATTGAGTCAGTTTTATGTTGCTAGCGCGAGTGAGTAACCAACATTTGGGATCTGTGCGTTTGTAGCATGAATGTTTGGCGTGATTTGCATTATCAGTAAAAAGGAGATCAGTCTGCGGCCACCCAAGAATGAATGGCCAAAATTTTCGTAATCCCCTTGACTACTTCGTGCAAAAGCGGTGTCAGATGAATGACCCTCTCAGGCTTTAATTATAGGTATAAGGAGGAACCATTAGTTTAGTTTCGAATGGCGTAGTAAACAGGGCTCCCAGTAACAAACAAAGTCCCCTAGGCCCTCTGCCTCCCTGGCACCACCTCATTGTGAATTCATCAAGATTAATTGTGTACACACCTTACAAATGTCTGTCTCGATGATTGCGATGTTATCTTGATTAAATGTACGTAAAGGAAGATGGTACTTCCTGAGAAGATTCCGAAAGGCTCCATTCAGTGGAATTTATCTGCTGTTTATTCTGTAAATGGGAACCTACTAGGATAGACTACGGCAAATCGCATAACCTTACAATTCTGAGTCGTACTGCATCCCTGGTGAAAAAGCAGGGAAATTCAGATGTCAAGCATCAAGTTATTTAATGATTAATGCAACAGACTTGCATTTTAGAGACAGTCAATCAAAAATAAATAAATGATTAATGTTGAAGAGCACGCAACAATATTTATTAAGCATCGACTTTTCATGGAACCGTTTGAAAAGGCACCCATTTTGGCAGGCTTGTTTTGGCAAATTGTCTATAAACAATAAGTGTGTAAGAATAGATTTCGGAAACTTAGACTCATTGAAAGCCGCCAACTATCTCTGGTTAAGTTTTGAAACACTTCTGAAAAACTTTTGAAACCAATGCCGTCAATAATGATTCGGAGGTAGTTGAGTTATGGTTGAGATCTTGAAAAGGTGCTATCTCATCAGGACCCAGTTGCCTTGGCATGGTAACGTAGCAAGACCAAGAAAATGGTCGATCCCGATCTCTTTGTTTTTTTCCAAAATGCTTACGTCAAATGTGCAGGACAAAACTTCTACTTACAATTAGTGAATGAAGAAATTCCTCAACCCATAGACAACAGTGCCAAGCTTTTCTCATGTTTTTTGTGCACTCAAGACATCCAAGGAACCCAACATTTTTAAAAGCAACAACTGGTCTAGAATCACGTGACACTTAGGAAATCTTTTTTTGGATGACAATAACTACCGATAGGAGGCTCCATACTTGATACACCTCAAGAAATCGCGTGCGGAGCAGTGCCATTATTATGGAAACACCGGTTTGCTACTACCGCAGCTCTCAAATAGTTTGCGATAGCTTACATTAACTATGCAGAAAAACCCTAAAGCGAATCCATTTTAACGAATGTAAAGCAAAAGGTGATACATTTATTCGGTGTCTCATTGGCGCCTTCCCATGGAATGTCCTCTGCCTTTAATGGCTGGAATCAAACTGGAGCAAGACGAAAATGCTGAATGAGGTGTTAGTGGAAAAATTGAGCCAACATCTCGACCAGCTTAACACCAAAAGAAGGTTTTTTCGACCATAACCCAAAGGGTACGTTGGACAAATATGCTTGCGTAACCGTGGCTGCATGGCCGAGGAAAGTCCCATTCCCCATCACAAACACGTTTTTCATGCATCTGGTGGGTACGTGACAATGCCCATTCCTTTAAAGAAATGCCGTTCATTGATGCGTTTATCATCACTCCTGCTTCCAAACTTTTAACGGGCTGCGTCGTGATCCCTTTTTAAGAATGGGCGTGGAAACCACACTTCCCAGTCGGGAAGCAACTTAATGCATCATTTTGTGGAACGAAATATAATGTTTTGGATTCTCAGGCTATGCAAAAATAATGTCGAAAATGGACTAAGTATTCGTTAATTAATGGGCTAATCGGAGTAAATCCCAAACCTTGCAGATGTAATGTGACCAAGTTAGATCCAACCCTAACGGTTTGAATAATGGTAAAATACGGTTAAAATTATGCTTAAATCACATATTTGTCCTGTCTTATGTAATATAATCATTATGTCTACAAGAAATCTTGGCAATAGCACAGATTTTTGCAGTTTACCCAGAAGGCAAAGGGAACAGCAACATTCTGCGTAACGCAGTCTTTAGCTGAAAATCAGACATGGTAGTCAAATTATCTTAATCGAAGCATAATACTTAAAATCTACCGCCTTTCTTTCAAGTAGTCTTCCGATTCGCCCAATGCATGCCATCGATGTTGGTGCCTTCTTTTCCAGAAAATTTAGAAAGCTAGTGTCGCCCTTCTTCTAGGTGGTCTGGGAATTCTCACGGAAAGGCGAAGTGACGGTCAACCGGACCCAACTATGGCTTCGAATAGAACAATATAATAGTTTATTAAAACTTGATTACTAATCGGCGGTGTTAAATTAAGTATTTGTAGGCGTTCCTTGAAAATAAGTTCGGGATGACCAAATCGTATCAGAGATTTTAAGACTGAATTTTCAACTCCCCACCTGTTTAGGAGGGATTGCTTTGTTTTCCGTTTAGCCAAGATTTGCATAATTTTTAAGCACATATTTGACTGATACCCATTTATAGGGTTTTTAAATGGCTTTGAAGTTGCCTAATGATATGAAGTTAGATTCAGCGGTTTTTCGATGCACTTTATAATTTCAGTGTCATCTTCATTATGGAACGCACAAGCAAGATCAGTGGCACATTGGTCGATTTAAGTGTCTGCCACCTCGGACTTCCGATGCTGCTATTATACAAGAGCCAATGGTTCCATTCTGCAAAAAAAATTCAAGCCAAACTATTTTTTTTGGGGAATGTCTGCCCCTCCCTAAAGTACCTTTTTAGCTATGCAGCGATGAATTCGCGTTGCATATTTATAAGCCAATGTGTGCAAGGTACGGATTGTATTTATGACCGAGCGGATTCAGTAAGAGCAATGTTCAACTTTAACGCTAAAGAGAGCAAGTTTGGTCCCGCCAAGGCGTTAGAACCCTTCATTGTGCTAGTAAAGTAAAACACTAGCTAAAAATCTCTAATCAAACCAAAACCCCGTTGAACTTGAGTAACATTTAATAAAACGCTCAAATTTTGGCATTTTTAGAAATTTCTGACAAGCTTTGGGGATAAGGGTGAACTTAGGCGGTGCTTAAGGGAAAAATCGCCTGATGTTTGCCCATTTGGTAGGTGTTAAATAATCATTACCACATACCGAACATTCATAATGGTGAATGGCTTAAGCACTGCTGACCATAGCGGATCCGCATATGGGGATTTTCTTGCGCCACCGAAGGCCAACTTTTGTTCAGGGTTCTTTGGGACAAAGCTGCCGCTAGCGTAATCGGTGGCGTCTTCGTGGATGCACACTAATGCATCGGCTGCTTCAATGAAGCGTATTAATTGCCAAATTGGACATTTAAAGTGACTGGAAAACTGAAGGATGATTTATTGACTGAAGGACGTAGGCCATGTATGCTTCCTTTGGTTTGACCAAGCATTGCTTCTTCTCTAAAGTGCACAATAGCGAATTGATTTCTGGGCCCACGTGCACACCTGAACGGGTTGCCCTCCGTGATACAAATATAATGCAGAAAATCATCAATCGTAGGCCGATGCGCCTGTGGATGATGAACGAATCTAAATATTAGTTGTTTGGAACCGTTATATGAAATAACCAAAGACGAAACATCAAGTAATTCCAAACCAAACAGCCACTGATAGCACGGAGATCAAAGAGTCTAAGGCCCATGGACTCGGTAGTATTTTTGTTGAATTCTTAAAATGATGCTTATTCACTGCCTCAAATCATCCTCCAGTGGTGGAATGAACAGTAAAATTCTTCAAACATATAAACCACTCCTTTGGCAAATAAATCCAGAAGCAATTATTTACCACAACTGAGACCATAATTTTCCTATGCCTTTCACGTTGTAATAAGCGCAGAGTTTGTCCATCCTCCATGTCCTTCATAGCCCTTGAACAAGTTGACGGGTTGGATGGGGACGCGCCTTGTAGGGTAGCAACTGTAAAAGGGTATTGTAAGTTAAGCGTGCTTGGAAAATGTTCTCCTTTCAAGGACCAGCGGCGACTGATTTGGCAAGGGGCTCGCACTTTCTTACCACCTTTCACCTAAAGAGCACATCTACTCAAACAGGAATTACAACGTAATCCATGGAGCAATCGAGAATCCATTAAGGGAGGGAAGAATCATAGGCTCACAATCAGTGAGTAAAACCTTAATCAAGTTGGAAAAATAGTGTTTAAAAATCCCTGTATTTATGATGAGATTTAAGTTAACAGCGACGGTAGCCATGCTCGTTTTTGGACTAGGAAGAAAGCTCCCTGTCATGACAGAAAACCGTCAGTTAACATTCACCAGCCACTAACGGCAGCCAAACAAGGAAAAACGATTCGCCCCAGCTCTCGAAAGCCTTAGGCTGAACCACCAATTCTGTTTTACGTTACACCTCCCTTGAAGTATGAATTAGGTCTTAATTACTTTTTATGGAGAAATTTCTTCACTATCACCACGACTGCCACAGAATATTTTGAATTTTTTGCCGGGAGTCCACCATTGCAAATAAGTAATTGCATTTTGAGACATAATGAGTAGGTTTTTCGGCCTAGCACTGCAAAACAGACTCCATAGAAAATTGAGGTACGCTCTTGAGAGCCTGTGATGTTTCATGTGGCTCTTGTATTTAAAAAAAACACCGGAACAAATTATTTATAAATGTGGGAAAATTCTTCCCCTTCTAGTGTGTAACTTCTGAGCAGTGAATTGAAAGATTACGGAGCACTTTCACATTTTTACCAAAGCCATGCCAAGCTCCCAATGTCGAAATGAAAAAAAATTATGCCCCCTAGAGCCAACATGTCACTTAAGTGAAAAATCTCTGATCGTTGCCGTAGTTAATGTCGTTTAAAATAACAAAATTGTGCCCATCAAAATAGTGTTGCCACTTTCAGTAACAAGTTTTGAGTAA
This sequence comes from Taenia pisiformis, assembly GCA_023968675.1. Lineage (NCBI taxonomy): Eukaryota > Metazoa > Platyhelminthes > Cestoda > Cyclophyllidea > Taeniidae > Taenia > Taenia pisiformis. The sequence goes on along the minus strand of CM043733.1, from coordinate 15,351,038 downwards.
AAGCCGAAGTTAGGTGTCGTTATAAATGTGAAGAATTCGGCCAATAACTTCACCCCACCGGGCTATTTGACACCTTCTGCTGATACCAATGGGTGCCCCGATGTACGGATTGAGACAAAGTCCAGCCGTTATGAACTGGCCCATAGCTATTATAAGTAAGAAAATGCAGATAGCATTTCTGTATTCCGTCGGGTGAACTGTACCGTTTGCGTAATTTAATGACAAATGCTGTTGATCAACTGCCTTTGGGGCCTTCTATGGGCACCCTAGCGCTTGAAATTGCCAACCACTCTCACTCATTAAAAACTCATTATTCCCGCATCTGAACAATTTCCGGATAGTTTTTATAAGCTCACCTGATTTACTGCCACAATAGTTGTCTGATGAATAATCTTAAATCCGCATGATAGCTGGACAGAACAGGTGGCTTGTTATATGACGACAGAATCAAGGAAATGGGCACCGCCTTAGTTCAAAGTTACGCACCATGAAAACGAACTTCAAGGTGAATTGAGACTTTTATTTGGAGGACTAAGGTGGGCGATCAACTGATTGCGAACGTTACTTGTTTTAAGTAAAATGACGCATAAAATGGCCTCAAGGCTACCAAGATGATGGTTCGATTCAAAAACAGAACCACAGCAAACCTATTTTCAAAATATTAGCAACTCTTGAATAGCCTAACTGAAGTGAGAGTGCAGTTCTGCACATTTTGAGAGGACCTACGCTGGGAGGGAGTTTAGCACCAGTGAAGTAGATCCACAGTAACTGTTTCCACGTTGTACTGAACATAGGCAATTATTTTGATTGTTTTGACATTAAAATTAAGCAGTAGAGAGATTTCCTTATTCATGAACAGCAAGCATATAGCGCTGATGTCCAGATAACAAATATTTACCGCACTCACATCAGATGGTGGACATGAAAAGCATGCATCGAAACATCAGAAGGCAAATGGATGGGTTTTGCAGAAATAATGGTAGGGAAGGCAGCAAATCAGTCCCTCTCAAAATCACATAAGGACTGCTATGCAACACTGGAACAGCCTACGAATTTGTAAATATGTCGAAATTTCAGTTGCTTGGTCAAATATAGGCGCTTTAGGAATGCATAGGAGATACCGCAATCAACAGAATAGGTTCGCACTTTGGCTTAAGCAGTTGCCATCCAAGTGGGTTTTAGAACTTGTCTGCCTGCTAAATTATTTCGAATTGATAGTCCGACTAAATTTTGTGGTGCGATCTGCTTATCCAAGGTCTAATGAATTTTGAACGCAGATTAGATAAGCAGAATCAAAAGGGCCGTCGTCACGCATACAGTCAAGAGTGACTTCGCACATCCAGTGTTTATGATGAGTCCTCGGTTCCACTTAAATTGAACCAGTTTTGAAGCAATTGAGTTTGCGTACCGTTTTGTAGACCATCAGAGACAATGTTAAGGGGTGAAGCATTTGAAAGTGCTTTAGTCATGGATGCATAAGAAGCTAGCTCGGAGAAATAACTGATTTCGAGTTAGACCCCAACCATGTTAACACAATAGTAAATAGTGGGGACAGTTTTGGGACCTACAATTATAAAAAGGAAAAAAATGAAGGCGATGAATGCATCGGAATGAAAATGTATATTTCCTGGGATGGTAAACTAGAACGTCAGCAAAAGTAGAATCTAGGGAGCATATCTTACGATAAAAGCCTCAATTTTGCCACGCCATGGTCCGTAGAATGATTAAGCCTCAATTTAAGTGTAAGTTGAAATACACTTTGGGTGAATGCCTTAGACAAGCTGACCTTTAGAATGTGGGTTCAGCAGACGAGGTTATATACATAACTGGTCACAATTTATTTGTGCCTGCTGAGTTGTTATTGAGATAACAGGAATATGCGAATCTGGGACCGGGTACCAGGTCAGGGTAAAGAGCAATGGTAAACAGTGGAAGGAGGCTATCCAGAACGGAAATCTTTATAACCAGAAGATGAGCATGGGGAAAAGAAGGGATTTCGTATCGAATGGAAAGAAAGAGAGCCGAGAGGAAGGCAGAAATGAGGGAGGAAGAGAATGCGGGGAGAGGAAAATCACTTTCAAATGCAACTTCCTGAGTGTAGGAGTCCTGTGCATATGCGCATCCAACCGACGGAAATGGTAACAGTAGTAGCATGGAAAAAGGCCTTCGCTAAATCAAGAAAACCTACAGATTTGGTCCATATGGGGCTGTCGAAGTGGGAAACGGAGAGAAGAGGTCAGAAAATATGATTACTCGTGCCTCGGCGGCCCACGCCACCAGGGTTGGACCCAGAAAAGCGGTAATCTATAAATACAGGCGAAGGACAGAGGTAGAGTGAGAGGAAACGATAAAAGGAAATAATTTACAAAAGTGTAGGGCGATAAATAATAACACCGTACTCGCGTATACACGCGAGCGAGTACGCACACGCATGGAGGGTCTACAAAAAGTGCGCTGATAATGTTGGGGTTGCGCGAGACTTGGTCAAGACGGCGGCAAGGTGGAGTGGGCGCGGAGGAAGAAGGGAAAAGGGAGCAGTAAACTAGGGACAGTAGGGAAGTGAAGGGCAAGAAATTCTAAATAAAATCGTAAAACCAGAAAAGATTTTGGCTGCCTGAGTGAGAAGACAAGTAAATTAGGTTGGTATTGGGGGGGGGACGCAAGAATAAAGAATGGTTCAATATCGAATTTTATCTACAGCATGCAGAGGGCAAACGGTATGGATGCTAATAGAGGGTGGAAAAAGATTTGTGGTCCCAGTAGACGGCTAGTCACACCCAGCGTGAGTCTAGGCTAACGGTTTATAAATATCGAGTTTGAAAGGAGGAAGAAAGAGGGATAAGAGATGATGGATTCGCTTTGGAGTGCAAGATAATGAGAGATCTCCATAATACTGTTTATATAAATATTCCTACACACGCAGACATGCGACTTCGGCAGAGGATGAGAGAGAGGAGACAGAGGGAGAAGAGCGGAGAGGGGAATCTGGCTTTGGCTGGAACGCAGAAGCTCAGCAAAAAGGGGAAAGATACTGGTGATCAGTTGATACTACACTGCCGAGGTGCCCCGGTTGACGTTTTCTATGAAGCGACTGAAGTCCTCCTCAGTGCCTGTGATTTTAGCGTGACGGTAGTTATTCCATAGAGTAGCAGTAACGTCGAGGGCAATAAGGTCACTGGAGGCGCGCGAGACGACCTGGAGGATGAGAACCCCGTCGGGACCTAAATTATTGTTCACAAAGCGCGTACAGTCACGCTCCTCGGTGTTGGAGAGCTGGCGGATGGCTCGAATGTATTGCTTGATGTAAGCGATCCGTCGGACCGGGACCAACGTATTGAAGGCCCACTGTAGTGTGCTAAACGCGGTGAAGGCACCCAAGAGGAGAAACCAGAACCAGAGAAAGACGAAGATCTTTTCAACGAAGTAGTTGATTGGAAGTACGCATTGGAGGGTGTAGCTACGGAAGAAAAACATCATGCAATTACAGTGAATCTATAATTCTATCCACCCTTATGGACCAGTGTCTTGCGTGAATGGCTGATTTACCTACTTTATGTGAATAGCTACACGAAAACTGCAATGCCCATAAATACCTGCTGACGAAATTGATGGTTTAAGCTCTAAATAAGTACTGCAGTAAAGCTTTTCCAAAGGTCATAGTGTACTGCTATGCTTACTCAGAAGACAATGAGTGGTGAATACATTGGCAAACTTTACAGCGGTGGCGATATTTCACACCACTCACTTCCTTTGCTAACTGACCTTAGAGGACCACAACGCTCTATTAACACCACATGTACTATAAACCAGACCCCTACTTTACAGGTGACGCCTCAGATTGACTTACTGATTTCATTTAGCTGTGTGTAAGCGCAAGAGATCACCGAATTCCATCTAATAAAACAATTAACCTACTCTCCCACATGGTCTAAACCAAAAATGACCGAATATCCATTCTTCAAAAGTTATGCGTCGATGTCATATAATGTTAGCATCAAACCTACGGTTTGCGATTTCTGACAGTTTCTTGTCCGCAGCTCTTTTTCCGTTCGCGGAGCTATTTACTTCCTCACAGTATCGTTAGTAACCACGAAACTTCCGTAATATGCAGATTTTTGTGACAGAATATTGTTCACAGACGATAACTGAGGAGGCGGTCTTTAAGAATTCTCAGGTAATTTATGTGAGTAGCATATTTTTTTGTAAAGAAAACATCGGGGCTGCTTAAGAATGTCTAAACTGCCCATCGTTCAATTTTAGACGTTCCCTTCGTTCCAAATCCCTTTGGCGCCGTCCTACCAAAGAATTTGCAATAGCAATAAAGAAACCAGATTCACTTCCCTAGTTGCACCTGGAGTTTGTATTTTCAGCCAATTCATTGCGGTATTTCACCAACTGGGGAAAGGATTGCTTTGAGCACAAAAACTTTAAAACCCACCCCTCGTGCTCTCTCTCTTCCCTCTGTGCTGATGAAGCACATTTAATGCACTTCCAAAAACAGAGAACTATTTCAAAGTGCGATTTTTCTGCATTTCCTAGTACTGCTTCTTTGAGGAGGACTAAAAGGGCAGGCATATCGTGTGCCTGGGCAGGTTCCTACCAACTGTTGCCATTGCAACATCATAAATTAGTAGCAGTATGTCTTTCATTACTTTGGCTGGGAGACAAATTTTTCACTCAGTCGTGTACATCACTGTTAGACTTGGATTCTTGTTTGACAAAAAAATTAACACAAACAGGCACCCAAATATGATACTAGTGATTCTTGCTTATGGGCAATTTCGGAAGCATTCGAAGGAAAACTATTCCATGCATGGAATACTAAGAGCTTATTCAAAACAGACGCTCATATAACTTTGCTCAAGGTATTTATAAAACGTTACAAAAACTATTTCAATTTTCAACACAGCCGAATTTGGTTAGTGGTGGGTTAAGGTTTGATTACTGGCATAGGCAGCTAAACTCTTGCAAAATAATGCCATTAAATCCAAGCCTTAACTGCAGGATAGCAGACCAAACCAATGATTCTAAACATGTAGGAGTTGTGTTCGATTTTTTAAGTGAGGTTATACCTTGCAGGTTTGATTTGTCCCATTTTTCTTACGTTGACTGTACAGTAGGTGACCCGTGGAAATTGTCCGGTAGTTTCCCAGTCGCGTCCGGCTATTAAATTGTTGAGCATGTCTATGCCAAAGTAGGAGCTATTGCTACCGATGAAGTGTTTCATCAGGTAGATCTGCCCCACCGAGTTGCCGATGAAGAGGCATCGGACAAAGAAAAAGAGGAGGGTAATCTCGATATTTGGTCGAATAGAACAAAAGATACGTTTAAGGGAGGACTTGACGCGTTTCTGGCGGGCAGTGGATTCGGAGATTTCCTCCAGTGTGGCAACCAGACAGGAAACAGCCTTTTGACGTAGCTCGCGATCGGGAATGGCGGCCTCGCGAGCAGAGCGCAGGAGGATGGGCAGACGCTTTGAGCCTACCCTCCAGACTAGGTACGGCACCCAGGAGAGCATTGCTTGACCAGCCAAGACAATTACTATCCATTGATAGTAACCTACATACTTCACTCGGTGCAATTCAAAGTCGTCCTCTGGCACATCTTCGTTTGGCAGTAGGAAGTAGGTGTTCTGAATCCAGCACAAATTCTCCGCATACTCTTCCCAGGGATGCTTAAACTCCTGCGGCACCCAGCACTGGATAGGTTTTCCTAGGCAAAAAAATGGAACAAGCACACACTTAGTTTCATTACCTACTGACCGAAACGCCATTTGTTATTGTGAGCACATTTACATAGCCTTTTGATTTTTCATTGAATTCAATATCATTCAAATCAAAAATACTTATTCGATTAAGAACAAAAACCAATAAAAGCAGTACATCACCACTCAGGGTGTGTGAAAATCAGCTTAAGCGCTATGGAGTATCTTTTAACTTAATAAACGGTGAGATGTCATTGACAATTCGCTACTCATCAATTGCCAAATCGATTGTCCATTCGTCGTAAATTGCGAATGAAGCAACTGATATTCGTTTATTTCATCTCTTGAACAAAGTTGGTTCACGGCCGCGATGTCTTGCGACGTGCAATGCCTCCTCATTTACTGTCTCCATTGAGACCATCTGCTGTTAATGACACTGTCTCCTTGTAGGCTCAAGATCCTTAAATATTCTACAAAAACTATCCAACGACCCCTCCTGCCTTCCTCTAAGTGAATAACGAACCAGATGACATGCGTAGTAGATTACTTCAAGCAAATTTAGATACTCAAGGGAAGACGCAGTTTGATACGTTGAAGTGGAAGAGGACCACTTACATGGGGATGAACTGCGGAAAAATGTGGTTAAATTAGCAAAACCTTAACTGGCGCAGCGTAAAGGTTTCTCACCTCAATCGTGAGAATAAATGCTTGGATTAAGATCAAAGCACAAAAGGGGAGGAATGTTTGCAAACAGTACAATAACAATTAGCACGATAGTTTGTGACAGTGCAAGAGTCCGCTAAAATCGTTGTCAGCTTTGTTGTGCTTCAATATTTCCCAACGATAGTGGTGTGCGAAGCCAATCGCAATGCTTTCCTCCCATGACTGCAAAGCTTAATAATTATCTGCAAAGACAACTGTGAATAATCACGACTATGCAACTTCACCTTCGCACATGTCTAAATGTGCCTTCTTAGCTTACCACTTTAGAGGTGTTTTACTACCTTTTTGGAATCATACCCCGGGGGAATGACAAGGACTTGGATTTCTACTGCATAATCGATCCGCCGAATTACGCATTTATCTGCCTTTCAAAGCCAACAATACGTAGATTATACGCTACAGAAAAAGAAATTATGAGCTATATTTCAAGGCTGCGAAAGCCACAGTGTGAGTGTAACTGAAATGCGAGCCCTGATGCGAGATATCCAATGTCTGCCTCACGTTGATCTCACATTTCCATCCGCCATCACCACTGTTCCTCCCCAATCATGTCGCCGACAGTACCAACACAAACCAAGGTTGGTATTCATAATGCTTCAAACAATAAATCCTCAAAAAGTCACATTTCTCTCGGTCAAGAGGTTTTTAAAGTTAATTTCATTTAAGTGGAACATAAAAGTGCTAGGTCTTTATGTAGCACGCATCTACAAAGTTTCGTTTAGATATGCACAGCATGAAATTCACACATACCTTGTTTGCAATGACAGTGAGCACAGTAATGCATTAATTTATGTCATGCACAGTGAAATAGTCAGGTAAAAGAATTTATGCGCAAAATGGTGGTGGTGATCTTCGCACGCGACTAGGTTGGCTTGAAGCACCTCCAAACGCTATCTATATTAAACACTGAATGTCAACATGAAGATGATTTCGTAAGCAGACAGTGCTGTAGGCTAGTTCCCGATTTTTCTATAAATGGTGGGTTCACTGAACTAAGGACACTGTTGAAGATACAATCGTTTTGTTGTAATTACCAGCTATTATGACCGCTAAAACCTTAAAAGAGACGTTTTCCTTTTATGAGCCTGGAAACAGTTATAAATTAAAGCATCCCTGGAAAAAATCCAATGCTACTGCACATGGAGACGGTGTGGCTGCAAACGACCGAGGAAAGTACACCCAATCAAGCTTGTCTGGGAGTCAAATGAAAGAAGAGTATAGCTTTTCCAGGGATGTTATTTTTTCTTATATAAGGACACTTAAGTTTGAAGAGATGAGTGTGACACTACTCGTTCTCCACTACCCGGGCGGGGCATATTCGCCAAGTAGAAACGTCAGCCAAGATTCAAGAGATCACGATTCCCTAAGGCGATGGTAACAGAGTTTGCAACGCCATTTTATGCGATTCAAGCTGCCACTTTCAGTAAAGGGAAAGTTTGAATAAAACAACTTAAATTTGCATCTGTTTCTCTTTTATGTTTACGCATGATAAGATCTGAGCAAGTTAGCTTTGAGCATTGGAAGTGTAATAAATGTAATGAACTGGGAATAAGCAAGCGGACCATAGAATGCATCCAAGAAACGTAAGTTAACCAATATATAATAATGAAGGAGTGGGAAATTATGTTAATGCACCACCTTTGTTGGCGTTGTTTTATGGGTGGTGCCGCCATTGACATTCTTTTCGAAACCTCCTACACATTATTTTCTGTACAGTTTTGAGCACCTTCCAGAAAAATACTTTAAAAACCCATTTTTTGCTTAATTAGACTCCGCAGGCTAGCTGTAACCCCAAACCCGTTACGAAGACTCCACGAAATGGACATTTTTGGGAATTAGGGCGGTTGAATTCTGCAGTGACGCCACACTACGCGGTACCTAGAAGCCTGTGGTCCAATGAATCATCATTGAAGATTCCAGACAACTTTGGGATCCAATTCGCTACGATTAGCTGCAATACGACCCTGAAAAGGCATCACAAAGATTTGCCAAGGTTTTTCAGCACATTTTATCGAAGGCGTTCTGACAAACTATCCCTTTCCATCTACTAAAAACTCATTTCAATAAAGAAAGTCGTTTTGGATGTTCATGGGTCCAACTCCAACATATCCGTCGAATAAGTCAACACGCTGATAAAAAAAACGCTTTCAGTTTTCCAAATCCTTCATTTATATCTACGGAAACCTTAAATATCTGTTCCATGAATCCGACAGCACCGTTTTCCCACATGTGCACGGCTATTCCTTTTAATGGCAAGTCTATGCATCAACTAAGTGGTACACCATTCAAAATCACTTTATTTTGGCATAAATATGAATCCTCAAAAGTCTGCCATTTTTAAAACTTGAATTTGAGTTCAAGGAAATAAGTAAGTCACTCTACTTGTAGGCAGCATTACGCCAATGGGTTCTACAAGCGCAAGCATTCCTTCACTGAAATTTCCTTCTGTTTTAATGAAATCGCATAAATAAATTGTTTCATAAATTAAGTTGTTTGCGTGCATTAAAATATTTAGTTTCAGCCATGGCTAGGAAATTAAATGGCTGACTTCATATTGCTGGCTGGATCTCTCCGTCTCGGTGATTAAGTTGACTGGAACAACTAATGGGCATTTGCGCAATGCACGATTTTAATTTAACCAACTGCTTGTCGCACAACGAACAACGAGGCATGGCAAAAGAGCAGAGAAAAAAGCACAAGTGGCAATCACATAACCGCCAGGATTGACGTAAAGGTTTCGTCGCAATTTTGCCCTGCAGTGCTTCTTTCTTGATGAATTCCTTATGGACGTTAATTGAAGCCACATTTCCTCTGGACCCAGCTTTTATCGGCTTTATTCGCGTAGCACACTTCAGTTTGCAAGAACCTCCTTGAACACAACCAGCTGTAGAGTTTATGAATAATTACAGGACCATTTGCAACCCTTCGTCTATCTTACAGCATCGTCCCAAGGGAATGTTCGTAGTTATTACCACCAGGCAAAGAGACGCAGCCCTGCTCATAAAGCCAAAATAATGAGTGATTTTGTGGCCCTAGCCCTACTTTATGAGGAGGATGTCGTGAGAGAGGGTATGCACTCCTTTTGTGCATCAAACTCGCCCTTTCAAGGTCACCCCAATTGTTGCTGGGTGGTGATGAACTTACAGAGAGGTCTCCACTCTACACTAAGGCGATGGTGCGACATCTGGTTAATGGCGTAGTGAGTGGTAGTTCCAGCTATTCATGGTTTTGTAGAATTTTTAGCATCCATAGAACAAGGACGAAATAAGAAATTTGAAAATTGATCGCGATCGCGTGAATACCTTTTTTAGAGCAAGTGTATTTAGCACGAGATGCTCATCCTTGATGAAGAAATTTGAGGATTCATACTTATTATCTGTATGCATCAGAGGAGTTATACAAATATTCTGTTTTAAAATGTCAGCCCTCCAAAAGGAGGGCACTTAAGCGAGGTAACCGGGTTTGAATTTTTCCTTTGATTTCAACTCAAAATCTTTCGTTATTGAAGTGAGATTTAAATCAACCTGTCAGAAAAAGATGAAGCAACTGGGTAATGCCGAGAATTTCAGGGGCGTGACTATTTGGTACTGCACAAGTGAGCCCGCGACACCGGGGAAGCAGTAAATCTGCGCATGCTCCTCCCACCGGGCACAAAAGAAAAACGTAATCAAAATCAAATGTTCAACAGGAAATACGCGTGTTTGACTCTCTGCTTGAAGGCGAAAGCTGCCGTAACAAAAGTGTGATGATAAAACTAGAGTCGGCATGCTTCTTTTTTAATGCAACGTACCTACACACACCCACATAAAAGCTGCTCCTCTAAATAAAGCCTCTTACACACAAACACAAACCCACGGGGAGGGAGAGGACAGTCTATCGGTCCAGAAGAACGGAAGTGAGTTGCATTAAAAAGAACATGCTTGGTGTGGAAAATGAGACCAGGTGGTTAGCCAAGTATAAGAAAGAGTTCTGGAATGAGTTTTGGCATACTTATTACGCTACTCCACATCTCACGTAATCAGGCGAAGGAATTGGTTCGATTAAGCATGTTACTTGAGGCATTGAAATAGGAAGTAGAAAGAAATGGCTTACAAAAATGTCTAAATATAGACTCAACCTATTCAATAGAATATTGCTTTGAATAAATGCTTAAAAATTATACTATAAAATACTTGCATTCTATTGGTATTTGCAGACAGTACTTGTACGCTTGATCCGACCACCTTGCCGGGGATAATTACGGTCATCTGTCACAGCTCGTCCCTTAAATGTTAGCGGACTTCTGGACCTTATAGTGTAGATTTAAGACTATGAAATAGATTTTAAAATATGCATGGCTCATTTGTTAGTCGAACAACCAAACCGATAGCCTTGTTATTGGAGATTCTGATGTATTCAATTTTTTGGTCACTAGCAGCTTCAAAAAGAACTGCTAAACGTTGGCTGCAAGAGCCAGTGAACGTACCAAATTTGTTCCATGGCACTGATTAAACACAGCTGCATTCACTTCACCACCTTTCCAATACAATAGCTGGAGGCAAGGGGCATAATTGTATCACTGATCACTGGGCTCCATTTTATCATTAAAATAATCACACATGTGTAGTGTTGATAGCATTAAATGCACAATAGGAAACTTCGAGCTGTTTGAAATAGATAAGGAGGTTACTTATGCTTATCTGACGCGTTGAAACAACTTTTGACGTCGATTAACTGCATGAAAATGCATTTAGATTTTCAGAAATTCATGTGCTTACATGTCCATACAGGTGGCAGTCCAGGCGCCATTGGGATTTGTCAACTTTTGCGTAGGTGTACAAAACTATCAAAAAACATGCTTACAGCTTTGAACCTCCTTTAGTTTGCTGTTTTTTTAGCTGAAACGCTTCCTGAAAGTTGGATGACATGGATGGATTCGTTTAGCACAAATGCAACACTTCCCTTTCAGCTTCGGATATTAGTGATTCGACCATGCGTCAGCTGGAAATCGAACGATTTTGAAACAAGTAAATTTTACAAACCTTCGAAACTCGTAACCCGTTAAGTCTTTTTACAATGGTTGCAAAAGATTAATCCACTCTTCATTAACTTACATCCACATCCTGAAATACTCCCCCAAGAGGTACTATGGAAGTTTACCCGACGTGTGAAATCACTGCATGGGTAAGAGCGAGACTGCCTGGTGTTTGGTTTGGGAATTCATAGCAGAAACAGAAGGAAGTAAAGGTGCAAAGCAAACATTTTACACTTTAAGTCACCTTTCATTCATTAACGCACTGCACCTTTGCATACTTCTGATAAAAAATAATCTGAGTTCCCGTAGGCCTGCTTCAAGACCTCCTAGTTAGACTTCCGTAACATTTCCTGAGACTTTGAACATTTAACCTGTATTAGTTACGAAAGGAAAATTCAAGCGGTAATGTTGATTACCCAAACGTTCAAGGAGCATTTAGTGTAGGAGTGGTGCTTAAAACTGTTTCTTTCGTTTGCTCAACACGTCACAGTTCCATTGGAATTTCACCGTGCTCTTTCTCCTGGGGTAGTGACATGGAGGGGAAGAATGACGCTGATGGAAGGAGACTTAATAGTTTCATACGCACAGAGTGCGCATCACGATGAAGGGGCCCAGAAAATGATGGTAACAAACAGCCCCTTGAACAATTTTTGTGATGCGATTTTGTGGTTGGCTTGACTAAAGCCTACGGATTGTGTTGTTGGGACAGCTCAGATTCTACGTTACGTCGAAAATGTGAGTGCGGAAATGTTTGTCTAATTTCTGCAAATGATTGAGAGAATTAGTAAGAGAATGCATTGGATGGGGACCTCGGGTACAAAGTGATCAAGGGTTAACTTCCTTTTTTATTACACAATAAGAGCAGCGTGGATAAGCTGTGCAGTTTGGGTTCCACGCCATTCACTTAAGTATTTCCTAAATTATTCTCTTGGCCGCAGAGTGTGTGTAGTGGCGCCTGCGTGTGTGTAGTCGTGAGCAGTTAAATTACCCATGCGAGTAAACTTCTTCACTGTGCATGGCACGAGACGTCATGCTCCCAATCCATTAGTCCAATCAAAGCATGTCACATTTAATTGGAGTGGACTTGAAGTGCGCTTGCCTCTAGCATCAGCGTCAGTAATGTCGAACCGTCGGCAGGATTAACTGAAAGAATGAGTTGGCGTAATTGTGTGGTCTAGAACTTGCATTAGGTGTTGAACAACCAAACCAGAGGAGCAGATCGGCTCAGTGGCTAAACACTTAAGCAGCTGTTTTCATAAACGTGTTCGGTTTTGAGTAGCAAATGTATGATTCGCAAGTCAATAGAGGAAAAATATTTTTATCAAAGAGGTACAGATGCATGCTACTGAAGTATCTGGTGCCGTTAATGCTGATTCATTGAAATTTATCGTGAACACTGATTTCCAGAATTCAAAAAGGAAAAGTTTAATCATTCTTTTCGCTTTAGCGCTAATTGCTTTGCTTCAGGTCTGTACCGATGAATATATCTAAATTTACTGTGGACAGTCTTGCGTTACTCTCGAGAGAACACCAGCTGCACGACAAAGGAAGTAGGGTTGATCGTAGCTGTCGACTGCATTCTGTGGTCTTCGGGCAACGGTCTTATTGAAAGCAGATGCGAAGGATTCTTCCGCACTTCTATTTTCAGCGATCAAAGGCGTAAAAAGGTGCATGAACTGTCCCAGTCCAAACAGAGGTGATGGTCCTATTTCACAAAACCTCATCAGTATAATAAATTATTGCAAGAATCAGAGGTCACGTAACAGCTTAATGAAAGCAATCATGCTCCGAAATTAAGACTACCAGCGTTTTGAATCTGAAATACTAAGGGAAATGAATTCGTAGGCTCTTCTTCATTTGAATTGTGCTAAGCGAGGCTCATCTCGGCGAGCTTCTTCGCCCACCACTTTATAAGTCTAAACGCTGATCATTTTTACATCTACAGATAAATTTATAATTTCACCCAAGTGAATGTTTTACTGAATTACCCTCAATTCATGGAATGTTGGTGGTCGCCTTGGTTGAGATCGGAGGCGACGCTTTCGTAATTGTTACTACCATTAGCACCGCGGCAGAATTAACCTGAGGGGAGAGATGTGTGGAGAGGTAGTAGGTGGAGTTTGGCTATGAAGACCGCGTGCGCCCATCGCTGCTGGCCTCAAGGCAATGAACTGCCACGAGTCCCAACAGCCACTGCCGCTGTTATTTAGACAAATGCAAACCCCACTCTTGTTGGCTCCGCACAATTGTGGCAGCATTAGCCGTTTATCGAAGTTACCAAAGAAATTACAAGAACAGCTTTTCTACTTAAAAACGATTTCTTTATAAAAATATTGTCGATTTCTTCAATTGTTGCTATTTAGGGAAAAAGATGAGTAAAATCTCATCAGCATAATTTGGTTGTTCTTTAATCGTGGAACTTAATAAGAGATTATGTGTGCGTTCTGATTTCAGTGATGGATATATGAAGTTCGTAAATTCTTAGGCCTGTAAATCCAAATACTACGTGCTTACCGGTCTTGCATTTGCAATGATCCGTTGTCGTTTAATTCGACGCAGTTAAGGTCTACAGATAACCTGAGTGCCAAAAGGGCCATTATAAAGTCCACAGAAAAGGGTGATGGCTGCTATGCTAGTAATAATGTCATTTTAGCAAATCATTTCCCATATTTCTACTTTAGGCGCAACTCATTGCCGCATGCACTTAATTTGAGCTGTTCCTCTCCGCAATTTTGACGTCGAATTCTCTCGGTTTTTGATGCGGCGTTGGAGTTCTCGTGGCAACATAAGTTAACGCATATAAGAACAATTACTCATAAATGAATAATTTTGTTAATCCGAATATCAGTAGCAGGGGCAAAGCTGCGCAGTTTAACTTAGAACTTACTGCAATGACCTGCAAAAGCTAATCATCGCACCCAAATATGCGTTCAAATGTTTCGCCATGGAGTGGCGTCTGCTAGTGTTGGGTTTTGCACGCTGACTACGATAGGGAGATCAATGCTGACTCTGACATCGCTTTGGCGGGTAAAGGGTACGGTTTTTCATGGCACCAACACCCGCTCAGAACTAGTGTCCAGTCAAAAGTTGTCTCGAAGTCATGCCTCAACCATGCGTTTAGTTATGCCTACTTGCTTGTAGTCGATACCGACTAATGGGCTGTTTAGTGGCGAATGTTATATGCTCTTGAGCCTTAGATAGGTTTGGCTTCTATTCCTTGGAAGAGATCAGAGAAGGTGAAGTGCCATGGGATTTTGAAAAACCAGCCAAATGGTGCAATGTTCGATTTCTCGCTGTGTTCCTTTCAAGGTACATATCAGGATTTCCGAGTTTTTGCATTCGCGGTCCTTTCAAGATTCGCCTCAAAATGATTATTTTTACGCAGATGTCGGTCTGAACAGTTGCCAAAATCAAGCATTCATGGCTAAAACTAAGCATCAAATATCCAGAAAGTCCAGATACACCATGGAAAAAACAGACTTTCGCAAAAACTACATAAAGGTTTGCTGATCAAACGAAGCTGATCGACTGGGCCAGGTCAGGAATAAAGTCCTGGCGGAACCTTAACCGTGATGCCGAAGGCATCAGAACTCCGCGAGTTAACTAGGCAGCATGTAAGTGGACCGTAATCAGGTTGTGCATGAGATTTGCGATAAGCTCTTACACGTCCTCATTCCACATTATTTTGATAAACTTGTTTCGTTGTTTGATTAAAATTCTTGCAAAATTTTGTCGGGTTTCAAAACAAGTGCGCTAGGAGGAATAAAAGCAAAGGCTATTTGTAAAAGCAGATTCCCTTTTTGATCCTTCCGTGCTGGTAGCACCTTACCGTAAGAGTATTAATGAATGTCATGCCAAACAATTCTGGAGAAATTTGAGAAGTCCACGCTGTTCCTCAGTTGGCAATTGAAGGGGATGCTCAGACCACTTTTATAGAGCTCGGTAAAGCGGCCTTCATGCTTTATTTTGAATACGATGATAAGAATGTCGGCAGAAACAGTGGGGCAAGGAGGACTTAACACACTCGTTAACAGGAGACGTGGCAAATGCTTCGAACTTTGAGCCACAGGGAAAATAGGCGGAACGTGAGGTGCCTTACGGAAATAAAAAGAAAGGGATGTTAATTCACGGGTTTACGTTTGTGCCCATTGATTGAAAGTCCAATTATAAGTCTGAAATCTTACGCCAAGACAATAGGTGTGCTGACTAAAAAGCTCATTTATGCAAAAGGATTGCACCCTACGTAGGGCTTAATGAAACGTTTGGGCTACCTAGACAGCAAGACAGCATTAAAATAGGAAAGTGCCTGCCAATTTTAGTTCCAGTTTTTGAAGTATCTCAGGGCACCGCGACACAAACGACTCATTTCCATGCTTTTATTAATTCAGCTATTCACTGTATTTTGTAGTACTTAAGATAATCTGGATTATTTTTGTTCAACTTCAAGTCGTTTTTATTCATTTTAATTATGTTCAGCTACTTGATGTCTCAAGTTCAGTAGGTAGACAGTCAAAAAATAAACGTTGTGCGAATCACTGATCATGGGCCTGTCCCGTCCAAACCTTGAACAAAAAGAATAAGGTTTTTGCCGAAAGCAACTCATTCCTCCTTGCATTCGACATGCTGCAAAACGACGCGCTTTGGTGGTGTTTTGGCAGTGCATGTTATTATGCTTAAACAATTGTTCTAGGAAGTCCTGAGGTAAACTGAAACCTAAGTCACCAACTATAAATTTAAACTAATTATTGTGAATTTCTGAAATAATTGCCTTATTCAGTTTCGCGCCTCCTCTAGTACATTAAATTCGTTCGAAGCTTCCGCGTTGGAGGCCGTTGTTTTGGGTCCACCTTATTACCCTGCTCGGTATTCAAGTCGATAGCGGAACGCAAAGCATGCTGGCTAGCAGCGGTGTTTAGCTGCTGTCAAATATTCCTGCTGGGTGTGTACATACTCATGATGTATAAATAGACAAATGCATTTGAACGTTTCTAGTGTGGAGATTTCAATCTCAGTAATTTCGTTTTTGCGTGATTAGGAATTATTAGAAGCAGGCTGCTTAAGACGTGATGGGAGAGGTGTTACGTTATGCGAGGGCAGCGTCTAGGCGGTACAGTCCTGATTGCAGTACTCAGTTGCAATATTTTATGGTCATTCAGGGTCCAACACACCTCCTACATTTCGTTTGTTCTCCCTTTTTAATGCGGCGCCGCAAAAGACCAAAACTTTTATGAAACATTTGGGCTACCAGATGTTTATAGTTTGTTACAGCGGATTGCAAAGAGGCACTCAAGTTTTATCAGGCGCAGTTAAAACGTGGAACAGGTTTGCCAGGTTTGCAATCCCATAAACTTACACCTACCAATTTACGCATTGACATTTTTTTACTCTAAACTCTTGAATCCTAATTTGACAATGGGGAGAGAGTGGCGATAATTAACCTACCTTCCTTAGAGTTAGTCGCGCAAGTGCAAGGGAGACAGGCCCTCCTTTTTATACCAACAGAATATCTTAATTATTCATCTTTAAATCACCACAGCTGTTGCTATCTGATGCTGTGTAGGTAGCGTGGCAGGAAGGCCTCCCTCACCAGAGGCATGCCCACTGAGGGCAATAACTGCGACTCGTGCAGTCGTACTCTGAGTTTCGGTAGCAAAATGATCGAGTGCTTTCTATCACTGGTCATCTGCAGCAACTCGTCGGCACAAAATTTCGGCAGCAGCAATAAAATTCATGGACGCACTAAAATTTACCCCAACTCAAAAATCAAGATGTCCTCTAACCACTTCCACTTTCAAAGCGATCCAATGTGAAAGTTTGAGTATGTTACCTCTCTTGGCTAAATTTCATTAACTTCAGATGTACTTGAGTCCGTAGTCATTACTCTCCGAAAAGCATTCCGTGTAATAAAACTTATTATTGTATCTGCTGAACCCTATAAATAGAATGCAGTCTCTCGTCCATCACGTGCCATATTGGTGAATAAATTGTTGAAATTCTCTTGATTAATTTGCACTAAATGTACGTCACAAATTTCCATCCAACCTCAGGAGAAAATTATAACATTTTAGATGTCAAATCGCAAATTTAATCATCCATTTGAAAAAGATTCCTTTTACCAATTGCAATATTTTCCGAATGTAATATTGGTATTTCTTATTTCATTTATTGTTTCCTAAATTTCATTCTGAATTAGCTTGAAACGTCAACTCCCAATATACATGCGTCATGTGACCGAACTTAGGCTTCGTTTCCGGAAATTTTACCATTCCAAGATAAAATCATAAATGAGTTAAATTGTTTACGCAATACCTTCTACTCTATTCATTTTCTTTCCCTTGAAATTGCCCAGCAGAGGTACCAACGCTTGACCCATAACGCTGGCTTTTATCACTTGCATTATAACTAAATTGAGGGCCGATGACTTACTTAAAATGCACATCCAAACAAAAAGCAAAACTTTTGCGAGATGTCATGACAATGGGACCTTCTCCACATAAAGCAAATAGAATAATGGGTCTGAATATGAGATATCAATGCAAAGTTTGGGCCTTGTATTATTTTAAATCATTTTGCAATGGAATGATCGCTTTACTGTGTGGTGTAAAAACCATTCAGAGTGAAGGTCAAGGAAGGGTGCTCAGAGCATTGCCGATGGCTTACCCACATATTGTCGAACGCCGATGATCGCAATGAATATCACCATTAGACCTCCTGTGTATTGGTAGTTGAGCTGATCGATAAAATCCACACCATCTCCACCATAGGAAGTTTGGAATAGTTTTCCTGCTCTCAGCACCGATTCAGGATTCATGTCAGAACTGTACGAGAGTCAAGGTCACCAGCCTACCTCACTCTCGATCCTAGTTTGTGCTCTTTCTATTGCTGTGCTCTGTTCAGATGTGGTGTCTGCTTGAGTTGCAAAGACAATAGAACAACGGAGAAGAAGAAGGTGTAGAACAGGCTTGAGTGGATGTGTGTAATAGTGATAATAATTCCATGTGTTTGCATAGGGCAGAATGGGGCTCAAGCTCCGCGCATTCTCTCTTGTAATATCCACGAGCGATTAGTCAGCATAGACAATATCAACAGCAATACCAGTAGTAGTAGTGGTGGTAGTGGCTGTGGTGGCTGTGCCCATTATGGACCTGCTGCGAAGAGACGAATTGCGTGTCCATCTGCCATTTGTGCGTATCATGCACGCACTATTGGCTGCACAGCCAGTCATTTTAACAGGAGCCGCACGCGCGCTTGATCCTTCAGTGCGTCTGCACGCTTGGATGTGCGTGCGTGCGAATAAGCGAGGGATCGCGTAGGATGGACAGGCCCCGTGGTCTGTCCGCCTCACCAGCAAATACGGCTTTTTCTGGGAGAATTTTGCTTCTCAGCTGATGACGAGAGATGCAGCAAATGTTGAGATCTATGTGTTTGTATCTGTACATTTGCGCATCTCTATCCCTTCCTCCCTCTTGCCTTCCCTCTTCCGCTTTTATACGGTTGGTTTGACGCATCGACGAACATATATAAGACCATTTTCGACCATTTGGGTGCCACTTTTGTTGCAACCACTTGCCTACTCACTGCGATGGCTTCTCGGAGAGGTATTGGGTAGTGTTCATAGCCACCACTCTAGTCGCTTGATATCATTGGTGATTGGTACTGACGGATTGCGGTATGCCCATTATAGTAAAATTTCATTCCAAAGACCTCGTTGCGACGTTTGCGCACATAAATACATACTAGAAACAACTCCGTATTTGTGAGAATGTGAGAGCATCACAATGAAAAAAAAAAGCCCTCGGAACGCCAAAAACTATGTGGGAAGATTAAAGTTAAAAAAGTACCAAATACATGGTAGCAGCTTCGGCGTATTTTTGCAAAAGGTGAAAACTAGGCCAGCCTTTTTCCTGTCAGGCAAAAAAGTCATGTGCGGTACCCAGGTGTGGGCCAATGTGCGGAGGCATTTGCTCCTCGCACGTGCTGTAGACATCAGACAAACTGGACCTGCGCACATGGACGGTAATGCCCGCCTTCAGTGATGGAGGAATCCCAGTATTTATTTCGATTGGTAATGAAACACCAAAACCCATAAATTGAGTCTTTTTGCTACCATATGAAAAATCTGAATTCCCTCTAATCCCAGAGACTTATACGACAATGGGAAACGCCCATTCACATGCATAAAATACCTAAAAAGCAGTCTGTCGGTTAGTATTTTGCTATGGTCGATAGTGAATTGATGCATGCTCAAGATCGTTTATCTATTTTAGTTAATTGCGTAAATACAAGTCCATGCATATGGATTTTGCAAAGGAAGAGGCGACAATCGCTCTTGCTTGGGAAACTTACATCCTGCCGTTTACATCATCCTGAATTATTTAACGAGGTAACAATAAGAATCACAATCCAGGGAAGCTAAAGACAGCATTTAAATTTCGATCCGTTTATACCCACGACTATATGCATTGCGCTTAAAAAAGTGCTTTGAATGAATGTTGTAGTGCATCAGCAAGACACGGTAGCTGTAACGGCTGTATTGAACAGTTGGGCAGTGTGCATCTTTTCTCCGATCTTCAAATTTGCATGAAACTACAAACTCATTATTACATGGTCCCTCTGCACTATCTATTATGGCTATGCGCTACTTAACAGACTTTCATCAACACTTTAAAATCATTGGCAGTTTTAAGTGGATGTCTGCTCGACGCATCATGACGAGCCTCCGCTATTCATGTCTTCACTCGCAGAACAGAGCTGATAGCTTCAACCTTCTCACTCATTCGAACCATTAACTCTAAATAAAACCCAAGCAAATCGATGTCAGTCCCATACTTTCGCTTGTGTTTTACCATCATGACCTCTTAATAGGCTTTGCCATTTCCAACTCCTAGAAATGATAGCACCCCTCTGACATTAAATGCAGCGTTTAAATCTTGGTGTTCCCTAAAGAAATACTAATGGAGCATTAAGTTATGATTTCTTGGAAGTGCATTCGTTAAACTGAAACTAGTCTTTCTCCAGGCGCGAGCGATTTGCTGAATCACCAGTTGAAATAGAGTTAGCATTTTACTAATTCGCCTTCTTTATAGATGGCTCCTGAATTTGAGTACCAACTTGACTACCGGAGATCAAAGTGGTGCAATTTAAGCGAGCGCACTTTGGCATAAGAATTGATGTAAGAGGATGCATTATATCTGCTACACTGTTTAACCGTTACCACAAACGGCGTTACCATGGTAGTGGAACACTTCCGTTGAAACTAGCATCGATGCGGGACAGAAGGAAAATCAACGCTGTCTTTCAACTATCGACGTCAATGAAACCCACCACTCTTTGATTTGTATGAAAAATCCAGCCCTTTCAATTGTTATCCGCTCCGTATTTTTAGCTAACTTGGTCACTGTATTTTGCAATAATGCGTTTTTGTATGCTTGCGTGTGTTAACTCTTAAGCGCGGCAGCATCATGAATAATTTGGATGGGAGGCGCAGCCTTCCTGTTCTAATTAGTTATATTTGGGGAAAACTTTTTGACAACGATTTACTTTAATATTTTACTTGACCTGTCGGTAAAAAAGTTAGAGTATAGCATCAAATTTTTATGCCGAATAATCGCCTTTGCAACAGAAATTACGCTTTTGAGAATTTTCCAGTTGTGTTTGTTTGAGTCATTTTAAGACCTCTGAAGTGAGCTGCATTTAGTTCCCTTAGTGACTGGGTTGGCGCTCAGAGAGATGAAGTTAACTCAATGTTTCGACTCTTTCCTAAATTCAGTATCAAAGCGTTGGGTTCACACTGAGATTCGAACATCGGGAAGCTAATAGAACCAACATATGGGCTTCCATGAAATACACTGACTACTACTTTTCTTCGACACCAGGACAAGCTTTTTTTCCAAAAACTGTCAACAAAGTTTGAAGTGTGTGGTTTGAGGAATCGAATGCACATAAGCTGGGAGGGCCGCAATCGGTCAAGCCAAGTCTCACCTACTCCTGTTGGTGTGCAGCACGAATTCCTAGGGTGTGATTCACCTCGTCCGTTCCAAGTTGCCATGATGATTCAGTGACAATCGCCTTTTCGCAGCCATCGGCAAATAGTTTTGCTGGTTTTCAATGCAGCAATTTCTGTATAGACTGAAATGCAAGACCAAGTTTTAACAGTAAAGCAATTTATTATCCTTTTAGCTGCCATTTGGTCTTCTGCAATTACACCTTAATCGTACAAATTGTACTAAGGCTTCGTCAAGTGTCCAGAACTGAAAGTCGTCGGTAAAGGAACGTAACGATCTCAGTCAGTGCATATTTGGTGATGCTGCATTGTTCAGCGATAGTAACCTCTACGCAGTTGGCTTCTTTCTCGGAATAAATGGGTTGCGTGCATGTGATCGGGTGGCACGAAATCTACGGTGATTCCACCTACTAAGAAAATGGTTTAAATAGACATAGTATTCCGTTTCATAATTGCCAACTTGCTAATCATTTCGTGTTAAGAGGTGGTTGATCCCAAGTGGCACCTCCTGTTGACAATTTCATCCATTCTTATAACCCTTTGTGGGTTTTGCAAAAAAAAAGTGAATCCATAATGGGTGTTGTACAGATTTTGAGCTCTGGAAAGAAAAATATGCTTACTGTATGACTTTCGGGCTCAACTACTTTATGCTCACAGGGGGATTGATGTTTACTGTGACTTCTTCCCTTGCCACACCACTGATGGATTAGCCACCATAAATTGTGGCACTAAAATATTCTGAACAAGTTCACTTTGTTACAGTGCGTGGCACAAAAGATGTCAGTTAAGACCGCGCCTTTTGGGAAACTGAGGCTACAGACTTTAGCAGCCGCTATTAAGAAGTCGTTCTCGTGCCAGCTTCATGTTTGTGTACATGCGTGCTTTAAACGTCAAGGTTCGATGTGAAATGATGACTTTTAAATGGATAGGCGAGGTCTGTACAAATTTTAATGGAAGGGACGGTGCGTCGTTGCTTTACTAAATGAAAACAATCCTCCTTAGCAGTCACATTTTGCTGGCACAAATTAATAGGTTAGTCAACATTGAGCCCCATTTTGTAGAATTAAAAGCAACTCCACTTTAATGTGTTTCATTTAACAGAGTTAACAGCTCGTTCTCTGCACTTGCACCAGACCTGCAAATTGTGTTGTAAGCCTAAAAGAATGTGTTTGAGGCGTTACCGTACACCAAAACCAGCTGTTTAATAATGCAAGAATACGGAAACTTCACTAATTTATTAACGAAAAATGCAACACCATGTTCGGAACGATAGATTTTTTTTACAACAGAATAAATATTCCATTCTCGTCCCACAATAATGCCTTGAGTATTTATTCAACTTACCAGCCAAAAGTTTCGCAGCACTACTCGCTCTCCCTCTGTCTGCGAGGTCATTTATTTTTGTGGAATCAGTTTCTGGGTCAGCCCTGGGTTTTAAAGTCTCCTTCTCCCCTTTTGATAACAAGCCCGCCTAGGTGATAACAATTAAATTGAATCAGTGAAGATCATAAAGGCAGAGTGCGCCTTAACAAAGGAACACCAATGGGTAGCAACGTGGTGATCTCGTAACTAGGTAGTCAGTAAATTGAAGATCTAATGAAAGAATTGCTACCTGTCTAAAAATCGTTCAAACTGGGGACCTCCCTTCTCTTTATATCGGTGGTATTTTGTCGGTAGGCAAAGTTAAAAGGAAGGCGGTACGTTATTACTTCAGTCGTATACTTATGCCAGTTAAGTCACTTTTAAAATGCTTGTCAAATAATACGCTCACTCTTATTTGTTAACTGTTTCGCAATCCCGGTAGCTGACCACCCGAATGGGAAATCAGAACCTCCGACACTTGTTTTGTTTCAAACTTAGATTAAACCCGGACAGCATTGAGTCCTTGAAATTTTTTTTAACACCGCACGAGGTCTTGCAATGAATATCATAATGCATCTTTGTTAGCACGAGCGCGTATTGTTGCCTCAGTGACCGGAGGATGTTTGTGTGTCCTGTGACGGTTTGGTGCTGCACTGGCAGAACAGCCTTCCATTCCGTCACCATGCAAATTCACTGAATCAAATGCTATTCCGTATTTAAATCCTGTCATCTTTTCTCGTGCCGTCTCCGAAGCTGCAAATCCGTGACGTTAATTCGGCTTCATTCGTGTCCTTATTTGCTGTCAACAAATAATGCTTGCAGACAGGTCCATTTTCCTCTACTTTGAATCTGGGAACGAAGTGGTATTTCCCTCACTAAGCAGGTGTGGCGTATCGCCATTTTTTACATTGTTTCTATCTATGGACTTTACCTTTTGTGCATCCTGGGAACCAGCCATTCTTGCCCATATTTTTTGAATGGAATCGTAGTGTTGTGTTCTTTAACACCACACAAATAGCCTATCAATTTATGGGTATATCTAAAAGCTTAAACGCTCTTACTCTATAACATCGATATGGGAATTTCTGCCTCCTTTAAAGGATTCTTGGGATTGGCCGAATTGGTTCGCTTAAATGCATTTTTTTTATTGACAAAACAAATCGCTTGCTCTGTGGATCTGCTTACTTTCGCAAAAAATCTCAGTCGACGAATTCGACTGATCTCCTGGCAAAAGTGAGTTCGTCCCATAAAAATTTGCATCCCAATTTATATTTTATTAATTTACATATAAAACGAATCCAGAAAATTCCTTTACACTTAATCTAGGGAGAGCTGGTTACAATGGGAGGATTCTAGTACCTAGAGAAGCAAAGTTATCTGGAACTCCTTAAAATCAGGAAGAAAATTACATCTGTTTGATGCCTACATAAATAGGAATCCAAATGCATCATTGAATTGGGACTCAAGTTGGTAATAGCGCCCATTTTGGGTAGAGTTAGTTAATCAGCTTCTAAAGGATGGATCTCGAGGACTGCAATTAGCTTAATCATTTCTTGCTAATGTCCATCTGAGTGCTTGAAATCGTTGATAGGCCGAAGTGGCTCCAGAAAATCATGCAAGTGGGACAGGCTCTTCTAATGGCCACCAGAAATCAGAATCCATTTTATAAGAAAACAGTTTATGCCAAGGATGAATTTTTTGAAAGTGTTCGTATTTGCAAACGAGTTGGTTTTTGTACACGAAACTGCAGAAGCCCTGCAGTCATAAAAAAACTGACATTCATTTGTGTGATGATTCCATTCTCAAAAACTAAGCTCCACTACTTCCAGCGGTCAATGCGTAGGCATCTCTTGTGACCAATTTGAAGAGTTCGCCAACATGCACTGCGTCTCTGAGCTCTACAACTTATTCTATGATAGAACTCTTGAAGATTTCCTCAGAGTTGGGCAAATTCTGATTTGGCATCGGTTTGAAATGGCTCTTCATGTCCACAACCTATGTTTACCTCATACGTCTGATTAACTCTGCAATGCAATTGCGGTTAAACCCAGATTGAGGCTTTATTCGGCTATTCGAAATTTTTCATCAAATTATTCGTATTACTGATTATTAACAACAATTCTGATTTAATTTATTGTATGACAGTTTTGGATGAAGGGTAGTGAGGAGATTGTGTATAAGCATAAGAACCTGCTTAGTTCTTTGCAGCTCATTGATTCCGAAGTCACGGGCAGTTAGACACTTGTTCCTCCACTTTTTTAGGTGCCATACTAAAAACAGTTAATAAAATCTGGTGAAGGCTAAGCACTGAGAAGCCTGTTGAGGCGATCCGGGCCAACAGAGTGAGCGCACGCAACCTTAACAAAAGGGTCAAATAGATGAGAAGTTGTTGGGTCTGAGGAGCCGGTGTGAAAATGAGAAATGGGAATATCAGCTCTACCTGCACTTGCAGTCAAAAGAGATGTTAACGTGGAACTGAAAAGGCCAAATAAAGATGGCGTGGTGTAGCAAAACAACTACCATGCAAAGATCGAAAAACCAAATGCCCTGACTACTTTGATATGAAAATGACAAGGCTGTGCGCAACCCGTTTGGCCATGTGGCGTTGGTCTCTGCGGCAATTTAATTTCTCCCTAAACATGCCCCGTTTCTCAATGGCATTCCCATTATGTTTAAGCGTCGCATTGCATTGTAAACGTTGTGCTGCATTTGCCAAACAAATTAAACTTAGGTCACTCGCCATACTTAATACCCATACCTATTAAAAATGCCTATTCTTTTTGTTGCGATCTCAAGCTTGGCAGACTGCGGGAGAGTTTGATAGCCATGTGACCTAGTTTGGTGCAGCTGCATGCGCATTTTGCATGAATTAAAGCTATTTTCTCAATTCAGAGTGGTCCGTACACCTGATGCAGTTACGGCAGTCTCAAAAGAATGCTCCCGTTTCCCTCAACTTCTGCTGACCAGTGCATGCTCTCCCACATTGCAACAGTAGCCCCAGCGCTCTCCTTTCTAAAACGCATAATCTAACCGAAACACCTATTTATTCCACTCTAGATGCTTCCGACTGTGGTGTGCCGCGCCCCACTGCTTTGTGTCAAGGATGGTAGAATCGAAGGATATTCACTCGAATGCCCACCCGCAGTCAAACAACTTTACTTATTTCTGTTCTTCTTCTTTAAGGCCAACAAATACCATTAGATCGTGAAAGATAAAGGTCCCATTGTTTGCATACTAATTGGGTTTTGAAACAATCGTGTGTTTTGTCGTTTAGCACTAGTGCTTTATACAGATCAGCTTCTATGGATATAATGCGCAAATTTGTTCATGTTGGAGCTCTTGGTTAATGGGCGCCTTTGCATGCTTAAGTAATTATATGTAATTGTCCCAGATTTGTTTTCTGGAAAACGTTTCAAGGGTCGACCATGGCGTGCCCTTCACCAAACAGCATCACCCTTCCCGGAAAAGTCTTTCCCTTAGGAGATATAAGTAGAACAAATTAATGTCAGGCATTTAATCGCTCTAAGGCACTAGCCCTTTCGGATCAGGTATGTCATGTCCCAACCTAGTCTTGCGTTCGGTTCATGTGCTTATGGTGAAAACTTCTGAATTTTAAGCTGCAGAGTAGTGTATTTCCACACCTGTCCAGCTGTAGGGCTTGGAGCGATCGTTTGGGCCCAACTCATCCCTCTTCTCATCCTATTTTTAAGGGCTTTTTCAAAACCACCATCGACTTTATTAATATCGCATTACTTCGACTACCTAATGCACCTTGGGGCTGATTTTGAAACTGTGCCTTAAAATGTGTCGATTTGGTTTAAGGCTTTTATGTGTCTCTCTTGAAATATCCATTGCTATGCACCTTGTTCTTGTTGGAGGTTCATATGCCACCTTAGTAAGCACCAACATTACCCAGAAGCGGTTTAGCTAAATCATTAACTATTTGCATTCAGACTAGTACAGGAATTGCACTTATTTGATGGCCCTTCCCAACTGTCCCTTTCCTTCCGCTTAACCTCATTAAAGCTTCCTAAGCGCTGCAGAAGATTCCAACAAGGTTCATGACCTCAAGTCACCCAGCGAGTGAGAATTGGAAATGCGCATAATTATTCAATCATCACAACGTTTATCGTCTTCACTGCCTACTTTTTGCATTCGTTGGAGCAAATTTGAGCCTTCCCAAATGGTCAATCCACCCCTTGGAGAAGCAGCCCATTGCAGAAAGAATCGTTAAGTGCTAAAGAAAAAGAAATCTGGTTTTTCTTAGTAATCCAACATTTAATGGGCAATTAGTCATTAAGTAACGTGTTCAGGGCCATGAAACACATGACCTTCAAGCTTTACGTCATTAGCACTTTGAAATGCATTGTTACGTTGATGGCCGGGTCCAGAGCATTCGAATGCCGCTGGAAGGTTGATCATTCATTTTGTTAGATAAAAAATGGGGCCAACCTCAAGCGATTAACTGATGCAAGTTTGTGGAAAAGCTCGGAACGTTTTGAGGCCAATATCAATTCTTCGCTTAAAAGAACCGTAAGATATTTTATCATCTTCTTCCTTTGACATCATTATGCTCGCCCATGGTTTTACTTTGCCGGACTATTTCTCAACTATTCTCGTGCCTACCCTGGCATTCTATTTTTGAGGCTTTCATCTTTAATTAAGCGACAGAGCATCACACATCTAAGGTAGCACAACCTTCAATTATAAATGATGGAACGACTTATCATCTCACAAAAGGCAGTTTTGCTAGCAGCTAAAGACGTCATCGTTGATGGAAAGGGACTGTGTGTCATTCATTACTTAAGCAGAAAATGAAGCACAATCAATCTGACTGGGTCTTCTTACTGATTGTCGAACCGGGGATTATGGGCAATGCTGAGATTCAGTCAAGCGGAGCACTCCACTAAGATGCAGTTCACTTCAATGAGCTAGGATTACGGTTTGATCGGAATACGTTAAACTAGGCTTATTGCAAAAATAAGCTTGATAGGTAAGTCAATTTACCTCTTCAGCTACAGTTAGCTTCCATTAATTCATTTTTAGCTTACCTTTTAAGTGCTGCCACCAAAGCACTTGTTCTTCTCATAACGAGTTAATTTATCCTACGACAGGATTTTACAACTGCCAATCTTTTTTGATCTTAACCACTTAACAAATTGTTGCCACGAATTCGTATTATGGGTGGGAATATCGTGGCCGTGAAAGCCTCATGACTTGCAAAGTGGGAACAGCCTAGCTTTATAGTAAAACCTTTTATGCGATACTAACTTCTGAGTTATAGGCACTTTATGGTGTTTTTAGGCTGAAAGCATAGCGAAGGGTTCTACTCTTTGCAAGACCACCAAGTTGAAATAACCATAAGGTTATTTTGTTTGTTAGCCTCAAAGTGAACACAATCATCACAGCCTTTTCGCAACAGTTTTGAGACTCATATTAGTCAAAGAAGTAGGGCAGAATAGCCTTAGCCTTTCCATGATTACTTTCAGTTTTTCAGTTATCATAAGACTGTTTAAACCGTCTACTTTTTTAGGACTACTGACCATTTGACAAAAGTATTCTAATCAGCGAGTGGCAAGTAAAAAATGAAATCACTTTTACGGGTCGTTAAAAGCAGCGCAGAAATAAAATGGGAGAAAAGCATTTTCTTTCATTTATAAATTTGTGATCCTAATGCCGAGAGTTATGAAACACATACCTGTTAACATTGACGCGACTAAAAATGTTGAAGCAGGGTCTGAGGCTGTGTCAGTAGTCGCCTGACCCCTCTGTGGGTTGGTGATGCATGCGCCTTCATACTACTTTGGCTTATTATGGATTCAGCGACGATTGGAAGGGCTACTTGAGGGCAAAACCTGTGTTGAAAGTAGAAATAAACGATGTCAAGACTTTAAGTCTGTTGCGTTAAATTTACGGTCTTAAAAAAGGTTTGTTATGTTTGCGAATAGTTCAAAGATGCTGCATTAAATTTAACTTACATTACGATTATTCAAATAATGAACAAGCATGTCGGGCAAGTTTCTCTAGCAACCAATCTATTGCTGTTTGACTAAACCAAACCAGCGATCGCTGATAAGGATGTAGAAATACTTGTGTATTCAGTTCAAATTAAAAAAAGGACTTATTTGGGTATGTGAGGGCCTTATAAGCACTTCCAATGGAAATTTCTTTCGCTTCAATGATCCTTCCTGTGTCATCTCTTTGACAGCTATTCAACTGTACCTTGACAAAGGGCAGTAGGTTTGACTCGAATGAACAGTATAATGTTGCAGAGGTCCAAAGTATTTGTGCATTCAGGGCTCATGTGATCTCTTGAAAAGTGTGCAGAGTGATGGTGGCTCACTAAATCTGTTTCAATTTGGTATTTGAAAATGGCCAAATTGACTGTCGGCATAGATTGCACAGGGCAGACATACTCCCAATGTCACTGATTTCATTTATAAGAGGTGAGATTACATCACTCCAAGCTTAATACAATCCGTTGGAATAATCCAAAATTGCGTTAAATGAATTAGGTTAAGGAAATTTTTAAACCAACGTTCTTGCCATAATTACAGAAAATCGTTTTTAATGATCAGCAAAAGTTATTATCTGAGTTTTGCTTAAAAAGAGCCTTTACCCTTGTACCAAAAGAACCATCCACAAGCAATTGGGTGCCTCCAATGGCCAGTTCATTGCTAGGTCGTATCGCGTGGGTGTTCGTGCGCAGGCTCGTTTGATGCTTTGCCTCGAAAGCAATCAAAGTGTGTGCTTTGTGGGTTCGGCCCCGAAACGAATGGACTTCCTGTGCCGGTGGCCAACCCCGGAGACTAATAAATTAAGACGTAAGTAGTAGCACCACGCAACCCATTTGCCGACCATGTGTGTGCCTATTAAAGATCGGGATTAGCTAAAGGTCAGATCGTGGTCTCATTAAAACCACAATGCAGGTTAACACTGCTGGGCTAGAATTCACGCTAACTCTAACGTTTAATTGGCAAATATTCTTGCAAACAGTTGGGGATGCTTGAATCTGGATGCACTTTAAAGCATATCTGCTGCATCATTCGCGTACTCAAAGCCGTGAGCCGCTACTGCATTTATTGTGCTAATGAACTCATCCTCCTTACCACAGCCAATGCATACTGAAGTGACAAACCTGCTACCTTGTCACGCCTCGTTGATAACACTTTAAACTATTTGGGAATGACATCAGAGCAAAGCTGATTTTTATTTTTAGTGCCTTCTGTCCCGTTCTCTTTGTGGTTCGGTGATTTAGTTACAGATCTCAAGCCAATCGGCATTGATTCGGTGATTTGTGATGCATTTTATGGTCTGCTCCAATAAAATTAATAAAAAAAATTGAAACTACGGTCGTGGTTTTAATGACAAATTGTTCTTTGGTTGGTGTTTACACGCTCTTTGATAGTGGACTATACCTTATCAAGTAAATAGTACTACTTATGTTTAATGAATTTTGTTCACAAAACATTTTCCAAGCAGTTGCTTAGGAAGTCTCTTACAAATGACTGAATAAATTATTGCTAAATTAAGACTCCATGAGGCACATTTGGGTCGCCATAACTGCCATTATGCATGGAGCAAATCCGAAAGCTAATATTGCACTGGGCGGAATTGGATTAATTTTTTTGCTTACTCAGAACAAAGTTTTGACTTAGCATTTGGCTGAGGAGCTTGTCGACATCTCGGTCAATATACTTAAGCCATATTTCACCTAAAAATACATGAGCGGTTTCTTTGTAGCTACCTGAGACCATCGAAAATCCAAAAGGAGGCATGAGACCTACGTAGAACGTGTATTTTTGATGTACAGTGTAACAAAGGCACAAAGGCCGCACAAGTTTGGAGGCTCATGTGCCCAGAGAACCAAAACTGAGAGTAAACAAAGCGTCAAAGCATCGCATTGCGTTGACTATCAAATTAAACAGCATCGGTTTCGACACTGTGCTCCGTTGACCGGCGTCCACGTTAATAGTTTGCTTATTTTGAACCAAAGAAGAACAAATGGCATCATTCTACCCTGCAGGGGCGCTGCCTCTGATTTACTTGATTCCAAACTACTTTGCCCTTGATACCTTATTTTTTCATTTACTTTTTCATCAGTCGGGTTATTTGTCCTCAATCTACTTGCATAATTTTAACGTTTTTTTGCACTTAAGGGAAACAATTTGGTCGTCCGTCTGAGATGAATAAAAGATTGCATGTTCGGTAATGCTTACCAGTGGGTTGACGACATTTGATAAGAGATGAACATCTGCTGGCAATAATATTCCATGCTAATGGTAAAAATCAACGCTAATCAGCGCAAGCAATGCGGTTAATGTTTTCAATGATGGCATTTTAACATCGCATGATGGTTGATAGTACAGATGCCCCTGAAACAGCCAACGATTGTGCAGTGGCAAAGCTTTTCCCCATTCTTTTAGGTCGAAATTGATTGCATAGCTTCGATCAAGGTCATCAACTGTACGTAAAGAGCATTCTGAGGCGTGAAGCCTGTTTTGCAAAAACGATTTAATATTGGTATAACTATAAGACATCAAATAAGAAAACTGTCGGAATAGAGGCGCAGGAACAAATAGTCAACCAGCTTCACTCAAAGTGTAAGTGCATCCACACTACCCGAAGTCAACGTCAGTCATACCTTCTGCTAATCGTTGAGGGTTCCCAAACGCAATTATCCATTTTACCTTTCTTTATTAATGGACAGCCAATAATAAAACCATAGGAACTTTTTAGCCTCAGTACTTACCTAAAATGCATATTTTTTGGCATTTCGGTGGTCACTCACAGCACTTCCTTTGTTTGTCCATTTGAATAATTTTTTTATTACTCTAATGAGAAATGTTTGTGGTAGTATACAACAACGCATAAATTGCAATTAGCCCCCATAGTCTGAGTTCGAACTTACATGAACCAGTGACGGAGACATCTCGTGCAGGGCGTGCGCAAGGCGTTGGGCCGACCGGGGCTGATCACTCGATTGCGGTAGTGGCTCGACTAGGCCGCCTCTCTGCCATGTTCGACTCCTTAGTTGCCTGCAAATTTTTGAGCACACTCCGCATAATCAAGGCTGCAAACATTGCAAGAAATAAGGCTAAAATTAAAAAAAAAACAGTCGATACCCCTTTTGACTTAAATCACCTCGCCTGAACGCAAAAATGGCAGCCGGAAACACTTCTTTAGTTTTTGATTTTCATACACTTTTTTGTATTTTTGCACAAATTGGATGAATAAATGGGCCCGAAGCTCTTAATTTAGGGCCTATGGAATCGACTGTGTTGTTTGCATGCACTTGGTACTTCAACCTGGCTGTAGCGGATTGTTTGTTTGGGCTGTTGGTTGGTCGGACATATGAGTGGCGGCCACCTTGAACGTGCTGCGTGGGCTGGCCTGCCGGCCATGCCAGCAGCTCCCCTACTTTCCGTCTAGAATAAACGTATTCTGACCTACCCCTGGCCTTCTCTCCTTCTTTTAGGGATGCTCGGGGCGCTACACTGGCAGCGCTATTTTAGCCCTGTGGTACATTCCGATTTGGCTGCAGGCTCTTGCACGCCCATTAAAAGCTAATTACTCCTGATACCGCGTTTTCTACGGACTAATGACAATTTTCTTAAAATAGAGGACAAGTGTATTATGAATTTGATGAAGGAAAGAAAATTGCAAAAAATGATTATGACTAAATAGCAGTAACATTACCTATGCCACTTTCTCCAGATGTTGTGGAAGAATTTTAAGGCAATGGAAGCCGATTTCCAATTCTTTTATCACTTCCAGGTAAACATTGCTCGAGGAATCGTTACCTGCAAGCACATAGGCCACTACTTCCCGTCTGGTAAAGCATTCCGCATCCGAGCATGAATTTCTCTTAGCACTACACAGTCATCCTCAGTGAGGTTAAAAAATTCGGGATGGACCACCACAGTCAGTAATGTTAAAACGTTCGACGAAAGCTGTCACATCCGGATATTTGCGTAAATTTTTATGAAGGCACCCTGTAAAGAGGGTGGACAAATTCATGTTGCTAATAGACGCAGAAATTCGGACCAAATGCACAATTTATATGCGATTAATACTTCTGGTCTTTTGACTAGACTTAAGCTTATTTTGCCTCATCTAGTGGATTTAGTGTAGCCATTGATTGTTAACGCTCATCAAAAGTGGAATCACAAAGCTTTGCAATTTACAGCATTTAAAGCCGAAGCTTATACATTCATGTTCATTAAATATTTTAATTATGACTACAGCTTATATTAAAGTTCGGGTTTATGGAAGTGGTTTTACAGTCCAAAGGGACTTTATCTAGCAAACTGCAAGAGTAGATTCTTTGTTGTTCTTTTCATTTTCACGTACGATGATGTCTCCCTAGTCTTGTCACAAGCTCAATGCTGCACAACTTACAGAACAGCTGTATCGAGTGGGCAACGGAATGTTGAAAGCTGAACAGCAAATAACGTGTTGCGGACGATGTCGCAATAACTCATTATTTACGGCGTTAAATACTTTTAAGTTAAATTGTGCTAAAGATTTAAACACCATCGGTCGAATAAAAAGTCGCTGAATTTTATGAAAATGCCAACCTGTGTTCATGATTTTGCTAACAGCCCCCATCTAATTTTCGTGAGCTAGAAGTTTGGTTCGCGATGAAAGAAGTTTGTCAATTTCATAAACCATGGTTATCGTGATGAGCTTCTCATCCGATTCACCATGGTAGCCTTTGAATCAGTAGTCCGCTTTTGTCACTGCTATGCTCACATCCCACTTTTTAGCTAGTGAGAGGCTTGTTCAGGTCACTTCGCGCTGTTTCCCTCCATTTTGCTGCAGGCGGTGTGCGCGAGGGTCTTTAAGCGTCTTTACCAACTAGCTGAATGATATCATTTGAACTGCATTAATTTATAGAAGCGCATCCCAAAAAGCTTAATCCATTAATCATTTTGCTAATGAAAACCATCCGCTTTTAATTGCCACATGCGCTGTAAAAATTTGGCTTTAAATGTGGTAACTTGAGACAAAAGAATGCAGGGAAGTTAATTGCTACTCAAAATTTGTAATGGTTCATCCAGCCAGATGAATTTGCGTATCGTACGACTGGCAAGAATTACCGTAAAACTGAATTACAGCAATCTGCAAAAATTTGTTAAGGAAAAATTAACCTTAAGGTGGATGCACCGCATTCACCTCAAATAGAGCAAATGGCCAAAAAGTTGTCAGCAAACTCTTAGTTTCACTCGCTGCACTTAAGTCTCGCCGCAAATTATTACCGGCAAAGTAGATCATAGGTCCTCACAGTGAGGCATGGAGACTCTCGGATTAGCCTACCAAAGGGCACGACATGATAGCTTAGTGCATCCAATTACAAGCGTCCAGCATTTAACAGCGCAAAATTTCGCCTAAGCCTCCATTTGATAGTTCAAAGCGAATAAAATCGTCACAGCCAAACTTACTGGTGCCCTTAGTGCCCACTTGTTAGGAAGTTGAAGGACAGCAAGCACAAGTCAGCTTCCTCCCATTACTCTATCAAAAATGGAATCCGTTGTACTTCCTTTAGTAGCGGTTGTTTGAATAACTCTTGGATGCTCAAATGAACTCCCCAAATGCTCACAACGAAAAAAACCATTTTGTGGATGTTGGTTTTAAAATTGCATGGTGATTCGTTAAGTTCGATTTGCGGGTAGCACATGCAGACAAGGGAAATTTGGTCACCAAATGGGTCGTAAATCACATGCAAAAATACCCACATCTAGGCACAAAGACTACGCAGTTCCAAGTAACTTTGCATTACGGGGTTAAAGGCCACATTCCTAAATCTTGCTTCGCCATCCACGGACGATCAGATAATAATTTGACAAAAGTTTGTGACATCGTTTTAAACGATAAAGCGCCTTCTTTGCAAACGATCACTGCGTAAAATGTCAATAAATTCTTATCCATCTAGCGCCCTATAAATTGCCCAACAATTTTTGCGGTGCATCATTGTTGTACTAGATATTCATCCGAATTCCATCCTACTCAGCTCTACCATCTAACTTGATCGGATGTAGCCGATCTCTGCAGCACTTCTTTTGCTGATCAAGGGCCTCATTTTTGAGTTGTGCAAATTCTAATGCCATTTGCTGATGCATTGGTCGCTGTCTTGCCTTTCGGAACCGCCTGCCAAATCTTGTTCCCCTGGTGAAAAGGCATTCATACCGATGTATGCAATCAAGTGGCGCCGCACAGAAGGCTTGAAGGATGAAAAGTTGATTATAGAGGGTCGTGTGACCTCTGCTCCATTTCCTTGAAAGATTGTTTACACAATGCTTCATGTTGAAAGTTTTGCATTAGCATCATATTCGTGGATTTACTAGCTGATCGAACCGAGAGAAATCCCTTTCTGCCTGCTTTAGGCTGAAATTTTAATATATTCACTTCCTACACATTACTCCCACGAAGTGGCGGAATGTACTTTTTTAGGTCCCTCCAAGGCTAAGGTGCGAAATTTTGAGATCCGAGGGTCGGATACACTGCGTCGCGTAGTGGCGATTGCATGCTAGGCTTTGGAGATGACCGTTATTCCTCTTTGCTTTGGATCCACTCTTATTTCCAGCGTTAGCGTGTGTGCATTGGCGTACTAATACTTGAGGTCAGGGAGGAGTGAATTTAATTAGGCTTTCTTCACTACTTGCGACAACATCATCATCTCCACTGCCTTCCGGCTTACTAAAAGTACTCGAAGGCGGGAGACGTTAATCGAGTTTATTTCATAAGCGCCGCAGGTGAAACTCAGCTGCGTCCGCACACAAGAAGAGGCGTTGTATGATCACCTTTTCAACAAGACTTGCGTTCACAGGCGGGTGGGAGGCAGTTGACAGGTGAGTCCACTTAAAATGGGCCAGCGCCTCTAGTCAGTCATTGGCACACTTCGCTTGCCAAGCCACATAAGACACTCATCTAGAGGGCAGTTAATATGCATGGTTTGGAGTTCGTGCTTTCCGAAACTCTACTGACATCCGTTTCCACTCCTACCATTTTACCGGCATCATCGTTTAAAATCGGTTACAAACAAATAAGTTTTTTTCCAAACAGAAACAGAAACCATGAAACAGCCTTTGGAGCAAAATTTTTAGAATAATTTTCTCATTTATGTCGTCCATAATATTGCTATATAATCTTGATGCATCTAGTTTTTTTTATCTGCGACGATTTCGAGAACGTGCCTGACAGGCTTTTGCTTCTTTTCATTGGTAAAATGTTGAAAGGCACCAAGAAACTCTCATTTTGCATAATCTGTTTTCGAGAAATAGGTCTCTGTGGCTTCATTGGGTTGAAAAAAAAAGATTTCATTTTGTTCATACATTCACAAAGACTTCACTCACGACTTCTTCATCGCATTTACTCATCGCAAGTGAAATATACATTCAGGAAATATGGTGATGGCGAAAGGTCCCCAAATTCATAGGCAAATTATCCATCAGTTTCGAAACTGTCCATCACAGGCTCGTGAAACAGCTTTGGATTTACCCAAAAGTTTTCAGGAAAGTTGACCTCTTCAAGATTAAATTTATTGCATTTAAATGCATACCTCAAAGGGATAGGTAGCAGTTGGAACAAAACTCCCAACTCTTCCATTGTTTATAAATGCTACAACCCATTTAAACTATTATCTTTTTTTGGTGCTAAGACAGCTGTGTATTTACCATCATAATGCTTAAGAATTGTGGCTCACATAACGCAACTCTTTTTACTCAGTTATGCCATCCTTTAGTTGCGAAGTAAAGGGATTCCAAGACTGCTTTAATTATGCGAAGCATCGCAAGAAACTTAAGCCTCCTGCCCTTCTACTAGACCCACATGGCGTTGTTTTTAACCGCATGCTATTCCGCATCAGCAGTGATGAGGCCCTTCAGGGATTTTAGGATTGTCCTTGTATGTACGGGCATTTATTGTTAAAAAGAGCAAAAGATCTGTCTGTTTCTTGCTGAATATTGCCCTCAAACACAACCACTGATATAGCCAATAAACTAGCAAATTACTTTGATCCAAACATGGGCCTTTTGCAATTCTTAAAAAGTACTATGGACATAGCCCAACCTCAACCAAGTTATCGACAATGCGACAAAATTCATGGAGGCACTTGACATAAAGTGCCGACTTAATTTGGTTTCAGTAGAAACGCACAAATAAAATGCAACTTTTCTTAAGCCCTGAAACACGCAAAATGTCCTGCACTGCATTCATAAAAAAGTGCTGCTTCATAACCAAAAAGAGATTGCTATGACTGAGATTCTTGAGTACAGTTTGGCAACCCATTGGACTCAAACAATAGAGAGTGAAGTTGCAAGCTGTGGTTTAAAGCGATTTACCATGGAACAAAAACAATACGTATAAGGAATTCGAGATGACAGAGATTGTTCATTATTTTCACAAATGTCACCCGTGATTTTTGGAGCTCTGCCGCAGGTTGCGGACAGATGATTTTGCATTAAAAAATTAACATGCATGAAAGTCGTGGTAGCTTCCAAGCGCCAAATTAGGCAGAGAATGCCGCAAGGGAAGGATTGAACTAATGGAAGGCAAATATATGCACTGCAGACAGCGGAATATCGGCTGCTGCAGTAATTTAGCTGTTTATATGGATCATAGCAAGCCTTGACAGCATGAAATTTACCCAAAGCTCTTGTTATCTTTGCATTAGTAAGTTCCGCTCTTTTTAAGTTCAACGTGTACATTCAAATGGTTCTGCCACCTTTATTTCAAATTGCGAATCACGGGATTCCCTGTACCATGACGTCCGCATTGCCTCCAAATCCGACCAGAATTTTGCTGCTGCCTGTGATGTGTTTGCCAAAAAAATGAGAACTTTGGCATAGGTTTGAATCGCTCACTTAGCTCCTAGAAATCTTAGCAAATGGAAGGACCAAAACTTAATTGTCCACCTTCCACAACAGGCTGAAGTTCTCGCAGCCCACCTTAGTGGCACTGGTCCTTTGCGATGACTGGTTAACTTTTGGTCAACAAAATGCATGAGACGTCACACGAAATCACAAATGCAAACTCACACCCTAGTTCTCTTAAATTCAGCCTGCAGTCACAGTTTATTTTGGGTCTTAACCTTTAAAGAATTAATAGCCTTCATCTAATCACATTATGCAAACCTAAAATTCTGCGGTATCAAGTGATTTCGGATTTCGATTCGGAATAAGACATAATTTGTAATCTCGTGCTGAAACCTGCATTAACGTTATCACAGATGAAAGTGTCAGCAGGTATAGGAGAGGTGGGGCTTGGGTCCACGCTTTTCTTAAGGTTTAGATAAGCATATGCGGGATCCATGACTAATTCTACATAAATAATAAATTCCGCTTGCATATTTGGCCAACAAAAATACCAGCTTTACGTTGTTATAATTTCTGTTCCGGTTGGATAAGTTTGACGATGGAAGTTTCAAGTTCTTATTTGAGGTTACAGTATAAATGCATTCAATGTACATAAAATCGCATCTGCCACCTCATCCAGGTTGTAAAGCCGCAAAACATAAGGGCAACAATGGTAATAACCACAGGGCGATTGGCTAAGGGCGCGAACCATCCCCCGCCTGGGCTAGTCATCGCATTGGTCAGCGGTGGCGTTGGCCAGCGCATCCTCACCCGGACTGTCTTGGCTCGCATGCGTGTTTTAGTGGCCGTGAGGTTGGCTGACCAGGTGGGATCAATGGGTCCGCCATGGCCGTTGATGCACGCGTGTCTCATGTTGACCAAATCATCAAAGGTTTGTTGTTTTTCGTCAAGGTTATAATATCGGAAAAGTCGAACCATCGGTCTCATCCGGATTCCCTGCTTTTGCGAAAATGGCACCCTGTGGTTCAATTTCGGCTCGCACTTGGACTTTAACCCCAGCGACGCCTTTACTCAACACATGCACACTACATTCAGGTTATGCAGGCATTTCTAAGGCCAGTGGTGGCGAGACAAAGACCAATCATTTCATACTGAAATGGTTTTTGTGAGTAGCGTTAGCCAGAGGATAGTTTAGCCCTATTCATCGGCGAACATTGTTCAAATTTCCCCTGCTGAAATAAAATCCGGCAAACCCATGGTCGTGTGATCCTACCAAGTGAATTCGACAAGAATGAAGATAAAACAAATAATTCCTGCAAATGCTATTACTTTGCTTGTGTCAACCGAGTCGCTTGTGCCGTACCCTTTACTCGATTTCGTGTGGAGCACTGATTAATGTCGTCCCCACGGCATTATTGGAAATGCGACATCTTGTAGTTGATCACTACTCGGGTCATCCTGGCTATAATTCATTATAATTCCATGAATCGAACGTTATCTTCGTAGCTCAAATCATTCCTGGTCTCCATTCACAGCACGTCACCAACATAACGCACGCGCCAGGCAACTTCCCGCTGAAGATGCTCTTGCATAAGTTTTTGTAAGGGCCATGTTTTGTTTGCCGCACAAAACTTCCTGTTCTAAACGACCACTTATTTAAAAAGCCTCTTTCATAATATACACATAAATTTGATTCCACCGTCAAGCGCTTAAACCAAACCCAGCTTTATTCGTAGTAGTAAACCGATTCTGTCAGTTAAAATAAAAATCACAAAATTTGAACGTATAAGCTAGTCGTGAACCACGAAGTGATAAGTGTAATCTTACGGACGATCGGCAACCGGTGTGTTGAGTGGGTAGTGTTAGTGTTAGCGCACAAAGCCAGCCAGGAAAGAGGTAAGGGCTCGTTAGTGGATTGTAATTAATAGCGTCAGCCTTGTCTTCGTTCGCAAGGTGCAGCTCGAACCTGCAGTGGTTCCGCGGAACTAATGCAGTACAAAACCGTCATATTTCTCTTCATTAATTATAAATCGCATCAGTCTGAAATGAAACAGCGCATCGCCAAATGTGGGTGATGACACTACAAAAAAATGCTCACCTGATAAGCAAATGCAGGTCAAGGGAAGAGGCATAATTTGAACACATCAGAGCCCAACCATGCTTATCCGCGACACACGACTGATACGCAGGCTCGCCGAAAAACCATAGGCGGTAGAGCAGGAGGTGCAAACACATTATGTCAGAACAAACGTGCCGAAGAAGCGATACAATCCCCTTGGAATCATTTCTTTCGCAGCAGAACCCGGGGCGGGAAGGACGAGCCCCGGACCTGTTCGGCAACCCAAGTAACGGGACAACTCGCCATAACCTTCCCAGGCTCTACGCGAATTGGGTACTCTCCGAGGACCGAAGACACTCAAATTCGTCACACGCTCTGCCCGCCGCAAACCCACCCTGGCGAGAAAATCCCCGAAGTCGTATAAAAGCGTGCCCGACACCAACCCTCTGATAAATACCACCATTCACGCCGACAAACCCAATTCACAACGCAAACATAAATATGAACTCGGCAGGAATCTGAATAAAGCCGCGAATAAAACCCTCGCCTCCAAGCATAAGACGAATAGTTTCAGTGAGTATTCTTCAGAGCGGTGCACAGACAACTTAAAAGGAAGTTCAGTTTCGATGTAGGATAATGCGGGAGTTGATTACAAAGAACACGTAGAACACAGACCGGATTGGACATGCACGTTAACTTCTAACACGTGTTACGAGAGTGAATGGGGAGAATAGGTGGATTTACTTTCAGTGTACAGAAAATGCGTGGGTCTAACTTGAACTCGATAGTGATCTCGCAACGAAGAGTTGAATGATTAACCAGGATAACGTGGATAAACTTAATCCCGCTTGTCACCCTCAGGGGAATTCTTTTCCGCTTCTAAAAAGAGTGATCTCAAAACCCTACTCACCATCATTGTCAACATCGGATCGCCACAGGGTGAGGTTGTCGCGAAGCAGCTGCATTATGAGAGTTGAATCCTTGTAACTCTCCTCGTTAAGGGTATCAAGCTCAGCAATAGCATCATCAAACGCCTGCTTAGCAATTTGGCAGGCTTGCTGAGGCTTATTCATAATTTCATAGTAAAATACAGAAAAATTCAAAGCCAGACCAAGTCGGATGGGGTGAGTTGGCTGAAGTTCAGCAGTACCAATATCCGTAGCAACTTTGTACGCATCCAAACTGCGTTTTGCTACTTCATCACGCTCAGATGCCGTGGCGATCTCAGCAAGGTACCTATTGTAGTCGCCCTGCCTAAACAGAAGTTAGAACCATCAACAGCTCACATCTTATAATAAAACACTTTAGAATCAGCATTCTGTGCACGAGGAATTAGCGTTTTCTCAAGAAGTAACAAGATCTCATTAGCCATTTGCTTCAGTTCCCTCTCAACTTGTTCGCGACAAGCTCTGATGTTCTTGACGCGCTCATTACCCTCATCTTTGGATTCAATGGCACTAATAATTCTCCATGAAGAACGACGAGCCCCAATCACATTCTTATAGGCAACGGAGAGGAGGTTACGCTCCTCGACAGTTAGCTCGGGGGCGGACTCATCATTAAGATCCACGATCTTATGCATGAACTGAGCCATATCTGAGAGTATGGAGTAAAATACATTTCAAACGACTCACCATCGTATCGTTCAATCTGTTCGGCCAATTTGGCTTTCGTAAGGAGAGCCTCCCGAGGACTTTTCGCAGCCATCACCAAAACAGGCCTACACTAAATGGCTAATGGACGATGAAACTGGTCCATTGGTGGTAGAGTTAAACAAAAGCATATTTAAAAAACAAGTAAAGCTTGCCACAGTCTTGCAATCAACAACTATTAGGATCAATCCTAATTAGCACAATAATTTCGGTAGCAAAGATACGCAATCACAACTCAGAGTCCGAAAAGCGCAACAAAGATGAAATCGCTTAGGAATTTTAAGCTCAAGAAATGAGTAGCTGCTCCTTATCGCCCCTCTGTATCTATACTTAAATAAAGATTTCAAGGAAGACGGAACCTTGTTATGTTAAAGGTTGACAGATAGAAGGCGATGGAAAGGACGAGCGTGCTACATTGAGAGCTGGTTGAGCCAATGCGTTGGCGGTGATATAAACAACTAATCCTTAATGTTCGCTTAAGTGTCATGGCCTCTTCCGCCATTGTGGAAACCTTCTAGTTGCACTGAGCTTTCCCTTAAAAGAGGCGCCATTCTATTTTTCAACTCAAATTCAGCGCGCTAGCTAAATTAGGAATTTTAGTTTGCAAGCTGTAGCGGTCCGCATATGCCTAGAAGGTGGAGGAAAGGCTGCGCGTAGTGCGGAATACGCGTATTCAGTATAGGACGGGAAGGGGCTGCTGTCATGGCCGGAATTCTAGCCAGGTTCCAGATGGCCGCCACCAACATATCGAACCAACCATCAGTCCAAACAAACAAAGCGCTGTACAAGCATTGTTGGGAACTCTCTTCATTTCCCATCACCGCTTAGCTAGGAGTATTTAAGTTGTTAGACGTCGTTCTTTCACCTTTCTCAGTGTGAGTAATCATGCATATTTTCTGTTGTCAACAGGCAATGCACAATTTATTTTGTGCAGACTTAGTTCAGCAAGTGTCACGTTTTAAGAGCTTTTTGGTTAGTTGGTGTTTGTATTCTATTCCCTTACCTATGTCAGATCCATTTAAACATTATTTTTCAGAATTTCCTTTAGCCCTATTTAGACACCTTACGCCGATTTTGCAACTCTACAACAAATCCAATTTTTCGTGTGAAATTGAATCTTAATGCTCCAATTAAGTAGGTTTGAGCATTACAAAATTAACCCTGAAGCCGTGTCAACTCTTCTTATCACTCGGATAATGCGTTGCTTAACTTTCTCAGCTGTCTCTCAATTGGTTGAATCTGTCATGCTGCCAGGTTTTGATTTGTCTGTCTGCGCTAAGGCTCATGGAGGTAGTGTCAGGTGATACGGTATTAACTTGTAAAATTTGCACTCGTAAAAGTGCGAAGTATACCTGTCCCCGATGTTCCATAAATTACTGCTCCCTAACTTGCTATAGGGATCGCCGGCATGGTAAATGTTCGGAAGAATTTTATCGCGAATGTTGCAAAAATGCCATTCAAGACCTGAAAGCTGGTGATGAACAACGGCAGCAGATTGAGCGGATGTTGTCGCAAGATGAGAGCTCTTACAGCTTTGATGATATCAGATACCCATCCGAAGGCAGTGAAGAGGAAAGCTCCTCTGAAGAAGACCCTGGTGATTTAGCGGAGAGGTAATCAAATTTTTTAATTATGAGCATCCGGGCTTCCTGAGCTTCTCTTCTTCAGCAGGAACTTACTCATTTTAGTTGACATTTATACTGGTCAATCAACCGTCAGTTGTACCCCTCCGAACTAACCCTCTGATCTAGATTTTGTTTGTGAATACGCTAGCAGTCGTGCCTGGTTAGAGGATTTCAGAGAGTAAGGCTCCCGGTATAGTGTGTTGTGTAATGGTTTAATGAACTTCGTTTTTTTTCGAATTACAGATTAAAGGACATCGACCTAACTTCGGAGAATGTCGACGCTGAGAAGGTTTGGAAGTTGATGACCGCGGAAGAAAAGCGGGAATTCCACAGACTTCTTGCGACGGGAAACATTTATGCCATTGTGCCTACCTGGTCACCTTGGTGGCAGTCGGCGTCACAGAAACTGGTTACTTCCTTCCCTGACGATTTCATCGATACCAGTGAATCGGAAAAGATACGTGTGGATGCGCGACCACTATCGAAATTGATTTCGATCGAACCGCATCCTTCCATCGTTTTTTCATTGGCTGAGACACTACTGGGGTTCGTATTTGTGTCTAGGTGAGTTCGCCTTTGCAATAAGCCGTGGATATGGACAACGGTTCCCAATTGGCCGTTTGTGAACTGTGGGAATGTTAGAAATCAAGTCGTACAAACGTTAGCACGTTACTAACTCGCGCCCCTCCAGTATGCTCTTTTCCACATGTAACCACGCATTTTGATTCGCCTCCAAATTTGAATATGCACAACCTCCTGAAAGACCTAGGCTTAGGCCTTGTTCTTTTCACTCAGGTATTTCAATGGTGATCACCTATCCGACATGCAGATCAGCGCTAGAGACCTCCTGCTCAAACTTGTCTCATTTCTTCAACCATCAGTGACTCAGGAAAGTGCTCTAAACAGGACCCGGATTGTCAAGGGTGCCGCAACGCGAACGCTCGTTTTTACCAGCTTTTCAGAAGTCTTAGCCTCTCTGCAGTTGCGTTTGGGCCAAAATCACCTGACGTGCTCACATAAATTAATGCTCCTGCTCACCGATGACCTTCACTGTCTGCTACGAGAACCTGATACATTCGTGGGCCGCGGTCTACGTGAAATCACACAGATTCTACGGGCAGCGAAGACAAAGAACATAGCGATTGCGTCAGCTATTCA
Source organism: Taenia pisiformis (assembly GCA_023968675.1). Classification (NCBI taxonomy): domain Eukaryota; kingdom Metazoa; phylum Platyhelminthes; class Cestoda; order Cyclophyllidea; family Taeniidae; genus Taenia; species Taenia pisiformis. Next base: position 15,306,922 of record CM043733.1, on the reverse strand, counting down.
TAAGGTTGAATTTCTTCGAGCTTGCGTTGGAAAACGTGACGAAGCTTCCAATAATTGGTATCGGAGATACATTCCACCACTTCTATATGCTGTGGAAACGTCGATTTGCGAACAAACAATGCGAATCGAGACTGAAATGATGCAAGAAGATCTGAGTGACCCGAAAAAAACGAGGGCGGCTGGCCCGAACTGGCGACGTATCCTTCGGGATAATTACAGGCATCAACTTCCCTCCATGGAGGAGATTAATCTACATGTACAAGGTAGCAGGCCCATAAATTCGCGTTTTATAATTCTTGGGTTCTCAACATATTCCATAGCGTGCCATTCAGAGGAAAGTGATAATACTGGTGTACGAAAGTTGAGTAACCAATAAACAACCAAACGGAGGAATGAGTAAAAGATGGAGAATCAGCACCGGCTAAAGTTCGTTTTAAAACTCACAGGTCCTAACTTTAGTGAAGTGGGTTAGTAGTTGATGCTACAGCATTATATCAAGAGTCTAAGGTTCACCCCATAGCCATTTTCGGGCACGATGCTCGTGCTCAGCCTTGCGACGCACCCAGAAAGTCGGCACGGGGACCCATCGCAGCCCGGTGTCAGTCACGGCCGACTCAGACGCCAACAACACCGCTGAGCATAGGAAAGAGGAATTTTACTAAATTGGTTTGCAGGTGGGTACGTCATTCAAGCAGTTTGTTGTTGCTGTTGTTGCTTGCCGAGAGTGGCCTCCTTCCTTGAGGCGTTCTGCAGCTCATAGACGTCGCACTCATCAGCGGGCAGCTGCACGTAACGAACAATTGAGCCTCGGATGAAGCAGTTCCTAACGGATAGCTACGTCGAATTAGAAAGTAGGCTACTTTACCATGTAGGGATGTTTCTCTGGGTCAGTGACAGTTATGTCGGAGAGGCGAAAGTTGTGGTATTGGTCAACGGAGTGGAGGGTGCCATGAATACTAGATTTATGTGGTTCCATGAATTACGGAACAAACCACAAATCATTCTTGAGTTCTACGACTACGTCCTTTCCGACGAGTGTTTTAAAGAATGAATAGAATATCTAAAAAAATCGAGAGAAACCCAGAATACCATCGAGGGTGCGGTTCACCGAGTGACACGAGCGTTGCGGGTTCTGGATAAGCAGAGAAAAACACAGTCTGCTCATTGAAATTTTCCTTACCTATTCAACAATTTATTTGTGCTTTTAATTTATTTTACATGCAAGATTATACTTTACCATGCAATCGATAAAAATTAAAATAAACCGTGCTTTTCGTGAACCCATGCATTGTGCTCCTCTTTGTAAGGTCGGGTGGTGCGCCGTTCAGCGCTCTTGGTGTGGTGTTTTTTAGGGCTGGTTCTTATGCAAGCGATTATATTTTCAATGACTAGGTGTTATATTTGGGAGTCTGACCTTATACGTTCTTTTGGGTAACGGTCGATGCCCATGCTTTTATTCTGTAGAAACTAAGTTTTATTGTTACAATATGAGCTGTTCTCACAGTTTAGTTCAGGCCATTACAAATCAGAACCCAAAGCCCGCTCCTACTCTGTGCGTCGCCTGCGAATTTTCACCTTTCTGGTAATTGCTTTAAAATCTTATTCTCCTTTTCTTTCCAGTACGTATGTGTAGCAGTCGTTAAATCCACTTTTGCTGCAATGGCGACAGTGAGTGTTTTACGATCTCATTAGTTAAGCACCAACACAATTTTGACTTCTCTGATGCCCTTCAAAGACGGAGAAACGGGACTTTCTGAGGGAAGTCCAACGGCGCGTTCTTGACAACGATGCTAGAAGACGCCGTCTGCGGAAAACTCTTGAAATCCTCGAGCAAGACAATCACGTCGAGGATTGTCAGAGCGATACCAAGACCACCAAAAGGCCAAAATTCGAGGATGTAAATAGTTTTCTATATTTCACTGTCTCCGTTCAAAAGATCACGTATCATATAGTTAGTGCATGATGGCTTTCGGAGTACATTTTATTCCGGGTGTTCCAGTTTAATTTTTTGGTCGATGCACCGGGCAATCGGTTTCATTATTGGCGTTGGCCACTTAATTATTATACTATTCTTGCCGGGCTCGTTTTTAAAGCTCTGGATCTGAATTTTTTGTGGGGCTTGTTAATCAATCCTATAACCTTAGTAGAATTAAGTAACTTGTTCCACTCAAAGCGGTAGCATTGTTTATGGTTGTAACTCTCTGTAGGATACACCTGGTCACTCAAAGCGTCGACGCCGAACCACGATTGGGCGGGCGAAGTTTAAGAAGACTTTTGATTTGTTGCTGGACGAGGAGTATCAAGCGACAAAAGGGGGGCAAGTTGGTGCCTCTTACTTCACCGCTGCAGTTCCCGACAGCCGCCTACCACCTCGCAAGTTCTGCTCCGTCTGTGGTTTCCTCGGTTCCTACGTCTGCGTGGTGTGTGGCTCTCGCTACTGTTGCATCAAGTGTCGTGATGTGCACAACGACACTCGCTGCCTCAAGTGGGTCGCCTGATCAGCTGCTTTTTTCCCTGTCTTACTCCATTTGTTTGTTCGCTCTCATCGTGTCCACCGAATTCTCACGTGGCACACCTCATCAATCCACTCAGAGTTTTCGTGATTTACATCGTACGAAACTTCCCATATTGTGCACATGCTTCGTAAAATACAACCCACTTTTAGAGTACTTGCTTTCACAACCGCCTACAAAATAGCAGTAGAGCGTTTGTTGCCTGGATTCCTGCATATCTTTGACCCATCAGAGCTTTAAATGTTTACTCTTATTAAGGTGTTTAGAACGGATCCTGTGCCCCAGATACATGTTGATCTACCGCGATGTTTTAGGAGTACGGCTTCCTGTCGCCATGTTCAAATAGATATCGTTCAGCTTTTAATTCTAGCGTTTCATTCATGTACCATTCGCTCCTCGTAGCTTGAGCCAAATACGCGTTTCTAATTTGGTTTAAGAAGTAAATGTTTTGCTTAAAATCGGTTTGGTTAGATCAAATTGCGTTGAGTCTTTTTAAAAGACCCAATCGCATTCGACTAGATTTATCAATTGATGTAGGAGGGGTCTTTGGCGGTATTTAGTGAATGGTTCCGATAGTTCCCTGTTCCTATGTATCGCTGAAAGGAGGTGACATGTGTCTGATGGCGTACCTTTGTGAAGGTTGCGTTCCTCTGATGATACTCTACTGGCATTGTGTGGATAGTTGGCTTGTATTTTCCGTATTCGGAGTTGGTAGTTTCATACATCGGGTTACTTGGCTGCTTAGCATAACTGCTTAGGATTTCTGGAATGTAATATTATAGGTTTCAGAGTACGTACCGGACTCATTGATTAGTTGAGTATTGTCTGGCAAGATGCCATCGCAGTTGGACTCTTTCGCGTCACGCTCGATTGGGTCTGCTAGTTTGTTGCACTGATAAATCGGGTGATTCTTGCTTTGGAGCGACTTCTTCAAACAGTACTGCGTTTGACTGAAATGCCAGCGTCAGAGCATTAGCAAATTTTTTTTAAATTTTAATAGCATTAGGTGTACCATTGACTTCAAAAGTTGAATGTGTAGCTACTTGACCAGGTACGGCACATAGAGTTTTGCCCTGCTCTCCAACTCATTGGTTGCGCAAAAAGGAACCTGAGAGGAGAAGAGGTGAAAATTCTACCGGCCCATCTGGAAAACAAGGCCGGCGATTCTGAGAAGCTGCCAAATCAATGTTACGACTTAACAATTAAATTGAATGGGTACAGTCGTCCACGAGCATGCGCATCGGATGATTTATCAGCAAGGCAGTACTATGTAGCTGTTGTTGCTCTCAAATAAGTATGGGATAACAGTGGCTTTAATGTGATAACCCATCAAAAGAACGCGATGAAAATTGATGGAAACGGTCATAAGAGGGAATCGTACAAGCTTAGTAAGCGCATTGTAACACAGGCTGATTAACGTTTCAAGGATTAAGTCACTAAGCGCTCATAGTATTTTTAAAGGAATTGCTAGGGTAGGTTCTAACAACGGCCTATCTCAACATAAAATGGGTTTTGCAGTCGAAGCTACATGCATGAGCTGTAATATTGCTCGATCCATAGGCAGCTCTGCACCATCCCTTCTTTAAGATGCTTGACAAAAGAATTGGAAGTTATCCACATACGAGAAAGCTGCTAAACGGGCAAATTGTTCTCGCATTATAGTAAGAGCATTTGTCGTGTCATTTTAAAGCTAAATTCACGAACTTCAAAGCCATTGGCGAATGCCAAGTTCGAGGCGTATGCGTTTCCGTGTCAAGAAAAGAGTTTTAATTATTAAAACAATTTTTCTTATGTTTGAATTATGCAAGTTGTACAGCACAATTAAAAGTCGAGCTTAAAAATATCATCAGAGCTTTCTGCGTAGCCTTCCGAGACCCATTAGAAGTCATTTAGGTGCATGAAACAAGGGTAGAATATGCTGCAATTCTTAAACACTCAGGTGGCCGTATTGACCTAGCTCCAAGTACAGGCCTCCAAGCTATGTTTGCGGTCTCCAAGAGGCACAGAAGACGCTGCAGTATCTTCTATATACAGAGGGAATTCGGCTGTTTGCCTGGCCCAGAGCCCGATCTCTGCAGTTAGGTTAATACGGCCACCCGAGTGGATGAAGACGAGATTTTGAACAAATGAGTTCCTTGAATTACAAATTAGAAACTTGCGAAGTTGATCGTTTTCCATTGCATTTTGCGCAAAGTTTGTTGTTCTTAACCCCTTAGTGCTTTTTCCTTCGAAAGAAATAAAACGAACAATTCCTAAACCTAGTTTTGTAATATGACTTTCGAACTCTTAATAAGGATCAGAATAAGCCTTTAACTCAGTGGCACTTTGATGCCTCTAAGAAATCTCTAAGTTCTGGATTGACCTTTCTTTTCCAAATGACCTACTAGTCAAGTCACTAGCAAGGCTGCACTTCGAGTCGACCAATAATGCACGAGAGTTTGGAAGTTGCTATCATTGCAATACCTTGCTTGTTCTGCCTGCTGATTTCAATTTTTGCACTTAGGTAGGCGTTAGTCAGCTTCCGGGCCATGCCGACAACCTAAATCCCTCTGTTTGCTGCACACATACATAGAGCCTTCCTTGGTATTGTAGATTCCCGAGTATACGTAAAAAAGGGAGAGAAGTCTTAGCATGGATTAGAATACATGCGTTCAATTTAAGGAGCAAAGTGGCTGCTGGCATGGTGAGGGGCCAGCCCACGCAGCTGGATTCAAGTTGGCCGTCACAAATGTGCCAAAACAACCAAAAGTGCAAAAAAGCAAAGCGCAACAAGTATTATATCTTCTTTTAGCCCTAAAGAAGCCTGGGTTTGCTACTTACATGGTCCAAATGTGCAACATAACAGAAGTGCAATCTGCGAGGACTAACTGTACGGAAAAAAAGACGTGGATAATTAAAAGCTATGCCTAGTACTAAGCCTTTAGGCTGTTCCTGAATGCACGCTTAGACACGCGACTTGTTTGAATCAACGTGAAAATAAAGCGCCTTTCAGATCTCATAATGAGGCAGTTGTTGTGGCAAAACAAACGTAAACAGCATTTGTACGACTCTCGGGCATCTCGCAAGGTTAAGGCATTATTATCACTCAAGTCCGGCACCAAATATTACTGTATTATTATAATTTCACAACTCTAATAGCAAATTCTTTGGAAAACGTGGAAATAGTTGCTGTAGTGTATTGTTTGTTTGGACTGTATGTTGGTCCCACACACTAGTGGCGACCACCTTGACGCTGGCTGCGTGGGCTGGCCTGTTGGCCGTTCCAGTAGTTCCCTTCCTCTCCGTCTAGAATACAAGTATTCTGACCTACACCTAACCTTCTCTCCGGCTCTTAGGGATGCTCTGGGCGCTACGGTTGCCATTATTTTAATTCTTCCCATGTTTGGACTGCTGATGTCATTCGACCACCAAGTTGGCCGTTGCGATCTATCTGCGTGGGCCGACCTCCAGACAGTGACGGTAGCTAAGTTTCCTTCATCAACAGCATTTATGTGTGTTCTCTTTGTTTTGCATTCTTTCGCATTCAAATAATGCTTGGTGCAGAGCGTTTGCTGTTTTGTCTTCTTCCCAATGACAACCCTTTACATGAGAATGTTCTGTCTTCCTCGACATCTATATTTTAAGTACAAATTCAGGTGGGGATAAGTAGTTAGTCTCTGTATGTTGGGTCGGCGCCTTCCTTCTCGGTACCACCACACTGCCCCAGCACCGTGTTCGAAGTCCCTTCTCACCACTTACCTACAAAGCACATTCAAAGAATACGGATATTGCACACAAGACACTGAAATTATACTGGCAGGTTACTTATGGGATGAATGTGCGCCAGCATACTTTTTTTCGTACGAGCAAAAATAAAGTATGTGAATCGCTGGGCAAAATCACGCAGTCGACCAAGATTGTCTACTAGGACCTGCTATTTGTTCGTATGCTTTTTTTAACCTACCTAATTACTGCAGTGGGTTGATCAATCAAACTGCGAATGTTAAAATTTCTCATCCCTGGATTTGAGCCTGCTGAATTGCTTTCCATAAATTAACTATCATCTTGATATTTTTAAATAAAAGTCTTTTTAAACTAACACCTTTTTTAAATAAAAAGCAAAAAATACGCCCAAATCATGTTTTAATGTGATGGTAGGTTCTTACGGCTAGGTTATTGTGTGGGGGTCGATTTGAGTCTCTGCCGGGTGAAATCGCCCCTGGCCGATGCCGGTACTCCTAAGCGCTACCTAGAGCAAACGCATGCGTTTTTCTCTCACTCTAGAGGGTCCAGTGCACTGCAATACGTGCGAGACTAGAAAGTAGCTTTTGCCTCAGCAGTACAGTTAAACTCCGTAAAGGCAACAACTTAATGCTTTCCCCGACTTGACGTTTCTAGCCATCTTTTGGCTTTTATACTTAGTAAAAGCATATTTTTAAATTATGCGAGTGTTAACATTGTCAATATTTTGTGCTGAAATCGGGAAACGATTTAATTTTGGGGACGTCATCGACGTAGTTTGAATAACGACGTGCTACTAGGCCTTTGGTCGTATTTACTCAATTTAAGTGTTTTATTGGAATTATACAGGTAAATATCAAACACGAAAAATGAATTATGAGTAATGCTTAAATAAAAGAGGGGATTTACCCCGTTTCAGAACATGTGGATATCTTCCACGGCATTTGGCTTCTCTTTACTAAAAGCGATAAACTTTACATAAATCTTATGAATCAAAATTTCGAATTCTAGGCCTAAACTAAAGTTGAAATGGTAGTCATATTTGACAGTACGGGGTGGTTTTTCAACAAATTTCCTTTAGATCTGAATGCAGTCTTGTGAAATTAATCCTTGTATCACAAATCTGAGTAACAGAAATTTTATCCGTTACTATGCCCATTAAGTCCATTGAATACTGTACCAGTTTGATTTGTTGAGGTAAGCTTGAATTAGTTTAAACGATATCAGCACCATACATTCTCTACATAAAGCAACTTTTTTGTTCACTTCGGCTGTGCTATACAATCAATTATCCAAAAATATCGATTCAATAAAACTGGAATATTATAGCTTGTTGAATATTGGGGAGGCACTTTCATACAGCGTAGATCATGGCAATTATACTCAGTTGGTTATTTTGCTTTTCAAATGAAGCAGACACAGGGTGCCTATGCGCCCACCTCATTCTCCATGTCTTGGCCCTGCTCCTTGGCGTGGATCTTGGACTGTGCTAACAGGTGTCCGACACTTCTACACATTCCCACTACATAGCCCCGCAGACTTTGGGGATAACCTGTGCTGCTAAACAGACATGTGTCCTATTCATTACGTAAACCAGAGAGCAGTTTTTAAGTGCTGGTGGCAGCAATGCAGTGAAAAAAATTGTCATATCTCAAGCATTCAACCGAAATTGACTTTTTTGCATTTTAACTATTGTTTTATAGTCTATGACACTATGGATGAGGTAACACAATCTTCAAACTCATTTGCCAGAATTTTGTGCTTATTGCGTATCGTTACCAATCTTCTTTTCGACGTCCACGAAAATAACGCATTACTTTTTGCCATAGATGAAGTAAGCATCTGCAATACACCATTGTTCCACCAGCTGACGCAAACATCGTAAATACTCCACCCCCATTAATGATGAAGCGCTAGTTTAATTTCCTTGCTCAAGCTGATAAGTAAATAATCGAATGGGATTTTCACCTGTAGCGCCACGAGCATCCCTAAAAGACGGAGAGAAGGCTAGATGTAGGTAAGAATACTTGAATTCTAGACGGAAAGGAAGGAAACTGCTGGTATGGCCGACGGGTTAGCCTGCGCAGCCGGCTTCAAGGTGGCCGCCATTAATGTGTCGGACCATCCAACAGTCCAAACAAACAAAACACTGCATCACCGGCATTCATGCAAACATGCAAATCATTACGGATTAAATTTGCTCCAGCATCATGGTAACGGACTGCAATTATGTTCCCGCGGTGGCTCGTTTTAATTCTTGTCTCAAAATGCCGGTGCCTCGCTGCCGGAGCGCGGCCACTTTCCAGCTCAACTTGCAGTGTCGAGGCTCTGGTCACGGCGAACGCGCAATTGGGTTGGTTGCACCTCTCCATCAAAGCCAAGTCCAAACATAACTTTGTTTCGATATGCCTCGCCATCAAGGAAAATTAACTCCACTCACCTCACTCGCATCTTCTCTTAGCTGGGCGACACATTGGGCAGAGCATTCTCATTTTTTTCCATTTCATCGAACAGTGCGTGATGGTGGATTTCTAAAAGTAATCAATTGTGATATGGCGAAGCTCCACATCGGATTTAGGTTGGTAATTTTTAATTTTCCTTCAAAAAAGCTGAATTAGATAAAAGTAATGTAGTGCAAAATTACATTCACAAAAGTAAAGGTGTAACGGGTTTTGCATTGCACTCTGGCGATTGGTTATGGGCAGGTCAACTGTTGACTTTCACTTCGTTCAAAATTTAGGCTCACTGCAAATGACGATTTATGCAGCAGAAGTCGTCCATTTTTTTTGTTTTTTAGAGGTTAAGCATGCTTAGTAGGCTCTGACCATGTCAACTTTTGCTTGGTCTGCCTTAGAGTCCTTACGCGCCATTCATATTCCTTAAATTTCTACGTTCTGAAACAATGGTCCCGAAAGAAAAACGGATTTTAAATTTGTTAAACTGGGGGAAGTGTCACAAAACATACATACACACTTGAAAATGAAGCACCACCGTAGTACCAGCCTACCACGAACCCTCGCATTAGTGGGTGATCTGGCTTGAGCCATGCAATCAAGCTCCTCCTGTACTTTGTTTATGTCTGTTTGCAGATGCCCGCACAAGAGATGCAGATCGAAACATAAGGCGAGCGACCGCCGGTAGAAGCACAAGGCGTTCCAATCGGGCACAGAGTCCTGAATGCAGTGATTTTTATTAACACCAAACAATAACTGCCTCATGGATAATGCAAGCATCAGCACTGTGTACAAAGTGATGTCCCTTTTTTATGCGAATAGTTCTGCGTCCACATCTCGAAAGGTGGCAGACAACTCCCATTCACGGGGAGTGCTCATTGCATTTGTGTGGGAGGACATTCGACACAGAGGCTATTACCCATGCTAACTGGGGCATTGCTGTTAAATGCGATTGACTGCTTCAATGCAGGGGAAAAAAATAGATCGTGTCATTCTTGCATCAAGGGGAAGCAGCAGGAGTTGATGGCGCACGTGGGCAATGTTGAGTTGAATAAGTTAATGCGAGAGGCATGCTGGGGAACACGCAGCCAAGTGATCATTCTTCATTGTGTCTTCGTGGCGTACATTGCCACACATAGCTGTCCAAATGTGCCGTTTGGATGACCTCGTGGTTGAGAGGATCCTACCTATCTCCACGGAGGAGACGAGTTTGGGTCGTCCACACAACTAAGCACACTTGTCGAACCTCCACATTACAAAATAGATGCTGAAGAGCAAATTGTCGATAATATTAAGCTACTAAGAGCATTGGTTTAACTTTCTCACCTCAAAACGCACGGGGTCCTGGAGGCTTGTTATGAGCATGTCACAGTCAACCCTGCAGCAAATCCACCCCTACCAAACCCCTTCTCTTCCAGTGTAAAATCAACACTATGCCAGGTAATTTCTTCGTAGATTTCTTATCACAGAGACCCAAATGATTTTATCGAGGGAAGAACAGACTTTAGTTTAGGAGCCCTTTCAAGGTGGTTAAAAGGTGGGGGGAAGATGGTGAGGTCATGCGAAGAGGTTCGTAGCCCTAACAAAGTGTGCATTCTTCGACTTGGCCGTTAACGGATTTGGGATTGAGAGTCGTCGCCCATCTCACAAGCGAACTCCGTCACCACGCTATGGTGAGGCTACAGCACCGCGTTGCAGCAATAGCAGTGGCCGCGGAAACGCAATAATACCGTTTCCCTCACTGAAATAAGGTGAAACGTCGTTTGCTCAGCTGTGGTTTTTTTCCAACGATTGCCACTGCTTTCAATAAGCACTATGGGACTTGATAGACCAATCATGAAACTACCGGGTCGTTGGTGGGTCGTGGGATTGTTTGGAGCTCTTTAAAAGGATAAAGGATTTCCACCGCCTAAAGAGCTACAATTGGCAGAAGAAATGACCATAGTAAGGTGAGACGACAAGGATATTTCCCACCTGTGTAGATTAAACTCGAAAGACACTCTTGCGTTGCGCTAAAGCTCTACATAGTTCCATCCGGCCAGTGAGGCTGAAAAGGCCACTTTGTCACCGAAGAAGTGTCGATGATTTCTGCAATGTCCAAGTGAATACCACAGCACATTCCATGCACATAGAAGGCAATATCAAGAAAATGCACGGGTTGAAAGTTAAGTAAGCGAATAAATTGCACAGCAAGGCTTTAAACTGGGAAAAGCAAGCTTCACAAAACATATGACGGTCATCGTGAAGGCCAGGCAGGTCTAGCAATCATCCAGACGCATACTAGTGGAGACAAACAATCCAGTTGACGAGGTCATCGTGAGCCCACTGATTACTCTAATAAGGTAATGCCATGGACGACTTAAACTGAGCAGCATAGAAGGATGCACATTTTATGGCTCATAAGCGCAACGTTTAATTCCCCTAACTAGATCAAGGTAGTCAACCTTGATGGGCTTAAAACTGCAGGTTAGCAAGCGGAGATGGCGAAAAAAGATAGAGAAAAGGCTGCCTCCGCATTGCCCAGTGGACTTTATGAACTACTAACGGTACTGTTAGGGCTCCACAGTGCGACGCTCGTTCTTCAATTACCTGCGCCGCTTGTTTTCGGTGTAGATATTCAGGAGTGGTTTGATCGTATAAAAGGGGAAAATACGGTTCTGAGCCCAAAAAAGCATCAATTTTTACAAAGTTCAATCAACATTTTGGGGCACGCTGTCTCTGTGGACGCACATAGTAACTGGGAACCTGACCAACAATACCTAAAATGAATTTTGGTCAAAATCTTACTAAAATCTCCTCCGTTTCAGCGATCCTTACGTCACCTTGTTTTTGCCAGACTCCGTGTCAATCGTTTTGGGAAATGGAAAACAAAGGTACAGAGCGCATCATTGGTTACGTGAATGCCAAGCCCAATGAGCCAGATGGTTTGACTATAAACAAGGGTAGGGGCAGGCCGTTGGGTGGTGCATTGGCATAAGGAAATAAAGCAGCACGATTTTACACTCAGGTGTAGAAAATATAAGTAAATATCAACACAGATGCTTTTTCTTTCTCACCATACTTTGGAGGGAATAGTGACGTTGTCGTGAGTACCATCGCTTCAAACAAAAATTAAATGTCAGTGAAGGAGAGCGCAAAGCTCTGGTGTCTGGAGATTTCGTTACGCCTTCTCAAAAACCAGCGAAAGATGACATTAAAAGACGATAACAAAAAGAAACGCATGAAAGCATGGCAAGCATGAAAGTCTTTCTTCCCGCAACCATGAAAAGCTTCGAGATCTTTAAAAAAACGAACAAACATGGTCATCCACAAGGTAATTAATAGGTTAAAACAATGGGTCGCGTCTTGATCGCGCTACTGCATGGTTTCATTGAAGAAATTTTAGCTTGCATTCTTGAGTAAAGGACTGCAGACCATGCAGCCACTAGCATTTCACCATTTAAAATGTTTTCATTGGCAAGGTGAATGTACCACAATACTTTCTTCAAACCATTGTAGCTCTGAATCACAGCGCTCCAGAGTGCGCCTTACCTATGGAATGGTGGGCTGACCATACGACAAGTGTGACCAGTCTTCCGTCAACCAAATAAAATGACCTAGTGCCTTTAATGCCAACGTGATTTTATCCACCATACGTAAACCGTAACCTCCACCGCTCTTGAAAAGCATAGATGAAATTAGAGCGACCAAGACCACTACACAAGCAAATCACTTTGGGTGCAACACCCATTCCGTGATCAGCTAATCGCGACCTGTTTAATAGGATGCGCTGGATTCAAGGACCTAGCGCCTATGCTATTTAACAGAGATTGTTAATTGAAGTTGGTGTAAGGTGAGCTAGGTTCCATGCGGAGCACTACAAGTGATACTCCAATAGGCGGGGGCAACTCAATACATATTTGTTTAAATACATCTTTAAGGATGTAAGCGGGCGGGCCGCATTAACCTTGCAGGCAAAAATGTACAACTAATTTCCAAGGTAAAATTCACTTCCAAAATCACCCCGAATTATTTCTTATTTAAAAAAGTCCGCGTTATCGCTAAGTATAATACCTTTTTCTAGCCGATTTCCATGACCTAAAATTTCAACATCTGCATTCATGCCACGTTACAGAGGGATCAGCAATAGGAGAATTCGGAGGTTGACTGCGCGTATTGGGTGAGATTCCGTTCGTTTTTGTCGAATACTAGACCAAGAGGATGGCCTTATATCCAGAAGGAAAACAAACCCCGATCCGCCTTAGCCTCGAACGAAATACAAACATCTCATATTACGAACAATAATAAGGGCTTCTACTTTAAGCCAAAGTGATTCCATTAGCGCTAAGAGAGAAGAAAAATGAAAGAACGCTAAGGAGTTGAAACAGTTGAGTTCCTTAAGTAGGGCAAATGAACTTGTAGTTGCAGATTTAACACCAGATTCGGTAGTTTAAGGCGTAGCGCCCTGAGCATTCCTAAAAAAGGCGAGAAGGCTAGGCGTAATTCAGAATACTTGCATTCCAGACAGAAAGGAAGGAGACTGCTGGTTTGCTCATGGAGGGGTTAATTCCTGGATTCAATCTTCTGGTCATTTTTGTTTTTATATTTATAGTTACGTTCAAAATATTTAGTTGTTGTTTTTATTGACTGATGCCTATCAAAATAACACAGGCAACCAACTTTGTTTAGATCATCGACAATTAATTGCAAGTAATTGAATACATCGCCCATTTTCTGATTGGCTAAGGCCCGCCCAATAGAGGGATTAGCTGTGGTTTGAAATGAGTGGTCATGTCTTTAAGCCTTTGGTGCCCACGGACGATGATGAAGACGAAGATCCTGTTATTGAAATGATCAGACGTACAGGCTGTTTGGACCAACACAATGCTATTATGGAATGCATGTTTGACTACAAGGATTGGCGCAAGTGTCAGGATAAAGTGAAATTGTTCCGAGACTGTATGTCCAAAAAGAAAAAAACGGATTGAGAAAGTCATGGTGTTAAACGCAGTTCTGTTTGAATCAATGCTCTGGTTTCGATGAATTTCATTAACTAAGTGGATTGACCCTGCTAGTAAACCTAACACTTGACTGGCATGAGGCTATCATGTAGTGTTCCCCTCTCATGTGTGCTTCCTGTCTTGTGCTCCTTGCAGACCTTACATGGATTTGATTTTTACACTGACGAATTAATAATTTTGTATTACTCGTCTTTGATACTTCTTTACAAATACATATTTCAATTTGAAGTTAGAATATCCAGTGTTCTCAAGCAGGTTATTCTACGGTCACATTTTCTTGCCTTCCATATTCGCTTATGCCCGTATGAGCTGATCTTTATTCTACCTCATTTTCATATTTAGCACACACCAAACTCTCAACCTGTCCCCTAATATTTCATTTTGAGTTTAGTGTACTATGGCCGCAATTACTTAAGGCCAGTGCTAATTAACAATAAAATGACTTGTTAGCAGCCTTTTGTTCTATTGCTTTCATTGAAAGCTTGTGTTTGTCAGTAGTTGAAGTTCGCATTTCTTATGATGACTTCAGCTTTGAGTTTGCCCTAAATGCCTTGGAAGCATGGACGAAAACAAATTGTCAGCCTTAAAGAGGTGCTACCCGACATTTGTTCAAAGCCTGAATACCGCCGAAATTATTGACCACCTTATTGGTGGAGATCATATTTCCCGAGATGAGTATGAGAGGATAACAGCAAAGGACACTCCCATGGACAAGGCGCGAGCTTTCCTGGACTTCCTATTTGGGAAGTCGAACGAGGCCTTCAAGTGCTTTCAAAATGCTCTTTCAGAAGAGCAGCCTTTTTTGGCTAAAACCTTAGAAGAACAACTCGAAAAGGCTCCCTTCTCAAAGTAAGTATGACTGCGTTTGCATTCTCTCCCTATATTCTTTGATTTTAGGAGCCGTCAGTTGAGTTTAACGGATATTCACCAAACCCTGTTGCGTGGTGCAGTTCCTGATAGGCCGACGGCTTACATTAATCGATCACAGACGATTGGTAAGCTTACTGACGGGTTCCGGTGGTTGGGCGGCAAATTTCGGCCTGTCTCCTTGCTCGCACGCCAGGATGGTTCGCTAGACAATGATGCAGCCGCTCATTCCGACATCCCCACCAACGCCTGGTTCCTTGTCTACGGTCCACCCGGACAGGGCAAGTCCGTAATGACAGCCGCTGTTCTACGTCAAAATCGTCAACTATTAACCGACACGTTCTCTGGAGGTGGGTGATTATTGGCAATGACCAAGCCTCCTAGGTGTTGTATGGTTACGAGTCGGGGAGAAGCGCGGAGTTGAACAGACTCAACAGGTAATTGACGTGCTCTCCGCCTTAATAGAGCACGTGAACTCCCTGCCCTCCCAGAGTCGGTGCATAAGGCAGGGCAGTGAGGACAAGAGGGAGGAGCCTTACCGAGGCTGCGAAGGTGATGTAAGCAAAATGACCTCGCTACTGCATAAGCTGTTGATAGCGCGTCAGTATCGAAGCTCTGGGGTGCTGGACACGCACTCCGTTTCCCCTGCCTCACTGCTACTTATTGTCCTTGACGATGTATGGGACGACTGTGTTGTCAATGCCCTTGGCCCCCTCCCCGCCGCCTTTGTTGTCACCTCGCGCGACATGAACATACTGCAGCGTGTTCTCACCCCCGTCAGAATGGTAGGCTTGTTTGATGCTTGCAAAAGGAGTGTTGGGTATGGTTTTCCGACTATATCCAAACTTAGGTTCTGTTGATGCCAAATTCACTAAAAACTCATGTGTAGGTCACTTTGTTCTACCATACTCTTTTATCTTGGAAGTTCATATCGACGATGTGATTAACCAATGTGTTCCTATCAAGTTGCAAACGTGCTGCTCAGTTTTGTAACCTAGACTACTCGAGTACGGCAATTAAAACAGGTAATAGGCGCCATAGCCATATCTGTGCGATTCTGTCCATCCATAGGAAGCTTGGGTCTTAACTAACTTTTTTTATAGGGCATTGGGGGCTAAATGACAATAGGAAGTTAACTTGTCGGGGGGCACGATTGACTGTGGAGATTGCAAATTGCAGCTTATGCTGAGTCCAACGAAACTTTGTCGGAAATTCAGGAACCGCAATTGTGTTTGTTTGATGAGCCGCTGTTGCATAAATACGTTCCAACCTGGTAGCCGGTTTTGTTTCCTGCTCCAGGCTTTTCTATCAGGTTTACTTGTGGGTCACCTGGTCCCTGATCGACTTACCCGCCTGCGAATATTGTGAATTAATTCCCAAGGAACAGTTTATTATTTAATCATTCACATAGCATTCATCGTGAAACTTGAAGGCTATAAATGGCTTACTTTGTATTGGAGATAGCGTGCAACGAACATAGTTTATAGTGTCATAGACCGCTTCTACTCGTCGATTTGTGTGCTCAGACTTGGGGTTGCTGTCATGGTTGCTTCCTCCCAAAGTTCCTCTTACAGTTCGTTGTTTTTGGTGTTTCGGGCAAAAATTTAGTTTACTATTATTTATTGCGAATTGAGAAGTGACTGGTGTATGTGAACTGCATACGGATTATAGGAGAGAGTAGAAGCTGACATGGACGATGGCGAAGTGGCAAGTCTGCTGGCTACACGTGCGTCGATTTCGCGTGATTGCCTCATGAATGCAGGTGTGTACGCAGAGTTGCCGGCCATGTGTCGTGGCTCGCCTCTCGCCGCCTCGTTGCTGGGCGGCCTCCTTGCTTCGCCTACGTTCGAATTGGCTCGTTACCTTGGGCCCCGCGGCTTTCGTAGTGCCACTGACGACGTCATTCTTGACTGGTCAAAGGTTCGCTTTCCCTCCTGGTACACGTATGAGTCTCTTGATGAGGTGAGTCTCCCTCATACTTCCACCGCGAGTTCATCTTGCTCTTCCTTTGCGCTCCCACATGCATTGATTTGATTGGTTGCCTTGCTCTCACGTACAATTGCTTGGGCTTCTGTCGTAACGCTCACTGGCACGCAAACGTAAGCGCTAGTGTCTAGACACGTTGGCCAAGCAGAGGAGTGGCGGAGGTTGTTGCTGCTGCCTTTTTTCACACACTTGAACCGTGTGTTGATACATTTATGGCTCTCTAGTCGACGCCCACTCTGCTTCGCACTCTGCCCATTGCCCCCAAAGTGCACATTTCTGACGCTTGAAATAAATTAGCCTTAGCCAGTTAAAAGCCTCTCCACTAATCGTCTGCGTGGTTTAAACTTCAGCGCATACCCTCTGGTCAAGCAGAAAATGTGAGTCAGTGATGTTACACTCACCGCTTATATTCAAAATTAAAGGAGAATCTTATAAACTACAAAGGCAATAATGAAGGACTTTGGTTGGTACCACTGCTGAGCCTTCAACGGTAGTACAAAATTGGTACGAATCTCCTCCAGCTATTGGGTACCGCACTTGTCATAAACAATCCTTCTTTAGATTTTAGTTACGTTTGTGGTATTTCTTAGCCTGAAGCAGTCTGATTCTATGCTTGAATTGGGCTCTAATTTCTTACCGTTAGTTCAAAACATTATTTTTACATATTGTTCAATTTCACATGACCATTATCCCCGTTCCGTATTTCTGTCTAGTTTTAAGTTGGGCACCTCATTTTTTAAACTACATCAGTAGGCAGATAGCTTAAGCGTTTTGTTAATTTTCCTTTTGGGAAGAAATTACTTATCGGTGGTTGTGAAACTGCGTAGTCCACTTATCGAAAGGAGTAGAATAGGCTTTGCATTGTTTGAATGAAAGGAGGTCGTTAAAATTTGTGGGCAATGCATTAGGTTGGGTTATTATTCTTTGTGACTTGCTACTCAAAAATTATCACAATTTATCTACTATTTTGCTCGCTTGACTAACATTAATTTCATGTTTATTGGAGCAGCTAATCTGGGATGTTTTCGCCATGCAGCTTAAACGCACTTATGGTCTAAAATTTCGAAGATGGAATCCTCCTTATGCGACCATTCTTTTGAATTTTGAACGCATTTTGCTTGCAACTGCTACCTATTCATTTAGGCCATTTCTGCCAGCCTTGACCGTCTTTCGAAAGTTGAATTGGAGCGGTACCGCCAATTCGTGATATTCGAGGATGACTGCTCTCTTACAGAGGACGTAAGTCTCTACATCCAGTATAATTATTAAAGCAGTGATAAAAATGTACTATCGGGACACCCACCATACGGAACGTAATGTTATGATGTAACGCAATCTGTAGTGTTATTTCAAAATATGAGACCATCTTGTGCCTTTGTGGTGGTCCGTATGCTCGGAGGCATCCAAGCTGGGACTGCGCATGTCACTTATCCCGCTGTTTTTCTGTTGTCTGGGCTTTGTTTGAGAAGTTTTTTAGCTCATATAGGCAAGTTTTTTGTGCTTTGACTCCCCGCAGTACTTGTATGTACCGATGTAAGGGACAAAAGGGCAGTCTGCGTTTGTAAAGTTTGAAGAAGTAAACCGATTTCGATATTTTATTGTTCCCACAAGGAATGTTGAATCATTTTATCACTGACAATTGTCCTCGTTAACATTGTCAGTATCGCATGTTGTAACTGTTTGTTTTTCTTTTAAAATGTAACTAGCGCCAATTTTATGAAACAATCCATCCTTTGGACGCAGTCCAGCTACCCCTAGGAATGCGCCGCATCAACCGTGTACTGTTGAAATGAGGAGTGTTAAGGTGTTTAAATGTTTAGTAACCGAATGTCAAATTGTTTAGGAGTGGTTGTGTATCGGCATTGCCATGTGCAGTGCATATTCGTATAGCAATGACATCGCATTCATTGGTAAAGGCGGATGGTAACCACAAGCTCTATTCACGGTTTGTCTACCGCAATCAAAGCGTTGTCTTTCGTATTGAGTTGTAGACTTGTGTCAGGATGTCAAAACTGCGCTTTGTACTCTCCATAGTTAAACGGAGTTGTCCCTAAGTCGATTATCATTCAGTTCCCTACGCGCGCACAACTGTAAATCTTTTAGGGTAGTTTCTGGGTTCTTGTTACTTTGCATTTTGCAGCAGAGGGGGTTAAATGGTGTTTAGGTTCATAGTATTTAAGTTTGAAAGCATTTCGCTCTTTTCCTTGGTCAAATTATTTAGACAATGTTCGCCAAAGTAGCTGTTTACCTTTGGCATTTGATCCGGCCACATGTTTACTTTATTTATTACTAATCTGCGAGCACAAATGAAGTTATGTAGGACCGCGTCATCAAAGTCAAGAGATGGAATTCGCGAAACTTTCTTTCAAGGTTTAGAAGATTAGTAGATCATGAACGAATGCTACGTGTAGCAGTGGTTCCTTTACAGAAGCTTGACAAATTCCAGCTTCTAATTTAAATCAAATGGAGTTTGGTGCTTGTAAACGGTATTCTTTGCTGCGATTACTTCGACAATAATGAGAACGATTTATTGCCTTTCGGAGAGCAAGGTTGCGAATGTTTTAATCTCATCACCCCAGACGGAGTTGTTCGGACCTTTACGTATTCCATCTCATCATCGCGCAGCTGTTTTGTCTTATCCTGGAGATTCAGCTGTCTATAACATCAACTAGGTGTTTTGTTCCTTTAACGGAGGCACCATTCAGTGAAAGGTACAAGGGGTCATTATCTCACATCTACCCTTGTTTCATTTGATCCGCCTTCCCTCATTGACATTATCGTCGCGCTTGTGACCACTCCATTAGATCCAGATCCGATGCATTTTTTATTCCGTTTACCAGGGATCACGCCAGGTCTCCCTTTTCAGGCATTGGCTGGCCCTAAAACTTGATAGATAAGTCTAACCTAGATACATATACCTGGTGTTAGATTGGTTTTGGTGGTGTGTGTTTTTATGGCTAATGTGTCTTCATTATAATCACGTGAAAGTATCTCCTTCCGCGGCTTCAAGAGAAAATATGTAAGAATGCACATGATTAGTCCTTTCCGTCGTGCACTGACTCATTCCCCTCGCATGCGCATTGCACGTTGTTCGTCCACTAGCCCACCTGGATTGGCATATGCTGCGCATCCCCTCTCTCCTGAGCCCACACTTTCACTAACCATACCTCCCCCCTATGCTTCATTACATTTTGACTTGCTGAATGGAAGCATTGAGTCGAATCAACTCATCTGCCACCAGGGTCTCACCAAAGTCTTCCACCACGTCCCAAGTGACTTGTTTTCCAGTAGGACGATGCTTGTACCACAGATTCGATCGAATCAGCTGCGGCTTGAATGCTGAATACTTTATTTTTCCCAGGCTAAGAGCACTCGATATTGCCTATGCGCAACTAATCTGTGTGTACCGGGATGCAGTGCAAGCATCTATCAAACTGGTAACGAAAACGTCGCATTTGCAATGTCTGGCTCGGATAAGGAAATCGTAGTTTACTGGGAATTGGCACTTCCTGTTTTCCATCCTCTCGCCGATCTTCATGGTCCTTGTGCACTTCTTTGAATTTTATGTGCGATTGCAACCCACTGCACCGCTTCTTGCTTCCAGTTTGTTCGTCCTGCATGTCCTGAACTCTAACTATTCGGCTAAAGCTTATCTGCGATAAATTCAAATCTAGAAGTACGTAGCGTTTTGGTTTCCGATCGCATCAAAGGTGGTCACGTGCAATTTGCACTCTTGTAATTTGCTGTTCATATCGCGACACTAGTCTGAAACTTAACACGTTAATGATTACCTGACTTTCTGTGCAAGTTACTGCATCAGTTGTTTGCTTACGACGGTACTGTCCTTTACCATTCCTTTCCCATGTAACCTTGGGCACATGGCGAGCCTAAAGGGTGATAATCTGTTTTGTCAAAAAATTGGACTTGTATTTTTACCAAAACGGCTTGGATTTCACTCAGCTGTCTATCCTGTTGCTTAGTAAACGCTTGTGCATAGTGGCTCATTAAAAGGATTTGATGGCCGTTGGTCGTCATGAGCTGAGACACTATCTAAAATAGTTTTTAATCATGCATGAAAAGTAGGTCTTTTTCCATCGGTAGGTCTTCAACCGGTAATTTTTCACGATTATGTACCTTATGAATGTTTCCTTAAATGTAATTTAAGTAAGCAAATTTTCCCTCTTGACTTAGGTGTATGAGATTTATTGGTCATGCACAAAGGAGGAGGCGGTGGATACACTTCAGAGGCTGCACCGCTTCTCTTTGGTTCAATGCAGACGAGAAGATGGAAGTGGACGAAATTTCTTCTCTGTTCCGAACCTGCAACTGGACCTCCTCCGAACTACCGTGCCCACTAGGCGGCAACAGGTAGGTAACCCGTACTGCTATCCCTTTGCACAAAGGTCTTGGACAGACGAAATGGCCCAAATCGCCCTCTTGACATCAATAAAAGGCCTTGTCTTGAGCATATTTAGCTAGTTAAATCAATGATTTAGCAAACCTCTTTCATAACGGCTGATATGTAAGCGATGGTCTTAACATTTACAGAAATGAACATTTTACATAATGATTAAGTGCGTCACCGGCACGAGGCACCTTAAGCATGTTGATTTGACCCTTTTTCCCATCAAGATCTGCCACTGCCAATTTGTGGACAATTATAAGGCTCGTTTCGGAGGTCAGTGGAACCAATTGGCCGACTTCAAGTTGATTCATACATACTTTTGTCGTTCGGTGGGCGAGCACATGCTCAAGGCAGGACGATTGAACGGTCTCATTGATCTCTTAACCGACCTGCAGTTCATTTGTGCTCGTCTTCTCGTTCTCGGTTCCTCCGCTGTCCTTGCTGACTTCCGACGATATCGACCAGTTTTTCAGAGGGTTGGCCGCATTAACGATTGGTGAGCCTCCCCTCACATTCCATAAGCGCTAGCCCTTGAATCGATCATTTTCGTCCCGTGGTTGTACCGCATTATCCTATCCTACTTGGTTTGCGCTCAAAAGATTGTAAAATTTGCATAGCTTTCTGCGAGCTGTTCTTAAATATCGCAACGTCTTTCCAAAGAAGGCTATTTCCTCAGGTCTGAATTTTTTTCTATTCATTACTGATCCAGCATCAAACCTAAAAACCATCATCTTCGCTTGTTGCGTTAACTTCCCACATTCGTAGCAACACCACTTCTAAAACTGGGCGTTCATACCACCAATTTTGGACCTGAAAATCCTACGGCATCCAAGCATGTAGTTCGTTTTAACGATGCTTAAAGCATTCTTGCACCATAAATTACACGCTGTGCGTACAACAAACTTTTCTACTACCCGAGCAAAATAACACGTCCAGATGACATTTGCATGAGAAAGGCCTTTTGTTTAAGTAATTGAGAGCTCGTAGGGTAAAATCGTCTTCAGATCTCGATAATATCACGCTCTAACTGAAATATGCTTCTGTCAAAGACCTTATTTCGTACTAGATTGCTAAGGATGTTAATGCAGTTAAAGGAGTGCTAATAAGGAATTTAATGAAAATTATTTTTGAGCACCTCGTCAGCACACCCATTCATACAGCGTTCCATATTTGCTTCTAAATCCGGGCTAAAAAACAAAATATGGAGCCCTAATGACTGATTCATTTGGCATTCTCTGTGCATATTCGTGCTAGCACATAAAAGGACAAATCGAATCGTCAGTTTTAATTTGGCAAGAATGGAATATGAAACCCAATGCTTTGCGCAACTTCAACCAGTGTTTTTGATGTTACAGGAATCATTAATGAAGGGTCACTGGTAAGTGAAGGCATTCATCACTTACTTTCTTCTAACAATAGCTAACTCTAACTCCTAAGGGCTTAGAAACAAAGCCCTATGGTCTGCTAACCGTATTTAATCTCTCTGCAAAGGTGCACCTTACCATCCAAAGCAGTGGGTGGCCCCAAGAGTAGTGGAAACTTTTTTTGCAAGTTCACTCTTATCTTTCTCCCCCGCTTCCGAGAAAAGTAAATCCTTCATCCTGAAAATCGAAAAATTCTAGTGAATAATGTTTTTGTAGGCATATGTATCTTCACTTCCTTCAAACTACGGCCTACCAGCTAATAAACCCGGACAGACTGGTGCGCGAGTTGCATCGACGCGCACGCTCGCCGACGCGTCCGGGCTCTCTGTGCGACGTGGGTGGTGGCGGCAGTGGCGGTGGAGGAGGACGGCATGGCGCGGTGCAGAGCATGACTCCGGACGCGTTGGGGATGGGTGTTGGTGCAGGCGGTGGGTCTGGGGGCAGCTGCGGTAGTCACTATCACTTCTATCATCACAGCTCACCTTCGCCCCCCACTTTCCGTCGCAACGACACTGTGGATCGCCAGCGCTGCATTTCCCGCCTTCCACACAAGGACCTCATGGTCAAGGGTCTCGATCTTCTTCAACTCGGTCTCATGTTTCCCCGTGATAATGCCGTCTTCCAGCAATCTCTCAACATTCTCAAAGCCGTTGATGCCGCTGCATGCAAAGCCAGTGTTCCCCCGCCTCCAAAGTACTACTGGTACTGGAGGTAGGCCTTTGCATCACTTTCCTCTCTTTTCATTTATACAATTGATTTTATTGTGATGGCTCTGAAAGCAAATTTTTGGAATCACTCAGCTGTTTTGCAGTTTTATTATTCTGTTGACTAGACCTTCGAAACTTCATGCTCATACTACTCACATGCAATCGAATTATTTTTGGGCACCTCTGCTAGCATAGCTTTTGGATCACTGCAAAAGGGGGAGCATAAATTTATTTATTTATTTATTCTTGATTGTCCACTTTTCTACTCAAAATTGAATTTGTGTTGCATAGCTTGCACTTTGAGTCATCTGTAGTCTCTGTTTGTCTTACTGGAGGTCTGGTGGTATGGAAATGGCACCTTTGTAGTCGTCTAAAATACTCATTAAGATAATATAACATCCCATTAATGCATTTTCAGGCGTCTTCACAGGTGGGTAGAATGCGTGCTTTACATTCAGCGCGCACCTGAATAATTGACCTCTATTTATTACGCAAATGGGCTCAATCGTCGAGTGTAATTTATTTTGCGTATCCAAGGTTTCTCACCCTTACAAAAACAGGAAACTCTCAAGTAATTTAAGTGTCGCTTTGCCGAATCACCATTAAATGCCTAAAATCTTACCACTTATCCGTTGATATTTGAGGGGTTTAGTTTAAAAATGGGTGCTTTAGGTGATCCTTGAAATCTTTTTTGCCATAATTTGTACTGGGCCTGGTAGTGTGACGAAGTGTTGGTCAGTGTATGCTGGATTGTAGTTGCTCTAACAAGTTCCTTGCATTATTTGAAAGGAAGTAATGCTTACTATTACAAGCAAACATCTCTTCCCACCATTAAGTTTTTCTTGTACGTGTTGCTTTTTGGATTCATCCTAGGTAAGCCTTTTCGTTTTCTGGAATTCATAAGTTGTTGCAGGTGAGTAATTTTATTATTGTTCCTTTTTAACAGTAACAGTAACAGTGCGGATTCGGAACTTGTGTGGGCTACTCGCACAGGAAAGGACAAGATTACTGCTATTGCCCATGAAGTCGACTACTCCTCACTTCCACCATCCCTGCGACGCCGGGCGAAACCAAGTGGAGATCGATCTATCAATCGACGCTTTGTAGGTACCTCAGACGGTAGGATTATCATCCTGGACGTCACCTCCGGCTACGAAGTCGCAGTTCACCAAGTCTGTTGATAAGCTCTTTACTTATCACAATTTAAGTAACAAAGCGCTTCATACCAGTCTTCTTCACTTCTTTTCAAGGTTCACAGGCCATCCGTTGCTGTTATGGCCATCTCCTTGTTACCTGGAAACCACTCCTGTCTTTCTTGTGGAGCTGACGGTCGGATGATGTATGCTGTTTTTTTAACTGGTGCTTTAATCTCTGCAGCAAATATGCGCTTAAAATACGTGTACATGATCACCGTAATTAATTGTCACAAATTATTTTACCTTAATGCCATGGGGCAACAAAGTTCTTGTTTTGCACGGTTGCTTATTGGTCCCAAAATTGTACGCAATTCTCAAATTTTTGGTGCTCTTTTGCGCTTACTTCATTTGTTCGATGTGCTTGAGGAATTAGTGATTAGATCTTGTCACCAAATATTTTGCTTGATGTTCTACAAACTTTGAGCCTCAATATGATCCTGTGATAAATGCACAAAATGAGTGTTTTACTATTAATGGAGGGTCATGCCGCCGTGGTGGTGACTGGAACCGCAGGGACTGAAAAGCTCGAGTGCTTGCATAATGAAACGACATGTCGTTGCGCTGGAATTTCTCACTACTTTTCGTGGTCTACCAATAAACGCCATAAGGGTTGGCCAATGCGTTTTAAATAAAAGAACAAAATCTTTAACGTCAAGGAATTGCATTATGGAGCAAAACTCCCATGTAAGGGTGAGATTTCACGACATTTTATCACATTCGGCTTCCCAAATCTAATTTGAATTCCGTAGCCATGTACTGGGTACTCAAATTACTGGCATTGTTTTGCATTTGCTTTGGTCTCCTGAGAATAATCAGGAATTATCAGCGTTCCTATGTTTCACATTCTTAATAATAATTTGGCGCTGGGGTGTTTTTGATGGAAAAAAACATTTAAATTGGTTGATACGCCACTCTGCTACAGCCAAATTCATCTTAATGGCAACCAGTGTACTCTGGAGGAAATGTAGATAAATATTCAGCGATATTGTTCTTTTAGCGTCTCCAATCTGCCTCCTCTGGACGCCTTCTTAAAGTCGCCAAGCGTAGGTGGATCCTTCAATCGCTCAAGCATGGTGAGCGACATGGGTGTTACCGATCTAGACGAATCCTACTTCACCACCATCGACGTAGACGACGATGGCGAAGCCGACGATGACGCCTTCTTCGACGTATCGAGCGAGATGGGTGGTAAGTCCTCGCTCTCACCGCCGTCGTCGTCGGCGCCGCCAGTGGTTGCCGACGTTGGAGTATCCGACGATAGAGGCACGGCCCCACGGAGCTCTTCGCCGGTACTGCAGGAAGATGAGTTCCCTATATACACTGTAGCACCCACTGTCCTCGCCAACTTGCCAAGCTCTTTCGAGATCCGGCGCAATACTCAGGTTGCTAACTCTCTGGCCTCTCGTCAAGTATGTTGCTTTCGTTATCTGCTTTTCAATTTAAATAGCAAAACAATGGCCTTATAGAGTGGATTTGAACCATTTTGGTCTCATCCACAATTGGGAATCCGGTAAACCACTAAGAACTTATTTTCCAAAATTCCCTAAAGGTGTCTTACCTCCCGCTGTGGGTTATGAATGTAAACCATTTCATATACATTGCGGATTACACATTCTCCCTGGGAAATCCGGTACTGACATGGATAAAAATTGCTTAAATCCGTTTCTCCCTACTCGCTACAGTTTTTGAACTTGTTTTTATTCGTAAAAGCAAATAATTTATTGTTTACTTTTGGAAGTTTATCTTAGAGACCTCCACAAGGTAAACCTCGATAGTTAATGTGTTGATACGTTTTTTCGTGCGTCTCTTTGGCTCCTGTGCTGCATCAGGTCAGTTTTAAGCACTGAGACCGTTGTTTTTAGCCTCATTCACATGATCAACGCCAAAAGTAAATCGACTGTTGCGGAAACTAGGTTGCATCGAAGCACTGAGATAGTAACTTGGTATTTGTGAAGGAAAGGCACTGACAGGACTAAGCATTATTTCTTTGCCTTCTATACCATTTGAGACGATTTATGATGTCTGCAAAATCAAGGTAAAATTGCGATTGTTTCACTTTTTTACATAACAATTGAGCTTTCGGACATGGCCATGTTGTGTTCGAGTAGCACTTTGATGGTAGAAAAACAAGTGTCGCTCCTTTCTCTACTCACGTTTCATGTTGTTTGGAGTTAACACCGAAATGGCTTACCCAATCCCACTTGAATTACTGAGGGGTAATCGACTCTGGCTGATAATATTAACTTCAAATTACTTCTTGTCCTACAACTGATGCGTTTGATTTTGGTGTTTGTTGAAATGCAGTTTTTTGGTTATTTTTCTGTCGCTGATGGTTTGATAATTCTCCAAGTACTTTTCATCTTTTTTGTTTCTTTTTATGTACTCTTATTTAGGCTGTTTTCACACTCTGGGATTGCAATGGAACAAATGAATTGCACTTAGTGGTTGGAATGACCGGGATTTTTAATCTGGACTGTCTCCATTATTCATTACCTAGGCAGTTGACTCAAGCACTCCTGAGGACGAAACAGCGGTCCAACAATGCATTGCTCTCTCACCTCTCGGCACCTGCCTACTCTTCTCCGACTCACCAGGTTCGTCCACTCCCACCGCTGTCGTTACCGCCACCGCCGCCACCGAGCTGACCTTAACACGCCAACAAATGCACGAGAACTCTCCTCCAGTGTCCCTGCCACCCGTTGACCAGAAGCCAATCCCCCTTACTATCTACTCTATATTGGCACAGTCCCAGGCCAAGTTCACCCTTGTCAAAAGTCGGGAGCTCCTCTTGCCCGCCCAACGCGGTGAACGCGTTGCCCAAGTGACCGTGGCCACGGCCTCCATCTCCTTCGATGACTCCCTTCTCATCGCTGGTCTCTCCAACGGTCGTCTATGGATCTTCTCCCTCGACGAGATCGGCTGGGTTGCCTGCATTGCCTCCTCCATCCCCCTGAAGGCAAATCCACTCCGCTCTGCTCTAATGAGTGCTCGAACACCTCGCCCTCGACCTGAGCGTTCTCCTCTTGCCACCAATACGGTAGTTGATGAATGTGTCACCTAATGCAGCAGTTAGTGATTTGCTTTCAAAACCAGAATATCTTATGAGCATTGTTACTCCCTTTTGTTGAGTAGCGCTGCGTCGGCCCTTTATGGAGGGCGGTCACTCTCACCTACATTGTTGATGACATCCGACAGCACAGCAAATATATGAAAACCATATGCACACACACAAACAGACCGTTAAAAGAGGTTGTCTTCCATCCCGTTTCCTAGTCCTACTGTGACCCCAAGCTGGTAGATTTTGCACTCACTGATGGCAAGGTGGCCAAGGCCTGCATCTTCATCCGCTGGCCCAATCAGACTCGGGCGCCTGTCACTCCCGGTGGGTGGGCCCCACCTGACAACCCCCTCGTGGCCGCCTCAATCGACAATCTGGTCCTGGTAAGGGGCCTCGCGCACACTCTCCAAATTGCTTCTCTGGTCTGGTGCATTGATTGCGACTCCAATCGGTTTGGAAATTTTTGAAATGTGCTGAAAGTCCGAAATAGCAGAGTGGCTTTTCCTCAGTAT
The DNA here is from genome assembly GCA_023968675.1 of Taenia pisiformis. NCBI lineage: Eukaryota > Metazoa > Platyhelminthes > Cestoda > Cyclophyllidea > Taeniidae > Taenia > Taenia pisiformis. Next base: position 15,279,081 of record CM043733.1, on the reverse strand, counting down.
ATTTACTGACGTTCTTTCCTGTTTGTGACGTTAATTTTGGCGGGATAATTTTGATTGCTGTGTCAATTGTTACGACGATTTAAATTTCATTAAGAGGAACTACAGTGTGCTAAAGTTGTCTCAACGTTGTTTCCTTGCAACTGTCATTTTATCCAAAGTTCATACATATGAGTATGTGAACTTCCTAATAATACAGTACGGCAAAAATAGGCTCTACGAGCTTCAATTTCTGAAAAAATTGCAATCTTTTGGTCTTATCGACCTCTACTCACCAACCTCCTTCCATATTGTTCATAATTATGAAACTTATTTGTGCTAAACGTTTTTTTAACCAACATGCCCTTTTACAGGTAAACTAAATTCAGACGGTATCGCAACATTTTCGCAATGCTTTTGATTCTCTAGGCATAGCTTTTTTCTCATTGTCTGGTCTTTCATGAATTGCAGAATTTAATCAGTAGAAATGCGATTACCCTTTTTGGAAGCTTTCCCCCGTATCACTCACTCAGAATTCACTGCTGGTATCGTTGTCAAATCAACGCTTTACTGCGAAATCAAAATTGTGCTTTATTTACCCAAATGAATTTGGGGTCGAAATTTGCCGGCGCAAAAATCCTTTGCGTTCAAAATGGAAGTCCGTTCGTTGGCAGGAGTGATTGTGCACCTAATTTAATATAGCTTATGAAGGAAATTCGTCCCAATCTGATAACACTGACAAAGGCACCAAATAAATCAATCAAGATTCTGAATGACTAAATAAACGTCCTGGTTTGTGATTTGTGATTGCCTAGCTGCCTAATTCAACTATTCAAACGGAGGTTATTCTTACTGTTATCCGCGTTATAAACGCACATCAATTGTTCTATCATTCTCGCATTTTCGCAGGTATGGTCTTTCGAGAACAAATTGCCTGAGAGTGTAGAGGATCTGCAAAATCCCGAGACTATTGTGACATCAAGTCGCGTGCAATTCTGCCTGCCTTGTCCACCCTCGACCACTATCACCACTTTGGACAGCCAACCCTTTGGTAACTTCTGCCTCATTGCCGCTGGCCTCACCACCGGGCGTGCAATCGTACGTTCAACTCTTCCGTGTTTACTGTGTTGCACATATGCTTCCGTACCCTTTTTGAAGCTTGGTATTAATTGTGCAAAAGTGAGCAGTTAAGATAAATAATTTATTCCATCCTTCCGATGCTGCTGATTTGCCTTAACCTCTCTTCAATTCTCGGGATTAAGTCTAGATCCACGCTTACTTTTTTGCCTAGGTAGCTAACCACTACCGGCTAATTGTTATTTACATGTATCGTGTTGATTGATCCTGTCTCATTCCAATTTCGAATGCCAAATGTCATCATAAGATGTGTTTCAGCTTTGCTATGGTGTTTAAGTTCCTTTGGTGGTCTATCAATTTGCTCGATTAGTGCACTTTTGTTTTTGCATTGCCTTTGTTTGCTCTCCACGAAAACGGAAGGGCTGCTTCACTAGATTTGTTTCATTGCCGCTTGCTTTTCTAGCATTGGATAGCAATGTCTTTCTCCTTTATTGATCTTGCTTTTATCAAAACAACGAGCTCCGTGTGTTAGGGAGAGGGGAAGGGAGTGCGTGCCATTGCTATCACCCTTACTTCAGGTCCACATTGGTCGAATCCGTCGGTACGCCTTATGTAGTCACTTGGGCCGTACAGATAATCCCACTTGAGTGCACGTTATCTTTTGGCCTGCCTGCTGTACCGCTTCGTCTCTGTAGGTTCTCATGCTTATGCACTGCTGTAGGATTGTAAATTTGCCTTACAACAAAAATGTCCTTTTACCTAACTTCAATCTCCTTATACGGGCCCAGAGAATGTCTTGTGCATTCAAATTAGGCAAATTATTGTATCTTATTCCCTCGTTTTAATGCATGCTATACTTTAGGAACTGAATTTGCTAATGGGATGGAGTTCGGAGTGTCCATATTGTGTTTTGTTAGGATTTTGTGACAAATTTTTTTTTTGTTGTATAAAGCCTTGATACGACCCCTGTTTCATTCATCTTGCGTTTGCATACGACGTAGCCGATCGGCACTGATCCATGAATGAGATGCAAACATGCCCCTGGTAATTGCTGTCCTCTTCGAAGAAATGTATCCGCGGTCTAAATTTTGCCGCATTGTGACCTCACAACTCGATCTGCGGCCCTGTACATACGCACACATTTGATGCTGAGATATGTGGTAATCGAACGAGATCCCACATTTTTTAAGAATAGAGTTAAGCATGTGAGGAAAGCTTTATTATGATTATTAAAATACCATTGCAATCTCTCATCCATTCCCAACGGGGCACATGCTTGTAGCTTCCAGTTGCATGAATCGTTTCGTTCATAATTAAAACCAAATCTCGGTTGCTTCCTTTTCTACCTCAGCTTTTGTTTCCAATCCCCTGTTTCGTACATAACCAGCTATCGCTGAGGGAATTAAAGGTAATTCTAACTTAAGGAAATAATAAGGAAGTATTAAGAATGGGGCATTCATTCAGTTGTTTCAGAACCTCAGCACTTCTCACAATCTTTTCTAATTGAGCCTTGGCTCATTTTGAGGTTTTGGTGAGATGCGAGTCTGAGTTTGGTGTTTGTTCTATAAATATTGGCATAAAAGAGTAGTGTAAAGAGCATCTCACAGCATTGGTACAAATGAAGCGATGACTTTAATTAAGCGAACATGGGAGAAGTAAAAAGGTCAAGGTACTTAAGAAATGAATCTAGTATTCGACGTTGTTTAGTGGATGAAATCACCGGGTTACTCTCTATTAAATGTGGGACAAGGCAACGGTGTGGATCTTTTACAGCCCTAAAGCGGTTCTCCTCTTGGTTATAGATATGGAGTCTACCTGAGCGCTGCAAGATCTTCGATGTGTGTGCCCATGGCTCCTCGGTGACGAGCGTACGCCTCTCACCTTATGGCTTCTGCCGTTCCCCTGCGGCAACGCCTACAACCTCCCCTGCCGGGCCCTCACACACTTTTGACCTCGTCGCCGTGACAACCGCTGCCGAGGACGGTGTTGTTAAGACCTGGGAGTTCCATTGGCCCTCTCCCAAGGAGCCGCAGTCCGCGGTGAGACCATCAATCTCCCATCTTCCCCGTGTCTTTTGTCTATTGTCTCAGAATAGCTGGACGTTGGACGTTTGGAGATGTGATCAGAGCCCCAGACACACATTACGACTTGGGAATTACGGATTCGGAAATTGTAGTCCCGTGGAGCTGCTTTTTATTGACGCATCGGCAGTTAAAATCAAGTAAAGTGCGAGTGTATTTCAAGATAATGTGAGTGGACTGGTTGTCCCGAGCTGATTTTATTTGCCTTAGAGCCTTAAGTCATCTCTGGAGCCGTAGTGAAGCATCCCAGCACAGAAGGACGTTAAATTGGAAACAACGCTATGCCACCTATATGGAGGCTGAAATTTTCGCGTAATCCGCTTTGCATTTGTACACATGTTGTTATACTGGAATATCTTTGATTTGTCAAGTCTTACAAAACTTTTCTGCGTCTCTTAAAGTTTACGATGCCCTTGTTTTCCTGGAAGCACACAAGGCATAGACGCCTAACGATTTTTCATCGGCACCATAGAAGGATATGATGGGGTGGCATGTGTTCTATCTACCATACGTTGAAATTACTCTCATATCAATACGACGTCCTCATGGATGGACGGTGCATTACATCGAACGTGTGCTCTGATTTTTGTGTGTCATTCCTTGGTGGTTATTGTTATCGGCATCATTTCAACACACTGATCATCAAGGGGAATGTAAACGCGATCGGATTAGCTTAGTGATTGTAGCAGCCAATCTTGAGTGTGTCGATTTGGTGTGCAGTATCAATTGGGTCGGCATGAATGGCAGGGTGTATTGGCCACTTCTTCTGTCTTGACCTCTGGGAGATACGACTGGAAACGCACCGATTTTTTTTATTACTGTAATGTATTGCACGGTCACTGGCCCCATGCCCCACGTGTTTTCCTTGTGAGGCCTTAATTATGCTATACGTGCCCATTTTTGCTTGTGTTCTTATCAACAAACCCTTTTTCTTGATGCTAGCGCAGCTTTTACTCACTGAACCCCATAAAGTCTGTGTATTTAAGAATCAGCTTCCAGGAGTGGGTAGAGGTTTTTACTCAATATGCATTTCACTTCCGCTTTTACTAGTAATTTCTGTAACTCACGGTGCATGGGATGGCCATATTTGCGTTTCAGGCAAATGGCTACCCACGCTCTGTAAAATATCAACCCTTCAACTATTACTAGCTTAACACGTATGATGGTTGAATTATAACTAAAGTATATCTATGTTCCCATAGCCATGGTCAGTCGGTCTTCCATGGTATGTCCATGCCCATTACAAGTGGCTTAGGTCAGGTCATTCAGCTCTCAAGCTTTACTGTACTAGCACACTAAGACTATTTGTAAGCCTTAGAGGACACTGCAAAATCAACTGAGTGCTTGCACACTTCAAGTTAATATCAGAATTACGAATATTTGCATTACTTGTTTAGAAACCTCATTCCATTGGTCCTCGCAAAGCTTATGCTTGGGCGGTTAACGATGGCAATTTCGTAATGTCTTTTTATAACGCACATCTGTTCACGTAACTCGGAAGTTTTCCTTAGCACTTTGGCTACGTCTTATTGGAGTTCATTGGCACGGTGTGGCCTGACGAATGTGCCGCAGATTCTGAGAATCTTTTGAATTCGGCGTATCCATCTGACGAATCGGGTAGTGTGAGGGGTATCCCACGTGGCCCCTTGTGCTTATATTAGCAAAGTAAATTAAAGACAATCAGTGAGTCAAGGCACTCGTTTCTCAAGTGCTTATTCAATTAGTCTCCGCCCTCCACCTTTACACATTTTATTATGCTCCTGTCAATTTTAAGGCAGCGTTATTACTTGAATCTCGGGGTTCGTTTCAGCATAATTTAAGGCAACGAATTTTAAAGGGCAGTGTCAAGTGGATTCTTCTCATTTACTCATGCACAGGTGAAGCTGTTGATTACCTTGGAAATACGCACCGGTGTGTCTAATTGACTTTATGGCACTACATTTCTCCCCTGGGGTAAATGGGAATTGTAATCAATTTTTGTCTTTTTTCTGGTCGTTGCTATTGTTTAGAATATGTCGCCGATTCTTTCGGGCGACTGTTCCCCCTCGCGCCAGCGGCGTGGCTGGCTGGAGAAATCAGTGAATGTGGCGGCTTTCGTGCGTGAACAACCCTTTCCCCTATGGGCCAGCGTTTACAGTGTGGTTTTTGGAACACGAGGCGAGTTTTATGCCATCGGACGTATCAAGGCCAGTTGCAGTCTGCAGGTCAGCCTCTCCATTCATCACCAAAATACTTTGTTTGCATTGCCGGCATGCAATCTGATCCTATTGAGGACTTTCCCTTTTCTTAATGCTACAAATTATAGGGTCTTTGTAACAGCTTCTTTACTGTGTTACCCTCATGGGCTTTGAATAAGTCTGCAATTGCGTTGCATTAATTGACTCTCCCCTAGAGTTGAATTGGTCGTCGCACTCAAACCAATGCACTTGTTTGGTCATATGACGCTGGACTACCTCTCTTTCCATTATTCGACCCTACACGTATTTTCGTTGGGTACAGAATGGTTGAGTGAGTGTGTTGGGTGAGCTTTCCTTTTCCTCACAAAATAGGTGACGTTTCCCATGGTGATGCCCTGACTGTTTCGAAACCTAATTCTTATTCCTGAAAGCTCTCAGCATCCCGTTGAATTATGCGCAGGTTTCGTGCTATTTAAAAGTATTTAATGTTTTCAGTAACCGTATCCTCAGACTGGGGGTGGCATCCAAACACTAATTAGCACAAAATTTATTATTTCCTTACGATTCCTCGAAAGCAAGTCAACGAATCAATGATCACTTGTAATTACGCTTATTCCATTCTTCATCTATCCTTAGCTTTCTTGCTGGCAATTTCAGCTGAGGGTTTTCTTTGGGAAGTTATTAAAAATTTGTTATTCACCAAGTAAAATCGGACACTATCAATGGAAATCTGGTATGCTGCTTATCATTTTCGGCGTAAATAAAATTTAAGTAGCCTATTGTATTTTTTTAATTAATTACCATCGACGAAAACGAAGCGTTTCATCCTACTTGACCCTGCATTTCAGGTTTTATTGCTTCCAATGTTGCTAATGCTTGGCTAGTGAACGAATGTGGGGATTTTAGGAACATTCTTTTTTAAACTCAACCGGCCCGTTTGAGACACGATTTCTGACAGCTAGTAATGCAAAACCGTACATTTTTGTGAGAACTTGGTTGAAAAGTCAGTTTTATGATACTGACAGCAAAGATGTTAAACCAGGCCAGCCTTCCAATCTCCCAAGCTGTTTTTCGCAGCTGAACTTTCGATTCGGTGTCTTGAAGGCTATACTCCTTGAATGAAAGTCTTGAGAAGGCTCTCGCCACCCCAAAGCAGACTTTTGGGTTGGCCGCGAGCTTGTCTTTTATGCATACAAAATATCATGATAGTAAAAAATGTTTTGGTCCATTTTGTGTACTTTTACAATAGTGTGTTCATTGTGATTTGCCTTTCCAGATTGTGGGTGATAGCACTCAAGAGGTCTTTTCTGCCCTCATCTCTCCTAATTTTCTGTGTGATCATCGCACATAAATCTCATAATTGAAGTTTTTCAAGACGTTCAAGCGCGATCTTGCAAAACTCCATTTATGGGTTATTTCTGGGGACTTTTTCCTTACCTAAATGTTCAAATTGTTAATTGTTAATTTGTATTTCAGAAATTTCACTCTCCTGGATGATATTTCGCTTGCATTATGTTTTCCTTCTGTCTAAGTATTTATCGGGGTGGTCAGCTGAGTCCTCTTCCTTCACACATGGCCTCTTTCACTGATGAAATTGTCAAAACTATTTTGCCTTTTTATGCGCATCACTATCTTCAAAAATTTCCCTTCACACTCCAAATGTTACGGCATTCTGGGGTGATTATCTTTACCTTAATACACTGTGCGGCTCCGGCAACCTGCATGATATCAACTATTTAACTCCTGGGGTTATCTTCTCTGTGTTTACACTTCCTTGTGCGGTTGAGTAATTTGATCCTTGGGAGTATATCAGCTTTGTTCACTACACGGGTTTACCCGTTGGTATTCTATTTAACACTTGCTGCAAGCCGTTCCCACTCCGACATCATCGCCTTTTCGCCATACTATTTATTTACGAAACATTATTAAAGCGCTCCATCATTTCGGTGGCCCATTTTTATCTAAATCATGAAAACCATAAAGTTTGCTCTGCGATCTACTCCAGCTCTTAAATAAAGAGGTGAGCACACCTTACTTAATTAATAGACAGATTCTTCGCATGGCAATAAATCCTGGGAGTTAAGAAATTAAACATGGAATAACCATCCCTTTTCACCATCACGCAGCTACTGTTTCGCTTGCCTCAAGCCACCGGCTTGAGTGTGGAGAGTGACTGCCAGCCCCTTCATTGTGTGGAATTATCGCTCACCACATGTCACCGACGGCGTCCGATCCAAAATCAGCTCCTCCCCACCGCCGTTGCGACCACCTCAAGCGAACAGGTTGCTGCCGCAACCGCTACCACCACCACCACCAGTGCCTTCCAAGCGGTTAATCGCATCGTCAAACAGAGTCCTGTACCCTCCTGTGCTGCCTTCTCCGATGACATGCGGCTGCTTGTCGTAGGATTCGAGAACGGTACCATTCAGGTAGCTCATTCTCCAACCATTCCCTGTATCTCTGATTCCAGGATTGCTTGAATGCAGAATTCACGTGTGTTTAACCAGCACATTATTTTGAAATGGAAGTTGTTCATTTTAAAGGAAATACCAATTTGACAGAATTTATCCGCATTATTATTTGAAATGCAATTTTTGGTGACAGTGCCGCGCCTTCCCCCAAGTGAAACTATTTGCACTGATTGCTATGGCATTCTTGTGCCGTAGTGAAGCATAATAGTTCCTTAAAACATGCATGTCATATTAATTCAAAGCCGCATATCATTCTTAATCCTAAGTACGATTCCTATAGATATTTCTTTGTAAATGATTTCAAAATCCCGGTGACTGTTTTCCGGCGCAGCCGTAATGGCCTTTTAATGAAGGTAGGCCTGTCATCCGCACCTTGATAATTACTGCTATACTTCGACCCGAGAAGCACATTTTGACGCCGATAGAACAATCGTTGGAAGACAATGGTAGTCTCTTTAGCTCAGGTAAGCTATTTTTACACGTTGATCAGCTAAATACCTTTATTTACGACATTGAAGTGGTTGGCTCTTACCTCCGATCGATCTCCAGTCAGGAGAGCAGGGGATATTCGCGCGTTTAATAATCATTTAAGGATCACACGCTCTACTTATGTGTGTATGCGTGTATGACAGGTACTCCAGATGAACTGTCCCAAGGACCCGCTACGTGGTTTCAAACCGTACCGGAACTTCTCGGTTTCCTCGAAAAACAACCTTCCTGAGGGTGGCAGTGGCGACTGCAGCCGAAGTAGCAGCCGTCTGGACGTCGTTGACCGTGACCTACCCCTCGATATCGTCTCCACAGCTGTAAAGATCATTCACCTCTCTTTATGGACGCCTCCGGCTGACTTTGAGGAGCCGGAACTCGAACTCGTGGTAGCCGTCGCCACTGCTGGTGGCACCGTGCACGTAAGTTCTGTCCCTTTTACCCTGCATGACATTACGTTGCTAAATTAATAACATTATCTAGTCTGCTAGTTAACGGGAAAATCAAACATTTTGCTAGTTAACAGGTCGCGGTATCGCTGATCCTTAGGGGTCCACCTGTGCCCATTCTCATAACCTAGACGACCCAAGTTTGAGCCGCTTTTCGAATGGAAATTTTATTTACGCTGGCAAAGATCATACATCACGAAGTTTTTGGTGCGGAGTTATTAGCAATATTTAAAGTGAAATTTATTCTCATTGTTTTTGTTCTTTTGCATAATAAATGTTTCTCGACCAATATCACATACCGTCAACATCATTGCGGTTCTGAAAGCCTCGCTGCCTTCTCTGTTGGTCATTCATTTTATCATGGCTCAGTAAAATAGCCGCATGTTAAATGGAATGTCCAAGACATTTAAAAATTCAAAATCTAGCTAAAAGTGCCTTTTTCTCAGTACATTTGTACCCATCTCTCACGCTGCATTTGGCCATTGTGATGATGGGTGAAATTTTAGGCATTTGTCATTTCGTTTCCTGCGCTGAGATGTTTTCATTGTAATCTTGATAGGTGTATAAGTTCTATCTATCTCCATACGTGCTTTCCTAAGTCACGTCTTGATATCTTGCTGAAGGCCACAATCAGTTATTACTTCAACGTTCCATGAAAGATATGAGGACTTGCAAGGCTTTTTCGTGGCTCTTAACAGTTTCATTTCCTGCTCAGTTCCATACTGAGAGAATACTTATTTTTCTGTCCTCATCTGCAAGTGAAATAATCCACTTTTCCCAAAGGCAACCTCACTTTCCTCTCCATGCTACTTACCACTAAGGTCAGGTTCAATTGGCCTTTTACCCAAACCTAATATAGACTCACAAAACTAATGCCTCTATTTCCCGTACTTTTTGCATGGAAAAAAGGGCTTCTACATTTCTACTTCTGCCAATCCAAGCATCATTTGGATGCTTGTAGCGTGTTACAGGTATCTCACCTGCGTAATGTGCCTTGGTATCCAGTTTTACTTCAACTGATGATTCTTTAAATAGCCCTCCAGAAGGTTCCTTAGCCCCCCTTTTCATTGCACGTACACCTAGGCAGAATTGTTTGCTCAATCGGATTGGGTTTAATTGCTTTCAAACGCTTGAGAGGACAATCAGTATTGTGCTTTCCCCTTGGACTAGGTAGTGCCCTGGGAAACGCGAGTCACTGAGAGTCCCAAATGTACGTATCTCTCTTTTTTACTGAGTTGACACATGAGAGTCGAATAAAATGCAACCTGTCTGTTGAGTGAATCCTGCTCTGCATGCTTTCAAAGTTACCAACCTTATACTTTGCGTCATCCTTTGATGGATAAATCTAAGCGACGTATAATTTTTTCTCTGTTCAGTAAATCATGAAGTACCAAGGGGGTCTCTATCACTGACGTAGGGATTTATGGCACTTTTTTGATCTACTAACCCTTTTTGCATACCTTCCGTTACTGAATGGGAGCTGATTAATTAGTTTCTGTGGTCGTCGCAGAGACGATCATCGTTTCCATTGCACACTTCCTGTACTCACTCCCGTAGCTGCACAACTGTCTCATTAGAGGCTACTCTCTATGCCACAAAGTGCGAATTTAACCCTATTTCATCTGGTTGCATAGCTAATGATAGGGTTATTATAGGCTCAATCAGTTTGCGCAGAGGTTCAATTGAACAGCGAGGCGATTTCATCATTAGTGCTATCAATAGGTATTGAAGTGGGGATCATAAACGGCGGCTAATTACGTCTCTCCCTCTTCTCGCTAGTTTTTACTAAGTTGGACCAATGGTTTTTTCTGAGTCGTGGCACACAGTTAGCAAAAGGTGCATTTAATTGGCTCCTTTCTCTTTGGCTTTCAGCGTCATGACGGTAATGGACGTTCTAAAATTGCCCAAGATCTTTTAGCGTGACCGTTTTGGGCATCCCCGTTTCGAAGATATTGTCTTACGCGCAATTTACTGCAATTTTTAGAAAAGCTTACCATCCATCGTCTCCTTTGCTTTACTTTGGTTTTATTCCCTAGGAAGCGTACCAAGTACTCACACGACAATTGCTAGTACCTTGCTTCCCGTGCTTTCTTTTCTTATTACCTCGAAGAAGCTCCTGCCTCTTCCTCTTTAGCTTGTCAGTTCCCATGCATTGTAAGAGCAAGCAAACTTTGTTAGCGTCCGCAAATCATTCGAGCTTATTTTCTATTGCAGCTTTTATGTTACAGTTTGAATGGTTATCAAAATTTGGTTAAATGGCCTAAATTGTGACATATTGCCTTAATCGAAAGGTTTAATCTTTTTCTGTTTCGTTTTCATTTGGTCATTTATCTTGTTGTTTGTTGGATTTCTCCCTTTAGTGTCACATTGTTTTATGTCAGCGATTACTATATGGAGTGGCTTATTATTTCGTGGCCTCAGGTGAAGCTTATGACAAACTTGTTAAGCTGCGTCTTGTTGAGGATGCTTAATAGAGTTTCAAAAACTTGTCGTACTAGCACCTTTGTTTAAAGAGAAACCCCCTTATTCATCCACAGTTTCTCCTTTAGCGTTCAAAGAAATTTCCTTTGATTGCACGCGAAAAGTGTGAAGTCTAAAGCATTGCTTTTGTATTGTTTAAAGCAAGGAAATTTACACCACTGGATCGGTTATGATTGGTATCCTTTCACAGCGGAATTTAAAAGCGAAAGCATCATACTGTGTGTGTTTGAAATACATCCTCTTATGCACGAACTTGAAATCCTATGTTGAACAAACTTGCCACAAGTCGAAAGGTCTTCATATCCCACCGTCTGGTTTTCCGTTTTTCATTCTGCCCGGGAATCGTATCACATATCTATGGCTTATTACAACAGACTTAAGACAACTATTTCGCTTCTCCGTTTAGCATGCAAGCATTGGCGAACCACCTGCCTTATAGATTTGCATCGTTTTTGTTTTGGCGCAAGTCATCAAGCCTTGACCTACTTTATTGGGGAGGGGGGGGGTGTGCACTCATTCTGACTAGCATTAGTGCATCTAACTATGGATCAGCCTTGAGTGATATGGTGCTACTGTTGGTTCTTCCACCGATTATTTGCCTGCCTCTTAACAACTCGACACTTTCGTAGTCGGTCCGTGAAGCTTTGATGATATAATGTGGGAATGCATTGGCGATCTTACTAGGAACATCTTCCATTCAACCACTTAGGTGTGGGAGGTGATGCATGTGAAATCACCAGAAGAAGAGGATGGGGATCGAATTTCATGCGCCAAAGCAGCTCCGATGAAACAATGGGTACGGATCCACTTGCCGATGTCCACTTCTTCAGCTCCTTCCTTCTCCACACCCACGTTTACACCGCTTCTCTTTGGTGAGGCTGAGGCGGCGGACCAGCCAGTGGTGTGGTTCCGCTTCTTTGCCAATCTTGAACCCCTGCAGAAGTGTACCGAATGGCGTGCCCGACTCGCCTGGCTCTCCGCCGGCCGTGATGGCCTCGTCTGTGGTCGTAGCCTCGCAGACGGCCAGTGGACTCTCAATCTCCTCGCCCAAAAATCTGCCGAGATCACCGACGTTGACGTCGACCCCGACGGTCGTTGGATTGCTATTGCTGCCACTGATGGAACTGTTTGTGTGAGTTGATCGGACTCTGCCTTCATTGTTTCGTTTTTGACTTCATTCGTCTTTTGGCATGCCTAGCCTTTTTCCCTGATTTATCGACCGTCCCTTTGTCGATTCCCCATGAATTTTAAAAGTATCATCATCTTATGTTGCCACCACTTTCCTCCTAATCTGATTTATCGTCTTGCATTTCGATACACCAAGGCGTTTTTTCCGAACCTTACAAGTGTTTTCACGAGCGCTCATTTATTGTTATTGGATTTGAAGGGTGCGCACTTGCTGTTTTTCTGGCAAGCATTTAGGTTTTTCGTACATTTTTTTCAGTCTTCTATTATCATCCGTTTGGGAACAGAGAATGTACGTTTAATGCTTATTCATTCGTTTATTTTAAGCTTTTTATGTTTCCTAAATGTGTCATTTGTATTTATTGTTTTTGACTCAGAGTTGGATTGAATCATACAAACGAATGCTTGTTATTTTCTTTTCCACGCGCTCTACTCAAACCGACTCATCTTGAAACATGTGACCATGTGGAGACCATACTCCTGATGATAATGATAATAGTCGAGGTTTACGTCTTGCCATGTCTAAAACCACCTTCCTCTAATGTTGTTTAAAGACCTTAATTCGTTTTGCCAACAACCCTTAAAAGTAGGCATCAAAACACTTAAGTTGCGAACTAGCCTCACTAGGACCGTAGGCAATGGTTTGGAAGCTGTCGTCCTCAGTGGTATGGAGGAGCCCTACGCTACCGACGTAAACACGATCATCATATTAAATCAACGCTCAAGAAGAATAGCATTTTGTGATTTGCTCAACAGGTTTGGTAATTTCGAATAATTTTTAAACTTATGCTTTAGAACCCTTTTGGTGTTTCTGCTCAAGTTGCGTCATGGCCTTGGAATAATAATTTCCTTCCAATCGAAGTTAGAAATATGCCACAGAACGATGTGACCCAAATATATAAAAGTAACAATGCATTTTGCAACTTTTTCCAGCTGTGAACCCATTCCCAAACTCATTTGACAAATGGTTGATCATCACTTATTAGAGTCCCTCGTAAGTTGAGAGAAACTCCTTTTGGCGCATCCGTTTCCAAGCAATCTTGCTGCGTTGCCTCTATAGGAGAATTGCCCAGGTAAAAGAGTTCGACCAACCATAAAATTTCTAATGCAAATAACCATTTACTTCAATTAATCGGTCTCACCCCACTCAAAATGTGCATTATCCATCTCAGATTATTCAACTCCTCCCCATAGCTTCATGCATTCACTGCCACCATGGTCTAATTTAATGGTTTTCCAGAGTTATGTGCACAATATCTCTCACTCGTTTTATGTGCTAGTTTGCACAATTGGAAATTACCATTCCTCTCGCTGCCTTGCTTTTTTCCCTGTGGACTGCTCAATCGCAGATTAATTACCTACTCTGGCCGATTTAGCATTCATTCGCGTGGAGCGGCTCGATTTCACGGCAATTACATGGCTCTCTTCTGCAAATGAAATGAATTTGATGCGGATGGCCGTGGTAAAAATGGTTAAAAGACTTATTTAGCGAGCTAAAACCATTTTTGGTACGTACACGGTATCCTTCTTACCTATGCATTCACTGCGGATTCGAAAATATCGCATTTCTACTCACATCGCTTGTTAGTCAGTTTGAATATTCTACCAAATTCCGCTCACAAGTACGCTATCAGGTAACTCATCTGGTAATAAAGTATGTCACTTCCAAAAGTAGTGGTGATTTGGGGTGAATATCAATTTCATGTAAAGATTGCTTTTTGAAAGATATCAATTACAAATGCCCTTGCCGATCCTGATGCAAGTTGGACCACCAGTAACTAGTAGCTAATCTCTGTATAAATGCAATTTTTTCAGTTTTATATAATTTCAAATCTGTTTATGGAAACTTTGATTTTACTGGCTAAAGCAAGTTAGCATTTCTCCCACTTTAGGGGAAAGACGGGATGGCGCCTCAACACATAACTCAATGGCATTACTGTGACTGTATCGCCTAGGTTGAGAGCAAGTTTGAGGGCGGTCTCCTTTAATCCCCCTGTAATGCTGTTGCATGATGTCAGGATGCTTGTCCACGAACTAACGGGGGTCGATATATGGTTACCATGTTTTTACTTTAATAGAGATATCCTCATCAAGTTATTCATTCTTTTTGAATTTGGCTATCAGGCTGAACCTTTGTTCGCAGTGCAGATGATGGGCTTGATCCCCCGCATCGGACGTCAAAACAGCCTTGGAGGAGAACAGCTCTTTTTTGTGTGTGCGCCATTTCAATTTGTGAATGTATTTTGCTTCAAAGGCATTTTGAAATCTACTTGTTTCTTTGCGTCCTTTCACTTAAACTTTAAGAGAATTTACTATGCCGTACATTTCCATGGTGAACAAGAGTCCTCTGAGTGTTCGGTACGAATTTAGTGGCCTCGAAAAATAAACTACAAAATGAACATATTATTGACTTTGAGTTGTGCGATGTTTGCCTCTTTATTTTTTTTTGGGCATCTATACCATGATATTGAATGTAACGTTTCAGCAGGAAGTGTTTTAGGTGGCGACAGGTAGATGTAATTATCTCCCTTCATTCAAGCGAGGTTCTTGTGTCAGTTTGGCGCGCCACTTATGTCAAATGCTAGATGTTTCATTTTTTTTATCAACCATCTTGTAAAACTCTTGTATTATTTAGTCTATAGGAAGAATGATACTTGTTTTAGTAGCCTCTCGGGTGTTAGATAAGTTTTGTTCTTTCTCCAGATATCACGCACACACTCGTGCACCTCTTACCTTAAGCAGGGCTCACTTCAGCAATTGCTCATGTTTTTTCATGCATACGTAACCGCCTATGATCTCATACCTACAATCCGTATTACGCACTTATTGTGAATCCGATCAGTGCAAGGATGGAAGCAGACTTCACTTCCTCACTTTATTATCCTTTGACCATTCAAATTGCTGCACGGCGCCTTTTAACCTCACAGCGCAGAATGTAAGGTGAATTTTTTTAAGCTGTGAAGAAAAAATGTTTGGTAGACTAATGGTGCTGATGCTTTACATCAATCTGTCTGGTCTGAATGCTGTGTAACGGTTCATGGACCCTCCCGATTCACTTCCCGCTCAACTTGCCGTCGCCATGGTTAACCATTTTAGCACCCCACGACAAGATAGATTAGCACCGAGATGGCGTCTTACCCCAAATTCAAATCTCACCGAAAATGAATTGCTTGAAATAACACGATCTGATTTAACCTTCCTTCTCGTCATGCGGCCGAGCTGCCCATTTTCTCGATGGAACTTCAAGCCATGAAGGAATCTCATTCATTAGCGCAGCTTGAGTTTGTTGTACTAATCAAGCTTGCCCTCATGTCTTATGCCGAGGTCTTCTGTCTACGGATGAAAATTAATCCTCTTCCTTTTAGAGGTTTTAGAATTTTGTTCTCAATAAATACTCTACCCGTATTTGGGCTACCGTATTTAGTATTGAGTGGTCGCATAAGTTTGTGAAGGCTGCTTGTGAAGATGATGGGACCATGAAGGAGTTTGGTAGTTTGGTAGATTTTTCGCCTTTTAGAAAACCAAAGTTTGTTTTTAAATGTGAAAAATGGGAAAATGACTCACCGCAGTATCGGTAGTTTTCGTTGGTGGCCTAAAATACAATCTATGCAAGCTCATTCAACTGCGATGGTTTTGAAGTGAAAGGAACGCAGAAACCTTATGGTAGAAATGCACTATGAAACAGAAAATAAATGGTCCCTCTCATGTGCGTTCAGAACATTTCCTCAGTTAGCCTTGACTTCAAAAGTTCTTATCCCACAATTTAACAAGCTCGGATGGTGCTGCAACTGTGAAAGTAAAAATAACAAGAGCATTAACTGATTCCCATTAGGCAGAATCGCCATTGATGACTCTAAATGGTAGTTAAAGTGTTGTCCCCAAGCAGATGTGGGATATTTCATTCTATTCGGTAGCAGAATGTTGTTTATGCTAACCTTTGGCACTTTACTACAGTTTTGTTGGAAAACGAATGGGAGAGTTGATCACTAGAACCCCATAACCAGTCGACTTCTACGTTTGTGAAGACATGACACCTATTTAATGTTCGGCTCTTCATTTGTCCCCAGTCCAAGAAAATAGCGCTTTTGTCTAAGAAATTCTATTATCCTCTTCTGAGCAGCTTGGCATAATTTGTGCTGTACTGAGTTGTGAAGGGGTGCATATGCACACATTTCACCCTCACAGCCTTTGCATTAATGAACCTAAGATTCCAATCATCTCATCGACTTGTCTTCCGTCTGAAATGCCTCCCAGGTATGGTGCCTCTGCACGGAACGAAAGGTGTTTGAGGGCTCTCACAAATCGTTGGCGGTGCATTGCGTAAAGTTCCGACCCATAGCCACCAGCACGGAGATGGGCACCGAGATCCTGCTGGCCTCTGGCGACGCCGCTGGCAACCTCCTCGTCTGGCGTCTTACCGCTCCCAGGTAAGTATTGCCTCCGTGACTCGAAAGCTGTTTCTTGCTGAATATGACAGCGCCCCTACATATGTAAATTGATAGAAGCTAAAAGTCCTTTTGGATTGGTTTTTGTTTAATCGTGTTTTATGTGACGACCTGTAATACACAGTTCATAAGGTGGCCCTGTGTTGCAGGGTGGATTTTGAGCCGCGAATGGAACATTTTCGAAGCTACAATTGACATTACTGGAGGCAATATTAATAGCTACACCAAGTGAATTTTGGATCACTTCCATTCTGTGGTAGTTCCAAAGTATTATCAACGTTTTTAGAGTGCAGTTCTGTTCTCTTCGTAGTACGATTAACCACTAATTAAAAAATATGCTGCCCGCTTTTGATTTATATTGTGTTTGTACTTGGTCGCACCCATTTTCATGTTGTTTTCTTTCCTTAAACCATTTGACGTTTGACTAAACTATGATGTGGCACATTTTCTTTGGCGTCAATCACTTTAATCATTTTCGGTTAAAGAAATTGCACCTGGTCTCATTGGAGCTTGGAATGTGCATATTTTTCCCATAACAAGGTGTTTCATGGGTGCTTAACTGGGTTCGCGACTTATTAAAAATTGGAAAGCAACCTTGATGCCATCCGTCCTTTTACGGTTTGCCGTAGCTCTAATGATGACACTGACAATCATTTCCTACCATGCATCCCATTTGACTCGCAACCGCTTCTGTACTCACAATGCAACTTGACTGGTCGGGTTGATGTCTCTAGGCGAACACTGCAACAAAAACCTTCCATGTATTATTAGAAGGCCTTCAGTTCAAACAGAATCAGCCTGCAGCATGTCAAAATTGGTGAAATTGATGTGTTTATTTCAATAGATGTATTCTGCGTTCGTATCTTGGCGTGCTTGCCTTTGTGTTCAACCTGAACAATCTTTGAACGGATGCTAATCAAGGTTTTCTTATGTAAATATGCTTTAAATATTGGACAGCCGATGGCAATGCACAAGTCCTCGTGATCCTGGTAACCCATGTATCCTATTCAAATTTACGTCAGCAATTCTCTACTTTGCAGTGTGGCTTGAAGAGCCATTTGGACAGCGTTTGCAGCCTTTGAATAAGCAGCTCTCTATTATGGAAAAGTGGGCATTACACTTAATAAGAACTCCTAAATGCTACCACGAGGAACTCTGCTATTCTGAACTACCTCTGCTCTTTCTCTGTGGAGCAGACATCGTCCATCTCAATGCCATCTTATTTATTTATTGTTTTACGCGTCTTTGTAGGCTCAGCTGAAATACATGCGACTGTGCAAAATAGTAAGAAATAAACAGACATTTAATGGACTTGTTTGCTTTTTCCCCAGTTCTGATAGGCAGCAGTTTCCCAACTGGCAATGATTCCCCTGAGTGGTTATTTTGTCAAATTGTACGGAATTCACACCCCATTGCATGCTCCGTAACCCCTTTACAAAGTTATCTTCACGAGGTCAAATGCAAACGCCCTCTCCTGGTATAGTTCATATCCACCTCTTTTTGATTTGAAGGTGCATAATTGACAACTCTGTTTTGCCATTTTCGTCTGATGTTTTATAACTGCAATTCATTCCCGTTATCCTCTATGCGCGTTGCTGCTATTTCTACGCCGCATTCATTTTGGAATGCCTAAATTTCTACTTCCCGTAGCATAGGTAATGGGCTGGTTTGAGCTATTTCACCCTGATTGAAATACCAGCATTCCGTTGATATTCACGTATTTTTGCACTTTCTAAGCATGGCCTTCATATTTACGAGAGCTTTTCGCATTTAAAGTATCAATGGATGGTATTGCACTATTCTAGCCTGATTTCCCCTCACTGCGCTGTCCTCTCCTACGTCAAATGACGTCCAGCATGCTTTGATGCATATTTAACAGAGGGACGTGGTTTGTTTTGTCACCTTCAGACTTTGGTGGCATAGCCGCACGGTCTCCGAAATGCACTAATCTTGGTAACACAGTGAATCTTTTATTGGATGTGCACCTAAGATAAGCAATCTTGAGGATCCAATCAATTTTTTGACTACATCACTTTGTTGAAACGACGCTACATGGTGTTGACTGTACTAGCAGCATTGTTTCATCACACCACATTATCTCATTGTATAAGCCGAAAGCTAGAGCACTTTCCTTTCAAAACTTGCGTTTTTGCTTCAATAAATCAATAACAGTAAAGCTTTATTTTCATTACATAGGTATGCCTAACAGCTCAGTGGTTCGCTAGTAAATCGCAGTGTATATTTGCATGCGTGCACACATGTATATGTATACATGTGCGGATACCGTACTTACATAGAGGTGGACAATCTTACTATTCTATCTGAGCTCTTCAGATCGTTTGCGCACATGCTTTGGAGGATGTGGACGGCAAGATAATTGTAGTGCGTGTGAATTGAAGGGGCGGAGATCGGTCAGTGATTGCATCACGTAGCGCCATCTCCTCGAATGCGGCAGGGTGCGGTGGATCGGGTTTTGTGTGCCTTGCCTGGTCGGCGGATGGAGGCACGCTGGCCGGTCTCTCTGATCGCCTCTGCAGCTGGCGTCTCATCACTCGAGCGAACGCTGGTAGTGCGGTCGGTGGTAGCAGCGGGAGTTCGTACCAACTGTTGGATCGATCTCGTGTAGTCCGAGTCTTCGACACCATTGATCGTCGCAATCGCCTCTTCGTGTCCTGTGCCTCGCCTGGTAGCCCCTATCTTCCCTCTACCTTTATTGTCCTCGAGGTGCACTCGGGCATCTGCTTTGTCTTTGATCCCATTGAGATGATCGCCCCCTCCACCTCTAACACTGCCGGCGATAGTGGCGGTATTGTAGCGGCTGGAGGAGTGTCAGCGCCGGCAGCGATGCTAGCGGCAGCCCCCATCAACACAGTTCTGTCCGATGTAACTTCCATGCTGAACAAACCGTAGTGATTCCCCGGTTCATACCTCCTTCTCTCCGTGATCTGTTATTATCTTGTGCACTTCCACTGTGCAAATTTTAGTCCTCTTTTCGGCATCATGGAGTGATAAAGGTGCACGTGAGTACGTTGCGCTGGGAGGTTGTCCCTTTTTAAAAAGACGCTTCACTGAAAATGGTGGCCTTGTTTTACCGAAGTTTGGGCGGGGTTTAAATGCACCGGCACGTGTTGCTGTATTGTTCATACCGGGGGGCGTTAAAACCAAACAGAACATATTTATCAAGTGGCAAACAGGTTTGAATAGCCGTTTAAAGTGTCATGAGGCAGTCCATTTGCTATTGGGGGGAGGGAGGTTAGCATGCAATGATAAACCAAGCTTCTCGTAAATGAGGGTATCAAACTCTCAGATACTTGCACAATGGACCGGTAGTGGGATGCTCGTCCACAGTGAGGCATCTGATTGAGCAGTGCAAACGTTTCGGAGGCGTCGGTGTCTTTGTGTAATTGGCAATTTCGAACTTGGAGCCGCTGTCCACATGACGACAATTTCTTCCGTGACCATTCAACAACCTGGTTCTGGGTGGCTAGCATCATAAGCTAGTAAAATTCACAAATTGGAAATCTTTCAGAAGAGACATTGGGTACAGATGATTTACATCTGCTTTTGCCAATCATCAAAGTAACTCTGCACCCACCGGTTGATGAGGTAGACATTGCACGAAATTTGTTCTCTTCTCTGGTAAATTGAGGAGTCTGAGTTTAACTTTTTTGGCCTTCCATCTGCACCCAGGAAAGCAGGCGGAGGTTTGCACAAACCCGTCCTGGATGCTTGCTCATGCATGTCAATTGTCAGTGTCCTACCTATTACTACTACCCACCTTAGAATCGCCTAATAACAAGGGTTTCTTAAAAGTTTTCCTTACCATTGCCACTGCGTGACAAAAGGAAACCGATTTCTTACTCCGGCAATGGTCACTCTTTGGAGTCGAGCTTCTGTTTTGCTTTTTCAACCAGACAACGTTTTGGCGTCAATCTATGTGAGTTGCAAATCACAGCGACTAAGTGGATTGTCCTTGTATAAAAAAACTATCATTGGAACAATCCGCGTGACTAGACTATTTTGAAGTAGTGCCAAAGGACGAGACTTAAAAAGGCGCCTTCATTTTTTCCTATTGCGGCAATATTTAAATTAGCATACGAAAGTAGTTAACTGATGAATTGAGTTTTGTGTGTTTTAGGATAAAAGTGTGCCATCAAGCGATTTATATAGTGTTGCGATCAAACGCTTCAGTTATTGCCTGTTTGTATTATAACTGTCAACTAACACGACATAGGTACATATATCTACGGCAATATGCTCCCATGCGAGCTTCGGGAAAGGACATATTAAATAACCAATGTCGGTGGACTATACATTATCAAGTGAGGCTCTATTTTTTGCATTAAGATTGATGTTTAGCATTACAGAGATGCTGCGGCGTCATTGGATAAGCGTGACATGAAAAGGAACCACTTCATGTTTGAGGGCACGTTTCCCACTGATTAGTCCACTAGCAACCACTTTCTTCTTGACTGACGGTTTCACTCACGGTGCCCCAACCTCGCACTTAAGCTTTGTTTATTTAACATGGTATTTCAGTTCAAGTGGGAAGACGCACCGTACTGATAAAGGTCCTGTGATGGACCTAAAATATATTCCATCGGAGAGGTTAGTTATGCTCACTCCCTTGATCGAATGAAATTGCCAATTTTTAGACATTTAATTCTGATAGCCCAATTTCATTTGTCTACCGCATCGGTCATTCGTAGTACAGTAATTAGTGGCAATTTTACATCCACATTGATGTCGCAACAGATGATTTGGGTTTGCCTCAATTCCACTCCCTTAGGCGAGATAAGTTGTTTACTGGCAATTGTGTTGAGCTTGTTTGTGATTTTTAAATGCTGTGTATGATGCATTTGTTGTTGTACGCTACTGTACATGATACGGGCATTACGTTCACTTAGCCAGGCGTGTCAAGATCGAGGTGATCTTGATAGAAACACTGATTCCCTTGGGGCCAGACATGATACAAAACTTAGTTCGATGGCGTCCATTTAATAAAAAATGACGATGCATGCACTCAAGGAGTGGCAGGCTTTTTAAACCACAAAAGTAGTTCCGTTAGTCAACACGCATGCACTTTATCCTACCTGTACCTCACCGAAATCCTTTCTTAAGCTTATGGTATCCCGACGGAGTGTACTTCATAAAACTCTCTTAAAAGAAAAGTTCAATTCGCCTGAAAAGCTCTCATCTGACCGAAACACCGTTTGATATTTAGGGATACTTTCAAGGTTTATTTTGCCCCATTTTTGAGTGTTAGATTTCTATCAATGATTCCTAGAAGTGCTGTTGGTGTCAAGTACTTCATCTTAGTGAAATCATGTTCTATCAGAACAAGTTTCATTAAAATCAGGTTATTATTATCAGTTAATTTAGCGCCTTTCATCTACTTACTGTTTTGTTACAGTGAATGATGAAAGCCGTGTTGTGTTAGTCAAGTGGTTCTCGATTGCCTCTTGCGATTTTTGAATTTATCTCTTACGTTTTCGAAGAGGGCAAACACAATGCCAGTAAGTAATTGTACTGCTAATGCAATGAATTTTATAACATTTAAAGATAATCTGAAATTATGAATTTGTTATTAGCCCTTTTGCCACCGTTTGTGTTTATGCAGCAGCATTTGTTCCTCAACGATATTGAGGGAAGAATGTTAAAGTCAGTTTTTGTTTGATAACACCCGCAAATAATACCAGATACTTTGGAATAAGCCTGACCTTGCAGTTCATGGCGGATACATTCTTTTAGTAAAATCATATCAGAAGTAGCCATCTTTATTAGCTAACGTTCCTCTTCCGTATTGTGTGGTGTTTATCGCACCAACACATCTGCTATCCCGGGAATGCACGCAGATTGATCGTGCAAACGCAAAGACAGGACTGGTTGTGCGGCTTGGAAGCGTCTTCAGCCCTGGTATCTAGTCAAAACGCCCGAGTCCATGGGCCACTCAAGCATAGCTAAGCAGTTGAAAGATAGTGGCGATTCAGACACTGGTCTTCCGTCTATTGTTTACTCATGCCACTATACGGACCCTTCGTATGCAACACAGGTAAGCGAATAATTTGCATGGGCACGTATGTCCCTGTCAAAGTTTGCCCCTATTCGTGGAGGCGAGGACACCGCTCTACTGTTGTCCTATCCACTTCAAATGGCCCACTGATTATGCTTGATTCTAAGCCAGATTAACGATGGATTTGAAAAAGAAAACGTAATCTCGTGTGCATGAATAGTAGCACATTTCGAAGTGGCTTTTAATTTCAATCGGCGAACGCTGTGAACTAGGTGTAACGAAGCAGCAAAAGACATTTTCAGCATGCTGTGGGACGGCTTTAGCTAGGCGAGTGGCATCAGAAGGTGACCCAACTACACATATTTGGTTAATTTTTTTCTTTAAATGCATGCGCCAAATTTTATAACTAGGTGGAGCAACCATCGTAAAGTGGTGTTTATTTGCTCCTACCATTCTTTTTGTAACATTTTCGAGAGAGCGATAAAAATAGCACGTCTTGTCTAAATCGATTTTTTGACCGATCGGCCAAAGCTGCATTGATGGAAAAGCAGCCGCCGAGGATCGTGCTGCGTCGAGCTTCAGGGTATAGCCTCCTTTTTCTGCTAAGTCAAAATTATAGAGCGTTCGGGCTATGACGAACGGACGTGTTTAAATTAATCAATGCTTGAATTGCATTTTATTATGGAAAAGCGAAATTTTTTTGTCGCTCCAGTCAGACATCTCAGCACTCCGCATCCAAAATTATCGTAAACCGTAATTTAATTCTGAAATTGGGGTGAGGCAACGTTTTTTTCAACATTCCTGAAACACAGTAGTTATTGGCTGGCCTACTCACAGTTATCCATGCAAGAATGACCCTAATGCCTCGTTGTCTGGTGTAGCAGCTTGTAAATGCCATAGGCAAAACAGAGGAAATACGTTTTCCAGATGGATTCATTTGATGGGATAGCTATCTCTGTAATTGCTAACTGACTAAATGAAAAGTTATCTTCATGGTTCATCTGCCGCAGTAAATGGATATCATAAAACATGTAGCATTCATAACAGATTTGATCAATTTTTTTGGTCCACCGCAATAAACTACCGTACTCGGGTCACCTGCTTATTACAAAGGAAAATATTTGATTTAAAAGACCGCGCTCACAAAATCGCAAAATACTTAAACACATTTTGCCGTTTGCCAGTTTGCTTTCATCCATCCCTCTGTATATGTGGAGAGCAATGTTTCCAAGATCTTTTTAATGCCTCCACAATAATGCGAATGGTGTTCGGAAAGATGCTTATTTGGCATTTTAAGTGTCCCATGGGAAAAGCCCATCGTGTGAAGAAAAAAAAAACAATTTTTTATTTTCAAGTGCAAAACCGGAAGAATTTATTTGTAGTGTGTGAAGGATGCATTGACGATGCTCTCGCGAAAATATAAACGAATTGTATTATAGACCGTGGAGGTCGGTCTACTTTTCTGCGATTAAAAGGGTTGGCATTTATGATGGGGGACGGCGATGGTTGGGGGCGCCCGCAGCCTTCCACACGATACCTGCACTTTGCTTCCCCTCACGCGATCAGTTTGCCTGTGGCACGAGCTGGAAATAACGCCAATGTCACACGGTCCTTCAAATGCCTTGCATAGCGTAAGGAACCGCGCCTACGTGGATGAGAGCTCATCGTTGCGGCTTTGTTTCCGCGTAAATTGGATGGGAAATCATCATCCGTCATCTGAAGTCGGTTGAACAGGTTATTCTTGGGTTAAATATAAATGGTAGTTTTAAAAAGATGGTTGGATGTTGGGAAAATAGTTTGAAAGAGAACTGCATTCGGAGTAGAAAATGTTTACCGGGAAGCATGCGCCTCCGTTACTACACACATCAATTTCGACAATTCGAAACGTCAGAGATTTAACAGCATTTACTCGAAAAACGTGAGTTATAGTGTACTTTTCGAGAAAACTATGTGTAAGTGATGGTCGAGAATTAAAGTAATCACATTAGATGCAAATTCCAATTTCAAAACTCCTACGAGATTTGTTTTCAAATACGTTTTACTGGAGCAGGTTCAGTTTTACAAATTTTCCGGAACCATTCCAAAGAGGGTTTATGTTTAAGCAACGTGAAATGTCGTGAAATACGTTTGTTGAAGGAAAGAGAGGAGAATCGTTAGGTGAACACTTTGTTTCAAATAGTGTCCGATGCGTTTATGCCCCTTCACATACGTGCATTTATGAAGAAGTCACACTGTTGGGTGCCACTGCTTTGCCTGTTTGAAGTAGGCTAGTCACCGTTAAGATAATGGTAAGGTCCCCCACTTTTGGAGCCTCTTAACCAACACTGATTGGGGGCGGCAATACCTCTTACCATTTAAAAAACCAATGGCAATAAATGATAAGGCGCGCCGATTCATTTACGCAGACTCAACAAAACCACCAGCGTTTGTCAAATGTCTCAGAATTCCCACGAACGGTAAAACACTCGATTGAAAACATTTGAAAAAAATTATGTCCAAGTGTCACTACGAGTGAGCAATTGCGCAATTTTGATGAGACTAACTTCGAGATTCTAATTCTGATCCTCAAATCAATGGGCTAGGCGCACAATTAAGTTTTGCTCTGGTAAATACAATATTGTACTATTTGTTATGGAGGTTTCCGGGAGTGCCAACATCGTTGAACTTGCAAATTTACCCAAAACACATATTGCCCCGGTTCCAGATTGATAAGATTTGCTGCAATGCTCCGCTGCTTCTGATTGCCGGCTTTCGCTTTCGGTAACTTAGATGACCACATTGCCCAGCCGCGTGACCTGGCCTCCAGGCCATGCCAGCAGCCTCACTTCCTCTTTTCATTGAATTGATATCCGACCCTAGTCCTAGCCATTTTTTTTCTTTAAGAAAGTCTAAGAACGCTACCACTGAAAACGTATTTCCAATCATAATGTGCACTTCTTTGTCAAACGATTTAACGATGTGTGCACAAGACGGCGTTGCGAAATTTGTCCCAATAGGTACCCAAGTTATGTTACTATGCCTCATCGCTTGAAAAGAGGCCATCAACTTGGCCGTGAATCAGCCAATTTCCTTACAAGTAGCCCAATATTACGCTAAGGATTCTGGGAAATGGCGTCTTTTCTTAAAAGTGGGTTATTCTTGTGTAAAAGTCGACTTTTAAAGAATGCGAGTCCTGAAGATACCGTCTTTATTGAGTCATGAGATAGCTTACTTTCACTTAAAAGGCATTTAACAGAGCAAGGTAAAACGCAATTGATGTATTTTAAACATTTACCCAAATAACTGAAGCTCCAACTCCTGTTTTTCTGTCGCCGAATAATGTGGCGTCACATCTAGATAAAAATGGCGAATTACTTAGCATCGCCTTAGGGGTTACGAACTGTTTTTATGCTGATAAAGCAGACAACTTTTGTCCCAAAAGTTGCTGCATGTGTTAATTGACTAGGCGAGGTAGCCAAGGGGAAAGTCGATTCCAGGATTATTATCTCTTAGAATTGCCAGCCAACTCTTGGTTTACATTCCTTCCCCAAAGGACCAAAAGTCGTCAGTAAATAGCGATGATATGTGAAAGTACAAAATTGATTTGACGTGGATTGCTTGTTGATAATTGTAAGTAGCAGCTTGATAGCATAGTTAGCTGTGAGATATGGCCTTCAGGGTATGCCATTACCCGAAACCTCCCATGTACAGCAGCAGTGTAGTTTCTGCCATGTTACTTTAGTCTTTATTACGCCGGGTAAGGCTTAGGACGCTACAGCTAATCCATCCATCCAATTCAAAAGAAAATAACTGAGACAACAGCTTATTTCCTCTTCTTAGCTCATCGAGCCAGGTTGTGTTAGAAAGCGCCATGGAGCATTTACTTAATCGTGCAGTTGGACTGGTGACTTTTATTTCATGCTTTAGTTGGGGCAAAATTAGTACTGCTTAATGCTAATTGTTCGCAAAAGATGAAAGTGCTGATATTTAAGTGATGCGCACTCTAGCCATCCTCCTTTTCAACTATCACGTGGGATTGCTTGAGCAACTGTGAAAACGTACTTGGCGTATTCACGCATGGCCCGCTGAGGCCGAATGGAGTTACTTGACAACTGGTGATGCCAGTGGTCTTTTAGGCCTTTTGTATGGAAAGCCAAACACTAGGACCAAAGTTAAGGGTTATTATCATATAAACTTTTGACAGATTCTGGGATAAATTCCTGAATGAAGACCCACAACAGCAATAGCACAGGAATTTACTCATTGTTTCCAGTCACTGTTTAATCTTGAACTAGTCTTCAATGTCGACGTTTGACAATGAGCAAATGATAACATCAAAAGGTTGTCATGGATTTGTTGTATCTCAGAAGCAGACGGTGTGATCCTCTTAAGACCAACAGCACCTCTTCGTAGAGCAATGGAATTTTCCACGGTTTTGTGCGGACAATGTACGAAGTGGTCGAGAAGAATTCGCACGATTTATGAGCTTGTAGTGACCACCGAAACCGAATTACCTTGCGATGTGACTGACAAACTATATAAATTCAGCATAACTTTAGCACTCTCATTTTCCTTCAGCTAAATTTTGCATGAAGTGTTAGTCAATCAGAATAAAGTTATTGAGTGGTTACTCTTGAAAGGGGTGGATAAAATTCCCAAAAGAATTGTTGAATTTGCTGATAAAGCACAAGCGATTTATATTCACTCGAAAATTATGGTTCAGAGATGGAGATTGGCAACCAGATGGTCGCCTAATCTTCCGCCATGTCACATATTAAGATTGGAGAACAATTAAATGTGAGGAATCCTTTTTCAGACGTCCTTTGAACAGGAATGTTTTTGCTATCCCACGCTTTCTATTCATTCAGGGTAAAGTTAAGCATGGGGAGAATTTGCTACCTCGGCCCTTAAGTCGAATTCCTTGACGTGTTTCTTGTTAAGTAAAGTCCGATGACCAAATTAGCTTGCTGAATTAGTATTTTTTTAAATAACATTTTATGTCAATTTGCCGCTTCATTAGTCTTAAGCTCTTAGCCCATGGGTCGCTGCCAAATGAAATAAATTCAAATTAAAACATCTAGAAATAACTACAATTTAGGAATAGCAAATGATTAAAAATAGGCACGAATTTACTTACGCGATGGATAGGAAAATCTTAATTGCAATAGAGACAAAACCGCTATTCAACAAGCAGATGGAATGCAATTTTCCTTCTTCAAATTTAAATTCACCACAGCTGTTCTATTAATCAACTGCAGTTTAAAATGATATTTCTTAACGCTAATGACTTCGAAGAAAGCCGCTAAAAAACACTTACTGTTCCTTTAAGGCATTACATGGCTGTAGAGTTTTCCTGTTTCATTAAATCGGAATAATTAGCACTTCCTTCCTCAGACCCTCGATCGGCAAATCACATTTAAGGCGGGCCGTGATGCAGGAATCGACACTGGAGTGCTATTTAATTCCTCCCTGAAAGTTAATCAGGCTGATTTGCAGAATAGCCGTGCTTAAACTCAAAGCCTCAAGAACTTTACATCTGCAATGCATGCCTTTTGCCTTCGTCTTTAACTGCGGCATTCTCATGAAACCAAGACTATGGAATGAAGATGGTAAAAAGCGGTGAGTTTATCTAACTGTAGTTTGGAAAACCCAATAAAGTGATGGTTTGAAAGGGAGAAATGACACTATAAATCGAGTCAAATTCTTAATAGATTGGCATGCTTTCTAACTTCGAGTTACCTATCGGTGCGGCATTCCATGCGCTCCATATCACAGCAAATGATGGAATTCGAAGAAAAGCAACAATATTTTGATTTGATGTTACGGTTGACCACCGATACCCAAGAGAATCATGAATAAGAAAGAATGAGTACTTCCCTATTTTTCGATACATTTTCCACCTCATCAATCCACGATAACGAATTTTAGATGTCGTGAAAACAAGGCAACAAATTCTTTTGAATCAGTCGAAGCTAATTAGTGCTTCGATGTGAATGGACACGATAAACTACTCTTTGGATGTGTCGCTGACGTTGCTTAAGAAAAAAGCCAAAAATAACGCGCCTATTTTCTAGATAAGAACGGTGTCAGATTCGGTGCCACCCATCTACAAGCTTTAAGATGCTCACGCCTTATTCTAACATAAAAAACGAGTGGGTTTCGGTAATTGAATCGGGATACGTCTTCAGCGCTTAGTACTGACCGGCATTGAAGTGTGGCGGATGACTTATTGACGACTAAGGAGCATTTGGTGGTGATTTTTACACTTCGAAAGGATCTGATCCCAAACACTCGGCAACGTTGCCTCAAGCCATACTGAAATCCGCGTCATTTGAAATCGTCAATTAATGCAAGTGGAAGTTTGCATTTAGTTGTAGCAAATCGAAAAGCTGCTGTGCACTTGTAAGGCTTAAATTGTTTGGCTCCATTTAATGCTCATGAAAGAAATGATAGTTTCATGAGTAGGACCTGTTTTAATGTGAGCACTTCGGAGCTTTTAAATTTGGAGCGTTTGACAGCATTTAGACGTCGTGGGAAAAAAACAATCGTATAAACAATCAAACATTCTTACCCTTTTGTTATGGTACTTCCGGACAGAGTTCGAGAATGTCCACTATAGGTCATAATAAAACTTCGAGATTTTAACGACTTTTCATTAAACATAGTAAACCATGCCTCCCAAGTTAACCAGCTTGTAAGAGGATCTTTACAACCCAGAGCATGGATCAATGGTGAACTGGGGAATGCGTCAGGGTAGAAAGCAATTGGATAGTGCACCACGAGTTGAAATGCGTTGAGGGTGGAAAGTTATTTAGTTTTAGGGTAATTGGAGTTTAACGGAATGGTGCGTCAACACCCGTAATTATTAATTTTTAGTGGTAAGCTCACAAAAAGGTAGGAACAAAAAGGAACCTTGTGGAAAGTGGTGCGAACCATTTGCCGCATGCTCAAAAAATCTGCTAAGTGCTTTAGCGGTCTAAGCCAAATTGAAGCAAAGTTGCGCATTTCCATTGCTTCTTAAGGCAAGGGATTGCGAAGCGTTTCAACAGTTTTGACACTCCGGTGGTAACTGAGGGCTCTCGTTTACATTGCTCGTACAAACAAAGCTTCATAGAGCAGTGCAGTCACTTTTATGGTAAAGTAAACGAAGCAGAATGTGTTTTTTTACAATGGAGCATCTATGCCCTCCCTAATCTCTTCACTTCGCCCGCCCAAGAGGAACTTGTGACTTTTTGAGTGCCTTAATACTTGGTTCCTTTGCAGGAATAGACTCTGCTCTCTTGCCTATTCAGCGTTGATTTAGCTTCCCCCCTTATCTCGCCAAGATCAATCACTCAGAAAGCAAAGTTAGTTGACATATTATCATCCTTAATTGCAGTGTGTTTGCCATTTAAGCTAAAATTTTTGAAAGATAATGGCACCATCCTTCTTTTAGTAAATTGAGCTTTTATCTTAGGTCTCATACTTAATAGAAGCCCGCAAATCACTCGACTTGAGGCAAGACTGCTTAACGATTTCTTACCATAAATTGGGCTTGATACTTCCGTTCTGCTCAGGTAAAACCAATATATTCAGTCAAATTTACTCCTTTAAAGCGAAATCCTTGCCCTTTTTTAAAATAAGAAAACTCTATTCCCAAGAAGTTTCTCTGCCCCTTAATGGTCATTTCCTTAACTATCAGGAGCAATCTAACATGCATGCCAGCTCTAGTAGCACTCTCCCGAAAACTATGGCTTTTAGATCATTTCTTTTACATTTTTACGACTGCATAGCCTAAAGTTTGACTCGGTTTCTATCCCAATGGTAATAAAGTCAGGCATTGTAACTATGTTAACGTGCATTGAACACCTTGGCAATTCATGGCAAGTATGCAGATC
Source organism: Taenia pisiformis (assembly GCA_023968675.1). Classification (NCBI taxonomy): domain Eukaryota; kingdom Metazoa; phylum Platyhelminthes; class Cestoda; order Cyclophyllidea; family Taeniidae; genus Taenia; species Taenia pisiformis. Next base: position 15,248,384 of record CM043733.1, on the reverse strand, counting down.
TTAGTTGCCTTTTAAAAACCTAGGGAAAAGCACCTTCGAGACTTTCTTGCCCAGTTAAATAGAATAGACTTTGTTTTGTATTTTGTGTTCATTCTACTGTGCTAGGGAACTTTGAAACAGTATGTGTGAGAAGTTGGTTGGTCTACACGTGTGACATCAAAGTCTGTTGCCAATGTAAAAAGCTGCCAAAACGTACTTTAGTCCCACGACTTTAGCGGTAGAACTCAACCTAGATTTTGTCTAGGCTTATTCCTACTACGGATAACGTCTTCAGGCGATAAAACAATGTGTGTGAATCTCGTCAAACATTATGCACAGAAAATCTAGAATGACAAACTTAAAATATTGCTTGCCGTTGTATTGAAGAAGAGGTCCCTCGTAAGAGGTTCGCCGAATATGTGAATGGTATTACGGCGCCATGTGCTCCTAAATCCGTTTCGCAGGCTTTAAATCCGCACCCCACCAAAGATTAAACTCCCCACAAGTACAATCATTCTACACAATGGTGCGTTAAATGCATGGGCTAAAATCAAGGTTGAGGGCAGCATGGAAAGATCAGGAGTACAACTTTATTAGAAATAATTCAACACGTAAGCCTTCGAAAACTTTGCCCAAAAATTATTGACAGTTGCTGTTTTGTCACGCTGTATTTTTAATTACCGGGTTTATTAGCTTTTGACCCTGGGAAAATCACTGTATGAGCACATTGCATTTCAGCAAAAAGTGTGCAAGAGCAGGAAAGAATTTGTCTGTTTTCGAGAAATAGAGCTGTCATACCGAAACTTAGATTCTCCTAGCGTGCCTTCCTTTTTGGTCAGAAAATGACGAGGCTTCTAGTTCCAGACACACATAAACTGATCGAACTGGAGACATTTTTACGCTCCCCTTTATGAATTTTAGGCGATTGTAATTCGCTAAAATCAGTAAAGTGTTTATTTTGACATTCAAAAAACGAATATTAATTTTATAACACACTCATTTAAAGGGGAATAAAATTGTAGCCTGGGAATGACTCGATGCGGTATACAGGGTTTGCAGAAGAGCCTTGTAGCTCGACAATTGCAGGAAGACATCATTTTTTTCCCTGTATTTCAAACTAAAAGCCCCACCACAAGTCCATATTGCATAAAAAGGTGAGTGAAGCGAAGCGGATAGAGGCTGAAATCAAACAGCGGAGGAAATCAGATAATAAACTCGTGGCTATTGGCAAGACGGTCAAACGTAGCGTCCGCCTCGGGTCACACTGTGCTGAGGCTGAACTGCCGCCCTCGTCTGCTTATCGCTCATCGCACTTGACAGGCTTACATGGCCTGCAAGTAGACTGGAAATGGCGCAGCCTTCACATGTTCCCCAAAATCTGCTGCTGCTACCACTGCTGCTTCTGCGACTACTAAAGTTCAATTTTTTTTTTCTGCGGTGTAATTAGGAGTCGGCATCTGTCCCCTGGAATTCCTTAAACGCAATACTTTAATGATGTTGATTTGGATACACGAATTCTATATACTCGTTGCGCAACAAATTACCATAGCAACCGTAGATCGGTTGAGATGAATCATTACCAATGTATTTTTTGCTGGTTATAGGCGTGATCTTGTTCTGGAGACATCACCCACGCATTCCTTGCTAAGGCAGAAATACAAAATAAATGGGAGATTGTGCTTATTAAATCACCCAAAATATAGACGCCTTATTATAATCCGGCAGCGCTTACAAATCGCCAGTATTTCTCCCCTTAACCTTTGGCATCTTACTCTAAGTTGCCTCGATTTGCCAGGTTATGGCCACTAAAATGGCATGAAAGAAGTTAATATGGTCCTTCAATTACTAGTTCGCGCTATCCTTTGATCAGAGCAAATTTTTTCCAAGGGACATGAGACTACCACATGTCATAGGCATGCCTCGTCGGATTAAGATAAGAGAAAATCAGCATTTGTTGTGGAGTACTTTTGGAAAACTGGGAGTGTTCTGTAATGCCGATCTAGATGTCGAAAAACTCCCTTTCGTCGGTCAGACAAAGAATGCTCACTGCTCCTACAAGTTAATTTGCAACGGCGCTCTTGTTGAGCACTTAATAAAGAGGCCGATTTCACTTGGCGCATAGAAACAATGAAGTCGACATTTGCCTCAACCATTACAGCGTCCTATGAAAAAATCGGGCCAACAAAACCATGCCGCATAACACGGTTCTCATTTATGCCGTCACTTTAATAGCCGGAGTTTAAAAACTTTTTGGAGAATATCAGTGTGATTCCAGCTAAAGGGATTTACGTGTTAGATTCATCCTGTCGATTATAAACTTAGTCAAGCCAAGCGAATGCTTTGCATGCTTGAGTGGGCCTGATGAGTGGGTTTTCTTTCAAAGTGTGCGCGACCTTAAATGATGTCCCTAATTTATTTTCCATTCTGAACTCTCATTGATGAGGTCAGTACAATTTAGATATTCGTTCCCTTTTTATCATCCGAAAAGTATAGACGTACTTCGTTGGTGCTTTTCAACTTGTCCTCGTGAAAACGCAGTTTTCTGCGGAGCAGTGCAAATGCTATTTTATGATGAAGATTAGCACAAGACTAATGCTATTAAATAAGAAGTGAAAAAGTTAAAAATTCATTGGATAATTTGTTTTGTCAGAAGACTGGGCGATGATTGGCAGGACCGACAACTCGGTGTGCTGGACCCCTTTGGCGAAGCTAAGCTTCAATCACGTTTCTATTAAAGCCCTTTTATATGTCCGATGCAGAAGCGTTAACAATTACAATATTGACATTCAGAAACGGCATGAAGAGTCGAAACATGCAGTGCAGAGCGGTGGTTCACAAAGACGTGGTTTATGATGCTCAGATCATAAAACTTTGAGCGTACAAAGTACCCCAACTGGATCAAAAAGAATTGTGTTTTGGACCTGAAACCGCAAGGAGACAGTCACATTATTTATGCTTAAGGAGATGAAAGCGCCGACAAATTCATAAAAAATACGCTCCTTGATATATTTTGGATTTAGACAAACTCCAAGTCTCAATTTAAACGTATCTGAAGTAAAGAACGGGAGGATGCAGTTCCCAATGGCACAAAGCAGAGCGCACAATAGAGGGAGTGAGAACAATTGATTGTCCTCACTGGCTCACCGAGATTAATTAGTTTTTTTTTAATTTATGAGTTAAAAAACAACCTACCGCAACTGTCCTTACGTTACTCTCCTTTGAAACTGGTCGTGCCTCATGATGCAGTCAGTGAAAAGGAAGCATTGACAACCTTGAAGTACTAAGAAAATACCTGGCATGATTTTGTCCAAATGTGTGCTAAAGTCGAAATCTAGCAGAGTATTTTTAAAAGCATGAATTCGAAGCGCCAGCAACATGTATTCATCAAAAATGTCAATGATTGTGCTCTTTTGGTCAAGATGTTTGGGTTTTACTAATTCAATTCACGTGGTGTGATAGGATGTAAAATGAGAATCAGGTAACAGATTTGATCAATGAAGCTGTTTTTCAAATATATTCGGCAATATTTTTCACAGCTTCATTGAGATGGGCCTATTGTCAAAATATGTCAGCGAGGTCTATTCTCTGCTTATTTTGGACTGTTGATGTCTTGGACGCTGCACACATTAGCCATGTCTTCTTTTGTTATCAGCAACGCAGGACAAAAAGGCCAAATTAAAGGCAACTAATTATTTGCAAAAAGCATGTCTTATAAGTCACCAAGAGGTTTACGTCTTTGGCCAAATGGTACCATTGCTTATAAGCATGTAGTCAGTTAAAAAATGTGTTGAGCGCTCCATTTCAAGTGCTTACTTTACTGAGAGCTTTTAGCAATTGGTTATGCGGCAGTGTAGCAGAGGACGTGACGATTTTCCTTACGATAAAAAGCGGCTTATAGTTAGGTATTAGTTTGTGACGAACCGAGCGATTTCTTTCAAACAACCATTATCGGGGGAAGGGAAGTAGGTGTGGCTGGGCAGCTGCGCACCTAATCTAGGTGGGTTAAAACTGGAATAACTAGACATTGCTTGAGGCACTTAATCGTCCTGGGGTGACGTCTGATTAAGCAAACAAATAACATGCTACTTGCATGCCTCCAGCAGTGTATTTCACTGCGCATAATTGTATGTCAATACATCTCATACTTTTCCCTCGTTTAAAACTTGCGTACATCGCTAGAGATCAGGAATGAAAAGGACCTACAACTAAACTGACCAGTTCTCATTTTCATCTAACATATTTACAGCCAGCTCACATAGGCATGATACCCCGATTACTCCCTGAGCCCGGCATTCGAGTTCCGAACGGGACGATTTACTTGCGAACATCAAAGGGATGCAGGATGTTTTAGTTTGCAATAATGATATGCTTCCAGTTCTTATTAGTTCTCAACTCAGCAAGACATTCAACATCAGTTAATGATTGTCTAACCCTCTTCCGATGTGACGGGTTTTTAAGATGCTAACATTATTTGACGTTAGGAGGTACATTTTAATGGCAGGTTCTTAACAGTTCTGGAAGTATAGGCGAAGGAAATTGAGCACTTACTCACGCTAAGTGCTAAATTGCATGCTATTACCCACACTATGCACTGCCTACTCAAGCACTATAAAAGCCGCAATGGAAAAGCAAAGATACGAGAAAGGCAAGGGGGCATGTGGTTGAAGTATTACCGCAGAATAAAGTGACCCCCTAAATGATTTTAATTAGTCTTAAAGCAGCAAGCATTTAAGACGACTAGCTGGGCATTGCAGCTCAATACAGCAAAAATATCGTCTATGGTTCAAACGAAATGACGCTTGTGCAGCCTGGCTATTCACGAGAACGGCTCCAATCCCCGCGCCAATCGAGCGAGGATTGAAAAATCGGACCAACTCAAAGATCACACATTTAACAATTATTTAATTTAGACATCTGCTGCTAATGCAGAGTTTTGATGTTTGCTCAAGTTTATTTTCGCCTTTGAGAGTAAATGCACCACCGGAGACTTTCAACCTGCAAGCAGCTGTGCTGTAATGGCATAAAAAACCTTGATTGATTGTTTAATATCAAACGTGAAGAGGAGAGCATTCGTGATGTCAAAGGCAGTTAAAAGTTTTCGTGCAGCCTGACATGCTTCGTTTAGTTCACTGATATTTGGGATCAAAAGACAAACTAAAATAAGTAGTTAACTTCGCCAAAATCGCTCAAACAGGTTCCTTTTTTAGATATCTGCTCGCAAAATAAGAACAAGTAGATTTAAAAAAGCTCCACAATTATTGTTTTCAAAATCCCAAAAGTACTCGCACTGGTATTTTTCATCGATCAGTAGAAAATAAAGAGAGCAACAGTGACCTGTCGGAATCTCATATCAACAGAATATCGCAGTAGCAAATGGCAAGATGATTCGTATTACCACCGCCTACGGCGGCTTGCACGACCACAAGAGAGCAGATTGAGAAATTGGACTCGAAAGCGTTCGCTGGAGGCCAGGTAGGCAAAGAAGTTGATTGCGTTGTTAGTGAAGATGAGCATCACTAGCACGTACTTAGTAGGCTTTTGTCTGCGCAGATCCATATTCTCCGCTAGCAGAGTGAAAATTGTTCCGGGCAGGGTGCACACCACATGGACCACTGTCAGAGCCGTGAGAATCTTTATGACATCTTCTGGCTTTCGCTTTCTTCGCTCAGATTTTGATCCACTGCCTCCACCACTAACGGACAAGGATGCATTTTGATCGATCGCGCGGTAGTTCAATGGGATATCCGTGGCTCGATTGCCCCTCTCAACTGTATCGGCAGCGGTGGGGAAGTTTGGAGGAGCCGAATTGACTTGCACCGTGAGTACGCTGTTCTGCACTCTTTTTTGGTTGGTTGCTGTAGACAAAAGCTTGCGTTGCTTTTTCAACACGCAGTATATATACAAGTTGCAGGAGAACAGAATAACGTAGGGAAGGACAGCAAAGCTGAAAAAGTCTATTTTTTTAAAGACTCTAGTCCATCCAGTATAGTCCTCATCAGGTGCGCATACGGAGATAGTAAAGTTGCCTTCTGTATTGATCTCTTGTAGACCCATTATGAGGAAGTGGATTCCGTTTTTGATGGACAAAGCCAGTGCAAATGCAACCATTCCTGTGATTACTGTCTTTGGTGATGTCACAATGTTTGCGCGTTGTGGAAACGCAACGACTAGAAATCGCTCAACTGCCACAGCGCAGAGGGAACCAACAGCAAAATCAGTAAAAAAGGCAACAGCGAAGACGTGCATTTTGCAAATTAGATTGGAGTAGTTTCGAAAGTCTGATTTGAGGACTTCAAGAGCCCAATAGCGAGTCACGGCGGTGAGAAGGACGGCAGTGTCTGAGACAGCGATGATCACTATCAGTATTCGGGTAGTCAGGCGGTTCGTGCGATCTGTGGCCATAATGTAGGCACTAATTGCATTCCCCGGCAGTCCTACAGCAAGCAGAAGGCTCGTGTATATCTGCAGGGCCAACTCGAAAAACAATGTTGGACTTTCGCTATATGATGCAGTACTTGAAGACATTGCCTCTGTTTAAGATATCACATCGCAGTCGCACCAAATTGGGAGCCTACCTTGCATAAGGATGCCTTTTGAAGGGGCATTCCTCATTGATGATTGGTCTTTATGCGTCCAATGCTAAAATTCTCCGAGGCTCAATTTGATTGGTGCTTTTAATTTCGTAGTTGAGTGAATATTTTAAAATATTAGCCAATCAGAAATTTAATTTTTGGCTTGATTCGAAAGTGTAAACAACTGTTTTAAGTAAACTTACTGCTAGAAAAGTAAAGACTAAATGAACGTGTTTATATGATGGCTTATTTATGGCTTTTTTCTTAAAGCTACGGCATGAAGTCTTAGTTGGTTTAAAGCAGCTTTAAACATTTTAAAAAATAAACAGAAATTGTGACTCTACGCTACCCTTGATAGCCTCTTTCTTGCACGGCTTGTGCAAACATCTCTTTCAGATCCACCGTTTATTCATTCGCAGTGCAGCCCTATCAAGCCCGATTAATTTCCACCGCTCCCTTGCTGCTGTGCGCCTGGTTTATGTGGTGGAAACAAGGTTAACTAAACACAGAAGAGCTCTTTAGCACGAATGATTTTCTCACAGAAAATTTTTACTTTATGCTATTGGCTAAAGCAAAAAGAGAAAATCTACATGAAGGCCAACTTTTAGAGATGTTATTCAAGGTTAATCTCTTTAGGGACTTAAAAGACGCTAAAACGTGATGCTCACGGAGCTCTCTCAGTGAAAATATGTCATTAAATTGGATGCAGTAGGATGGGACATTCCTCGCCTTGGTAAGAGTTTGGCACTAGATTGCAGGTTGATAGAATGCATGAAAAGCGGTTAAAGTATTGGATTTTGAATAGGCTACACAAGTAATATTTAGTGTTCAAAGAATTTAGAAGTGGGGCAGATAATCACTTGAGCATTGTATCCTTAACCCAACCAAGGCGTCACACATCTAACGAATTGGAGCAAACTAGCAAGCACTCAATTTCCCTCAACGTCTGGTCGATTTCTTCAGCAGCGCACACCGTTTACCAGGAAAGTGCCAAATTTTAATTTACACTTTAACATTTTGTAACTTCTCACATCCAGAAAATTTCAATGACATTGAAAATCTATAGCCGCTGCTTTGAAGCTATTTATTTTTAAATCATGGCGCTGCATTAGGGAATTCGGAGACTTACAAATTAATGTCCTAGAAATGTTCTTAATTTAAACGCCATTTCGTGCTAGCATTTTAACTTAGATAAACTGCAACCCGAAACAGTAAAGGTGGTCATGATTTTGATCACTTATTTCCCTGCAATATTTCCTCCCCAGCCTTGTTATCTAGACAGCAAAATATATGCTCTCTTAATGCATGCACTAAATTCTGTACAATCCTAGACCTTCTTGCAAGTGTCTTTACAAATGCATGCATTTGGTCGATTGGTAGGAAATAAGTGAATGTTCCATCCATTTATGCAACGCGAAACATCAAAAATGAAAGGCATAGCAGGTAAGAAAAGTTTGAAGCCATCCAATCAGCCATGAGGATGTTGTAATCTTGCTGCTTACTACCAAAGAGATGTGTCCAATCCAAACTGCACCTTTCTGATTAAAGGCGAAACAATGGTGAGCCTTCGCGAAAAACGGCGCTTGATAAATGGCTGAGGGGCAGTTACTATGGCCAAGCAAATACTTTGAGAATTCCTTATCGCCACCTTTGAATATGCGACCCCAAATTTTCTACAAAACGCTTAGAATCCCACAAGTTGACTCGAGCTATTACTAACACATCTCCTTCAAAGATTTCGAATGAAAGGAAAGGCAGCTCCTGGTTAGAAATCCCCAAAGACTTTAATTTCATTTATATGAGCGACACCGACAAATCAGATGTTCATCGAAACGTTCTCTTCGAGTCGTTTCACAAGAGGCAACCTAATATTACGAGTATGAAAGAAACCTAACTCGGCTCTTTTAAGACACTTCACTTAATTCAAATAAGTTGCGCAAGCTGACACATTTTAAAGATAAAGCTCAGCGTGCCCCAATGGGAGCGAAACAAGAACTTAATGCAATCTTTCTTGGAGAGCTGAACCAAAAATAGACACTCACCATGAGTGTAGCATGCGTGCAACCATAGTGGCAAATCGTCACGATTTAGTGTACATTAAGTTCACGCAATTTATTAATCCGGCATTTCCTCCGAGGCGACCTATCCATTCCAAAACGAAGGGGAGGTTGCGCAATGACTAATCACCCACCTACTTCATTTTCAATTACTTTTGGAATAAAATAGAAAAACCAGTCGTTAAAGGGTGTTGAACTCAAGTCCTGGATTGCGGCAAGGCATAGACTAAAATTTATTTGAAACAGGGACAAATTTTTGAAATAACTGGCATGGCAAAAGTTAATCACTTGTAAATGCAACTCATTAGCATTAAATTTTATTCCTTTTGTGCCGTGATTTATTTTGAAACATCTTAATTTTGACACGCTTTTGTTGATTTTTTTGCAGCTTGGATGGATGCATGTAGGTACACCATGATCAACTTGACTGGAGCCACTTTTACGCCCGCATGCTCACCATCCATGCTTGCACAACAGCACCACAGGACATTTCTATCTCACCTTTAGCCACAGCCTGTTTAGAATGGACTTTTTCCTACCAGACGGTGGCTGTCGTTTGATTTGGTTGCCTCTATTGCTCATGCCCAAAGCAGCCGACCGCAACTCACGTCGCCAACACAGTCACTTCCGCCCCCGCGGCAGTGGTTACCCGCCTGACGAGACGCGCCACAAACCTGTTAAATGAGTTTGGATCCCTACCTGTCTGGTTCCATGTTCTGCCCTGGATGTGCATTTGGGCTAGTGACATAAAGTCGAAAGAATTTTGCAGGTAAGAGCTACACCATATCCAACAAGCTCTCTGCAGAGGGAATGTGTTCTCAGAATCATATTTTGAGTAAATTGATTCAGTATCATACATTTCCAATCAAAATAGCATTTTACATAAAACATTTGAATTTTTCCATTTGGCATACCGTTTAAAGCTTTATTCAGTAACTCGATCTTCAAAGAAGTAAAATTTAAACCTTATTAATGGAAAAAGGAGAGAGATTTCAGAGGAAACAAAGGATTCACAAAAGCACCTTTGAACTTTGATTTGACGTTTTTGAGCAAATTTAAAAACCCCTCTGGCTAGTTGCAACATACTTAACAATAAATTGGGCGTTCCGAGACTTCATAACTCGACAAGAGTCGGCACATTCACTAGTTTCAAAACGTTCGCAATGTAAGAAAAAAGCACTAAAAGGCCAGAATCATGAGGATTATGTACCAATTGAGTTTACTTGATTGAGGTGCATATGGAGAAATGAAAGCAAGCCTAGAAGCTATGCAGTGGCACACGAGTTTTATTTGTGAATCGAGGCTATTATTTGGACAGAGTCCGAAACAAGTAAACTGATGAAAAACGAGAGCCCTCTAAGCTTACCGGAAGCTAAACGATTCCAGCCAGTTCAGCGAAATTTGATGGCTCGGACACATATTTGTGAGCCTTAGAATTCAAACGAGTCAAATGTGCGGCATTTCATGCATCGGTTTACACAAGGCCAAGCGGATGAGGGGATGGAGACTCGCGCAGTCATTTGCCCTATTGTCCTGAGCGCTAAGGCAACCGCTTGCAAAAAGGCTATGAGCACACTTCACTTGACTGGATACAACAGAATATGGACAGTGTAATGTGGGCTAACCTATATGGAGCTTTGCAGGAATATGCTGACTACAAAAAATACACCTTAATTCCACCTTACCTCAACCAAGCAGAGGCAATTGGATATTTTCACTGGATTTGCGTGCCTCTGCAAAGTGCTATAAACATCGGAATAACAAAATCCGAGAGGTAACCTGCACGCAAGATTATAGTTTATAAACTTTAATTAGTTTATAGAAAGAGAAAGTTGACAAAAATGTAGAGATGGTTTATAGCCGCATTTAGCACCCCCCAACATCGATTGGCATTTGACAAGCGCGTGTATGAGTACAGTTTTCTGGCATGTTCGTTTGGTTGACAACTCAACTTATACTTTCATTAGCCAAAACGTACGGCCATAAACTGCCTCTGCTTTTTATCCAACCTTCGGCTTTTATAAAACAGGGAAATTTTATAAATCATAAAGCCGTGTGCTAGTTACCTCTCCGATTATGCCATTTTGATATTTATAGTTTTTTGTGTATGCATTCAAATCTGCTGAAAAGATTTAGTTAAGTCTGCTTTACTGAGAAGGAGGGCGGTATTAAGCCCTCTCAAAGCAATACATGCCGATCTGTGCCGGTTTTACAGTTACTCGCCTTTTTATTGCAAATAGTTTTAAGTACCAGCGATTCCCACTCGATGATGCCTAATTTTGGCAAAATAGAGCGTCAAGACTTAAACTAGCAACAGCAAATTTTTGTTCCAGTAGGATTTCTTAGCTAAGGTCAGGGAAGTAAGCTTGTAACCTGATGTAGAAAAGATCTAAAATTTTGGCAATAATTTGGTCAAAAATACTCAGGAAAATTGGTGTTCTGCAAAAAAGGTGATGACTTCTACCTCACAAGTAGTAGTATTTTGAAAGAGACTTGGGAGTGCGGTCTGGAATGCAGCTATCATGAGCTGGTCACTTAACTTTTGTTTCAATTGTATGGGAAGGCCGAGCCAACTTAATTGGTACTCAGAGATGTCAGAATGGGTAACGACCCTCAACCATTCCTAGATCCCCGTTTGGAATCGTATTAATTATGGATTGCTTTTACAAAGATTTGTGTTTCAACAAATACCTAGAATAATTTCAAAACTCAGATCGGCGGCCTAAGATTGCAAGAACCTCAGCTTTTGATCTAGGATTTACAGAAAACTTAGCTTAGTTTTATGTTATGTAATTATATAGAGTAATTGCATACAGTCAGTGTTCGTCACATTTATTTTGTTTTACAATGGGCTGTTTTCCCACTTTGTACATCAGCAAAATGCTCAGAGGTGCTGTGCGGTCTGTCAAAGCATGCTCATTGGTGCACTGGTTACTAAGCTTATGGCAGTAGCAACGCTTTATAAATCCTCATTCCGCTGGACATTTTCGATAACAATTTAGTCCATGGAATCGATTGAAGCACTTATTTTAACTGTAACTGAGACGCAATAAGGCCGAAAATGATATGAGCTTCAAGTCAAATGCAAGAATAAATTGAGTGATCAAATAGTCATCAGTTTGGTCATTTCTTAAGTATCTGCCGCCCTTAAAGAGGAAAACTTCACAGCCTCTTTTTATAAATCCAGCATCATCAAAAGCATGTAATCAAATGTCCAAACATACAAACCATGTAAATATGCATTCACAAAGTTGTACATCAGTGCTCTCAAGTAAATACGCATTAATGAATGACAAAAGCCTACGTAAAAGTGTAAATAGATCATAAATGGTAGCATTTATCCTTCTGTCGACTGCACATCATCGACAGTGGAAACCGAATTCACTCTTAAAGGACAAATGCCTTCGTTTCTACGGCTTTGTGATAACCACCTGGGCGATAAAGTGCTTATGCCATGGATGGGAGAATCGCTGACGCCCTATAACAAAAGGGCTGAGCACGACGTATACTCCGACCCCATGATCTGCTGGAAAACCATTAACAATGGAAGCTGCACTGGCTGTATTTCACGAAGCTGCTTCCTAAATGAAATGGGCTCCGGTGAAGATGTCAAAGCAGTTCTGGAGTGAGATTAATGGAACAAAGAAAGACACAAAATCTCGTTTTTACTTTTGTGATGGCTAGCACAGTTCTCATGCAGACTGGAACTCCAGATCCAGTAGAACTATGAGGAGGAATCAGAGGCCAAGTATGTTTTCCGTTAAGTGAAAAATTCGAGGACTGGCATGGTTGGCTCGTAGACGTTTCTCTTGGCACGATATTTATTTAATTATCAGACTCCGCAAGGGGCGGACCTTGTATCACTTTAACTTCGCCGGGTGGGCTGACCTCTAGGTCATGCTGGTGATTCTACATTTTAATGCGTGTCAAAAATACATGCTTCATCGAAGTGTCATGCGTTCTTTTGTCTTCAGTGGACTCTCGAAAAGTCATTATCAACCATTACAATCAAAACTTCTAGACATTGCGTCTTCAAATAAAGAAGTTTTATAGAATCCATAAACATGAAAGCACATTGCGGATTACACTTCCAATGATCTTGCATTCCGAAATCTTTTCTTTATTCCACTATCCACACGACTAAACCCGTAAAGGAGGGCTATTGCAATCAGAGTGCACCCTTTAAGCAGCGTATTGAATTTTATTACGGTGCGAATGTTATTGTCAAAATATTTATTAAAAAACGAAAAAAAGGACAAACATTAAGCCTCAATCTGGACCAGTGTATCTGATATCGATGGATAAAAGTTCACCATCACTGTCGCTGGAGTTCTGCAAGGAAGTGCGTTCAACAAGGGGATTCTCTATAACATACGCTGGGTTGTTGCGCCATTCAACACTACCGCTCGATTTGGAAAGGCAGTTGTAATTACAGCGATGCAAATGTGTTGGTGGAATTCTTAGCACCTTTCGAAATGGAAAGTTTAACTCGGATGTCCTTGCATAGACCAGGATTCGATAAGGCCATGAGAGGAGAAATATCGTGGCTAGAAGGAAGGTCTTTTGACGAAATAGGACAGATTTACGCCTCACCACCAACACTGAAGGTTGAATTTCCTCCTCGTTATGTAATTGGAATCCTATCAAGGCAGAAAAAAATTGGCGTTTTAATGGAAAGGTATTAGGTAAACCATTTTATGGATAATTCCAACTAAACTGCAGCCATAACAATTTTTATAATTGCAATTTTATGTGTCAACCAAACAATGCTTATGATCGAGGTTCGACTTGACGACCTACCTCACCTAAAATGGTGTCACATGGCACATTAGACAGAACCTAAATTGCTCTTGAAGGATCCAACTTTACCAATCAGCTAAATTGCACTATTCTTTGATGGAAACACTTGTTGCTTTATGCAGATCGTACTTTGCAGAACTCAGGACATTTTCTCTTGCCACGATATCTTCGAGGTTTCCTTAACCACTTGCCTTCTGCAGAGCAAGCGGCCGACTTTCCAGCGCAAGCGCTCATAAAGTGGATAGTTTTGGCTTCGCAAACCCCTATATAACTTTTATTGTTTGTTTAGCTGGAGTCCTTAGATCTTTACCGTATTCTGCGATGCTGACGTTTTACGAGAAAGCCCACTGAATAAATTGTTTTTGAGCTCATTTTTGCCAGCATACACAAATAATATGCACAATGTGTTGCATGGTTACCATAGCTATTGGTCTTGCAACACAACTAAACTATTCGTTTACCAAAGTGCTACCTCAAAAGTGTTTGTTTTGTGTACCATATGCTAGTAAGGGCCATATGTTCCCGCGTCCTCCTTTAGATACACATACGCATTCAGAGGATACTGGACAAGGCATTTTCTTATTTCCATGCCCAACTCATGCGTGCCTTCCTTTTTATAGAGCCTTAAGATGATTCCCGGTTCTAAAATTAAAAGTATGCTGGGGCAGCCACGAAAACCATATGAGCGCTATGACGCCCTGTATGACTTGCGGAGCCATCAAGCAACTGTTGCACATGCAAACATGCAAGAACTGAATACAGATGCGAGTTCTCTTTCGCAAAAAGATGCCTTTTATGTTTTAGATCTGCCATCTAACTGACCATTTGAGACCACAAATACTTATGCATGCCGATGGTCAAAACATTCAGTTCTCATCCACAGTTTTTGACGATTCCCGTTTAGATAAAAGATTTGCAGGTACTTGGAGATAAAAGATAAGTTTGAAGCACACAAAAACGCAGTTGGCTGTCACAGAGTTGAAAGAAATAACGCAGTTATGAGGTTGCATTTACAGAACCACTTACTCCATGAAATCGATGGCGATGCCGCATATATCAGTGACAACTAAATCCTCATTTATCACCTCTAAATCCCAAGTAAACGACTAAGATGACTTTTCGCTGCCATTGGTAAAAATTAGTTGTAGAATGTAGGGGAGAACGACTTCCATAAGCCTAAACTATGATAGAAACAAACGCATATAAGTTAAATTTTGTACAAAGTACTAACTCCCGTTATTCAACTTAAAGAATAAGACACTAACGCCACAGCTTTTTGAAAAGAGGTCATGTTGCTGAGGTTCAAGATATTTTTTCGACTGTCATTTGGAAATAAAAGTGCTACCACCTCAGAGAAAGGCACGTTTGGAACCCAATGGATAGTGCGTAACTCCTAATTTTAGCGGATGTTTAAGTTACTTCCTTCTTGCTATTATTTTTTTAATAAAAGTCAAAATTAAAGCCTTGTCAATATGCACCTCCTACCGCCTATGCTACGGAGATGCTAACCGGTGTAGTGCTAAATTATAGTGTTCCACACACAAGGTAGTTGAGAATGCTCATCTGGAAGCAATAGCCTTACATTGGGAAAAATGGAACAGGCAAAATTACTTGACTCAAATTTTCGTAGATACAAGTAAAGGGATAAACTAATTCGACCCATTGGGTAGATTTAGCTCACACGATCATGAGCGGAGCGGGCAGATAAGCCTATTCGTCCCTTTAATTGTGTGAAGGCTACGGTCAGGGATTCCCCATCAACTGTGCAGTATGTCAGTTCTCAGCTTCCCATTCCATCTGCCCTACTGAATGCAGTCCACTGCTGCTGCTTGGTGCATCTGTGGCACCATCGAAAGGGATATTTATGGCAAATAGAAATTAGTGAGATTCCCTCGCTAGAACATTTTATTTGTGCAAGCATAAGATGAAGTGCTAGCCGAACTCCTAACACTAGTGGGCTTGGTGTAAGCAATAATGACTACTTTGAGTACACATGGCCTAACTCCCTGTTTTCATCCAAAACATACGGCGATATTGTGCGAGTCAAATGTGTCCATTGAGAAGCAATTTTTCCGATAGAAGCCTATGATATGACTTTTGTACTTTGTAAATTTCGCTAGTTTCAAAATTTTTAAGCATCTTAAAACTTCAAAGGGAATTACTCATTACAAAATAGCAGGTTCTAAGGATGCCCAATTTTAATAAGCTAATTCAATGCTACTAATGGCCAAGTTTCAGGTATTTTGAGCCACCTATGGCTCTACGCCTTTTCCCAAGCTTGGCGTTGTTACGTGGACCACATTGACATCAGAAGGGAACTGAAGTGGTGTCTGCGTCCTCTTTCTTTTGTACTGAATGAGTGTGGAACGTTTTGTGGCTTATACTGGCCTAATTATCCAATGTGCGCTGCAAGTCAGAATGCCTAAATGACAAGACAAGGCATTAATGGGTTTTCACTATGCTTCCTGATGTGTTCGAAATGACTTATGTTTAGGTGTTCCGAGTTCTGGCTCACCTATGACTTAGAAGTAAGATACTAATTTCCACAAAAGAAAGCAAACGAATCTGCAGGTCTTATAAATATGAAATAGTGTTTACTTAAGTCCTGCGAAACACTAAAAGCCACTGTCCGGCGTTAATGGAAACAGTTTGAAGAAATACGCTCGTGTCGGTTACAACAGGAGCCTCTCATATTGTTGGCATTGCAAATAAAGCATTATGAAACTGTTAAAGTGGCTTTATTAGTGACTACCAGGATCGGTGCTGGAAATGATGGTTTTTTTTATGAAACCAGGTAATTGATGAGTGATAGGCTTGTTTTCACTTCACTTATCCGTTACATCGATAAAACCGACCTAAACTACCTTCACTTTCCCCGTCAATAAAAGTAGCAAAAGGCTTGCATTAACTTGGCAAAACAGTGCACCAAACTTCGCTCGCAGATCCTTCAGCTAATTTCTACGATAAAGGAGCAAGTATAAATGTTAAGACTTCTGTTTAACATTTATTGCAACGCACCTTCCTTTATCTCCATAAAGTCATCACTGGACTGTTGTATTTTCATAAAATTACTTTTATGCTCTTCATAATTTCCTCTGGTGAGTTCATCGGCGAAGATGAATTCCTTCACAAACGTCAGATGAACTGCGGCTTCCAAACACCCATCCCATCTAATCCTCGGCGACTTATCGCACCAAACACAGTTGAAATTGGTGGTCTTAGTGATGAAATGCTGCTTTACGGAGGTAACAACCCGATCATGCGCTTCTGTGGTCAACACCGCATCCTCGCCATTGTGCGAATTAGTCTTCAAGCGGGCGGTAAAGCGGACTTCTTCTGTGTACCTCGGACGGCAGTGGCATCTGCGTCGTTGACGTCGGATATAATGGTAAGAAAAGCAGAGCCACCACAACTTGGGATCATGCTCCACTGCCACGGCGATGCGGGTGGCGATTTGAGAGACTTTAGTGGCCGCAGCGAGCTCCAGCCAGGTGCGGCAATTGAGACATTCGAAGAGATAAATGAGGTAAAGTAAAAGTAGCATCATTGCGGCGAGGGAATAGTGTACGGGTTGGCAAACATCCCTTGACGACAATCGTAACAGGTTAAAACACCAGATCAGAGAGATGAGACAGAAGAGAATTAGGAGAGTCAACAACAAGCAACGCCATTCCTCGCAGGCAAAGCGAATCACATGTGTCCACCGTCTACTTGAAGGACTTACCTTAATAAAAAGGCAGGAAAGGTATGCTTAGGTGCTCGTATCTGTCCAATTTATTTATTGGCGTGTTGGAATTAACTTAAGTCAGTGGATATCACTTCTGGGGCATTAAATGTGGTCGGATGGGACAAGTTAGTTTGGCTGCAATGCGAGACGCTGTGAAGAGAGACCGTGTGAATCTAAACAATGCCATAAAAAAAGAAACAGTCATGGATTTTATTGACCTGCAGCGACGGAAGTGTTTCGCCATTTGTAGAGTAATGTGGAGAATTTTTCCGCATTGATGGCTGAACACTTGCAGACGAAGCCAAAAGGTTTCAATCGGTGAATTTTATGCTGCACAAACTGTTCCGCGCTATTATTAGGTAGTAGTGCGCTGAAAAAGTGAATGTGTGCTCATGCATTAAAAAGGGTAATGCACGGAGTTTTGTTCTACCAATTGAAGAGAGTACTTATTTTAGAATTCAACGGGACGCGGGACATACTGTGTCCTGTAATGAATGATCAATGCAATTAATATGCATTTTTATTGTCTATAAAATTGGTAACAACTCAGACTAGCAACGATGCCCACTCTCAACAGGCTGTAACGGCTATATGTGCCACACCTTGAGAAAATTTCCCCATACGTTAAACAACAACACGCAGTACCTAACAGGTGGGTCATTTTAGCCACAACAGAGCGACTCTTTAGAGCTTGGGCGCAATCGAGATGGCCAGCACTTTTGCAATTAAACTGAGATGCTTTTCTTTAACGACGCACCTCAATCCGATGATTCTATTGTCGCCTAAAAATCGAAAATCGCATTTTCAATGGTGACGAATTTGAAACCTGTTGCGTTGGCTCGCTCACATCTTTCCAGGTATTCGCGAAGCAAGTGGATTTTTTAATTTGCAATTTCCCCAAGCCCGTTTGAAATACGCCAAATCCCACAGCGGATTTCTTTTCGTGGAAGAAACCAAGCATAACGCGAGCCTGTTCGCATTACTTTCAGCCATTTTTGCTAATATCACGTTTATCAGAAGGGATGAATACCCTTTTTACCTTTGCTCTGTGCTGCATTTTGCCGCTTAACATTTCTTATGTTTTGAGTTACTGCCTTTATTCTTGAAGACAGGTGGTCAAACTTCTATAAAAGAGTCTCAACGTTCCTCTTGTGCAATGGTATCAATCAAATGATATGATAATTATTGTTCCAGAAATCACTGCTTTAAGCACTTCCGCGGAATTGTCCCCTCGAGAAGAGGCTTTGGGAAAACTGATCCTATAAATAGAGATAATTTATTATCGTGGATCGTTGGAAGAACTGGTCCATGTGCTCGACGCCACATCCAAAATTATACTTTATGGTTGATTAATTATGCATGCAACTTTTAACGGCACTTTGAGGTTTAAAATATTTCGCAGTATTATTGCATAGATAGCCCAAGAATATCATTTACACGAGCGCTACTTTGGGTTGTGGTAGTTACAACAGATGCTCACAAAGGCATAGACTAGCAAGTTTAAAAAAAAACGTATGCCGAGGTGTGCCTTGTAATGATCTGTGCTGCTAATGAACCAATTATTTCACCAAAAGCGATAGTCTTTGTGCCTTCAAATGTCATCAATGGTGATACGTCCTCTTTTATCTTTAGGCCACATACTCCCATTTATTTTAATCGTAGGCGGTAACATCTAGACGCTTACTTCTGGTTACACAGCTTCACTTTGTGCATAATCACAAAACAGGAAACAAGGTTAACTGAAGTGCCAGCTAAACCGCATTGCAAAAATAAGCAGTTCAGTTAAAACAGGCGAATCGATGATTCGGCATCTGAGAATGCCCTATGGCAACTGGATTGCTTTGTAGCATTGCTGCGCTTGATATATATTCAGTCCTGTTTTCCAATTTCACTCATTAAGTACTTTGGGTGAGATACGTTTTTTAATCAACGAGAGACTTGGATTAAAGAGAGAGAGCTTTAAACATACCACGTTGTTGCTTAAGCTAATGCTAGTTTCGGCTATTCCTTCGGAAGGTGCCATCAGAGGAGCAGCACAATCCTCGATTATCGTCCAGCTTGAAGTGTCGCGGTGGCATAAATACCAGCGGGTGAGTGAGCGGTTTCTTGCTTCCCCATCTGCGCATCGCAGGTACACACGCACGTACGCACGTTCGCACGCGCGTACTCACCTACCCGCGCAGGCCTGACTACCTGTCTGTCCCACCAACTTCACACCTGGTCAGGTGCGAATGTGCCTCTTGCTACTGTTGGTGGGACTGGCCAACGTAGGTGGGAGGAACTCGCCCAAGTGTCCACCATGTTTCCCTAGCAAAGTTCAACAAGTCAGGGAATCTGCTTACTGATCGGACGAAAAAAAGGTATTAAGCGGAGCACCGGATTTGCATATTTTTATTAGAATGCTACGGTACCCCCAAAATATAGAAGCAAAATCCGCATTTGTGTGGGAACATTATTGATAGCTTCAGGTGGTGTTTGGCTGTCACAATGCTTGAAGGAGAATGGAACTAGCTTTAAGGCCAGTGATTAGAATTTTCAAATCATAGATCCCAAGAAGTTACAAGTTTAACTGGCTTTTTTGTAACAAAAACCTCATCGTGCCCAACTTCACTTTTCTCCCCACGCTTCTGTGATTAAAAATTCAAAAATTATTTTTCCATGTGAATACTTTCCGGAGTTTCAAAAGCTGACGCACGTTAAGCATAGAGAACATTTATAATGTTTTAACCTCTGAAATGTCATGAAACTCGCCATATCACATCATGGTGCTAATAGACTTTTGCGTCACAAAAGGGCTCTATTTTAACCTTTGTAACAGTGCCTCTGGTAGAACTGGAAGTTTGCGTTCGAGTTTACTTAACTGAGTAAGAAAACTAAGGGGACATGAGAATAAAGTGTTGAATCATTAGCAGGGCAAAAATGACCACAATGTTGGCAAGTTTTATCCATTTTGAAATCACATTCTTTTCGGTGGAGAATCTAATTATGAGAAGGATTGCCGCGAATTAATTAACCTAGTCAGGAGAGGCTTACTTCCTTTCGCTATGCATTATCGAAGGGGGAACGGATCCGGAGCAATGATAGTACAAAATAATTTTGTGCTGAACATGTGGTAAATTGACCTTAAATGTAATTCTCGCAATATTTCAGATAACTGGTGGATTCGGTGGTACTAAAATTATTAATGAGTGAGCATTTCTCACATTAACTCCTCCTGTCTTCTGCCCTCATTTTTAAACACCCAGTACAAATTAAAAATCGCTCCAGGTGGAAATAAATCGTGGTTATGATGTTTGATTAGCTCAAGCCAAATACTACGCGCCAATAATTTGATGCGATCTTATCACTACGTTGCCGTGGCAACGGTTTACGATCCTCCCATTCACTATAAGCTGGAGGGATCAATGCAAGTTGTGATTTGTCCCTTAAATAACATCCATTCCCCCTATTACGACTAACAGAAAAATGCACAAATCGAGACTTCGTCAAAATTTGACGCAGAGAAGGCTAACAGACATTAGAATCGCGTGTGAACAGTAAAAAACCACATTTGTAAGACTAAAACTTAATCGATGGCAAGCACAAGAACGTGTTTAGCTTTACACATAATTAATGATAACTATCCTTGTTTGCAATTGGAAATAACAAACTTTAAGTAATCAAAAGTTCAGAGTCAAAAATTTCGCCAAACTTTTGTCAGCGAATGCAAATCGCCATAACGTGCCTTGACGGTCGTTGTGCGCGAGTCAAAATGCCTCGGCATGCTACTAGCCTGTCTGACCTGAGGATCTTTTCCACTAAATAAGGTTAAGCGCAGGTAAACACAATTATCCGTAAGATTACGCCTCAGAATGCTTTGCTTTGAGTCGGCAAAATTGGTTTCGGTCTCATTATGCATCCATTTTTTAACTGATATTTATCTAACTTCAAGAAATCCTTGGATTCGAGTGGGTACAGGAGCTGTTTTTTTTTTTGGAGGTTTCTTCTTCGGTGGAAATTTTTTGATAAACACCTGCGCTTTTTGCCGACAAGCCGCCTTCAACTGGGTTACCATTTTTTGCAAATGGGGCGCCGACTCGTTTAGATATTTGAAAGCGCCGAGTTTCCATCAATTTCCGATCTTTGTAGCAGACGACAGAAACCGTTGCACCATCTTGGTCTTTGACAGTTTCCATTTGGACATAATGGCTGTTTGATTCAAATTCAAATCATTGCCACATTGTAATGCAGCTTCTAACTTTCAAGGCAAATTATTTTAACCCCATTTCACACACAAGTTGTGTTAGCACCAGCTCCAGATGAAGCTCTCACGCTTTTATGTGGGCTGGAAAAGGTCATAACATCGACCAAAGGATCAAACAAAGGTCTTTAGTTGTTGAATATTTAACGAAACGTACCTTTACTTTTTGTCATCTCTAGTTTGTTGAAAGGATTCCCCGATTGGTTACAAATGGCGAACACACTGCAAAAGGCAGAAGAAATTAAAAGAAAGGGAAAGTATACAACAAGACAAGGCTGAATTGAAGGGTGAAGAGAAAAGCTCTTTTGACGCACCTGCATGCAAATTAGTTACGTAAATTCTCATTTTGGCCAAGAAAACTCATCGAATCGAAAACTAATCAGGAGTTTTGGCGCTATGTAATAAAAGATTACTTTGGTAACATTAAGTAAAAATGTATTTGCTAATTTAAAAACATGAGAAAACATAAATTATTTCAATGCGTGGATTATGGTTAAATTTTGATGGTAAAAACTAAGGATCCCAAATGCTCATAGGAAAACCATATTTCATCTCCTTGTGGCTCTTGATTAGTCCTTCAACAAGAATCACAAAGCAGAATGCTTTATATAGCTTCTTTTTGCCAAAACACCACGCCTAAAGTAAATAACGTGCCAAATAAAATCAAAGGTTTTTTGTCCATCCGACTCATTGGAGGAAAATGTGCGCCCTAATTTTCCTCATCCGATTAGGCCATCGGACCCACCTTTGACTTGTGCTTGCATATCAAGAGGTTTCCAAATGCGCAATGCGATTTTGAGGGGTGAAATGGCAGTGGAGGGTGCATGTGGAAGCGCCTTTTAACTTGCACGTCCGTGGATAAATAAGCCATGACGGCTGCACACGACGCGCAACCTGCCTCGAAATTCATGGAATTCAGAGCTAAAACTATGCTTAGCAAAACAGGAGCGGTTATTTAATTAGGGGAGCAAAGGCAAAAAACATGATTTGATTAATTGGACCTTTAGAAATTAACATTTTCAGAAGATTTTCAAATTCAAACAATTGATGGATAATACGCCCCAAGGGATCCACATGGACAATGCACCTGAAATCTGCTTAAAAGATGAAGAAAGTAATGCGCAAATTAAGGCATAAAAATCACAAAAACCATTGCAATCCATCAAGGCGAGGCTACTTGAGCATGGCAAAAACAGTAGCCTTCGACGCCTGATAACTGGAAACTACCAGCTTCTACAACAACATGCCTGCCTTCATGCTCGCAAAAGAACCTTAAGAGAATAAAGATGTTCCTTCCATGATCCCTAAATTGTTCGTACTACTCTTCATCAATCGCAAATGCAACATAAATAAGGCATTCGAGTTCCGTCCCTCACATAAGCGTATTTAGTTTGGCAAGCGTTGCACCTTCACAATAATCAAATCTTCATTGCATCACAACCCCATCAGCCCCATGTCACGTCAACTGTCATTTGGTTACACGAGGGGAGATTTCGGGGCTGGTCTTCTTTCCGCGTCTTCCAACACTTGCCACGTAAACAGCCTCGTCGAATTGCTGTTAGCACTGCACATCTCGCATGCACACCAGACTCTCTCCCATCCACTTGGCATTGTGGCCTCCGTGCATTTGCAGATGCAGCCGTCCTTCACAAAGCCGTCAGGTGGCCTCCACTCGGACACCAATGCGTGCTACTACGACTATCGGAGGTCGCGATGTTATTCCCGTTTCACCATCTGCACCCGAGTCCTCAAGAGGACTCCAGACGGCGACGCGTCTGTCTGCACACTACGCGCTATTAGGCGACTACCCGCCACCCCACAGCTGCTCCAATACATCCCTTCTCCTCTCCATCACGTCCTTTACAAAGCGCAGATCGCGCGAGCAGCATAGAGGAGTCTGCCGAAAATGGCACCATATGCGCACATTTTCATTGTGCCGGAATTCACCTTCAAGGAGTGCTTATTGCCATTCCGTGAGAGGTGTTCGAATGGCCAACTTGAAATGATTTTATGCTCTACGTGGCTTATCATTTGAAACCATTATTGCATTCGTCCTCGGTGAAGTATAATGCGTGGATTTCAGACGGTGAACTAATATGACCTTTTTGGTTATCGCAATATTATCCTAATTTACCAATGTTAAGGTTTTTCCCTCAAATTTATTTGCTCGTATGCACTACTGTACGAGCCTACGTTACTTTGAATGACCACGTTTTAAAGACAAACCATTTCCACCCAATTCATGGCAATAAAACTTAAAGTTAAATTAAGTTAAACTGAGGGAATTTTCCAATTATTCCTTTCATTAACGCAGTTCGCATCCATCATAACACGAGTCCTAAATAATAGATCCACATGTGCTCATTTGTAAAAGCCTCCTAAGATTGCCCTGGTTTCACCGAAGCTGCCCTTCTGTGTTATCTTCCCTCGAAGTGCAATCGCGCCCGGTGCGTTAGCGTCGGATCGCTGCAGTTCACTTCCACTCGTTCAGGAGACCCTCGTTGACACACTGGGAACAGGCAGCACTTGACCTACCGCTTTTGAGAGCGATCAAGTTTTAGCTTTAACTTTTTGACAGGAAATCCCTCTCCATCTAATGTTAAAAGAGGGTAGCAATGAGGTTATCGTTGAAATTTTATCTTTATTTTTAAGCACTTTCGCTAAGTTGCAGTAAACATGGTTTCCGACTGTTCTAAAGGGAAGGAAAACAATGATTCTTTTCTGAGTCCTGAAACAATAAGCTCTTGTTTTATTGGGTATTATCAGTACTCAGGAGTTTTCGGCCAATATTTTTGGCTTTAGCCCGTTTACAGTTAGTCTAGATCTTCAATACATGCTGCATTAGTTGTGTTATAAATTAATAACACAAGAAAAGTCGTGCATCGGCTTTAACTAGCTCCAACTCTGCGCCAAACAGCCCGGGTTGCATTATATTTTGAATGGGAAGCTGGTAATTTTGAAGTTCATTGAACTTCAAGATTAATAGGTAACCATTAATGCTAAAATTAATTCGATTTTTGCAAAATGTCAGTTTCATTTTTATTGCGACCAAAAATTTGCAATTATTTCTTTTCTTGTAATGACAGAGGACCTTTCCACAAAGTGGGAAATCGGCAAAACATAAAAGGCAAAAAATGCGCTCGATTTGGTCTGAATGCGACAGTTCTTTTCGTGTAGGTCTAGTTGGAAGCTTGCAGTGGAGGTTTTACTGGCAGACATGGAAAACACCATCCAAATTTCTGCTGATTAAGATGGCGCTTTAAACGAAACATTTTTTTGCAAGTGTCTGATGACGCAAGTTTTTTCGCAATGCAAGATGGGAACATTAATGGATTTCCATATGCTATGCTGTCGAATAAGTCTGCATCGCATTTATATTTAGTGTGGATTAACACGGTTAGCTTTCGGTACAGTCGTGAGCACTCCAACATTGTCATCGAGTTCACACAAGAAATTTTGGCGGCTAGTCCGCAGGCTAAGGACCCTTTCAGTTGTGCCTTCCGCATCGGCGCGAAAAGAAAACAGGTAGACAATTTGGACAGACGCCGCAGCACCGGGTGAATGAAAGGTGAAATTTGTGA
This sequence comes from Taenia pisiformis, assembly GCA_023968675.1. Taxonomy (NCBI): domain Eukaryota; kingdom Metazoa; phylum Platyhelminthes; class Cestoda; order Cyclophyllidea; family Taeniidae; genus Taenia; species Taenia pisiformis. The sequence continues at coordinate 15,223,428 of CM043733.1, read as the reverse complement.
ACTTGTTATTAAGGAAGTAAAATTTAATTCTCTCACGCTACTTTCTGTTTCCACAGCTATCATATGCTAAATGTACACCGAGCACTTATCTACACAAGTTGAGGGATCTCTTTAAAATCAGGTCTTTAGTAAAATAGAACCGCTCAATAAGACAGCGGACTGAAGGGGTCAATTCAGCCATTGCGAGGCCTGAAAAGCAGTTAAGGCGGGTGTGTCCTGTTTCATATGGACAAGATGCCAAAAGGAATCTGCGGGTATACACAATATGTACATTGGCGGGTTTGCTAATGTCACAAACAGAGAAGGCGAATGGAAAAGTGGGGAGATAGAAACAGAGAGAAGGATTCGCGAGATCTAGTGGGGCCCTTGTTGATCAAAGCTTAGACAGGCAAAAAAGCGCTCCTCGTCGTTGGTTCGCGCGATCTGCGCTTTGTAAAGGACGTGATGGAGAGGAGAAGGGATGTATTGGAGCAGCTGTGGGGTGGCGGGTAGTCGCCTAATAGCGCGTAGTGTGCAGACAGACGCGTCGCCGTCTGGAGTCCTCTTGAGGACTCGGGTGCAGATGGTGAAACGGGAATAACATCGCGACCTCCGATAGTCGTAGTAGCACGCATTGGTGTCCGAGTGGAGGCCACCTGACGGCTTTGTGAAGGACGGCTGCATCTGCAAATGCACGGAGGCCACAATGCCAAGTGGATGGGAGAGAGTCTGGTGTGCATGCGAGATGTGCAGTGCTAACAGCAATTCGACGAGGCTGTTTACGTGGCAAGTGTTGGAAGACGCGGAAAGAAGACCAGCCCCGAAATCTCCCCTCGTGTAACCAAATGACAGTTGACGTGACATGGGGCTGATGGGGTTGTGATGCAATGAAGATTTGATTATTGTGAAGGTGCAACGCTTGCCAAACTAAATACATTAGCGCAGTGCATATCATCCTTAAAAAGTGGTTAAACAGTTCTAGATATAAAACAAATTACGGATCAAAAGTTATTCTACGCACTGCAATTCCTCCACGATGAGGAACTGCAATCATTGGCGTTAATATCGAAGGGTTAGGGGCTATGATGCATCAAGATTGACGCTATTTGATAGAATCCGGTGTCAAAATTGAGACAGGTGTCTTTTACCACTTACTGTATGGTGCTCAGATGGTGTTTTCATTTATCAAACTGCTGCAGTTACATTTTAAGCAGTTAAAGTTAGTCTTTTTTAGTTCTATGAACGAATATTTACAAAAGACATCGTTGCTTAAGTGCAAGGCAAATCGGCAAAGCTTCTAATGGTCGTCGGCAAAAAGTAACTCATAAACATAAAACATTCAACAATCTTGACTCATGTATACCCAAGATTGGGACATTGTAAGGTTTTATTTTCAAACTGGCTAAATAAATCATTTTTGAGGGTGCATTGTGAATGCCCAATTTTGTCGGGGTGTAGCGACGGTGCAGCTTGAGATGTTGTGTTTATGTTTCTTCATGCATATCGACTTTGAATTTCGGGCTACATTGGTTGGGAGCTTCACGGGTAGCCTTAAATTAATGACATGATATTTTTCACCATGCGAATGGACATGTGTTTTCGTTAATGTGTATATGTGGAATCGCTCTCCTTTCCATTGCAAAATATCAACAATGGACATCCACTGATTAGGCTTGTGACATTTTCCCGCCTCACACTCCGACATTTCGGCCAACCACAGCAACAGCTATCACTACTCCCCAACCCACCGTATTTCGCGTGTTTTGTTCATTTTCTTGCTAGCCTATTTTGCACCAGATATCTCGATTAGTTATGTCAAGTAGGCAAAATAAAACTCCTGTATTAGCGTTTGAAAAAAACAAGTAAGACTTGACCAGGACTATAAGCCGTGCCTGATTTAGACGAATCTAAAGGGATTTGATGTTTTCGGGTTTTAGAAAGTATTCATGCATTTAACGCTACTTAGGACAGAAATGAGGAACATTTTGCGGCAAATAAAAGCTGAACCCTTCAGGGTTACCAGTAAAGTGGGTAAGTCTATTTCAAACAACTGTTGGCGCTTATGATGGCCACATTTTACGGTATTTTGTTCCTTATCAACCAATTTAGCGACGTTTTAATCGCAAACAGAGGCTACTCAAATGTCCATTGGATTTTTATTCTCAGGGGCAGTGTCGCAATTCACAAATAAGAGAAGAAAAGTAAAGAGCGCGTTCGTAAACCTCAAAGAAAGTGCGCTGAGAAAATCGTAAAGAACTCATCCGCCATTATTGTGTTCGTCCCATAATGGATTTGCACTTTATGTGAATGTCACAATAATCTTAAAAGAAACACACGAGGGTCAAGATATATTGGACCTGTTCAGCATTTCAGATTGACCTTGCACGATATTTTCACCCACGTTTTTGTGTCTGTGTGTGCATGGACCAGGGAAGGCGTAGTGTTCCATTAGCGCACCTTATGGTGAAGAGCCTGCAAAGATTCTAGCCCAGTGCCTTCACAAATGCCATCTGTATTCTGCTTAACCATTTCTTAAAATTCAGACAAGCTTTTACAGCAGCGCCTCTTTGTTTAGAGAGGTTTTCTGCTAAAGAGGGTTTGACTGCTAAATTTAAATGGCCGTGAGCTCTGTGCTTCAAAATATGCTACTCCACAACTTGTACAGCACAATGGAGTCGGTGATGTGGTTCGTCAGTGCACTTTTTATGAGCACTTTTTAGTGTTATCCTACACCTATGCTTGTTGATTAACATTTTCTTATTGTTGTAATAATTTAAGCATCACATGGGGCAAGTTAATGTAGTTTTATTAAATGTTTACAATGCGCAAAATATTTCCCGTGTTCTCATTTCTTGTACCGACTCTGCATCCAGATAACATTCTCATTCTCAACTATTAGCAAATGTTACGCTAAAGATGGCGTTCTTTCACAGTCAGTTTAGTGACAGCTTTCTTGCTATTTGTATTTGACTCGCGGTGCTCATTCGAACCCGATAAGGGATTACAAGGAGGGGCTTAAATTCGCCTGCAGCTTCGCAAAAAGGCACATTTTACAAAATCACGTTGTTCGAAAGTTTGGTCACATGTGGTGAGACTTACGTAACAGGCTTTCTCACCGCATGAGTACATATTGAGGTAGAGTCCAGCAATTTGCGTGACGGTGAGATCCTCTACCACCTGACTCCATCCACATCGTGTGACAACGTACATCTCAGCAGGCAGATGACAAGATGGGCCCAATTCCTTGCATCCAGGTACCTCTATCTTAAAACCTGTGTTCAAGACAACTAAAAATAAGCAGGTGGTTCAGGAAATTACGTAAACCCTGCTTAGCTCTACACAATTCCACTCTTTAATTAGCGGAAAGGTACCCAAGTTTGGGCTTCTGAAAAGCCACTGAATGAGTTCAATTTTAAGTAGGGTATAGACACTTAGTCCTGCGTTGAAGCGGTGCCAAGTTATTTCTTTAACATTTACGAGTGAAAGTTAACCAATTATGACCTCAATAAAATACGTTCCCTTGCTTACCAGATATGAGGTATTTGCCTTTTCGGCGAGGAAACATTGCGCTGGTTATGCCACAGCTTGTGCCCTGAATAAAGTAGATATCGACGCGTTCATGCAACCGCAAAGATCCTTTAACGGAGTGAAGGACTTTGGTGGGAATGCTGGCTCCTGAATAGGGCCACGCAGAGTTGGAATGACTTCCACGGAGGCCATGGAATGGCCTCGATTCCATGACATCTACTTCCGCCATTACAACTGCAATCATAGAAATACAGAGAGGGCCAATGCTTTATCGTCTTCTCAGCTTAAAAATACTTTGAAATACGTGATTTGTTGTTTGCTAAGCTGACTTTAAGCTTACAAATAAGCCAAGCCTCAGAATAGTCCTGACTCTAACTGAAAGCCAAACGAATCCTTCAGCATTTTTATTGCTTCATTAATGCTGTACAACTTAGTTTGCGACAGTTCCAACGATTGAAAATCTGATCAACAGCAATAAATATGTGCCCTTACTTGCGGGGTCCTCAGAATGAACGGAGGTAACATTATGTGATTCTTTCGGTAGCTAGTTATTTTGGATAGTAATAGTCCTCATGGGCCACAAATCTGGTGGTTTGATCCCACAAGCTAACGGGTATGCATCCGCGTGGGAGATAAAATGGATGCTTTGTTTAATGAGTGATGATAAGAAATTTTGAACTAATCCGATTGCCTCAGTTCAGATCTGACGAGAATATTTTTTGAGTTAAGCAATTGACTTTCGAAGATATTTTGCGTAATGAAAAAATAAGCCTTTTGATGGGCATTTTGGAACTAAGTTACTTATTAAGCGCTTGACCGTTTCCCTTTTGATAAAGAATTTGTGAAGAAATACTGTTGCATTGGTGAATAGGGTTCCGACATTGCAGACTAGACACTAAAGGCTGTAGCGTCAATGAAAACTTATTTTTGGCGATACAATTATGCGTACAACGAGATTCCACTTTTGCACGACATGCGAAGTGCTGCAAAAATGCTTTAAAAGTCGGTTTACAAAGGATTGCAAGGCAGATTAGCGCGTAAAATTCGACTTATCGGATGTTGTCAGCATCTTGGAGTTATTCTCGTGCTGATTGAAATAGCTCAACAAATAGTTTAGCGTCGTTTTGCCATAAGCAGAGCGATTTCAAGCGCATGCAAAGGAAAATTTAAAACACGTGTATGCGGAGCACAACTCTACGTGGCACAAGTTGTGAAGTTCTTGCCAATGCAATGTATGGCGATATTTTGCACAAATCGGTTTTTTTTACTGACTAAAGTTTTATTTTCTCTTTAATTTAACCCTTTCAGCGCCTAGTTTCTCGAATACTCAAACCTAGCCAGCTTTCGTCTTTCAGCCATTTTCAAGCTGAATGGTTTTCAATCCCATGTGATGCTTTCTCCGTGCTAATAAACATTCAAAATTTCATCTAAAACCATGATTCGAATGCCAATTTTCTAACACTTTGAGATAGTCTTATTAATAAGGAAAATGTATGTGGAGTGAGCGCTGCTTGCAGCTGTCCTTCAGGAAAGTAGACAGCCTCAACCCTAATGCTTCAGCACTCTTAAGTGCAATCAAGTACCTCGGTCAGTACGCATAGTTCAAAGGCTGCAAACATTCCTTTAAGTCTTCTTGTATTATGCGAGCCATAGTTACCTGAAGCGCGTAGCATAAAAAGAGTTACTCAACAGCCAAGATTGTGGAGTAAATAAAAGGCTTCTAAAGTGAGTAGCATGAGTTGCTTATTTTTAACAGATCCCATAACTGATTAATCATTTTGATTTTGGCACCATTCAAAAATGTGAGCAAATGCTGGCGATGAGACCCAGATTCTTGGTGGCATTTTTCTGTTGTATACGCTTCGACATGGAAAAGGGAATGAGTCATAACTTGTGAGTCTCAAGGAGGAGACACTTTCACCGATTCACTATCGTTCCAGTGGATGGGACACATTATTTCCAATGCTCATTGCAATTGACATGCTTTTCACCTACCACTTAGACGGTCATGTATTTTGAGCTTAGTTCCTTGACAATCTACGTGGGCAAAACCCCGAAGCAATGATGTAAACGGCAGCTTGAGCTGGTTGTGAAAGCACTAATGCTCGAAAAAACATACTTCTCACGTCAATCCTGGAACATTTGAATCGAGGTGTCACTTACATAATAGGCATTGGATTTGAAATGTCACCTAGAGAGGTAGTCAACTTTTACTTTGAATGGTTAAGCAACTAGCCAATGCTTACAAACGCAGAAGTACTTTTGTTTAGCTTTGCCACCAATAACCGAACATTGCACCTTCATTCTGTAAAAGTAATTATTTGGGGGTCCAGGTCAACTTTGCGGTGTAAAATTGGCGCTAAGAGACAAATTTGAGTTTCTGGAAGTCTCGGCTTCTTTTAACTTCAATCTAGAAAAGCAGATTATTTCCTATTGCTTCTTGCAGGCTGAGGTGGTTTCTTCAACTGCACAAAACGAGGCACATCTTTTCTACTTCATCCTAGTAATTTTAAGATCGAACTTACTTTTACAAACAGCGTTGATGTCTGTGCTTCTTAAGTCACGCATGATGCCTTCGAATGACCCAAAATTCATACAGGCGACGTCAGTGGACGGCTTCGCAACTCGCAGGAGCTTTGTTGTTTATAATTTTTTGGAATGTTGATATACCATCACTTTAACAGAAGGAAGCTGTGACAATTTTTCCTGCCACTTGCATGACAAAGTCGGTGTATATTTCAGTCAAAATATTTCCCACTCCCAACTCACTGTAGCGCTTCGGAGTGTTTTTAAGTGTCCCACTCCCTGGGTGCTGTCACAAAGGCGTGTAAAAAAATATTGACACACGGCGCTACTGTTAATTCTTGGGATGCAAACATGCATATGGGAATCGAGAAGTCACCTGCCCCGTCTCGAAGAAGGAAATTTTTGCCAGTCCTCTACCATTTTCCTAATTTACGCGACCTTTTCTTCTCTATCAAGCACTGGATTCCATGCATGCACAACCGAGACGAAAGGTAAAATAGTGAACACACGGATCGGCGTCACGTTGACTTCACCATCCTAAATGTTTGATCGGCCGAAGTCCAATTACTGGTGCGTGCAAAGTGTTCTACTTTAAATCTTAACGCAAGCTTGGCAGCAGCTATACTTTAGAACGAATCATTGCTTATAACCACTCTGTTTTACAAATTAGCCAAATTTATGCCTCACTAGCTGCTTCATACTTCGTTTAACGAGTGAAGTGATTTCTTTAGGCATATTCTGGATCGAGTCCACTGGCAACTCCTCCCAAACAGTCCCCATAGACCCGTCCGATTTGGGATAAGGCCGCAGGCGACGGCCAAGCAGACCATTCTAGGGCTTTTTTGGCAGGCTTTTGGGAGAAATCGCAAATTGGGTCATTGATGCGTCTTAAATGTTTCACTCGAGATTAATAGTAGTTGAGTGTGAAGGATTTGATGCCTACACCAGTAATTGCTGTTAAGTTGTGTCTGTTTTTCAAACAAGAATTAACCCATGCCCTACCTAAACAAGTATCCTTTGTTTTCTAATTAAATGTCCCCGCCCCTGAAGTAATGTTTGCCGATTATAAGTTGACATCGGTGCTTCTCTTACCTGTCAATATTTTGCAATATTCTGTTTCATAAATCAAAATTGAAGGATGCATGCACTGGAAAAGGCTAAGCCACCTAAGCAATGTGCACCAAGGCTTTCTTATTTTTGAGAATATGTGATTGTCAGTTGCTTTAAAGCTCCAGTGAGTTTTATGAACGAAACCCAAAAATACTTATGGTATACGGCGCAGAAATCCCTTTACGCATGCATAATATGTCCGAAAAGTTTGCTTTAAGTCTCGGTGTATCTCTTGGCAGCAAAACATTTTTTCATGATTAGAACCCCTTAAAGTTAATGCATAGATTAAAAAGCGGTCAGGCATGGCATAAGAAGTGCATGATTTCGTCGTTGCATTATCTCACTCAAAAAAGGATGGTTTAAGAAAGATAAGGGGAAAGGGTACGCACCAAAGTCCTGTTTACAATATCTACTTTGAAGAAGAGGGATTCCACAGCTACAATAATGCCTCGTCGAGGATGCAGCTCTCTTCATAACTGCTTTAGAGCAATCCTTTGATGAATTTTTCATGTTAAAATTCGTATTGATGAAAATCGCTGGAGCTGCTGCCATTTTCAAGGGAGCTGACTCCAAAATGAGAAGAATGATCAAAAGGTTGCAGTTCCTTATGCACATACTAGTCAATTGACATGGAAAAGTGATAAGTCCGCAATGGAACCATCAGTTAAAGGTCCGCAATTTGGAGCAAGATAAATGTCGTGTCAGGGTGGGGAGGGCTGTCTGCTTGTAGATTCCGAACCCGATAATTTTGTGTATGCACCGGTTCTGGACAGTGGAAAATCTTCTTCCATGATCCGTGTGCTTGTTTGTGCACGTGTTGACGAGCGGGTACTTATCATTGGCTACTTGATTGAGAGAGCGTTGATTGGCTCCGGGCTAATGGATGCAGGCACAGCATTATTTCGAACAATTGTCCCACGAATGGATTTAAGTGTTTCGGACAAGACATTTGCACTTCATCGTAAATAGATAGGCAAATTACAATGAGCGTCCTGGCTAGCATTCATTATTATACACAGCATTCATTCTTGGTATGGTATACCCTACCTTTGTATGGAGCATAAGGCAGTTTGTAAATATTTGCGAAATTTCAGTGGCAAAACTTTCGTTCCTCTCAACGCTGGCAGGCGAGTAATGCCTACCTGCGACAATGTTTACAAATAATTTTTACTTGTGTTGTTGATTGGGTTGCGGAAACTTTGTTTCTTTATGAAACACTGAGGCACTTTGGGAAGCAACTTAAGGTAATAAGGCCGTGGTAATAACTTGCAGCGTTCAACGTTGTAACTTTAGTACTGAAATCCTGGTAACATTTATCATTGGGCAAGAGCAGCATTTGGGAAATTTGTAGCTGGTGGAGTAGCAGCTGAAGATTGGCAATTCCAGCTACTGGAACATAGAAGGCTTCCATATGATGTAAAAATACCAAGCACTAAAATTTCCTATTCACCTAGGCCGTACAATATTGTGCGCAAAAAGGATTTTAACTTTGTTCGCATTCAGAGTCTGGAATACAATAGCAGTTGTCCAGACAGGGCTCCGCCAGTCTCAGTTGCATTTAATAAAAATAAATTTGTGCCGCGACCTTTTTGATAAAAATCAAATTCTAAGGGATGCTCCAGGATTTATTTGTTGGGAATCGGCTTCGGCTCGTTTAGTGTGGAAAGTGGGACAACCAATTCTTCATGAAAATTGGGCGTTGTTATGCGTTTCGTGAGATGAGTCAGAGGTGGAAATTTGTTTACTGGGGACTTCACCAATCAACTCTTGTGATGCAATCGCTTTTATTTGTTGCTCATTGCCTTTAACTTTTTGCAGATTTTTGTTCCCTCTTTGGGAGCAACGTTTCTCATCAGCAGTGTGTGAGGTGAGAGTGCGGCAGCAAACGAGGGTGCTGTCACATCCATAGGGGAGGAAGCCGCAGTTCTCTTTTGGTAAGACAGCCTGCTGAACTGTTATTGTTATTTGGCGCAACTATAGGTGCTTTAGCGATAAGTGAATGTGCAAAGTTTTCACATCATGCACTATTTATTACCAAGTTTTTGCCTTCTATCAAATACTAGTTCGATGCAAGCGCGATGCAGTTTGTCTTAAATATGTTCAAGCATTTACCTGATTTATACTGACTGTAGCACAAGCAGTTCTTGCCAAAATATATGCATTATTTGGAGTTTATAAAATGAAGTTAAAGTGTTGCTACAAAGCGTTGCTTAAACACTTGTCTATCGGCGTAGCATCAGAATTGGTGGAACTAGAATTGGTAGCGGTTAACATTCCATTCGACTGGAAGCGCCATTTATTCACGCAACATGCTACTTAATAATTTTATATTTAAATATGGCTTGTGTTCGCTTGGACCTTAAAAATACTGGTATTTTCAAATCGTAACCTCTTTATTTAGTAACCTTAAACAATTCAGCAGCCTTGTTTTCGATGAGGCTGTTTAAATGGCTTGAATTCAGACAATGCTGAATCCTTCACTTCTGCCAACTCACAAGCCTTTTTTGGAACGTTCAAAAGTTCAGAGGGAAGAAGTGAGTCTGGCGTCAGCATGTGTTCCTATCAATCATAGCAGGAGTTGCAAATGGCATACTATGGTCCATAAAGGAAATCCTATTGGTTTGCATTTAGATCCTAAGGCAAGAGAACTCCTTTGACTCAATTACGGCTATAGTATGCATTTCCATGCAGGGATACTCAATGATTAAGGTGCTTGTCGGCCCATCTGTGTCCTCTTACTCTTACCAAGGAATAGCTCAATAACCCAACACTGAGGTATTCGCGTATTTGAACTCAAATGCGATATCAATGGGACATCGGACACATCACCGACTGGTTATATTTCCCACAACGCCGCAGTGATCAAGGCCAACCCTCTACGGGACTGTCAAGCTTCGCAAAATTTTGCGAATCCTGGCAAATACATGCAACTAATTATTAGTAAAATCCGGTCGGCTTCCTGTTATTTCACACATTTTGTCTATAAATTAAGATTTAATGGGGATTGACAAGACCACTGGCTGTGCACAACAATCTAAAATCACATTAGGTCATGGTTAAGCTCTGTTCTAAAGTTCCCATAACTTTCCATCTCATTCCCCAAACGACGTTCAACACCGCCACTTATCCTTTTTATTACAAATTTTATCAGCTTTTTAGGTTATTCGATCCATCAATACCCATTTTCTTAGTTCACTCCGAGCTAAAATAATTAACAAAATTATAAATGGGCATTACTAAAAAATAATAGCAAGTCACATAGGAGGCTTGATGTTTAGCTGCTGGACTATTGTATGGTTGAGGTGTGCTTAATATTAGTTCAAAAAAAGGTTCTTTAAGTCCGGCGGGCTGTTTTTAATTCGCACCATTGGTGAACTATCAAAGGCTGAACTTAATTACGTGCTACTGATATGGAAAAGTAGCGATGCTGTTACACAGCATTTCACACTCGCATGGAGGGATTTTTGAAGGTTTGAATTAATATTTTTGGAACCGTAAGGGACGGAATCGTACATAAATCATTTCGGTGCTATCTCCAATTTCTCTGCAATGGGGTTTTAAGTTGGTTGGCCTGCGGAGATGGCAAAACTTTCGTTGACTACCTAAACAGAGAATGTGCTGATCATATGGACAACATACCTTGTGTGTTTATTTGTTCGATAGGGTCTATAATGTGTTTTAGGCACGGTGAGCATACTTGCTTTTTCAAAGTGATGGCTTCTATCTGATTAATTACCAACCCATTTGCATGAGTGTTTGCACATTTGTGCATGTAATAGATTAAGTTTGACCGTGTGGACAGGCACACGAGTGGAGCTGCCATCGCAGGACCTCTTTTCAAACGCAAGCATTTTACAGGTCTTTAGCTCGAGTGCTTAACACAGGTAAGAGATAACATAAGCCACAAAAGTACTTTCCAAAATTTATATTTTTGAGTCAAGATATTGCGATTTTTAATTATCCTAAAGTGAAAAAAAATCACTTAAACTGAGTTTATCATGTATTATCGGTGACTAAGCATAAAAATAATTAGTTTGCTCCTACTTTTCACTCAATTTGGTGTATATTTCACCTAAACTGCTTAATCATTTTTGAAGAATTAAAAATGGCTCTTTTGGAAGCACGAAACGATGGTTAGTCTGTTCGTTCCGAATAAAAAAAATCATCCGAAATTCCAGGAAAACCTTTAGAGCTTCTTGGCTACAATTTTGTCTTGGATTGTACTCTCGTAGTGTAAAGCGAGGCAATCATTTCATTTCTTTTCTCCATCTTGAATGCCAAAGTCGTGGTAATTCCTTTTAGGTCACATTTTGGATGACTTTTTGTGGAGCATCTTTGGCTTTTATGGGCGGATCGTAACTAAACTTTTGATCCGCTGGGCCTATTCGAGAAGGAGAAAAGCGGTTACGCCTTCACTAGTAAATCCTGCTTATACTGTGATTGCTTTAAATGGCATATTCAGTTGAATACCGAAGTTACTCTTCGAAACTTTCTTGACTGAACAAATGAAATTCATTCTAATTAAAAATTGCGTATGGTTTGTAAGAATGGGTGCTCGTCATGCTTCATGCGATTTTGTTCTACTGTAGAGCTGTCACGGTGTGATTTAATACAGATAAATGGATCGAAGCATGTGAGACGTGCTTTCGAAATGTGTGACTGTGTGTGTGCGTGTGCTAGGAACGCTCGGAATGGACTTAAGTTAAAGGGAACCGGCTGTGGTAGGCTATTCGATACAAGTGTAGCTATGCCCTCCATGCTAAAACCAGCTAGCCTAGAGCCCATCAGGTCCTCTCCAATCGGTGCACTTCAACCCACTTGCCATGGCCATCATTTGTCCCACTCGTCATAAATTGTGAATCGTATTCTTGACATAATATTTCATGCCATCACTCTTAACCTTAACACACAAAATAACTTGATTTTTAAGTATTTTTGTTTCCTAAGCTACATTAATTTTAGTGACTCGGAAATATACTTCGAAAAGGTACAAAATGTAACGGGAAAAATTACAAACGAATTAAACATGGCGTCAAATGTTTTCTATTGCTAATGCAATTTCGTCTTTTGCGTTATCGCCTTACCGTCCTAGAAGCGGCTCAACAATGTCTGCAGAAGCCAAGCAGTCATGATGCCTTAAAGATTTTCGGTACAATTTTGTGTATAATTACGACCACAGAGGGTTCATGGTTTGGATCTGCGGCTCAGACTTTTCAAATAACAAATCCTTTGGTTTTATCACGCTTCACATTGTGAAATTAAATTATTTTGGCTCACGAGGCATAAGACAAGGTGTGCCATTGCTGTAATGGTGACAAATTGACTCACAACCATCATAATAAATCGTTTGTGTTCCGTGGAGGCACAATAACGTACATTGAAACTCGGCGAATTGACTTGAACACGTCAGAAGCAGCGCTATGTGCGTTGTTCGTTGATATATTTTGAGATTGAGGTGCCCAAGTTTGGGTCTTTGTTTTTCTTAAAGGTGGTAGTTTAGAGGGCTTGGTGTGACACAATTTGTGGTGGCAGATGCAACGCCTTTTTACTGTGCACGGCAGTATGAAAAAGCTCTTGTTCAATTATGACTATCATTTGTCACTCGGGAATTTCGAAATTTAATGATGACGGTGGCAGTAGGTTGTAGCGCGAGTATTTGGAACTTGGAATGTGCATTAATTTAAAACCTTTGCATAGAACTCTTTGAAAATATTTTGGGGTAGAAAAATTTGCACCTGTTGAAAAATTGCTCCTAAAATAACTCTGGCCCAATGATTTTCTTGTAATCCATTCTTTTCAAATATCTGTAGAAGCACAATCAAATGGAGTCCGTGGGCTTGGACATGCTTACGTTACATCCGCCTTAATAGTCTTTAAATGATACACAGTAGTCTCATCAATTTCTAAGTAATTTTGAATATTTCAGGACATCCTTGAAGAACTTATCGGATTAAAAGGAAAGATGAAAATCGAGGCAGCCAGTTGTGAATGGATGCGGAGGTAAAAAGGGATTTTGATGCACATTTGAGTTTTGTGCTTTATTTGGGCAAAGTCACCAATTATGGAGTTATGTCCTTGGCTGGACCTCCGTCGTCAGGAAGCCTTCATGTTGAAGTTCCTGATAAATCCAAGTCAGCAAGCCATTTTAAATCAAGAATCGGCACTTGAAAGAAAACGCATTTGGCTACAAAATGTGTGCTCAAACAGCAAAGCGATCGTCTAGAGCGGAACTTAGACGCTTCTCATTTCTTTATCATTTATTAAATCTAAGACTATTTATGCCTCATTATTCTCAAATTTTAAGTCGTTTCTCGCTTCTGCCAAAGCGCTTTACATAATGTGGCCATTCCGATCACACTGGGATGGATGAATGCATTCTTAGTGACTTGCAAACAAAAACCTTCCAGAGCCGTAAAATCATACTTATTTTGTGATCCCACTCTACTCTCCGTTTGTTGCATTCCAGCGTTCACACAAACCAAATGTTTTACGAAAGTTTGTTTACATCATAACCTTAAGGGCGCGGTGATACCGTGAGTCACCTCGCAGACAGGACTATTAACACAAGATTCATCAAAAATTCGTAAAACGACAAAATCGTGGTGCATTTGCAGGCGACTCATTGTCCTCTTTTCGACGACATCTGGTCTTCTTCCAATGCCATTTCCCACTTTACTATCAATCTGGATCTAAAATTGGCCTTTTCAGCATTGCTCCACCTCTCCTCTGTCGACCACTGAAGCTCTTATCAAATTGCGTTTAAGTGTTCGAATCAATTTATGTTTGTCGACATTTGACAGTAAGCATGCATGTGCTCACGCATCCACTGATGTCCTCATTCTCAAACATCTAAGCTTGTCACGTTCAAACAAGATCCTTGCATTAAGCTGTGTAGATTTATCGAACCCCACCCTGCAGCAGCATAACTCATGGAGCACAGAATCATCATCGCTCCTTTCAAGTCGCCACACTGTTTGCCTCTCTGGCCATAGTCCGCGGTCACTTAGAGTAAATTTTTTCTTGGTGTCAAAGGTCATCTCATGACCCTCTAAAAATCCGTTTTCACTGCTTACCTTACTCCATTAAACTTCATTGCTCTTCTTATAATAGGGCTTGGAGAGGAAGGCTTGTTTAAAATTTTACGTCTGACATCCATTCGTAGGGCATCGACTCACTTACATTTACGTAGTTTAGAGTAAACTAAGGCTTATCCATTTATTCGTAAAGCTCACAAACTGCATTAACAGTAAAACATCATACCGATGTTCTTTAAGTTAAATAACGACTTTTGTTTCATGTAGAATACAAAAGTTATATCAACTTTCATTTAGGCAATATTACCACTTTAAGTTATTGAGAATGGATTCTAAAATTTAATGGAAGATTTCAATAAATGTTGGAATCGTGATTATGGCTTTTAGACACTGTTTGGCGGGAACCGCGCATTAAAGTTTTCTTTTCCTTTTGGAAGAAACCATTCGTGTGCTACTATAAACACTTGATCCTTACCTATGTAATGGCACACAACGCCTTTTAGAGCCCATTAAACCCACCTGTGCCTTTTGTACCCTTCGACTGGAAATTCGATTTTGTCCCGGCTGTAAACCTTGCCAAGGTTGCAATGGACGGAGAAATGCAAAATCTAACGGCGAGCAAGCTGACTGTTTTGCACTGTTTTTTGGGATGAGCCTTACAAAAGGCTCTTGAAACCAATTAATAATGCACCTTCTCTATTCATATCTTTTGCATTCTAATAATGCTGCATCGGCCAAACATTCATTTAACGACAAAACCTAGGCAGTTTAAAAATTTCAATATCGAAAATAGTCATTTGGAGTTCATTGGGCTGGTTGAGGGTTGGAATTGCTTCACTCGATTAGGATAATCACTGGAGGATCGTAAATGTGGAGAGCATTCTACACTCATGGGGAATTTCACTCCATTCCGAATGTGCTCCGATTTTGTCATTGATTGTTTCATTCAGTAGAAATCCATGTTTCTCATTGCATATTCGTTGTCTCTCATCTCCACTCCAAAGGCATGCTTCGATGGGACCGCGGCCTCCCCAGTAGGTGTACGTTGGTAGGCCTCAAAGGCGAGTTTCGAATTCGTAGGTTGTAGCGGATAGTCCGTGGTGGAGATAAGAGCCTCAGGGTTTGCATTGCTGCTAAAAATGCCCGTTGCAAGCCGCTTTGATGAATCGCAGTCCGTGATGCAGTGATTAAAATAGGATCGACAGATATCAGAGCACCCGTTCTCACATTCTCTCGGGGGATTCCTTGGACTAGAGAGGAACATTGTCTGCCCATTGTAACCCGAATAGGGTGGGGCAGAACCCGGAAAGAACTTGGTGTCAGGTGGCTGGATCGCGAGCTCAAAAGCGCTGAAACGCTCCTTCGGTTCTGATGTCATCTGAAAGCGACCTTCATCAGAGAGCGATTGTAGCATCTCAGACGTCGCCTGTACACCACCTTTAGTGCTGTTCATTTCGTTCGGTGAGCTTCGACCGCTCAGAACGTCGTCTTCTTTGTTTTCACGTGATTTGCTGTTGTTCGATGACTGTGGCAGGATTACCGGTCCATCGTCTTTTTCTTTGAACGCTCGTTTGCATTTATAGCGATGATTTTGAAACCATATCTTTACCTGAAATAGTGTTTATAGATCTATTTAACTTTATCATGCTCCAAGTCTGTAATGCTTTGCAAACAATTCTAAAGTAATTCATTCCCACTGGCCATCAGGTGAAGAAATATACGTCTCAAGTTAAAGTCTGATGCCATTTTCGCTACCTTTCACGCTTCTACATCGCAGGATTTGTATAAGCCACTTTACTTTTCCTTGAATACTATTTCTGCAAGCCTTTGTGCATTCGTCATTCTTATATGCAAAACCGATTCCCGTAAAATCATTTAAATGAAAAGTTTTATTTATCACTAGAGATGGTAAATGTTTGTACACTTAATAACTGTTTGACATGGGATAAGTGACCCGCGATGATTTACACTCTAAGTGATGCAATCACTGCAACTACTTCTGCATAATAAAAAAATTATATCGTTTAATTTATGGGAAACATTGTTATCACTTTTACCTGCGTAGGTGTTAAGTTGATCAGTTGAGCTAGGTGTTCCCTCTCGGGTGCGGTTAGATACTTTTGCTGTTTGAATCGCTTTTCCAATTCCATCACCTGCACCTGACTAAAGAGCACTCTTCGTTTCCTTCTCTGGCTATATTGTTGCGGATGGTGCCCAGTGCCAACTTGTGGCTGTTGTTGCGGCTGCGGAGTTTGTTGATGTGTCGCCAAGGCCACAGCCATCGCATCAGATTTTCGTTGCGTTTCAAAGTCCCTGTTGGTCGACTGATAGACATTTGGTATAAGAGTTGGGGGTGAAATCACCGGCGACGTCTGCGTTGGCGGTTGCTGTATCGGTGGTGAGACGTAAGCGGGAGTGTAAGGAGCGTAGGAAGATAGGGCAGAGGCATTGGAGGACTGTGAGTAGAGAAAAGGTGTAGAGGAAGAGGAGGAAGAGGGCATGGAAAGACCCATTTTCTGCTGCAGATTTGCCTCCTCCAGTGGTGTGTTGCGCGGCTGGAAAGCCATCGGGTAAGGATTGGTGGCATTGACTGCATTTGTTGCACCCATGAAATAGTTGACTAAAAAATAAAGATGACATTCCTAGAAGTTCTATCTCTTTTTGATTGCTTTTGTCAACATAAACACATAATTCCTGCCCAAATTTTCAGACGACTGATTTAATTTGAAAAACATTGAGTAAATTCTGCAAGCATTAAACTGTTCAGAATCTCTGCAAACTACTGCCTCGGGGAATTTAAGCTAGGTCTCATCATTTTGTGCATTGAGAACACAAGCTTGGTATTGGTGACAAATATTTTGACTTGAGAGTTTCCAACTGGCACGATTCTCTAACCCAACTATACACTGTCATCTTAAAAAATCTCGTTTAAACATAAAACGGCTGCAGTAAACCCCTTAATTTAGGGAATTCGAGGATGAATTAGTGATCACGTGTGCACTATTTTTAAATCCTTTAAACGATTGCATTCAGGTCATCGCATGGTTCGACCCACAGGAGTATAGCAACAGGAGCTAAATCCGGCTTAAACTTTAACGATTCCAGGGAGCGTCTATGCTGACAAAGTTTCGAGTCCACAGGGGTCCACTTTCGTTAGTTTAAGTGGCTACTTTGAATTACTAGGTCCAACTTCAAAAGGGTACGGGATAGAGAAGGTAGAGCTTAAGTCGAGTTTGCTTAAATAGAGCTGCTGTTCTAGGTAGAGAGCTTTAATTTCGGCAAAGAGCATTTGCACCTTTACAATTGTACATTTTATAGTGTTCGCTAAAAATGACTCAACCTATCCAATATCATCTCAAAAGGAAAACGCTTTTTGGCGTCTGGCTTATATCGCTGCTAATGAAAACATGTTTATGCACAATTTATTCACCTTTTAGCCAGGAGTTGTTAAAAATAATGAGTTCTCATTTCTGATAAATATGAAGAGAAATGACGGATAGTGCGCTAAGTCGGGCAGCCTTTTAATGACCTTAAATGAAAATACTGGCAAGATGGGGTGCATTGTTAGGTGGTTTTCTCGTCTTGTTTATTCTCGCTTTTATATTCTGCTCCATAAGCATGACGACATCGAATTCGTGGTCATAGGTATGCAATGCGTGTGCAATGGAAGAGGAACTCTTAATGATCACATAAAAATGGTTGATGCCAACACAACAAACATTGGCAAAAGCGTATAAAATTCAGTGCATCAGTCAATGGAAGAAAAAGCTGTCTGACTTCCATACTTAAAATTGCATCTGTGAATAAGAGTGGCAGGAACCCAGCTGACTTTGCATTAACTGGGCTTCCTTACCTCTAAGTAAAGTGAAACAAAGCTGTTTTGGTAACTAACTCTTAGGGCTGCGATTTTTTGCTATCTTTTGCAACTGAGTTGGCTTTACTTCCCCTTTCTCGTAACTTTATGGTCTCAGACCACATTTAATATCTCTGATACCCTGCCAGACATCATCTAATTTGCCAATCAATAGATTTTAATCTGCAGTCATATAAATAGCATAAGGTGCATCAAAATGAATGAAGCCATGCACCTTCCTTGGTTAGGTGACAATAGCTATAAGGAGTTATCAGCTAAGATTGACTACGCCTGTTGAATAGTTGAGCAAGATCCGGAAGCGCATAATGAGCCAAATGCCTACGGTAATTATATTCGCTAAGTGCTCGAGGATCAGTCACCCCATTGTACCAATGGGAGGCGTGTGGAAAGAGGGAATTTGATGGCTGTGACGATCCCATTGCCTGGTTTGAGTTCTGGAGTAGTGTCAAGCTGCTTTCCGGAGGATCCATTTTTAGTCTAAAATCGCAAATAATTCACGGTTGTTATGTAGTCTTCTGTGATTTTATCCAATATGCTTATCATTTATTCAGGTTTTACAAAATAAAGAATCGAGCGATGGTTAACCATGCTCCGATTGATTTTTAAAGGCAAAGGAAACAAGGAGCGTAATAGTTTTTTAAGTGTCTTAAGAAAACATCCTCATTAATTAGAGGAGAGTATCGAAATAACTTAAGTTGACGCCTTAAGTTATGCCAATTGACCCCATTGTGTGAAACAGTCTCAACAACTGGGTGAGACAATGCTATCAAGAGGGCACTTTATGACTAGTAATTGTAGAGTAGAAGAATGTAGGGAGGAAGGGCTGTAACGAGAAACGCGAAAGGATACTTGACTTACAACCAAAATAAAGAAGGGGGATTCTAAAGGACTTTTGAATGCAATCAACAACACTTCAGGCCGATGTAAAGTCTTTGAAGTGTTCAAGGACTAAGAGAAGCACTCGAAGTAAGCTATGGATGGAAAATGATTGTTCTACTGATCTCAATTCCATTCCCTCGGTTGTCTCTATTGCGGCCAATCAGCTCAGAGACGCGCGGAATAGCGAACCAATCAGGCGAGTGCGCGAATGCGCTCGAGACTGGATGTGTGCTTGGGGCAGGCTCACTTGCTCTAACTCTATTGTGTTCTCTCCGCCTAACCCACCCCCACATCTTGATTGTGCGTGTATAATTAAATAAGCCTTCTTTTCTCATACGAAGAACTGAGGCATTGAAACATTTGAAATCTTGTCACAACAATGGCGAGTAAATTTACCAAAGATTCGATTAAATTTTACTTTATTGAGTTAGCTCAGCCCAAAATAGGTAGATAGTGGTCTGGAGCAAATGGTAGAAAATGGAACTATTATCTGGACAGCTGTGTTATATGAAAAGCACTATGAAATATTTTACGGTCACAGTCGTGCGAAAGATCTAGAAGCTCAATTAATAATTTGCTTATTTTATAGCTGTTTTGAATAGGAAATTTCTAGATAAATGCTGTCTTCTTTACGGGGAAATAATCAAATCCATACCGCCTTTCGAACAACAAATTTACCTTATTCGATTGTTCTTTGATTAACCTTTGCTTAGGCCATATATATCAAATTATGTCTTTTTGTACATAATAATCAACAAGCGGCATTATAAGGCCTCAGAGTATTCCTTTTTTGCGTTTAGGTGTGGAGCTGCTTAGTACGGCGCTCGTCCCACAAGAGAGGTTGAACTTAACGTATCCCGACCACGCTACTGCAAAGTTTTAAGTAAAAGGTGACCATAATGTAAAATAAAGTCTTAGAAAAACATTTTGCGCATTTCTTTACGCCAGATAATTTGAATGCGCTGTGGGTAGGGGAGAATTCTCGTCTGTATTACCAAGCTTTGCCCTCTTTCATTTTTTTGCAAAGTGGATCACGAGAATTTAGTCAGGTGCAAAAGATACCTCAATGTAAATTTTTTTTAATTTAAGCACAGTTCGTTGCTCCTTCCGCACAAGTTCATTTTACGCATGAGTAAACTCATAAGTGATGTTTTCGTTTTGCTATAGTGAGAACTAAACCCGGTAGTGCTGTTATAATGGTTATTCTTGCCGAAGAAAGTTGTGTTATTTAACGAATTCCACAAAAAGCGACCCAACCTTTATTATGAGAAAGGCAGTTGCTTCAAGAAGCGAGCAATCTTAGTTCCAGTGGTCCATCTGGTCTTATGCTGCATGATAAGGAATGAAATGCTATTATCCTCCATGTTTTTAGGTTCGATAACAATCAGATATGAGCTCGTTGCCTTTAATAATGGGCGAAATTCTCTGGAGAAGACATACAGTTGATCGGATTATTTTAATGCCATGCTATGGGTTAAAATCTCAATTGTATCGTAGTTTTGCTAAATGAATAATATTTGCTTTAAATGCTAATGATTAGTGGGGTTAATAGACTGCCACAGCTGATACCTAGCTCACTTTTTAACAGTGAGGCAAAAAGATGGCTCGGGATGTTCATTGCCTATTACGCCTGCAGCCAATACTGTACCATCTTGAGCGTCTTATTCTACCTGACTTAGCAGGCAATGAAAGCATATTAATTTGAATTCATGGGCAGGAATGCAGTGATTCGTGAAGTAGCTATTTAAATTCTAGAAAAGTGTCGCGCAAATTGTTATGGTCACTTGCGACTCCATCTGAACGCTGCTGCTCATGCTAGCAAGGGGGACCAACCTCCTAAATTGCCTCGCCTGCATGCTTAAATGAGCCTCTTTCCAGACCCACAGACCCTGTGGTGCTGCTTCAGGGACCACCTGAGGTGCATACGGAAAAATTGACGATTGTGCAATTTGCGAGAGCTTTAATGGGTGACGGCATGATGATAGATATCGCAGTCAAGGCTGCATGTTGTGGCAAGCAAGAATTAGCTTAAAGGTATCCACGCGAAGCCTTGGAGATTAAAAAACCAGTGATTCTCTTTTTCATCTCTTGAGACCTCGTTATATAAGCAGGTGACTTAAACCAGTTTTATTTAATGAGCTTGTGGAGTTTCCTGGTAAGTTTAACTAGTTGAACGTAGAGGTCCTACTATCCCTTATTCAAGCCAAATTTCACATGGGTGTGCACACCAATCTACGCATATGACGAAGATAAAGCAAGCATTTCAGTTGATTTTATGTCTCGTCTGTTTCGTTTAATATTTTAAATAATTGTTTCAAAGTGGCGATAAAGTAAGGCATGCAGTTTTGCGTTTTCTGCACCTTCCGTCCAAAACTTGGGGTCAAGGAGCCAAGTCGCCAAGATTTCCGCGCACGTTTTGTAGTTAAAACCTCGCTGCAACCCTTGGAAATTCGAAATCCGATTTTTGGTTGTGGCTTCCCAAAGTGTCATCACCAGAACTATTGAACTCATATGGCTCCTAACTGCACGTTTATTGGCATTTAAACATGAATTTTTCGTCGTTTGGCTTGTCGTGCTTACCTTGAGTCTTATAATGAAAATGTGGTAAAGTTGACCTCAAATTACTGATTTGCTTGAGAGTTCATCCGATACAACGCCTTGATCTTTTGGTTTTAGGCAATAAGTCATCTGGAAATTGCTCCCTAATAAACCACCAGGCATTTTGTAATGATGATATTCTGCTGTTTCGTTGTTGCCTAAATCACTAGATTCTCATACAAAGACAATCAGGAGCGGTGTTTGACTTCCTTAAAGTCACACATTGACGAAGGACCTAAGAATGCATTGTTTTTGTTGAAGCGTTGGCGCTTCTCTTATGATAGGCCTTGAGGTGATAATATAAGTAAAAATGTAACCATCTAGGTGCCAATTTTAGCCACACAACCTACTAAGGCATAAAGTTTGATTGTTTTTTACTACATTTTACCCATTATCCACAAAAAGGTTAAAATGAGGTAAAAATAATCAAAACAATTAAAATTCCGTAAAGCAGAGGTATTGGATGTTTAAGCAGTACTTGAAGTTTCACGACATGAAGCCTCGATGGGTGGATGTGATAATTTACCTGAACTCTTCTTGGATGTGCCGATTCGATTGGTGCAACTTGCGCACGATGGCACTCGTGTGGAGCATGTCTCATCCGAGCCATATAACATACCAGGATCTACTCATTTGCTCTATCACAGTGCATTACCAATATTGACGGTCAGGAGCGATTGCGTCCATTGATAGGTCTGATTGTGAAATGCGAAGACAGCCGCATAATTCATGACTTTGACTGTATGTTGGGCATGAATTGCGATTTGTTCATAAACAGACCTATGCGCAGCAATCGAATCAGAGCCCTTAATTTGATCATTACGGAAGCAAAAATTTCACTTAAACTGGTACGTCCCATAACCTTCCTCTTTTGCATAGAGCGATAAGCAGCCTTTTCACTGGTGCATTAGTAGCGTTAAATTTTGATCAGCCACCCGCTCCACCCGTCTTTATGATACCACGCTGTCAGATAGGCTTAAGGAGCACATCTAGTCCCGTTTCGTGCCGCACATTAATGTCAGCTTTCTTACTCTAAGAACCTTGGATGCTGGTTAACCACGCCCAACATCCTCAAAGTGTTTCTGCCACGTCATGCTTTGCCCAAAAGCAGATTCGCTGATTACTTCTTTATTTTTCAGGGTGGTCTCTACAGTTCTTTGCATAACAATAAACATTTTATTTTGCCATTTTACACAAATATTAGCTTAAACGAGCAAATATGTTTGTAATGGATGGTTGCTACATATTGCAAGTTGTTGCTTGTAAATATTGCAAAAATTAGCTGAGTCCAAAATTACTTCTTACTTAAGCCTGGTTAACATTTGTAGATTTTTGAGGGTTTATAGATTTACTGGCTTAAGCGGTGTGCAAGAAATGGTAAAAAATTATATCATATAAAGTTTATAAAATCAGGGCATAAAGTAACCAAGTGATGTGTTCAAACTTCTTTGGAGCTTGTAAAGGGAGAGAGCTCTTTACTTTTTATAACTCCGGTAATTTACGATTGGTTTCAGTGAATGCTATAAGACCTGTGCTAATTGCTAAATCATTCTTGTGTAGCCACCTTCATTATCGAATATTGTTAGGCATGGGAATGTGTGAAATTTCAGGGGCTTGCAAATTCATTATGTAAGCAGATGCAGAATGCAAAAAAATGACCTGCTCACTTGTTTTTATAGTTCCTGGCAATCTCATCGTCTACACGAGGGATCGCCTTTTCGCGTTTGGGCCCGGCCGATTCTTCCCATTGCTTGTCACTCTTTTTCGCATCGAGAGCCAGTGGGATGTCTTGAGCAGTATTGCTATCCACATGGGGTGACGCCATACTACCTTTGTCTGGATAAGTGCGCATGTGTGTATGGCTCTGGGTGCGATTGCGCGCATAGGGTGTCAAGCAGTTGCGTCAACCCTCGCTGTATCCTCTACTACCTATCTGCCTGCTTGGTTGATGGTGGTGGTGGCGGGAATTCCTTTTTGATTGTTCTGAGGGGAGGCCTCTTCTATTCACCCGCTTCTTCCACTTCTCACTCAGGCCAAAAGCACTCATAGTAGAATACACACGCACTCGCGCACTCACACTCGCGCACACGTGGTGCCACCGCTGCCTACAGCACCATCATTTTCGCTGTCGTCGCCTTGATGCAGTCTGCCAGCGAACCCACGCATGAACACGCAATCACGAAGACCTGCGCACGCGCACACACAGGCGAACTCGCATAGGTACCACAAAGTTGAGCTAGATGATGCCGAATCGTGGTGGTCACGAGCACGAGGGGATGGACCCAAGTTAGTTCCACAGAGTCGCTACGTTGCCTGTGGGAGGGATTTTAACGAAACAAACTTTAATGCATCTTTAAGAAAGTAAAACGATTTAAAAGAAACCCAAGATGAACTTTCCAATTTAAGCGGTCAGCATTTGATGCGATCATCGATAAAGTTTACTAAGCTTGAGAAATATTGCTGTTGTCAACGTATTTGCCACTAATCACAATGCTTTTTAAAAATTGTCAGATTTTTTTATATTTTGTCTTTGCGAATACAGAGATGGAATTCTGAAAAATTTGAAACTGTAAAAAAGACACCAACATTGGGGTGGTAAATACCTCAACTATGGTTTTCTTTAGGTTCTGATATGATTTTAATGCGGTAGGACAATTTTATGCTCTGGTTAACATTCCAAGTTGGCGAAAAGCGGTTTTCCATCCAAATATGCTCATAAATTTAATGGTCATTCAATACTATTCCATCAAAACAATCTTTGGCGTCAGTCCTCCTAATTCAATAGAACCATTTCTAGCGCATAAGATAAGTCTCTTCTACCAAAAACAAGCTGTTCTTCTTATCCACGACAAAACATACGCGATTCAAAGAACCAACTGTATTACTGAATTCTATAATTCCATTGATGCCATTATCCCACAATCCAGCGTAGTTGAAGTTTAAAGATGCGCCACATCTAGAACGCGTTAATCAGGCCGATGGACAATTGACGTGCCAGGCCGTCGGGATGGTAAGAAGACCAGCAACATGGCGCCTGCATGCATACCCCGACCAGAGATATTCCCACCAGGCCTTGAGCAGTACCCACACGAGGACCGCTATAAATTCTCACCGATAATAGCATTCACCCACACAGAAGCGCACAAGAGAAAGCTGGGTGACGGAACTCAAAGACGTGTACCTTCGTGCTTTCTGTGAAATAAATAAATGGTAAATGTGGCCCGTCAAAACACAGATCCCATCTATAAGTGCGACTTCTCACTAACTAGGGCTGCATGGACAAAAATAAGGCCAAAACCAGGAAGGCGCAAGCATTAAGGCGGGCCGAAAACTAATTGGTGCAAACATTCTCTTAAAAGCCGTAGGATCAGTCTTTAAGTTCCTCTAAATATTTCCAAATTGATTAGTATATTAAAATGAGTTAAATTTGTAAGTAAGGCATTCCTGTTTTGTGAATGACGCTTCACGAATGCAGAGGAACCCAAGTAACATGAGATGAAGGGGATCAGAGCTCCTTCGCTATAACCAGGAAAGGGTCCGCCAAGTTGAATGGTCATATATATTCCAAATTTGTACACCTAAGGTGTCTCTAATGCCTCTTTGTTTTTGGGTCACGAAGTGACTCGCAGCACAGAATGCTGCGTACTGACGACTCTGCACAATCGCAATTCGAATGACACAAGCAATTTCGATGTCTGGCGGGCTGCACAATCGGGTTGGTAAAAAGCAGTCTCAGGGTAATAAGCATGACACAACCGTGGCTTATAAAGATTAAGCTCTGTACAAATAAACAAAAAAAATAGTTTTTCATGGTTGTGTAAGCATAAGGTAAGGTGCGGCCTACCATTTGTCACCATAGTGTGGGGTACCACGCCGACAAGCTCACTCACCTTTTTGGTCTCTCACGAACACAAGCAGGCACACCTTTAACATTCCTCGTCTTAATTTCTTTACTTCACATCGATCTCACACCAGTCACTCCCTTTTGACAATCACATCAGCACACACACACGCAGACATCCCGCTGAAAATATTAACATATACACAACTATTAGTGATGTTTGAAGTTCAATGCACCTTCATATATAATAAATTATAGGGGGGAGAACTCGATTTTGACGAGATCAGACACGCCTACCTTTGAACTCAATGTATTATCGCAAGGCCATTAACGAGTTGATGTTTTCGATGGTTGGAGGCATTTAATCATTTGCATTACAATTTAATTTAGCTCATTGCGGCGCACGAGGCGACGGTCGGCTGAAGAGGTAAATTCTGTGTTCTCGACATATTCATGATGCGTAGGCTGAAATCTAGAGAGAAAGCGAAACCGGGTGCTCGGGAAGGTTGCAATTTTCAAAGTACAATACCCACCTCATTCCTCCAAAATAGAGCAATTATCTGCTTGACGGGCTGATATACAGGCTATCTGAACACTCAAGTCAGAGCATTAACCTACAAAGGATTAAAGACCAATGCGCAATTAATTCCTGGCGCAATCTTGAAGCCAACTGTATTCATCCAATGCCACTTCGGAGCAGTAATCGTATTTGGTCAAAATATCTTTCTGTCACGGCCCATTGTTAACCGTAATTGTTGCATCTCATCAAATGTGACACCTCAAAAATGAATGATTTGTCCATCTTGCATCGCCATATAATTTAAAACAGACACGTGATTATCAGCTTGAAGCAGTTCTATGGCCCGTACTTTAAGAAACCGACCTTACTGTGGTGAACGCTTTCTTACGGTGATGACGATGTGCATATTTGTTTTGCTAACGCTTCCTAATTGGAGTGGTAAAGGATCCGCAATTAACTTATTTTGTTAACGTCGAAAACTCCATGGCGAGTGTTTACCGGCTGAGCTGGCACGCGACGCCTGTCACATTATTAAGCAATGCGTTATGCTTTAATGATAAACTCCCACTCTATTCCATTACCTGCGCTCTTCTACGCACGTTGTGCAAATCAAATAGCCTGGATTACATTTCACTAGCAAAAATATGAAACTAATGCAAAAAATCCATTTGATTTGCTTTTTTCCAGCATGCATGACGCATGTTCCCAGGAATTGGATCTTATCAGTTCCCCATTTTTGTAGGCCTAATTGGCTGCACAGTGTGTTTAATGATGCAGTGCCTCGTCAAAAAATGCTCCTCTTACTTGTAGGATTTTGAGGCTTCCAGTCCCGCCTTTTAATGGCTATTTTTCCCACAAACCGAACGTTGTTCCTTACCTTTGTCAACGGCTCTCACTCCTTTGCTAAACCGTGGATGCTTACTCTCCTGTTACCTTTATTTCTGGAACCTGAACGTAAATGGTGGCATCGAATTGCGCCTCCAAAAAAGCTTGGTGGTTAAATCATCCCTCATCTTGCTTCACCAATTAATTAACTTCACGCCACAGTGGCAAACTTTACATTGTTTATGCCAAACAGCCAAGCACTCTAACTCCCTGGGTGTAATTATGCATCTGGTTTAAACATCACAAAGCATAACTCACTGATTTATTTAAAAGTAGTTCTGGTATTAAATTTTACATCTTGAGCAATTTATTACTTAAGAAGTCTTAAGCAAAGTCAGAAGCATTTAAAAGTGAAACTTAAACTGACTTCCTGACTGACAGCAGGGGCTTGTAAAACCCAATTCTTCTCAAGGTCCATGACACCGCAGCTTGAGGAAATGCAAGCAGCAAATCTGTCGTCACCAGTGCATTCTAAAAGCTGCGTGGTGGCGCCCAATCCATAAATTTTATTCAAAAGTAGAGCAAAGAATCAGCCAACTTTCTAATTAAGGGTGGAAAGCTCCAAGAAGATGACTCGCTTCATGGAAAAAAATGAACTTTCGTTCGCTTCGAAAGGCGGTATTTTTGCTGACATCTGTCAAAGCGGAATCTGCCATTCGTTCTCCATGCAATGTAGGCGATGGGTGAATGCAACCCTGTTTGCAAAGGATGCTGCAATCTTTGGTGCCCAAAGTTCATTTGTCCTGCCGGTTAGTAATTCAGCCGGTTGTTTGTTATTCGGAAGCGGGCTGATCAGTCTGGCGAAATGAGCCATGGGTTTCGACTGCTTTTTTGATGTCATGGCTAAAAACGAATTGAAATTGCCAATGGCAACATCGGCTAAATTCGCAAATAATTTTTGCCACTTATGCAATACCGTCACTGTGACCTTTATTTGTAGCGGGAAGTAATTTCAACGCCATTTTCACCTGCTATATCGGTGAGGTTTTACCTCCTTTGTATAAAATTAGCGTGCTTTCAGGCGAAGTCGGCCGATAATGCTGGACGCAACCGCTACTGTTTGTAGGTCGCACGATTGCCATATCTGGTTTAAATAGAAAGTGGAAAGACAAAATAAAGGGGTACCATAGTAGAGCACTAAGGCACCCAGTGGCGGTCGGCCTTCCTCTCAGACCCCAACAACGAGACTGGAGGACTTTCTAACGTAAAGTTACAAAAATAATGAAACGAGGCAGCCAGAATTTCATGAATGAGGTTGAAGTTACTTTAATCTACCAACGCGAATTTGGCATTGTGACGAATCCCCGCCAAGATGTATTCACCATGCTAAAAAAAGAAGTAAAAAAACTGCAAGCCGTAGATGTTTCTCATCAAGAGTATTGACTTTGATAAGGCCAGCACACCCAAACCACACAAACCATCTTCGCAACGCGACAACAAAGTGTAGATTTCGACATTTCCGTCGGGTTACAACTCTAGTTTGTTGTAAAACTGGAATCCTGTGGGTCGTTGTGTAGTGCCTTGTTTGTTTGGGCCGTTGGTTGGTCCTCCGCATTTGGGGCGGGTTGGGGTTAGGGTGGGCTGGCCTCCCAGCAGTCCCTTTTCTCCCTATATTGAATAAATATATTCTGGTCTATGCGAGCGCTCTCTTCGTCTTCTAGAGGTGCTCGGGACCCTACACGCTGTACTTCGATTGTTTTTTCTTTTAAATTTCGTATTTTATGCTTTAAATAATTGTCGTACATTGAAGTACACCCGTATCTTAGAACAGCTTTATCACATTTTCACAATGCACTGTAAGCTCCCTTAGCACCTAGTTTAGCTGTTCCCAGTTCACCCTGAACATAATGTAAGCTTGTAGAACTGTACTACTGGTGAGTTTGGATTGAATAGGGCTGAAACAAACTGGCCACAGAAAAAATGCCCTCGAGACTTCCATTGGGCTGGGGCTGCTAACGCGGTGTGGCGGCCATCCTACGTGGCGTAGGCACACAAACGACTCCCTTGCCAAGCTTGGGAGTTGTGCTTCCAACTCACACATTGCGGCCGTGCTTAATGCTATGTCCATTCACCTATTACCAAAAAGTGTTTCCATTGTAATTCATTTACACTCATCTGCATTACAAGAATTTAACTTGTTTTTTTTCAACACTCGAAACGCAGCTTCTTCAAGTTTACAACTTCATTTATTGCATTCGTGATTATTTTGGAATGCAATCACATCAATACTTATTAAAACTCTTACCATTTTTCGTGACGAGTGATCACTTATAGTCTGCCAAGTGGTGTTTTGATGTTTCAAAGCCTACAAATACTCCTAACCACTGAAATCAGTAAAATATGCGAGATCCTACTAATCAGGCACCTTCACTCTGTTTGACTATGAAATGCTATCAATGGAATCACGAAGACAAATTTATTTAAAGCCACAAAAAGCTTATTTTTAAATTTTTTGCCGCAATAATGTTAGCATGGGAACACTTTGGAAGGAACGTTAAAAGCTTAAAATTCGAGAGAATTGCCATTGAGCGAAGAGAAACTCCACAGTGGGCTGTTCCATGCTGAGATGTTGTAGGTGTCATAACCGTAAATGCCGGCTAATATTGAGGGAACTGAAGCTTGCCATCCTCTAAAGCACTACGATCCGTTGAACTGCATATTCGACTGCGCGGAACCCTCAGTTCTTGTAAAGAGCACCTCTTCCGTAACAACTCGGCCACTCTGTAAGTCAATAATTCACCACTCGTGACGCTTTATTACGACTTCAGAGAAGGCTTGGGTGTGACACATGAGTAATCAGCTAAGCGCTTGTGAAATCACCTGCTAGAGCATCTCTACCCCTCTTTGCTTTTCTCCCACTGTTGATGCTACCCAAAAATGCCGAATAAAGCAGTTGCTATAGTTCGCAACGACATGGAGCTTCGTATACCAAAATTTTGCCATGCACCTCACTCTAACCGAACCAGCTGTTGACGTGGGTAGCCGGCATAAGCTGTTACAAATCCAACGAGAACCGTAGAAATGCATCCAGCAATGGCTTCTTCTATTCACCAATTTAACAAAGATCAGGGAAGCGTATTTAATGCAGTCTCTTCGGTTATTTGTGTCTTTATGACTGACTAATTGAAAAGGATTGAGTAAAGAAATTCTGATAGTTATATTAACTAATCCTTATGCTTAAGAACAAAAGGTGTCAAGGACTTCAGCCAACCTTGTCAATTAATTTGAGTGTCCTAAAAATTAGATTCCTTAATCAAGGATTATGAAAGAAGACTATTTTGAAGCGCTCTTACTGTAACAGGGTTTGTGGTTTGCTTTATAAACCGAGGATTGGTCTGACTCTTCTCTTTAATTTCACAGGGGCTAAATCGTTTATCTTTATACTTCTGCTGGACTACACGGTCTTCAGGCCATTCCAACAAGCAGCAACTCTCTTACATCTCCGCAAGGTGTTTTTCGCTCCCTTCAAAGACGATGAAGATTAGGGAGCTACTATAACCACACGAAACTTCTCTGAAGAAATAAGGCGCAATACCCGGGCGCAGAAAAGGGGCTGTGGCTTCTGCCATGGCCCGAAGACCAGCCCACTCAGCATTCCCCAATGTCATCTTAATCCTACTACAAAATAAAGATAACATGCTGATACTTCAAGGAAGATTTGAGGTGCCGGCTTAGCGGTGGCTTAGGCGGATTCGAGTCAAAAGCGGTATAATCAGTTTTACAGCATGTCATAACGTCGTTAGAAAATTAGCTGAGGGTGACTAAGTTCGTTAAAATCCCTTGAAGGGGATTTTCAGCAGATCTTACTTGTGGAAATTAACTAGTCTTTGCCCTCCTCAAAAAGGCTTGACGCTATAGTCGACCTTAGGTGAAGTGATTAAAGAAAATTCACTTTGAAACTGTCCGCAGTAGACGAATGACAATGCCAATCGCGGGAACTAATGCTGATCCTCAGCGTTCCTACTAACTGAACTAAAGCGGAGGAAAACTAAGGGGTGCAAATATAAATGAAAAGTAATGAAGGCTGATGTTTTACGATTATTGGACTCCAAAACTATCAAGGCATTTATTGCGCCGAATTACTTTATTTGGGCTATTAATCTTACCGCACTTATTTTATGCACGAAAAGCCCTTGTTACAGGGCACTGCTTAAAGCTGATTTGGTTTCCCTCCCTTCATGAAATTCAAAAGTAAATGTAAGTTTGACATGCTACGCATACCAAGGTTAAGCTTCAGACACTCAGGGGGTCGTGTTGGCCTAGCCGACCAATAGCCCCTTTCCCCTGCTATAAAAATGCATTCTGTTCCAATATTAAGCTATCTTTTGCTTTCCGAGACGTCTAGACACGCTGCATAATAGAAATGAACTCGTGCATTAATGGCACTGGGTCTAAAATCTTTTAGTTTATTAGTAAAACTGTAATAACAACGACTGCATCTCAAGGGTGTTTAAGGGGACACGGAGCAGCTGTAATGACTGTAAAAGAAGGGCAAACATAACTTAATGCCTAATCCAACAAGGTTATGTTAACACTATTATTCTTCCTTTCCACCCTAAAAAAGACCTGCATTAAAGGATCGGGCTTTTGTTTTATTTGCATGAGGCTATAAAGTCCAATGATTTAAATTAATCATTACAACTTGAATTTCCAAGTAAACGCTAAGCCCGAATATCTACTTTAAGGAATATTACACTTTGAGTACATCTCGGTTGAGCCTTGATTATTTATAACTTATTTGTTTAAACAAGTCCATCCAGCTTGCACTGCACAAAATCGTGCCCTATCCTTTATCTGTTGATCGCTATGGATATGCAGCATATAGTACCTGCTGACTTGCGCCATCTACGGGCTTGTTTACTGTGTGGTCTTATCAAAACAATGTCCCAATTTGAAATGAATGGTTGCGAAAACTGCGAGGACTACCTAAACCTCCAAGGAGACCGGGAGTCTATCTATGAGTGCACTTCGAACAATTTCGATGGAATGGTTGCAATGATGAATCCTTCAGAGAGCTGGGTCGCACGATGGTTAAGGATCGACAAGTTAACGCCAGGAGTTTATGCGATGAGTGTCTCTGGAAAGCTGTCAAAGGGCAGAATAGACCATCTTCGGAGCAGGGGCCTCGAATACCAGTCACGCGATAGGAGCAAAACGTAAGTGTCTCCTGCCACAAAATAGTGATGCACAGTCCATGGGTGCCTTTGACAAACATTGCTGGTGTTTTGATGAGTTGTGCTTACTGATACCCTTGGTGCCCACAGCACAAAGATAAAACGACATTTCATTCTAGATAAAGACCCCACTACCGATATGTTTCGCTGTTTGCACATGTGTTACAGAGTAAAGTTCCTTGTTATAGTATTTTTTTATTTTGTGGGTGAAGTGCTACTCAATGTCTAGGAGAGAGGGTATATCCACAAGTAGAGGGAACTCCGCTTTTTCTTCGATGCGTCCCGCAAGTGAAATTAGGTCCTTCTCAGACCATGGAGGGCCGATGAGTTGCAGTCCTATTGGAAGTCGCTTCTGAGCACTCAGCTTAATTGGAATAGTGATGGCTGGGAGACCTGCTAGGTTGACTCCAACTGTGCAGGGGTCCTCCCGGGCTATTCGAGAACGACTATCCAGCTGGCAAAACTCACGTTGATTAGGCGCTGGGTGTAGAGTCACAGGAGCTAACAGAAAGTCCACTTTGGTGAAGACCTGGAAGATGATGAGTCATCTCGTTAAACTGGGCACCCGGCGCAGTTGGATCATTTGCTCCAGGGACGGTGCATAAGCGTATTATAAAATTTGCATGTATGCACTACATTCACTTCTCAAGCCGTGTATATGTAACACTAAGCAGGTCTTAACATCCTATCCTTGTGCTTCGATAGAGGCAGAGATGGGACTTAATGAGAATAGAAAGCTAACTTTTACGTAGTCGTTTTTGATGAGACGCCAGAGCCGTCGAGCAGCGTCCAGATGCAGGTGTCTTTGTCTACGAAGAAGAAAAAAGTTCCCTGCCAGTATACGATTGCGCACCTCCTCTCCGAATCCTAGCTGTCGAGACCCCGCCGCCAGTCCATCCGAGGTGTCCAAATTTAGTTGAGTCAGTGCTTCGCGCATCTCCGGAGTGGGTTCCACCCGCAGACCATATCGAAGGCCGTCGTAACTGCGTACGCATTGTAGAGCGTTACACTCTACTTTGATTTACTATTACGGAGTGATGACTTGGCTGTCAATTACCGTGCCATGTTGGATGCTACCTCCACCGAGCATAGGACAGAGTAGACCGCGGTGGCAGTGGGTGTATGAGGGAGACTCACAGGCTCGACAGGCAGCTTGAAATCATCTGCTAGCCACGATGCCACCTGGTCCCAAACCTCCACCACCTCTGGAGCCATCCCGGGTACGTGGTACTCCTCGGGGATGCCAATGCGAAATGAATTAGAGAGAATAGGTGGTCGGATAGTGGCTAGAGTGGCGTCTCCATATCTGGCCGCACTGCCCGGCTGGACCCATGTGGTGAGCACCCTTCTGACATCCGCAACTCGGGTAGCTGTAATGGAGGGACAGTCCATGATATTGGCGAGCGGGATCATCCCCTGGCGTGACGCCAGTCCGTAAGTGGGTTTGAGACCAACAACGCCGCATAGAGCCGCCGGGTTTCGCACCGACCCGCCCGTGTCAGAAGCAAGAGCGAAGGGCGCTAGACCGGCAGCGACCGCTGCTGCGCTGCCCCCAGAGCTGCCGCCCGCAATGCAAGGATCGTCAGATGAAGAAGGCGACCATGGATTTACTACCGGCCCGTGCAGTGTATTCTCAGTTGATCCAGAGCCCATGGCAAATTCATCCATGTTGGTCTTACCCAAGCAGACAGCACCGGCATCCAGCAGAGCCTGAACAACCTGCAATAGTGGGAGCCAAACTATGATGTTTGGGAAAAATGAGGTTCGTAAAGTCTGCTAACAACTCACTGATGCGTTAACCGGTGATGAGTGGTTGTACAGAGCCTTGGAAGCACAAGTAGTGGCGTTTGAATCTCTAACACAGAAATTATCTTTCGCTAGGAAGGGTATGCCGCTCAAAAGTCCGAAGGAGGAAAGCGGAACAATCCTTGTAGGATGACTGATGACAGAATTGGTAGCGGGCAAAGAAAGACCAGATATTCGCTGGCCTTTTAAGCTAGCGGACCTGTCTATTTCGATTCTGTTTAACAGGAAACGACAAAGGTAGCCCGCGTCCAGTTTTCCTGTTTCCATTGCCCTCCGTAGGCGCTCTAAAGCTCCCACCTTCATTGTTCTTTATGACAGCTAAAAAAGTAGACGATCCCCTGACAACGTACTCGCAATAATAGCTGCCACAACGATGGAAAAGTAGTCATAGTGCAGCATGCTGGAACCAGCATATGTATTTAGTAAGCGATGGCATCCCTGAGTCCCCTATCCGCCCGTTACTATACGGCTAAGCAAAACCTTAGTGTATTAGCAAGGGAACATTGTTACTGAGAAATGTAACCGCCCAACACTCATGAAGTACTTATCGAACGAAATGCGAATTGAGTGATGTTGGCTAACAGGCCAAAATTCAGTGTTTCATGAAGAGGGTAAGCAAAGCATTTGCAATTCAAGCAACCAAGACTATAGCTGGAAATTCAACCATTCCAAAATTATATATTACAGAGAGGACTCAATTAACACATTTCAAAGCGATGGAAATGAATTCATTCATTCGAGATCCTCATCATCAAACGGGTCGTAGCCGAAATCTAAAAATTTAGCAAAAAAAAATCAGTGTACAAGCCCAAAAGCGAAGTACGGGATGAACTAACACGAAGAAATTGGACTTGAGGGAATAAATCCACTAATAACATAAATTCAATGACATCCAAGAGCTGGCTAAGATATCTCCGGTCGAGTGGTATGCAAAAAGTATAAGCTTCTGAAAAAGCACTTCGAAAACGTATGGGATGCATCAAACTCCTTGTCATGGATATGCCATACAGCACTAAAAGCTACCCACTTCATTGGCCCACACCTATTGACAAGAAGTCTTAAGAAATTAATGCTAACCATTTATGAAATCCCACTGACCATCCAGACCGTCAGGTTCAAAACGTGCCTGTACCCCTTCCTAGATGCATAAAACTGACGAACCAGAGAGGTAAACTCACATCGTCGATCCCTGGAGCTGCTCCATAATCCACACCCTCGTCGCACGGCTTCATCTCGTCAAAGCATACCAGTTTCAAATATCGCCACAAAAATGGATTGCAAAATATTAAATAATTAATCAAAAATTCTTCTTTATGCCTAATAAAAATGAGTAAATATTGTTTTTGATTCATCTTATTTTATTTTTAAGTTGCAAAATGACTTGTCTTTAACTCAACCCATGTTGTGGATGTGGGTCGACCCATTTAACCCAGGTGCGTACTTCTGTTTGACACGGTGTAAAATATCCTGTTATTTCTTGGGATTTCTTAGTCAATTCGACTTTGCTTTTCATTTGGCGCAATTCACGCTGTAGGGATTTCCCTATAAGACGCTCGCAACTACAGCGCTACCCGTGGCGATGCTAACCTACTTTTCTTTTGTAACCTATGAGGCTGTTTTATGTCATTTTTGCTAAAAACATGTGGGGGATGCCTTATTCTTCTTTCGTGCTGCATCAGGGTGTAAGGTCGAAATGGGTAAGCGAAAGCAAACCCGCAAATTTGCAGTGATGAAGAAAACGCTCAACTTAAAGGACACCAGAATGTACGTTCCGTTTCTCACTTCCTTTACTGTTTTCGAATCAGTAAAAAACTCGATCGCGATAAGCTGCGGGAAGCCAAGAAAGCTGCCAAGGCTGCTACTCGCGTAGTGGTTAAAAATCGAAGCGAGCTCGTCTCCTGTCTGAGAGACTCCTACAATGAAGCGCTCGGTCCACCCTATCACATTCTCCTCGACACAAACTATGTGAACTTTAGCATCAGGAACAGACTCGATCTGTTCAATTCTATAATGGACTGCTTATTGGCGAAGTGTGAGCTCCGTATTCATATGTACTTATCCCTTTGGTCATAGGCTTCCTCTACGTTACAGATTGTGTTATGGGTGAAATTGAGAAGATGTCTGAAAGGTACCGGGTCGCTTTGAGGTGGGTTTCGGTTGGCATATTCATTTTTTTCCAAATTAAGACATTTTATTCACATCCTTATAAATCCACACGTCTAAGAGGGTGATAAATGTTGTCATGCACCTTAAGGCGTGGCCCGCTGGGCGCTTTTCTTGGAATAATTTATTTCTGCAAACTTTTAGCAGTATTTGCGTTAAATTCACGTTTTGTTCCACTGATTGTGCATTCTTAGCACAACTTCATTTAATTGTTTAATGATGTCATTGAAAATATTCAAATGTCAACTTATTTTATGCAATTTCGATTCTATCATGTTACTCGTCCTCTAAATGAATTCGCTCTTTATTTTGCCGAAGCTTTCTAGGTAAATCAACCTATTCAAATTACAGGTGTCAAAAATTTCACTGAAATTCATTGCTTGAATTTTCGCCTTAGCCTTAGTTCCTTACCCGCTTATCAAGAATATCATGATTTTTCCATTGTAGAATCCTTCGTGATCCTCGGATAGAGCGCCTGACCTGCCAGCACAAGGGAACGTATGCTGACGACTGTCTGGTCGAACGGTGTCAGGCTCGCTGTTACATAGTTGCCACATGTGATCGTGATCTTCGACGTCGAATTCGTAAGATCACCGGCGTACCGATCATGTACATTCGTAATCATCGAGTCACTATTGAGAAGATGCCGATGGCTCTCGGTGCTCCCAAAATATAAATTACGTTTCTTTTACCTTTGTTATTGCCATCATTGTTTGTCGTAGAACCTGGTCGAAGGGCGATGTCGATTTGAGTTCTGGTGGTTACATTGTAATTTTAGATTCAGTCGTATCATTGATGCATCCCTTCAGTTCGGCTTAGGTGGTTGTGCATAGCTTGGCATTCCAAGTATCGCATTTTTGGATGAGTAGTTTTGCTTTCCTTGTTATTTCACGGTAGCCGGTCACTGATGCATTAGTGTCTGCTTGAGTTACACTCCGACTCAAGTTTTAGTAAATTTTGCATTTTGCTTTATTGGTTTTTGAATACGGTCAAGCCAGCCATATTTCACAGTGTGGAAGGTCTTCAAATAAGGTCAACGTCGACTTCCTAGGTGAACTATCAGCAGCAGACACCTTATGTGTGCGACTTTGCATCCCAAGTCAACTCACATAGCATATGGCCCAGTGACTCAACTAATATTAAATTTAGCCAAAAAAGAGCATTGACATAGCTTTGTGGGCAACGTTCAATTGCCACGGAATAAACGATCGCGAGTGGATTAGTCCAGGTGCAGTTGGGGACTGTTTCCTTTTTTAATTTCCATTCACACAGGAGCACTAATGCATAATTGGGTTTTAATCATGCAAAACAGTCTCGTTTGTCACTGCTGTAAATTAGGCTACATGCGATGTGAAAAATCACGGCTCTTCCCATCGGTACTGTTTTCGAAGCCTTGAAAAAGAAGCGAAATGCTTGTATCATTGCTTATACAGTCTGAAAACAAATGCTCTTTTAACATGCAGACAGTACTCGCATGGTGAGAAGCAGAGATAGGCGTGGAGAATGTTCCAAAAATCCTTAGCGGGACCTTCAAGGTGTATTAGCTGGTCGTGGGTTGCGTGCCCCAGTGCCACCTCGCTATTCGCCGCTGCCACAAATAGAATTGTTGTCATCGTGTCCGCAATAGCTGCCACGTCCATCCACGCCCAGACCAAGACCCAAGGGCTCGCCAATTCACCCACTATCAACCCCACAGCCAGTCCCAACACTCCTACCGCTGTGTGGATTAGAGTAGATACGAAGGACCATCGCGTGTCCAGGCCTCTATCACTAGCAGGTAGGGCTAGAACATGGTGCACAGTCACCATCTTCACTGTTACGAGGACGAACGCTGGCAGCAGGTGGGCACTCATGAGAACTGCGAATACCCCTCCAAAGTTCACCAACCAGTCTGGGACTACGAATAATATTGGTAAATCCTCAAAGTCCCCAATGCATGCTATTGCCTGATATGGGTACCAATTCGCGAGAATGTAGTGAAACAGACCACTGAGTAGGAAAATTGCAACCACTTGTGCATAGAAGGTAAGTCTGAGCCACTCCAGAATTTTGTGACTAATCTTGCCCTTGCAAAGATAGCATTCTATGCAAGCGGCACTGGCATAGGTCCAGTTGCGAAGGAATTGTGCTGTCAAAGCAAATGATCTGGCCCACATGAAGAAACGTGCATCAGTGACTATACCCACATTGAGCTGCAAGTTCTGCACAATTTGGATGCAGTTCTGCACTAAAATTGGTGCCATGCCTGCCATCGCACAACAGCACGACCAGTGCTGGATTATCCCACTGCCGTTATTTTTTAGTGCCGTCAATTTGATGAGATATGATATGCTCAAGACAATCGCGTAGACTGACAACAAATGATTTAGTGTCACGGTCAGGGCAATAAACACTCGGTTGGTCGCTCGGTCCAAAGGACAGAGATCGTTCCATTGCGTGTAATTCATCATCCGAATCCTTCTCTCAGACCTGCCAATTTCTGCCCACGAACTTGGATCTACCACAGATAATCGATCAACTGTATTCAAAATTGCGCCCTAAGGGTGAAAAATTTGGCAGCATGTCCTGCAGATTCTCGCTGCTGCTCTGATCACTCGTCTACTTAAAAGAATAGGTAGTTAGCCCTCGAGTGAAAATGTTACTTTTTTCACCTATCAACTGCTCTAAAAAGTACAATTTTCTAGTCACTGAGTGATAGTCCAAGTGCACTGATAACTCCCCATTGGATTCGCCTTCCATCTGCATTTTACAACTCATGTTTCGATTTTTTTAAAGCTGCTCGTACATCATTCTATAACGGTAAAATGCTTTGTAATTACAGCATAAAAGCGTACAAAGGCCAAGCTGCCTTACAGGTCATTAGGAAATATCATGCATAAAAAAAGGGAACTGTGTAACAAATTTTTGCCGCTCAACGTTCGACCATGCTAACCGTTTTGGTTGCACTTTATTCCCCAAGGCGAAAACGCGCCCACCTGCATAAGGCGCATGCTCCGCCGGGTGACCCAGTGGCGTGAGTCATGCCTACCGGAGGGTGAATCACACGTGCTCGCGTTTCTGTCCCCTTTGTTCCCACTGTTATCGCTCCGGTCCCTCTCAGTTCAGCCTGCTAAATTCCTTCTACGTCCCTCCTCGTCGTACCTCCTTCCCGATCAAAGTCGCATGGTGGCAACTTTCGCAATTCTCGCACCAATCGCTCCTATTGCAAAACCCTCATTTTGGATCGTTTCACATCCACAAGGCACTTTCGATCAACTTGTGAATTTTTCAGCTCAATCAAGAGTCCACCTATTCCGCGTTGCCTAGATTAAGTTCCTCGGAATGTGTGCCTATCTAAATTAGTTATTTCTTCGTTTTGTGGCATTAGCTTTAGGCCAGACATTGAAGTATGCAACAAAATTGGTCGAACTTATCACAGTTTAGCATGAGCTTATCGTCTGCAGTTCAGTCGCTAGTCGCTAATGCTGTGGTGAGCACTCCCCTCCCCGCGTGCTTAACAGTGCACTCCAGCATTCACACCTTGCCTTTGGAACCAATGTTCCAATTATCGCGCTGTGCCTTTAGTTATTCGTGCTATGTTTCATACATTCTGAAAGTCATTTATTCAGTTTCTTTGAGCTGTCGGTGACCTGCACGGTACCTGCTCTTACCAGAAGTTGAAACGCACAGGCATCCAACTGTCTTTGCATGCAGCACTGGATGGATTTACTTTATATTATCAATAGAAGGAGACCAGAATGTTAGCCGAAGGTCACTTCGTCTGGCGACTGCAGTTCTGTGGATCCTGGCATTTCCGCCATCTTAGTTCTTCTCATCTTATTTGTAAACGCGAAAAGATGTATTTTTAACCAGATGAAAATCATACCAATGTGGTTGTTGAAATCTTGGGGTTTTCAGACGTAGCACATCCACAAATCACTTCCTTTTTCTTATGCTTGTATGTGTTGCATTTATGTGGACATCATTTTTTAAGTGCTACATTTACCATACCTTGGGCAAAATTAACTAATTTCTTTCCGTAGTTCGGCACGTTAGCCCACATTGAATTAGGGCGTACTATGCTTGCCCCCCTCAACGTCAAAGTTGCCCTCCCTGTGTTTTGAATGCCATTATTCAAGACTGTTGGATTGTCGTCAGATGTGGATGGTCAATTTAACAGCAGGCGGACTTAGAATCCAGCGGTGAGTCAACGAAGTAATTTACGGAATCGCAGACCAAGAATGGCCAATGAGCACGCGACGGCCTTGGCCAGGCGCACGCACGCACCTTGTCATAGTCCTGGTGTGTACGTTAAACAGGTATCGCGGTGACCTCAGAGGCAGAGACGGATCTGGCGGGCTGAAGAGTAGCAGACTCACGTGCTCCACATCTAATGTGGGCGGACAGGTACTACAGCCTGTGAGCAAAAAAGCCTTTTTAAGGTGATTTCCGACATTCGCATGCGTGAAATGAGGTTACTCACCTGAACTTGGAATGGTTTTGGGTAATACCTAGAGTACAAAACACTGCACTGTGTCCCACTTATTACCGGAGCATGGTTTGCTAGGTTGCGCAATCTCTTCATGAAAATGGATGCAAATGCACTCCAATCTTCAAATTCTCTGAATCTCTATGGCATCATTAACGAGTTTAAATAGATTTCGTTCGTTTTTACGAACTTAAACCTTAAACAGATCTAACGCTTCCAATTGGCTAGTGGTAATACGAAAGTGTGTTTCGTAACCGTTTCCATTCCATCATAAACACCCCCGTACTTTGCGCACATGAAATTGCCTTTGGAGTTGGAAAGAGTACCACGCTCCACTTTGGTGTCCTCGTTTGAAGTGCTTGAAGACTTATTAATGCAAGGAATCGCGGTGAGCAGCACCTCAGTTACCCCTTACTTAAGAACTATAACCTCTGCCTCTTTCCTTTGTCCATCTCATTGGAAATGTTCCACATCACTGATTCCTGAATTTCATCCGTAACATGACGAAATGCTTCAAAGAAATTCACTTTGACCTTTCTCGTCGCCACTTTGCAATTCGTCTTTACTCAGCGTGTCTCATTGTTTGTCGCCTGAAGTTGAGCATGCATTGTAACTGCCTCCTCCCTTGAAATGGGCCCTAATTTAGTTAGTACTTTGAAGGCAGTGTAGGTGTTTCTGAAAGTTGCTTCCACGATGCAATTTTCGCGTTGATAAATTGCACAAATTAGTCGGGTGCTATTGCGTACAAGTGAAGGTTCCTCCTTAAGGGGTTGCTGGGTTGATAAAACTTAAGGTTTTTGTGACACGCTTCTGCCCCTTTGGGTGATGATTGGTGTGTACATTGACATCAAGTGCTGAGTAGGTCATGGTTCATGGAGCTGCATTGTGGCAACACTTCCCATCTTCTAATTACCTTCAAAGCATTTTCTCTCCAACATATATTCGTGTTTTTTTTTCTTTGAGAGACTTAAAAGGTGGCGATGAATGTGTTCAAAGGATAAGACAACTCCCACAAATCATTGCACTTTTACAATAAACAACTTTGGGAGCGACTTCAGCGCTGAGTTAATCGCACCGGCCGACCTACCTAAATCGTTTTTCCAGCCAAAATAGTGCATTCCTTGCAGTCTCTCTCCCGAATTCCGATGTTTATGAACTAGTGCGACTGTTTAGAAAGCACAACCAGCATGACTTCGCTCCCGTGGTGGGGCAACACTATCGGATGATTCACTGGCCGTTCTGCCCTTGCGGCCGTATACATGCCTCGCATCACAGCGCAGTTTCAATGGCAATCAGTCGTCTGATGTACTTCCACGCCACCTTATCCATGGCTTTGTAGCTAGCAATCTGACTGCAGATGTTTATGGAGCTGTTAGTTATTATTTCACAGTGTGCTAAAGCGGCATCTGACGGCAAATGGGGCAGGCCCCAAAGCTTGTCTAAAAAGGTTGGGTACTGAAAAGGATCAAGATTGGTGTTAAAACAAGTCCCCTTTTATTCTAACTGAAGAGATTGCAAGGCTTAAATAATTATGCCATCGATGCAACTTTATAATTCTAGTTGTATAATCTATAGTCAATTAACATGTTTTAATGACCAAATCCCCTTCAACTTCTGACCGCAGATAAGCTAAAATGAACAGAATCCACGTCGCTAGTGCAAACATGTACTACCGCAGGGAGCTAGAGACCCGCACAACTGAATGGACAGTCGAAGCAAATAAAGTTGCTTAACAGCTTCATTGATCTACATCATTAAGTTCTTATATAATGTATTCTCTCGGTTTGTTATTTCAGCTTTTCAGCTGTAAACGCGCTGCACTGCTGCATAGTGAGCAAAGCAGGGCACCAAAGTTGAACTTCACAGGAGTGTTTCAAATAGTTGGAGTGAATTAACCAGACAATCGGATTTGGTTGCTGATGCCAACGGATGTCACAAAGATGCCTATTATAGCATAAGTGGGCTTCAGTTCTGTAGCACTTGCATTTTGACAAAATCTGTGTATCACGTA
This sequence comes from Taenia pisiformis, assembly GCA_023968675.1. NCBI lineage: Eukaryota > Metazoa > Platyhelminthes > Cestoda > Cyclophyllidea > Taeniidae > Taenia > Taenia pisiformis. The sequence goes on along the minus strand of CM043733.1, from coordinate 15,181,032 downwards.
AGTGGCACTTGTCCTATAATTTTAAACTGATCCAAGCTATTAAGGAACTCATCGCGTAGCTAGAGAACAACAAATCCATTGTTCTGAGTAAGCAAAGCTCACAGATAGAGAAAGAGAACAGGGCGGTGGCATTGCCTGGCCAAGCCGAGGCGCGTGCATCGAGCCTATTTTTCTCGTCAGCTAGCATTGCCATTGGCCGCCCCGCCGGTGTGTGCCCGCGTGCGAACGCGCACGCACCCACTTGCTCTTAGTTGCTTGCGTGCGTGTGCGTGCACGCATGCAGGCACGCCCCTGTTGCCGAGTTGCCTCCCCAACATGCGTCAAACATCTCCGCTCAAGTTGTTGTGACAGGCTCTGCTCATCCAAGTTGAGACCAGCAGGTGGATAAATGATTGGAATTACATTCGAACTTGCACCTTGCTGCATCCTCAACTTTAAGAACTCCTATCCTAAATGAGGACTAGATCTCCCGACATTGGAGCGAATTCAAGAGTAGTCCCCAGACCTACAACTTCTGTGACCTCAAACTGTGACCTCAGTGCATGCCAGAGCAATGCTAACCAGCTGCTCAGCTGCTTGTTGAAGGGGCAGTTAGGACAATATACTAATAAATGGTTTTGCCAAGGCAGGTTAACTGTTGCGATCGAGTGTCGGCTGAAGCACTGATAAGGGACTAGCAACTTCGTCTCACCACTTTCTAGGAAGGGGAGATGCATTAACTGTGCAGTAAAGGAACGATCAGTTCTAAAAAATTATAAATTGCGTCTGCACAATTACTACACACTTTGTGCCATGTTGACCTTCCGTTTCTCAATCACAGTATATTCGTGTTTTTTTGTGTCCATTGATTATCAACTAGTTTTGGTGATGAAATATCCTTGATCAGGGCACCCGTTCAATTAGAACGACTGTTTCTAATTGAAATCGTAACTCAACACTTGGAAAATTGTTCTTTGCCGTCAAGGAGGGTGCTACGATAGTTTTTCTGTTTTACTACCTCATCGACTTCACCGGTGCTATTTGATAGAAAGGCAACCACAACTGAATGAAGTAATGACTGACCGTCTAAACGCGTGTCCACCTAGTAGAGAGACCGTGCTAATTATGCGGCTGAAAAGTTAGCAACATAACGGGGATAGTTATTCACCCAACAGTCTAGACAAACTCATTTCCCGCCCGACGGACACATGATTTGTTGGAGCTACCACACCAAAGCACACAAGTGCACACGCTCACAAACACACTAATCGCACCGTCTCAAAGGCTACAGCTGCTAAATTACGGAGTACCGCATATTCTTAAAGCTATTACAGAATGCGACACTAAACATTTTAGTGCATGAAGATTCAGTAGTGCATATAGCTCTAACTCCTGCACTCAGGGCACCTCCAGACATGCCATTTCACTCATAAATTTTTTCCTTCGGGAACGAACCATCCATGGAGTAAAAACAAGCGAATCGAACAGACAGATATTCTTTTTTTGCATCGCCTTCGACGGGAAAAAATACCTTAGACGGGCCCATGGATAGGTCAAGAAACTAGCTGCTAAGTCCTGTGGTGAATGAATACGTCGGCGTAGCAAAATATTCAATCAGACTAAGCATAATTAGCAGAGGCTAATGCAGCCCACAAGTGTAAATATTTTAATAATGACCACATTTACTAAAATATGAAGTTTTTTGGCCTACGGCATAGGCACACATAATGCAGTCGCCTAGTGGACAAAGACCGTTCTGATGGGCGACGTGACTGCACCAGTGACTATGTTTAGATATGAGCCCTTCTCTAGGCCTTCCTTTCGTGCTCTGCCTTCGCGAGCGGCTGCTTGGCATTAGCCAGCTCTTCGGTCTCAGAGTTGCCCGTGTTCTCGGGCGGGGCAGCACACGCTGGGTGGATGCTTCTGGAGTGACTCATTGAGCTTTTGTACGCACTAGACACCCCCACAAGTCGTAAACTTTTACTTGTGTACGAGGGCTTAAAGTGCTCCCCGCTAAGAGCTGTACGGCTTACCTGGCAGTCCTCTCTCTCTCGCGGCCATCTCCGCGTCACATTTATCGCGAAAGCGTAAGGCGGTAGTGGTGCAAGTAATTCTAAGTGGTAGAAAAACATGGGTTCCACGCAATCGAGAGGGAAGAGTTTACCACTTATTAATAGTCGTGTTAACTTTAGGATGGGCAAAACGCGTTGTCTCCCTTCGATAATGCTAAACCAAAACTAACTCGAGGTCAAAAATATGGAAATGTCTTTAATATTTGTCTCAATATAGAGCTTCTTATCATGAATACTACCAAAAGGGCTTAATGAGACATATACAATGCGCTGTATTATAATCGTAGCAGAGACTTTTTATTAACAAAACCAGAGAAGTGACTCTTAATTCACTTTATTCCCACCGTAGAGGCATCTCGACAATCTCTGCACACATGCCCAGAAGCAGTTATTTGCCGTACGCCACTGCCCATCGTACTTTGCCATTAATAACAACGAGCATAGGGCACATTTGAATTGTTTTCCGTTAAACTACCTTGATTCAAATTTCCCTATCATTTTCGTTTCGTCCTACAAGTCCAGGAGTGAAATAGGGGCAATGGAAGTGGAGCTGGTGGTGGTCTTACAAGGGACATATTAAGCTTTTGCTGTGCCACATGCCTGAGGTACGGAGAGGCCACCGCAGCCTGACTTAGATTAGGTCCACCCACCTGCAGTGCCGACCTTTTAAATGAACTTAAGCGAGTTCTACACCTAGTGCCTTCGGCAAAATAACTTAGTTCGGAAAACAAATCGAAGCTAACAGGTTGGGAAATGATGGCTTTGTTACGCCCTTAGTTTGTCCTTAAAAATACGTGAGTTGTCCGGAGCGCCCTGGTAGTGTTACTGATCGAAGTTCATTTTGGTTCTTCATTCGAGATCTTCCAATAAATCGAGTGAAAGTATATTGCTTGGTAAGTGAAAGAGACCTTACCAATATCATAAAGCCACCGCCAGAATTTGATTAAGCAATCAACTTAAGGTTCAATGTTGCTTGTGGCAAAGAAATGAGGGGTTCTGAAGACGGATAAAATACCCCTCCCCTCTCTATTGTACACGAAATCGCGCCGCTGTGTTGAAAACCCTAAACATGACGTATCATTCAGCGTAGTTGCGAAAACGTAAAGATTTTGGAAGTATTATGTCTGGCGGCTCAAGGCTGCCTTTGAGATGAAAAAAGATATAATACTAGGGCATATATGATTAGGAAGCAGGGACTGTGCATGCTGACAGTCTGAACGAGCAAATTATCAGCCTGCACTAACTGGACTCAATTTGCCACCTACACTGATGATCTGGTTTGACAGAGAACCTGTTGAAGATGCTTCTCCTACGGCAAGAAAACAGTGTAGAAACTTTATCCAGACTTGAAGTTTTCTCCTCAAATGGGAGATGGGTTTGAATGTAGTTAATTATCGATGAGTATCTTTTAAAACAGTTGTTTACGGCTCAAAATAAATTTTGTGAGGCTTCATGGATGGAATGCGAAGGGCGGTGAAAAGAAGAAGTGACACAAGGCTCCACATGCAACGAAAACCCGCATTTACAAACAAACCATTCTTTTAATTTTTAGTAAATGGCATAGTTCAAATGAGCAGATAGTTAAATCTTCTCAGGTATGTTAGCCTGTTGTCAACTCTATCGTATTTAACATCTACCATTGTAAAAAATTCAATCATTTTTAACAGCAAATGCACAGCTTTCGAGGAGTGTGGGGGTGCCATAGGGAGCCATTGGAGAATTGCTTTGCAATCTTGAACCGGAGGGTGCATTGCGTGTTTGAGAATTCACTTTGAAGTTTTACCAAAAGTATTCACACTTCACTGCCACCTTCACAGCGTGTTGACTTTCTGAGGAACATGACAGAGGTTTTGACTTTCCATCATTATCTTGACAGAGGGGTATGGCACGATAAAAGGCAGTTGCTCTTCCGACAGTCAGACGATCGAAAGCGAGCACCAACTGGTTTCTTGGTGTGGAAGTTTATTCAATGCCTGCTGATGCATGCCCTTTTAGCCTTTTACCCAATCGTCTTGCCCTCTGACTGCCAAAACAAGATTACTTTTTGTCTAAATCCCCGTCAGCCCATTCAACACCAACAGTGCACATTTTTTGCAAATCGGTGTGTGCTTGCTTCCACATTTGTGATACAGTTGACTCTACCATCTCATATAATCGCCGAACCTTGCGGAACGACAAACAGCACATAAAAGGAAACACCCTTAAATGTTGTGGAGAATTTCCGCGAGCACACCTCAGCCGTGTAAAAGAGGAGCTGGCTCGACAATACAAATGGGCAAGTGATTGGTAAACTTCTCCAAACACCATCGGCCAGTTTAAGTTATCCCGTTGAAAATCCTCACTGACCCGAAGCCAGGCCCTTTGACGAATGAACCGCAAATGCTCAATAGGATTCAATGCCTAACGGATAATTTGCTTCATCTGCGTAGGCTCAGAAATAATTGAAGCAGCGACCAGTGCCCCTGAGAAGGGAACCTAAGTGCAGTCCTCCAAACTCCGGTTTTTGAAAGGGGCATCAGGATAGCTCATGATTGCAACCCATAGCACTCTGCATTGAATCAGATGGAATTGCTCTAAAAATGTGAAATTCGACAGAGCAAAATGTTTGTGGATCTAACAAACCCAAAGGCTACAGGCCACAAGCTGTTTGCGAGGAAAAGGGTGCATCTCATGGGAGATCCACCGTTTTCCACACGTACCCACGCACTGGCAATAGCTCTCAAGGTAAGGTTAACTGGACAAAAATGGCACCAATTTTTGACTGTCAGAACGTCAATGATCGGAAAACTTTCAGCTACTCACTATCACTTTGAATTCTTTTAGCGGCAAGACCGACACAGATGCGATTCAGAGAAACAATGGCCATCAAGCAATCCATCCAGGCGACTTCTGGTATTGTTGCACGAATTAAGGTCTTTCAAAGACGGCTTTGGACTACGGACCCTTCCGCAGGAATGAAGTTGTCAAAATCATCAGAGCTAGAGCCTTAATTCTAGCTTACATTGGAATTGCATGCATATAATGTGAGAGTAGAGGCGCAAGTGAACCACGGATCAGTGACTCGCATTACGCGAAGACACCCTTGTGATGCCTAAACCTGATTCCGCCCTACATTGCAGTGTAAAATTAAGATATGGTGACGCAGTGAGAAGTTCAAAAGTACATACAACATTCAATGGATCACCTGCCTCCTCGGTCGTGATTTCAAGAATGGATTCCACAGCCCTTGTCATTGGTTGTCTGATTACTCCACAGCTTTATATTTATTCGCAGTAGATAGGTCAAAATTTGCTGTTAACAACTCGCATAACTGGAGTGTAAAATCTGGCTTGCGTAGCCTAACAGGGTCAGGTCATGAAACCAAACCTCCTCTGTTCAATAAATGGTTTCACTGCCCTCGCATTTCACAATTAATGGAAATAAAGGGACCACTCAGAAATCAATTTTGGGTAAGCATTACAGAGAAATGGGCCCACAGGCGTGCACAACCCAAACACAAATTGGGACACATTGAGCTCAATGCGCTAGGAATGTAAAACCACGAAGTGACCAAAATATTAAAATACGAACGCGGAGTTAACTAATGAAGTGCGTTAAAACAGTTCTAAGTACAAAGATATACAAAAGACTGAACAACATAACCCTGGCAAAGGTTAGAAGGTCGAAAACCGGATAATAAGAATTGCAAATAGAACAAGCATAAACTAGTATGTACAGATAGTGATCTGAAGAGGAGAAGGATAATTTATCGTCAAATGCAAAACACAAAATATTTCACTGGCTGGTAGTAGCCGCGGCGGCGGCTGCTCGCAACAACTCGCCCAAGCGACTGTTTGCAGCGAGTTGAGTTCGATTTGCGTCCAGAGAACGGATTGATTTGGCCAAATTGGAGCCCAAGAGACTCTCGTCACTTGCCGTCAATCGCTTCTTATCAGATATTGTCTGCTCTTGGTTAACCGGCATCCGTACTTCAGAGCCTGATTCAAGCGGTGAAGGCTGAACCGTGAGAACAACGTAAATTGTACTACCACAAGTGAGCAGCGTGGGCATAGTTGAGGACTGGCCGCACGAGATAATAGCCTGCTGCCCAATATCGGACTGAAGTGGAGTTAGAAGAATACAAGGCTTCGAGTCATTTTGCGCCTGGGGCTGGGGCGCTTGTTGAGAACTGGTAGCTGCTTGGTTGATTAGCTTATGCAATATTGTCAGATCGGAGGTGGGAGTCTGCTGTGCTGCGGCTTCAATGGGAGGCTTCTGCAGCGGCTGGTTTTCAAATGATGGAACAATATTCTCTTGCATAGAAGTGAACTGTTGGGCAGGTGATGGTGTCCGAGAGAGGGGAGAAGAGGTCGAAAGACAGGGTGAGAATGGGTCATTTAAGTTTTGTTCCGGGTACCCCAGAGGTTCTGATTTGATGGTCGTTATAGGAGGTGCAACGGGCGCTAAAATTGCCGGTGCAATTTTTGCCAATTTGGAAGTCGGCTGGGACGTACGTGATTCGACGGACTTCGGATGAGTGGCATGAATGAACATCTTCGATCTCGCGGGAGAGGTCAACCGGAAAGGTGGTGGTGTAGGGGATGGTTGCGATGCTTGTGCAGGAGGACTGGGAGGTTCTGGCTTAATTGCCACTGGTGACGAAGTTCGTCCGACTGATGCGGTAGTACGAGGAGTGGAAATTGTCAAAACAGTTGAAGAAGGAAGCCAAGAAATGGGAGTTGAAACTGGTAGCGGATGAACTCGAGTTGGAGGGGGTTCATCAAGAGCGTTTGCAGCAGGCGAGGAGGAAGTAACAACATTGCTCAGCTGCCACTGACGAGGTTTCGGCTGGTATTTATAAGTCGGAAACTCAATGTTGTGAATTTTTGACAATCGAGCAGCTTCCTCATCGTACAAAGCCCGAACTTCCTTAGGAATTAAATTCCAGGCCTCTCCCAACAACCGGCTTACATTCGAGCTTGAAGCCGTGTCAAATATAGCCAAAACATTACGACGAATATGTTGGGCGAAAACCTAAGAGCAAAAAATGATAATACTTCACCGACACAGATGAACTGGTGCCCACAAAATAAAAAATTGAGCCCGTGGCTAAAAAAAAGGTAACACCTTCTAATAGAAAAAAGCGCCTGATACGATAAAAGAACAACTAGAGGCTAAGCATTAGTTCAGATAATAAGTGGGAAGAAAATTTCGCATCTTTATTTTAAGACATCAAAATAAAAGCGCATACTGACATTGCATGATTTTCACTAAAGTAAAAACAAAAGCAATTACGTAGGTTTGCGCAAAATAAAAGCAGCCATGAAGAATAACACGCCTCAGACAAAACATTGAAAACCCCTACTAAGCCTCCAACATAAACTACGGCAATAAATGTAAAGATGATAAAATCCCACCATAAAACTATTAAGTGGTCTGGGTGTTGTCAATTTCCTTCGTTTCTTCCGTGTGGCAGCAACGGTAGTGTAAGGCCTTTTCGCCTCTGCTCCGGTGAGCCTTGCAGCTCTATCACTCGGCCATTCAGTTGGTATGCTGTGTTCGAAAGCTAAGTGGGCAATAAATGCCTCAACGCCACCATTTTTGGCACTTTGACATTTAACGCATTCATTCATATACAGAAAAGGACTTGTCTTTTTCCCTGATTCCATCAAAATTACAAGCACCACGAAAACTCAGAGAAAAGATGTGCGCACTGAGGTGAATGTGAGAAAATAGGCTGGATTTCTGAAAAAATATTCATTAACCCATTAACCAATAAAATTACGATCTCATTTTAGCATTTAAGCGCAAAGTGAGCATAATAGCCCAACATCACGAAAACTAATCTTAAAGTATGCAACAGCCAACGAAGTCAAACTATAATGCGTGACAATAAAGTGAGAAAAAAACTGCCTAAAAGAAGAAAATGGTGACAGCTTATTAGCTAATAACGCAATCCGATGTAAGTGTAAAAGCGCAACAGTTTCACTGATGACTAAAGAAAATCGGTGGTTTTACTGGCATATTAAGTAACACGAGTGACTCAAACCACGACTTTTTCACCTTTGCCCCGTATTGTGGTATTTCTACCCCACTCTTACACTTTTCGCGTCTTCAGGAATTGACAATGTATGCTGCCCTCATCACATTACCTTATTATGGATTTAGCAAGAACTTAGAGTAGAACTATATGGTTTAGCGCTTACGCGCACACACACACGGAAAAGGATTTACAGTGTACCCACGTGTTTAATAACAATTAAGCATTTAGATTGGCTGTATTTTGTCAATTTGAACAAGGTGGGATCATTATCAATTTAAGCTACTGCTACAACCGACGAAATTATTTTGCATTTCAAGCCTGCTGTCATCGGATTTAATGAAAGGAAATGATAAAATTAGATGATGTTAAATCTAATAGGTTTTTCTTTTTAAAAGCTTTTGTCTTTATTATAATGGCAATAATGGATTACTATGTGCCAATGCCAAAGACTAATTGTGCGCTTCCCTCCTAGCAGAATAAACCAGTAGGTGACAATAAATTTACTAACATCTGCTTACATTATGATTATATTTAAACCTTTATATTAAGTTGAAAGAGCGCAAAAATTATCTTAAAGATATTTTGAAACTTTTTGGTTTATTCCATGCCTCTTCACAGGAGTCAAGGTCGATTGGCGTTTACTCAAATAATTTCTTGTTCGTAGGGCTTTATGTAATGTTCGGATTCAGTAAGTAAGATTAGCTAAAAGGCTTCATATTTTTTATTTAATAGATCCTAGCTGTGTTTTTATTGTTTAGACGGAAGGGAGGAAATGCTTTTCAAATGCGTTCGCTGATTCTAATTCTCATCCAATGCATGCTTCTGCCTGTTGTTCAAAGCGATTCCTGCGTGCTTCATTATGAATTTACCGATTATATGGATGTCCCCTGCGTAGTCATTGAAGTTTCCTGTAATTCTTCATTTTCCATAATTAAAAGGGACAAAGTGAGTTTGCATGTATTTATGCAATCTTTAGAATATCTCCTTCGCTTTTGATTATGCCCATAGAAGTGGTAGCTGTAGTCTTAGAAATGGAAGCTTTGTAAATATGCATCTTCAAAATGGATATATAGTTCACTGGTTTTGGTTCTTCACACCGGAGCCCTTTATGGAAATGTTTGGGCAAGGATTCAATACGGTTGGGGCAGAAGAATATCTTTTGCACGGAACCTACTCCCTTACAAATCTTTCTGTCTATAATGAAGACGCCAACGAAATTTATTATGCAAATGTCACTGCCATGGCAGGTATGTGATTAAATTGCTAATTACAAGGATTATTAATGGTACAAATAAATATTGAAATAGGAGCATGTTCCCCTATTTATAAACTCTTTTAATTTAATTCATCCGGACCACACATTTTTAATCTACCATTCTATTAGAGGGAGATTTTACAAACTTGCATATTTAACATGTTGCTGCTTGTCAGTTCTCAATATTTTGAAAATTGGTTAGTGACATGGTGAAAGCGGTTTCGGAGGTGCCATTTTCTTCGAATTTTGCTATAAAGAGATGGATTAGAGGTAGCTTGAGAGCAACGATATCTCCAGCTTGCATACCGTTCAAAGTCAATGCCAGTATTTAATGATGAAATGGATCTACTCAACCGAATCTATGATGTTATACTAAGGACAAAAAATTTTGAAAAATTGTCATATCAGTTGCTTCAGTTGTGATCACTTTCATGCGCAGGATTACAAGCAGTTGTAAATAGATACTATCGCCTTAGATAGTTTCTAATGCAGCGCTGTGTACAATATGTTAATGCTTACTATTTGGTAAAATTTAAGGTAGTATAGATATTACTGTATAAGCTTCAAATGATACTATCTTTATACCAAAGAACAAAATTTTCAAGGTGAATCCAATTGTGGTGGATCGAACAGTGGTTTTATTTCTTTTCGACCAAACTGGTCAAACGAATAGGGTTGATAATCCTTTAGTTTTTTTGGACATCCTTTTTTTTGCAACAAAATATTGGTGATCCTGACAGTCCATATGATAGTGTTAAGATTTATAATTAACGTAAAGGACCTTGTTGCACTGCTTTGATTAGTCATTGTAAGCATTACCGTGAATAAATGAATAGGGATAGTGTTTTCAGCTCGCAGGTGAAAATCATGCACCCAGTGTTTAAGATTTTTAGGAGGTCATTAGGCCTCCATTGAATATATATGTAACTGTAGCATAAGTTTTACTAAGATATTATTTACAAAGGACAGTAATCAAGTGCACTTCCACAATTACACCGGTGCTCTGTGTTAAAAGGTACAATTTATTACAACTGTATTGAAGATGGGTGATGGATATCCTTGACTTTTCAAAGGACAGATGTGAATTTTTCACTAGAGGAAGACACGATTGTTGTGCTATAGTCTTAATTGAATTTATCATGTAAACTTAACTTGATACGCCAGAAGCGCTGGTGCACTTTTTCCCAGAAAACTCTCAAATCAAACCGTAAAGTACAGAACGTTCCTATTCCTTGGAAGGGCGGCACGGCTAAAGGGGTCACACACCCCCGTGTTGGAATGCGTGTAAATACTTTTCCTGACCCTAATGCCATTAACACGCACAACTGGAAGACCGGAGGGATGTAAGATTCCTCTTATAACTCGATAGCTTGATTTTTATGCACCCAACAATTTCGAAAGCCTTTAGGCAAGCACTCAACTCATGGACGGAAGAGTTCCGAAAATCACTCATCCAATGTCAACGGATTTCCTCTAGTGAGGATATGAATGTGATGCTGATTTTTAATGTGGCCAAAGAGTGGTTATTTTCCTCTGTCCACAACAAAGCAAAGCGGTAAGCTTAGTTGAAGAGCAACGACTCTTTATTTCGTTTGCCAAGTACCACTGATTCCAGAAACATAGTGTTGAAATGCCAGTGGAATGTTGCTTGATTACATAAGGATTCATGAACTTGTATTATTGGCGATTCAATAGGCATTAAGTTCTAAATGTCCTCTGACTCTAGCAATACAAACTTTGTTGCACTCCTTGCCTTGCAAAACCCTCCAAAGTTTGTCTTCTTTAAAACAAATTAGAGGTAAAATTTTGTTTATTCTTAGCGCTTAAAACTTATGAAGATCCAAAGGTAGGAGATGTCATCATCTGGCAGCTGGATGTGTTGGAAAAGGCACGAAATTCTGCTGTCGACTTTTGGTAACATTTGGGCACCTCCACCACTATACTTACTTAAAATGATCGGCTGTCAGGATTATGCTGGAGTAATGAAGTACCGAATTGCGATGTCACTTATTCAACGTGCTATTTAGTCACCCAAAAATAATTAATCCCGCCTTTAAAAAACTGAAAACGTTAACTGCAGTTAGAGTGAATGAGCTTAAAGGTTGGCAATAGGTGTAACAAAACATTTTGATCCTGGTTATAAGTTATTAATTGTGTTTTCACTTCCCCTGCAGGGCCGTCTTGATAGATTACCGAATGGTTAGTCCACTTGGTGTTATAAAAAATGATTGCTAAGAAAGCTTTCCAAAAGAAGCTGTTTTTGTTAAAAATACGTTTAAATGGAAAAACATGCAAAAAATTTTCACAGGCAATCTTACCACTATTTTATATGTAAAGTTGGCTTATAAATTATTCTGCGATGAGAACGGGTTTATTGGACCCACGGTGGGGCCTTAACTGTAGCACATTGCACGGAAGAGAGCCTGTTTAAAATTTGAAGAGGACCAGAGGATCACCTGCACGAATGAAGTGCCAGTTTAAGCCATTTGATTTGACTACAAGGTAGCAGCTGGATCATCAAATGGCCCTGAAGGGGATCGCCAGATCGGAAATGCGGCGAAACCCTTGAAAGCTTACAAACTTTCATAACCGCCAAAAGTTTGTATCTTCTGGTAACTAAGACATGACATCTTCTGTTATCTTAACTATTTATCACTAACTACCGAAGATCTGAGTACCGCCTTCTTCTCCTAATTATTTTGGGAGTGCATTGCAAAGACTTGGCGCTGCAGAGTTGGGGCGTCCCTAGACACAAATCGGTGACGACCTTTCACGACAAAATTAAAAGGGTTCTTCATAATAAAGCACATATTATGACACTGTTTCAAACCGACATAAACTTCTTTTGCTGCTTTGTGGAACCAAGCATAGCCATTTGGCGTAATGATTGATAAAGTATCCATAAAAGCACTTCGCATTCATGCATGCATTGTCAGGAGGAAGCTAAAGATCCAACCGTCACATATCGACCAAGCCCAGTATCGTCCGAGTGGTCAATGGAGAACGTCACTGGCAAAGGAAGTAACCACAGCGCATTACTTATAGAGCTCAAAATGAGCTGGTGGAATCATAAGCACAAAGGAAAATTCTCATTAACTAATCATGACCATTGTTAGGCATCGACAACTCCACCAAAAGGGTCTGGTGATACGGAAATAAATTTTTGGCTAGCTGAGGCCTCAAATAATTTATAATGCATTTGTGCATAGAGTTACAACAAACACTCGTTGGTCACATTAAAAATCAGCATCACATTCATATCCCCACTAGAGGAAATCCGTTGACATTAGATGAGTGATTTTCGGAACTCTTCCGTCCATGAGTTGAGTGCTTGACAAACTCGAACTGGCCTTGCATTTAGTGGTTTGCTAGTTTTTTGAAGATGTTCCACTAATGTCAGTGTCCAGCTCATACGCAAACATGACGCAGATGACATCATTTGAACGTTTGTTCGTGAGATTTACTGTTGTCCAGTGAGGGGAGGCGTTGAATTAGCTTTTATCTACCTTAATGGTCTTTTTTTCTCAGTGTGGCGTGCTCTCTACTCGCATCTCCATCCGGCAGCCAGACACCTGAATGTGCCCTTCAAAATGTCCCTCGGGTGTACAACTACGCCCAATGGCCTATTACTTTAGCTATGATTGAGCGTTGATGTTCCCTCAAAATGCATTTTGGGTATGCATGCCCCACATCAAAAATTGACTTGAATGACCATACTAATGGAGAAATAGCCTTGAAAACTGGCATCTACTTAGCCGTACTCCTTACGATTGCCTAAAGTTAACTATAAATTGAATTATGTCGTAATTTAGAAAAGGTATTGGCCCTACCAATAGCGTACATTTTCACTTATGAATAGCGAGACTACTCGAATCCGCCTGAACCAAACGGAAAACCAGTGATGTCCATTTTAACACTAGGTATTTTTCTCATTAAGGCGGGCAATAAAATTTTTACGTCCAACAAAAGCTTATTTTGTTACCTAAAATGGGAAAGCTCAGGCGGATGGCTGTAGTTACTACCGAAGCTACCACAATGGAATATGTTGGGGCTGCATTCACTTTCGTCGCAATCATGGCCTGCTCTCGCTAGAACTCATAGAATTCTGCTTTTCTTCACAAACTGCTGATGCGTTTGACGGACATTTGGACGACATTTCGTTGCATTCAAGTGATTTTCAAAGATTATTTAAAGCTTTCGGCCGTACGATCCTCTAAAAATGGCAAATTTAACTTTGTGAAGATTAAAATTACTCATGAGGCGTTGATCAATTTTGGTCGTAAAATGTCCAGTCTTGCTCAAAATTTATTGCCGCAGCAGATAGTATTCTTGCGTAGAGCTTAATCCCACGATGGCTGAGGTACTGTGGATAACCACACGTAGGTCTGAGATTAAAGCTGCACCGCGTCAGCGCCATGCCTGAATGCGCTTGAAACGTCTGGGACATCCGCCCATCCACCGAAATTCGGCCAACGCGTATAATTGGATTCGGTTCTGGGAGGAGCACGCTTCCATGCATGGCTTTTGGTGCTTACCAATGCAATAACTTGGGGCTTCAAAATAACTTATTTGTCGTCAAAGTTTAAACTCGATTCCAGCAACTAATTGATTTAAATGGCTTAATTTGCGATCGTCAGAGTTGCCTTTTGGGGAAATTATAACAAGATGGAAATTTTGTGACTTGCCAGCATTTACCGCATCCATTTTGTAATCTCATCCAGAAAGTCTGATTCGGTCTTTGAATTGCAATTTACATGGCAGATCACTTTTACCACGCACCTCAACACTGGTCGGAAGCTCACAACAGATTGCACACATTGTTGGCATTCGTGAGTGTGAATCTGAACCTCGGGTCCATACAACTCGGCCGGGACTTCACGTGTCATGAGTAAGTAGGCTTAAAAGGCGGAGCCATGACTCAACACTAAGGGATTACAAATGCTTTTGTAACATTTAGTAAAGAATGCATCTTCTCTTGAACCGCTTCCAAAACAACATTTTCAAACCCCAAAATTTGCAGATGTCTGCCACTGTGACGAATGATAAACAAAATTTATTTATTTCATTATAAAGTTGTTTCCTTTTTGCGCTATGAGAGCTTCAGTCTCATGAAGACTAAAGTCAGATTCAGGGCAGGAACGACGTATGACTGAAGTTGATAGAGTTTTCACAAACTATTAATGTCAAGCAGAACTCAATCGTTTTACTAACTTATATCGACAGGGCTACCGCAAATTCTCAGTTGGCTCAAAAACAAGTGGTCGTGGCAACACTGGATTTGGAAAGTTGCCACTGAAGTGTACTGTCGTGCCATCATTAATTACTTAGCTGATACCTTAAACAGTGGGGAAGATTAGGTAAAAGTGTATTTTTTAATCACGTAATTACCTGTGATTCCTGGAAACTTCTGGCATATGTTGCCTTTTAAATGATCTGTGGGGCCGTTTTAAGCTAGTTCTTTAACAAGGTTCGTGGACCCTCTTTCAAACCACATAGATGGGGCTATTTTTACCCAAGAGTGAAACCGGTTTGCCACAAAGACACTTTTGTAGGTTTGGCAACCTGTTGAGTGTCTACTGCCCTTGTCTTATTCAATTCATCGACAATTGGTACATAACTGTAGATGTCGTTGAAATTCGGCCTATCTGCATTAATGAGTCAGACGCTGGAGCGTTAATTTTAACGACCTGATTAAGTCAGACATGGTCAAATTGTTTTCTAAACTGTCTCTAATTGCAAGTGTGATGTTTTCTTTCGATTTTTTTGTCTAAAAATGGCTCTTTGAGAGAATAGCAACCAATGCCGTGCACACAGAGCCACCCCCTGACACGCCCCACCGTCATAACGGCAACTGCATTAAGAAATAGTGCTTGGACAGCTCACTTAAAAATTATTTTGAAGGTTGTTGAAAAAAACATTTCGGGTCTATGACAAGGGATCCTCAGGCATCCTCGACACTTGAACCAGCAGACAAGTGAGTTGATCTGCAGGAAAACGAACATTCATGTGTGTGGTGTACAATGCCCGTGCAGTTATTTTACCCACAAAATAACTCAGGGCTTCTGCGTGATGGTAACAAAACAACCCCGCCGTTATCAAGTTCCAATCTAAATTACGGCTGGCCTCACAGACACAGTCATCGCGCACAAGCGGAGGGCCTGCTTTTTGCAACCTCTGGTCAGCACGGAATGTTTGGAACAGCATGCATATTGTGTATGGTGATTTCAGGCCAAGTGAAGGAGCCCTATCAGGATACTCTCATACGCGCGGGTAACTACTACAGCTGCATGTCGGGCTGGGACGTCGCACTTTACGGAAAGAAATACAATGCAACCTTGCGTTTGGGTAGCGTAAAGTTTCAAGCCTTCCCGGATATAGCAGCAGCTAATTTTAGTGGTTATGGTGAGTGGCTGTTTTAGCGATTGTGATTGTCGTGCCCACATGCGCTTTGTATTCTCATCCATCTCTCTCGGCTCCAAAAAAACTGTCCAAAATCTCTGCATTAAAAAACTACAGGCCATAGTACTCCTGACGTTGTAATTTTACTAGTCGAAATGATTGTCAGGCCGAATGTGTATGACGCAACGTCTCATGCTTGCAGATGTTCAATGGTTAAAGAGCTAGCATTGTTGAAGATGAAAATGGAAAGGCTCTGGCATGGAGGCAGAGCTGCAGAACCACACAAAACAAATAATTTGACAAATGGCTGAAGAAAATTAGGACAAATTAAAGGCACATTCTTCTACCAGTGTTAATTTTAATGTAACAATTTTATATTCAACGGGGATAAATCAACCAAAACAAAATACAACAGTGTGGCAAGGTTGAAAAGCGTGTAAATGGGAATTCTGGCTTAAAGTCGATATGAGATGTTGACCTACCGTACATTCCGGCGATGAGGCTAGGCCGGTGCATAAGGAATTTCGCTGATTAAAGCTTTGCCACGTTTATCCCCCATTTCTGCATTGGAAAAAAAATAGGATTGTGCAGGCAGCGTGAGGTTTTATCAATGTAGCAATGTATTTAATAGGAATTCATAAAGTCAACTGGGTAACATCAAGACTGCTTGGTTTGGCTCTGCATAACTGAGGAGGAATCGATGGGAATGATATGGAAATTCCTCTTGAAATCCTATCTGTCCTGTTACATAGATAATTCCTCTAGGAAAGTTTACAAGCATAACATTGCGAGTGAAAACAATTTACAATGTGCACAAGTAAGAGTACTGCGTTTAAGTATGTTTCGTTGGAAGAGGTGTGACATTGCAGCATTAACAGACCAACTGCGGTAAGAATGCAACCACTTGATCCGCTAATACTTTTTATCGTAGTCTGCAAAAGCGTGGCATTTGAAAAATTATTCAGCACAGTAACTGCAGCATCTCCGGGTTTTCACTCCCCTGTAGACCTTTCGTACTCTAAATCTTTGCAAATGAAAAGGCAAATATGATGCATTTATGCGCTGCCGTAGCTCAAACAAGTCTGTGCCTCATGAATACATAACCACTACGATCCGGATGCGCATACAATGGTCACGCTACTCAACCATTTTGGCATTAACCGAGTATCCGCAGTTGCATCCGCAGTTGCCGATGCATCTACTTTGTCGAGGGTAGTTTACTTCTTGCTCCACTTGGCCATGCCTTATTAGCTTAAAATATTCCAGTCGAAGCAGACTAAAGTACAGAAAGATGCCCCCTTTACTTTTTACCTGTAGTAGAATGGAACGAAAGCACCGGGGACGGACACCTTCTAAACATTGATAATGCAGTGATAAATTACATCGATGCCTCTCCCTCCTTTTTGTAGCCGTAACATGCTACGCCGACCACGATCACAACCCGTTCGGTTTCCAAGGCGTGCTCGTTTTTGTCTGCGTGGGAGTGGTCCTCGTGATTTTGGTCTACATCTGTATCCGAATTAGCACCCTACCCTCCCCGCTCTTCCAGTAGACAAATCGCTCTCTTGTCCCTCAAAGTTACTTTGCAAAACAAAAAAACCTTCTGGCATGATTTCATCTGCTTGCATTTATTAAATATGCCAAGATTCGAATTAAACAAGGCTATTTTAGACCGAGGGCTATATCGTTGAACTGGGGAGCAATAAATGTAGGAAATTGGGAGACACGAGGAGAGCCAATCGCGTATCTACCTGCGTCCATGCCTCAGTCACATGCTCAGGCAGGGATTGTGAAGCCACGAGGAAACAAGATCCAGTGTGGATACACGTGCATGAATGCCAGAAGCGATGTACAAACTCACGATCCGCACCTCAATGAATTGAGCCTCTTCCTGGTACCCGAACAAAAGAAGACGACACTCACCTTCAGCGTCCATAAATATTCATCATACGAGGAAGGATTTTCTCACTACTTCCTGGTTAGAAACTGCGTAATGATGAGATGCTTGAAGACCTTTGGTCAAAAGTTGAAGGTGAAAATACTGTCCCTGTTGGCAGCTAGCTCATTTTGTGCAGCCGGCGCATTGCATGGGCCCTAGCCACCGTGAATGTCGACATTCTTTGGATTAGATCGGGACTATCATTTTCCCAACAGAGCAGCGCTATTAGTCTTCCATTCATTTTGATTGACAGCAAAATGACTGTAGACTCATTTAATTCGTAATTTCGCTAGACCGGTCTTCTCTGAAAAAAGTTTCCAATCTTGGTCCTCATGCAACTCCCGAAAAGATCGCAGTTATGTGAGCAGATAGCTCATGCAACTGCAATGTCATTGACATAAATGCTTTGTTGTGTATCAGTTTTTGGTAACATTTAGTCTATACTAGTCAGAGCGCGAGGATGGAACTTTTCAAAATAATTTTCCACTTACTAGCAGACCCTCAAAGAAGCAATAGGCGATGAGCTGCAAATAAATTAAAAATAGGAACTAGGCATACTGAAAGGCACAAACTCAAAGGCTTTATTTGCAAGCGAATAGTAAACGCATTGAGAGCCAATTCCTGCTTACTAATCCTAATGGAACAGTGCTTATATTTGCGAAGGAAAGACGAGATTTTGAGCAACTGAGAACCTGGCATAGCCTTGACATCATCAGCGCCATCTACTTCTACATCAAATCGGAGGGGTCATTTTTCCGCGATTGTCACCCAGACTCGTCGTGAGGAGTGTCTCACCCAGTGGACTGTTTTCGCAGCACACTGACAATGCAATATGATTGAGAAGCTTATTTACAATTAACTTGGGACTAGCTTCCGCTGTTCTGAGATTTTACTAGAGCCACAGAACTGGTAAGCGGTCTAAGTCTCCACCTTGCAATTTTCTTGACTGTAGTTAAGGTAGTTAAGTAAGGTTTCAAGGATTGCATTAGCAACACACTTAAATGCCATACATAATTGCATTTTGACCCACTGCATGGAAGCGTTCTGATTGACAGATTAGTCGATGTCTGCAGAATGCAATGGGCAAAAATTTTAAGTACGCACATGACTTTTAGACCAATTTTGCATTGATTGTCAGGCTATGTTCCACACTTCTTCTACAAATCACAAAAGTTTGGGAAATTCAGTTTCCTCTAAACTTAATAGTACTTTGCAATTTCGAGGGATGAGCGGTCGCCAACGTAGGCGTTTAGAAGGGCTAGGAGGAGTCTGGGGTCGTGGCCGGGGAGGCATGCAGCCAAGCAGAAGTACAACCCGTGGGGACCAAAGAGTCCGAAAGGTTAGATGTACATCTACAGCAGCCTGACTCTACAATGGCAAAGTCAACTTCTGTTTGTACACAAGCTCTTATATGTGTAGGTTTATTTAATGGAATAACAATGGGGTTTTTTTCCGCATGTAAGCGCCGGTAATAGGATACGGATTTTAGGTCCTGCTACTACTGCTAATGTCGCGACATTAAGTAGCAGACTAGACACGCACCCTCAATGGCTGTCTGCAGCGGCAGCAATTTATGTGTCTCAAATGGAGAAAAAGGCAAAACCACTAAAAGGATCACTCTAATTACTTTCTATATGGCTATTAAACTGTTAATCCGTCATTCATTCTTATCTATGTTAAAGGTTTAATAAGCGCAACAAGCATTTGGAGCTGATGCCCATCCCTACAGCCCATCTGAATTGTAGTGATCTCTGACGGGCGATACACGTGAGCTCAGGACAGCTGTAGACGCCCCTCAGAACTGAGCCAAATAACTGTAGGAAAAAAGGCTCTGCAAGATGCCTTCCTTGATAAAAGAAACTAGTGTTAATCGTTCCTAAAAGTCCGAGAAAATCGCACAA
The DNA here is from genome assembly GCA_023968675.1 of Taenia pisiformis. Classification (NCBI taxonomy): domain Eukaryota; kingdom Metazoa; phylum Platyhelminthes; class Cestoda; order Cyclophyllidea; family Taeniidae; genus Taenia; species Taenia pisiformis. Next base: position 15,161,465 of record CM043733.1, on the reverse strand, counting down.
CAGGGCCATTAAATTCATATGTTGAATCCTAATTTGCATAAGCTCCCATTGGAAATGCAGATTACACATAATTAATGGACAATTTCAACCACTAATACAAATGAAACTTTTATGCGGAATTGAAACTCACTCGACAATTAAAACAAATACTTCTAAAAAGTAAGGTTTTCTGCGATTTTAATGGGTGCTAAATTTTGCTTGACAAGTAGAAATCTATTATGTGTGTAATGCTCCAACTGGAGACACAAATCTAGCGCAAAGATGTCCCTCTGGCATGCTTCGATGGCAAGGGACACGTTCTTGAGGTAATCCAAATAGCAAAATTCGGGTCATCATCACCATCAACAATATGCCTAAATTAAAGCTGTTAGCTGAAGGCCTTATGCCCATATCAATAGCGTGCTGAAGTCATAACTTAAGGCGATTTGCATCCATCTCCCTAGTTTGTAACGTTTATTTTGCTGGAGGGCCGTAACCAGCCGAATTAACGTTCTCCTCTACGATGAGGAAAATGCTTGTGAAGCGTGCTGACAATTTGCAGAGCCAAAGAGTTTAACACAAGCGGCTGCTTAGATGTGTTGGTTGCTTAGCGCTCCGTCCCAGTGGCCGGTTCTTTGGGGGTATCTACCACTATGCCCTTGCCAGGTGGGCTATCCTCCGGGCCACGTCAGAAGTCCCTCAGTCAAGCTCTGTGTTGAATAATTAGTTTCTGCTTAAATATTATGCCTTTCTTTGCCCTTAAAATCCTCTTTAGATCCACTTATTTTCCCCTTACTGTGCTACTTGCCTCATTTGATGGCGAAACGTATTTAAAAGTTTCTTTTCAGTTCAGCATTTTCTGTGTTGCCACGTAAGGCGCCCATTTTTCTAGAATGAGCTTTAACGCAAGCAAGATTTAAAACTTTCCGCATGAATAAACTGAAAAATTCCAAGCTTTGTCACTCGCCACAGAGGGTTGCTGTTCGATTTCACAGGGCAAGTCACTAATAAACGCGAGGGAGTGATAACAATCTCCAGTGTGGTTCATTGCAGCTCTGTCGCGCAACCTATCATATAAACAACATTTGCTCCACTCTAACTTCATTCACTCGTTTTAATCCGGAAGTTACTCTTCTACTTAAGTACAAATGCATTTGTGAATCCTGCAAATCGCTCCGGTCATTTAATGAAAACAAATTTATGTCAAGTCGTTGCAACTCACTTCGTGCACATGCATCCATTTTGATGAGCTGAAAGATGGCTTTGCCTTATGGTACTAGTACATCAGCGTTCGAAGTACTTTTTTTCGCTGTCAGTCCTCTTCATTGCGAAAACAACGTGTCAGCCAAGCATTCCCTCTCTCATCCGCATTCTCACTTGCCCCCATTTTCGCTTGACACTCTGTTTTAGTTGTGAGTAATAAAATTTTAGTTTCACTTTAGCATTTAGAGCTTGAATGTTAAATTAATAGTCAGCGTTTGCACGCGATAGAGCTTGACATTACGCCAATTCGCGAGTGATGGGATGGGTCTGCTCTGCGCTTGCGATTTGACTTGTGCACCGAATCGGTGAGAAACTGATTTTATTCCACTGTTCTTGACTTATGGAGTAGTGAAGCCAAGTAATTCAGAATGTAGTTGTCTAAAAGCAAGCAGAAAGTGGGACAGCACATTGCTTGTGATCTGGCCGTGCGCACTCGGGAGAACCGGCGAGCCGTCCACCACTTCATTAACGCCAATTCGTTTCATGTAAGGCTAATTTTTTCACTTTTGTGAATATTCAAAAGTGATTTTTTCCTTCCTTCCGCAAACGCACTTGTTACTCCCAAAATAATTACATCCACTGCTGCTTTACTCACAAAATAATTTTCTCACCAAGCATTCTGCCATGTTTCAGTTGAGACTTATGTGGCTGTGGTCTCTTGACTGCGAATGAGGTCTTTAAGAAGCAATACCATGTTGGCTTCAGAAGCTGGAACTCAGCCTCATAAAGAACGGAAGTACACCCCGAGCCAATGACTGGATTCGAGCGATATTCTATGCAGCTTTGCTACATTAATTGGTGTGCCGGTCCTTTTGCCTCATTGTTAGAGATGTATTTCGGTTTCAAAATTTTTCTCAATGCCTATTTTCATCAGTTGACTCTGCAAGCGCTGTATTTATTACGGATTTGGCACTTTCCAAATGAAGCGCTCTTGGCAAAGCCTATGTTTAAGGGATTTAGTAGGTAGGGGAGAGCAAAAGAGGCTGGCTACCGAAAAGTACACTTATTTGTGACTTTTGAAGTCGGAGGAAGCATTCCTAAGTGCAGTTCTGCGGCCAGACCCAATGACTTTGCCAGGGAATCAAGCCATTGTAGCTATAAAACAAATGGATTCTAAACGCACCGTGATTTTGAGGCTAAGGCAAATGTCTGGAAAATATAGAAGCGCATCACTTGGAAACTTCACCATTGATTGACTAATGCCCGTATTCGAATGCACACGTACACATTAATCGCATAGTTTTTCATTGTCCGTATCCGTGTGTTTGCCTACATCAGCATAAAGTGCCAAAAGGTCAAAACGCAGCAAGGGAAGGAAGGAAGGCGTCGATGATTCCGTCCCCTTCAAGTTGAGACCTCGTAACGTTATTATATTAGAAACAAAGCAATATAAGACTAGCATAGTTCTCTGTGTAATGCTTCGTTTGTTTTTGGCTGCTGGTTGGACTTCTTGGGCTTGGGTGGCCGTTTTAACCTAGCTGCGTGGGTTGGCCTTCCAGCCATGCCTGGAGCCCTGTTCCTCCTTCCCTTGAATATCTGTGTTTATACTACATAACGCAGATGCATATTCCGCCCTATGCTTAGCCTTCATTCGCCTTCTATAGATGCTCAGAACGCTACACCTAGCCTTGAATATTCATCACACCAATCTAAATAATGAAATGGCGTGGCCGTTAAGCGGCAAATCAGAAGCGAGTAAAGTATGCATGATTTGATGTTTTGATCAACTGGATGTTGAAGCAGATGAAAAATTCGACGTCCGAAAGTTGGAGATTCACCATGCGGCGCAGCCTTCAAACAACTCTAGTGGCAATTCAGCCCCCCTGGATGTTGATGAAATGCGCATTCCAGTACCTTGTTACCGCCGCATAAAAGCATCCGGATCCTATACCGCCAACATTGCAATCTGATACCATACATTAATGCTGTAGCGCCCCAAGCATCCCTAGAAGACGGAGAGAAGGCTAGGTGTAGGTCAGAATACTTGCATTCTAGACGGAAAGGAAGGAAACCGCTGGCACGGCTGACGGGCCGTCTCATCCAGCTGGCTTCAAGGTGCCCGCCACTAGTGTGTGGGGCTAACCTATGGTTCAAACAAACAAAACACTACAAATACATTGCAAGTTCCCACTCGAACCAAGTTAAGACGCAATTGGAATTTTTTAATGCTTAATTTAGCAATTCCCGTTTAATGTTTTGATTAGTAGCTGGTATAGAGGCATATCTTAGCCGCTTTCCGATAATAGGTTTTAAAGGTTATTTGTCCAAAATAATCTAAAATGTAAAGGATGCGTTTTCGTTAACATGATACAGGGCCGCGACGATGCTCACGTAGACATGATTAATAAGGCTTTATGAGCAACCATTTAAGACTTATTTACATTTTTGGTCGATAGAAATCACTTTATCTTACGCACAAAATCAAAGGTCTATTAAAACTATTAACATATTTCTGCTGGACGCCACTGACCCTGAGTTATTTAACTGAGGCAGCCTTTGCGTTCTGGTGCTTTTGGTACCTTTTTGCTCTGCTGTGGCCATGATTTTTTGGCCTATATTGATCTTATAATTCTCGTACCCTTTGACTTAACTACTATGAGCTTTCCCATTTGATTCGGATGCCTTATTTTCGATTTAAAGCCGTTGAAATCACAAACTTGGACATCACATTAGAACCTATGTCGAGAATTTGCACAAATTATCATTTCATAATTTATATCCTCCTTGTTTGTAGATCTGCTTCTAATTGCCTCTTACCATTCTCAAAGAGCTTCCTTAATGCTTCATCAGCAGTTTGCGTGTTAGCCCGTTTGATCTTAATGTCTTTTTTAATACCTTGGATCACACTTGGGTCGCTGCCCTACCATGATGCTTCTTATTAGATCGCCGCTCGTACTTGCTATTGATGACTCCCTTTTGGGAGTTCTCTCTTATGCTTTGATTTGATTCCACAGCGCTGCTATTCGCAAAAATGGCCGTAAGCGACAGTTCTGATATCGGAAAAGTTATCGCTGACTTTCATATTGGATTCCTTGGCTCTGGATTAATGGCCCAAGGCATTATAAGGGGACTCCTCCAGTCCGGTGATTCTTTGTTATTCCTATATGACTGCCACAATTAAAACTCTTTTTGATAATGGTAATATCCCTTGCCCTACTAAAGTCGGGTGCAAGAGCGCTATATATTTACCGACAATTTGAATGTTTAACGCTTGACCCTGGCTAAGGCGGGTGCTTTTTCAGTATCTACTACTTGCGAAGTTTTTTTGAAGTTTATAATTGCTTGAAGCACTCCTCTGAATCCTCCCCTTAAATTTTCTGATCTTTCTAACAAACTTAGGTCTCATTAAAGGGTCTCAGGTTACAATGACTGACAAGGTGAAACCAGGACATCCTGTGAGTTTATTTTTTTGCTAACATACCTTAGGTGATAAAAATTACGCATTTTCTGTTTTAGGCCTTCAAGTCTATCGAAGAGATCATGAATGTAAGCAGTGTTTTAATTCCCCACCATATTTCCGTATTTTGTAAGTTCATTTGTTTGTGGATTCCTCCAGAAATTCGGAGTTGAATACCTCACGGAAAACGTTCCAATGGCTTCCAAGAGTGACGTCATATTCTTATGTGTGAAGCCGAACATAGTTCAGACAGTGCTGCAAGAATGCGCTGGCGTGATGGCTAGCAAGCTAGTCATTTCGATTGCTGCCGGCATCACAATTGAAACTTTAGAGGAGGTAATTCCTCTTCGCCTCATTCCTCTTTCTTCCTCCAAACGTAGTAATTCGAATACTCTAAGCGTTAGACCATGTTATCGATTTAGCGGGATTCCGTCTGTTTCTGTTAATCCGGTTTTATTTTAATTAGTAACTTTTTTGTGAACAGGCATTATAACACATAATTGCCGTTTTCGTAGTTTAAGCTGGTCCTCCTCTACCGTTTGGTTGTAGGCGCTTCCGGCAGACACTCGCGTTATTCGAGTGATGCCCAATATGCCCTGTGTTGTTCAGCAGGGCGCAGGTATCTTTGCGCGTGGTCATTGCGTTGGTGATGTGGACGTCCAAATAATGAAGGCTCTTTTCTCTCACATCATCCCCGTTCTTGAGGAGATCCCTCAGTACCTATTCAACGCCGCCACTGCGCTCTCCGGTTGTGGGCCTGCCTATGTAAAATCTACAGTCTTAGAAGATTTGCTGATTCAATCGATGTATTTGTTCTGATGTCTTTGCTTTCTGCAGGTCTGTCTTGTGATTGAGAGCCTTGCTGATGGAGCTGTGCGGCTCGGTATGACGCGTGACATGGCTCACCGACTGGCCGTGCAGACGGTTCTCGGCACAGCGGTGCTGGCTCGCGACTCTGGGATTCACCCGGCTCAATTGAGAGTTTGTTTACCATAAGTGTATTTGTGGTATTTTGTTGCGTAAGCACCAGCATTCGGTCGTCCATTTATGAATGCTCAGAATGTCATGGCTCACCAGAGCATTTGACTTGCTGCTCCATGCCTGAAAGTTGTCTTTCGATGAAATACCATTTCATCATTTTTTTTTCAGAAGTATTTTAGTGTTCCACCTGCCAATGTCCAAAAGGTATCCCTGCTAATCCAATTGCTCTATTCTTTGTTACCATCGCAGATTAGCGAACAAATATGGCCGGATTGTGATCTTATGGAACTGCTTTTTATGCTATCAAATGTGCACAATCCAGGTTATTTGGCGGGAATGGTGGGAGGTTTTTCGTCAGTGCACCGTAGTTTCCATGCTTATCGTCCAAATTAAATTTCACTAGGGTTAATCATTGCTAGCTTGTATCTTTTTGGCAAGTGATAGCATGAAATCTCACATTTTAGGATCAAATCTGCTCTCCGGGTGGTAGTACCATCGCAGGAACCTTTGCCCTGGAGAAAGCCGGTGTGCGCGCAGCCTTTAGTGCTTGTGTCGAAGCCGCCAAAATTCGCAACGATGAATTAGGAGCTCCGAAGTAGGAAACCTTCCCCCTTATCGCCTTAGTCTTGCGACGTCTACTTCCTTACTAGCAATCGGATTAAAACCTTAGCCTCTGATACTTTAAATTGACTAGTAAGCGCTTTACTGGCTTTTTCTTCGTTTTAAATATTCAATATAATCTACTACTAGAATGAAGTATCTTCATTCAGAGGGTCAAAATCGTGCAAAAATGGTGCGAATCCAGTAGCTGGCTCATTAATTATGCAATTTCTATTGTCAAAATTAAGCATGCGCTAAAGCCATAGGTGTCATCTTCCCTGAACTCAGATACCCGCCGCCAAATGTTTTCATCCAAATATACCCTTAAAATATTTGCAAGATGCCTTTATAAGGCTCACTCTCATAATGGTACGGAGTTAAGGACCCTAATGTATGGAATAATATGTTCCGTTTAAAAGGTGAGGTGCGTAGCCGATGGTTTTGTTAGTTCTCATGTGGAGGCTGTATTGACGGAAGTAGCCGGTAGTAATTTTAATGGACTGGAGTCACTCGGACATTTAACCATCTTAGAGGCCAGAATATTGGCATAAATCACCCACAAGTTTATTCCAGCACGCTTAGGGCTGGTCACGCGTTCAGTGGTGCGTGTGTGCGGACTGATTACAACCAATCTTTTTTACCGTGCACTTTATCACTTTATTATTCTTAATTGCTAAAATAAAAGATGTTTTGTTTGTTTTTTATTCATGCTGGTATTGCAGAAAGCAGGTTTAATGTCGCCTTGAACCAATCTACCCCATTTCCTGGCTATTAATGGACATAAATAATCTATGGCACGAATGGGAAGCCTCAATTACGAATTGCGTTATTGGACCTAAGTGTAAGAATGCGTCTATTTCTATCCTTTAAATTTCTAACAAGGTCGAAAACTTGTGTGTTTCGACAATAAATGGTGGATTGGACATTTATTTGATCTATCAATAAATGTAGTGCTGGTTATGTAGCACTTGCCGTTATGTGATTACACCTCTGTCAGTTAAAGCGTGAAATCTCTGCAGGAATATATTACTTAATTTACATGAGTAACGACTTCAGACCCACAGTTGGGTGCTGTCTGTCTGAATGAGGTGGCGCAATCATAAAATCCCCGCCTTTAGGTTCATACTCATTTTCTTATGGCTATCTCAATTATGTTCAACCATTTTAATTCTGATGCTTTTTTGAACAATGTGGAGTTAAAATTTCTCTTCCAAGCATAGTTTGGCGGTCGTGCCAGCAGTAGTCATATGTGAAAATTAGAATTAACGTGCATGCCGTCACCGTCTTTAAATCGAGGTGACTAACGCTGCAAATGAGACTGTCCAATTTTTAAGTCTTTTTGGAATACCTACGTTCGGCAGCCTCTCGCGTAGAATCTCTCGGAGAAGGTTCCACCAACCTTCCACTCTCTCCCCCCTTTCTGCGTTCGGCGTGAGCAATGTAGTGGAGTGATGATCCCGCGTCGTCGTCATTATTTTCGCTGAGATAAGCTCGCCTTTTTCAACCCAGCTGAATTAAATAAAAAGCGAACTTTTTTGTCAATGAGCTTGAATATGCACTTTGAAATTGTTGAAGAAACCCAGTCATGTGTTGGGTCACTCTAGCGTGATTCTACCGAACATAGATTATCTGTGCAACAAATTATAATTCTATGGTGTTTGCACACTGCCCAGGATTACCAATGGTAGGCCGAATTGCATGAGCCTCATCTAGCCTTAGCGCTCAGTTCATGCCTTTCCAACTGTACCTATAACTTCTTGTCCTGTTCCGGCCAGTTCAGTAAAACGCTTTCTAAAATGCTTCAGAAGACACGTCAATTCATTTGTTCACTATGTCAATATTATGGGATGAAGTTGATGCGAGTGGTGTCATTCTGCGAACTCGATTTTTGGTCGCCATACTGAAGTTCTGCACTAAAGGGTATTTATACTCTTGCTTTCACAAAAGCCCAAGCCCTCCATAGCGTTGACTCCCGTGCCATGGTTAACAGTTTTACTGTTACCAGTTTCATAATGCTATCGCAACAGTTAATTTTGGCAAATTCGTTACAAATCTAAAATGGCCTCTTTGGAGGTTGGCGGAGGTATCCACTTCATAGGCCTGGGTTATAATGATATCGTACGTGATTTAATGGTCTGTTAGGCAATTTCATGTCAACTTATCGGTCGGACTCTTACTATAAGACTATCAATTTGGTGGTTCACTTGGGCGGTGGTTTGATGTTTACAATGCGGGTGTGAGCTTCGAGTTCAAAACCAGGAACCGGAAATGCCTGTGCAAGCCATGCAGTGCATTCGTGAAATTGTCTCCACCTCATCATTATTTTGTTTTGCTTCATAATCACTGGTACGGAAGTTAGGATGTTTCGACTTCCTTGTCTAGCAAGAAGCCAGTAAAAGGTCAGCTCATTAAGCTCCATATTTAAAAAATCTGTGCTTCACAGTCTCAGAGAAAGAAATTTCGTTGTCTGGTTACCATTGCCAGAAGTTTATAAGAGGCAAATCTTCAATACTGAGCAGCGCTTCTACTTAAATCACAAACCTCTCATATCATTTTTGTACAAAGAAGGAAAAGCCTTCATTATAAAAAAATTATCATAAATTTCTCTTATTCTGCGTTCCATCCAGTTGCCAGTTGTATTGACTCCAGCAATGTGCAGGAGATTCCTCGGTGCGTTGCCATCCCTAATGTCGGGAAAGATGTGTACGAGGAGCTGGTGAGGCGGAACTGCAAATGAGACTGCAGAACTGGTAGATTGTTGGTTTTGGTGCAAGATGGGTTACTTAAGCCTTGTGGCGAATTAGTCATGTGTTGGAATGCCTCCTCGTCTCTCCACCATCTCTCCTCCAGTCTCACCGCCAACCTTCTTTTTGGACGTGAGCGATGCAACTGCACTGGATGGCGGACACACCCAGAAATCAGGTCTTTTAGTTTATTGGTCGTGGGTACACGATGCCTCATGTGGTAATTGGCGACCGTTCAAGGGCGGAATAGTGCAATGTACAATGCATTTTCTATCAGGGATTCATCTGGGCGGCATCATAGCTGAACGCTTGCCACTGAGAATCAAAAGAAGGTAATGTGATGAAGGAAAATTCACTAAGGGGTATCAATGCTATATCGAATGGAGGCTCCGGAGAGGGCGAGATTCAGCCATAGAAACTGCGGATATGTTCATCCAGGTGGGGAATGCAAAGTTTCGTTCTCACGCTTCCATGAGTGTGTAGGCTGATCAGCCACCATTTCTGATCCTGCATCAGGTTTTTCCCAAAACGGTTAACGCTGACGGCACAGCCCTCAATTCTATAACATTTTGTACAATGTTCTTCCAAGTATAGCTACCACATTTTGGGACCTGATCCTTACCCTGTCAACAGGTCGAGTGCAGTGACGAAGTGTGATGACATCCGTTTTTATTGAATTAGGCTGCCGACACTGCAACGCTGATTTTCCTACTCTCGTTGGCATCTTGAAGGCAGCAGACAATGATTCACAGGTGCCAATTTCTGCCACTGGTAAGGGTGGTGGCGTTCCATGCGCTGGAGAATACGCGTCTGGGCGACCGGATGACCAGTAGTATCAATGCTTACCTGGCGCTTAATGCCATTACAACCGGCTTGCAGGCTAGGTTGTGGGCCAGAAGCGAGACCAATGTCGTGACCATAGGCGTCAGGCTGCACAATCAGAGCCTTCGAATTTAGCCAAACGTGACCCTTGAATTCACTGAATGACGTCATGTGGCACGGCTCACAAGAATCGAATTTGCGTTACGGCACTAACTGAATGCCCTTTTCAAGCATTGGAAGGACTCACATTCCAGACAGCATAGATGATAGTTAATAAAGGGGAAAATTGACACACACGAAAGTATCCTACATGGCGATTACAACAGAGGTAGTTCTTTACGCTTTTGCCGCTGAAGTTGCGCTTGAGTACCTCATTATAGAACTGAATCAAGGACAAAGCATAAAGATAAAGTACTGTTTACTCGCGTGTGTTAACGCATTTTATCCCCAGTAAAACCTGCTAATAATAATTATGTGAAATTAACAGAAAACTCCAGCCGCTAGGCAGAAACAATTGATCGTACAAATAGAAAGTTATGTGAGAGTTGTCAGGATTAGTAACATATTCGGGAACGATGAAGAGGGGAGAGAGGATGTCAAATAACCCATTGAGTCGTGCAAACAGGACGGGTGTCGACGTCGAGGGAACTTAAAATCATTTATCTATTTGAAAGACTGTTAAGGAAGAAGGTGGTTTGCGAGCGATTGCTGCTGCTGCTGCAATAGTAGTAGTGTCTGTACTCCCAGAGTACTTGCGCGTAAGATCCGGTCGAGTGAGGTAGCCGGATTAGAGGAAGGGGGAAACTGTACAGAAGAGGGGGAGACAAGTTCAACGCAAAGAGGCAGTTGTCGAGCGGGAGGTGGTAGTGGAGGCGGAGGAGGAGAGGGGCGCGCTGGGCACACATTCGTCACCATCAAAGATGGTGGGAAAGTCTGTGATCAGTCGATTAACCACTGCCTGCTCGAACTTGGCACCTGCGAGACAGCTCAATGGATCTGTGTAGGAGGAGCTCATCAGACTGGGCGCAAACACAATTGCCAGGTTTTCTGACGACATCATGTTCGTTTGCTGGTGCTCCGCAACCCTAGCGATGCAAAGGCCTTTCAGTATGCTAATAAAGTACAGGCGCAGTGTGTTCAATTAGCTTAGACTATGTCGACGTTGTTTGACGAATAGCGTCCCATCGCAGCCAAATCTATTTAAGCACTAGGTCCAAGGTATCCAAAAAGGCCCTCTAAACTTGCTCTAAGTGAATCTCTTAGATTCAACTAAATGCCCCCAGGTTTGATTACTAGTAATCAGGAGTACAACTACGATGCCTGTCCCAACCGAAAAGTGTGAAATGAATTCAATAAGTCTGTGGTGCATTATCTACAGGGAAAACTCTACTATAAAAGCGGTAGACTCGGTGCTTGATGTAACAGCATATTTCAAAGATAAAGGTCACTTGTAAGCTGTCTAAGTGTGATCGGGAATAATTCGCGAGCTCAAAGCTTTGTACGTAAGCAATGATTTGCACGGCCACAGAGAGCGATTTATCGATACCTGTTCAGGTGGGCCATCAGGTACCGGAGGCAGTAGTAGTGAGCCAATGGAAGCCGTTGGATGCACCCCTTGAGAAAGTCGTGCTTCTGCTCCTCTGAGAGTTGTTCATCGCCTTCAAAATGCAAGAGCAGAGCAGTAGGCCGCCAGGTAAATCACCAAATAACGAACACTCGGCTACTAAATGCGTACCACTAGTATCTCATGAATTTACGCTATTTCAGAAGAAAAATAAATCACAAGAACAAGGCTTAGAGAACTAACTAAATTGCAGTTCCTGTCCCAATCTGAAGAAGCGTTGAACTACTGAGTAACGAGTGGGTTTTCTGTTTGAATTGGTGGCAAAGAGTCAGTGGCAGTATGATTATGAAGAAAGTGTGCGATTGATAAAAAGGGCTCACCTAACTGGTTGGCACACTACCGATTAATCTATCTAGGCAAGTGAAGGCGTGCCTATCGTACTTGATGGAATGGTATATGCCAATGAGAACTCAACGATGATTACATCTCGTAATCCAATTGAGCATCAAGATACGAGAGGCAGGGGTAAGAGAACGTCAACTGGTCCGACAGCAGGTGCAAAAACGATTGTGCATTCAGATACACTTGCACACAATAGGTTCCGACTATTTCCAAAATTACAAGGACATTCACAGTGGCTAGGACAAAATTAGTCTGAATTTGCAGTAGCATGGAAGGCACCCACTAAGCCCGTCGATCACCCATTTTTGATATCGCATCAATTGGTATCAAGGCTAGTCCGATCTAAAGCAACAAAACCCAAGTCCTTTTGGTGGATTTGTTTGATAAGCAAAAAGGGAGGATTCCTTCCTCAGTGGCAATAACTTGATGTTCTTTGGAAACCATGACGTTGAGACCAATCTCCTATTACAATAGCATGAGCGAGTTCGGATATTAAGCTTAATGATGACCGCAGCATTTAAATCTATCGAGCATGGCATTTACATTCGCCCAATGACCATGCAATGAATGGGCAAATAAATCAAATTTGAAATGCATTGGCGCAAACGGGATGTGAAGTGAATTAAAAAAAACCGCCTACTTCAGGTGGTACAGGACGATTAAACATGCATGCATGAGAAGACTTAGTTTTTCGTAATCCATCTGTACCATCATTGCACGCGTGTCGATCAGATAATTTCCACAAAACTGCTTTCTTCATCACCCCAAGGTTAGAGGAAGATGATAAAAGCAGCGAGTTTTTGGGGTGAGGAAAAAAGTAAATGGGCGAGGTGTATTAGCTTTAGTCAACAACATGCAAACGATGTGGCACTGTTGCACCACCACAAAAAAGCTCACCCCAGCCTACAGCGCAGCAGACACAGTAACAGCGAAAAAAACAGGCACTGCAACTAAACCGCCTGGATAAGTGGCAGGGGGAGCAGTGTGCATGCGTGACTTTGAAAGACAACACACACGGACTAACAGCTACTTCGAGAACAGCTCTGTGTGAACGAATATGTTGAACATGCACATGCAAAAAATTCAGCTCTGAAGGTGATGTTATATTGCGTGAACGGAAGAAATTCGGATGATGATTCAAGAGCGATGCAGGAAGGCACAAGTGCACAAAGTATGGCGGAGTAACGCCTAGACGCCGCCAGAAAAAGGAGCATACGATGAATGAATGCAAGAGGCACATGAGTGTAGGACCATGCTTTTGCATAAGATCAGCAAATGGAGCTTAATGAATGGCTATCAAGAAGAAAAAGGCACGGTCATTCATCGAATCGCGCACTTTACCACTCGGTGATATAAGGTCAAATCGCCGGGCATATTGTGCCTTTCGTAGGAGGAATAAAGTTAATGCATTAATCTTAGCATTGCGCCAAAAAATCAACCACGTAAGGGCGCGGAATATGCGAATAAATTACTTTTGAGGCATTATGAGGAAGGCATTGACAGAAGCAGCAGCTTTTGACACCACAAATAGTAAATGTCAGCTCAAATGTAGCGTGGGTAAGAACATTCTTACTTAAATAAAATTTGGTACATTTCTTAGTCGATTTCGAATCGACAAAGCATACGCATGGGTAAAACAGCATTTCAAAAATGCTTCGGCGAAATGTTAGTCTAAGCGGCAAATAAAAAGGAGGCGCGGTCTCAGAACATTTTTTATACTAAGAAGTGAATGAACAGACAAAAAACCGCACTCAAGGGTACCAGATTTGTGCGAAAATAGCACGAAACAACCTAAGCACGCAAACTGCTCAACTGGATTTCACGGAGTGAGCAGGAATGGCCCTGATCACCTCATTTTACTTCTCCTTTATCTATTAGTAAATTATCCCGAAAAGGAGAAGCCTGGATACAGCTAGCAGAGCTTTAGTATCACGCCAATATGCGTGCCAGAAAACTCACGGACGAAGCATCGACGTACTTGGCATAAAATAAGACATGCTCGTTTACATGAAGGGGGCGAAGTGCTAATAAGAATATAGAGAAAGATTGGATCATCTACACGCATTTTATTAGGAAAATTGGCCCGTCGACAAAGAGCAAAGCATTTCGGATTCCCAGCTCGGAGAAAGCTTCGGCGATAGCGCATTTGTGTTGGAGATTCGATCGATTTCAACCGATTCCCAACCAATCAAAAAGCGCTAAACTAGTTTACCATAACTTCAGCATCTACTACACACATAGAACAGGTTTTAGCCTACTAATCAGACAGTTCGCCTCCGTCAATGAGACCCTAGGAAAATGATCAGCAAATTATGAAATGGTTAACAGTGAACACAACGAAAACGCGACTTCCGAAGGGCACTCGTCAAAAAAGTAGAAGATCCTTTGTACTCCTGACATTCACATGGAAGAAAGAAATAGGATGGTAATGCACTAAAGCACCTCCAAATAGTCCACCTCTCTCCCTTTTTTACCAGCCGTATCTAGGTCTCTAAACATACCGGTACCATTGAGTCACCGAAAGAGACAATAGCTCCAAAGAAGTCAAGTCTATGCTTTATTTTGCAAAACGTGGTCAGTTCCTTTGAATTTTTAACAGTGAATGCCAAAAAATCCAAGGGGGAATTGGCCTCGCAAAAAAAATACTGCTTTATCAAGAAGCCTTACAAAAAGGGAGGCCACTATCTCAATTACAGATGCACTTCTAAAATTCGGAGCGGATTGAGGAAAAATGCAAAGTCGACGGTGAGCTTCATATAGTGAATTGCGAATATTTAGCTAGAAATGCCGGATTATCCTTCTATAATTATCATCTAACTTCCCGTGATGATTATAGTATATTTACTCGGAGGAAAAAAATCGTGTTGTAAGATTTGGATGAACACACATCCAAAGAACATATTATCATGAGAAAACGGACGCCAACCATTCTAAACACCAGCAACCAAAGTTGGACAGTAGTATTCGCTGTTTAGTTACAAAATTGGGAGAGCAACAGGAAATGAATCATTTAAATCTGTTTGAATTACAACCAGTGCATAGAGGTTATAGAGTGCTAGTTTGGGGCAAAAATTACCATGTTTTCTACTCTTAACGGCACGCAGGATTCAACAAAGATGGCAGCGTTATCAAATGGCATCGACTCACGGGCAATGTCAATGAGTTCGGGATAGGCCTCGTACGTGATGAGGGGAATCGGTAGTTGACGGAGAAAGGACTTGATGAGACTTGTAATTGTATTCAGGTCGTTGCACCTCTTCTCCGAGAGATCCACTGATTCGCAGTCTAAAATAGAGGCTTTGGAAGTTTATCCAGGCAAAAGCAGTGAAATGGACATAGAAACTACGATATTTTACGAAAATCGCACAGCTAATCTAAACATTCCCATCCAATTATAGACACAGAGGTCAAATGAGTCCAGGGCAAACATGTGAACTTGTCATCAGCAACTTCCGACAATGGTCAGACAACTGTCAGTTTGCATAATATCAGATATTCAATGAATCCAAAGGTGTCCACAAAATTGTTAACAATTGTACTATCCGTTAAACACAGAAAAAGTATTCGCTAACAGACGGCATCAAAAACTACCACAGATTTACTGCGAAAGGTAACTGAAATGGGTAAATAGAATAATTTGGTAAAAAAACTTCACTAAATAATAAGCAGAAAAACACTGCATTAAAAAGCATTAAACCTCCTCTAAATGGCGAGAAATTATAAAATAGGTTTCAGCAACTAACAGACAGTAAATGGCTGATTAAGAAGGGACAATACGGCAGCAATGATATCTCCGTTGTTAAAAAAAAATAAGTAACCATCATCTTTACACGTGCCTGGATTCATAGTTCAGTAAAAATAGCGTTTTAAACAATTAACCAACATCATAGACTGCAGCTTGACAAAAAGACGAACTTGATGCCTTCACCCATCAATCCATAGTCTTAGCAACTCCTTCCACAAGGTTGAAATGGGATCCTGGCCACCGCGACCTAAATGTCTTGCTGGTTCACAAAGAAACCATTTCAGCAACTTTCACGTCATGCACGAAAACAACCGAATGAAAAGAGTGGCGAACTCACTTATGATTGTATTTATCCGCTCCACATCCAATCGCATGCATAGGTAAGTTTATTGGTATACGACGGACACACACCTCTTTGTATTTACGAGTGAGGTGGAAGATCTGCCCTTGCGAATGTTGCCTAGCTTATGATCTGTGACCTTTGAAACAGGAGCACCGCCACCATCCTGACTCGGTTTTGAGCATTCTACCCAAAGAAACGTTTAGCGCCAACATGCACTCGAAGTGAGTGCGCTTAAAGCTGCGATTCACCAGGAGTGAAAACATTTCTACAACAGGGTGAGACGGGTGGCTGATGCCCTTCTACATTTGAAAGAGCTTTCGAAATGAGGAAAAAAACAAACACAACAAGAGAGCCGGAACGAGAGCAAAGCATATTGAACAATCGGAAGTGAGGACAGTGGGTCATAATAGCGACACGGTACATCGTTAGGAGTCGAGTGGGGAAGTGATGTGGAGAGGTGAGGTGATTGATTGAGGCGGGCTGCAGGGTAAGCATGCAAAGGCACCACTACAACCCCATGGTGGACAGCCAACAAATACGCTATTAGCGTTCCGACACGTTTAACCCGACTGTTCAAATTGCCGCGAGAAACCACCTACGAGGGAGGTGCGGTGCCAAGTACCCACGCGTTTGCGGTAACCAAATACTGGCTGAAATGACAAGTAGTCCGGTTCATTCGTCGTGACAACTTCGGAGGTTGAAAATTCACGAAGCTGCGCAAATGGCGTGGGCAACAAAGTGCACAGTGTATTGCGCCAAAATCGGATTGACAGATATCACACTACTGCTTAGCAAGGAACAACAAGAGATGAAGGTGATTCGTGGGAAGGTTGCGCTTTCATACTGCTTGGATAAAATGAAGCAATGCACAACGACTATGATTGAACCTTCTGTAATAACTGGATTTGGACAAACGAGCCACCAGGGGTACTAGGGTTAAAAGATGTTGTGATGCCGTTGGGAGCAAATGAATACGCTTCTGCAGCCTACGTAATCGTCACAAGTCACCCATCATCTCGATGTTGCACATAGAAGGGAATGATTCACGCATCCCTCAGCAATCAAGTGGAGCAGAATTAACCCATTAAGATGAGTCGACCTCGAAGAAAGGACAATGCGCTACCTAGGATTTGACTGACATTGTCGTGAAAGTCGCCTTGAAATGTGGCTAATGATGATTATGTGAACAAACGACAACCAAACGGTGCCAATGGGAACACCGAAAGGTCAAGAAGGAGAATTCGTGACCGGATAAGATGTGCATCTACAAGTGTACAATGCAACGCAACCTTCAACACAACCAACGAGACAAAGTGGAGAATGCGCTCCTCCAGCGCAAGTCTAGCGCAAAGTAGTCCAGGTGGAAGAGACATAACCAGATGACAGAATGGACGCAGTGCTCTGTAATTGCTCGTGCTTACGACCACTCCCCCCCTGTCCACCAGGTGAGGCGAGCGCAGAGGGTGAGGAAATCATGCGGGTCCGAAAATATGCAAAGTGAATCAACCAACCCACACATAGAACAGGAGAGTGTTCGATGAGCGAGCAATTGTGGACATTGCGTGGGAAAGTCTGAATAAACGTGGTGCTCTGATTGCAAGCACTCGTTTCCTAATGAAATACCTTTATCGTTCGTAATTATTAGCAAGTGGGTATCACAGTGGCCACAGCCTTTTAACCGGGGCAAGGCTAAGGTGTGAGGCCATTTTTAGTTTGTCCCACAAGTGGCGCGTGAAATCTCGAATCTCAGACAACCAAATATGCTTGAGAACGTTAAGCGTCAAAGCGACCAACTGTGTAGTACATCAGGTGGGGCTCCTAGATGTCACACCACGGAAACGTCACTGATGTTTGAGTAGGAAATATGGACATCGCAGTCCACATGTCGAGGCAAAACGGAAAAGCTGAAGTGGATCGTCCCTCCGTGCTATGGGTTCACGAAGGCGAAAGCGTCAGTGCGGAGGGATAGGGTTTGTGTGGCGAATTCCGAAACAACCACAATCAACGGACCGACTCATGGGACCTCTTGTGAAAACAAATTGCTGTGAATGAAAGACCGACGAAACTTTATAGCAAATATTATGTTAGCCATGAAGACATGCGAAACGGATGTTAAACAGTCTAATGGATACACAAATGGGCCAATTTATTGGGGGGAGGGGGTGTCGGGTAGGCTGGGCTACCCTCCAGTGCTGAAACATATCCGAAGTAGGATTGCTAGTATACGAAATGTGGAGCAATGAGAGAGCTTACGCAGGCTAACAACAGAAGGGGTGGCAATGGTATCTTGAGCATGAAGTAAATGGGAGAGGATTGCTGACGGCAGAGGTCACATACCTTTATCTAAAGCGATGCGGAAATCTTCGACGACTTCTTGATTCCCTGGAACCCTGTAGACCCCCTCTGTCACAAGGCCACCTCGTCGTTCCAATTCGGCAATACACTTGACCAACACCTGAGGCACAGTTCTTTAATAAATGAAAGCGATGGATTGTAAGACACAAAATCTACACGAAAGCGCCACATGCTTACAAATGATAAAAGTAGTATCGATGGGATGCTACTGTTGTCTTGGGAGTGATTAAAATCGCTAATGATTATTCCTGAATGCAGCCAAATGCAAGGAATAAGTCTAGAGAACAATACATTAGACATTAAATAATTAAATAATAACGACTTCACATCGATTTAAAGTTAAGACAATAGATATTTTAATGCCATACGGCAGGATTTACAATTATTGGGAGGGTTCAAAAGATTACGCTAATAATTGGGACTAGTGAAATGGCATGCATACAACAAAGGGATAAAATTGTATGGTGAAAACTTCCCGGGTCGGCTTAAAAGCCGAACCCGATTGGAAAAGGTGCATAAATTAATGCAGTAACGTTGGAAGCTGGGAACGAAGTTCAGTACGAATCGATACACGTTCGTCGATGAAAGGTTCAACTTTTAAATTGGTTTAAAACCTTTCTTCCGATTTATTCTATACGTGCTTACTTATTCTTGGAGCAGTACTGCTGAGGCAGCTTGCCCGTACTTTGCCTTTACGCTGCTACTACGAACAAAACTCAAAAACTGTAGGGTCACAAGTTATTCCCTTTATTTTGTATATGAGATGCGCTCTCAAAAAAGACTCATTTTGCAGACGTTGATGCGTATCTTCAAACGCCCCAGCAATTAAAACTTTCCGTGCGGTGTGGATGGCATTGATCAGTAGACCGCGGCACGGAGGCTAAAACGCACCATGACTAATTACCTCTCCCCATTAAGCATTCGAAATCAATGCCAAGTTTGGTCGGGCAAATATAAAGGGTATACAGGGAAGTAGTAACGCACCACCTTTGTGTGGTGTCTGTGCATTTCCATACGATCTCAAGGGGACGTAGTGTGGGTGAGGGGTACCGCTGCCAATTCATCTTTGCAAAAATGAGCAAATTGTTGCGAACCAACCGTAAGGGCTCAACTTATTGGATAGAAAAACTCATTGAGATAAGAAGACTGTACCTACGCGTGATTATGATCTAGCACAGAGGATAATCCCAAATCACTCACTCGATCCGCTGCCTCCACGACCACAAACATTTAGGCTAAAGGAGACAAGCACAAAGAGAGTTAACGAGGGAGGAAGCTCTAATTGACTTCCGGAGTTAGCAACCAACTGGCGGCCAATCGACGCGCGTCAAGAGTGGCGTGGGCTTTAGCCGGCCGGTTACATAAGCGGCCAATGAGAAAGACACACGCACACACGTACAAACGTGCAGAGAAAAGGACGCATGGTTATTTTGTCTCGATAACTTGACTACTACCCAGCCTCGTGTCTGGAGGCAACTCGCGACAAGGAATGGATAACTAGTGTCCAATTGGACACGAAGACTGTTACGTACTGAAGAACAGGACAGTATTTGCCACGACGCATTTCCCTAAAAAAATGCATCCAATGCTCATAGGCTAAACTCATTCCGTGAGGACGAAAGCTGAAAATGAGGCCAGATTCATTTCAATTAAAATCCTGACTCAATTTATATTTGTGTGCGAATATTTATAAAGTAGTGCAGTGAGGAAGCGCGGAATGCCATTGGAATGAGAGGGACAAGGCATCTCAAACACAAATCCTAAGCAGTCTATAAGAAAGGTTTCTTTCGGTAGTACGATACCCAGCAGACATCTTGGCCAAAGTGAGTCAGACGCAACCTTGATGTGTAGATTTCATGATTATGAGAATTGGTGCATGTAGGTATATGAATTCACCAACTCGCCCGTTGTAACAGCCTGGCAGACCACCGCTAAAGCAAAGGATTTACCTGAGAGACCGGCTCATCCGAAACTACAAGGAACCCCTCTCTGTTTATCTAACCAAAGTCTAGTCCATTGATAGAGCAATGTAAATCTAAAATGACAACGATTTGACCAGGAGATAGCCATTTGACTCATTACATTCGCATTGCCCTTCATACGTGACAGCAGCAAGCGATTGTGAAGTCGACTGAAGCAATAACGATCTATTAAGAAGTAACAATGCCAATGCCGGATAACAAGTAGTGTGACTAAGTTTGTCACCCCATGAGAAGCGCACGAGACTATGAGAGTACGTGATGGTTTAAGTTGGACTTTAGCTGGATGGATAATGAAAGTAGAAGGCACATTTAGAACTACATCGGTTAAAATAGTTACTTTGAAAATAGGGAGAAGCAATACTCTTTTATAAAAATGCCATTGTTCAGCTTGTTCTAGTGCGCCACTGCGATACAGCTTGTGGTCTGCAAACGCGGTTAAGGCAGTGAAAACAGACCGGTACAAAGCAGACAATATTTCAAGGGTAGAAAATTTCGTCGCGGTGAGATAGTGTCCATAAGGTAAATGAACAGAGAGAGCCATTCCGGTTGCAAGCGAGTCCTTATGGTGTGCGGCTGTCACCCTGAGGAAGATATGTTGACAAGGGGCTTTATTTGGTCAAAATGGATCGAGAGGGGGAGAGAACAAGAAAGTGGAAAGCGCGGCAAAAAGTCTTGATTGGAGAAAAGAGCGCTGCCCTTGCAACCTCATGGCCACCTTTAAAGTTGGCTGCAGCTGGGAGTAGTTCCAATATGCAGCGACTAAGCTAGGTGCTGCACAGTGGGCCTGCTGACCAAATATCGCAATGTCATCGTGAACCCAATCGGCTGATGATGCTTATGACCTAATTGCCTTAGCATATGACCTTGGGAATGCAGTTGAACTGAATAAAAAATAAGTCACATGCGATGATGCTGGGACAACCGAAGACAAAGAAGGCAAGGAATACGGAGCTCAACGGATGAGCTCTTGATATTGGAGATCCAACTATGTGGGAGTTAATAAGTATATGGGAAATGGAAAAAAACACGATTAGACCGAAGAGCAGCATTAGCAGCTGATATTATAATTTTACTACCTTACCAGACGTGACCAAAAGCCATTTATGAAACTTTCGATGTAAAAACATTGATGGATGGAGATTGTGAAACACCAATGCACTCACCTGTTTTCGGCACGAACTAAACTGGTTAGGTCCACACCAAAGACGCGTTTAAGACGTTTCATATCTGGAAGACAGTCGTTGGGAACGCTTATGGAACAGCGTTTGTGAGCCTGAATTAAACACAGGAATGTCAAAACGCCAAACACCAACTAAAATACACGACTACCAATGGTTCAGATTTGATTGTCTGCTTTGAACTCTAATAGTTGGCGAACAGGAAATGTCCCCATAAGACCAACCTCACATAATTGGTTGAAAGGAGCATTCGACTGAAACAATCAACCAAAATTTATTTCGAAATGCAATGTCACGCTTATCAAAAGGGAGAGTGTTGTGTTCAACGGGATAGTCCCATGAGTTTCGACTACGAAGCAGATGGCTATGTGTTTAATCTCTCGAGAACGACTATAAAAAGTGCGATTCGCACATTCCTGGATGAAAACGAAATGGATTTCAATTCTAACTAACGTTCCCTCGATTTGGTTCCTTGGCACCATGAGCAATAAAATGCGTAGCGCAAGCTGGACACATGAACGATTAAACGAAGTCTGACTTCTGAAGAAGGCAATCAATCAAATCAACTTTTGTGACCAAGATCGACCCATGGAGCTGTTGCAAAGATCATCCACTACGGCTGCGGACAATTCCGAAGTGGACATCAACCAGTAATCTAAAGAGTTTTACTAACACATCTTAGGCTTATAGGTCTTCAACAGAATTGCATGAACCTAGTGATTCATTGACAACTTCGTGGGTTAAATGTCAGCACTGCTTCAATCACCCAATCCATCCGCCCGTATAATGCATTCATCCGTGGAATGCGCATGGGAGGAGCAGTGTGAGTGGATGGGTAGAGACGAAGCAGACGGACGGACGATAGGTACCGGTAAAAAGTCCATCGCGAGAGATTTATGCTTGGCCATGTAACCACGGCCTAGTCACGTCGAAACGTGGAAAAACATTGATTTACCTGTCTAGATGACCTGAGAGTGTCTACCATCCCGGAAGACGTAATTATCAAGCTGCAGTCGGGCCGTCAGAAAAAATTGCCCCGACCCGCGCGCCAAAACAGAGTAGCTGTGACTAGTGTGTTAAGCTTGTTTTCTCGACTCAATAATATCTCATTTTTCCTTCGTTGTTGACACTAAAAGCCGACCCACCATTTCCACGTACCTAAATTGGTGTCGTAAAGAGAGTTCGTTATGTCCCTCCACATTACTAACAATAAAAGCCCCAGATGTGGGATTTCCAGTATCATGAGATACGTGTTGGTCGTGTATCAAATTGAGCACTGGATACATTGCACAATTTCATCTCCCATATGCCACTTAGTGACTTGCATAAGACCTGAGAAATGTAACTCCTGTGACACTTCCAATGACTCCGACGACACAGCTCACAAGGTTCCATAACTTTGCTTCCCTCAGTTTACCTCAGAATCTATATGCAGCCTCAGTGGGTGGTAGGCCTTACACACTTCACAGTTACTAAGACTCAACATCACACGATCCGCTCGCATAACCTAACAGGCACATAAAAACGAAGAATGACACCAATTAAGCCGTCAATGTAAAAACCAAAGTCACCTGCTTTTTCACTTAAAAAGGCGCCCACTAAACCCAGCTCATACTTCAATCCCTCAAGGTCCGTTTGTTGGCCAATTGTTAGGAGGATGGACTTTCGATTAGCACTCGACTTCGCCTAGTTTATCATGTAACAAACTGGTTTTGGAACTACGTGGTACTGTCTTTGGGTGGAAATAGGGATTTCGGCCGCGATAATGGTAGTGCAAGGAAACGCCATTCCATGAAAGTGCTTTGAGGTGGCCCGTTTGCCAGACAGTACAAAATGCGGGGATGCATTGCTCATTCAACCATAAGGGGGAATAGGGGTAGTGGCAATTGAAGGACGGCTAGGCCGACAGGCCCAGTACACATACAAGCACGGACGCACGAAGCGGGAAGTGATTAATACTCATACATGATGCGGGACTCAGGGGAGGCACGCACCCCACAAACCCACACGGACAGACGCCGGTAAGAGGGACAGCGACGGCGATGAGACAGAGGTTTCCGTCTCGTCCCCACCTATCGGTGCGATGTGCATACGAAGGGGTAATTTGTCACTCCCAAAGTGGCTACACAATACACACATACGATATCATACCCACTGTTATCTTCCACATCTGCAGCCCAGGCGGTCAGCGATGAAGCTTACTGTGATGCGATGGCCCCAGTCCTACAGAGGACCTGAAAGGCACTATGGGTCGCCAAGACCTTTAAAGGTTAAATGTTCACCACTAGGCGGAAATTCACACCCTGGAGAATGAATAGTGGTCAAAAGGGGATTAAATCAAAGTGATCGCAAAACCCGAAACGTTGGTTAAAAACAAAATTTAGTCAAACGCACCTGAAAACCGCAATCAGTACATTTCACGCCCTGTGAGACAAGGCCCCAGATAAAGTGGGTGCAGAAATCACACCAATGCGGTCCCCGGAAGGTGTGGACACGGAAATTATGCGCCTTCTCCACGTCCACGTGCACGAGAGTGGAAGACGGCGTGGCCGTGGGAGAGGTATGGGCTGCCTCACTGCTGATGCACCCAGGTGCGTGTGTGCTGGCGCCATCCAGATTCACCGGGAGAGTGGATGCGAGAGTGCGGTGATGTTGGACACTGCCAACCACCTTTCTGCGGCGGCCCTGACCGCTACCATCGTCAACGCCATCCTCGCCTTTCCCCGACTGATGACTCTTTAGACTAGCGCGGCCACTGCTGCTACCGCTGCTACAGGCGACGCCGGTAGTATCAGTGGAACTGTTGGGTTTGGTAACTGGTCCAGTTGGTGATCCAAGTGAGAGCTCAATTCGCGGTTTAGAAAAGGGTAGTGAGGTGCTACGGGCCTGTGTACAAAAAAAAACGTGAAGCTTAGCATTGGCATGCTTAACTACCACAAGACTAGTCATGGTTGGAGTATCCTTCGGCCGTCAAATCGGAATTGAATATGTGGAGTAGAATGAAGCAGCAATTAATAGTAGCTACGCCAATAAAATTACTGCATCGCAAACTTAACTTGTGAAAAGCAGATTTTGTCTTTCATCTAATCTTCCACCGACCCTTCCAGTAAGATAGGCTGTTATAACAAGGAAAAACAAAACCGGGCAAAAATTAAGGGTCAAATAGGCTTAAGTAGCGTGCCATGCTTTACGAAAATGTTGCGTAACTACCCGTATGCACGGTTTTGAGCATGTGGTAACCAAGCATAGGAACACACCTACTTTAAAGGGGATAAGGCAATTTTTTGAAGGAGATTAGGCATACGTCAGTTTACGCCAGTTAGTGTTTACTTGTTATTTGCGCACTTTAATGCACCCAATGCTGCTATGCACTATGCAGTGCGCCAAAAAATAGGAAGTTAGCACAAAAATTCAAGTGAGGATTGAACTAGAGAAGTTAGTTGATTTAGATGTTAATAATAGATGTTTACCAACTCCCAAATAAACTGAAAGAACCCCGCTTTCTGATTTAACAGGACCAATGGACCCAGTTGCACCCGAATCGGTGACTTCGGTTGATTTTTCGACTGAAAGAATGAATAACGGAAGAGTAGTTTTGCGCCCTTAAGAAGAGTTCGGTACCCGAATGAAGAGTACCAACTAGACAGATAATCAAAATTAACGCGTATTGCAAGCTGTAGTGCAAGGAGATCACAAATAATTTGGCGTTTAAAGGTAAATGAATCTCCAAAATGATATACAACATCACTATCGCCCTATGGCAGCGAAAAAGGGCAGATTAGTGACCAACATGACTTCAAAGTTGCGAAGTCTCCTATCATTTCACCAGCAGAGATTGATAATAATGGTTATTAGCGCCAGCATTGCACAGGACTAATCTGATGGGAAATTCAAAATTGAAAGCCTTATTAACAAGAAGGTCAGCCCAGATTCAAATACGGCATGCAATAAATAAGTTAGAGAATTTCACCGAAAATAGGAACGGTACCAGTTCTGCCTCCATAAAGAGCTACACAGATAACATCTTTCACAGCAAATGATTAAAAAGGTGAGTCGCAACTTCACTCGTAAAAACAAGTCCGTCTGAAACTTGCGCATTAGGAATGAAAACATTGCATACAGGCTTGTCAATGGGTGTAGACAACACAGCAGGGGACTTCTCAGTGGAATCGTTTATGACTCCGTTGGCAATCTCATCAGCGACAGCGCTCTGGATTGATTGAGTGAGACGAATAGAGGTTTTTCTGGGCCCATCGAGCAGTTCAAGTGAGGATTGCCGTCGATAATTGGCGCTGCTGATTGAGGCGACTGAAGGCCTGGTAGGTGGAGGAACGGCATTCACCGTATGGTAGCGTGTCTGAAGCATCACAAAGCGGCCAATCGGAAGAAAAAAGTAATCAGAGTGCGTAACGATCGAAACACTACATCTCAACATAGGGTCTTCAAATTGAAGTCAGATTTAAACCTATTCTTTAGTCCCTGTATCAAAATCCACTCGTACCAGGTGTGCAGCGGATAAATGAAATGAAAGAAGTAGTCTGTAGGGTGCATAACCGATCATCAACTCTTGGGCAAAGCAAACATGTGAACTCCATGAAAGGCGAAGAAGCTAGGGGAGCAACAGTAAAATGACTACAGTAACTGACGCCGGACGGGTGAAAGCAGATGCCGAATATTAAACAGGCAATGGAACTACAACACGAGTTGTACGAACAATTGCTTGCAATGTTTCTAAGTGATTCGATTGGAAAAAAATCAAGCATCAGCAAAGTAGTAAGTTAGCGAAAGGAGTGATAACGAATAAACAGATTAAAATGGCATGTTAGCGTGACTCAAATTTGGATCAAACGCACATGGTGCATTACGGGATAATAATTAAAAGTGAAACATCAAACCACAATTGATCCCAAGAAAAATCGAATCGGAGGGTGCAAAAGGTGCCTAGGAAATCTCAAATGAACATACCTTGTAGTAAGGCGAGTGTTCATAGTTGCTGGCCTCTGATAATTTCTGTAAAATATCAGCTCCACGGGTTTCGATGTACAGATAAATTAATCCGTCAGCCACCAGCTGATCAACAGACTCGAACCTCTTTTCGCCAACATAGTGCAATTGAGACGTCGAATCGTAAAATAGCTTGTAGTTTTTAGTCGAGTCATCAAATCTAGCGATAGGAATTGTTTCTTGGGCTATCTTACCTAATGGCCAAGGTGAAGGCTCCATCTGCCCGCTGACTGTCCCGAATGAGATAGGCTCCAGAAGGCTGTCCATTCAGGAGTTCTTCAGTCCCTTGCCTACTCAAAGGGCCGTGATAAGCAGCGCCATATTGATGTGGTACATGACTAAGACGTTCAGAACAGACTATCGGAAACGGTTTGGGTGCTTCCTGCTGCAAATTATAGACTAAAAAGGGGTGAAAATTTTGCCGAAGGGGAAAATACGTTTATTTTGCCATGTTCGCATATCAGACCGACGGTCCACCATCGCATTTTCGTAAATTGGTAAAAGAAAACTACTATCAATGGTTTTAACTTGTAGAGGAACAGCCACTACAGCAAAAGTGGAGGCAGACTCAGTAGAAACTGCAAAAAAACACTCAAGCGCTGCGCCGTAAAGCGAAACGATTAAAAAAGTAGGGAGCTAAGTAAAATATAAATAGCTTCAAAAATATAAAAAAAGAATTAAAGAATGCCTAATTAACAAATGGCAAAAAATTTGAATTTGGCAAAGGAGCTAAAAAATAGATGATCTTTATTCATTTGAGATCACTGGTGTTTTGACCGCCTTTCTACCAAAAGATCATCTTCAATTTTGAACACCCTGAAACTATCATAAGAATGAACAATAGGGCAACATTTTCATGTCAAACTAAGCATTAAGCAGATGCTCCGAATCACCATAAAATATTCGTCCTTTGATTATATTTATTTAGGCTTTAGTAGATTTCAAAACATACCAACTTATTATTTTTTTGCGTTAATGCGAAATTGCTTTGAAAAGCCTATCCTCCCTCATTGCGCTTCGTTCTGTGAAACAGACCTCGTTGGCAGTTCTGTGCAGACATCAAACGTGGTCGATGCAGATGATTAGATTGACTCAATTCAAACCAGAAAATGCAAATAAACTGAAAAATTGTTATTGCTGTGCCAAGTTTCTTTGATTCGAAATGCTTTTGCTGCCCCTTTAAACTTGGCTTTCGTTGTGCTCACTTGTTTAACAATTTTGGTTTCACCGGATGCCTTCATCCTTTTCCGGAAAGTTTCGTATCGCTGCTATTATTGTAGCATTCCAAGTTTTTCCTTCAGGCTAAATGAATATAAAATATAGGGCAGAATATAAACATATTTAATTGAAAGATGAATGTGATTTCTTATGTGGTCTGGAGGTCAGCCTACGTGAGTGGGATTAGGTGGCCACCTCTGTCACTAAAGCCGGATTCAGCATTCGTAACATGTAAGGCACCACAATCGTGTCTGTGACTGTTTCTAGACGTGTCGTTTGTTTGTTGAGCCCTGGTTATGGCAAAGGCATCACTTCTTAAATCCGTTTTGACCGCCAGACCGCTTAACAAGTTACTCCTCACATTTGCATTGTGCAAAGCAGTTAGTCATGCAGCACGTTTGTTTGATGTCCTATGGCCTCCCTCGTGCAAGAAATGCCTCATTGATAAACGTATGATAGCACCTTCGGGCCTTCCTAATGACACAGTGCTCACGCTAAGTACACGCGTATGTCTATATGTCCACGTGCGTGCATTCGTGAATAGAATGAATTAGGACTACTAGCATGGACAAGAGGTAAACCAACTCAGCAAAAGCGTAATCAACTATGTGACCCTAACCTAAAATAGGAGGCAAACATACAACCGACAAACTACATGGTAGAGCGATTCTCCTCCATATTCCTCAGTGTATGGCCCGCGCGGCTACCACAACTTAATCAGTGCTCAAAGGAATTCGCCGATTAACTAAGGGTGGCAATGGTTTGGTTTCAAAGACACTGATATCTTTTATTGATTCAGCAGTCTATTCTTACAACTTTTATTTTATCCTTTGACAAATAATTAACCATTGTAGTCACCAGCAGCAAACGCCATTTTTAGCTGATTGGAGTTTATTTTAACCTTAGCGTACCTACTCCTTCCCTATCTTCAAGTCGACTTGGGGTAGAAATCCAGGGATTCAATTAAATAGACAAGAATATGGAAGCATTTGATGCTGCTGGTCCTGCCTTAAGGGCAGTCTGCCTAACAAAAACACAACAGCAGAGTAATTACACCCTGAGTAGGTGACTGTGTAAGAACCAAAGCAAGGATTTTGTATAATCATTGTCTGTTAATCTGGTTCTGAGCCAAGCCGATAGCAGAATCAAGTCCGCCAACTGAGTGTGGGTGTTTGCCTTCTTTTGTCAAGCTAGCCTAATTTACAAATTCAATTATAAAATTCAAGACGATGCTTATAAAGGTTAAATCTGTTCACGACGCTGTCTTATTTTACTAAAAGTATTACGCATTATTTTAAAAATTACTGTTTAATTAAATTCAGTGATTTCCTAATTGCGCTTGTGTTTTTTCTGATTTTTTTGTCTGATTTTTAATATTTGTTTTACTAAGCTTAAATTAGGGTAAATTTTCCAAAATAGCCTAAACCCTGGTACTTCGTTGTGGTAGCTTTCTTAGTTGTTTTTCTGTTAAAAGCATGGTTTCACATCTACCTAACATATTTTTGACTATAGATAGAGGGATGGATCAAGGTGATAGCGACGCGTCAGGAGTGTATGGTCAGATCCTTGAGCTCGAAAACTCTGAAATGAATTCTGGTGCTTTATCCTCGAGTCAGTATTTGAACCTACTTTGCCTTTACTTAAGAACCGACAGCCTAATGGCTGCTCGATTTTTGTGGAAACGCATTCCCTAGTGATTGCAAAACTGGAGAACCCTATCTACAATCTGTCTGGGACCTTACTGTTTTGCTTTTGAGGCGGCGAAACCATGAATTTCTTTCTTCATGTCGAGAGCTTCTAGGAGTTAATGACCTCTCTCCATCTGTTCAGTCCCACCTCTCTGTTGTATATCAAAGGGTACAGCGCTCTACTGTTGAACTGATCAAGTCTGCTTTCTCCTGCATATCCGTAGAAAAACTGTGCTTCCTGTTAGGTTTACCTCAGGATGAGGCCGTTGGCTTTATGGAAAATTGGACCCCTTCCTCTGATGGTCTCTTCTTGACTGAACCCTCTGTACCCCATCTGCGTGTTAATTGCATTGACGAAGATAAAACTATAACAGATTTTATGCAAACACTCACGGAGTTCAGCTCGTTCATGGAAAATATGTGAAAATGTACTCTAATATACCTAGTTTGTGATTAGATCTGGTCTTTTGGGTTGCCTGGCTACATTTTAAGTTTTCACAAACTAGCAACTAGGGTGAACGGCCTGGTTTACAACTTCTTCTAACTCGATTCGTACTAATTTATCTCATCGGTTATTTGTTATCACGTGGGCATTTGCGCTGGTCGTAACTTTGGGCTTTCTTAGGTTTAGTAGTTGTCATTGATTTGATTCCTAATCTTGGTAACATGAGTAAGTGCATATTCGAGTAATGGGAGCGAATGGTGCATTTCTCATTCCTGCTTAGACTGAAACTCTGTCAGAACAAACTGTTCTGAACACTAGCTCTGGTGGCTGCGGCAGTACCGTCGAGTTGTTGCGCCTGCAGTGCTCGCAGTGCTCATTTCATACTACCAGTTCCATCACTCTCCGCCAGCACGCCTGGAGCAACCATTTGGATGAAAATCAGGCATTCCAGAGTCGCTTCTACACTTGCTCGAAGTGCACAGCTACCACCACCGATCTCAACAGCCTTCGTGATCATTTTGCTCAGGTACACGACATACATCAACCTGATGTAAGTTTTTTGTTTCCCTTTTGTTAAAAGAATCATGGAACCCTTAGCATTAATTTCTTTTTTTGTGAATTTGATAACCAACTTGTAAGCTAATGGTTTCTGCAGCGCCGTCAATTGTTAGGCCATTTGTCCCCTTTTTCAGCCAGAGCTGAAAATCACTTGCGATTTTAATAATTGTATTGCCTTCAAAATCTTTTTCTTTTAACTCCCTTGCGCTCGTTTTGAGACTACTGCGCTATTGCTTTTCGTATCGACGGTTGTTTCAGAATTGAGACATTCCTGCCACCTGATGCTCGATTCATCAGTTGTACTGTTGCTAATGTGCACATTATTAATCACTAGTGTTGCTTGGTTTTCAACTTTATCGCTATCTATCTCAAGCATTCTAATTAAAAGTCTTGTGCTTTGTTCGTTTGCTCGTTTTTGTGCATTAGCCAACTGCAAATGATTATTTTGTTTAATTTTGACTATGGTGCCGGCTGGGACCATGGTTTATGGCTTGATGAAATAAAATTTTGTGGGCATTATGTTTTTAATGCACTGTTCTCGACTAGGTAATGTTTGCAAGCTACGCAGGCAAATGCTGCTCAGATTATTTTAAGCCTCGCTCTGTTTCTTAGGGCTACATTTCTAGTACAAAATTTTAGGACAAATTACGATCTGGTCTCACTAATGACATTAATGAACACTATTCTTGGTTCTTCGTACTTTGGCCTCACCCATGTGGAATCACTGCAGTCGCTACCAATTCGTTACAGGTTAGAGTTATCGTCAGTTGGATCACCCTGACCCGCACCGCAGTGCCTCAGTCGGGGGTGCACAGTCCCACTTCTCCTCCTCCTCCTCCTCCTCCCCCTCCTTCCTCTTCTTCTCCTGTTGTGGCGACTGAGGCGAGTGAAGGTGATGGGCTAACGGCGGTTGGGGACAGTAGGCCTACCGAGGTCCCTCCCGTCTCTCCGTCGTTTGCTGAAGCTTCGCACGATCAGCCGACAGCTACACCACTCCCGTCACCTGCAGCGGAGTCGCAGGACTGGTCTCAACTCATCAGCCGTGTGGATAAGAAGTTCTCCTGTCTCCTCTGCACTGCTTCCTCACCCTCCGTATACTTTTACAATGGCCGAACTGAAGTGGTTTTTCATGTGGTTACGCGTCATCTCCTTCGGGTGAGTTCGCTTTATTATATTCGTTCGGTGCCTGAATGGCGCTGAAGCTCTCGAAATGCCTATTGGTCATTTCTGTAGAAAGAAATCGAAGATGATCTGTCTCATCACAGGAAGCTGACAAATAAAATCAAACAACGAATCGGTGTCCTTTTTGTTGACGGGATGCACATCCGTTCCGGTGTTCACTACAAGGTTTATAGCTGCTTACTTAATTAATAATTTGTACTGTAAAAATATAAGTAAAGACGTTGTCACCTTGTCAAGGATGCAGAACGAGTAGAGGCGGCACTCTTTCACTCAGTTGAGTTACATCTACGCTGGAAAGCTGTCCTCGGCGCTGACGCCTCCTTGCCTCCGCAGAATATGTTCACCTGCTCTGGGTGTCAGGCCGTTTTTCACAATGAACAGGTTTGCTTGCGGTTTGCTAAGTGGCAAATCGAGTTTTGCCTCGATTAACAATCTTCTTTCATGTTGCCGGTGCGATTTTGATTGCGGTTCCATTCTAGTATAAGTTTTATAAGCCTCTACTTTTTCTTTCATTGATTCTTCCATTATCTATCTGTAAAAGCACAGATTTGGCATCTTAACTTAGTCTAAATGTGGGAAAGTGTTTGCAATATTGTTTTGGTTTTTGCAGCTTTTGGTCCATTCCAATAATATGAATTTTATGCAAGGTCTTTTGGTGCGCTGGATTCGCCATTGATTCAAATGGTGAGCGACTTATGTAACTTCGTCACTGCTATTCCGAGTGGCGACATCAGCACAATTCTAATGGAATGGTTGCGTGATCGCGTTGGTGCTCATACGTGTGAGGTTGATGCTATCCGACTTCCTGATCTTATTGTAACTATTTATGGCTTTGTACTATATTCGAAAAGCACTAGCTATTCTTACTGGACTGAGAACCAATCGGCGTAGGAACGCTTGACTTAATGCATCCCATCCATGACTCAACCCCTGTAGATCAGGTTGTTCTTGTCTTGGTCACCGTTGCTTTTAGCCTGATTCATTTTAAAACATCCTTTTTATCGAGATTTGAGAAATTGGCTCTTTGAGACTCTTTTCCGAGATCCTGCATCCGGTGTTATGTTGTCATTATAGATGGCAGTGAATCACATTAATCAGGAGCTGCGCTCTCAACTGCCAGACTTTATGCGTGCCCGCTCCTGCCCTTGGTCTCTGAGTGCCCGAGACGAGTGGGTGTGGTGTGTACCCGACCTTCAACCCTCACCAACGCCGCAGCAACAGCAGCCTCCGCCACCACCACAGACCGCGCTCTCCCCTTCTACGCCCTCATCGCCTCCCCATGACTCCATCTCCGCAACATCGCTCACCATTGAGAGTGGGCTCCCTAGGAGCCTCCTCTTTGCTAGCATCAACAACACCACAGCTTCTCCTTCCTCTTCTACATTGCGCCGATTGTGATTAACTAGATGATTCACTCCCGCTGTGATATTTTGCTTCGCGTTTCTGTGTTATTGCCTTCGTCCAATGTGCCCTTTATCATTTGTTCCGCATTTTATGCATCACTTTTGTCGATCTGTGTTGTCACTTCTTAATGCATAATTTCATCCTATTTTATCCTGGCTTTTCTCTTTGCTCTTCGTTCGTCCAAGGTGTATGAAGGTCACACCATGAATGCTTTATTTCATCCGCAAACACGAGTATCGTACTGATGCCTAGGCTCAAATGCTCACACCTAAACATGCATGAGGTGACGGTTGAACGCTGCGATCAACCGACCAGCGCAATATCTTTGTCGCTCATTTGTAAATGTTCTCGTTTGGGTAGCCCGGCGTTCACATGAATGATTCTTCTACAACGCGATCCCCTGTCGATGTTGCTTATCTGCAAGCAAGTCCAATCTCGCGTTCTTCAAGGTTCACGATCATGATATCTCCTAAAGGGTTAGGAAGACAACTCAAACTGTGTCTTGGCAATGCTAAGTTGGATGTTTGGTCAAATTCTTTATTTTCTGGTGAATATCATGACAAGCAATTATCGTTTCTGAAGACCTCACGATGATGTTTCGTTTCACTATAGGAACACATTCCTACTTCTCGGTGGTATGGGCTTAATCTTTTTCCTTTTGATAGAAGGTGGTGCCAACTCTAAACTGCATTCGGTTCGGTTTTGTGCTTTGCGAAAACGCAATGGGAACTGTCTTGTTATTGAAATTCGCGCAGTTCTCCTACAAATATGCATGCACTGAATATAAAGTGAAATATCTACTCCTCAAAAAACTCTAATACCAATTGGGATTACCAGAATTGACCCATTTCAAAATTACATTGGGCTTTTTTATGGTAGATGACAATAAGAACAACCTTGTTACGTTAGAAAGGCGTGACTACTCCAATGCATCACACGGTCATAATGTTTGATTTGCCTCGCTTGAACCTGAATGTCACTACTGTACGACGCATTGCCTTAACAAATGCTACAGTTAGTGAAGTTGTTTGTTTTTTATGTGCAGCGCTTTACCTACGCGACACAAAACCTGGTAACAATAGGTTTTGGTTCCGAAGAGAAGAAAGTTTAGGCTGTGGTGACCAACGATTCCTTGCGATTTTGTTGGCGAAATTGCCAAGGGAATGAATAAATGCTGAGCTGCGATTGAAACATGAAGCCGTCAGCTTGGTGAATTATCAATCCATAATTTTAGCGTCACACATCCAATCGCATGCATAGGTAAGTTTATTGGTATACGACGGACACACACCTCTTTGTATTTACGAGTGAGGTGGAAGATCTGCCCTTGCGAATGTTGCCTAGCTTATGATCTGTGACCTTTGAAACAGGAGCACCGCCACCATCCTGACTCGGTTTTGAGCATTCTACCCAAAGAAACGTTTAGCGCCAACATGCACTCGAAGTGAGTGCGCTTAAAGCTGCGATTCACCAGGAGTGAAAACATTTCTACAACAGGGTGAGACGGGTGGCTGATGCCCTTCTACATTTGAAAGAGCTTTCGAAATGAGGAAAAAAACAAACACAAAACAAGAGAGCCGGAACGAGAGCAAAGCATATTGAACAATCGGAAGTGAGGACAGTGGGTCATAATAGCGAGACGGTACATCGTTAGGAGTCGAGTGGGGAAGTGATGTGGAGAGGTGAGGTGATTGATTGAGGCGGGCTGCAGGGTAAGCATGCAAAGGCACCACTACAACCCCATGGTGGACAGCCAACAAATACGCTATTAGCGTTCTGACACGTTTAACCCGACTGTTCAAATTGCCGCGAGAAACCACCTACGAGGGAGGTGCGGTGCCAAGTACCCACGCGTTTGCGGTAACCAAATACTGGCTGAAATGACAAGTAGTCCGGTTCATTCGTCGTGACAACTTCGGAGGTTGAAAATTCACGAAGCTGCGCAAATGGCGTGGGCAACAAAGTGCACAGTGTATTGCGCCAAAATCGGATTGACAGATATCACACTACTGCTTAGCAAGGAACAACAAGAGATGAAGGTGATTCGTGGGAAGGTTGCGCTTTCATACTGCTTGGATAAAATGAAGCAATGCACAACGACTATGATTGAACCTTCTGTAATAACTGGATTTGGACAAACGAGCCACCAGGGGTACTAGGGTTAAAAGATGTTGTGATGCCGTTGGGAGCAAATGAATACGCTTCTGCAGCCTACGTAATCGTCACAAGTCACCCATCATCTCGATGTTGCACATAGAAGGGAATGATTCACGCATCCCTCAGCAATCAAGTGGAGCAGAATTAACCCATTAAGATGAGTCGACCTCGAAGAAAGGACAATGCGCTACCTAGGATTTGACTGACATTGTCGTGAAAGTCGCCTTGAAATGTGGCTAATGATGATTATGTGAACAAACGACAACCAAACGGTGCCAATGGGAACACCGAAAGGTCAAGAAGGAGAATTCGTGACCGGATAAGATGTGCATCTACAAGTGTACAATGCAACGCAACCTTCAACACAACCAACGAGACAAAGTGGAGAATGCGCTCCTCCAGCGCAAGTCTAGTGCAAAGTAGTCCAGGTGGAAGAGACATAACCAGATGACAGAATGGACGCAGTGCTCTGTAATTGCTCGTGCTTACGACCACTCCCCCCCTGTCCACCAGGTGAGGCGAGCGCAGAGGGTGAGGAAATCATGCGGGTCCGAAAATATGCAAAGTGAATCAACCAACCCACACATAGAACAGGAGAGCGTTATTAGAGGTGCAAATCTGTTTCCAGTTGGCTTTTACTCATTCATTTTGCAGTCGCATTTTGTATTGACGTTGATAATCTTAGAATCCGTTCATGTACTAAGTTTTCGTAGTGGAACTGTTGATAAAGTTTTGGATATGCTTTTAAATGGCTTCGTTTCACTAATTACAATCACGGTGTGCAGCTGCGTGGCGGGTTCGCATGCCTTTGATCTGCTCAAGTGCACTTAGCACGGCTGCCAGACTGGGATTCCAAGTGTTATGCGTGGTGCGCTTCCTACTTATTGCGGTTCATTTTCCACCTTAGAGAATGCAAAAGTTGTGTTGATTTATCCTTTTTTTAAAACTCATACTTTGCGTGTTTTTTGTACACCATTCAAGGCTGCACGTGTCGAATCCCCACAACTTTTTCGCTATCTTACCGCTTACACAGTACATGCCTGGTAAAACAATGCAGTTTTAGACAAGGATTTATTTACACTGCCATGTTACTTTCAGAAACCAAGTAAATGTAGTTTTGGAAATTCAAAAATAAGTGTTTTAAAGGTATGGAGCATCGATGTTTGCATCGAATGACTTAACTGTCATTTTCCAGACGGATGACGCACGCAACTCAATGTGCTTGGAATACTACAACAAACAAGCATAACCCACATTCAGTTTCCACTTAAAGTTTTCTCAAATTTTAGGTAAGCGGCGTAACAGTTTTTCTCTCTTTTATGAGTCTTTCAAATGCATCTTTTAACTATTCCACAGTCTTAATCACATGAAGCTTCACATGTAAATGTCAGGGGGCAAAACTAATATGAAATTCGAGATTTTCATTAAAAGCGAAACTATTATTTCGTCAAATTTACAAGAACGGATGTGTTGTGAAACGACTTTAAGGGCGTAAGTGAATACAAACGCATTCTAGCGTGATCGAACAAACGAGAAGGACATGCTGCACTCACAAATCTCAAAGGGAATTTTCTTGGCAAGACAATCTTTGGTTTGGATTTATTGCTGTGATCACGCTTTCTTTGACGTGATCAAGTAATATGGAGTGTTGATTCATACAAGGGCCGTGAGTTCGCCTTTCAGTGCTCCTAAGTGGGAGCCGCGAGGACTGAATCCGAAGGCATGCAAGTTAGTGGATTTTGCCGAATCCGCATTGACATTGTTTGATCTCACCGTGGCACAGAATGGGACTTTGGCACTGCAAGCGACTCTCACGACCACACACACAGTCAGCTAACTGGCATGTGCAGAGCCACGAGTGAAGTCACCTCTGCCACTTCTAAGCCTCAGTACTTTATGTAACACCACATTACCTTTCACGCTCTTACCTTCTCCATCTCAAGGTCAAGGCGAATTGTGAAGAGATCAGGCCAGAGCCCCGATCACGACGTGTGAGTACCCGTTGCGGAAGAAATTACCAGTTTCTTTGAGTCTTTTCACTTTATTTTAGCATTCAGGTGTCCCTTAGTCATGTGAAACAGAACACGGGGAAGTAACGCATCCGCTTAACAATTAGCGTTTTTCGATCAAGGAAAACCGTTAGCTAGCATATCGACTGGAGTTGAATTAAAGGCTACAATTGACACGAGGCTTGCAGGGAATTTCAATATCCAAGTTCAGTGATGGGGCGAGCGTAAGCATTTCCCTAACCACGTGGATTGTGTTGCCTTCCATTAAGGAAAATCTACATGTTAAAGGCCCAAATTCTGTTGCAAACATCCAATGAGACTGCTTTTAAATGCATCATGTGGTAATACACTATTTGCATGTTTAACTCTCAATTTTGGCAACGTTCCACTTGGGGCTCCTTCATTGTATCCGCTCTGGGCGGTCTAATCTCTGAGTCATGCAAATGACTCTCAGGCCTTTTTTACGGCAAAAATGCACTTCCTACTCAAGTACTATGTGCTCTTTCACCTCTTAAAAGAACCCTCGATGAACTAGACATATTCTTGGCATCGGGAATATGTTCGATTAAAATAACAAACCCAAGCAGTCAAATTTCAGTTTGCATACCTCGTGCATCTGGTACCATAATGAATACCTCCTCTGCAGCATGAATTATCTGTTTATACAAGTGCTAAGCTTCATCACCATCTTTTAAATTAGGTTAAGAGAAGGTGGAACAACGGTGGGTTGATTACGTTACTTAGCATTTCCCTCGCCATCCCATTTGCAATGGGCCCTGGATCACGACGACCAAAGTATCTCTATTCTTAGTCGAACACTTTGACCAAATGCCAAGCCAGAACGTCACTTCTTCGTCGCGCAAGCACATCCTATTCACCCTCCACCAGCCTCTCAAGAAAGGCTTAATTTGGACCCATTGTGTTAGTTTTTGCATACTTTGGTCAGAATACGAGGTATACTTTATAATCTGTCTTTTCCACACAGTCCGACTGACATGCTTGAGGATGGGGCTTGCGAAGGTGGGGAGGTGACTGCACCCTACTGCCTTTGGAAGCCCAACATTATTATGGGAATGGTGCCGTGATATGATTTTAATTACCATCCAAGGAATCTGCCTTGATTGGACGCATAATCATCTCGATAAAACATCGGCATGGGAAATTTTGGCTATGGCATTAAGTGACTCTAACGATGGCAGTGACTAATGCTTTTCATAAAGTTAAATACAAAAATTGGGCATTAAAACTCTACTTATTTTAGCATACTTACGCCCAGGTTTGTGAACCTCGAGGGGCATGAAAGAAGCGCAGATACTCCTCTTAATTCAGAA
This sequence comes from Taenia pisiformis, assembly GCA_023968675.1. Classification (NCBI taxonomy): domain Eukaryota; kingdom Metazoa; phylum Platyhelminthes; class Cestoda; order Cyclophyllidea; family Taeniidae; genus Taenia; species Taenia pisiformis. The sequence goes on along the minus strand of CM043733.1, from coordinate 15,123,114 downwards.
TTTGTAACGAAACCCGATGAAGTCTAAACATTCAAAGGAATGGAAAAACAAAGCGCCTGCTCAGTACTTTCTCTTGGCATTTTTGACTGATGCTTTCCGTATTTTGCATGCTTTGCCAAAGGCAAAAAACAGAAGCAGATGCTCTTACAAAACTGGTCGTCCTTTGATGGAAATTAATTAAAGCCAAACCCAGTGATGGATTGCCTTCCTCATTGGATGCTAAGCCGCACCTGATTCATCAGTCTCGGTTAAATGCGGTAACTTTATAACTGGCGGGCAATGCCGAGCCAACTCTTCGGATAGCACAACGGTGCGTCAGTGGTACAAATTCACACTGCGCAACACCTCCGTTAGCTTGTGAGGTGCGCCGCAACCTCTGAGCGCGAGGCTTCATTCATTTTCAGAGCATTCTCGAGTGCTGCACTGCATTCAAAAGTGACAATGACTTTTATAAAAGCTGCTCAACAGGAGTTGTAGATTGTAAATACGAGCTAATAAAACTGTGCATTCTTTATGAATTAATTAAGAAAAATAAAATTAAAAGCTTTTGGAATAGTCGCTAATTACTTCTGCCTCCTTGTGGGGAAGAAGCATAATTTCATAATAACATTTTCCCACATATTAAAAAACCTTTCCCTCTTGGAGTCCTTGGTATTCGCAACGCTACCTGTTATCCTGACATTGTTCGCCTTATGCAGAAGAAGGACTGATAAGCACCATTAGGTAGTTCGTGCATTCATATTGAGGAGGGCGTTTCAATTTCCTTCCACCTATCGTAAAGAGTAATCACCGATTCAACTAACATGACAAAGTCACGCGGAGTGAAAATGCTCATTTCACAAAAGAATGCCTTGAAATGTGATGACCTCTTCTAAAATTGGTAGTACCAAATCCTGCAGATGAGCGACATGGATGCGAAGTCCACCCATAAACAAATGGTCAGTTGAATCATAGTGTCGCACACCCCCAGAACGTTCAAAACTGGAAGCGGTGGCATGGAAAATGACAGCGGTAAAGAATAGACATCTAGACTGGGTGTTGTGAATGGAGCTGTCACCGAAAATTGTGACCCGCCCAAAGCCGTGGGCTAGGCTGGGCAAATGCATTGCTGTGCGATAGGTAACAGCAACAGCTGGAGAGTTGTTTGCCCCGATTGTAAGTTATCAAGTAGATACTTGCCGATTATGGGCGTAAATACTTCAGCCGTCATGTGGGACACAAAGGAGCAAAATCGGTTTAACGCAGCGAAGTGTTCTGTGCTTTATAATATTACGTTAATGTTCTAGCATCGTTCAAACGGAGCATGTAGCTCTTCATAAAACAAGAGTTCATGTCTTCCTTCGCAAGAATATCGCTTTTGTTTGTTTGGTCGTAAAAAGCTTAATAAAAAATTTTGCCAAAGTACTTGTCTGTCAGACCCTAGCTTGGTCCCTCACTCTTTCCAAACACCATCTTTATGGCGTAGTAACAGGTGATAATTTTTTCCTTGCCTTTGACCATGTAGCTCTCAAAGGGCTTGTCATGGTGTACAGCAATCCTTCATTTCACTTGCGCTAAGTTTAAAAATCTCAGTGATTCCACGAAATTGAACTTATCCGCTAAAAAGACAGGACTGATTTATAATAGCGAGGTTTATGTGAAAGCATTAGGTTTAGTGATCACCATTCCAAACTCTAGCATGCATAAACTCTTAAAAGTTCTCCGATCCACGCCAGAACCGAAGGTGCTCTTTGAAGAAAACATAAAGAAAAATTAATAAAAGGCAATATAATCTACACAATAAATGCTGTCAGTTTGTGGCTGCTTAAAAATCGTTTTGACTTAGCAGCATTGAGGTCACTCAACTGATACCGTGGGGCTAAATGCGGGCGGGGGGATCTTGGGACTGTCGTATCTAGGCGGAAGACCCTCCGACCTATTGAGTTCCTCGTAGTCTGGCAGTCTAGGTACCTCGTCAGGCAGTCGGAAGTCAGCGGGTGGTGACTGTGTCCGTCGCCTGCGCCTCTCCTGCCCTTGGTTCTCGCCGGGGTTGGTATTGGCAGCGGCACCCCCTGTCCGGCCGCTATCGCCGCCCTCTACGTTAGTGGTGGTGGCTGCGGAGGAGGAGGCGCAGTCGACCTCATCCAACGCCTTCCACTTACAACAGACATCTGCATCACGAACGCAGGTGAAACAGTGATACATAAGGATGACCATTTGTACGATGCCTAGCCAGCCAGCGGTGTAGAGAGTGCTAAATTTCACAGCCAATAATTGGATGCTTCCCGTCGCGTTGAGGATTGTGCAAATTGCATCGAAAAGGGCGGCAATGACAAAGGCGACTTGGTGTGGTTTAGCCGCACACACGAAAGCTGTAAGGGCAGCGACCAAGTCCACACAGCCCATCCAATACCCAGTGTAGGAGTAACTTGGCTGTTGGGATTCCGCGATAACGATTCCAACAGAGAGGCATAATATCACCGCTCCTATGCAGAAATGTTTTCGGCGAGCGTCAACTAATTTGCAGGACATTGAACAGCATCGGGACAAGGACTGGTATTCCGCGTCAGTTGACATTCTCCGAAAATGCTCGAGTTTGTGTTCGAGCTCACTATATAATTTGTGTGCCGATTGGATGTCAGCTTACTGCACGACAATTGGATGTGAAGTGCAACGCGACCTTGAAATCACATACGCTTGGATTTTCTGTTCCAATGTTAAATCAAAGGAGGAAAGGGATACCTATTTCCCAAATTAACGTGGTCGAATAACTTCCATTGCTCCATTTTTAGGGCACCGTCGAGTGCATTTGCGTGGTGCAGGTGTTTGGAGGAGGGAATGCAACTTTAAGCAATTTAATCGCAGTTAGGATCTGAGATTGCATTCGGCATAATTGGGTAAAACTTCATTTTTTCATTCTGAATGCATTGTGTTTTTGTTCAATTAGAAGACCAAATTGTCGATTGCCACATTTGTGGACATCTGTTGCCACGGGCCTGCATAAGTTAAATACGAAACTGCTGTCATAATGGCTTGTTGACTTTGTGCGTTTGCGCCGAACTAGTGCCTTAGCCTGCTTTCGAACGAACGATTGGTTTTGTAATGTGTACAGATGGTTTGTGTCATATTTACCTTTAGATCACACCTTAAGGTGCGAAATTGATCGGAGGTAATCATACGAAGTCAAGTCAATTTGATTGTTACTGGCTTTTTGAGTGTACGCTGACACGTGCTGGGTGCAAACGAACTGTACTGCAATGTTAAAACGCTTTGGAAGTACGTCATTGTGCTTTGCTTTTGACTGCTCCCTTGATACTTATCTTCTGCAAAATGAAAATTCCATGATTAATTGCGATGCATTGTGGGGTTTTAATGTTAATTGAGAGCGCTTTCAGGTGCAGATTAAACAGCGTTAAACTCGGACTGATGGAGGCTGGGAATTGCTTAAGTGTCTAAAAATGTGTTTTTAAAAATTGTGGTCCACTTGAGTGTAAGCTCTACCAGGGCAAGTTTGATACATGCAGTGGCCTCTGCGGCACTTTTTCCAGTAAATTATTTCTCAGTTTTTGTGTGAAATTCTATTCTCAAATATGTTTCAGGCGATGATTTTCCGTCAAAAACTTCGATTGGTCTCGATTAAACATCCGACTTGCATGACACGAAGAGGCATTTTTTTGAAGTGGCTAAGGGACCACCGCTATTTATGGCAGAAGGACCTGTACCAGTGTTGGCGACACACGCTAGCTGGACATGAATGCAGGCGCTTTTGAAGCTGCCTCCTTCTCCTCTCTTCCTGGTTTTTCTAAATTAAACCCTTCTTGGTTTTGCATTTTGTTTAATCTAACCCTTACTGTCAAACTTACGACAGTCCTCCGATGCGCAGTTAACATCAGTCCTCGGTTGTTGTTTTATCTTGTTTAAAATGACTCAGGTGGATCTTTGTGGCGCAATGGATCCCTTGGGTGTGCACTGCATTGCACTGAAGGTGAATGCCTCATAAGGTACGAGGTTACACCTTGGCAGTCTGTTGGCCATGCTCTCCAGAGGCTTGTGGGCGCCATGTTAACCTCAAACCCAGCTATAAGTGGATGGCTTTGAGGTAGTGCACAAGACATTTGTGTTCAAAATTGTCCAAAATGTGCACCGACTTTCTGATGTTTGGCTGTGAAATATGAAAGGTGCGGGATGAAATTTAACAAAAACTGCCACAATCAACTATGCATCACTAAACGCAGAAGGCAGATTGGGACTCACATTTCGATGCAAAGATTACCAAATTTACTAAGTAACACTCTTAAATGGTGGCATTTAATGGCGGTAATTTCCAGTGCTTCAGGAAATAAATACCGTGTAAGTATAAATAGACTTGTTAAAGGTGTTAAAATAACCCAATTGCTACGTAATTTGATTTTGTTGATGAAAAAAAAGTTCTTGCTCTAACTTCTTGTACCGTTTATTATATTTTGGAGTGTGCTATCATGAAGCCTCTAAAAGCATTACGGTCCATAATTTAAGTTCCTCGGTAAATTTCTACTCAAAGAGTTCAACAAACTGGCATCAAGGCGAATGCAAAAGATGCGATTTGTTCCTGCCTGCGGTATGAGACGAAGCCCAACCTCCTTAGCTGCACCAGATTAAACAGCTGCATTCAACATGGCGGTTGAAAGTAGCTTAGCTGAAACGCTTAAGCGGCTAGTAAAAACCGACAAGTAAGCCTGATTCAGGTGATTGCAGGCAAAAATCTCTGATGCTAATGAATTCACACAAGGCGGACCCCCACGTCTTGCCAATCCCAGTTTCCTCTTCCCAAACGCGTGCTCAAGCCAACACCGTCGGGAGCAGAGTGAACAATCACGTGAACGTTTTGATCATTAATGTCTGCTACAGACACGCTTATCGTTTGTGGAAAAGTGCCATGCCTACATGTTAGAGGTGGCGGGCTCAACTAAGCCTTACCGGAATTCCCATGAAAATTTTTACGTTATAAAATCACTTACCGAAGCAAATAAAAGTTTAATATACTTTGTCCCATGTAACAAAATGTCCCCAAACACTCTCCTTAAGCTCCGCGTAAGCTGCCTCATCAGACGGTTCAATCCTTGCCCTATCTCGGGCCACATAGAAAACTCGTGTATCACTTAGTTTAACTGTTCAAGTCTTTGAAAAAAACACACTTATCTGCTCTGATGTTGCCTTATGCAATTATTTTATAGACAGCTCGGTGCCGCGCATCGCTTCTGTTTGCGATGCGACGATACCTTCGAAGTCTTAAATCGCATCTCGAAAGTACTTAGAACGAATAAAGTTGGCATATCACCCAGGAGTGTCAGCAACAGTCAATAAAATTACTGATATGAGGCGTATTTACACTTCATTTGCCAAAAACAGGGTTGAAAATTTTCCACTTATCTTTCGCCTTTAGAATATGCTTTCTGCATTACTCGAGTCGATACTGCTGTTGCCTCAAGGAGCCATAAGTTCCGCCAATCAGCTTTTGCAACCGTCACAAATGGTTGGTCACCAAACATCATCTCCCTCCTCCGTTCTCCTTTGCTGTCTTGCGGTATCAATTGTTATCGCATTTTATTTGCAAAATTGCGTAGTGTAAGGGAGCCGAACTTGTTTTGACTTGTGTTGTATGATCTGGCACGATCTTTTGTGCAAAGCCACCATGTTAATTTTATAAGCTCATATGAAATTTTGTCAAGCTGGATCCCTTCTCGATGCCAACTTCAAGGAAGACATGATGGGCTGTATTGCATAAGTGTACCGAAAGTGAATTCCACGCATGCAACTTCGGCTCATCGAACTGATTGTATGAGTGGCCTCATTGCCTTATTAGGGTCTATTCTGGCGAACTAGGTAATCTGATGAAGACATTCTACCGGTTATGTGATCACACGTTTGATTGGTTTCAATCCAAGCAGCTTGATCATCATTCTGCCAGAAGAACACGCATTAAAAGCGCTGGTATCTGCTAATGGGACGCGATCATACGTAGCTAAAAGTATATATAGGAGTAAACGGTAAAGTCAAATCGGTGCATTACGAGACATCACATAAGATCCCGTGGGAGCAGCTATTGCCAAATATTATGGCGGCCATTCACCACACGAGTCACCTTTGTCCCTGCTAATTTCGCCAACGAAGTTGTCGGGTTAAGTATTATTAAAGTCTCGTTCACGGGGTTATGCCGGCTGTTAACTGTGGGTTGGATACTATTCAAAGGCCCTTGAAATGGGTCACATGGCTTCACGAATGCACGACACGCAGAGAAATGCTGCGGTGTGTCAGAGCTGAACACCGCACAGAGCAAAGGCGGCAATGCACTCGAATCAAATTTTTTACGACTACCTCAAGGTCAAAACATTCATCCGCTCCTTAGATAACAAGTGGATCGTTTATGAACCGTGCATAATAAATTAGATTTTGTGTTGATCCTAAGAATGCTCAAATGCTTGTTTCTTTCCGACCCCAACCTCCTTTATGGGACCTAGTGGGATCACATGAGATTTGTCTGTAAGTCGTGGTGCTAATCTGCATATGTTTACGACTTTTGATTGTCACAAGGATTAGCGAGGGAATTAGCTAGCCGTCGGTACTGGATCTGCCATAACTACCACTCCTGGAAGCGGGGAAATGCAGCCATTACCATACTCCATGTGTCTGTTTCGCGTCTCACTTCTGTTTTTTTCAAACTGGGGACTTTTTTAGGTTATTTTTGATGCGGCGTTTATTGCTATTCGTTTTGTTCAAATTGTTGGGCTATTGGACTAAAAGTATTACAATTTATGCTTGAAAACCGTATTTAAGCATTACTTGAGTAAATCACTTCATTCTGTTTCGATAAAAGTTCTTCCTTAAAATTTCTGCTTTGGAGAAACGAGCATTTATTTTCAAACCGCTGTAACACTCTGCTTGAATACCGAGCCAACTTACGATCGCTTTGTGATTACACCTCCCCAGTTGGAGTTTGACCTCCGGTCATGCCAGTAGCCTCCAACTCTCTCTGTCTATCGAACAGATCTAGCCTTCTTATTCATTGTCTTCTTTTGCATTTGATAAAGTCTTGCGACTCTTACTACCTCTTCATTTTTACTTAGGTACTTATTTAATCCCAAAAATTTACTGAAGACAAAAGAAAACATAATACTCAGTCAGACTACGTAAATACGACGTGCATGTAGCACTTGAGGGTTTCATCATGGCCAATGGGCCAGGCCGTCCTCCAAGGGTGCAATGGCAGGGCTCCTTTTTGGCTTAGTGCCAAAGGTGAGGGCCAAACAAACGCCGTTTGTGTCGCACAGTTCCCTGCTTACGTCTTAAACAATAGGTGCATCAATGCCATTTCCAAACGTAGCCATTCCCATTGCATCGAACAGATCTGGGGATGACAGCATTGTAACCAGCTCTAGTTTGTTCTTTCGGCATTGGTTGCCCAATTAAGGGCTGCATGTAAACTTGAATATTCGCTCCGAAGTCCCAAACCATTCCAGTTAAAACGTACCACCGGGGCCTTGACGTTATGCTCACCATCCTTTGTTTATGCCGCCCTATAAACTCTACTTCTTTTTAATAAGTAAATTAGCAAGGCTAAGAACGTGCGGATTATGGTTCCAAGGCCTTTCCCGCTCCACTGGTACAAAGTTAACATGATAAAAGCAAATGTCTAGTGGTAGTTTTTAATTCATTTCATCGCATTGCATTGCGAAATTGGTTAATTTAGCTCAAAAACAATTTTTTAAACGTTGCACCAAAGATGATAGACTAAAATTCGGCTTTCCTTATGCAATCATGCTTGCTCATGCTATAGCGATAATTTGACTAACCACCAGCAAAGGTTTTTACTTTCATTATTAAAAAATTGTGCAACAGAAGTAGAAACAGTGCGATAATCAGTTTATTCAGACTGCCGATTGAGGCTTCAGTCACTCTGGGGGTCACAGTGCCCCAGAGGAGCGGGCAAATCTCCGGGCAAAGCCAGCGGCCTTGCTCCCTCTGCTTGTTACGGACATGCATTCCATCTTAGTGTTATGACTTATTTGTCTTCAAGGAAGCTTTGAAACGATACAAACAGGTCTCATACAATTGTCGTGAGCGTTTTGTATGAGGTGACCAAGGCTACAAATTTTGGTGGATGTGAATTATGCAAGCGATAGCATGCGTCAGTAGGGATTTAATTGACAGTCAGAAGCACCTGAAAAAGAGTCAGCTTGAATTATATTTGGGTCTATGGGCAAATTTTTCTGAATTTTTGACTCGAAAGTTTTTACCGCAGGAAATAAATTTTTAATTGAGTGGTGGAGGCTGCCTCGATCAAGTTGCCATGAGCACATTGCGCAAACCTAGAACCAATCAACCACTCTCTGCGGCCCTTTACCACTTCCACGTCACCGCTCTTCGTTGGCTAACATGTCGATTTTCAGCCATCACTTTTCTGTGGAGTTCTGCACCTTACAATTTCATTGGCTTTTTTATTTTATCCCCACTTTCTCAATTAAATTGCTTATTTGCTTAAGCGTTTTGATTGGGGAAACTCCTTCGTTGAATATTACTTTATTGGCGTGCAGATGGAGCGCTAAACCAAGTTTTACAGCTTTATGGTGCTTTGAATCATAAGATTCCTTAATGAATAAAATTGGCAAGCACGACGGTGAAAATTATCCTTCGAAACATCAATGAGCAAGCAGCATTGAATGCCACTGGCTGGTCAGACGCTCCGTTCGAAGGTAATCCATTTCTGGGCGCGGTGCAAGGACCCCTTTGGCAACTAAATAATCATCATATCAATAAACTGCAATGTTGTCGCTCACAGTGACATCTTACTGTCAAAAAATCTTACCACACTGCGTTGCATTCGCGGGTAAGCATGTGAGAGCATTTCCATCGTCAAGTAGCTTGAAGTGAGTTAAGAATTGCTCTTCAAGTTCGCCTGCTCACTTTGACTACACCTTAAAACTTCTTCCGAGGCCTGAATCTGAAATTGAACGCTCCACCTTCGTTTGCATTTTCAAATGTTTTACGAAATTTATATCACTGCGTGGATCTATGTCAACAATTTATCTTTACTCAATCTTAGTGTAAATTCATCTACCTTCTCTCCGTACTGAGGTATATTGTAAAAGGGTTACTAACTTCATCGCTACCAAGGTGATTCGCCGGGAGAAGAAGCTCGCGCGCACCTCCTTCATTTCGTTGGCGCTATTAATTTATCAAGGGCTTTACAATGGTCTAATTTGATTTTGTTTCTTACATCCAATTCTCCTGGCATTTTCTCCATGTGGCTCCAATTGTAGAAGTTAGTTGCACTTTATTGTGACGCTTTTTGCCATGCCAAGTTATCTTGCGATGAGTTGTCTTTCCAAGAGAACGTCGCAAGCACCACTAGTTTGACTAAGGTAGGAGCATCCTGCAGTAGCATTCCCTCGCATTAAGTGCCCTTAAACCTTTTTTACACCAGTGGTAATTTATTACCCCTCTTGTTGGTTCGTTGTACTAAAGTTGGTCAAAGCATTTACAAAACTGCTTTTTAGTTCATTTGATTAACGTAAATTATTGACCACGTCTACAATACTTGGTTGTTCGCTTTATCCTAGCTTAAACGGAAAAAGTATGCCAAAAAGTGTTGCAAGCACTCAACTTCCTGCAAATGCGATTCTTCTAAACGTTTGAGTGTAACGCGGGCTGTGCGCCTTGCCCCACTACTTTGTTCGTACTAACTTCACCATCTAGATACGGAAAAAAGCTTTTTATCGCCTGCCATTCTTAAATATTTTGCGCAAAAACTAATTGGATGAAACTGTTCTGCCGGTTAAGTTTATTACGCCAGAGCTTGTGAACCTTTCTGGTTTGACCGCGTTCTTTACTTAGGTGAAGTTCATCATAATCGCCCAAACGCTTTTTCTTGAGCTTTGTGTGTTTTTTTCCAACGCCAAGTGTGCGCGTACTGCAACAAACATACCTAAGTATTTTTGGATTGCCATCTCGCACCCAATGGCGTGGGCCGAGCCGTAGGTGGGCGCAACCGCACAGCAGCCGCCTTTGCATCGAGGGCTCCCACCGATACCACCCACACCTACCAAGCCAGTTAAGCTGCCCAGGAAAAAAAGCTTGTGTGATGCTAAAAGATTTTCCACTTGACTTTGAAATCTACGTCTTCGAAGGTTCCCCTCCTCCCCGATGAATTCCCAGACAGAGCATACCACTATATCCTTAAGGGGATTTCAGCTCACCAAAAGTGATGCAAGTGGGATTATTTTCATCGTAGTGCTCTACTTACTCAGGGTATGTTAGGTTAAAGTGGCGATAAGGGTTGCGGATCACATGGAACCGGCAGCAACCATGAAACTGTGTAGAAATTTTGACCCGCGCGGTACAAGAGGACGTGCAACATAAAAACTATTAAGTTTCCGTTGCTGCTGCGAGCACAGGATCTTGGAATACGAGGCATTGTTTTGCACCACAGTAAGATGGACTAAGAAAATAATTATGCACATGAAGACCATCCCTTTCTATGCGGAGCATATTCTTTACGGAATTGAATAGGTATTTCACTTCATTTTTAATTCGTAAGATTATTCTGTCCCAATTTTGCATTTAACTGTGAAAAGAAGATGAAGAGGGAGAGAAAGCGAGTCATTTTATAATTTTAAAAGCTTCATTCCAAACTCAAAACAGTCTGTCACACTTCGAAAAAAATTAGAATGTTAATTTTTGCGATTTTATTAAAATGTGAGGTTCGTGGTGCCAAAACGAAGGAATCATTAAAAGTTCAGGCAAATTTAAGAAACTACAAAACACCCACTCTCGGATGAGATTATTTAGCAATTTCAAGGTGAACCCGTCATTTAATCACCTTTTTAATATTTAATCTTCATTTGGGACTTGCCAGTCCTGCAAATCAGCAAATTTAGGTGAAGGAAAGCATCGTGTGGCATAGAAGCATAAATTAAGCCTGTGGTGAACACCAAATGTCGAAGTTATTTGGCGCAATTTTGTGCTAAACGTGATTTCTAAATTACGTAGCTAGCTTTATAGGATGGACACAAAGCTGTCCTACACTACTAAAATTAAAATTAATGCTTCAAAGCCAAGTTTTCTTTTACTAAAAACTACCCAATGCTCAAGCTCATTTATTGCAATTTGACTGCTCTAACGAGATTGTTTGTGATCGTCACCACTTCATCGAAAATCTCTATTCCAGCTCCAAGGTTGCGTTTAAGGAGCTAAAAAATCTGCCTTCCCGTAGTCGTGGCACATTGCAGCCTTGAATTTGAGGCTCAGTGGTTTTGTATGGCCCCGAATGACATTCACCTCTGTTCAGATTCACAGCATTTTTGGCCTCAAGACAATTTTTTTTTCTGGGCTCGCTATAAACTTCAGCTTCGCTGAAGGTAGTAATCGCCAGAGTCCTTTTTTGATGCACGAAGCATTTCATCGGCCTCACCCATCGTGGATAGCGAAAATACTGAGTGACTTAATAAGTGCTACCCGCAATCCACGAGGCATTATTTTTCTGCAACTGTAACAAAACACAAAGTTGAGTCCCCGTAATTTAAGCAGTTTAAACGATCTTCTTCTATTCTTCTTTCTGGTCATTTCAAATAATGCAAAGGAATCATTTGCGCATCGCATGGAATGGCGATTTGGCGTAAGTGACCTCTTAAATCCTCCCTCTCCCTTCGTGTGTTTGAGAGGATTTCTTGGGTAGATTTTGAAATCGGAATGTTATAAACTATCATTTCTTCTTCAAAATGATTTGTTCTCTTCAACGCATAAAAAGCATAAATGCCCGCTTATGTTGAAGTGAGCTTCACTCCACCCATTTTCGAATGCGTGCGCCGATTGAAATCCGAGAAACTACCCACGCCCGGCATTTCGCTCATACAAACGATCTTTGCTGTTGCATAAATTAAGGTTTTTTTAACCCACCTACAAATGTCAGTCATGCTAGATTCAGCCGGACTCTGTCAGTCTGAAGGTGGTTGCAAATTGTCAATTCACTACCTAGTGAAGGAAAGCGGCTAAAGAGACCGAATTATTCAATACCGTTCGAGGCAAAATTATTTCGTGAAGCGGTGGAATGCTTCTACAAACTATTTATCGTGGTGCTGGACTTAGTGTGATTCACCCATCCTGGCTCCAAGTCCATAAAATCAGCTTAATAAGCAGCTCCCAATCGACCACTGCGGACCTAATTGCGATGCTAGACTCATCTTCTTGGTATTCATAATTTAATGAGATCGAATGCGAAGACTAACGTTAGCGCATTTAGTAGATGCAATAAAATGTTTAATTTTGTTCTGCACAAAATTCATTTACCTCAAATAAAATGCACACAAAAGGCGTGCAGGAATGAGGTCATGTCTGAACAGGTCCAATGGTTCGTGGTAAATGCATTTCTTCTTACTACCTCCCCTTTCCACTGTAATGCAAAGAATCCTCTAAGCGGGGTTTTAGATCCTTTCCAAATGCTCCTCCGACATTATTCCCTCCCGACTGCGTGGGTCCGATCTGGATCGCGATCTCGGATGCGACTGATGCCTATGTGCCGCCCTGACGCTCATGGGGATTCGAAGCGCTGTGGGCGATCTGTTCCTTCGGTGTTGTGCAGAATTTGGCGTTGAGCGGGGATTTGGTGTGGGTGGTGGTGGTGGAGTCGGTGTCACAAGGGATCTCCGAGAACAGGCTTCGCTGTAGGCCGGTGGGTCACCTCGAACTGAAAGCTGGTCGTAATTGGGTGGTTTCGGTACTTCATCAGGCATGAAAAAACCAATTGGTGGGGCTGGAAGGTCGCGATCGTGATCGGGATGGGTTGTGACATCCGACACTTCATCTGACATCCCGAAAATGGTAACTCTGCAACAGATGTTAAGCTCACCAAAGATGGCGAAAGCGTGGTAGAGGAGGAATGTTGTGAGGATCACTGAAAGCCATCCGACTGCGTAGACGTGGATTGAGAAAAATACCAGAGAGAGGATGGCACCGGAAACGCAGGTACAGGAGGCGATAAAATCACACAAACACGAGATGATTAGGAGGGATCTTCTAGGTTTGATTCCGCAGGCAATTGCAAAAACAGCGGGTAGAAACCCGATCGCACCCACCCAGTAACCCACAAAGGAGGAGCTTGGCCGCTTGGCTTCGGCAATGACAAGAGCAATGCTGAAGAAAACTAAAATCACTCCAAACGCAATGTGTCGTCGCTGAATTGGGGTTGACGTTGTGAGCGAGATCTGCTGGCCCATTTCAGTAAGAGAGAATGAGCTATGCAACCATGGCGGTACCATTTTTATAGCTCGGGTGCTTGTGTTCCCGTTGCCATTGGCTACAGTGCGTGCAGCATTATTGTACCTTAGTAATCATTAAGCAGTAACTCTCCACGCACACACATGCACAGAGCTGCTTCACGTTCTATTGGATGCACCACTTACTCGGCGATGCATCAGGAGCTCACAAGTCTGACCTCCTGCCAAACGTGTGGCTTTCACACGCCTCATGGTAAGTTTGCGCTTTACGGTATTTGACAGGCGTTTCTTCTTGCTCTCATTCTTCTTCATCCTATAGGTGCTTAGCATAAGCATTACTTACTTTTTGCTTCACTTCAAAGGAACTTCTCTGTAAACAATTTCGACAGCATTTTGCACTTGGCTTCCCCCTTACTCGATTTTGCCTTGCCTGTTTGAAAGGCAAAAGCTATTATTTGCGTGTCAGAAGCAAGCAATGGAACCAACAAAAACTTTCGATGCATTATGACCTCTCATTAGTTTATATGACTCGTCACAGGCCTTTAGACGACCTGTTGCTTACAGCCTTAGTCGATTATTCAACTCTGTGGAGTTGTGGTCAAATTTACATTTCCCGCAATTGTCGGGTAATATGCAGTTAATCTCAGCTATTCTTTTACTCGTGTTGCATCGGGTTGGTGAAATTAAGGGGAGACAGAAAGTCGCCATCGAAGGAGGCAATGGATGTGCATCAATGTGGTGTGTTTGCGATGAGATCGGACGTAAATTCGAATGACTGAGTTTATCACGCCGTAACTATCGCCTCAAGAATGCAAAATGGCGGGTAAGGAAAAGCACTCGGAGCTTGGTTTGTTTTGATGCATACTAAGGATGATGTGGCTCCCCCTTAAAACGCATCATTAAGCAACTCCAGTCCCCTACAGTTAGGCGACCAGAGCTACTACTTTGGAAATTTCGTGTTTGAAATACGCGACTTCCCTAAATTACAAATTTTAATAAGAGTTGGTTATATGAAGAGTGTCGTTTCTGCTAACGAACAAATTTCCTCGTTTTTGTGTTTTAGGCCCGAAGAAGGCGCATACAGGTGCACAGGGTGTGTACGCTACAGGCAACTGCAGAATATTTAATGCTTATTCATATCAACCGTTGTTTCAGTATTTCATAGGCCATAACAAAGTGCAAAGAGAATTTCAGTTGAACTACAGCTTGCCTCTGTTCACGCTTCTCGATTTCACTTTAATCTTGTAGAGCAAGGAAGCAGATTAAGCTTATTCAAACCATTTTAACCTGAACCTGACAACTCTTCAATCGCTTGATCCACCTTCAACGCGTTATAATATAAACTTTTAATGGTTACCGTTTTGAGGCCCCTTAATTTTGCCTGTGTCAAATTAAAAAAAAGCACATTTAATATTTTTAAAATTGTTTTTAGGAGCATAAGGAAAGTGCATTTTCAAGCTTGATAGCTGCTTCGCAGTCGAAGTACGGCGATGGGGTCTACTTGAAAATGAGAGCGAGAATGAGCATGACGGTGATTTGAATGCCCACAGTAGTGCCAACAATGGCCATAAATGGACTCCAAGAGACACTGGCCTTATCCGTATAAAGGAGAACCGCTGCTATGGCGAAGATTGATGCTACGGCGGAGACGACAGCGGCTATGATATTGACCCAAGGAGGCATGGATACGAACATTACTAGGAGAAGTATGATGAGTACCACGAAGAATAGCAGCACCGCTAGGATGAGGAGCACGCCGATAGCCAAGTAGTGGTCCCCAGGTGCACCCCCGATCTTACTGCAGAAGTCGAAGATGTTACCCCCGCAGGGCCACTTGGGGATGGCCAGCGCGAGAATGAGGAAGAAGATGGACACTGCCACTGCCACTATGCTTACCGCTGGGTGCATTGCACTGCAAATTCACCACTCTGAACAAGCTGACATTTATATACTTGGGCTTTTATTCTCTTTTGTGTCCACTTTGTTGTCTCCAATGGCAGCGGTTACCTGGCTGCAGGCTTTTCATTGTCCTTTTCCGCTGAATTAAAAATAAAATTCCTTCTGGCGCCTCGAGTGCTTGATTAAAGGCACAATTCAACGGCGTATCAGTTTTGGTTTTAATGTCACTGAAATGGCTTGAATAATTCCTTCATTACTTTTTACTTTATACGATGTTTGACTGTCGTAAGAAAGTGTTTTTTTTCAGGTTCTCCTTTAGATTTTTAATGTGTTTCGCACTATCACTTTCTAACCAAGACTTTCATATTTGGTGAGATGATAATTCTTAAACGGTTCCTATACCAACAACTAATCGCTCATGTATCCAGTTTGCACGGCATGTAATGATCCACATTTGAAATGCATTTATCGCACCCCATCCTCGCCTACAGGTGTGGAGTAAATAAACCGACGCACAATTCGACTTCATCTGGTCGCATGATGGGTAAAAGTAACCATAAAAGATAAGTGTAACTAAGCACCTACTTCTTGCCGACGAATTATGCAATGAGGCCCAGTCAAACCACCTCACCGTGCCACGTGAGATTGGGTCGGAGATGCAACCACTCAACAGTGCGGATGCATTAGAGTGATCAAGTACGGCTTCGATGCATCCATTTATTCGCATCACTGGAAGATCCTCATACTGCACCCATACATCGCTTTTACGAACTCGTGTAATTAAGTTGTCAGCATAGTACAAAGCCATACTTATCCCCTATGCAGCTCGGAATTTAGTTACAAACAAAAGGATTCCTAACTTCTTCGAATAGCACCCTTAATCGCATGAATGCATAAACTTTAGAGAGACATGCACCATATGGTAAGCCTTCGAATTTATGACTCGTGCATTGTTGATAACACTAGAAAGTATGGTTTCGGTATCAATTCACCGCACGTACACCACTGTTTGTGTGAATAAAACAAAACCTTTTCGTAGCTAGAGAAGGTCAGAATTACTAGGCAGCAAACTGGGATATTTCATACCTTAAATTTCCAGGGCAAACCAAAAAATGATGATGTGTGCGACATCTCAGCAAAACGGGGTAATTTTTTAAGAGCCGGTCAGGACTCTCGAGCCATTGTGGATTACAACGAGGAAAACAAAGGACAGCCTTGAGATGGGCCAAATCACTCGTCATCTGCTGCGTGCACTTCAATTCATTTATCGGCATGTTTCTCACTCCTCTAGTGGCAAAAAATCACCGAGAAATCCTTCTCACCGTCCCTTGACTTGATTTTTCGTCTAATTAGTCCATAAATCTGAATTACCATTCCTGATGCTGATTGACACCTGGCTCATCGACGAAGGCATGCGAGGAGGCCACTCACCATCAAAGTCCAGATTCAGGTATTTATCACTTGGGTACACATAGTGTCATGCTTGCCTGTGCCTGTGATATGGAGACGGATGACATTGCAAAAAAGATATCTAACTTTGCATTTCCTTGTGGGATAAAAATTTTTATCTTCTCTTTGGGATCTCCGTTCCGCAACTTGCTAGATTTTGCATCATAATGCAATGAACTTGAATAATTTTGCTTGAAATTGGCAAAAAAAACAAATCGCAAAATCACGAAAAGGAGGCTTCTTAAATATCCATACCGGTTATTTCAAACAATTAAATGCATTTCGGTTGAGCAATCTACGAACCTCTTCGTTACTTTGATCAGCACCAAATGTAAACGCAACTCATTGCCCCTTAATGCAAATGTCGCACCTTAATGCTTAACACTGCGTTTGATCACATGACTAATAAGGCGACGGTTGATTTGACTTTCGCTTGGTCGCATGACCTCCGGGACGTGTCGACGGCCTCTAAACTCTTCTTTAAGTTAGCAACACGCCTCTGTCATGCTACAAATAATTTTCATAACTTCAGGACAGAGTCTGAATGCCATTTTTAAAAGGCAACCGTCTAGAATTCTAGGTACAAAATGGCATCTGCTACTGGCAGGCAAATCTGTAAAACCTCTGGTAGAAGGGTTGAAGATAGTGGATACTTTCTAGCAAACGCCCAATCTTGAGTTCCATAGAAATATCATTAACAACTATAGTGACGTTAACCATTAGTTGTTTATAAAATCGCTTCGCAGATGTGAACGCACAACCGCCTCCGCCTCTCGACTAGATAAAACAAAGCCTGATAGTTACATGGCTGATTAACAGTGAAGTGTGGACCATTGCCTGCATGGAGCTGTTTTGAACGCATCATTTATCAAATGACTACTTTAAGGTCGATCCACTTACAAATGTACGTGGAACATAAAGAATTATTCAATCTTAAACAAAACGCAAATAGCGTTTCTACCCCCTTAATGGAGCTTTAAAACTGTCGGAGACCTCAGACTGAGTGGAACCGCTGAAATTAAAAGCCATACCAGGGTACGTACGTGAGTAACAATCTGCATCCATAATGCTGTGCGTTTTACAACTGTTTGGAAGAATCAAGGCGCCACGCAGCCGTAAATTCCAGTGTTTGTGATTTAGGTGGGATTCGCACTTAAAATCAATTAGCCGCCTACAATCTGCGACGTTGATGAGTATCAAAGTTTACAATCCAATCTACAATAACGTTGTCGACCTATCAATTTTGACAAGATATCATTTATGTCTACATGTTCTTTTCAATTGTATGACCATAAATCTTATAAATGTTTAAAATTATCAATTTTTGTCCATGAAATACAGTGATTGCAAATTAGCTAGGGTACCTACTGGGGGCAGGCGTGTCCCGATTCCATGCATAAGTTCAGATGATGCCAGAAATTATTGCTAAATAAACCACATTCTTGAACCTTAGTTTGAATTCTCTACTATTAAATACTTATTTATGTCACGGATTTCTTTTTTTCATATCCATACCGCCACATTCGAGAGGCGTAAGTGACCAATTGTTTCTCCTCTCTCTAACTGTGGTTGTGTTTGCTCCTCATGTTTTGTTGTGATTTACTTCAAATTTTAATTAGTTGTTTTTCTCTCTATGCTAATATTGAAGCTGCTGTCATGGCGTACTCTGGTTGTTTGATATTACAAGTGTTGGCAACCAGGTTCTGCTCAGCGGGTTGTTACCTTCAAATGCTTTAGGCGTGGGATGTTCTTTAACTTTTGTCAAACTTCGGAACGCGTAAAATACTTTTTTTGAATACCGTTCAACTTGCTTTAATTATCTCGTTTCAGCTCATCTACAACCATCGATTCTACAGGATGTACTGGCAGCTAGCCATCAGTTTTGTCCTCTTGATATTTATCATTCCTAACACTCGGGCACGTGCGCATTATTTTGTTGCCTATTTTATCTACGCTTCTATCGTCCTCACCGGTTCGGTTGTTTATGGATTAAAGTTTGTTCTCAAAGGAGAACCACGTTATGAGAACAGTTGGTTAGCTTTCTTAATCACCTTTTTCTATCTGTCTATAGCGAGTTTACTAAAGTGTATAGGCTGGCTCGCACGTTAATGGGTCTTCGACCACGGATATTTGGTTTGGAGACTTATGATCCCGAACAGCAGTACATTTACGTCGCCAACCATCAAAGCTTCATCGATGTCTTGTGTAAGCCCGCTTACGTCTTGAAATGCCCTCTATTTTCTGGATGCATCTTGAACGTTGTTTGCCAAATGTGCTCCTCTTATTAGCACTTGTTGATATTTGGAAGCTTCCCTCAACTGTTATTGCAAAGGATACTTTGAAGTATTTCGGTCCACTCGGAATCATTCTCTATTACACCAAATCCATTCTGATTCATCGCTCAAACCATGAACAGGCTATCGCTGAAATGAACCGAGCAGCTGAGCAAATCGTGAACGATAAGGTATGCATTCAATATCTACCGCTACAGATCTGTGGTTTGTTTCACCCAACTTAATGGTTTATCACAAATGGCAGTAAGAAATACAAGTCCTTAAAATTTCATGGCTATGGTTGAACGGTAAATCAGCGTGAAATCCTCGAGGTTATCGTAATATGGGCTAGCTTTTCAACTTCGCTCCTTTTGACACGCTAGCATCAGTTCTTCTAAATTCTCCTATTGAGATGGTTACAGAATGATTCATTTAATGCCCTCGTCGATGCTCCATGTTACACATCGAATGTTTATCATTCTGCAGGTTAGTCTCTTTGTTTTCCCTGAGGGAACAAGGAACGTTTCCGGTCGTCTGCTGCCCTTCAAAAAGGGTGCCTTCCATTTGGCAATCCAGACCCATCTCCCCATTCAACCCGTTGTCGTTTCCTGCTACAATTCCTTCCTCGATCACAAGAAGTTCTCATTCACCCCAGGTCTGTTTTGCTTTCCTACAGGTCTTGACTTTCTCACGCATTTGAATCCCTTCTGTACTGACCATGAGTTAACAAAAACGCCATTATGTAGACTGATTCGCGAATTACTGAGCGTAGACGCCAATGGTCTAGTTTTTGTGAAGGCCAGTCTGTTCAGTGAAGGTTAAGGCACTACCCCTCTTTTTGCAAGCTTGGGCTACTACCATGGAGGTGAACAGATCTTAATGTGCTTTGTAAATTGCAAGGCATGTAGTGAGGTCAGGCTGCTGCAGTCGATCTGCGCGCTAATTAAGGCTTTGCAAAACTTATTCTTGTGCTAGCTCCCAGCTGGGAAGCAGATATAATGAACTTGCGCGCCCTTTGAACTGAACTGTGATACGCTCTTTTACAGAATTATTCGAGGCTGTTCCGTGGCCGTCAGGGTGCATGTCAAGTGCTTAGTCTGTTATTTAAAGCACACTTCACGTCATTGGAAATGGGATTGGCTTATTAAAGCCGGAAAACTCTATTAGTATTACACCCGGGCGCGTCTTCTTTTTCTCACTTCTCTAATTAACTCACCACGGTACTTTTTCTCGATTTAGACAGCTTGTGAATTCAATATTACGGTTTTATCGCTACTTTGCCAATGGCTAGTGTTGACCAAGCCTAAGTGGTTGTGTTTGTCTCTTTATAGCAACTCCTCTTGCGTTACTTATCGCCATGGCCGCACAAATTTTTTGAAGTTGTTGGTTTGGTAATTAACTTGGAGCCTGCAATGAAATTTGTCGGCAGCCAAGGCCAAATACTTGCATTTTGATTTTACACCATGCTTCCTTAACGTGCGGCTGTGCCCACCTCCGTAATTGGGCTTTTGCTATTACCGCTTAACTGCCGTCTTGGCAACAAGACCTTACCCATTTTTAAACGCTATCTGACTTTGGGTTCGTCGGATATTTAATCTATTCAAAATGAGGTTTTTTGTTCTGTTGAATCTTTTTCGCCTTTATGTTACTTCGAACTGGCACAGCTACCTGGAATTTATTCGGGTTGCTTAAAAGCAACTCGAAGGTTTGGAGCCCATGTGTACTGTTGTTTTCCGTCGTGATTTTTGGACCCATTGGTGCGATTGGGGAATTAAGACGCCAAATGAGTTGCCGCCCATGTGCTCCCTTCCAGTGCCATACGGCATTTACCTGCTTCCTCCCATTTCCACGGTCGGAATGGACAAGTCTCAGGTGAACGAGCTGATAGAACGAACATACTTAGCTATGTCTGAAGTCTTTGGTCGGACGGTGCGCGCCTCTTCCGAGGAGTTGGGCGATGACCTTCGGAAGAAGAGGGACTGATCCTTTGGAACACTTCTCCCATTTTGTTCCTGGTTCGAGATACGCCGTTCCGTAACTTCAACGATTTGTCAATCATTATTAGCATAGCTACATCCATGGTTTCTCTTCCCTCCTCAAAATTTCCTCCTACTCTTCTCCCATCCTCTACTTGTCCGGATGGTATAAAATCAGCATACATCTATTTGGAGCGGTAATTGGCTGCGTTTAGCTAAATTGTATTCGATAGATTTCGTTTGTATTGGATTTTCTATATATTACTCTGTGTAACCGCGTCTTGACATCTGGAATGTTAATTTCGAAGCGTCTGCTTGCAACTGTTCGTATTCAGATTTGGGGTCAGTGCTGTTAGCTGGGTAAGCGATTAAGTCTAGTCACCCTATTCTATCCGTCTATCTCCAGCGTCCTTTGAGTGCAACCAGTGGTCAGTAATTACTGGACGATGGAAGTGGGAAGTGTCCATTGTAGTTGCGTGCTGTAGTGTTTACCGCCAAATCTATGCACCCTAATTTTGCTTAAATTTCTTGAATGGGGAAACTATGAAACTGCTTCCTTGCACTGATGTCTGACGACGCCCCTAGGCCTTAATGTCCACCTAAACCCAATGAATTTATGGGAAGTGGAGTGAATTCTTGCTCCCATAAGCGGTGCTGAGATAGAGCATAACAAGGTTGATTTCATTTTATCAGAATTTACCGCTTAAATTGCCTCAGCATCGAGAACACTGGGATCTCACAAATTTTCGCAACGATTATAAAATGGTATTTTCAGCTCATAAAGTGATGAGCTTAAAACACAAGATTAACACTAATTAGATTGTAAACCATGCTCTTTTGTAAATATGCAAGTCATCTGACGCAGTTGAGGTAAATTGTCCGACATAATACGCTTCCTGGACGGTTGTTGTGGTCGCTACCGCCAGTACATTTCAGTATTGAATCTCCACCCAGGGTAGTCATTCTAATTCCTCCTGCTTTAGCATCATCATATAGGCTCGGTATTTTGTTTTACTGCGCTCTAGGCTACGCGAATCCCCTAATTTCACTGGTTTCACTTCCATTCTCCAGTATTGTCTTTGGGCCACACTGACAGACTCTCAGCTCTTCCTGCTTTTGTAAGTTGTGCCAAAGTGAGAACAAAGTAGCAGGGAGAAATTGATGCAGAGTGCCGACTTCGTAAAGCTATTTGAGGCTGCATCTTTCTATGGAACGATCCCACTGATATTTTCTAATGCTTCTCTTGGGAAGCATTACTTACATGCCAGAGTATTCGGGCGTTGTCGCTTCAGAGTCGGGGCTCTAATTGCAATACTGTGTTTGAGTGTCGGTTTCGATTCCAGTCACTTGGGTGGCCATATTGCTGTAACCGCAGGGGCCATTCCAGCAGCCCTGTTCCCTCTGCTTGCTGAAAATAGTCTGTCCTATTATCGGGCTTTCCTTTGCTTACAAGGGAGCCTCGGGACGCTACACTAGTTATGCACGACTTCTACTGGCCTTGTGACTAGAATCAGTAAATCAGATAGAGCAGATTAAAACTAATGTCCTCCCTACCACATTTCAGTGGAGAACTGGGATGAAGGCAAAGGAAGGCATTGTACTAGGGCAGAACATGTATTCAATAAACGGAGGGGACATGGTTGCCGGCATTGTTGGAATCCAGCCCTCCCAACTGGGGCAATATAGTCAAAACAAAGTATTACATAGCCCCGTGTTTGTCATTACGACGTAATCGTATCCGCGAGAAGTACGAATGAACTAACCGTGGTAATCGTCGCAATTCGAGCGCAACCGAGGAAGTGCTTAGATGTCACGCTACGGACTCTATCGGCAGTTCAATCGACTTCGGGTTTTGTCCGCTTCGGAAACTAAAGTCGGAGCGGGCGACGTTAAAACACCCGTTCGCTTAAGTACATATGTTGAGGAAGTATCTGGAACGAAACTCTTCCACGTATTTCACGGTTAGTGTTTCTCCAATTGTTAATAGATTCCCTGAATAAACGATAGTGAGGTAAATAATGCAGGTAGACTCTGATCTCAGCCCTTCTGTTATGGAATGTCACAGCCTCTCCCATCAGTAGCACGTACACTTCTTTTGAACCACTGGTTTGTACAAGTAATATAGATCATATGGTGCTTTGTTTGTTTGGGCTGCCGGTTGGCCTTTGGATCGCGATGGTCACATCTACTTAAACGGGTGGTTCAACAACCACATTCCCTCTCTCGATTGAATATAGATGCGCATTCAGTCGCATACTTTGCCTTCAAAGTTACCTTGGGACATTACGCATGTCCGAATTAAAGGAACGCACAATAAACCTCGACATCTGCAAAGTAGAGCCTACTTTTCCTTGTCCAAATGTACAGGGTCTTGACTTTTTTAAAGCAGGCGAGAAATCATATGCTCTGGCAGACTACGTATTTTATAAAAGAGGGATTGGGACTGCTGGCATGACGCAGAAGTAGTCAGATTGCTTTTAGGATAGCCCGATTTTCTCCGGCGCCCAAAATGGGTGTGCGCATTCAGCTTAAGTTTTAGGCCTGTTTTTTGTACATTTGTCGTAGGTATTGTTCACTGGTTGTCCCTGAAATCTACCTATTTGATAAAAAACGTAAACAAAGGTGCGTGGCTAGACAGTCGCTACTTTTAAAGTAAAACCAGTTTAGAAAAACCAGGGGTTGCTATTATTGGAGTTTTGCATTTGTTACCCATCTCTGCCTGTTTAGCTTTTTTGGTATTTTTTGACACTGTCACAAAACAGTATAATTACATTTTTTTACCATTGTAGTTTATAGCAGCTGCGATTGCTTTTCCGTAGCAAAAATGCTTTAAGATCTTCAGAGATGCTTTTGACATTGCCTCAAGGTCATCATCATCTGTGTGGTAATCCGAATATTGCGGAATCGTAGGTTCTCATGAAATAACAAAGTAGATTCATTGCATCCTGTATGATAGGTGCTTGTACAACAGCTAAAATTTTGGGAGATTTGCTTTGTAAATTCTGACGAGGTTTTCGGATGCGTTTATTCATTTTTAAGGCGTGCGAGCCTACATAATGCTGCACTAAATAATCTTACCAGTTTTGTGTCAGGTCTCAAGCTTAAGTCTGATGTCCGTAGTGTAAGTGTTAATAAGACTTCAGATAATGTATGCCTGTACCTTCTACATTGTCGATCGCCATTTATGTGTTGCATGCATTTAAGCATTTTTGGTATGTTCACCTTTTTATAACATCCGCAATGTAAGTAAAGCGTGTGTGCTTACTGGGTAAAGTTGGGACCTAATATAGCAGCACGCAAATTAAATGGACAACGGTAATGTATCTTGGTCAAAAAATGTGTAGACTAAAGGCAGTCGTTATTTGTTTCAGGTTGAATTTTGGATGGATACAGTCTGGTTACTGCTTTTCTTTTCACTTCTAACCGTCTTGTACATCATATGCAAGATCCAAACTGTGCGTTATTTCGTAAAATATTTTGTTTTTGGTCTCATACTAAATGTTGGTTCAGTATTCTATACAATTGTCTTCCTGATTAAAGGAAAGCCATCCTTTGCAAATAGTTGGTGAGGCTCATATTAATTAATTACTGCTTTGAAGTGATGCCATGCCTCTTCTCCATGTATCTCAATGCGTACTTGGCTTGCGACCGAAGTTATATGGGTTGGAGAACTGCTACAAGCACCGTCAGTGCATTTATGTCATCAATCATCAGAGCTTTATCGACGCGATAGGTGCGAAAAATTGCAGTAGAATTTATTATTTTTAGTCATTTCCCACCTCTGGCATGAGCCCTCATCGTCTATTGTAAAGGATTCTCTCCGCTTCTACGGGCTTGGCTGGCCAATGATTCACTTCATGCGAATTCTTTCTATTGCTAGGAATGACCACGCAAAAGCAATGGAAACCATGCGTAAAGCGGCTGAGATGGTCCAAAAGGAGCATGTAACTTAGCACACTCCCACTCTTATTGCAATTATTTACAGGTGAACATGTTTATTTTTCCAGAGGGAACTCGAAATTACACTACTCGACTACTGCCTTTCAAGAAAGGTGCCTTTTACCTGGCAATTCAAACACAAATTCCAATCGTGCCCGTGGTTATATCTTGCTACAATTCATTCCTTGATCACAATAATAAAATTTTTGACGATGGTGAGTTATGTTTAGCAAATCTTAGACTCAAAGCTAGCTTTTCCGTAGGCCATAGCCATAAATAGGATTAAACATAAGTTCACCTGCCTCTCTCCTCTGTGCTGACTTTTATTTTTAATTATCAAGACATTCCCAAGTTATTTGCGACCTTTCTATCATTTCGCTAATTTTGCTTTTTTGTCCCTATTCCTCCTATTCAATCTCTTTAGGATTAGCCTTCGCCTTATTTTTGGTGGCTTCGTCTATCATAAATTATATCGTAGCAATTTTTTAAATGTCGTGAGACCAGTGATAATTATGTAAACGACGCAACTGCAGGGTGCAAAACCCTTGGGAAGATGTTGTAAGCATTGTAAAACCACTTACTTTTTGCAACCACAAGCTTACCATTCATATCAACCCTTCAATCTATTAAAGTGAAACATTCGTCTCAGTCGACATCTAGCACAGAGGATCTCATAAAGTGATTACAGTGTCACAGGATTTGAAAGTTCACCAGGTCCCATTCTGGTTCCAGAATTACTCTTTTTGATAAATTGTCTCCTCGCTTTTTCTGTAGTCATCTAGTGTCTGATAAAATCCTTCGATCTCTCTATACATTGTGTTTTGTGAAAGTTTGTCATAAACTTTTTCACGATTGATTCGTTCCACATGAAATGTCTTAAAGACACAAAATTAAGCTATTTTTTGTTACTTATCAATTTGTTGCAGTCTGCATTTTCGCTGTAAGACACTTACAAATATCATTTGTTTAATCTGCTTGCATATTCCTAATCTCCTTACAAAATATCGAACAATCATAGATTTTTTAATAATTATTTCTTAGTCATTCTTAGAAGTAATGGAAATAAGTTCACCGGTTACTTATTTCCAGAAAGACTAAGTAGCAGCCCAGAAGAGGGTGTCAAAGTCCGTAAGTCTCATGACACGCATGGTATTTTGGTGTAGCTAGGTTTGGAACCTTATCTTGGATGTATCGGAAGAAATAAATCCAGACTTCACTTGGGGGATCCAGGCGTCATAGCCGGAGTAAACGCACTCTCGAATATTGTTTACATAAACACTCGTTCCATCTGCCAAACCCGAAAAGCTGTGCCTTATCAATGCCTCGATTGTGCCTCAGTAGCCGACCATTATGGTGCGCTTTTCCATCCCTTTTTAGCACTCATCAGACGAACGTCGTACTCGCCTACTAAGTATTGGATTGGTTTGACTCTAAGTATCATTCTCGTGCCACTTACCTCCGAAATGCCTTTGGATATGAGGTTAAGGAAGCCCTTCAGCCTTATTGCTGTTGCACTGGGTTTTATCGCCCTTTTGACTAAAGTGAAGTAATGTTAGGAAGCCTTTTCTTTATTTGGTGATCAAAAACAGATAATCAGGGCTTCGTTGAACTAAATCTTTGTTTAGCTGCAAAGACGTATTCATTTGCTTTTATATGATTGAGGTGGATCCGTTGTCTTCCGTCCACTTTCCACCTGTTCTCAATAATGTGTTTCCAGATGGTAAATTTTGTATGTCATTTGAGTAATTAAGAGGCTGACTGTTAAGTTCAGCGTTTGTCACCTTTGCGAATGCTGACACACAACTATGACGATGGTCTAAAAGTTGCTATCCTAGGTATGTCTCATTGAGTATGAACCTCGGGTTCCTCTCAACTCTCGATTTTTCCTTTTCAGTGTTAATAAAACCGTTGCATTTTGCTCAGGCTGATTTTTCACAGAATGCAGTCAAATGGCTTCCCTCTTATTTGTTGAGTCCAAAACTTTTTCTCTAAATATAGGCAGCGTTACATCCCTTGTATTTCCTTTGCGAGCTCGGTTTCATTATTGTTATGATGCAATCACTCAACAATCTGCTAATTATCTTATCTGCACTGGGTTTTATTGTGAGTCAGCGCTCAAGCTAGCTACACACCATTCAAAAAAGCTTTGGAAAATCTTAGAATTTTCCTTTTATGGTGTTTAAGATCTGCTTCTCTTCATCATTAGAGTAACATGTGCATTCAGGACCACCATGATTACATTAGTCTACCCATTCCTTGGAATGTAGCAGTCAATGTGTCTCCAGTTAAATTTTGTCTTTTTACTTCTGCCATTAATAAGGTTGCGTGTCTTAAAATTAGTTTAACCAACTTAAAAGTTAAGCTTTTTGTCTTAATAGTCCTACTGACCATGAGCAAAATTAAAACCATTACACTTTGGTCAATGGATGGATATAAAATTGGGCACTCCCATACTTCACCCCGCTAATTTAACTTTACGCTTCAAGCATGGATAAGTTTATTTTGTTGTTTGAGCTTATGAGCGTTTTAGTAACTCACTAACTGATCTATTGAGGTTGTATCACCTCAGCCTTGAAGGCGATTCACTCCATTCTCAATTCCTCAAAAGTATCACTTGAACATTGAAGAGATGCCTCATCGCGTTGAAATCGATGATACTCATACTGGTTCAAGTATCTAACATTCAAACCGTCATAATAATCCAAAATTGACTGCGTCTTTTATAGGTAGCAGTGCTTTTCGACACTTCGGATTTCCACTAGTGCCCTCTGAAAATAGGGTTTAGTTCAACTGAATTGCGGCTACGACTGTGTCAAAATGATCTGGTCTAGAAAACGCATGTGCTTGCCTAAATCTGCCATGTGCTACGCTCTTCTGCTTATCGGTCAGGAAAGATATATGAGCTCTAACTCAATGCAGTGAACATTAAAGCTTCCCTTGAGGCCCTTCCCCTTTCAAGGATGGGGACAGACATTTCATTTTTTGGTCTTGTTTCGTGACCGGACTTTTCATTAATTAATTGGTTTGCGCCATTGTGTGTGAGCAAAACACTTGATGCCAAAATTTGATTGAAGTAAGGGAGTGGGATCTTTAACGGGAAAGGAAAGTGAAATGCAGAATAGGCTTTGAAATGGCGTGATTTGTTTATATTTGTCTTACAAAGAGCAAACTTGTGTTTATGCGTTTGGGTCGATCAACCCAAACAGTGCGCAGGTGATGTAAAGAGGGCGTCGAAATCGAGGCCTGAGATACTTTCCATGGCGCTTTAATGCCTCTCGGATTGTCGTGCGTCTTTGGTTATTTCATCCTTATTATCATTTTGTTAAACTGACCCGTGGAAGGATCTTATAAGCGCATACGCGTTTTGGCAGCCTGTTGCTCCTAAAAATTGTGAATTGATTTTGACCCTCTAAACCCTGTAAAAATAACGTAGTGTCGACTGCATTAGGCTGGTTCACACTAAATTAGCTGTGTCATTGTTTCGATTCTGTTCAATAAATCATGCTTTGAGCTTTTTTTGACAATTATCTCCCACCCGGAAGTAATTCTACTCGCACATATAAGTAGCTTGTGTATTTCACCTCCCAATCTGTCTGGGTCGCATTTTTGTCCACCCCATTATCAGCCGCCTATGGCGTCTACATCCTTCCACCAATTCCCACGGAAGGCCTCACTTCTGCCGATGCTGGAAGTCTAATGGAGCAGACGCACACAGCTATGAGTGAAGTATTTGACCTAACAACCAGCGCCACCAAGGAGGATCTATGGATGGATTTGCGGGAGAGGAAAAAAACTCAAGAACATGGAGAAGCAGAGTAGCAAAGGCAGCAGTGAATGAAGCAATGAGATTGATGGTGATCATAGAAGCAGGTCCACCTTTCTCAACTCTAAAAAATCCTAATAAATAGTTTATTTCAGCATCGCTTTTTTTATTGACACCTTATGACACCATGCCTTCACAATAGGATAATTCACTGGGGACATCCATCTTTTACCGTCATTTTCGAGTAGAACTTTAATTAGTTGCACCAAATGTCCCAAAATATGAAGCTCACGGGCTCAACAATGGCATTATGCTGAGTGGTTTAAATAATACCAGCCTAGATTTCGATTTTTATTGACATGAAGTAAGATATCTCAATACCCCTGTGCTAAATGCGCATAAGTGTTATCTAATGAAGTGCCTGACTTGGGGGAACAGCAAAAAGGCCTCTGCAGCAAAGTCTGCTATAGCATTAATGAGCGAAATCTCAATCGCATTTCGAATTAATGGGGACTGGCAAAGCCCATTCACAACGTCTACACCCTGAAAACCGACTAATAATCAGTATTTTAACTGCATTGTTGTAATGAAGCCATCCACGATCACGCTCCACCTACGGCAACCTCTTTTCACACCTCCAACCCAAATGGCTGCTTGGTCTGCGGTTTTGAGTTACATCTGCCACCTCAATTTCAACAAAACAGAACAAAGGCTAAACAAAAACGAGCAAAATACATAGTTTTCTTCTTTGATATATCTCAGTAGGTACATACAGAGCTTGTTAGCCTAGACACGGAGAAAAGGGAAGATTATCAACATCAGCAGAAAGACCCCGGTGGCACTTCCGGGTGCTGGCGCGCGCAATCTTATTTTATCTTAGCCCTGCCTGCTAGTCTGCCTGGTTGTCTGATATGAAATGGATCTGCAGGCGTGGGAACACATAGGTATAAAGCCATTGGAGTGAAGACCAAGGGAATATGCTTGAAAATGTACACAATTGAAAAGACAACATCTGCTTTGGGTAATCGGCGCTTTATCATTGTGGCCATCAGCCAGGCGGTGAGGGTTTGCACTGATAGGGAGACTGTGGTTTCTCCTCTATAGTCAACGGAACATCCTCGTCCTCTTCGTCTTCTCCTTCCACCACCACCTCCTCATTCATAATCCTTGCTTTCCGAACCGAAATCTCATATTCCTCCTGCTTCGCCGTGAGGTCGGCAGTATTTGGGATTTCCGAAGGGCCACCATGTTCCTCGGAGTTGTTGGCGGTGCTTATAGATGGTGCCTGGGGGATGCTGTTCTCAGTGGGCTTTTCAATGGCTTTAGCAACTACACTGAGACTACTCGTGACAACCTTGTTGCGGCCAACTTGTAGAAGATCTTCAATCACCTTGTCGATAGATGTCTTCCCACAAATGCCTGGAAAAAAAATAAAGCACCGAATAGTTCGGCAATTGGAGAGGGCCGACTTCGTTTCAATGCTGCCTCTGTGCTTCAGTACAGAGGTCAGGGTTTGTTGACGCCTTGTCGAATGGAGGTAATTTGGACTACAAAACCAACCCTTGTTCAAATGATAGCCAACTCCCCATCCATTTTAAGGGATTTTCACTTCTATCATTGTTTCATGTTTAAGAGCACATGCTCGAAAGTATGCAAAAAGAGTGCACGAAGCCCTTAAATTATCATGAAATCGATGCTAATTTATTCGTACTAGCAATTCAACCAAGAGTCCTAAAATAGCCACTCCATAGCTATTGTCGAATAATACATTGAGAATTCCTAGTTTGAGCAAGTAATTCCCTTGACTTCAGAATACCAATGTCCTTTGACGCCTAAAAACAAATAAGGATTGATCACCTGGGAAGAAAACTCGGCCAACGTCAAAACTGGTGACCCGACGAAGACCACAAACCAGACCCATCAAGCGAAGGCCCCTAGAGGCAATTCGAACTTCAGTCGATCGCTGAGTCCCATCATCGTTGCCTCCTTGTGAATCACTCTCTCTAAGGAAGCCAGCGAATTCCGCTTGAACCTTCTGTTCGATTTCCCGAACTCGATTCAAGCTTGTTGCGTCATTTGCTCTTACTCCACCTATCGTGTAAAGAATCGTGCTCATGTTACTGATTAAATATCAGTAACTATTCTAACCATTGAAATAGTTTACCGGAATTAAACAAGGCCATATAGCGAAGATAGGTGTATTCTTCTGGGGTGACTTCGGCTCTGCTGAAACTGGACACAATTGAATTAAAGTCTGACTTCGTTGAGCGGGCGTCATTCCCACGGTCGTCGTCTTGATTTGAGCCGAAGAACTCCATTTTCAAGCTACCCAATCTCCGACCAAACATCTGACAGAGACCCAACATAAACAGATCCACCCAGGAGAAGGCAATCAATTCATTTTGAAGATCGGATCTGAAACAGTTCGAGAAATTAGCTAGTATCGATTTTAAAAAGGAATTCTGGTGTAATTACCTATCTCAAAGCTAACGACTCAAACTGCCTTTGAGAATTGACTGAGTGAACACATGGAGGAACGGTGAAAGACGGGTCAGGTTTATGCACGTCACACCAGCCGCTAGACAATTAGTCATACGGACGTATGCGTGCGTATGCAAGCACTGTGCGTCATCAATAGCGTTGGTATGTCCGCAAACGATGCGTACCACCCCGCGCCATACGGCACCGCTTCGCACTACCTTCAACCCTGCCCCCTCTCCACTCATCACCGCCACCCTCTAAGGCCTTTGTTTTGACATGGCCAACAAGCACACACATGTACACGACACGACGGGCTTGAGTGAAGACAATCACACACGCACGCCCCAGAAACACACGAGACGGACACCAAGGAAGAACAGATGTTTTGCGCCACCTCGTCTCTTCCCTCCATCCCTCTCCGGTTGGTAAATAACAATAGGCTGCCTTCATGACGCTGAGCCAGACAACCATCGGAGGACGCGCATATCCGAGGGTGACGAACCATTGCACGCAGAAAACGTTCCATTTGCTCATTAGTAGCAGTTTAACTTCGACTGATCATTTCAAATTACCGATGAGGTCAAGCGCTGGCCCCAAGAGTTACGTTTATCCCCCCTGTCCAGATTGGATCAGTGCTTGAATGGCTGTGTACGTGCATTGCATTAGCAAACTTGACCTCGTAGGTCAGAGCGAAACCCAAGAGGGCGGAGGTCACTGAGCAATCGGGTCAACTGAGGTCAACAATACGCGCCCACGCATTGAAGCCTGAACGCACACAAGCAGAGTTTGCGAAATTGCGGATTTGCATGCAAAAATATACAGGGATCAAACAAGTGACCTAATTTCTCATTCAATCACTTGCTCTAGCATGTAGTTAAATTGAGACTTGTGATACAGAACAAAGTCAGGCAACTAAACGAATACGTAGGGTCTGTTGGTGGCTGCCAAGATGTCAATTCGATGTCACACATTGCATGCCATACAAATCAGGTAGTTAGACAGGGTGGTTAATGAAGTGATCTACTTCGTTGCCAACTCTTTAGACAGAGGGCAAATATGAGATTTGTTTTATCGGTTCTTCGAGGTATTGACTTCTTCAAGTTGGTAAATCAAGATGCTAATCTGTGAACCAATTGGAAAAAGGTTCAACATTCTTTTGAATTATGATCAACTGAGGAGTGGATGGAAGAAACACCAAGCATCAGAGGAGAGGACACCAAAATACCTCAGAGAATAAAGGTGGGTGACCTTCTGACCTCCAAAATAGGTCGCACCTGTCTGCTTGCTTTGCGTAGCTGAAACCGTGGGTAGAAGTAAATTAATAAACAAACATTGGTTTTCCTTGCTAAATAATTGTTTCATAGTCGATAATAATGTTCAGAGTGGATGAATATGTTTATGCCCTGATTCCGGAACCTGGATCCACGATTTTGGCTCTCTGAAGAGATTAAAAATATCAACTTGTGGAAATGGAAGAAACCCATGGCAGATTCTTTTTCTGTTAATAGGCAGTGCTAGTAAGTCAACTATTAGTGCGGTGATAGCAAAAGTAAGAGAACCACGCTCACGGGAGCTGGTCGAGGGGGCCGCACCGCTTCAGCCAATCGACGGTGACAAGAAGGACACGGGAAGCCATCTCATGGAGTGAGGGATTCTCTGCAGTCACTAAATCCGACTGTAGCTGTGTGTTCGGCGCTGCGGAAGGCGTGGTAGTGGTGGTGGCGGTGGTGGTGTTGGTTCGCTTTCGACTGGAAGCACCGCTCGCACCGCTGTTGATGCGTCGCTTGCGCGAGTTCCGACTGGTAGGCCGAGAGGATGTCGATGAGGCGTTGCTTGGACTCGGACTGGGACTCATCTGCGAAACCATTTGACCAACTAGAAGACTGCCAGTTTGGTTTGCTGCCGGCGATGGTAGCACCGTCACTTCTACCTCGTGAATAGAGATAAAAAATAAACACAGGTAGTTGGAACCCTTCACCCAATAAATCAGGTTCCACTGTATACGTTCCATGATCTTTAGCCTGCGGATCCACTACTTTTGAACCAAGTGCCGGCATACACAAGGCATTTTTCCCATATTACACAATTAACGGTAATTCAGGAAATGGAAATGCAGAGAATCATACTAGCAACCACAAAACTGTCGATTGCTAGCATAATGATATAATACCTTTCATGAAAACTCGAAAGTGAGGAGCAGTGTGACAACGCTGCTTCATTTGCAAAAGGTGGAGCAATAAAAAGGTTAATTTTAGTCGCACCAACAAGACTGAATGGAGTTATTCAGTATATCACCCTTTAACTACACAGGTCTTCCACTCTACCAATTATTGGGTTCTCCTGAGCATCTACGGTAAATGTACCCTCAGACTTGAAACGATGCAGGATGCGCAAATGAAATGATTTTATAGAGGAATTTCAGCCCAGCTTCCTCAAGTTTTGAAAGTGGAAAAGTGGAAACACCATAACTATCCCAAGAGGTCAAAGAAGCAGTGAATTCTCCACCACTTCGGATAAAATTCCACGGTACCATAATTGTGTAGGTTTTATCTGCATACGCCTCTTAAATCATCTGCGATTCGGACTTTGAGGCCATGACTTCAATAATAATGCTGCCATACTTCCGGTTCTTCGACCTATAAATCTTGCCCTTTGACCTCACAGGGACTAGAAAACAGTAACAGGAAACACAAGGACTGGCAAATGCATGTTTTAAAGGCCATGGAAGAGCCGTAACGGATCCGTCAACTTACCGAAACCACTTGAAGATGTAGCATCCGCAGCTTTGTTTGCGCTACTACAAGCTCCGTTCTCCGTGATAGGATTAGCAGCAACAGCCGCAGCCGCAGTGAGTACAGCATTTAAGGGCATCTCCACCTGATCCTGATCCACCTTTGAGCGCAACAAGTTCAAGAGGTTAGTAGATCTGTTCACGGGTGGTGGCAGCGGTAAAGGTGGCGGTGGCGGTGGTATCTGAAGGGCCGAAGCATGGCTGACAATCTGTGACTGAGAGCTAGTGACAGAATTCGAGGCGGCATTGACGTCGGACAGACGAGAGGCAAGCGAAGTCATCGTGGAAGCAAGAATTGCATTGTAGATGGAATTAACGTTGTTTGCAGCTGCAGCTACTGTGGCGTTTCTCGAGACTGAAATTGGGGCGACAGCCGCAGGCAGGACTTTCTGATGTGCCGCAAGAATCGCCGCTAACTCGTTCAAATTCACCTGCTGTTGTGATGGCTGCGTAGCCGCTAAAGTTACGTTTGGTGGCGGTGTTCCCACAGTAGATATTGCTGGTTTGGGCAGCAATGGAATCTAAAGATCACACAGTTATTGGCCAGGTGTAAGGAGGGGCAAGCAGAACCTCCCAAACTCTCGGCAATGTGGTATTCCGGTTCCCACAAAAACACCCATTAACAGTCAGAAAAATTAAGCTGTCGCTAAACTACACTTACCTGTGGGGGATTGGATCTGATTTCGCCGTCGGCAAGCGACGTGTCGGGAGAAGCCGAAGCAGTTGGTGGGAGGGGAGAGGAGGAAGCGGAGGAGCAATTATGGGTAGCCTTTTCTCCACTGCCACCGTGTACGGTAGCACCGCCGCCACTGATACCGCTGTCATCGTTGTGTGAGGCAATGAGCAGCGGGGGTTGGTCAGAGTCGAGGCTGAGTCGTGGGAATTGGCCTGCTCCCATTGCTGCGCCCAATGAGGGCGACGATGAGACGGCAGAGGCAGGAACCATCGTGGTACCCAGACGCCGTTCGTTCTGCACCGCCTCCGATCGCATCCCCACCAGCAGACACTTCTGCATGCGACAGTATTGACACCGGTTTCGGAATGCCTTGTTCACTACGCAATGCTTGTTGCTGCGGCATACGTAGTTCACGTGGCCCCGGATGGAGCGTTTGAAGAAGCCCTTACAGCCCTCGCACGAGATGACACCGTAATGACGACCTAGACAGGGGTATAGGGAGATAACGCTGGTTTCGCGGCGGCACACATATACGCAAGGCATGAGGTTTGCGTGGCGCGACCAACGTGTCGTCGCCTAGGTTACTGTGGTGCGCAAGCGCGTGGTCGAAATCCTAGCGTAAACAGAAAGCAAGAAACCTATCTGAGCAATTACTCCACCAAGTGCACTTCCAGATCAGTCCGTCAGTAAAGTACTGTCAATTCTTGAGCAAAAGCACATTCACTACCCGCATGACAGCATAATGTGAAATGAAGAAGGTTTATTTTCATAAGAAAGCAGATTAAGCAGTTCACACGCATAAAGAGCACATGGTTAAACCACGAACAAATCAGCCCGATTCGTGGACATAATAACGGTATGAAAGCGAGTAAGTCATCCGACAATCTTGTAAACCCCCAACCTTTACCTTCATACAGAGCGGCCCCAAATAACAAGGATAGAAATACAAGCTAAGCTCCAGATTTGAAGAGTTTTGACCATTCGATTTCCACGTATTTTTAAATCCGTGATCGCTTCGGAGTATATTCACCTGAGGCGACATCACCACATACGAGGCAGGGTTCAACAGTGCCATCACTATTCCTTGCTCCACGAATCGAGAAGGATGTCGACGTCGCTATGGTGGAAGTAGTGACTGTAGAAGGTGGTGGCGGCACGAGTACCGTCGTCTGTGCCAGAGTCGTCGAGGCTTTTGAGGCAGCAATAGAGCTCTGTTGTGACTCCTCAGAGGTTTTGGTTTCTTCTTGCTTCACACTGTACAGCTGGTTCAGCAGCTCGCTGGCATTAACAATGTTAGCTGGAGTGGTCGCCGTGGTTGTAGTGACATTTACAGCGTTGTTCACACAACCAGGCGCATGAGTGTTAATCGCACCACTGGTGGCGTCGCCACCACCACTACCGAGACCCAGGATACCTAGTGCGGCCATGAGGTGCTCAGCTGAGGGAGGATTAGGCGGAGGCGGTGGCGGGGCGGGGGACGAGGTGATAGTGACCATCGATGGCGCGGAGGGACTCGGCTCGAGGCTGAGGAGAGCGATGGGGGACGCACTCGACCCACCAGTTGATGTGGCGGTAAGGGCGGCGATAGTCTGTTGGAGGCGATTGGTCAACATCAGCGCATCGAGCGAACCACCATCGCTACCGCCACCACCACCAGCCTCTCCCGCAGTGGAGACAGCCTGAGATGGATGTGCTGTGGCAGTGGACAGCCCGTACACTCCAGTAGGGGGGAAGGCGGTACCGATGTTATGAGTGGTAGTAAAGCTTGCGCCGGAAGTCTGGGGCTCCATAGCTCCCCCGATGATTGCAGTTTGCTGTTGCTAATGTGCAGAAAACAAATTTCTAAGTAACTTCACACACAATGGACCTCTGCTCGTGCACGTGGAGCACTATTTTCGGCGTAGTGACCAGCGGGTACAGTTTGTGATATATATTCAAGTACAATAAGTCGCGGAATTGTTCAATCACAGTACTAGATCGAAATGAACGTAACTCACGTGACTGACGCAATCACCAGAAGCCGCATTGTGCGGAATCAATTCATCGGAACGAGCTCACTTAGGGTGAATGTATCTGGCAATGAGATATTTGTGGAAAAGCCACAAGGACAAAGTTCAAACAGATTAATAAACAAAGAATTTGCTCTAGCTTCTTTGCACCTCCGTCTGTTTTACATATGCTCTGCACTCTGGGCGTTAGCTGTCATCACATTCAGACTGATCTGATGCTTAAATCCGCCGTGCGTACACACTATCAGGCTACCACGAATTCGAATGGGAGAGAAAAACAATGCGGCGAACACTGCGATCCCATTGGTCGTGTCAAGGTCATAAGCGCAGATCGAAAAAGGACCACAAGGCCGCAGTATGTGCCGTCTACCAGACGAACAACACCACGCACACACGGAGTGCGCCCACCATGGTGCTTGAGTGGAGCCCTTTTTTTAATGGCTGTTGCTATAATTTTCAGTTTTATGTGAAGCGGATTGTGCTGTTGGCATCACGAAGGATGAAAGGAACCATACCACCTCTGCCAGAGAAGCACTGATATTCTGCAGTAATAACGATAATCAGATGGCATAGTTGCTAGAGAACTCTGTACCATACAGGATCTCTCATGTCAGGAATCCGAGTTGGGCAATGGATGGCTGACCTGAGCACGTCGAGATAATTTAGGCTTAATAGGCTACCATTGGCTAAAAAGAGCATTATTTCAAATTGCAAAGACGAGCAATTGAGAACCCCTCACTAACCGCTCCAACTGTTTCGTATGTGAATTGAGTAGGATTTTATGACTTAAAAATGAATGAACAGGCGTGGTTCGTACTTGGAAGCAGTGAAAGCACACCTACGCACTTCCCAGTTGGTGAGTGATGCATTATTCACAGAACGGTATGTGGCAGAAACAAGTCGAGGCTGCAGGTCTGACGACTAAAACAGCAACCACTACCATGTGGGTGGGTACTGCAGCTCAAAGCTCCACAAGGTCACCGAAATAACCATGTCAGTTCAAAAGGCGACGCAAGATACCTTACACAAGAATAGATGAAAAAATGAACGCACCATTTGACGAAGAATAGCCGATTGGAGAAGGAGATAGATATCGTTTTGGGGAATGGCTTGCGCGGCAGTGGCGATGGGAAGGGTGGGTGGAAATGGGATGCTCAACAGCTGACAGGCACCGTTCACAGGTAGAGAGTCCGTTGGGGTCGCCGCCAGGGAGGTGCGTAGCAGCTGAAGCAATTGTCCGTTGCTCACAGTGGAAGAAACCTCCGGTTTCACCACGGCCACACCGGCAGTGGTGGTGGTGGCTACGTTATTCCCCAGTAGGGAACGCAAATGTACGTTACCTGTGGCAACTGCGGGCATTGGACCAGAAACTCCAAGGCTGTCCAGTAACTTGCAGAGATCTAGACCGGATATTTTCGTCTCTGAGCCTACCGACACACCGTTAGGCACTTCTGCTGATTGGTTCAGCTTTGACGCGATCGCGGTGAAGCAGTCGTTAAGTGAAGTAGTAGCGGTGTCGGTCGCTGTCGTTGCCGTCATCGTGAACTTTGCTCCAGCAGCTACGGTAGCAGCGGACCCACTCTCCATTATCTTCTCGGTCAACGAGGCGAGGGTTTGTGAAGCGTTGGCGAGTTCCACCGCTTGCGTCGGAACAAGACTTGCTTCTGTGGAGGGGGACTGTTGCACATCGATACTCATGCTCGGCTGTGGACTTCTGCTCTTCTTCGACTTTGGAGTGGTGGGCATACCCAAAGTAGTTCGCACTTTGCCCGAGGTATACCGCTGGTCCCCTGTACAACAATGTTACGATTTATCTAGCACAAAACGTCTGGGATGTTATAGGCGAGAGGTAAAGATGGGTACACGCTTTAACCGAGGATATAGGTTTTTTTTAGTAAAAAGTGAAGGCCCCAGTGCGCAGATAAATGTTTTCATGCGGCCCAAGTCTTAATACATTTTCTTAAAAAAACCAGCATTCGTAGGGGTCCATGAATATGATGAGTGGGAAGTGACAATACCAAATTCTCAATTTGATACACAGTTGTTCGTAACGTAATTCTCGAACAAGAACCAAGAGTAGGCCATTAAAACAAATAATTTGGTGGTACCAAGAGTTGTTAAGTCGGTTGATTATTTAGGGTTCGACCGAAGATCCCCAACAAGTTGAATCGATACGGCATCAACATGGCCTTGGGCATGATTCTTCTTTGAAAATGGTGGGAAACCCCAATTTAGACCAATAAATCTTAAACTGCAATGGTACTTCGCCCAGGTGAGAAAAACGTTGACTCGACTGAGCGCCTCTTGCCCTCAGCGCACGGACAAGTGAGCGGAACTTCTCCACAAAATCGCTTTGCGAGATCAAAGTCAGCAGCTCCATTAACTAAGCCATGGTCAAGAAATGGCTTGAATCCCAGCAACGTGATAAAAATAAAGTGGAATGAATGCGAGTCCAAGTAGCCAATACGGGTGGCGCAAAATCGAGCTGAATGCACTCGCGCACACTCGCGCTTGACCCATGCTAGCGCGCAATCGGAAGATCAATCGATAGGCCCTGCTCTGGCATGGGCTCCTACTGTGTCTCCACGATCTGCGGTTTCTATCCTCGTACCCACGCCTCTCCTCCACGCAATTCTCCCGGGGTCATCCCAACAGGCCTGCGAATCAACATCAGCTGCGTGAACTCAAAGGAAAGGGATTCCAATGGGACGTCAAGTCTCCAAAACTTCGAAAGAACTGAAATACTTAGCGCAGGAGTCAAGGGGACAGGAGGGTATTGATAATGTGGAAATGATCGATTTGGTTTCTTTTCTGCCCCATTGAGAGCAAACTTTAAGCTTCGGAACATCCGCCGCGCAGTGAGGGATCGAAGCGAGTTAATCGCATTAACTTTGACTAAGCACGATCGATAAGTCGCGGCGCGCCAGATACAGCTGAGCTTATTTCCCACAGACAAGCTGGCCAGAAAATGGGTCAAAAGGCCCCGCTACGGCAGGAAAAAACAAGTCGGGGCTGGCGAGAGAGTGATAGAACCCATGCGACCAATGGTGGCGGAACGGGACACAGTCATGCACACAACCACTGCAGGCTTGACCATGCAGCTTACAAACTGCTGATGACGATGTTGGCGTATCGTGGAACCTGGTTCACTCGGACCTGCCTTGGTTGTGAGTCACTGATTTGGGCCTGCCAATTGGACAAGTCCTGACCCCATGACCCACATGAATCCTAGCCTGTCCATCAGCCAATAGTTAAAATGTGGAACACTTGTATTTCCTATTTCAGTATGGAGTGCCAATATCCAATGGTTCCAGGTAAAAATGTACTAATTAAACTCAATGAATGGTATCAGGCTATCCCCTTCACCAGTCGGAACGAAAACAATGTAATTTACCTAAATTTTGCTGTTCTGGTCAAATTTATTTTATCTATATGCTATTTTCCTCAAAGATAATAAAAGGGGACGCAAAGTCACAAAATCTCGCAAGAGCGCTAGAGCACATTGATGTTGAGACGGGGCACGCTTATCTAGGCACAAGATGTCCACTATCGATTTCCTATCCGAGGAATCCACTGGAATTGACAGATGAGTTCTCTGCATTAGCGGGAGGTTGTTGGCACGGCAAATCCGACCGCGCAACCCCATCTTACTGGTAAGGCGCTAAAATTTTGAACTGATTGTATTTATGTACAACCGCAGAGTTAGTCGGCACTGCAATGACACGTGGTCGTTGCTTTCACGAAACACCCCGTAAATTCAATGCGTAAATAGTGATGAAAAAGGAGGGGTCAAAAAGGAGCAGTCAAAAAAGAACAAGAATGGAACAACAAACGCGCGATCATCATCAAAACAATTGGGGGCGGGAACGACCAAGGCTAGCGTGATCACAAATTTGGGAGTGCGGACCATACTTACCGCCCT
Source organism: Taenia pisiformis (assembly GCA_023968675.1). Lineage (NCBI taxonomy): Eukaryota > Metazoa > Platyhelminthes > Cestoda > Cyclophyllidea > Taeniidae > Taenia > Taenia pisiformis. The sequence goes on along the minus strand of CM043733.1, from coordinate 15,082,710 downwards.
GTTGGTCGTGGTTATCAGCGAATTGAAAAAAATCCACGTATGAGGCGAATAGGCAGACAAACGAACATAAACCACGCCAGGAGGCAAATGTTACAGAGCGCACACAACGGCGAGAGCGAGAGGGCGTGCGTATGCGAGAGCGAGAGAGAGCAATAGCGAGATCGAGACAAAACAGGCTTGCCTGCATGCGTGCCTAAGTGCGTGCGCACACGCACTGACCTCGTCCTATACGCGCTTTGCTTTTTACGATTGTGCGCTTTACTGTGCATGCACGTACGCACACACAGCGACCTTTGACTCGTGCTTGCAAGTGCGTACGTGCATTTAGTAAGTGCGCACGTGCGTGTGCATGACCCGCTCTCGTTGGCTAACCCGACCTTTGACTCATGTGGATGCGCGTATGTACGTGCATGCATGTGCGTCCCTGCAAATGTGCGTGCACGCACCAGTTGCGACATGTCTGTACGTCGCTTTCGCTTAGCCGCTAGAACGTGCTGAGAATTGGGCAAGTGGGCGTGCACATGCGCAGGTTCGCTACCGTATTATGACCTTTGCGCTCACAACGCCCATCTGCTGCCCTCCGCCTCTCCTCATCCCCTCTCTTCTACCCACTCACCCTTCCTGCCTGCCTGCCTGCCTGCCTGTAGGCGCTCCAATCACCTCTCTCTACCTCAACCCTGCCACGAGTTAGTCAGCGCCCCGGTCAATAGTTAACCGTGGCAGAGCGTAGGAAACTTACGAGACTTGCTGCTGCTATTGCTGTAAAAAATAAAGTTGAAGCTTTCAATCAGAATTAACCGTTGGACTTGGCACGCTAATTCCAACCCCTTGGCCATTTCCACCGAAGATATTGCCTGCCTTTTTGCATTAAACACTGACAAATTCGAAGTACGAAGGTGGCGAATGGTATTCGAACCCAGTTTTGGTAATAGCCAGGAATTCACTTTGTATCTTCAATTTGGCTTCCCTTGAGGCCCATAGACGTCGACGACCTCTTCACTTCATTCCAGGGTCGTTAAGATTGATAGTCAGTTCTAAAAATAAGTTGTTTTTTTCGCCACTTTCATGCATGATATGCACCGCATCCAGCAAATCCGGTCAATGGACGAGCCAACTTCGGCACGAACAGGATTTCTGATGTATGGCAAAGGACATTTGGCTTTCAATTTTGACTAATTCCAGAATGCCGTTTATCGGAGCTACCTAATGAACTTCAAGGCTTGGCATAGGATAAAGTGTGGTTTTTTCGGTGTCCGACTTAGCAAGAATTGGAATTGGTGTATTTTTTTCCAAAGAGCACCAAGTTTTGAGGAAAACGCAACTTCAGCATCAAGCCTTTCTTCTCCCACTAGTTGGTTCGGGAACTCGACTTTGTGTGACGATCCGCATGCATGAAGATATTGTCATGGGAGAAAGTAATTGTCATTTAACCTCAGATCGCTTTTTTCGCCTCTGTAACTCCCAGTACTTCACATAGGCGCTTAACTCTACACATGCACGTGTGTATGTGTGTGAATTGATAATCCAATAACTTTACAGAAGCGGAGCTCCGCAAACGCATCGTTTTGTGTATGTGCTTGTGTGTGCACGGTTGGGCTAGGTGGGTTTATTAACATACCAATGACGGTGACCTTTGCGCACCAATCTCACTGAGTGGGTTCTGGAAAAAACAAATCAAGTGGAGGGCGAGAATTACTATATGACAGCCCCGCTATCTAGTGGTACCTGATTCGGCCATTGTAACCAGTTGGGGCTGTGGACCATCCACCAGAAATCTCTGGATTTTGGCCAACAAGCTCAGCAGTCCATAGATGAGGAAATTTATTTGCCCTCCATATAAAAATTGCCTCCTTAATGCTATTTAGACATAATCCTTGGGAAATAACACTCTATCTGATCAATGGGTTACCACCTTCAACCATTCCATCAAAAAAAATTATTTCTGCATAGCGGGTCTTCATTAAAACATTTCAGCTGTGTCGACAGGACTTTATTCAGGTATGGCAGTTGGTCATCCACCGTAAGGCAAAACGATCACTTAGCATGGTAGTGCTGCAACTCTCCAATTTCTTCAATTACAGCAGAGTTTGATGGCTTTTGAATTCGTCTTTTATGAAGGTCAAGTTAATAGGAATGAGGGAGCGTAGGTGCAAGCCCTTTGGGGCGAACTGTATAGAGTTGTGCTTCCACGCCCCCTTGATCGCCTTAAAATTTGCTACGCTCTTTTTCGTAGGCACCCGTGTGTGAACTTTTTACCATGCTGACAATCATTAAAAACAATTTAACTACCTGTTTTGACGCAGACATGCATTTTAAGGTACGCTGGATACCATTTAGAGCCGAGTACGGTGAGTTGGGTCATTTAAAAACAATAAGGAAATCCGATTAAAAAATGGCACTCGCAATTATTCAGACTGATTGAGACCTCTGAAAGGTCTGTCAAGAGCCCAAAAGAGCCCTCTCAACAGGTGATAAAGTTACTACTTTTTTTAAAATACGTGCATGTGTGTGAAAAAATCTTGAAATATTTTGGGCTTAAGAAAGGCGGGTTAACTAGTTTTGAATTCGACGTTATGCGGAAAAAGATTAACAACCTTGCATGTACGTCTCGCATGGGTCTGAATCTGAGACGAATTAGAATGCTGTCAAGCTACAAGATCGGAGGTTAATAGGACAGAAGTAAGGTGGCAAAAGAAAATTAGTTAATATAGAATTATTTGACCAGGTGATTGGGCCCAAATCTACCAGCATAGGCTGGAACACTGAAAACCATAGGCATGACTGGTGAACCGGTAATGGCACATAACTTTGGAATCAGTGTCTCAAGGTCAGTGAGTAAAGACAGTTATTTTCTGATGTGCGAATAACCTATTTACCGCGACAACAACTTAAGTGTCGTTTCCTTTGCCACAAAACTATGACAGGTAAAGCTTTGGTAATGGCAGGCGCGATGCCTGACGCTTGACACTTGAGTGCTATTGAAGCGTGTGAACGCGATTGAACTCCTGTATATCTGCATTTGTGGGTCATACGGATTGGTGAGGGTTCGTACCCATAGTTGGCTTTTCAGAATGCCAATGGAGCACTTTTAAGTAGCACAATTGCAGTATGGAAACTATTGGTTCCAATCTGACTACCCTAGCAAACATTGTTGTGAATGCGAAAATCTACCATCTTGGCAAAATCGATGTTCTAAACCTTAAAAGTTTATTATAAGATTTGAAATGTCGAGATTTCGTGTTAAACGTACGCAGTTTCATTGAAGGAGAATGCATGAGAAGGTGGGGTGGAGGTGCCTGTTGATCCGCACTCGCAGCCGAAGGACGAAAACTGAAAGAAGTGGTGTGACGACGGTCTTTTGAGCATACGAAAGGGCACCTAAAGTGCGATCACCTTCACAAGAAGTGCAACCTAGGTGACGTCCAGGGTCAGGTGAGCCAACACAGCAGTCGTATATGCGTGCAAACCTGCGCGCCGCGAGACTGGAGATAACTCATGACCTTGCCTGCACGTGTTCTCGTCAAACTGACTGGCCTCAGGCGAATACGCAACACCTCAGTGCAAATTTTACCGTGGTCAAACCAGGGTTACCGTCATTTCAACACATGCCACACATTTTTCATGATGCATCTTTGGACATCCATATGATGAAATTGTAAGTACATAATATCCGACGAGCGCATATCGAATCGACCATTACGGAAGTGACCTTGGCCACAACCGAGTGTGATTTGTTGACGTTAACTACTACTAGACATGTGAGGTTCATGCGCACGCGAAGCAAAGCTGACCTCGCACATTGAAAAGGTACATACACAAAATAGGCAAAACGGATATGGTCCAACTTATTTATTTTTTACGTTTAAACTGAGATCTCATTGACTCACAGGTCACAAGCGTTTCAAACTCCCTTTCCTTAGGTCCCTAAAAAGGAGTAGGAACAGTTAACCTTTCTGGCGAAAAAGGCCATTCATAAAGGTCAGGTAGCTTTGACTGACTGACTAGCTGAATGGCTGATCCAATAGCAGCAGCATAGCACGCACATGCACGAAGGCGAACGGGTTACCTACCTATATGCGGATACCCGAATATGTGGCCGCGCACCCTTTGCGTGCACGCATGCCCTCTCGGTCAGCTGCTGGGCTATGTAGGTCGATCAATAATGGTGGTGTGTGCACGTCACATGCGTGCTAGTGCGGACGTGTGGAGGTCACACAATGGGTGTGGGCGGACCCACTCGCACATGCCTTCAGCCACGCCTGTCATTTCTGCTGTGTGCGTGTGTACAGTAGCAGTTGCCATGCCGGTGGTGAACGAACTAGGGTGGGAGGTTAAATCGCAAGGTCGTAAACACACAATAGGGTTGGGGCAAAGTCAGCGTATTACATAAATTATACCCAATGTGCGGCGTTCTGTGCATGCGGTGTACAGGCGTGGGCATACGCCCTACCAAGACCGCTGTGCTGACTGGTACGTGGCTACATCCTCTTATTCACACAATGGGGGCTTTATGGACAACGATAATTCATCCGAGGCTGCTAAGTGAAACGTGCAAAATATATGCTTTTCCACCGCTAGTTTAAACAATGTGCTCAGTTTTATGTGATCAAAAATATTATTCTAACCAGTCCTAATTCAGTCTATATTGAGTCTCAGAGTTATCAATTTGCCAACATTAGCTATCGGTTGATAACTGTTCATTCAAATAATGCACATTTAATGACAGTCATTTTCGATTTCAAATGCAGGTTTTTTTGAAGAGATAAGCCCCTTTTAAGGTGACTATGCTGTTTTTAGAACTAATGCTTAGGTCCACAAAGTGGATGGCTGCGGTCAATTTGTACGGTGGTCATAATTTTGGGACGTGGTTACAGACTGGAACCGTCAATGAATTGAGAGTTTAACATATGGGAACTCTTGAAAACAGGCCTGCCATCAGCAAACAGGGCTTACCTCTCACCCTTAACACCGAGAGAGTGGAAACGACGTTTAACTTATGCGCTCCCAATTGGAAGTAACTGAGTCGATAGAGGAATTAAACTATGGCTCTTGGGTCTGTTACTTTGCTCACCTTAAATGTATTCAAAAAACATCATTTTGTTGAAGCCATGGTAAACTGATTAACAGAAATGCCATCGAATAAATATCTACTTGTAGTTTGCCTCCTTTTCGGCACCTCCGGATAGTCACAGTGGCTATTTTGGCCTAACGCCAATACGTCAAAAATTAATGCTATGATGAGCGAACTCAATCGAAGAGGAGGTTCCGATTGTTCATTTTGTTGGACTGATGACATCTCTACGGCAGTGCTTGATTTGAAGTATGGCGGAGCACATGACTGTCTCACGTTTTATTTTAATCTCAAGCTCCGTCATGAGTCAGGGCACCACACTGTGCTCGTGACGGAGAAAGCGTGAACAGTGCTGCGCTGATGCATTGAGGCATCATTGGTCGATGCAACCAAAGTACCAAAATTAAAGTTGAGTCCTTGTCTCGTTTTTGTACTGCGACCTTTGCATACCTGGAGTTTAACTATTCGGTTAACCTATGTGACCCCCTTCCACTAACCAACGCAAGGCCAACCAAATACTGCTTATGATCGGTGGATCTTTTGCCAAAGATGCATTCGTTTTGAGTAGTGATTTTACAGTTGTCCGGTAGTTATTGCAAAGTGGCACCCAGTTACGACACAAGCAAGCCGAAAGTAAGAAAAGGATCTGATTTGGATCACGTGCACCAAGCAACTCTCAACACTAGATACATGTACAAGAGGCAGTAACTGATTCCCTTCTTCCTTTTTTCACTTTGTGCACTTTAGGCTGACCGCAAAAGACCCAGTGTCGCTCACATGTAGTAAGGAGGCACATGACCTTGGTAACTGCAACCACTGTGAACGTTCGGCTAACCTTGACACAGCTGAGGGAGGTCAGGAAAGTGCTGATGGCCTCTAACTTCTCTTATTAAAACATATTTCTCTGAAGTACACCTGGTTGCATCCCCTTAGATGCATCGAGGGTGTTTTTCAGCCATTCCAGCCACATACTGAAATCTCTGATCCCAATCTGAATCCTTTTAGAATAAGAAATTCTTTATAGTACGATCTTCATCCGCCTTCAAACTGATGGAATTCGATCTGTTCTCTGTGATGTGATGGTAGTCCCATTTCTTACCCATTAACCATTTGCAGAAACGATAGCTCATCCATTCCAAACCATATTTGCTCTCAAGAGATCAGCTGTCGACACAACTGGACTATGCCACCTAGTGAGAGCTGACTGACTAGCCTAGCAGCTGGCCGTCAGTATTTGACACAAGCATGCACCCACGCATGAGGCTATGGTTGCACTTGCGTTCGTGAGGCGATCTTGCATACCCACTCACACGGCGACCGTCACCTTTGCCATTGGGGACGGAATGGGCCACAATGCGGCAGGCCGGAATCTAGTGCTTGCTGCTCAGCCGTACTCGTCATGGTCATTTAACCACATGTGAATATGAAGAAAACGGCTTAGAGTAGAGCTGTAGGGTACGGATCTATCAGATTCCTTCGCCATAGTTTCGCAGCTTAGTAAGGTAAATAAACTCTACACCCGAGTCATCAATCTACTTCGAATGGCAAGATGGAGTTCCAACGCCTTCCATAACACTCCAATCATCAGGACTCCCTTAGCCAAAAATTTAGCCGTGCCATACATAAATTAGCGCGGCATTATACCTCGAACTTATCTAAACGCATTCACCACTGGTTTTACATACACCAACCTAAAATGTGGTTCCCAAAATAAGAATGTCAACACGGAAACTCTTTTCACTAGCTAAAGAGTAGAGGGCTCCTATCTACTGGGTCTGCGAAACAGACAAAGATGGCGTGTGAGTAAGAACCTCTACATCCAACATCGCGGTTCACCTATTGAACCTCACAAAGGGCGTCCTCAGGGTCGAGAGGGGCTCACGCCTTTTCCGCGACCAAAGGTCACATGGTACCATTCAAAGACTGATGAGCAAACAATCGGCTCAAAGGTCATTCACTCCCTATTGTCTTAGTTCAAAGTATAACATTGATCCACATTGGCATTATCATTCCCTGCCCTTGAAATAACTTTGCGTCTTTTTTGCGATAGACTAAACCGTGTTTGGAGGGTGTTGGAATGTGCAACACGAAGTGAAATATCGACTACATGGTATCGACGCATTTGCGAATTTATTATAAACAAATAAATATTGTGCAAGACAGTTCTTCAAAGGCAACATGTAATGTTAATAAATATAACGAACGCCGCGCTTTTGGCCCAAGGATGCAAACTTCGAAAGTTCAATGTCTTCACAGAATTGTTCCGATTACAACTGCACTGTCTTGACATACCCCTATCCAGAAATGGGCGGAAATACTGGGATTTTATTTGTGTTTGGCTTTAATGCTTTTCAAAGTAAGGCAAAAATAATGGATTGAATTAATAAAGGGTAATTGTTTACACGACGAAAGTATGCGAATAGAAGTGATCAAACTCTTTAGTATGCACTATATTTCTCTTTGAGGCACACGCTATTCATCCACTCGATTTCTATGTTCGCCGCACTTCCAGTACTTTAGAGGAAGAACAACGGTCAACGGTTGAACTTTTTAAAGGCGCGACAGAAGAACCGGCATTCAGTCAATTGCCAAGAGGAAAAAGTACTTCTGCGCCATTCGTCACTTTCACACGGCTGAGTTCCGCATAAGGAGAAATAGCTTAAAACTGAGGTTGCAATTCAGTTACCATTCTACCGGTGTTGAAATACCACTCATCTTCTTCCTACTATTAAAAACGAATGCGACACTGCACTACCTCAGCTGAACATTAAATGGTCTGCTTTTTCCTTTCCAGAAAACAAGCGCATTCTCAAATCGACATCTGCATTTTGCGGACGGTAAAGAATTTGACAAATCAAAGGTCTGTATTTTGGATTCCGTGAGTCTAGAAAATAGGCGTGGCCTAAACTCTCATCTTGCAAACCCCTAAACGAATGTTACGCTAGACTTTCATTGAAGGGCATGGTGAAACGACCGCAAATCAATCTAATTTTCCCACAAACGCAGCTTCTGTGCTTTCCCATGACAATTCAAGTGACCCGGGAGACTGAAAATAATTTGACCTCGAGGCTAAAACTCAAGGTGCTCTTATGAATAGAGTGGAGTTGATGTTTTAAGTTTGGGGGGGAGGAGGTGCTTTTTCGCTAGTCATGCCCATCCATTACGCCTAAACTAAGCTACGGAAGATTTGTTGAAACCTATCTTTCGTAAAAATGCGATCACAAGTTGAGATGACTTGTGCAACATCGATGAGAAAAGTCGCCTTTTGAACCAGGCCTCCAAACGGGCCACCTCCAAAGTTGGTCACAAGAACAGAAACCACCAACTTCATAGGAGCCGTGTTGTTAAGCCACAGTTTTCGCCAAAAGCGTTCTCTTACTCGCGTTTGTGCTGGAAACTGTTTAATCGTTTGGTCGGTTGGATGCATTCCGGTCCGTTTGCCGGACACATGGCATGCTCTATTCATGGTAGGCAGTTGCTGGAACGATACTGTGGACCGAGAGTTTGTGTCACTATCAAATAGAGTCAAAAGTGCATCCCACTATCACAGTATCCGTGATGATGTGCTTACCATCCAGCGTGAAATGAATCAACGTTGACAGTGGGAACGATTAATGTCATTATATCACGTCCCATCATTACTTGGGGGTCCCAAGACATGCAGGTTTGAAAAATCCGCCGATTTGGTAATCGTCTAGATTACACTATCCTCGTGATTATGAGCGCCAAATGACCCTGATGAGGAAGGAGAATTCTGAAACTTCCTCATAAAAAGTTTGCCATTCTGTATGATCTCACATTATCGTTGCACATAATCACCTTCGCTTATCAATCCGATCAGCGATTCTAAAACTTGAAGTAGAAAGATCGAAATCAGCGAACCTTCCTTGGGATGCTGGTTCTAACCTCAACGAAAGAGCCACAGCAGATCCTAAAGGCACAACCTCAGAACCTTTTCCTAGTCGTCGTGAAATTTGACTAACTGTAGATTGATTTTGAGAAATGCTGCTACATTGGCTCAGTTCGTCATTTCTTAGACGCCTACTAAAATCTAGCCAAGTGCGCTTTCCGCTACTTAATTCTAAGCACGAGTCGAGGGTTGGACGGTAGTCCGCTTTAGACGAGAAACTTGGTTAGACATTATGGTTGCGAAAGTCCTCACCACAAACTCAAACTCTTTCAGTGAGTTGGTGAAGTTCGCAGCAAAGAAATGCCGGAAATTGACTGAGGCACTGCGTTACAGCACAAGTGACCGATCGAACAACAGTATCATAATACGGCGTCACGATTCAAACATAGGTTAGCCGTAGCATTCCTTGCCATATTTGATGCCAAACGACCCCAATTAATTTCTTTATTTCCAAAGAACATTAAAAACAATCCATTCAAGTTACTCTTTAATCCTAGTACTGTGAATTCAGCGGTAATCTTCCCGTTCTTTTACTGAAAGGGTACATGTGCTGCGTCGTCTTAGAGATGACAGTAGCTCGGAATAGGGCGTTCAATGGCACTAGGGACTGAAACATTACGGTCTTATGGCACAATTCACAATAACACGAATGCCTATTCCCTCAAGCTACAAGTCGGAGATATCAGTAACCTTCTCATGTGTATCGTCTTTTTGTACCAATTTTATTAAGAACACGTAAAGAAATACTCGAACCGCGGATCCTGATAGCATCCAATGTAGGAGAGGCTCATTATATCCCACTACAAACCAACAACGGAGACTTTGCTATGAGGCATTGCGGCAAAAATTGCATGGTAGGAATGACTGAAACTGGTCTTGATATTGCCCGGACTGGATTGAAATATCTAACCGTTTGGTAGTTGCAGTGTCATCAGAAAACAAAAAGTTAGCGAAGTTTAACATGTACAATTTGGTCGGTCAGGAGAATAGAAGAGTCAAATAAACCTTACATACCCGAGATTTAAGCGATTTCTACCGGACCTGCATAACCTGCGCTAGGTTCAAAAACCTCACCTCGCAGCGATTGCACTACTTCGACGCAAGTCCACCGGATTCCCAAAGGAGAAAGGGTGGCTTGACACGAGTGACCCTTACCAATTACAAAGAAAGAGAGCGGTATGCCCTCAGATTGGCAAACAATTCAAGGGAAGTTGGCGGGGCGATAAAAACGTCATTTCTGTTTTCATTAGATGGTGTTTTTTTTAGCACAGGGTTTCAAACCTGTGCAAAATAGGGTCAATTGCTATCGAACAAATAAAATATATCAGGATCAGATCCCAAAGGTGCGCGGCATCAGGTCATCCGGGTGGTACTAGTAAGAAATGGTCTTTTAGTAAGAACGCTAAGGGCTTTTATTGGGGACGTCCGGCCGCATGATTAAGATATGTCTAGGCTACAAATCACGTATTCATATACTTTTCAACATAAGAAGGGGTTATTAACGTCACAACTGAAGTACTAACTGATGTTTTCCTCACCAGACGCAAAAGTTTCGGCTCACAAGTCTGTAGGGCATATGGAAGAAGCAATAAGACCAATTTTTACCCTAACGCATTACAACCCCATTGTCATCCTATACCAGAAAAAAGGCATTGGGTCGTAATAGTTGCCTTAAAGCCTGCCAAAAATGAAACCCAAAGCAGCTTCATAGGTCCAATTCACCCTTCGAAATACATCACATTTACCACTTCTGAGGCAACGATTTATTTCTGGTGATAAAGGTCATCTTACCAACAAATTACTTGGTGCGTAGTGCGCAGATCCGTGCAAAACCAATCACGCTTCATCATACTACAATGACTATTTATAAAGAAAGAGTGCTGGCAGGATACGATGCGTTCGAAGAAACAGACCCAAAGACTAGCACCGGCGATGGTACCCAAAACGACAACGGCCTTACCTAAAGGAGTCATTTCTGTGGCATGTGGGCCAATTACACAGGCCCCGCGCCTGAGAAGGCGTCACCGATTCTTAGGAAAACAAATTCCAATTTCATCATAAAACTTGGACCAACTTTAATAACTTGCATTACTGCAAAACATCAATTCTATCATTAACTCTTCTTTTTAATTTAAGTCCCCGAAACCGAAGATGGATGGGAAAAAAGTTAAAATGTTAAAGATGCTGATAATGCAACCGGGTTAAGAACATGCAACTCCCGCTATGGGGGGAAATAATTGTTTTCTATTTTCGACTAGCGTGAGTTTACTTCACCTGAGATTGACCTAATGCAAGAGGGCGGCGGTTCGCGTCTTTACTGAGGCCAGATCGCGACCTTCATAGCCTGGTGAGGTGACAGTCTTGAGAGAAAGCAAATGCTTGAGGTTATTAAGGCAAAGCTACGACTTTTATAACATGAGTGAAGTCCATGCAGTGCATAACTCCAACCCATTCATTCATTAGGCGACAGAGTTTCATATTCATGGGAGGGGCATTAGAGGCAAAAAATCCGCGTATTTCTTAATAAGGAGTGCGAAGGTCACTTGCAAAATGACGTTAACTACACAAGAAGGTTGAATTAAATCAAACGAAAATGTAACGTCAATGAAGAATGGAAACCATGTTTTCGGTCATGGTTTATAATTACCTTGTTAAGAGGCTGTTCATATTGCAATGAGGGAGGAGGACGATGGTCAAAAATCTTTAAACGGTGACACATCCTACTTGGGGTGAAAAAGATTTAGCGTTTCTTTCACATAAAAATAAACTCACATCACGCTTTGCGGTGTCCATATCCATTAAATCTCGGATTATGAATGCCAGGGTGGTAACAACGGTTTTAGTGAAACTACTTCGAGTCTGTAAGTCCAGTTCTTTGAAAAGCCGCGTGGATACCACCTCAACCTGCGGAAAGAATTTAAGTGGATGATTTACATCCATATCCGTTGTAATCATTTCTCGTGTAAGACATGTAGGAAGTAGTCATAAAGGACAAACAAAGAATCTTGAGTGCAGCTACCCTAGGCTGGCGATCTGTTGACGAGGGATAGGCATAGAAACCCCTTAAACAGGAATTACATTTCCAGGGCCATGTGATATTGTGATGATAAAGTTAATGAACGCTTACAGCAGCACCGAAATAGGTGGGGTCTCAGTTCGTGAGCTACGGTTTCTAAAACACCAGTGTGTTGAGGCTAATGCACAGGTTTACAGGAAACAAAAAATGAAACTTGTCACTGAAATTGCTTCTGCTTTTTTTTACTTCAAGGAGCCATACAGCTTGGTGCTTCCAAAAGCTGAACGTCTCCAGTGCTAAGCGCACCATCATCCTCAACAGTTCTAAAGCGAATCATTTGGGCATGGCCACAGGAATGTTTCATTTGTTGTTGAATAGCTGGAACGTGGCAACAAAAACTGATAAGCAGCTGAAAGGAGCAGAAATTCAACCAAATTTGGATTCAACGAAAAGGTAAATGAAATTATCGCTTATTTGAGTAGGTGGACGAATTCGCCAATTCTCCACACGCACATATGTGGTAACTCACTGGCAATCCCTAGCCAGAAGTAGTGAAGAGCATAACGTTCTCACGATTTATCCAGTCGATCCAAAATTATTTCATCCATTTATCGCCTGCATCAGTCACAAGCAAACCTTAAGGACGGTTCTTGACACAGGTCGAATATGGACATGCGTATCCGCCTATTCATACACCCAAGTTGTGCAACATCGTAGGCCACGCTAACGACACCCAATCATCAGCGAATAAATAGACCGGAGTAAAATTAGAGGAACAATCTAACACTGAAGCAGGGGTAATTAAAATTCATTCTAAATAAATCATGCTACACCCGAAGTAAGGTTCGTATGGAATGCAGTGGTCATTTTAACTAGCAAAAGATTATGACTTACTTAAAATACAAGACACACGGGCCATTTGAATCTCTCTAAGTTGAGTTGAGACCATGCCGGTCGTTGTCAGGCCCAAATGACCTTTCGTGGTCTGTCCCCTGCAAGAGTCACGAGAACAACTGTCCGCAAGTGATTCATGCCGCTAAGGTCTTAGGCGGTGAATCATCCACAATCGCTGTATTTACCCCCTACATTGTCAACAGACAAGGCCGGTTCTCAAAGTGGCATGGAGCCGCTTAAAATGCCGACTGATATACCATAGGACCTAAGAACATTTGCTATTCCATGCCCACTCCGGTTATGCAGCCAAATTAATAGATCAAATCACATTTTTCAGGCACTCAACAAATAATCAGCATCGGTGGAGGAGGTTCATAACAATCCAGGCAGTGTCCAAAGTGTCGACTACACCAATGCTAAGAATCCGCAAATTTCCACTGAATTTATAAAACAACCTTTGATGAAGGGAGGCTGTTTTTTCCATTTTCAATTCTAGATCCCTGTGAGACTGCAAATGCAGCACTCGAATGAAGGGAATGGGTAAGAAATAGGAAATCTAGTTGGAATGCAAGTGACTTCAATATGAATTTGTTTAATGTAACTTCACTGGAAATTAGCAGAAGATTTATCTCAGGTTCCATTTATTTTAAGCCCATTGTGATGTGTATCATAGGGATAGGTACAGACCACTCAAAGGTACGTTCAAGTAGCCAAGCTTATAAGACGACGTAGCGTTCAAGAGCCTGTCTGAACCGAAATGGGAGCCTGCTTATGGGGATTACCTAACGAAATTACTAAACATTGAAATGAAATCATTGGGACGGATCAATACAGTTAGATACCTTAGTGGGCCCAAATTGGAGAAAGATTTTTTCGCAAGTTTTGAAGTTCCAGCCCTGGGGCCACATGTAGGATCAGCACTTTACCTCCCCCCGCCTGGAGTCAGGCCTACCGACAATGTTCGGTTGGATGTGGTCGAATCAGCTGGAGCAGTAGGTAGTGGGATTTGAATCCGAGACCTCTTTTCAAGGGTCGGCAACCCACTTGGCCTATCGCGAAGTTGAAGAGCTTCTGTGGCGCTCCGCAAACCACTTGTGGCAAGCTTTATTAGTAAGGCAGCTACTCCTTAAAACAGAGCAGTTAACGTCACAAATGATAGCTATCAACTGGTGTTCTTTCCTGTGCTCACACGGTTGTACCATCAAGCAAAACTTACACAATTTGCACCTCAAAACGGCAAGAGGTGTTACGACGATATGACATGGTAGAGGTCTGGCCGCGCCCTAAAATAGAGTGCACCGAAGAGGCAACATTGATTGACCTTTGTTTAAAATGCTATAGCAACTCCGGCTAGAGCCTTAAGGCGTTTTTAAATCAAACCTCGGCATCACCAGACTGCGTTACTCACCCACCCAGCCAACTAGACAGTTGTCGGAAGTGTGATTAAGGGGAGGCCGGTGAGTGTGCCTTGATGCAGTGCCGAGCACTATTCTCTTGATGTGCATGAATCCAGTATTGGCCCAAATAGCAGCCCCAATCTGCCCGCCTTTATTGGGAAGAGCCTCTTGTGTCCGCCATCGACAAGGTCGACTACTACAGTTGACCTTCGAAAAGGCCAGCGCTACCGCCTTGCTTGCACACTCCTTTTACCACCCTCGCGGTCTGCAATGCAGCAACGCGGCGGTATGAGTCATCCGGTCAGTCGCATACCTCTAGCATGCTTTGTTATCCTCTGAATGCTTCCATTGGTCACTGTTATTTGGCACAGTGGCTTTTAGGTTAAAGAGCAGCTACTGAAACGATGGAGACGTCATCCCTGTGCACAGTTTCAATGTAGATGAACTCCATACGTTCACTTAATGGAGTTTAATTTGATGTGAGACCATTCGACCTGGTGTATCATCCTATATGGAAGGCCAAAAGAAGAGCTGAAATTGTAACATAGTATGTCACGCAAAAAGAGGGTTTATGTTGGCGTGGCAAAGGCCCATGCGAAGAAAACAATGACCTGTTGACTTTCCAGAGCCAGGGAACAACTGGGTTAACAGGATTTTATTTAGCTTCGTTCAAGAATTGAGGTATAGATAAAGTTAGTCTTACGAGTTGAGAGTAAAAATAGCGTTATCTGGCTGAATTTTCTAGATGAGTAATGACTCAGTAGTCAATGTTTAAAACACGATTCCGCCATTCTAGCGGCAATCCACTGCAAAGAGTTAAAATAGACTGATGATGAGTCACTGATGCGGCAGCTGCATTAGTGGGATTTTAACAGATCTCGTACTTACTTCAAATTCCAAGCAGGGTAGTTTGGAAATTTATCACTTTCTGTATTCAAGCTTCTTTCAACCGCATATGTTTACATTCGGAACCCGTTTTACTTATTACTTTATAAGTACAACCGGTTTTATCATCAGAATTAAGAGAATCGGAATTTGTCTAGCGTAGTATTTCGAATAGGCAGTCCCCTCGGAGATTCAATGTTCGTTTGCAAATGCCCAACTGCAGATGTACAACCCGCGGAGGTGCTCTGGAAAATAAATTCACGACGTAGCGCTCAATGACTTCCTCTTCAGTTAACTATTTTCAGGTGTTGGAATATTTGAGAATAAAGTCAAGAGTTAGAATGCTACCAAAGCAGTCGTGATGACAAATCTCTGGTTTGGGGACAGTCAGGTAGAGAATTTCCAAACCACTAATCAATGGATCATAATCATCTAATGAAATGAAGATAGATTGTGCCGAGATAGCAAAATCAGTGAGTTCATACGTTTCGCGCCTACGATGCTTTACCCTTAGTGCAAAGAGATGCAGACCCTCTAAACAGTAACACAAGAGTGATTGCGCCTTACCTCGACTGCTAAAGGCTTTCGTTAATCGATGTGGTGACTGCCAATCGCGAGTCAGACGAATACACGCTACCCGCTGAATGGAATCCATTTACTGCAGAATTAGATGCTATTCTGTGAATAGGTGTGCTGAGGGTTGCCTGCAAGTGGTTTGTGTGCTTGGCTCACCGAGGACTGGTGAAGATGCAGTGAGTCTAATCAAGTGAAAATTACGTAATCCACACTTATCTAGCAGCGTTTTTCTCTGTATGCCTCATATACCAGCGGAACCAGAATCGGTCTCCTAAAAGTGATCATATGGCAACGCAAAATCTCTTTGGTCCATCTTTCGGTCAAATTAACTACAAAATAACTAACTACAGGAGGCAACCTTTCAAATGGTAAACAGATCAATGATTACGAATAGCATTAGCCCATCAATGCACGAACCCAACTCTAAACCAACTAGAGGACAAACATTACCCTATGGCGAAGGACTCACCTCAACCTTAAGCTGAATTGGTAAAAGTGCAAGAAAGTTGCAAACATGTATTTGAGTGCTGCAAGCGAATGGATACAAGGTCTACATCATTACGCTTTCTTGTGTCGAATAACTGAAACAGACATAATGGATGTTTTGGGTGATGACTTCGCAAATGCCAGCGTTAAGTGCATGCTTGATTTTCTGCATTAATTTACAGCAACACCGTAAATTTTGAAGTGAAGTGAGCGAAATGTGACACCGTAGCCCTGGGTATCATCACGATGCCTAGTCTTCACTAACTAGTGCAAAGTAAACACGAAGAGGTCCCTGCCTCCGCAACTACATTACCGAGACAATGCTTCGAAAGAGACGCAGAAAATGAGCAATCGACTGTATTCCATTGGTACAGGCACGAGACAAGTGGAGTGTCAGGTGATAAATTGAAAAAGACAATTACCACCATTGAAAACTACAAGGCGGCGGGGAGCACTCACGCCTTCTTACGAAACACAACCTCGTGCCGATTGCATCTCAGGCAACGCCAAAACAAAAACAGCCAGCCTCAGAAATTTAACGAAGGAATTGAAGACGAAGGGCTGCCTTCGCTACTAATTGTTTTGTGTTCTTTTTTGTTTCGTTGGTGGGAAGCACACAGACCTATCCAATGGGTGGAAATTTTGCATTTAGCAGTAACATTAGGGAGTTGGTGCTTGTCGAAGCTCTGCTACCAGACTCGCGTAGAGTATGGTGCTGGCACAATGCCACCATGATGAGGCACTGGCGAAAACCAGATAAGACAGAGGAAGCTGAGCTCTATCTTCACATTCATGACCACCGTCTTAATAAACTATTAATGAATGTAAAGGAGCTCATGACTAAAAATGGCGGATGAGTTTGAGTCATGGCTTGTCACAGCGTCACTAGCAGGTGTGCTCAGCCGTCAATCAGGGACTAACCAGATGTTGCTAGCTAGTAGTTGAAACAGAGCCTTATCATCAAAGCTACATTCGCTAGTTTTGAGCATTTCCATTGGCCAAAGTGAATGTGTTTGCTGCAGCCATTTGGACGACTGGACCGGGTATGGCTTTAGGGCCACATTTACATGCTGCAATGGTGACAGCGGAATAGCTTGAAGGGTGTAGTTCCTCTTAGAGACACGTAAAAGAGTCCTTGCGTCTAAGTGGATCGACTGGCTAGTTTGATATGCCATTTATGACTACATATTTTGCACATTGGTAAAAGTACCAGCAACACTTTACCCTCTACTTTACTGTACTCCTAACTGTTGAAGTCGCAATATGGAAGTCGAGAACGTCCATGGGAAAGTAAAGCTGCAAAAGCTGTGAACAATGGGTGAATAGCTGTGCGGTGTTAAAATAACGACAAAGGAGTAAGATTAATGAAATCATGGTAGAGCCACGAGGGTCCTTCATTTTGTTCCAGCAAGTGCTTCCATGGGGGGTGACCACATGGAATGAGGTTACGTTGAAACGACGATTTGTTAAGAACGTGATAAATGCACTCTATTGAGGCCAACAAGACTAAATAGTGCGGCTTGATTCAGATGCTTCCTCGGTTTGCCAAAGACCCGAAGAATAATCGCCAAACATTTCCCGCAATTTGTTTTTTGTGGTTTAACTGCTTTTACCAAAGCCAGTTCAGAAGTGGTGACAGACAGCGCAGTGGATGCACTCATTGCGAGCCGAGGGCTATGTGGTAGCATGATACTACCTCCCAATAATTGGTTTCCAGGCTCGATGGCATGGCCTCCTAGTTGCGATCGCTAAAATCCCTAGGAGTGATAATTTATAGTTACAGTTAAGAGGAGAACACTAAGCAACACACCACATGTGACACCCTTCCCCTTTTTACGAACGGGTGATGTTAGTCCAGTAGCTAGAAAATGGGAGACACGGCCGCAGGCAGGTAAGCTTTAGCTGCGATAAATTAATACCTGTTCAGATGATACTCAACCATGGGCTCGGACACCACGCTAGTTTCACGGTATTCCTTTTCGAAGAATGCAAATAACTATTTGACTCTCCTGTTCGCTGCCAGCGAACTCGCCTCCAAATCAATCTGCTTCATCAAGATCTCAGAGATGATTTGAGCAATGCATCCTGAATGCACTCGAACAAACACTATTCCCTCTTCAAGGGAAAATGCGCACCACACAAAAGAGAAAAGCATTCAGATACCAAGTTTAATCTTATGTTCGTCCCTACAAAACACCATGGGGTAAAACGTCACGTGGATGGACTAAGAAGTCCGTCTAGTGCCTAACATTAAGGTGTAAACTTCCGATACGTCGAATGCATTTCATCAGAGTAGAGACACAAAAGCGGTTAGATCAAGGAGCGTTTGTTAAAGGATGTTACCCCCCACCCCCTACGCAGCCCTCCGCGCTCGTCGATAAGCACATGCTTGGAGAAAGTAAAGATTGCGCAATTTCTGCAAAATTTTTACAATTAACAGCGAGAATTCCATCAAAGTCATTTAGTGTATGGTAAAGTACAGAAGGTCCCATAAAAGTGACCATTAATGCATTACTTAGGGTACTTCTTCGGGAGAAATGCACCATGATATCTGATTGAGTGATGTCAGGCGAATAAAACGTCCAGCAAAGCAAACCTATGAATTGCGCAGTGCCCTCGCGTAACCTCAATAAGCAACCTGTATAATTTCCTAGAAAAAATTGGTTGAGAAGACCAACGCACCAAACAGTTTCCTGCTCAGCAATAAAATAGGGATATCAAAAGGCGATGTGTAAAGCTCAAAAAATAAGTGTATTAGAGTAGATTCACATTGCGAACTCGATAAGGTTGAGGAATTAATAAGCAGATTCTCGGCGGTAGTAAGCTCCGTCATGGATATTTGGGGATCAGAGCCTTAGATTTCGGAGGGTAGAGAGGACATAAAGACATCTGACATATTCTTTCGAACTTTATCGGTAAGGGGAGCTACATCTGAGGCAATCATGCCAATAGTAGAAACTGAAGGCAATATAAAAATATCACAGACACCTAAGGTTTAGGATTCTTAAAGAACGAGTACCTCCTCTAGCTATTCTGTTGGAGATATCAAGCCAAGAATATGGCGCAATTACAATGGGCTGGATGGGGACCTTAAAAAGATAAATTATCCAAAATAAAGATACGGACCTGCGCCTCCACAGCAAGGTGAAATGCGCCCCTTTTGAATGGAAGCAAACCAGTCTTCCCGTCCCCCCTGGTGCCCTCGGGAAAAACGATGACGGAAACCTTAAGAAGGAACCGTATAAAATATTAAATCATACCTGATCCTTTTTAACAATCTTAGCTGCATCGCGCAACTTGTGTATGCTGTCATCGCGGTTCGAACGATCAATTAATATGGCCTTAAGAAACCAGACAAGTAAGCCAAACGAAGCGTAGGTTGCTATGGACCGTTTGGCCACGAATGTCGACCGTCTAGGCCACACGGGGATTAAAGCTTGAAAATATTGGCATTATAAAAATAAATACCTGGAATGTCAAGAGCGCTTTGGTGATTAACCACAATGATGCGCGGACCATCCGTAACTTGATTCTCGATCCCATGAACCCTATGCTGCATTCCAACTATCCAGCTAATCGTTTGCCACAGGTAAATTGTGTTACTAATTTGGTGAAATAGTAAACAAAGGCTTACTAACTATTATAATAGCTGCGACCAGTGAAAGAATACTTGATGCAATAATAAAGAGCCCCTAACAACAAAACGCACACAGCTGCAATCAATTTCGACCAGAATTGGACTTCTCTAAGTATTTCGTCAAGTATCATCCAATGCATTAACACAAAAATCGCACGATTTTAACTGGATCTGATCATCGGCAGCAGGTCATAAGTCACATGCAAAGCGAAGCCACTGGCGATGACCTTGATGGGCTGCAAAGACAAGGCCGATTGGCAAGAGGCTTAAAATCTTAAATGCCGGAGAGGCAAACATTTTCCCACTTTTGTTACATGGACACCTAGTTAAATTAAACAATTCGAGAGAGTGAAGAAGAAATACAAACTCATTACACAAAATACCACATACAGTTAAGCACCATAACATTCCCTAGTGTTTGTAGTACTTCTGTTCTTCAAATGTTCTTTGGAGGTCAGAGGCGTATTCTACGGAGTTGTGGGATAATGTGATGACACACTGGGGCCCTGCGTATCCGTAATCAGGGCGCTAAAACCTTGTTATACTATATCTGACTCCTGTGAATAATCAAGGTATCTAGGCGGATTTTAGACTTCTAATAGTAAAGCGTGTAATACTTATGTTCTTTAAAATGGGCTTCGTAGGTTAATGGTGGGAAGGGAATTCGAACGCGATTCTGGAAAAACGAGGTGAATCCGTGGAGCGCGGCTCTCTCCTAACTCAAACCCGTTGATCGCATAGGTCTAGTCTGCATTTTGGCACTCAAAATAAAGATGTCCAAGAAGTTCGAGCCTTCTAACAACAAAGATGGACCACACTGTAGCACTCCGAGCATCCCTAAAAGAAGGAGAGAAGGCCAGATGTGGGTCAGAGTACGTGTATTCTAGACGGAAAGTACGGGAACTGCTGGCTGCCCACGCAGCCAGCTTAAAGGTGGCCGCCCCTCATATGTCCGACCATCCAACAGTCCAAACAAACAATACCTTACACACGGGGTGGTGAGGAATAAGGATGAGCATCCTACAAAGCGGGAGAAGAAAGGACGAGAAAAGGGGTGAGTCATTCACGGTAATCTCCTTAAAATAAAACGCTAATTATACGGTGTGATTGGGCAGGTAAAGCACCCAAAATGTAGGTCCGCTAACAAAAACCTGCTAGCAAAATAAATATTATTAGGGTAACACAGTAAAAATTGGGCAATTTAGGCCTTTTGTTTAGAAACTGTCCTACATAATATTTGTACAATTATTAAAAAGCGTATTTTAAAATTAAATGCTAAAACAAAAAGCTTTTATGCGATGCATTAGCATTTGGTCCAAAATAAGCTCATTTACTTTGATGTTCTAGTCAAACCTTCGATCTGGAAACGTCTTTGTTTTAAAATTCGTTAGTCGACTGCATTCGTTGAATACCATACGCGGTGTGGGCTCGTATCTGCTGCTGAGCGATGGATGAATCAGAGTTTGTTGTCGTGGATGAGGATCGAAAAGAATCCGCAGGATTCGATAACCTTGCGGAAGTTGTGCAAGCATATGGAGCGGCACGCGGTGCCTAATTTATCCTCACTGTTATTTTTATAGATTCTCTTCTTAAGGGTGTTACTCTATTGCATGATACATTAAATCTAAACATGGAACTTGCCTTGAAGAACACCCCGCCCGATTTTGAGTCGAACTCAGATGACCTTATGAAGCGCATACTAGGATCGGCAAATATTATTTTGTTTCATTGATTGAGTATTTAATTTAGTTGCATACTTCTTCGGAGGCTGTTTTGCGCAATCATGTGAAGAGTCTCTGTTCAAAATTGGTTGCTGTAAAGAAGGAGTACGAGGATTTGGAAAATAAGCTTGAGAGCCTGAATATGCGGGGTTTACCTGAGCCTTCGGTTGGTTCTATATTTTATTAATGGTGTTGTCCAAGGAACTACATGTTTCGACCAGTTCTATGCTTCAACTAAAGCTTTGAAAGTCTCATTGCATGAATTATAGCTTTATTGCACACTGAGTTCATTTAGATCAATTTGGGTTCGTTAAAATCAAAAGATGAATGCTTTCATCCGTCTTTTAATTACATGGATCCTGGACGTTGTGCTAATGGTAGATGAAAACGCAGGACGGGATAAGTGGTGGTCATTGCTCATAGACAAGCACCATGATTTGTTCTGTCTTTTAATCGATAATCGGTCCGAATTTACGCCAAAGTTTTACTACACATCAAGCCTATGCCGGGCATGATTTTTACAGTGTCCACGGTCAAAATGTTAGTCTCCACACATCAAACTTGTGGGGGCGTTCCGAAATTCTGGCCCTTCTCGGCTGCGTGTCATTGCTGCGGTTATATGCACAATTATGGGATTAAATACGCAGCCGTCATCTAATTGGGGTGCCATTAATTCAAAGAATTCACACTAGTGCACCTACGCGCGTAAGCTGTAGCGGCTATGCGATCGGTGGTGGCTCCACGTCATTTAAACTCAGTCGGTCGCAGCAGTAGGCGACGCTCCCACTGCGGCTAGGGAAACGGAGCCGGGTTTTTACCCTCTGGTTTATTTCTTTTAGTCGAAATTCGCGCATCTAGCTGACGTTTTGGACCAAATCGACGCCCTTCTTCCACCCTCTGGGTGAGTCTTTTTTGGCGATGATGCCTCTTTCGAGGTTCTTCTTGTGGTGGGTGACAGTAAGCCAACGTACGGTTCTTATTATCTTGTTTTTTGGATAAACGTAATGGATAGATTGGGGTTACTGTTTCAAGGCATCGACAGGACTTACATGAGTTAGTTAATTTGCAGTGTTTCTTTTTCTGCGCAAATCCGTCTTGTGGATATTCTCGTTGGAAGGTAGGGCAATTGGAGTTTATTTACCTTGTACCGACGAAACATTTGTTTCTGCAATTTGTTGGATTAGCTTGTTTCAGTGTGGAAATCGCCATTTAGGCCGAAATTTTATATTATATTTTGTGTCCAGATATGTCGGGAATTACGTTTCTTAGCTTGCTATTGTTATCGATTATGCTGCCTTAGACACTGGTGCATAAAGCAGAGCTTCCTCCATGTTATCTTCGTCGTATCCCAGCAGCTGTATGACTCAACTTTGAGATCGAAAGCGGCAGTGAATTTTGGGCTTGGAGTTCTTTATTTTTTATCGAAATATTTAAATATTTAAGCTTGCTGCCACACAAATACATTCTGCCTCTGATCATGCACGGCGGCATTGATCATCCTACAACACGGACCTGCGCGCTTCTCTGATTGGCCTAATGTGCAGGACGCGACAGCGTGCAGCCCTCCTCTCATCGAGTCCGTGGCATTGGCAATGTATATTTGTCCTCGCCACAACATACTTGCATCCGGAAATTATTCGATTGTTCATTTTTAGGTTTACATATGTGACTGCTTCTCACTTAAGCTAAGAAGAGTAAAATTCAAATCACTGGTGGCTTGCCGGAACTTAGCTATGGCTCCATAAATCTGATTGCGGCGGATGGTCATCAGCACTACGTTCCTTCATGCAATCGTGTTTCGGTGTGATGTGAGGCAACTTATTCCCGATTATTTGAAGGGGAGAAATTCTTAGGTTATCTGTTTATTATGATTATAAGCTAGCGTAGTCCGACACATCAAAAATTTTGATAGGTCTATCTGGATATTGAAGGTACCTCGATCATCCCCAATTTACACTTAAAGCAACAATTCGTCTACGCATCTAAAAGTTAATTGGAGGTAATGAGTCATCATGGTTTTGGCCTTTATGGTGCTTTTTGTCACACCCTAAGTCTGTTGAATTCGTTGCCATAGGTACATGGGGGTGTTGTGTCAATCGCGTTACTATCGATACCTTGGTTTGTCGGGCCTTCGCTTTCTTAGTGATTTGATTGCCCGAATGCCTCATGTTTTGTAGTTCAATCAGTGCGAGTTCATTGTGCCACCAGGATAGTACTTTTGTACTCAATCCGTCCCCAGAAGTCAGTCACCGAAACTTAGGCGCAGGATAGTTTGGTAACAAACGAAGGTCTTGAAGTTGCCTCCTATAGACAATTATTTTTACTGATATTTGTTAAGTAGATTCTTCGTTCGACATTTCAACGCTCACGTCAGGAGCAGCCACTACTTCCTTCTACCGTATTTAAAATAAACAATTCGCGTTGCTTGACCCCCAGTAAATTTAACAGCTCACTTCAAACTACTTCTTGCTCCGATCGTTGCGTGTAAAGTAACGACGAAGACTGGAATGATGTGGGGATTGTGAAGCTTCGCAAAGATTCAAGGGCGATTATTTTCAGTGCTTTGTTTTTGTCACCGTAACGAAAATCACCCCAGAAATTGATTGTCCTGGTCAGATTTACTTTTACAACGCGGCAGTGTTGTTAGAGGAGGTTTCGATTAAGAAACCGGACCCGACTTTTTCTCGATTTGCCTCACAATGAATGGTCCTTAAAACTATATAAATCTTGAAATTCAAGAGTAAACAACTAATTTTTTAATGGTAGATAAAATAAACCGTGCATTTCCGTGGGGGGATCAAACAAGTCTTTTCCACTGCTCTTAGGTGTTTACTACTTTTGGCTCCCCTTTTTTACAGAGTAGCAGTTTCTAGAGGATAATGTATTTCATGGGGGCTTGTCCCCTAATTGCTTCGATTTTCTCCAATTGCTAGTGACACTCCCGCAGCCGGATCGAGCACCACTGTTCCCGCTTTTAATGTGGAAGGGTTGTGCGCTCGTGCGGAAAGCATTCGGGATCGTGTGAAGCTGGTCATGGAGGCGCGACTTCGTCCTGCCTTTGGTTAGTCTCTACCATTGCACCTTTCACTTTATAATTCGACGGCTACCACCCGATCCAAAAGGATTTCAACCAGCTTGCGAGTGTGCCTTCCAGTCGCGCCACTTTTGCGCGCCTTTGTGGTTCTGGATGGAGCTGGATTACCACGCTACCTCGATTACTTGCTTTGGTTGCGATTGTTCGGCGTTGCGCGTTCACTCGCTCGTCTACCCACCCATGCGCGTGTGTACACAAGCACTTAACTCGCCGTATTAGGACTCATTGGTTACTCTTAAGAAGAAATGGTTCACACAGCTGCGCAGTTGCGGTGACCCTACATGTCGTAAAGCCTACACAAATTGCCACCATTAATACGGCTCTTGCCACGTTCTAAACAGCACCTTTGAGTAGTGGGCTTTTACTCTTAAATTAGAGTCTGCTTAGCTTTTCCCTTCTCCACAATTATAGGTCAGTCAGAACAGCGTGACAGAAAAGGTATTGGTTCGTACGAAAGCTTTTTTGGTAGCTTTTATTCTTCAAACGTACTAGCCTTTCTATTTCCTTCCGATACAGACTTTGAGGCAAATTCCTCTGAACAGTCGCGTTTCCCGCTGCCAAAGGCGGAGTTGAGTATGGATGTAAGTTAATCCCTCCGTTAAATTTTCCAAATTACTGCCAGATAGAATTTTTGTTGCTTTGTTCGGGGGCGGTTGGACGAGACAAACGCAAGTATAGGATATGAGGGCTTTTCTAATAAAATCAAGCGCGACATTGTTTTTTGGAAAGTTTACCCGCTTTTTCCCCTTTCAAAAATCTTCCCAAACCGCATGATCTTTTCGTACTGCATGCGTTTAGTACTTCTTTCCACCGCACCTGCCTAGTTTGAATCTGATTCGTAAGACCTCTAGCGAGGTTTCGCTGTACCACTCGCAGTACCCCCAGCATGATATCCTCCCCCCTCACTGCTACCACCGTCTGAAACAGTATCAGCAATACCGACACCAATCACGCCATGTTGACTGCGAGAAGCAGTCTCACCAGCTTCCACTTTCGCCTACTGCCACCGCCACTACCGTCACTTTCCGACACGATCCTCACCTCGTCAGTAGTGCTCGTCATAGTCTCGTCATCGATGATGACCTCCGTCTGCCCATTGGGCACGTGCAGCGCCTTAAAAGGAAACTCAGTGCCTCCCTCAATGCAAGCGGGTCAAATCACGTGCCGAACGACCTTCGTGCCATTCCGCGGCAGATTCCAGGCGCTAAGGAGCTCTTTGGCGCTTCCACAATTGCTCCGAACCCCACGATGCTGTCTTCTTCAGGCGGGAAGCCACCATCACTGCCGTCGCAGCGGCAGCTACCGCCACCAGCTCCAAGGAGACCGTCGACAAAAGACGAGATCGTCTCCCTGCAGAAGAGTGTCGCCTCATTGGCTGCAGCTGCAGCTCTTCAGCGCAACGTGTCAGTGCGAGCCAAGGAGGTAATCTTTGACGGTTGTGGTGGTGGCGCTGGCAAAGGTGGAGGCAGCGATCCTGCGGTGTCGAAGTCGATTGCTACCGGCTTTTTTCAGCCTTTTTTGCCCAAGCCTTCGGTGTCAGTTCAAACTCAGACGGAGCCGTTTGTCGCCTGCCCCTGGTGGATGATGCCAGAGGCCCCAGGATGGCGACAGAGCTCCACGTCCTTCTCTGCCACCTCATCGGGCATTGGAATGGATGATGGGAGCAACTTTCAGGATGACTTGTCCTCGGTTTCAAAGACTTGTTTTGTCTGTTGCAAGCATAGTGCTGTGGCGGCCGTTGTTGGTGGCACTAATCGTCCCCAATCTGGCAATAACTGTTTCTATCCGGCTCCGGACTTACTCCAAGAGGTAGCTCAAGCAAATAAAGCAGCCAAGACTCTCGTTTGTTCAAACTAGTTCAGTCGGTTTATTATGCTCACCGATCACCACTGTGGAGATGGATTGGTCTAGCTCATTCGCCGTTGACCAATTCATTCATGAGTGCTGGCGTTTTTCACAACTGTTTGCTGTTATTTGTCGACATGTGAAAGGGATCGATGCCATTAGGCCAATCTGAGGCGTTTAAACATTATTTATTTGTAACGTTGTTGTGTTGTATGCCATGCTTTTCCTGCCTTTTAGATAAGTCGAATGATCAGAGAGGAAGTCACATCCGTGTTTCAAGCAGAGATGGGTGTCATTCTGGAACGCCAGAGAGACCTTATCCAACAAGCTCTCAAGCCACCCGCAGAGGCTAACCATACTGTGGGCCATGTGCAGCGCCCACCCGATGAATTTTATGAGACCGCGAAGGGAGATAAATCGCACTCAGCGTCATCATCCTTGGTAATTTGGACTTTTCGCATCTTGGTTCATTTCTAACAATTTCAAAACACCGGTAATTTAAACCCCTCTGTGTGGAACTGACTATCGTTATTAGCAGATTTTGGCTAATTATAGAGTTCCAATCAATCTTGTATCTCTTATTTTTTTTAATGGGTAGTTTTTTACGAAAGCAAGGATCAATTTTGGGTATTAGCCCCTAGGAAGCGGACAGATCTTGGCTTTTACTCTGGAAATAACGATGCTACTGTCTGCCGTGTTATTGCAACTGGCATCTACGTCTTCATGCACTTGGTTCTCAAACCTCTGCACAACGCAACTTAAATTAGTGCCTTTGTTGCTAAAAGCAAAAAACCGATGCTTTACTTTTGTTTTTGAATCCGGCTAGTGAATGATGCTTGATGGAAGTTGCCAAAAGACTTAATTATTGCGGCACTGTGACCTCCCATTCTGTTTTCGTTTTCGGGAAGACATTTACTCGTACCTGAAGTTATTAAACTTCTCTTTAGAGGCCTGCTAAAACATCCTCGCAAATGGAGCCTTATCTAAACGAGGTGGGATTCTTTTTTTCACCCTGTGCAATTTATATTCTCCAGAGATTACCATGACTTTCTATGCTACCACACACGTTTGCCCAACGTTAGATACCGATCGCTCACTGTTAAAATGAAACAAGGTTCTGCTTAGATGGGTAAATATGATAGCTGGAGCAATCATTTTTCTGGATTTTGGTAGAGCTTATGCCACTATTTTGCCTACTGCTGTATCAAGATGTTTTCTCAATCTCCTGTCAGACTGCAGTGGTGGAGGAACCCAGAGAGAGATCAACTCGGCCGCCACTTCAATCTTCTAATGATGCCTCGATCAGCGTGACCCAGCCCATGGTATGCCTCATCCATCCCTTAACCCTAACCCTGCAAGCCTTTAGTCTAAATGGTAACACCGTTTTGTTTTGCAGCTTTTGCCAGTGCCACCTCGGTTGTTAATAAAGCGTTTTGTTCCTCCAGTTCCGATAGTATGTCCACAGCTTCTACCATCCGGTCTCATGGTAATAACCTCGACAGCATATTTGTTTTTCTGTTATTACCCATGCCATGGTTAGTGATCACCACCCCACCTCTGCATAATTTTCTTCGATGTGCATTGCAATCTTTCATTGCAAGTCCTGATTGCTTGTTGAACTGGACTGGATTAAAGTGGGAATGAGTTCTGTGCCTCCGTGGGACGTTTTAAGCTGTTTCCTCAGAGTTGATCGGTGCCAATCCTGTTGACGACACCGAGATAGGACCTCAAGCTTAGTGAATGTTGTGCGACCTCAGTCACCAGATCGCACCACTTGGATATGGAATAATCTGGAAAAATGTTCTTTCAAAACAGATTTGAGGACGACTTCCTCTTGAAGTGCAAATCAAGCCCAGTTTTGGCAGTCACAAGAGCATGCTAGGAGCTAAGTTAATTTTATCTTAATTGCGGGTTGTAGCAAATTTTCATCACTACCATCTTTTTAGGATTTTTGTTTCCATGAGCTGAGCAACTCATCTGCTTTAGTCCCGCGGAATGATATCTACTGGGGGATCTAGCGACCGCTTTTTACGCGTTCCTTCGAACTGCACTAAAAGACTTGATTTTTATCTTCAGCCCCCGTCTCCGAAGCAATCTGGACTCAGTCAAAGACAAAAGCCCAGCTTTCTACCCAACGATGTAAGCAATCATTACATTTTTTTCCACTTTTCTTGAGCTTTGGACATTTATGCGATGAAAACTAGATCTGTATCCAGTATGCGACTTTTGTGTTAGAGCTTATTTTTGAAGGTCACCCTGGTGATGGCTCGACCCTTTTTCTGTATTGCTAGAAAGGGAACGCTCGGATTATCTGAAACAGTCATTACTTCCCTTGCTTCTAACTCGAAGGTCTACTGGGAGAGGGGGCAGGCGAGCCTTGTCACCAAGGCCCACTGCAATGAAAATTTCTTTACGATTGAGGCTCCTGTCCCACGCTAGTTGACTTGCCGTTCCCTTTCTTCTCAGAATCTTTTGGTCGAAAATACAAACCCAGTTACATTACTTTATTCCCGCAGGATTGGGTCTCCTGGTTGCACTTTTACCCTATTTCCCCCTTTTGTAGGAGGAACCAGTCTGTCCTAAATGCCAAATGTGGCTACCAGACAGGGGCGCTTTGGAAATACACCTCGATACATGCTTACAATGAGGTGCCAATCCCTCCACGCGTCATATTTCGCCTTGCTTTACAGATTGAACCAAATTCTACTCCCCCTTTATCTCGATGTTACGTCTATTTTTCGCGGCCTCTATGTTGTCACCATCATTACTGTTGACATTATTACCGATTTGTTTGTTTCTAGCCACAAATCATGAAAACACTTTTTCGAACAACTTTTAAAAACTTCTTTAGTGGCCAAGAAATTTCTAGTGGAGAAAGTGAGGTAGTTAGAGAATAGTTGTTTGAGGCTTGCAGTCGGGTGCAAGCATTGGTGGTGGGTCATGGTTTGTGGGGCACCGGGCCTCAGTTTCGCCTCGAGCTCGTAGATTCCGAGGTATATAAATGGCCAACACAGGACTCGGTCGATTTTGACTGGTGAGTGCCGCGCATGAACGAAACCGGGGTTGCCATTAGCAGAAGAGGAACCAAATCTCAATGGTGCATTAGCGCGGTTTGTTTCATGCTTCACGCAAGTTGGGGATGGAGATGGTTACTGAGTATTTCATTCGAATTGGACTGGCCGAGATATGGTGGGAAAATAACGTCGGATCGGGAATAACGGCATTTGGGATCAGGCCAATACGCATTACCGGGGTAGTCCGGAATCCCTATTAGGAGATTAGCAATTTGCAACTTGTTAAAGGATGCAAGTCTTGTGACTCTGAGGTGGGATCCAAAACTCAACTTCACAATGTTTAATAACAAAATCACGAAAGAGGCCGGATTCTCAGCGGCGAGATTTAGAGCGAGGTGAATTTTGACATGAACTTACCCAGGAGGGAAGGACGAATTCGAGTCTGCTAAGTTGAAAATGTCAGACAAGTAAAAGCAGCATTTGATAAAACAAAATATTCTGTCTACAATGCACATCGACCTCTCCGCAAAAACACGTAAACTTGCATTTGAATAAATCAGTTAACGATGGAGCAAAGAAAAACAACGGTTTAATGTTGATACACTTTCTACATATAGGCAAGCTTCGAGGAATTGACAGTAACATTGAAGGGCCCGAAGATTTCCATGATGGTAAAAGAGGATATGCTTATCAGACCGAAGAGGTAGGGATTATCAGTGTAGCGTCCCCAGTATCCCCAGAAGACAAAAGAAGACTAAGAGCAGAGAAAAATATATAGGTCCAGGAGAGGGAGAACTGGAGCCTGGTAAGTAAAACAACCAGATAGGTTCAAACCGCCACTTTCCTTAAGGCAGGCCAACCAGCAGTCCAAACAAGCAGAGCACTACGACCAGTACGGTGCAGAAGACAGCTGACCCATCGAAGAGAGCAAGATTCAAACTTACCTCAAAACCATGAATGCTGAAAGACAGTGAAGAATAAGAACAAACCACTATGAATCTTTTGTTAAAAAATTAGCGCCTATCAGAATGGTGATTAGAACCCATTGGAATGCTACAAAAATGCAAGACTTTAACAATACAATGAAAGAGCTTACGATTTAGCGCTTCTTTTGACGAGATTTTGGTTAACTTTTTTTAATTATTGTAATTTGTTTATATAAATTATGAGGTTTGGTTTTGTTGGTTCTGGGGCTTTGGTGTTCTGCTTTCCATACAATGAAGCTGATGGAGTTTTTGAAGTTGCAGAAGAGTTCCATCATCTGCCAATTATGTGCAGAATCCTTAAAATCAGAGAACGCGACGCCATCCTGTTGTGAACATGTCTTTCACGTCGACTGCCTTAAAAAGTGGACGGAGGAGCACAAATCAGAGTGTCACTGTAAATGCCCTATAGAAACTTGTAGTCGCACCTATACGGCTATAAGCATTCGAAGTTCAATTGGGGGTTCGATACGGGAGAATATATCACTTACTGTTGACAATCAGTGCCCCATTTGTTGTGAAGAGATTCAGCCCCCCGTGGCAGTTCCAGAGTCCTGCAACCACCAATTCTGCGTCACATGCCTAAGCGAATGGGCCAAGGTTCGTCATGAGTGCCCCCTTGATCGTGGACCTTTTGAGCTGATGCTTCTGTCTGCATACATTGGTGGGCCGATCATTGAGCGGGTATGACTCACTTTGATGTTCGATGTATTTTTGATGTCATCTAGTTATGTTCAACAGTTTATTCCCATCTTGGGGTTAATATCGATTCGCTTCACACTTCCACAGCGCATTACGATAAGTTTGTAGACTGAGTCTGATACTTTTTTTCAAAGTAAGCATTCTTGCAATAAGTGTTTTAAGTCTTGATGGGAATTAAGTGACTCTGGGCACTAGTCTCTTTTTTTGAGTCCAATTCAAGCTTTGGGTCATTTGGATATTCCAGCGGCCCCCTCCACCCGCCTTTGTGCCACCTCCGGAAGAGGAGGACACCACGGAATGTGAAATTTGTCATTCACCAGAAGACGAGGCGTACCTACTGCTGTGTGATGGTTGTGACAAAGGGTATCATACGTACTGCTTGCCCAGTCCCCTTTCTGAAATCCCAGATGGAGACTGGTTTTGCCCCAATTGTGAGCGTGATCGCATTCAAACACAGCATGGGGAGAATTCAGTGGCTACCATGCCCCCTCCGCGCAGTGGTCGGCAGTCGCAATTCCGTTATTTATTTGCTGATCTCTCGGCTGAAGAAAGCAGTGGATCAGAAGAGCCTGGATACGATGAGGAGGTGGAGGATATGGGCTCCTGTTTTTACCTCTCCACCCAGTCTCAGGAGCGTCTTACTCACATCGCAGAACGACGCCATCGGGGCACGGGTCTATTACGCGATCTCATCGAGCGCCTCTCAGTCAGAGCTGAGAGAGAACAGCAGGAGAGGCGTCGCAATCGAAGACTGCGCCAGAGACGGCGTGTCCACTTGGCGGAATCCTTTAGTGAATCGCAAATTTCGGGACGAAATGTCACTTCGCCGTCTTCAGTGAGCCATCTTGACTCCTTACAGGTTCGAGAGGGGAGGCTTTGGGTTTGCATGGACTTACAAGACTTTATTTGAATTGCCTCTTAAACCACTTGCGTTATTTAGATGGATTATCCATATTTTAAACCTATTGAATGTTTCCTTTGCGTCATGCTTCCAGTAATAGTGATTTCTTGTCATTATTGTTCTCTGGTTAGTGCGTGCGTTTTGCTTTCCCTGGCGTGTTGTTTTGCTAATACTTTATGACTAGCTTCAAATTCCCGAAGACCAGCTATCATCCATTCATTCCAGTAAGGGTTTTGGTCTGCTTCCCATTTCATGGTGGCCCCGAGCAGTGTCCATTAAGTTATGGGGCAGCTTCCTCTTCATCGGACCCTAGTCAGCCCTATTTAGCGTAAATATAGCCTTTTTCCACTTTATCGGGGTTGAACAAACTACTTTGAATGTGCTATCAACCGCTTTTTAAACTATTTTTAGAAAAGGAAGGCATTCGTGCACATGCATCGCATCAATATGTCTGGTTCACTGCATCCGGAAAGAACCTTCGTACTTTATTGTCTTGTTGAAAGATATTAGCATCTTTCGCTGGTGGTTTTTTATTTTAGTTTCGCTCCTTTTTACTAGTTGAAGGCTTTCTATTCTAAACGGTGTAAAGTTCGCTTTAGGGCGCTGCGGCCACTACCACTAATAACGGGGTGAACTCAGGCAAGATCCGTAAACGTCTCAGAGTTGTGGGCTTGTCCTCGTCGGATTCTGAAGGAGAGGAAGAGACTTCGTCTCCCGCGTCACCATCGCGCGCTCGGAGGCAAGAAGGTTGCCCTTCCCTATCACCCTCTTCTTCCTGCCAGATATTACAATCGACACCCGTGCGTGACTCCCGTGAGGTACGAGACTGCGTATTTTATCAAAATGGCCAAGGGGAGTCCATGTTTGCATGGCTTTTTAGGTAGCCAAGACCCTTTGTAAGCTTTGATTTTACACTAAAAGCATCAGAATAGTGCCATACGTGAATTAGCAAATTTAATCCAGTGTTGACTCCCTTGGGAGGTTTGACAGCAATAGTAAATTGCTAAGTAAGCCTACTAAACTGGAACATCTTATTTTAAGTTTATTTGCACTTCAATAATGCACGTTTGTAGTGCAAAGATTGTCCGCGTTCTATAACTTTGTTGAGGCGGGATTTATGGTCCCTTCAGTGATCTTCACCTTGTATTTTGTCATCCAAGTCAACCGAATCAGGTGTCGCAGAAACTAGTAAAGGTCAAGCTGACGATAGCAGTCGCGACATCTTCGCCTCATTCACAACCGATCCAAATCTCAGCACTATCGTGGAGGAACTTCAAGGTATTGTGTCGAAGAAGAAGGAGAATCAGTCTGGTTGTAGTGGCAGCAGAACTGCAAAGAAAAGGAGGAAGAAACAGAGCGCTAAAAATAAACCAAAAATGGTTGACAGAAGCCTTGCTTTGAGGGCACACGGAAGTATTCGAAGGAGCCGGACTTCGGTAACGCGAAGGACGCCGATGAATAAGAAGAAGGGGAGGCGTTTCCGCCTCAGATCATCCCAGAGGAGGATCCAGAACTCTGTATGTCGTTTTAATAGATGAGTCATCCCTGTCGAATAGTTGGGTCTATTGGAATTTCTCCATTTCAGCTTGCGAGTTTGGTCTCACCCTCTACGAGTTCTCATTCTGGGCGCATGGCGCGCCGCAGTAATCGAAAACTACCCACCCCAAAATTTTCAGTATTGGGAAATGAAATAGATTGTGGGTAAGGGTTTTGTTGGGCAATTACATATTATAAAGGGAAATCAATTTGGTAACACTGATAGACTACTCATAGACTCCCCTGTATTTGATGCTACCTTCAGTTGAAATGAACGGATAGTTCCGTGCGCTTCGCGTGCAGTCGTCGAACAAGATTATTAAATCCATGATGACTTATCGCCGGTATTATTTCTTTTATAGATTGCTTTCTGATCAGGAAAATGATGGTAACAAGGAGCGGTACGTACTACTGATTTGATATTTTTATCTGCCGTTTGTTCTAAGTGCGAATTGCCTTCGCAAATCCCCATGCTCAATTTCATTGACCTGAAGCATTTTTACCCAGCGTTGCGAAGTATCATTTTGGAACTTGGTTTCCACGTTTGTTTTGCAGAATTTTTACCTACCATGATTACGTGATGAAACGTGAAGGTTTCGTACATCAAAGGTCTTCATTTGCTCCTTAAATTCATCGTAACATCTAAAATCTATCCGTAATTTGACTCAGATTTGACACATCCTTGTCAACATCTTACGCTCAAATACAAATGCTTTAATTTCACATCAGGCCAGGGCCAACTTCCTCCACTAATAACGGCATTATCCCTTCTACCTCTTCTGCATCCGTGGGGCTTTTGAGTCGTCTCGAAGCCGCGCAATCGTCTCTGTTTCAATTTCGCACCTCAAATATGCATGTGAATCCGGACAACTCTCTCTCTCCGATTGAAATTGCCCCCCAACCCCAATCTAAGCGCAGCAAGAATGCGTCGAGGGTAATCTCAGGGCATACCCTACCTCCAGTCCGCTCCGCCACGGACATTAATGGGGCACAGACTATCACCCATTCAGAGCTGTTAGCCACGAAGCCTAGCAACTCGTCGGTTCCATTAGAGGAGGTGTCAGCCAAGCCCTCCACCTCTACTACGTCATCCTCCTCCACATGGACCTCGGAAGAGGCTCTACGTGTCCGCACTTTATTGGTAACGCACTTACTTCGGACTCATCCCTCACTGACCGATAAGGCTACCAAGATGCGTCTGATACAAAGGACCCTCTCTAAGGTACCGGAAATGGTGTTTGACGAAGTCTCCATGATTTTCTTTAGCGGTATTTTCCCAATGTTGATTTGGGAGTAGTGGGAGTGTAAACCTGCCCTATTTAGGTCATGGGTATGATTCGTTGTTTCACTCAGGGACTTTCTGGTATTTGCGCATGTCATTTAATTTTAACGCACCATTTTTCATAAGGGGAACAAAGACGTTCTGAGTCGCACCATTAGTAGAAGCAATTCTGTTTTAGCCGTGCAGGGAGATGAGAGCCTAGTGATCTAGAAGGCAAGTCTCATACCATCTGTGGGTGGGGCCAGTCGCATCCTCAGGCGTAAGGCTGGAACAAGTTATTTCAATGCGGAAATCAACTTTAGTTATTCTATCGTTTCTGAAGTTTATGCGACATTGAAGTGCTTGAACTTTAATTAGCCGGATAAAAGCATAAGAGCTGTTGCTTTCTTGCAGATCCTCTCGAAAAAGCCGAACCGCGTGACTGAGGAGAAGATGAAGAAGTTAGTAGACGACTACGTGGAATTTTACCGTCGCAATCCTCCATAAGGCCATGATTCTGCATTCTTGCTCCCACCTTGTAAAAAGACGTAACTGGTCGTGTTTAATAACTTTCCCGGCCGGTGGTGAACAGATCTCCGGTGGCTGTTGAACGATTTGTTGTTTGATGAAGGCTAACTAGGTACATGTTTTATCTGCTTTGTTCTTCATTGCATGTCCGTTGGGGTATTTATCGTTTGAATGCTTACAACTGCACAGTTGGTAGCTTGTTTAACTTTTTTTAATCTGATGGAAGGTTGAGATACAAAGGATCTTGTAGATCGGTCTTAAACGGGGACCCATGATAGTCAACGGGAATTCGATTTTTTGACGTGCTTCAATGAGGAAGAGTGCGGCAGAGATTATGAACTGAATGTTTTAAATAAGCACCAGGTTTATACTGTGCCCCTCCCGAATAATTCGCGAATTGGTGCTGCACCTGATTCCATCGGACTCGGAGCTCTAGCGCGGCAAGAGCAGCCATTTCTTCGGCATGAAAGGTGTTCAAGCAAATGGGTGCCATTAGTAAGCATTTTGAAGTGGGGATAGGTGAAGTTTACGCTGCAGAGGTCTCAATGCATCGGAGACGGGAATGTTCAATCAGCTTGGGAATGCGTGGAAAAGTTTTTTGAAACTCAATTACATGGGGGGGGGGGTGTTTCTGCATTAAATCTAGTACAAAGGCATTGGGCGGTAGGCTATATTGCTCCAGAGATGCGCCAAAAGGGCTATTTTGGTTTGAGACATGATTGAGTCACTTATGCAGCAAGATGGGTACAGATAGAGTGAGGAAGCACTTTGGGCTGGAGGCGCTTACTTTGCCAACGTTCGTGAGGTAGTAAACTTTGGGAGGTGAGTGGCTTCCAGGAAGGATGCGCGGGGCTTTCAAATCAAGGAAAGCAGTAAATAAAAGGACTACTAGTTTCCCTTTGTGCATTTACTTTGGCACCCATTTTGAGTTCATCCTTCACTAGTCACAGTGGTTGTGCGTTTATAAAATCAGTAGCGTCCAAGGGAAAAAGAACTCGCAGCTTATAGTAAACCTGAAAAGACAAAAATGCAGGCAAGCGTTTTGAAATACTAGCGAAGAGAGTTCACAATATGAAGCTAGTTTATTAGCATATGGCTAGAGGTCTTTAAGTTGCGATAAGACAGGCGGTGTGAGCAGAGGGGTTGAGAGGTCGCGAGCATCGCCCAAGGTTCATTCCGCTAAGCAGAAGCAGGGATGATCTTGCAGCACGGTCTTCACATCCTCTAAGACTGGTGTGGAGCGAAAATGTTCCGTCAATTCAAGCTCCAAGCGGCAACTCAAGCACGATAAAGCCAATGGTTTGTAAATTGGTCCCACCCTCAAAGCCATTTCCAATTTAGGCTTTTGGCTTCCGAGGCTTTAACTATTTGTTATTGTATAATGCCGCGAATGCAAACTGGTAATGCCGTTGAGAGGGCAAGAGGGCATGTCAGGTCGACTTGTAAGTGTCAGTGCTTATTTCCTCCACGTCACGCGTCCAGATCAATGTATGGCTTTAAAAATTTAAATTGCCCAATCAATAGGGCAAGGTAGATTCTGCACTAGATTTTGAACTCATTGCTAACAAAGCGTGGTGGTTTGGCTGGACAATGGGAGGTCGGGGGTCGAAGTCGGACTCAGAATGCGATTGCTGCTCTGAATGTGCGGCACTGCACGAATTTGATTCGACTTGGGTACAAAGGCCCAGGATCAAAAGACTTCACTCCAACGCTAACGCGCATCAGCAGGCTGGGTGCCGCAGCCACTCTCTCTATAACGGATCTGAATATCTTCGTTTTAATTTAGAGAATGAGCTCAGTTTTCCAGGCCCTGGGGCAAATGAATGTGATTCGCTGATTCACAAAAGTGCTGAGGCTGAGGCTGAGGCAAATTTTCCTCCTCCAGGTGTGAATGTTGATTTGCTATCGGTGCAATCATCCTCACTAATAAGAACGCCCAAGCAGCGTTCGAAACTTTTGATCGAAAAAGCAAAATTGCGAGCTGAAAAACCTAAATTTCGAATGCCTTCTAAATCAGTGGGTAAAAAGAATGTATTTTTCCAAAGCGCCATTCCGTGTGAAGATGAAAATTCCTACAAATTCCACACTCCAAGACAAACTCCGTGGTCCGCTTACCTGCGCCATGGGGTATTTCAACAATGCATGAGTAGCGAAGATGGGGTAACTTCTTCTGCGTCCGCCACAGCTTCCGCGTCTTTGTGTTTCAAAGGTACTTACAAGGGCTTTCTGACCCACGAATGTAGGAGGTGTATCACGGAACAGGATATGATGAGTTTGTTTGAGTTTGAGAGACTGGAGAGGGAATGCGACGCCGCTTGCATGATGAGGACACCCCCGGTGCCAAAAGCTCGGAAAACCAGAATGATACAGCAGACTTCTGCGCAGATAGTTGCCCAAGATAGCATTGCATAGTCTGCATCAACCACCGAAATTCAAACTTACATTGTGCTAATTTTGTATGCCCAAGTAACGGCGTCATTAATAGATTTACAGAAGGATAAAGTTACAAAGCTTTCTTCTAAATGATTGGTAACATTCACTTCGAACCAAACGGAGGATAATTTTGGTGACAATTTGATTTCGTTTTTCCTAGACTTAAAAATTGCCCAAATCGTCAGGTAAAGATTAGATACTTGATTTAGTGCGAAAATAACTAAATTAACTCAATACTGTTGCTCCAACAACGCCATTTTTCAATTCTTGAAGGGAGGAGTGCTGACACCTCGCTATGCTAGTGGATTAAGAAAGGCAATTCCTGTGCCTCCGTCCGTGAAAGGAGCCCAAATCTCCAGCCTCAATGGAGGGAGGGCTTTGGCATACGACCTAAGAAAACGCATTCTGCTTATAGGACTTCATAGCTGACACTTCCCCGAAGAAAATTAATTGCAATCTACTGAGCGCATAGTGTAAAAGTATTTTTGAAGAAGTTTGCAGAATTGTTAGTCTCAAAAGCCTAACCCATGGCTTGCAAAAGACACCAACACCGACACTGTGTTAGGAATGACTGAAGGAACCCAAAGTTGGTATCATCTCACATTTATGCAGTAGACGATTCGTACATCTAGTGGATCAAGTAGAGAAATGTTTTTCGATGCAGACTTTGAAAAATGGTGGCTTAGATAACGACAAATAGGCAGTGCCAATGCTTGAGGGCAGGAGATCATGTCCTGGTAGGGACGGTGTACGCCACTATTATGGCGCATTATTTTGTGGAACCATATCACCAATTTTAAAGAACAAATATCGTAAGCGAATTAAATGGAAATGCAGCCATCCATCCATTTCATTATTTTTGAAATTGAATAATACCTGGAGTAATGTGAACCTCGGTGAGTAGGCACATTCCTCTCCTAAGTGGCAATTCTTAATGCAGAACGTTACAACGCAGTGCGCTACGGCTGTCTAGCATAAAGGACAAAATTTTCGAAAATCTGAATCACTTTGGCAGCTAGGTGGACCTCGTGGGCGAATACGTGAATGGTGAAGAATCCCCAAAGGTAAAATATGAAAATAGTTTAAGTTTTACTTAATAATCACTAACGTAAGCTATAGAAGTCAAAGGCATCACTATTTCCATCCTCCAAATCCATTCTGCCTATTTCTACAGTACCTGACAAGAGTCAGAGGAAGCCACAAAGTTTTTTACGCCTCAAGTTAAGTGTGAAATCTGTAAACCTAAATTTGTGTTCACTTTCCTGCCGATCCTATTGAACTCTACTAATGCGTAAATGAGCTCCGATAGCATCAATCTTTGAATGGCGGAGAGATGATGCAGCGAAAGGGCAGCATGAGAGAGACGATTGCTTCAGAAGAAGTTTTTCAAAAAATGTACCTTAACTTCTGGTGTGCTCACCACACCACGCAAGCTTGTAAGTCTCTCAAGGTGGTGGGATCAGACCTATGGAAAAAGGTTGTGGTCTTACAACTTCGCTCATCTGTAATTACATACATGGGCACAATTTAAGTTATAAAAAGTACTCTTAGGCGAAGATATCGTCGCATGGATAATAGATGTGCAGAATTGTCAAACATTTAATCGAAATCGGGTACTTTGTTGTGGGGGAAAATAAAGCAGATTCAACATGATGTGACGCAAACTGCAAGCAAAATGAAAGGCATCTAGAACTTAGGTCTTCGGAATGGCCAATACTGCTATTAGTTGGTTTGGAAGGCAAATCTTGCAAGCTGTAAGCATTCAGTCTCAAATCGTGAAGGGTACTTCGCCTTTAATGTTAAAGGAACGCAGACACTTATGGTCAGGTGAATTTCAATCCTAGCTTGGATGTTGTTGCCTCTTAAATTCCACAAGTTTGCTCTATCTGCTCACAACTTAATAGTAAACCGAAGCTGAGGACGACGCATGTAGACTGTTACAGGCAATGGTTTTGCGATAAATGACCCGTAGAGGTGGGGTGTTCTTATTGCCGGATTATTACGCCAGTCTACATTCACATCGTGCCATTTTACACTGAAACTTTGGTGAGAAAATCTTCTGCTAAATTTATACATTTGCACTGCCAGTAGGAAAGACTCGTCACCACAGTCAGGTACATTTTTGCAGCTCATTCCGAAAGTGCCGATTGAGAAAGAAATACAAAAAGAAGGTGAGTCCGTAGCTGATGAGAGCAATATTTGTGGTGACCATCCGGTAGATAACGTACGTGGGGCAGTAGTGAAATGCTTCTTCACACGTCCCGAATGCCTCAAAGATGCGAATGTACGAGAAGGCCTGCGGGATGGCACCAAAGAGAAAGAGCAAAATTATAGCTATAAGAAGGATATTAAGCTTCCTCTGAGCAATGCGTTTCTTCTGGCGTCGCTGAGTTAATCGCGAATCACTCATAGTGATGTCCTTCAAAGACAATTCCTCGGCACCGGATCCCTCTGCACCTAACGACAATCGATTTCCCTTCTGCTCCATTTCCGTATTCTTACCAAATTTTTTGTTGTGCTGGTAGACTATGGTGATGAGAAGGACGTTGAGAATACATAAAAAGACAAGGGGAATAATTTGAACGGTGGTCATTCGGAACCACGAGTAGACGGTGTAGAATTGGGAGCGTCGAAGAGCTGTAGTGTTGGTAATGACCCGCATGGACCCGTTGGCGAAACGTCTGAACTCAATTCGGTGAATCATGAAATAGGGGAGGTTGAAGAAGACAGAAACGAGGGCGATGCTGACAATGAGGCGTTTGGTGTTTTGTCGCGTAGAGTATTGTCGGGTAAAGTTCCAGTGGCGCATCGTTACATAGCGCTCCAGAGCGAGGCACACCGTTAGCCAGGCACTCATGTTCTCCGTCATGTTGGTAATCGGCACCTCCGCGTATGTCGCGTAGATGTATGCGTAGATTGCCATTGTCTGCGTTACTGAGGATGACCCGCGATAACTAAATAGAGAGGGGATACACGAATAACTGAGAGCTGACTTCGAGATTCTTACTGATGATAACTAGATTCAGGTTATACATCATTACTAATAACTTACCTTGACTTCAATAATGCTTTAATTCAAATACCATGCTAAGTTTATGGAACAGATTTGTTCTTTAAAATGTGTTTTGAAATGGATCAAAACATTCGAACTGAGTTTGAGTAGCTGTGAATTAAATTAATCGGCGATAGCCTATCGCTTACCAATTTCCCTTGGAACATTATGAAAACGTTTACATAAGTACTCAAGCTTAAAAAGTTAAAAGCTACGACTTCGAAACAGAGGGAAAGTATTGAGGAAATTGTAGTGAAAGTGTAATGGGTAGGTAGGTATGGCATCTATCTCATAATGGCCAATGTTATCGATGCCACTAAAAGGAGGAACTCACCCAAAGTTACATGCAAATTCATCTTCGCCTGGCCGAGGCTAGTTCGTCTCAGAAATTCTTCACTCCCCAAAGCCCCTACTACATTAATTTGAGTAGATGTAAAAATGACAAAAGCATCGACTCCCGTGGAAAGGGGGAATCAGGGAAGAGACCAGTTTCATGGCACAAGAAAAGTTCACTGGGCTACTGTAGAAGACGTTTTTCTTATAAACTTGAAATTAATATGAAGCAGACCTTGCAGCTCATAATGTAGGCGTGTGTCAGGGAGCAAAACATTACCACAAGGCCAGCACGGACTTAAGGTTTACCAAATTTGAAATCAATTGACGAAGTCGCATTGATTTGTTAAAATGAAGGCCATCTCCAGTTGCATTCAGGTAGAAGCCAAGATACAAGAAACAAGGTCCATTATTTACCACCCACCAGTAATGACAGAGCTCTTAATCACTTTTGTGTGCATAGAGGGGCATAGCAACTTCAATGGGCTTGATTCAGTGCAGTTTGTTATGGGACTCTTGGGATTTGCGAAATCTCTACTGTTATAAAGGAAGAGCATAAAAGGTACATTCACATTATATCAACCAAAATGGAACAGCTGAAATATGAAAGTTGGTAGCTGTCCCAATGCAGTTAGCAGCGTGTGGAAAAGCTGAAAGGTTTATTCAATAAGTCATAAGTCAGATGCTCCTCTCTCCAAGATACAATGGCGATAACAGAGAAATTAAGAAAAATGTGAGGAATCGACAGTCCGCAGGAGTGTGAATGCGTGCACTGAGATATGTTAGGGAGCAAAGAAATAAATTTTGAGGGAGGCAAAAGAGAAGGAGAAAAAATAACCAAAAAGAGCTTGATTTGAAAGGCTTTTGAGATTGCGATGCAGTTGAAATACAAAGAATAAGCCATCAATGGCTGCAACGGCCATATCTTGCTTGTGTTGAACAAGAAATCTAAGTTCTCCGTAGAATTTAACGCACTGTTGTAGCTACCGGAAAAAGATTAATTTTTGCAAAATGTGATTGTTCGAAGCTTTTTAATGCCGAAACTCAAACTTTTTGCGCAGCAATTCTGCCATTGAGATAGTTTATTTAAATTGAAACCAATGTAGCTTAAATCTCCATTAAATAATATTTTCATTCAAAAATATGCGACACCTATTGATGGTCGAAAGAGTAAGCTATGCAATCGTTGGCTTTGCTTACCGCCTGAAATTCGGCGGCATGCAGCAAAAGTGTGATCAAAGAAGGGGCTCAAAAACCAAGTGCTTCCAATGGGGATGTTTGTGTGGGGTTGGATTTAAAAGAAGGAGAACGGATGATGAACAATTTAATAAACAATGCGGATGGAAAACCTTGATGTTGCTAGGCTAGAAACGGCCAACTGTGAGTTGCAGAGATCCCCAACTGTGCGCCAAAACTGTAGTTTCAGTGGCTTGTTCCGCTATTTCTTGGCAAAGACCGAATTTTCGATAAAGGAGATTATTTACGTACGTGCTGTCCGGTAGTTTTGTGGGGTAGAAGTTCCATCATGTGTCTGTATGAGTTGATAGCCATACCCATTTCCCGGTCGCTGTATTACCATTGACACGAAAACATTAATCACAAGGTGCATAGCCATGTCATTTTTTCGAACGTTTGACTGAAAGATCCCTCTTGCGATCACTGCATTGAGCTAGGTAACTGCATAGACGAAAATAATTCCTATTCCTTAGGGAACTGCTCACAATCGTGGCTGTCTAGGGTGAAAAAACAGCTTAAAGGTCCCAGACAAGGCTTATAGGGAGGAGAGCGATGATTATCTTTTTATTTCTCTGCCATTCCAGAAAAGAAATATACTTAAACATTCACCTCTGTAAAAGTTAAATTAAAAAGACAAAAAGAAGAAAGATGGAGCGGGGAGGGTAGGTACTTACTAGGTGAGACCCTGAGGAATGCGCAGTCCGAGGGTGATGGCATCAGCGATGGACAGAGCAAGAACAAGCATGTAGGCGGGTGTGGAGGAGAAGGTCTTGCGTTGGAAGACATAAGTGTTGATGATGTTGAGGATGAACCCGACTAGGCAGATGCAGGGTTGCACATAGACATAGCCGATGGCTGAGATACGCAAGCCTCGCTGCACGTCGGCACGCTGTAGGTAGGCCCT
This sequence comes from Taenia pisiformis, assembly GCA_023968675.1. NCBI lineage: Eukaryota > Metazoa > Platyhelminthes > Cestoda > Cyclophyllidea > Taeniidae > Taenia > Taenia pisiformis. The sequence goes on along the minus strand of CM043733.1, from coordinate 15,039,295 downwards.
CAGGGCCGCCTCACCACCCCGTGAAGCACCTGCCATGCCTTTTACAAAGCTGCTAACGACAAAGCATGAGTATACAACACAACTTAACCTGCTCACTTCCAACCCCAAACACCACGCACTAGCCACTGGTAATGTGGCACAATTGTGATATGCAGGCAGTACCCACAGCGATCTCTTTAATGCATAATTAATTTGTGATGGTGAAAGCGAAAACTCAATTAATCATTTTTTTGCATTATAGGGTGACCACAAAGTTTATTGTTTACCCCGCTGGTGGCCTTTTAGTCATTTACTTCAACTACGATAGTTCGTCAAAAGACTTGAACTGCATCACGTTCCATTTCGTGGAAGGCAACTATGATTTGGAGCAGAGTGGGCGTTAGTGCAGCCAGCGTTTCCACGGCCGCAGCATTACCGTTCTTGTGGTTTAGCATTTTCAACATCTGCCTGATGGTGTAATGCTCTGCCTGGTGTTGGGGGAACTGATGAATTTAGTAAATTTCCTCGCTCTCATGTGTAACCACGAGGGTAAACGCAGGAGCAATCGCAACCGCTCAAATCCATTTTAAATATTGTAGAGATTTAGTTTTTTTGGTAGCAATCTTGGGGTCTATGCAAATTGAATCAGATTTGAAAGTTCTAACTTAAAAATAAGCAAAGCAATATAGGAACCAAAGCAATAATTAACTGTGGGGAATAATTTATTTACTGATGGAAAACTCGATCTCCATCACGTCAAGGCACCAATGCTTTGCCGTCGCGGCGAAACAATGAATTGAAAACAAGTGCTCACAAAAGCTGCCAATGGAAATAACAAGCAACGAGTCTGTCTAAACGGTGTTTGAATGGCATAACTTATATTTGGCCTAGGAAATAAATTCTACCTGGTGTTAAGTGGCATTCTTGAGCTGGCGCTGATAATAATGAAGATTGATTTAGCTGACCAAGCATCCCAAAAAAAGCGGGTTCAAAGGTGACTGGTGGTGCCATAAGGGGTTGGTGCTCGACTACGCACGCCTGCTTAGCGTGAAGTTAGTTCTAGCACAATCCAAACTCACGGCGTCTTGCGAGTTGAAAGGGAAAGAAACCTATCCATTTTATAATATCAGGACTCTGAAGAATTTTAGCGTCGAAAAGCACACTGACCGCTCTTGAGAGATTTTGCCTTAGCTATAAGGCTAGAATTCGTTGTTTAGCTCACCAAGCATCAGCGCATTGTCTCCACATGCCTAGAGAGCCAATCAAAATCGAAACGAAGCACATGTGTTCGTTGTTCTCATTAATTTCGGTGATCCACCAAATAAATTATTTTGGCTTGACCATTGCTGCCATTTTACTACCCACACCTCCTCCATCATGATGCCGTTCTCCAAGTAAGCAGGACAGACGCAACCCGAAATTCCACAGCGCATTTAATGCCGCGCATTCACAATTGAATCCCTCCATTCCTCCCGTTCCGTATGGTAGAAGCGTTAATGATGAATAAACATAATCCACTGAAATTCCGTTGCGTAACTCAGAAAAAAAGATGATCAAGGAGCGGCACAAGCCCTGTATGAAAATGATAAAACGCGCACACCTATTACAATGTAAGGCACAAAAGGAATTGTGGCTACGAGTTGTCTCCGCTTGACAACAAGCATAGTAGTCTGCCAAAAGCAAAATCATTAGACCAGCAATGGACCATGGCAACATCCGATCACTCAAAACGGGGACTTAGAGTGGCCATCGCACGTCAAAGGTGACTTATGCACTCAGGATATCTATGACAGCAAATCAGCTTCTGTTTTGGAGATTAAGGAATTAGTTAATTAGTTTAAGGTAAGTTGGGAAGTCAAAACTTAGCCTCGGCTATATTTATTTCCCTTTTTTAACCTACCCGTATTCATCCTGATGATAAGTGGAGCAGTTACAAATAAACGTAGGGATTTCGGTACCCTAAGGGAACCTTGCTTTCATGGGATTAAAATCAAAGGTATCCCCTCGGCATAACATTGAGCTGCCTTAGCAGAAGTTGAGAAGTTTTATGAAAAGGAAATCGTATCGGCCAAAATGAGAAAAACGCGTTTTGTTCACAAGAAAATTTGACAAAAGTTGTCGCATGCTGAGCGCGGAATAAAGAGACTACATGTTCTGATCGGCGGCAATTGAGGTAGTTTCGTGCAATTAATGAGGACCTTAGAATCTTGGACCTCTTCGGATTTTTGTTAAAAATGATTGCTAACTGACTTACCATAAGTGTATGTCATAGTTCTTTTGGGTGTTAAGGAATGTGAGTCCGCATGGAGGGCGTTTAGGCAGCTCGTGCATCCGCAGCCAATCAGTGCCGCGTACTGCCCGATCAGACCAATGGAGGCTTGGTCGGAACAGACACCCACCTTTTGAACTACTGCATGTAATGCGCCCAAGGGATAATGAATCTTCCACGAATCCTTTAGAGACAACTTCGGTTGGCAACACATTTCCACTTTGTTTTGGAAATCGGTTTGTCATCCACGGTGCAACTTCTTCCAAAGGAGGCGAGTGAATTGTGCCACTTGAAATAAGCCTTTTGGTGTTAACAGAAGGTTAAATAGTTGTGCTGAAATGTTATCCAAATCTTTGCCAACTAGTTCCAACACGCATGCTATTCGCATAGCTTAAGGCGCGCAACTTCGATGATACGAATTTCCAGCTTAACCGATAGCTTCCAAAAGATCAGGGAAGTGAGCATGGGAAGGATGCAAACTGCTAGCACTAAAGTACACTACACAAAACCCATTTTGCTCCTCAATTTTATTAACAATGATTGCCTTCATCAAGATTAATGTGCGATTTCGCCGTTGGGAGGTGCGTAATTTAGTACAAATCACTTCCGCACCCACGAAAATGCAGATAGCTTCCTTGACTCGTGATGTAGTAATTTTAATTCACACAATAGAAGCTGATCTTTGACGCATGGTCGAGAATACATTTGCGAACCACAGACACGTTGGAAGTAAATTGGGTTCCGAGACACAAAAGGTCCGATGGCCTGGCATAAAAATTACCATCTCACATCTACACATCTCATAATGCTGCAGAAATATTCAAATCAAACCTGAAATTATTTCGAAACACTTAATTTGCTTCCAGACCTTTACTTTATGATTTGAATTTATGGCCCAATTTCCAGTTTTATCATGCCCCAGGGAAGGGCAACTAATTTCTAGCCAAAGCCCATTTTAGCATAAATCTCTGACCACTCACAAGCATTCAAATTCTATTTTATTTATTTCGTCGGGGCATATAAATTGTTTACTAATTTCCGAATCGCCTTTCCGTTTCGCTTGTCATCCAGACAGAGGAGTGCCTAATGCACAGCGGTTCTACTTAGGCACGGCGAGGCCTAACGTGGAGCACATTACTGCGTTGCCGACGGCTGGCGCTAGATACACAGAGAGCGAGTGCATCAAATGACTTGGATAGCGAGTAAAAGTGATTTTCATGCATGTCAACCTAAAACTCTGAGCTTGCATTTCTGTGACTCAGGCAAGCCGTAGCCCCGTCTGTTTGATGCGCACGTATGCCTTTGACATGCGAACTCGAAAATCATGCGTAAATGACTACCCACTCTTTTCCCATGCAAAGCGATTTCATTATCGGCCTTTGGGCCTTTGGGTTGCAACAAGAATTGACGAGAATATGGGAAATGCCTCCTGTTAAACAAAAAATTATGGGCACCCATTGGCCGAATGACCCTAAAATGGCACTAAAGCACCGCTTAAATGAACCCCTTGTTTGACTAGAAATGGGCATTCGGTTGATATCACGCGCGACATACTAAACAGACCTTAAATGTAACCCTGCTTATTAATGTTTGTCCCCCCGAGAAAGCAGAGACCGTTGATCCATACCCACTGATGCACATGACGCCTAACCACTTAATTAGAAAAAAAAAATTATTTTACACATGTTTGACAGCACAACGAGATTATCTGGACTTCCTTCCAATCGAAAATGTTCCATTCCACCTGAGTAAGGGGCGTGCCCACGGATCGTTCGATCCCTCACTGTTTAATCCAGACATGCGTACGGCCGGTTCCGGAATAAGTAATCAACTTTAAAGCCAAATCGGGCGAATGACTGAACATTTTTTGTAAGGAGAGGAGATGCCATGTCGCATCATATATTGGAGCAAACGCCCAAATTAAAGGACAAGAAACGAAGAATGATTTGTTGCTAGTCTTTTGCAGAGTCGCTAGTTATTTACAATAGTATGAAGTTTAGTGTGCGGCTGTTTGATCGGGAAATGAAGTTGTATTTGCGTTTTTGGAATGTCAATGGCCGATGGACATTCGGAAATCGAAGATAGCCAACTTTGGTTAAACAAATTCCTTCTGAAAATCGTGATTGGGCGCAATGACTTTTGAATTTGGAACACCCGTAGAAAACTTCATGCTAGCAAAATCCAAGAATTAGGGCAAATGATTCAGCAGAAGATACATTAGGCGATGTAGATGCAACTGCCGTATTATTAGACCTAAATTAAAGATGAATCTTTCCTAAAAATTAACTTGACAAAAGCATAAGCCAACATTAGAAAATTGTCACGAATGTTAGCGCAATTTATTTTCATACAAAGAAGCACGCGCAACGACGCAGTGTCATTAGGTTTAATGCGTTCGTGATCATCACACAATTTATCAGCGATGACTTTAAGGGAAGCTGTCTCCAAAAGTCCGTGTTTGGGATTCAAAGAAAGAAGGCAATTTTCAAGATTACGCAATGTCCAATAGTTGCCGCTTAAATTTTCATTGGACGGAGTGAACGAACAATTTTTTTTCGCTTCTCACTATGAGCCCAGCACAGCTCGCAACTTCGGCCAACACACTTCAATGCAACCAAAAAGTCCCACCCAAAACAATAGTCCTGATGTGGCTTTGGAGGACACACGCTGCACGCATGAGTAAACTAGCTTGAAGTGGCTCCGTCTGCGACCCCAACATTCACTCAACAATTTGTGAACCCGAAAATCTTTGCCAAAAACGGATTTTTGTTAAGTATAGCAGTAGTTATGGATGAAGTACATGCTTTGCCAAATGAGGCCTGGTTTTGTGCGGAAAAAGGGAAGTGAAGTGTGAAAGATCGACCCAAATTGGTTGCCACCTGAGGTCGGTGCTGAACAGCTAAACGGAGTAACGAAACCAGCTTCAGTTAGTTTTTATGCAAGCATAGGGAATTCCAGTGCTTTTAAATTTAACTTACCATGTTGAAAACGAATGACCATTTTCATTCCGAGAGCGAATACATGGAATCCTTAAAACTAATTTTGACGCCTATTAGTTGTGCGGCTTAAAGAAGTTTGAAGGGGTTAATTCATTTGGGTCTCAATCATTTTTGTGTACACATTTGCTACAATCAAATTCAATGAAGGCAAGAATTGTACCGGAATCCCCTGATGTGGTGAAATGCAGAGACTAAGCACGAACATCTTGTGGGTGACACCAGCAAATAAACTACGGGGAAGCTGCACATCTCCGACTAGAATCCATTAGTGATGCAGCGCTCAGGTTGAGGATTTGGGCAGGCTGGTGCCACACCCACTTGTGTGACATGAATCCACAAGAGGCTGCACGATGAATCGGTGCGTGCGCACCATGCGTTGAGAGAAGCCCCCCTTTCCAAGTTTTGAGTTCCTGCGTGGCGCGGATGTGGACTCACAGACTGCAAGCTGTGCCATTATCAGCTCATATTGCATCGAAATTGCCTGCAATCGCTTTTGGGTCCAAATCAGATGAGAAATTTGGCTACATAGAAAACTGGAAACTGTCGGTCGAGCATCGTGGACAGAATGTTATTTTTGCCAAATTGTTAAATACGGCAGGGATACGACCTTTTTATTTATGGCAGCAGAGCAAACATAGGCAGCTGCATCACCACGCCTCCTTGCAGTTGTCTAATCAACGATATTAGCCTGCCAGATAAACGAAGATGAAGAAGAAAAAGGACATTTAAAGTGCAACCGAAAGGCAAAATAATCAAACAGATGATGGAGCTTTCCTTTATTAGCCAAACAACTGCGCTCTGATCTCTTCTAGGATGGTTTGTTGCGGCCGAATTATTTTTTGCGCATTTACAAAGATGAGCTCAAATAACTGCTTTAATTTGCTAATTGGCGTATTAAAGGCAGAAGAAAGACGAAGTGAATGACGTTATTATGGAAGTAAATTTGTGTAATTTGTCTAAGCGATGTTTTTTGAATAATTTCCCACCTTCAACAGACTCACTTACAAACGTTTTGAGATTAGAAATTACTGCATGAACTACAATACTGTAGCGCAAAAAGGCTTCCCTGAAGATGGAAGAAGGCATCCTACTCGAGCAGAAACTGTAATTCGACACACAGAAGGGCTGAAAGGCCACTAGTGGGGCCCCTAAGGGTCAGCTCACTTGGCGAAGGTACTATGGAAAAATGCCTTAGTGTTTTCCTTTGCAGAAATTGAGGCTTAACCGAACACCCTTTCAACTTATACAGAACCACTGTCACCGACATGCGCACGTTTATAGCTCAGAAACGCTATAAACAGTTCTGGTGGGTACAGCTTAGAGGATTGAAATCGCAATTTGAAGTATCAAAAACACCACGAGCGCACAAATGAAAAAAGAACGCAAAACTGAAAATAATCGCATACGCTTTTGTGGAAAAACTTGGAATCCTACTTTCATTGGTGCGGGAGCTTCATGTTCATGAACAGCAGCGCAATAAGAATGCATCGCCTCCAGTTGGCATCGTTACAATTCCTGGTTAGTTTACACCCAGAATGCCAACAAATTTTTATGTAACCACAATGGTCGTGTTGATTTTCGAGTTCAACTATATTAATCACATCAGACATCATTGCCCTCGTTGGAATGACTTTTTCAGCTACCATGGATAGCGAGCTGAAGTATTTGAAGAACAGATAAACAGCATTTGTATAAAACAATAGCTGGGACACATACCGAGATGTTTTCTGGGGTAGAAAAGTTGTGTCAGAACCAAGTCCTTCCTTTCCCATATGTCGAGTAAGCTGTTTTTTAATATTTGATTATATAAATACGTCTTCAACGACGGGCAATTTGATTTGAAAATTCCCTCACTCATTGAGCACTAAGCTCTCTCTCCGCGCTCTGAGAGCGGGAAAAGGGAGAGATGACTTATGGGAGAATGCTTGATGCGATCGCTCTATTTACCACTCTGACGTCGGCTTTGAGACTCGCGCGTTACGAATAGGAAAAAAGCTGCACGACAGCGCTCCCTCTTGGTGCTTTTTCTAATCATTCTCTGGGTATAACTTTGCATCGTGCTCATTTTTCTGCATCTTTAAAATCTGCCGTTCCGGTGAGTTATTCGTAACCGTGATGGACACAAGGACGTATCATGGAATGCCTAGACAATCACGCCTTATTGTGCCAGTCGCGCAAATGCTGTTTGATCATTTTGAGGGGTCTTCACGTATCTTAACTACCCCTAGGCAGCTGTCAAGCACAACAAACGTAGTTACGCCTACACAGTTCACATCAGTAAACCACTCGAAGGGTCGACTTTCTGGAGGGTACTTTTCCACTGTGCTCTGGATAATTTGAGGGGAAATAAGCTTTAAATTAGCAGTTCAATCAAGGTATTAAAGATTGCCTAAACAAAGCTTGCCACCGTTTCTACGGCTGCCTTCAAAGCCATTAATAAACAAAAATGTCTCGCTTTTTGGAATTTTAGCGTTAAATTCCCCCGAAGTAAGAGAAACGAGAGCATTCAATGCATTCACTAGAGCGATTCACGTGCCCAACAATAAGATGGGCACAGACGTGACTGCTTACCTGCATTTCGCTCTTTAAGCAGAATGACTTCAATTGGTGAAATTGTGGACCCTCGCGATTCACTCAACACAGCTAATAAGCATGCTTTTACACCAACCCCGAGGAAAAACATGCGAATTCAATTTGGAGGAGATCCGCCATTATCCCAAGAATACAAACAATTACAATTTCGTAAATTCTACCAAAACGGGAAAAGGATTATAAGCGCGTGACACAATCCCCAAAAACGCTTAATTTGATAGCATGAGTCTCCTTTGAGTAAATAGTCGAGCGGATCACCTAAATGACCGTCCCACCTTGAAGAAAGCACGTAGGCACAGGACAAGCGCGCGGCCCTACACCAACCTTAGGTAGTGCTATGTTTATAAGAAGTCATCGCGGATTGAGTAAGCTTCTTGGAAAAAAGTTTCATGCACTTTACTTTTACCAGTAGAGTGGGTGCTCCAAAACGCAAAGCTTCTAACAACATGCAAATTGGTTGGTAAAAGATGCGCTTCATTAGTCGACAATACTAACTTCCCTCACCAACTGGGTTCCAAAATTCTTGTACCTCGATTTCAATGGTCTCAAGGGCACAAGTTACCATAGCTATAACTCCGACTGAGGAACAATTTCTGCTGTCATGGTATTTGGTTCTGTTGTTGAGGATTCGTCATGCTTACTAGAGAGATCAGCCACACATGAGCCATGCAACTTACGAAACAGTTACTTTGATAATTCAAAAGCCATTTCAAAAATAGCAGTCAGAGGAAGTTGGCTCTCAGTGCTTCTCCCATTGTTGCTAACTCTAAACCAAGCTTCTCTTCAATGCAAAAAGGCGGAAGTGTTCTAAGTGGAGGACGCAGCAACGATTTCCCGAGAAGAAGTCCTAAGAATGGCTAGTGGGGCATAGAACATGGAAGCACTTTGATCATGCACAAATCATGTTTTGCACAACTCCTTTTGCTGCTAAAAAATGCACAATAAGATATGAATGACTTTCGGAAATATAATTCGCTGTAGACCAATCATTTTCTGCAACAAAATTCCACCAATAGCTCCATGCAATAAAAAGTGCCCCTCACCTCCTTTGCCGTCGCATTCATGGCCTGTTTAAGTTCAGATTTACTTGGAGCCTTTTTACTGTCAGTTATTCCTGAGTGGAAGAACAATAGTTCATTCTTCACTGATTGTATCTCACCCAGGTAGTAACTGACTGTCTGACTGAAATGAATGGAAAGCGATTCTCTGATGTGCATAGCATATTACAACCACCTCGTACAAGCTCGGCTCCCTAGAGGCTTGAAGGCTGATCCACCACTGAAAAACCAACCAGCTTAAGGGGTGCCTTAATAAAGTTGCCTATGTAATCAAGTTTTATTGAATAGAAGAAAACCTGCATTCTTGATAAAATAAGAGATCATATATTTGAAATTTTAGGCATCTGCAAAGTATTTTTTTGCAATGCGTAGTGAAATCCCCATTTTGAGGGAGGCATGGAGCTGATAATTGTTATTGATAAGGCAGCGAAACCGCTAACAACAACGAATTGTTTACAAGCCTGCGTGACATCAAAAAAGCCTTTATGGGAGGCAAACACTGCCCTTCCCGAAGTGGAAGCGCATGGCTGCAAACATGTACTCGTGATTCCTCCTGCCTTGCCCACAGCAAGACGAGAATTTTTGCTATATAATCACGTAATCTCATCTTTTGCAAAGTGGCTTCATCAAACTAACAGCAAGCCTTGGTTCTTTAGGTCTCGACATTGGCAGTTTTAGCTCAGTTCATGGCTCCAAACTGCAGCCGAGTAGTTGATCAGCACCTGGTTGGTTTATAGTCGGTCTCATTTCATTTCGCACAGATGGTGCCACATGATTAGTTTAGACGACTGCTAAATTTCAAATGAACTGCTAAAATTTGACCTCCACATATTGAGCTTGATTGATAGTGGGTTACTCCAACAAGTACAAACAAACAGTTGTTTGAGGGTTACCAAAGCTTTCTTGGTATGCGTGTACGCTATCGAGTTGCTTTGCAGTGGCCCAAGACTTCCTTGAGGTTGAAGAAAGCATAATACTTGGACAGAATATAAGCGTTCGGCGTGAAGTAAATGTGGGCCCATGGGCATTGCCCGAAGGCCAGCTCACCTGGCGGAGTACCTAAGTGGCTCTTCTATCACAACCCAGGGTTGAACAAATAGCAAACGCATCACATCCTTAGTGGCAACATGCCCGAACATTTGCCATGTGAAATTGCGTTGAAGCCACGCTGAGCGGGCTAGACAAACGAACTTGGTTCTATCTCACACGTGAATACTTATTATGAAAGAAGCCAGATCTCGGTCCAACACTGCTCAACTGCTCCAGGTCATTAACTTTTGGCAACTAATTTAGCTTCCTTTAATTGCACCTCTCACAATTTCGAGTGGCAATGTTAGCTCGTGCAGACACTGGATCGAGTTTTTAGTCTAAGCATTTTTAGGCCGCTTCGTTAGTTGGCTAAGCATTATTTCTACACCGTCCAATTAAAATAACCTTCCCCAAATCCTAGCGCCGTCCACATAGGACAGTGTTGACTTTAGTATAGTGCTCAGCCTTTGCCCTAATCAGGCATTGTTTTCCACCACTTGTCCAAAACGAACTAGGAAGTCATTAGGACAATGGATTGTTTTCCTATTCACACGAAAAGTAGTACGGCCTGTTTGTTAACTGACTCAAATCACTCCTGCAATAAACAGCTTGGGAGGCGAAACGAAATGGGCAAACGTGCTTCGTTATCTCGCAAAGACTGCATTGCAACTCTTCCCTTCTGCATTTGAAACTTGTTTTGTGAGGAAAGAACTTGAGAGCTTTCCAGACGAGTTATTTATGGGAAAAATAAAGCAAGTCCTGTAGGAAGGGGCATAATGTCTTATCCAAGGCCAACTGCGCTTTCCAAGTGAATCGATTTGCCTGAATTCAACTTCTATGAAGCCGCAAAAAAATATTTTGTTTTAGCTCCGATTAACAGTCCATAAGCACTAGCAACAGAATATTCCGACATAGTGCCTTAAAACGCGCTTTAGGGTCAGGATGGAGCCACTTTATTTGCAAACAATCGTGCATGAGCATAAAATGAAGAAGTAAAAATGAGCGCCATTTTAGGCCCACTGTGCACAGAGAGTTACAAAACCCCCGAGAATTGCGAACAAAGTTTTGAATGGTTCAACATCTAACCAGAAGTTATGGTGAGAAAGCAGGTTTATTTGAACTAGATTTTGTGAAAAAAAACGCTAAGAAAGTAAAATAAAAGTGCAGATTATCCAACAATAGATTGCACCGATGATACTTCAGCATTTAACTCCACCTCTCGGGGCTAGGTGGCTTTTGCTTTTGATTTGCGCCATGGTTAGCTGCAATGAAAACAGGGTTTCTGCCAATCATCAAGCGCTAATGCTGCTTCGTTTATAGTTTTTCGGAATTACGAAGTGACTGACACTGGGTCAGCCAATACTGGGAGTCGGTGCACTTCCTCCTCCAAAGCTCGGCAAATGCATGCGAGCTAATCAGGACGACACGGCTTGCATTTCCAATGCGCATCAATGAATGCACTTTCAGACAGTAAATAATCTTCAGAGGGTAAACATATCATCGCAAAAACATACTCTCTTTGTGAATTAGATTAAAACAACTCAACGCATATAACTTTGGAAGGGTTTTCCCAAAAACCTTCCTCCGCCTTGATTAGACGCTCGAGTATGTGTATTAGCAGCTTAAATGTTAAGGGCAAATTTAGCAGGGTGTGACAGATACAAGGAGGTTACGGAGCGAAAATTAAAAACCCATTAGCTTGTAAGCTAGTTAGACTTGTCTTAGTGTCTACTATGACGGAACGACAATTCGAATATGTATGATTGACCATTGAATTCTCTATTACTTTAAACTAAAATCGCTAGACGGAGAGAGCATCCAAAAGAACGTTGCCAAAAGGGATAGAAAGAGCCGGCAGAAAATAAGGGAAAATTTCGAATGTGAATTGTGCTCAACTTGGCAAAAGAGAATGCCAACAACTTTTAACCACCAAAGACAAATGGAATCAGTATTAACTCAAAAGGAACCTCAATCGAGCCTTAGCTATCTCACTTGGTACACATGGTAGTCTATTAAATCTAAACGAAGCAAATGTGAGCAGAACCTGCTAGCAGCTCCGATCACAAAAACACTTTGTCTCACTGAAATTACACTTTATCATGAGCTATTGAAGCGCAATAAAATGATTGCGCAGCAAATCGCTTTGATGATTGCTCTCCCAGTTAAGTAAACAAACGGTTGTTGCGGGGTGTCGCGAGAAGCGCCACTAGTTGCAGGAAATTGATGTAAAATCAAACACCAAAATCAGCCCCGTTCGCTGCATTTAATCGGGAAGTTTAAAAAGAATGCTCAGATGGCAATGCCCAAAATGCCTCTTTTGTGCAGTAAACACAGTGGATCGGATGGTCGAAAATTATGCCAAAAATCCAAACGATATCTTTTTGGTCTTCATTTTCGCCCAAGTGGTGATGTAGAGGTGACGTGCTCTGGTGTGGCTAACTCCATACTCTTCGCGTCCGTAACGTTTACTGTGCCCAACTGTGAAGGACATGTTGGACAGGGAGCTGCATTCCCCCCTCTCTTGCTTCCGATTTTCCCATTGAGGGAATTTTCACGGTTGGCTAGCTCTCGTTACGGTGCCGTGCCCACAGGAAGACTGTCAAATCATTTGGTAACATTTGCGTGAGAGTAAATAAAAACCAAACTGTTAGGTCTCATGCCACCCTCAACAATAACATGCATTTACAAAGCTATTACCTTACAGAGGTTAGTCAAATCGGTTTTGGGGACAGCACCTCGGGAGGCATTATGCAAGTCTTCCAAGTGTGCCTTCTTGTCGTCGGTTTCAACGACCAACAACGTTTTCAATTAGTTCGTCCAATCCTCACATAAATTGGACTCCAAATTTTATGATGAAATTTATGATAAATTAAACAAAACAGTATCTCGAACGAGTTAGTCCCAGCATCTACCACTCGATCCAACGGTCCACTGAATACACAGGCGTGCTGATAAAACAGTAAACAATTGTGCAAGCGAAATGGCACTGCCAACTCAGCTGCTTGCTCTAGATCCAAAGAGTTGTAAGAATAACCTCGCGCAAATAAGAACAAGTGACCCCTTATCATAGTGCACAACAAAATAGCTGGTTCGACAGCTACAAAGAGCACAGGACCACAATGAGCAGACGTAAATCCACTTCAATATGGACGTTTCACCTGACGAAACACAACAGGCACGGTCGCATTGACAGAACGATTGAAAACAATTCCAAGCCCGCATATTTGCGCATATCTGCGATTGCTTGTGTCGAAACCCTACATTTGATGCATGGTAGTGACCGTGGTCGTTTAATATTCATTTACATTGAGACCTTCATTAAATTTATCGTTCTGGGGGAGTTAACCACCAGCGGCCCCATCACTACGACACACCCATCGAGAGTTAGCTATGATGCCCGAGGTCCAACCTAAGTTTGCCATTCCACCGAATCGGGTCAAAAATACGGAGCAATTTCCTTTGCGATGGAAAGGTTGCTAAAATTTAAGCTGCATGGGTCAGTAAAATACAGACAAGGTGCTATTTACTCAGAAGGCATGGGAGTGAGTGAAAACACGTGCTTAATACTTTTACACAAATTAATAAAATACAAGATAATGTGAAAACAAAAGAGGCGAAAGGAACAATAACGGAGAAAAGGGAGCCAAAAGAATAGAGGGAATGAGAGGAAAAAATCACAGGTGAAGACAAAAAAGAGTTACTAAAAGTAGACTCAGCGGGATACCATTTTGGCAAATTGCCCGCTGCTCTCCGGTGAGACTACGGGTGTGGAGAACCAGGAGCGGCGCTCTTCCAGCCTTTGTCGTATTAGAAACTCATCCTTCTTCGACAACTTCAGAATCGTAGCCACTACGCGTACCAACTGCAACGCCTGCAATTTGAGAGGAAAAAGGAGAAAGGCGAGCTCAACCATGCTTGATCTACCGTGTTTTGTTAACTGCGCTCAGTTCATCTCGTACCAGCATCAAAACAATGAAATGGAGTTTTCTGGTGTTTATCAGCAAAAAAAAACGTAATCGGTAAGGCCAAGTAATTAAATGCAAAGCCGTTTCTTACGAGGTAACTCAAGCTACCCTGTTCATACCACTAAATTGCTATCACCATTTGCTTAACTACGTTGGAAAAGGAATGAAGAGGATTGATATGGATGCTATAAATAAATTGTTTCATACTTGGAGATTTGTAAGACCAGCGAGAGATGAGGAACTTGAAAACTAATTATGCATTATGAGAACGAAGCGACAATAATCCCTACATTTACCAAAAGATAGAAGAACAAAGGGTAGGCAAAAAGAATCCCCCACAGACAAAGTTGTGCAATGACTGACGGGCATTGATATTGCAATAAAAGCCATATAAGGCCCACATAAATAGGAACAAAGGAAGTAAAATGCAATTTCGAACGTGGACAGTCCCGTACAAAAAATGAAAAACGGAATGTTTGAAGAAATTCGTATGATGCTCGTTGGTATTTATTTGCCTTATTAAAGAGAAGGAGGTAATGTGTGCAAAAATACAGCGCATCAGGCAGACCAGATGTTTTTTGACGCCGGAAGAGGCCAAGGCCATTGCAACAAATTGCAAACTGGGTTTGGGGCGCATACTTTTAGTAAAAAAGGATTAAGTAGGACAAGAGTAGACTACCATCGACATTCAGGTGAACAATCACGAAAATACACCGAGGGTAAAAGTAAGCTAACCACTGCTTTTACCGGTTCCCCAGACCATTGGCCAACCAATAGTATGATTTGCCACTCTCGCACGACAAGCGATCCTCATGTCTGATGATGATGATAACAATGGCAATTTATGACCATCATGCAATGCAAAAACAGAGCTTAACGCATCTACTACTTGATTCTAACCTCTGAGGAAATTCAGCCATCACAGCCACCAGTTGTTTGATGACCCCAAAGTAACAACAATCGCCATCATTTTGTCAACCGAATCAACTTCCACTCAAAAACCAAGAAGCACAGACATTATCAGAGCAAGAACACTACATCTACCTAAGACATGACCTGACGAAACCGCTTATAATACACGAACAGTGAATACGCACCATCTCCATTCACTTGTTTATTTGACTAAGACCTACCTTCTAAAGCGGAAGGTAACGTTTAATTGAGTTTCATATGAGGTCTAAGGACTTTGCGTGAAAGTGCTAGTGAAAATACGATTATAGCAAACTAGGTGAGGAGTCATTTGAATAGTCGTAAACACAAATCGTGAATCGCCAACCTGGAAGCCGCCACTAAATTGGAAGAGCTGAGACTCACCTCAGAATCGTGACTGAGGAAGAACTTAAGGAGAACGTGTCTCATGTATTCGAAGTTGATGGGGTCGCTGTCGTACTGAGAGTTGGTCGTTGATCCCGCCGCTGACGAAGCGGTAGACATCAGTGTGAGAGGACAATGCGAATCGAGGCTCTGTACCGTCTCCATCGTTGGTAAAATAGCAGGAGGACTAGCAGGTGGCGCCTGCCGACTAGCCGCGAACAACGGTGGTAGCGTCACCTCGTCAACGGCCATAGAGGGTCCTCCGGCCGCTACTGACCCTGCCGCACCACTGTAGGTCAACCGATAAGAGAAACAGACTACATTGGTGATGCACTTTTTCAACAAAAAGGCATTTCTTTTAATCACACGAATTTTCCAGTCCTCGCAGTTTAAACCATCTTGATGGCATTAAATTTCTGCGGAAAGTACAGCAGTCCAGTAAGAACTTCCAGAACGCGTCAGGGACTCGGGCGCCAAGCATTCATTAGGTTTGCAGGGCATTACTTGAAGTCAGAGACTGGTAGTGACCTAAGAAAACAGCACCATCCACTGGCTTTAATTGGTGGTTTGGCCACTGCCATTAACATCAAACATCAACATCAATCCAACCTCAGTGCTAAAAAGACACCAACAATCAGATTGACAAACAACTTTAGTAAAATTATTGGAAATTTTAAAATACCATCGTGATAAACTTAATCTAGCGCCAGGAGCTACGGTAATTCCAAAGCAGCAGAAACAAAATTGAGGCAACTATACAAACTGCCAGAGAATTGAGTAAAACAGAGAATAAAGGATTCCATACGGAGAATGAAAACAGCGTCTTATTGTTCGAACAATAATAACCAAATGTTACAAGGTGGAGGAATAAACGTCCTCAGAAGTGGCGACGAATTTTCATGAGCCCCGCGAGTAGACCTCTATGAGGAAAAATTGACAAAAAACAACCGCACGATATATTAGGTAGTTTGATGGAGAAAAACTTCGCAAATCAAAATAATCAGTTCACTTTGTGCTGTGGTGATATGCTGCTAACACAAGCAGAGCGTTTATGCGAATGATAAGATCTGAAGGCAAGCGTCCTTCATCTAATGACAGTAGCGCAGCTGCCAAGGTTTTGGTAAGTTCGTTCACGAAAAAAAGCATTCAATTAGAGGAACACCCGTTTTCCGACAAAACGCTGCATCCAATACTAATTTCTTAATCATGAATATCAATGGGAGCGAGTATTTTACAAAAAGCTCAGCAAGACAGGTGAAAAAAACGCACCATGTAAGATGTGAAGCACACATCGCGTCTAAGAATGACATGAATAATTTGATGGGGAATTGACAATGACAGCTTGGATGCTAGAGGTTCCAAGCTTGATCCTATCCAGCACATCGTCCCCTCTGCAGCAGGCGTGTCAGCGTTTGCACTACGCACAACCTGCACCCGGCGGACAACTTCCCCCGTTTATTGCAAGAGTGAGCAAAGACCCTAAGCCAGTCAAAAAATATGGTCGAATGCTGGATAACATTCTGCTAAAAATGGGCCTAGCGGGATAACGTTGGGGAAGTGCAGTGACTCCTCAGCATCTCACGATGCCATAGGTCATTAGGAGAAGTATCTCTTAATAAAGCTAACCCTCAAAGTTAATTAACTGATGGGAAGGATAGAGCTCAGAATTGCATGCGAAGGTAGAAATTTCCTGTGTAGGAGCTTAACAATGGATGGGAGTTCATTTTCCACCCGAAAAACAGTCCAAAGCACGGCAAGAGAAGCTCTGCCTTCTAATATAAAATCTCAGGAGAAAGCAAAATAAACAAACGAATGCCCTTTGGTGAAATCGTTTACAGCTTATCCCTCTATTGGGAATTAACAATTCAACATTTTGGTAAAAAATTTACAGCAAAAATTTGAGAAAAAACCCTTCATTCCGGAAAGGCAATTTGTTGATCTTTTGTGAGGGGGTGCGGGATGGAATTCGAAATAGGTGATTGACACGGAATGCGCAAAATTTTTATTTGCTTGCGCAAGGAGAGTGAATGAGCACATTGAATTGCGGACTCGGTAACAAGCGAAAGTGCGCTATTCGTAAGATGAACACCACGAAAAATCCGTTCGGACAGACAAAACCGTTCGGTAGTGAAAGCGGCATGCGCATAGGTAAGCCAACATGGGACTTAGTGAGAGCAAAAATTGGTTTACAAATGGCACTCCCCGCGGATGTGAAATCGCCATTCATTATTACCCTAAGTGTCTTGGTCCAGATCTTGCAGCCCACAAAAAAGAGTAACTTATTATGACACGCTAGGTGGAACCAAGTGCAAAAGAGGATACGACAGGGGTGGAGACCCAGAAATACACATACGATGATGTCACGTAAGCAAAATAAATGCTAGCAAGCTTGAACCTGACATCCATGAATTGTCCAGAGCCGGATTGATCGCATTTCAAAAGATATTTGGATTTAATAGGTAAATATAGGCACGAATTATTCATAAACATTTAAGAGGACCAAAATCGGCCAAATCGCCCTTAGTAGAGTTAGACGGGCACAAAATCGACCTATGTACCTAAAGGGAATGCTTAGAAAGAAAAAATCACATCCTGATGCCGTAATAGCAAGGGGATGAGAGGAGGGGCAAGGCGAAGGGGAGAAGAGGGCCGTAAGTGACACTACAGGTTTGCATGTGAAAGGAACTCAAGACACTCGCAAACGCATCCCCTTCTTTGCCGATGATTGATGCGCCACAGGTACACAGAATGAAATTGAATGCTCAGTAAGACGTCATCAATACTATGGCGATGTTTATGCCTTATTGAAGCTGAAACGACCTCTCCAGATGAAAGAGACCGCCAAATGTTGCCTGTAAAACAGTAACTCGTATGGTAGTGGATAATGGGTAACGGGGAACTGACTGACGAACAAACTTCTACGAAGTGACAAAAACAGTCAGGTTTGAAAGAAACATTGAGGTGACAAGCCGCATTTCTACAAATCTACCAATCCTTGATGTTTCGCTGCTCAATCGCTCTTGCCATCATGTTCCAATTGAAGACTTCTGCTACAGATCCGACTACCGTGTTTACAGCTCTGAAGATGGATCTCTGCCACCCAAGTTGTCCCAGTAAAATATCATTTCCCTTCTGAAAATTTTTCGACGTTCTAGCTAGTTACCTATTATTTTTAGAGGTAATAATTTTAGAGCATACAACCCAGTCAAATCTTCGCATTTTTTCCCAACGGATTCCAAAAGTGCTGGTAAACTTAGCCAATCACACTGTGTGCCAAAAAGATTGTATCTAGTAGCAGTGACTCAAAGATGTAACACATTAAAGATTGCTTCGCCTCCCCCTCTGACAGTTCCCACATCAGTTCTTAAAAACTTTCATGATATTCTAAAATGTTTCACGCTTCACCATAAAAGATGATCACAAAGAAAGAAAAATCGTGATAAGGAAGGCCAGTCAGGTAATGAAAAACGAGGCGGTCTAAAAGTAACGCTGAAGACTTTGAAACTGGTAAAAGTCACTTTACCAAGAGGTTCGTCTGCCCATAGTCGAACCGGTTGCTAAGGCATACCCATGGAGAATGGAAGAGAACGCAAAGTTCTCTCGTGAAAGACGTAGAGGTCCAATAATCCCCTTTTGGTTTAAACACCACTCTTACTGTTAACCCTAGGCACCTACCACAATCTAGTCACTTTTACACTGATGTACGTTTAATTAAAAGGTTGTCATGATGTTATGAAAAACGGATAAAAAAGCGGACCGTAAAAAAGCTACCGGGAGAAAATTGATGAAGGGGCGCTTAACTAACGTAGAGTAGTAGCGGAAAAATAGTTGACGAACAAATGCGATTCGCGCAAAATACGCTTCATATATGTTGTGATGGCTTTGAAAGAGACCTATGTAACCGACTGCGAGTTCTCCATTCTAGTCTTCAAAAAAAGGCATTTAAGGAAGACAGAAGTCTCAGTGCTCACAAAAGATATAAATAACAGAGGGATGCAGACGTGCTTTCAGCTTAAAACTCGCGCGTAAGAATGCCTTTAGGGCGAAAGCACAAAGTTCATACAAGTCGCTGTAGCAGCAGATTTCGGTCAGCTCAGGATCCCCAGCTAGATATCCCGTTTCTGGATTTCGTGTGAATCCAAACATCTTTTCGGAAAAAAGCTTCTTTTTTCAGAAATGCATAAGAATCAAATCCTCATTCCTAGAGAACTTCACATGAATATAGTGCTTGTCTCTCACAGATAATGTCCAATGTCTCTGAAGATGATTTAAAAATGTCAATTACCCAACACGCCAAAGTAAAGAAAGGAACGTTCACAATTGTCTAATCCACCAAGTATACCGCGGTACTCCAACATACAGTTCCAAAGCAGTTCCTCTAGCAGTCAAACAAAACAAACTTCAAATGGATAATGTCTAGCTTGTTTGAAAAGAGGAATTCTATCAAAAAAGGGGAATGCAATCACTAGTGGCATATCTCAAACTCCTCTTATCATTTGAATACGATTGTGAGTAGTAAGAGCTTACCCTGACAGGGCAAATAGCGATAAGATTTCCTATTTCCAAAGGGCATTTCTAGCCATGAAGTGGGCCACACAAGATAGTCATGGCACAGAAACCGATAAAAGCACTGAAACAACAGGAAATGCATACGCCTGCATCTTGATAGTAGAACTTAGAGTAAATCAACAAATTAGTTTGCATTCACGACGCCTTAAGACAGGCAAACAGAAGATGAGGGAAGGATTTGACAACACAGTTCTATCAGTCGATCAACAAACGTCATGGCATTGTCCGTCCTGATTAACCAACAGTCTTGTTACCTAGCCATACAACGGAGAGCCAACTCATGTGCTTCAGCAAAGGAAACCACTAAAGCTGAATGTTTTGAGCACCATGAACTATGAAATGGCAGAGTAAAAAAACTAGCTTCCAATCTGCCCGACTCCCTCCATTAGAAACCGTATCACAAGTTAGGGAAAATAGTGAAGAACAGGAAAGGTAAAAAGAAAGAACCTGACGGAGAGGTGGTGGTGATTGTGGGTTTCCTCATCGGTGGAAACGAGAGAGAGATTTGACACTGTCACTGGTCTCAGTCCCTGGCCGAGAGCTCTTTTTAGCTCTGACATCTTCTGCTTCTGCAACCGAATGGTCTGAAGGAATGAAAAAAAACACTTCATAGTTCTGATGTGAGAACTTATTTTTGACCGTGAATTTGGCCGACCAATTTGGCAAGCGACCTTGCGTCATCAGTGTGGTTTGCGTTTAAGTATGCCGACGATGAAATGAGTCGGCAAAGTGATGGAAATTGCTTTGTCTGATGCGAACAGATCCACCTCTTAAAGTGGAATATAGTAGGGATTTTATGATTAAACTTACCAAATCCTAGTGCCGGCGAATGAGTTGTACTAGTCAAAAAAGCACTTTTACACCATCCTCGGTCGGTGTAAGAGTAATAATTTAAGACAATCATGACGAAATGGTTCCCCGTAGAGACGTAGTATGCCAAACTCCCAACGACATGCGAGATTCACAGATAAAATAAAACTACGACGACCGACTTCTTTTGCGAAAAAGATTTACGCAATAACCCGATTAGACCTCCAAACGGAGCTAGCAGTAAAAAAGAGGGGATCGAATAACTAAACGGGAGGGCGCACAATGGGCCTGGGAGGGCAGGCTCAAAACAATTTTTAACGAATTGGGTGATTTTGGATGAATCATACACTCGAACAAGCACGTCAGCATGCATGCCAACAATGCATTAGTCATAAAACAGCAAAAATCAAGTAACTTTGATGCAATTTCTTTACATAGATGTTCCAAATTCGCAACAATGCAATAGTAGTTAACGGCGTTTCAACTAAAAATAACATATCGAAAATTCACCACGGAACAATGAATAAAGCGATGCCCATGTTATCATACTTCAAAGAACCTCACCAACATTTTTGAAAGTAGACATAAATGGTAAGCACTTCCTTTTTGCTAGGCATGCGACACCCAAAAAGCCCCCAAATTTAGATCCTGCAAGTAAACATTAAAAAAGTTGAAGACATTAGAGGTACCACACTGCAGTACAACAAAAGCAAAAAAGGGCTTCCATGCCATCAAGAAGTCCACCCATACCAAATCTCGGTTCAGAAGAAGTGTTTTTTTTAAGCGAAAAGGCAGGAACCACTTTTAGAGCAGAAGCCGTCCAGGTGGTGTGATCAGTTGAATTAAAAGAGACCAGCATCGCTCTGGTGCCCGCGGGAGCACGAAGCTGATTAATAAATTGAATCAAGGTAAAGCAAGAGAAATCTGCATGCGGTCAAATACATCAACGACAGACAGAAGCAAAACACATAAGGACAAAGCTGAATCTTCATTCAGACCCATAATCAAACTGAACATTCGCCATAATTTATACGCAGGACTTCGAAATCATGAATTTTGTGTGCCGTGATAACCATAAACCTTGAATAGTTACAAACTCCATTTCCCTTAACTGAGTCATTCATCACCGATGGATGTTTCACAAATCTTTTACGGCAGACGCCGTAAGGGAATACTACCCATGCTTCAGCTTTTTTTATTTGGATAAGAAAAAAACCGGGTTCACTCTACTGTTCAGGTTAATTATTCTTCTTGTTTTGCCTTTTGCCTTTTTAGCGTACACTTTTGCTTGATTTGCACCGACAATCCACAAAATTACTCATGAACAATTGGTAGAGAAAATACGAACAAAGCGATGATGTGAATGTAAGAGGCCTATACCTTCCTCCCTCCAGAACTTGGTAAAATAGAAAGTTGGCGTGCAACTTACTTTGTTACGATCCGAGATCACCTCATTTAGTTCTTCGATTGAGGCTCTCAACGACGCGACCTCTGCTGCCTCGCCCTCCTCCCGTTTTGTCTCAAGTTTTGTAAGCCTACTCTGGAATTCTTTTTCCATCTCTGCCATCTGAAGAATGAAGAGCAAACCTGTCTGCAACGATTTCAGGACTGAGCACATTGGCAGGATTCATTTCCCATAAATAAGAGGAGGGGGCAGGAAATATAAGATCGCTCGAGTGAGCTTTAACCCATGGCCTTGACGATTGGGCTTGGAAATGAGGTAAATAAATTTGAAGTCATAATCGAATACCCATATTCGGCAATATCTGTCTAAACTGCGAAGCACTACGCCGACAAATATGAAAGGTTCTCAATAGCTTTCGACTGAAGTAGACAATGAAATAAAAGTCCATTCAGAAGTAGAGAGTCTGTCCAATGCCTTAATAAGCCGATACATCTAGAAAAATCATTGGTACGCAAACATTGAGTGCAAATAATTTTTGAAGAGTTAATAGCAAAGAGAGCAGTAATAAATACTACCCAAGAGCAAAAAGGGCTTACTTTGGCATAAAGAACATCACGCTCTGATTGCAGCTGTCGGCACTTGGCCTCGGCCGCGTTAGCCACTTCTTGGGCATCTTCGATTCGTTTGACCGATTCCACCAGCTCTGCCTCAGTTTTGGCCAATTCCTTCTTTAATGCAGCCTCTTGGGTGGAATCAGCTGAAAATAGGTTGCAATGCCAAATAATATGCACAGACACCCACCTTCACCTGTGTGTTCATGAGTCTGGGTAAGTCTAGCCATCTCTGCCCTTAGATGAGCATTGGTTTCGTTTAGCTCTCGCAATTTCTGGTCCAACTCCATGATCTACAAAGGATCAAATACTTCCTACTTGAGATATATAAGTAAAATGTCGTGCCAGGGGATGCTCGATATTTGAAAGAACAAGCTACGCGCAACACGTTGGCTGAGATTGTTAATAACCTAACCTTCTCATAATTCTGCTTATCCAGTGCCATGTGCTCCGATTTCATTTGTTGGAGATCTACGATCTCAGTGGCTTTTGCGTCGAGTTGAACCTAAAAATGCAATTTGGTTTTGGCGGATTTACCTTCAATTCTTCATTTTCACGTTTTAGTGAGTCAACCTCCTTAACACCGTTTTCAACGACCTTCTCCAAATCCGATATCCTTGATTGAAGCTCTCGCTATGAAAGAAGCCGAGGAAGTGTTCAATAGTTCATAATTTGAACGGCCTCGGTGCTGTATGTTACTTCGGAATTATATTTAGTAATCTCGAATTGACGCGAAACCATTTCATGCAAGATAAATATTTCAACAAGTGCACTTGATGCGTGTCAAAAACGGACTTATTTTGAAAGGCGAGATAGCGGGAGGATGTTTACTTAGTTAACCCACATAAAGAAACAGCGTTTGCATAAAACAAGCAAAGTAATGGTAGTGTAGTGACGAGAAACCGCTGTTTGTCGCAATCCCACGAGGTTGTAGTCAATGTGACGAATAAAGACGTCGGTCTAGGAGTAAGCGAAAAGAGCGGATTACCGAAAGCTGGAGGACTTCGGCATGCATAGTACTTTCGGTTTGCGCAGTCTGCTGCATTGAGGAAATCTTGGCTTGTAGCGAGGCATGCATCGACTCCCACTCTCGACGCTGCTCTTCCCACGCCAACTGACGCTCCGTCCACTCCGACTTCTCCCGATCCAACGCAGCATCGACTTCGCGCAGCTCTTTTAGCTGGGCAATACAGGAGGAAAGAAAAGGGCAAATTCACCTTGAAAAGCAGGCCCCCGAAAAGACTTCGAAATCTCTACCTGTCTCGAATAAAAGGGCAATAAAAACTGCCAAAAGTGTGGGTGAATGCACTATAGCAGCGAAATACACTCTCAACAAAAGAATCTGCCCATATGACGGTATAATGAGCACCAAACAATCAGTCTCCTCAAGGAGTGGCGCCAATTACCAAACTAGAGAAGTAAACCTACACATTTACAAAGGGAATCATGAGTAAACGCACCTGAAACGAAAAAAATGGGAAAACCTCCATGGTAAGACCATAATTTTATAATTAAATAGACTACGATTATGAAAAGTGGAACACTGTGATTTGTGAAGAATCAGATGCGATGTAACTACAAGAAAACGATGAAGGTTTGTTGATGTAAAAAAAGGTTGTAGAAACAAAGCATGCAGCCTGATTCACATTTACACAAGGTTATTGAACAACGAACCTCGAGAGGCAAGAGCTTAAAAGACTCACCTCTGATTCAAGTTTTTGCCTCTGGTTTTCCCATTCAGCTTTCTCTGAGGCGTGTTCGGCAGCGTCCCCAGCAATCTTACCATTTAGGTAGGTGATTTGTGATTCAAAACCGGCGACTTTTTTCCCCAACGTCGACCTGACTTCCTCTAGATCCTTTCGTGTTTCCGTCAACCGAGTCTCTAGTAGCTTGCGCTGAAAAAGTACATTGAAACTTCATACTGTGATGACTGCGTGGTACATTTAACACCGCGCATGCGACCCGGGTGAAATAGGAATAGTAGAGAAGTCCGACAGATGCACACGCTCTCATTTCACCACCTTCCTCATAAAGGCCGCATTATGATGCTGGCTTTCTATTCAAAGGGTTGTAGAATTAAGCGGAAAATATAAACGAATTTAGTTGAACATATCAAATTAACCGTCAGTTCCACGGCAATACGGTTCTCAAGATAGCCTCAAACGGTTAGACTAGGACAACTACGCCACAGAATGCCAATAATGGACTTGTCCGAGAATACTAGGATTTGGTAACGTTAGCAATTCAAGAGGGGGTCGAATTTGTTATAGAGATGAGAAACGAATGTGTGAAGTGAGAGACGTAATAATACAAGAACAAACTTCAACAAGAAGAGTGACACATCGCGCCGAAGCGGTCTCAGGCGAGTCAAGACTGGAGACGGGAACGGAGGTGAGTTTGACTTCCTCCGTTTGGTCGGTGAAAAGCCCAGCGTCGGGTTCGGTGAGAATAGCAAGGCGCTCTTCCAACAGACATAAGCGATCCTTTAGATCAGCTTCGCGTATGCTAGCATTCCTTGCCTGAATGTTTGCTTTCTCCACATCCGCCTCGGCCGCTCGCACCCGATCCAACGCTTCCACCGCCTCGCGCTCCTGTTGACCCAAGGTAGTCTTCATCTGGGAACAGAAACACATCTTTCACTGACTGCAAACCATGGGTCCATGGGTGTAAAACTACGGCGTGTTTATGATAGCTGACGTTCTTGAAAAGAATTCATTGAATATTTAATATGGCAGTGATTATGGTGTTTAAGTGTTGAACGATTTCTGTAATAGGATGGATTCAGGCTTAAGTAGTACGCACTTTAAATAATTGAAAATAGTGGACGTAGACAAAAAGAAGCGGAATTAGTGACCTCGTTTAACTCGGCGGTGAGTTCTTTAACCCTAACTTCCATTGCATTCTTCTCAGATTCGAGTTCGGATAACTCCTTGTCTTTAGCAGACTGATCTTCGAGCAATTCTAAGCTATGGAAAGAATAACAAAGAGCGTTAATCCACTAGAAATGGAACACACCACAGACTAATGTGCCAACTCACTGTAGTTTTTCAGCATTTTCCAAGGCCATGTTTTTGGCCTCTGCCTCCCTTAACGACCGAGCTAGCCGGAGAGAGAGATCGTCAGTCTCGGCAACCTTTTCTGCCAACTGAGAACGTAAGGCTCTCACCTCTTCCTCCAAGCTGGCAAGCTGCAAGGAAGCACGCCATCAGTACCATAACAGCTGCGTATATAGGTCCTCAAATTAAGTAGCAATGTACATTGTTTTTTACGCATTCCAATTCCTGAATTGCCTTACGATGCTGTTCATCTTTTTGTGCGATAACCTCCTCTGAAAGTCGATCCACTGCTGCAAGATTAGCTTCAGCCTTAGAGAGCATGCTATCCAAATCTGAACGTATCTAAGAGTGAAAAGGTAAAGGAAAAAGATCCAACTTTGCAAGACTCAAGTTAGCGGAACAGGAATTAAATAGGAGAAATGACAATCTATAAGAGCAATTGGAAAAACCTCAACAGATTCGAAATCCTCCTCAGAGCGATTGGATTTGGTTGTGTTACAACTTTCCGAGCGAGATTTTGTCCGTAGGAGCTCTACTGATGAGCATTGAAAAGTTCCAACTACTCACCGGTTCTGAGTCTAGCAATTTCTTTGTTTGAAGTCTCAATAGAGATATCCTTTTGACGCAGAAGGACACCCAATTCCGCAATCTTGGTCTCAAAATATTTAATCCGATCGCTTTTGTGATGCTAAGAAATACATAAGAGGATGAACGAACATACCGCCGTCGCAGAGTTTAGACTGGTCAATGATTCATTGGAGGCCATCATAGATCCAGCTTAAAACGAAACAAAGAGCGCAAAATGTATTGTCGAATGAAACAAATAGCCTAAATTATTAGCTATGAAAGTGCAGTGTACCAAAAGTGCAATATTTTCACCATCATGCACTTTGGAATGGATTTTAAAATGCAATGGGACAAATGAGGACAAAAAACGAGTAATATCACAGATATCGCCCAAAATACAAGTGGCAACCGTCTTATAACAATCTACAAATTCCATGAAATCATTAAAAATAAAAGAAGGAGGCGAATTTGCCGGTAAAATTATCGATACTATAAACTTACCGTACGTGTACGTACGAATGAGCAAAAAATATTTATTCTCCACTGCCACTAACATCAAGTATGAAGATAAACCTTCCACAAGGTAGCTCAACAGATACGTGAGTATCAATGACAATACTAAGAAAATGTTCCGAAGTGACCTGGGGTTGGCTTAAACAAGGAGATCAAACGATTATACATGACAGTACAGCATTGCACCACTTCAGCTATAAGCCTAAGCTTGTAGCCCTACATTGAAGCAAGAGCGCAAAATTACCATCGCTATCCGGATACAGGGGTTGTGGATAGTATCGTGAGTAATACCGAGACACTTATTAAGCAAGCTCAACAACAGAAAACGACGAACCTGTTATAGAACTCCGAACTGAACGAGAGTTCGAGGTCCTTTTCCTTTCCTTCGAAATCTTATCTTGTAGATTTGAAAACATGTTGGAAGTTTAGAGAACCAACGCATACACCACTTTGGACGTGAGCAGCGTTTAAGGGCTGCGCAAAACAAAAATTATTTATCTCTACAGCTTATTTTAGCCTTTGCTAAAGTGTGCTAAACATAAAAAAATTTCGCGTCATTTATTATTAGTGCTGTGCCGGCTTCTACATTGTAGATTTTACGTTCCAGATTCCAATAGTTGGCAATTCTACGTTGACCGGGTTGGCAGTTCTCAAGACTTGCAAAGCAGCGAAGAATCCCACAAGCCCAATTGTTAAGTTCAATCAATAGTTTTCAACACAATTTAAATAAAATGTAGTCTCTTGAGCATCCATAGAAGACAAAAGAAGGCTAAGCACAAAGCAGAACACAAGCATTCAAGAGGGGAGGAAAATAGCTGCTGACATGGCCTAAAGGACAGTCCACGCAGCTAGGCCCATAAAGGGATGTCCAAGTTCCCCGAAGGTCAACCAGCAATCCAAACAAGCAAAGCACTACTTGAGTCCTCGCAACTTGTTCTTCAGAGAGTTAGTAAATAATAACGGTGTGGACTTGTAATCAATGCTTTGGAGGTTTCAAAAGCCATCGACACACTTGGGTCACTCTGCTGTCAATGCATATGGAGCTCTTGAAAGCTAAGAACCCGCGTCCTCTAATTCGTTGCTCAATAAATACAAGCACGTGGCACTTTCCTATGCCTCATTTGGACATCAATCGCCTCACCTTTTGTCGTAATTTTCCTCTGACTGCTATTTTTATTTTATGAGGGTCAAGAATACAGTTCCAAATAACATGCTCAAACAGAACGCCGTTTTTTGGCTGACGAGACATTACCACCCCCGCTATCCTCAAGGCTATATCGTCCCACTTTCACTTGAGCTAGTAAATTTCATTTAACGGTAAGCCTCTCATGCCGCGGAACGCCTCAACGAAGGGGACGTAAGCGAGTGTGCTGCTAAAGTAATGGGCTTCAAGGTAAATAAAAGGGTGGGATTAGGGACACCGACGAATTCACGAGAAGTGAATCCTACTCAACGCTGGAGCATGTGCTATGGGTCAGTTTAGGCACTTTTGAAGGGAAGAACCGATTCAGAGGAGCACTGGACGTTTGGAGTTTTTTGTCAGGAACTCATACGGTAAATCAGTAGCTTTTGTTGCCAAATTCGCAAAAATGGTAAAGGCAAACACCATACCCTCGGAGCATAGCAGTTACCTTTCCCACCATGGCCCTTATCCTGCCTTTTTTAGATTGATTGAAGCTCCGCCTCACCCTATCATCAACCACATGAAGACCAGAATTCTGACCGCTCCCATCCTAGGTGAGTCTTCGCGGGTTCGACAACCACAACTTGCAGCGCAAAGAATCAACCAACCTAATTTAGATTCTGCTTAACTTCAATCAAATCCAGTCACTTCAGCAAAATATGCAGTCCCTCAACCCATCGCCAAAGCCACACAAACCTACCAAACACCATTAAAGCACAGAAGGACGGGGACCACACTGCCAATAGATACATGAACTTCATGTGCCCTACCAATAGCACGACAAAGGACTACGCAAAGTGAGCCTGTACTACGAGAGATCAGGACTGAGCAGTGGGATTCTTTTCTGTTTGAAATCAGCAAATTCGCTGCCTAGGCAATAGCGCTAATAGCAACAATAAGGTAAAATTCGCAGGAATTGACAACAGTATTGGACGATAGAGTAAGAAAGAGAGACAGTGGTAATTATGCGTACATGGAGGAAAAGAGACTTGATGGGTGCAAGGGTTTCGCTTTCATCTATTCCTTTATCCAGACCAGTCCTTCGGTTCATAGAACGGTCCCCACCCATGGAAGCAGCGACGGAAGAGGTAGGGTTCAGCATTTTTAGCCGTTAGCTTAAGTTGCCGGGGTCGTGAGGGTTGAGCCCGGGCCATATGCTCCTTATATAACTTCGCAGCCTGTAATGACAGCTTCACCTCCACATCAGAGGTCTTTTTGCCTAGCCAGAGGTAGACCTGCTCACCGTTGTCAAGCATCATGACATCGTCGTTGACAAGATCGTCTTGACAGAAGTCGGCACATTTCTCTGAGGCGTGAAAGTACCCTGCATCATTGGAGAGCCTAAAAAGACGTGCATATTGCATGTAGTCGGCGGTATTGTCATATGTGCCCTTGCCACCCAGCGCTGTCCAAAATACATCGGGTTCTTCTCCCTCTGGCAGCATCTCGACCTTGGTGTCAGACTGCAAGAAGACTCGGCAATCAACAAGTCTCACATATGAAAAGGCAGTTAGGAAACGAACCTGATTATACATCTGACCGCAAATGGCCTGCAATATTTTTTTGTCGTCTGGATGCGCCCATTTTCCTATCCAGATGAAAACATGATCCATACCACTGTCTGTGATCTTCTTCGGAATGCGCAGGATGTAGGAGAAACACGAATTCAGCGTTTGTACGGTAGGCTTCACCTGAGGTTAAGATTCGGTGTAGGGAAGCTATTTCCACTTGAGGATTGCGCACTTTGACAAATAAATCAAGTTAATAAAGGAGCACATCCCACTATCTAAGGATGGTTCGGCTGCACTGACAAACCCTCTTGCGTAAAAAGAATTTTAAAGGTGTCGGTAAAACGCTGGCATAAAGTGCATAGATATAAGTAACAGCCAAAAATTATGAAGCTACCACTGTGTGAGATCAAAATAATTCTTTCATAGCACCGAAATCCTTTTGACACCCAATGAACGAATAGATTTCACCACTTATTCAGGAATGCCCGTCTAGTGGGATGAACCTGAACCGGCTCGGTAGGTAAGGCAGTAAACAGCAATAAGTAATAGATTTCGTAATCAATGATAGAAATTGTAATAATGTAGGCAGTGAAGCGCACACCTCAAGGCATCTAGTGGCGATGGGGTCACCATTCAAGCGGAGGTGGTAAAATTGGACGTGATCGAGACGTTGGGCGGAATCACGATCACGATAGCTGCCCGAGTGGATGACCATTTTTCGGAGAAAGTGGGCGAGGAAGTACATATCCTCTTGCTGCTGCTTCACACGCTTGAACTCCACGCTGAGAGGACGGCCATTAGAGTTGGGGTTGCGCGATAGACGTGACTCCATGTCTTTGCGTAGAGAGAAGTTAAAGGTGAGCCAAGCGAGCTCGGAGGCCTCGCGACCTTGCCAGAAGTAAACAACAGTCTTCGTCGGTTCCTCCTCTTCTTCTTCCTCCCCACCCTCTCTCTCTTCAAACTTATCCGACGTGGCAGTTCCCTCCTCAATCCTCTTAGAGACTTCTTCGGTGTCTGTCGAGAGCTCGTTATCCTGGTAAAACAGCAGATTGAGAGAGGATCAACATAAGCGACGGTTAAGCTGAAATGGGCAATTACATTAAGGTTTATTTGCTTGTATTACAGAATTAAACACGAACAGCCTTTCAGCCCTCCTGCAAATTTTGCCCATAGCCCTGACTACTCGGGATGTTTGCGATAACGCAATGTCTAAACGAGCATACTTTATTACGCTGGGCGTTGTATCACAAAGGCCATCCGTGTTACTTTCGGCCACACTTCGAGAGCAGACTTCAATTGTAATAAGAGTATGGTATGAATCAACACCATTTTCGAGCAAAGGGAAAACAATAAAAACATCTATTTACCAAATTTAGTGACGTATGAACTGTAAGATCGAATTATTACGGCCATTAACAACTCACTATTCTCAACTGCTCTAGCAAGTGATGAATGAGAAATATAGTAATTCAGAGAGAAGCATTTGAAGGATTACCACTTTCTGATTAAATGCACAACTAAATTGAAATACATCAGCACACGCGACTCAGTCCGATTGCCAACTACCATAGGCGAGTAAAACGGTCGAAGTCAGCAAATTCGTGAGGCATTCCGTTCGCCAAGCAGCGATAAAACATTAATTGAACTAATGAACGACACTGATCAAAAAAAAACTTTTTTCATTGGATTTGATAACTTTTGTCCATCAAAGAACCCAAAAGTCGCCAACATGGACAATTCTAAACTTATTCCGTCTGCAAGACAAATTAGTTGGACGAAACCGAAGAGGAAGCAACGAGTAATAAAAAAGAAACAACACACATCATTCAATGTTTACTTGCATTTACTATCAAATTATACTCTAGTGAGTCGAAATCTTCGCAAGATTTCTGAGGTCGTAATCATTTCATGACCGTACATAAAAACGGTGAATTTTACGTGAAACTCACCCAATAACGAGCAATAACAATATAAGAGTCCTTGTTAAAGAAGTGTCCGAACCACCTGGGCTCGACGGGGGCCCACTTGCGATCAAGGATAACGAACTGCTGAAGAGAGGGAGTGGGTGAGCCTTGGCTAAAGTCAGCATCCAGCTCGAGTGGTTCGATAAGTTCGTAGTTGAGATCGTTCATCAGCTGGATTGCCTTATCCCAGGGTAGGGGCGTTTCGCGAGGCGCGATGAGGGCCCGAAGATCTGTTTTAATTTGATCACGCTCTAAGATCACGTTAGGATCAGCGCCGCGCGCTGTCACCGATTGCGCAGTACGCGTGAAGTCCACTGCCATGGCCGGCTCCCAGCCAACGAACTGCGCTCGAAATATCTACAACGTTGCATCCGGACCCCACTCACGATCGTTATGAGATGAAAAAACTGGCAGGTAGACTAGGGATGATCGCATATCCTAGGCTAGTCAGCAAAATATTCACTTTTTTTCTGGTCCAAATTAGTGACACCATCAAGATACCATTTAACTTACGCAAATGCGACAGCCTGTTAAAGTAATAGCAGAGGGAATCCAAAGGCATGCGTTATAAATCAAGTTGAGTGTGTTTACTATGAAATCTAATGAATACCTGCCTTCACTCATCCGATCGATGAACGAGGCTAGGAAGTGAACAACGCCATTGAGGCATGACGAATTTCAAACAAACGGATTTTCAGAAGAATGTGACTCTGAGGCTGAATTGTTGATTCAAAACTTTATTACCTCTAAAATGCAGTTTACTTCACCGCTTTTAATCGAACTCGAGCAAAAAATCGGAACCATTGTTCAAAATCATGCGCCACGTTACCCAGATGGAGTCCTTCAAGCATTTATGACACAAACTAAACTTGTTTTTTTTTCAAGGAAAGATTCAAACCGAAAATTGCAAGAAGGTCCATTTGGATGCATTTTAAATCGACCTTGAGTACCAGCTATGCAAACATTTACTATTTTCTGTGGGACGATGGCTAAATAAGAAGCCTGAAGTGTAGTTCAACGATTTGCTTACCATCGAAGGAGAAAGTAGCCATGAAGGAACAGAAGAGAATTGTAGAGTGGGACTAACCTCATTCTCAGCACCTTCAGGACAGGGCTGTGGGGGCAGCCGTTTATGTGCGGTAACAGTCTGTTCCACATTACTGTCTGCAACAATTTCATCGATGAGAGTGTCCTCGGCGCCGCCGAAGCAACCACGAGGCATCATCTCAGTTAATTCCTCGGCCAACTTGAAACCCGCGTAACGCAAGAACCGCGCTGACTTCTTTCCCATCCACACAAACAACTCACCACCGCTGTCCACCAAGTACACGTTAGCAGAATTCAACACGTCCCGTGTCAACTGACCCAGTGGCAGATCAACCTAAAAGAGAGGCTCCACCGACGAATGTCTTCCTATAAGTAATTTCCTAGTTTCCCAAAAGAATTTTACAATACCCGGCGATTGGGCAATCATTTGATGAGCTGTAACACCCTAGATGCAACGAAGGGGATACAAACATCATAAACTAATAATCACTTCCAGAAGAAATACTGATGGAAATGAAATTAGTTGAGAGAAATGCAGAAGCTTCCGCAGTAGAACCACTTCTAGTGTAAACACTAATATTTCAACCTTTACAGAGTCCACGATACAGTTCTCACGCTGCTGCCATGATCTACTTACAATAGATCATATCTTACCGCATATCTTATAAGTTTACATCCCGATCTGAGTGTCCTGTTGATAACATTAGGGCAGTTCCCAATACTACACTCCAGAATGTATATTCATGAGAACTTACCACTTGCCCCAGATATGCTACAAAGGTAAATTAAGATGAACGATATTGCGTAGGCCTTTTTAGGTTTCTCATGACTAGTTCTACGCTGATGACAAGATGGAGCAATGCTACCGATCCCCTAGCCAATTCGCAATCAAACTTACTTGAGTTGTTAAAAGATGTAGAAGCCTCAATGGTTATATATTCACGATATGACGGCAACCGGTATTAGCTTGTGACAACTTACTTGCAAGAGCTCTAAGTACCCCTTGCCAAGTTTGACGTCATAGAGAATGGGTTGAGGGAGTTTCCAGTCCGCCGAGATGTAGTCGCGAGCGGGTGGAGGGCGTTGGACATTAGTGGGGGGTTTGGGATGGTCGACGATAGCTTGCACTGGTCTCTCTTCCTGATGTTCCACAGCTGGAGGGCGAGGCGCAGGCTTCCAAAGTCCCATCACTACTGCCCAGAACTCCGTTGACTCACGACCTTCATGCTCCAACGAGATAGTCGCCTCATTCAGCCGCTCTTTCTGAGCTATCTTTTCAGCCAGCAGGCGACCTCTGGTCTGGATAAGAAGGCGCGATCTCGAACCAAACCACACATAGAGGCAAGAGTCGCCATCAACTAGGTATACAAACTTTGGATCCAGACTGGTGGGACTGACGGGCATCGAGACTATGTACATAGTCTTCTCTTGGCCAAATAGCCTATGAAAGGAGGCAAATAAATACAAAATATCTGTTGTGGATGCGTTAATTACTACGATCGCCTCAGTATGATGCTATCATATCCCATGTTATTGGTAGTGTACCAGTAGTATCCCAGCTCTCCCATAGATCTATAAAAAAAGTTCACCTCAAGCTCCTAAACCTTCTCAAACTCCGGAATAAGCACTTTACTCGCTGGCTAAATACTGCGACAAAGGGATAGGATAGCAAATGAGTTAGACGGCTGGACTTGGAGATTTCGGCAATTGCTTCAATCTCAGATTCTGCGCTATGACTAGCAATAAAACAATAATAGATTTGCATAAACCAAAAACTTTTTAAGCAATCGTTCACATTACTACATTGGCTTAGAGTAAATGTTTACGCAAGGATTTTAATACACGGGACGTTTTTGGTACAAAACCTTGACCAGTATTTGGACTCATTCCCGAGTCAATCATCCCCGATACAGCTTGGCATTACAGAGTTAAACATTTGAAAATTCTACCAAGGACCGCATGCATAATTACGAATAATAGGTTTTACTCATCATATGATCTTTAATATTATTACGTGGATCATCCAATTCTGCTCGAAAATTTAACTGGCAAAAGAGATTTGGCACGAAAAGCACTTTGAATGCCACCCAAAACAAGATGAAAACTTATCCCAGTTTCACATAGCTGACTTGTCAATTTTACTAGACGCCAGTGTTGGAAAATGAGGGGTGCATGGAATAGAGAGGGGGTCAAAGAGAAAGTACCTATACATTCGGACGGCAGCCTCCTTGCAGGCGACGATATGGAACCCGGTGCTGCCACTGGAGCCCTCCAGAACAGTAAGTTTATGACTCTGAAATAGGGAGAGAAAGTCGGAAGACTCTTCACCCTGTTCTTCGCGCTGCGTCTGCCCATCGATGCCAAGGAAGTTGCGCAGGTTAACAGCATGCATGGCAACGCAGGCACGCTTGTCAAGGCTAGCCTTGGCACCGATCCAGTAGAAGATGCGCCATTCACGATTACCAGTCGCCCCACCGTCCTTTGGAACCTCTGTTACTTCGCGCGTCTGCAGGAGAATGTAGCAATCACCAGAGTATAGCTGGCCCACGTATTCTTCGTCCTCCGGTTCAAATCGCTTCGGATAAAACTCGTCGATCACCCAGATTTCCACTCCCAACTGCGTGCCTGCGTCCTAGACAGTCAAAAGGTGCCGTTGCGCTCGTTAGTAGTGGAACCCAAAAGGTATTGGAGCTTAAGAGTGTTCTATCTAGCAATATCAACTAGGTGAGTTCACCAACACAAAAGATACCGAGGTCAAAGGGCGCAATTCGGCGGTGAAAAGGGAGGTAAAAAGCTATAAATTGTTAATTATAACGACAAATCAAGAACCAATAAAGAAAACTAAATAAAGTTCTTGGTTTTTAAACCCATAGACAGAATAAATGGTGACATTCAATGATGTATACAAGGAAACGTTACCCAAAACAGTCGCAAGGTTTTCAGCTAGAGGATAGGAAAACACAAGAAACTATTTACTAAATAGCAAAGATGAAGCAATCAAATGAAGTGCACTTAGCGATATTTGTTAAACTTGTTTGAAAAATTTACACCAAGCCAAATAACGCCAGATAGGTCCGGTTCTGAAGGCAGTGGTACCAATTTTTGCAAAGGAACGGCATGAAAGAACGCCACCTGCATTTCGCCAAATTTTCAAATCTAATTATTACTGGAGCGAATCGCACTACCAAATGATAGTGATCTATGATATTCTGGCAACTTCAAGCGCAAAAACAGAGACCAGAGGTGTCGGACTCACCAACAATTGATTTAGGAAGCGAGAATAGCAAAGAATACAAGGTATTTAACTGCGTAATTTTTTTAATTCTTCAGCTAAAACCATTTCAACGGTGAATAAAAGAGGAACAAGCATAGCTCTGTCAACGAAATACCAGTTTTTACAAATGCCAGGGACATTCACAAGGAATACAGTTCTGGCAAGTGAAGTGGCAGTAGTCAAAGGAGACTGAACGCTTCTAAGAGCTTTACAAAACGAATGAGTGAACAACTAACTCACGCGAAGAAGACTACCGCATCAACCGACTTTGGCATTGCCCGATACAAGTTCATGCATCAAAATACATAGACCCTGGGCACATGAATTCTGGTGGCATTATCACAAAAGCACCCAGTTGGGAAACGTGCCATCGTCAGCGTTAATGAAAATGGGACAAAAAGTAAAAAAGAACAGTGAGAGAAGTTAGCTACTGAAACAGAACAACTAGGCGTTAAAAAGTGGTATAAAGGCTATCAGGCAGCTACAAGAAAGCAATCACACAAAGGGAGAGTGGATCTAAATTAGCAAAAAGCATCTCGCTTCAATAGAATCACTGGTTTTCAGAGGACTCCGGCATTTGAACAGGAAAAGGAGCGGATATACCTCGTCAAAAATATCACTGTAGTCGAGGTTGGGCTTGGCTAGGGCCTCTTTCCATCGTTTGGCGGCGACCTGCTTCTCGTCCGCCTGAGCAGCTTCAGCGTAGCGTCGACGCATGATAGCATCCTTCTCCCCAGCAATATGGCGCATACCCGCCAGCACAACCTGACTGCCCTCTGTATCTTCCGCCGCCGTCGTCACGGCGTTCTCTCCCCCATCTAATCGACGTCTGCGCATCCGCTTCAGTCGCGCTGCTGATTCCTAAAGCCACCGCCACAATATATTGAAAACTAACAGGGTAGCAACTATGCTTCACACATCCACACATGTGCGTGCCCTTTTAACAGCAGAAATTTGCGTCTTTAAAATGGGAGACCTAGACTTATTTGCAGTAAAAATCGATGAGACAGCTTGCCTTTCAAAAAAATGTCGCAAATCATTACGATATCTTTAAATCGACAAAAATACACATCATTGAGGGTCGACAAAGAGGGAAGCGTGACTGGATAAAGGCCAGACACAAAACATTACATGTCAAACTCATTGCTACCATTACATGCGCGCAAGTCCACCATTTGCACCAGCTCTGAACGCATCTCAAATGCCATGCTCTTGCATACGAGAGTTGAGGCTAAAACTAGTGGTTTACGACAGATGATAACGTTATCAGTGTTTCAAAACATAAATTAACGATTTAATGGGGGGAGGGGGGCACTTAGTCACACTACTCTCCTCTGTAAGTACAAAAAAATGTTCGAATAGTACATTGAAGTGCAAGTAACTGGAACATACTAGTACAAATGTGGAAGAAGTGGTAAAAGTGACGTAATTGAAGCAATAATAGTGACATAATTAAGCAACAGGAAAGCTGAACTAGCTATTTTATATTGTCAAAGACAAGAGCACCATAGGCAATGCATCAATCGGCATCAGTCCGAGGTAACTTGGTTGGTTTTTCTAATTGTAATATAGGAGTGAAGGCATGTCTGCTCTTAGGAGCCATTTCGGGTGTCAAATCTATTACAGCATTAACGCGTCGAAGAACACAAACAAAGCAAAGAACATTTCCGTTCAAGAGCTTTTACGAATTGTTAAAAAACCACCTTGAAAATTTCCATTAGAGAGGAGGTGGCACTTACATTTATTACCTACCTGCATATTTTACATTTAAACAGGCTTTTCAACCATCGCCAACATGGTCAACGCCAACGCTCACATGGCTTAAAAGCTAAAACAGCTATTTTGAAACCATACCCAAGAGCAAAAATTGGAGTAGTTTCCAAGAGATCCTGTGAAACACATTGCCCCGTTAGGGTCGAAAAAGCAGAGCTGAAACTGACATTAAAAATAGTCTAGATAACTGCGCCACATTCTCCAAGCTGGATTTGACCTTGATCACGATGTTGATGCTTTGAACCCTCATCAGCATCAAAAAAACTTGTGATTAAGGTGTATAAACCTGAGAACAAAGAAACGAGCAAAGTAATGAATTTAAACGAACTTTGCCCTTTTTAACATCTTCGCTGGGTTCGGGAGAAATTCCGCGCATCATCTGCAGCTGGCCATCCAGAGAGAAGTCGATATTGTAGAAGGCCAGCCCTGCACCCTTCTGCAGAGCGGGCGGTTTGGGTGGAAATCGCAGCTTGGGATTGTTCTCCACATCAAACTTCTCCAAATTCTCAATCAAAAAGTGAATCGCATCAGGGAGGGTTTCCAGTTCATTGTTAGACAATATAAGGCGCTTCAGTCGGCCACAACGACACAGACCTAAAGTGGCAACAATAGTAAGTGGTAGAAGCTTTATGGCTGAGCCAAGGTAGGATTAATGCTGCTAGATGGGGGGTAGACAGGTCTAAAAAGGGATGGGGAAAAAAGTAATGGAGTCCATGCTGTTGATTAAGCAAAGTCTGTCTAATGAGACCTCATTGCGCGTATTTAGAGTACATTGCACTTAAAGGCCACACAAACGCCAAAAGCTACAGACATGACTGCTGGATAAATGACCATTGTTTTCATAAACAGTGAAGCAAAAGCATTCCCCATCATGCCCTCGCATTTGAAGCTGTTAATTAGCCAACGAATTGAAAAGTGATTCACAAAGGGTGGTAAAGTCCCCATCGTGGGATGTATCGCTGATACAGCGAGTCATAAAATCTTCAAAGATCGGCACTTTTCAAATCAAAAATTTGCCCATGCTTCACGACAGGAAGGAAAAAAATTTCAGGATTCCGTCAAGAGGAGAAAAGCACACCTTCAGGGATGTTCTCCAGTTTGTTGTTGGAGGCGTTGAGAACCTCGAGGTCGTTAAGTTTGGCCATACCGGATGGCAGACCAGAGAAGGTGAGTTGGTTGTCATTAAGATAGAGCTTTCGCAGCTTAGTGAGACGGGTGAGTCCTGAAGGAATGCTAACAAGTTGGTTGTGGCTCAGGTTGAGATACTCCAGCGACGGCCAGTTGTCCGTCAGCGCCGACAACTCATTGATCTCGTTGTGGCTCAGGTCCAACTTCCTCAGTGCGCGCAAGTCAAACACAGGCTCGGGAACACCCACTAACTGGTTGTGCGAGAGGTCCAGATCCGCCAGCTTCGTTAACCGATCCAACTCCTTTGGTATATTATCTAGTCGTCGCTGCGTGCCTGACATGTGGAGAACCTACGCATATCATATAAACGGCTGTCGCCATTTAGACAACAAAATCACACGAGATATGCTCACTTTTGTCTACTCCGACTAATTCGACTTTGCTGTGGCACAAATGAGTTTCCTTTGGTTCCTTCTTTTCTTTGTTTGCAATGAAGGCGTACGGAAACTCAATGAATCAATCCCAGATTTTTGCATATTCTCAAATGGACATATTTTTTGTGTCTTCCTGTGGAGCTACCTAGCTCATGCCATTGTGAGGAAAGGGCTCTTGTTTAAATAGTATTTTTTTTCAACATGAACACCTTCGTCACCGATTTGATGGCACGGAGTTCCATCAATGTCACACTGTTAAAACACATCATCATTTACACACATTTGCTAAGTACCTATTCACACAATGCATTAGTCTTTAAAAATTTGAGTACTGTAACACAGTCAATACAGCTTTTACATGCACACAATCAACATGCATTTCCGATGTCTTAAGGGGAAACCGATGAAACTCCCCAAAATGTAGTAAAACAAAATCCCTTCCATACCTGGTCCCATATTTAGAGCTACAAATTGAAGTTTGCTTGTTTTTTAACACTTAAATACACAAAAATAAATACCAGACAGAAGTTAAACCAGATTGAGTGTCACTTACTACTCAGCATCTCCAAAACATTTACATCAGACGGTGAGGAGGGTTTTAAATGTCAGGGTTATGCCTTATCTAAATGAAGCAATCAGAAAGTAAATGAAAGTTGAACAGTGCAGAATCGGTGCTCTGTATAGCGAAAAAATAGCCGCTAGGGGAACTTGCAAAGATTTCTGAAAAAGTTTGGCGTAGAAACTGTTCCCTTACTCGCCTTCTCATCCTCAGTATAAAAATCTGATCACTATTTGACGAGAAACCAAAGTCAGAAAGATAATTTTGACTTTACCTAAGCATGCGCAAAATAAGTCCGCAGCTTGGTTAACGAAAAGAGCTTAATAACCCCCAGTTGTGGCCCAGTTTTACAAAATAGGGGTTCCGTTGGCTACGGGGAGCGAATGAGAAAGATGATCAGAAATGATTGACAAAGAGGACGGAGATACACAATTTTCCTACGAACAGGATGAAGATGTGTAATTAAGGCAAAATAGAAAAGAGCAACGCACCTCGAGATTCTTTATGGCAACAATGGTGCGAGGTTGATAGTGCTGGAAAGGGTTTCGATTAAGGACGAGCTGTTGGAGGGAGGAGCATCGACGAAGCTGTGCAGGCAGAACAGTGAGGCAGTTGTCAGAGAGATCTAACAGCATCAGTTCGGTACACTCGGTGAATATCTCCGCTGGCACCGATGATAACTGATTGTTACTAAGGTTCAGTACCAACAGACTCGAAGCGTTTTCAATGCCTCGAGGAACCTGGGTCAACTGGTTGCAACTGAAGTCAACCACCTGGAGGTTGGGGCAGTCAAAGATGTCAGGCGGGATGGCATCGTGACTGACGAGTTGGTTTTTCCGGCAATTAAGGACACGGAGATTAGGGAAGACCTTGGGCCAGTCCGTGATGGAGGTGAGCCGAGTGAGTTTGTTTTTCGCCAGGGAGAGGTACTCTAACCGGTTGAGGTACTTGAGCTCACTGGGGAGGTCGGAGTTGGTGAGCTGAGAGTTTCGCAGCTTGAGCCACTCAAGGCGGGTCATCTTCTCCAAGGGGTGAGTGCAAGGTAGTACCGCAGAGGCTGCAGACACGAAGGCTCGGTTTTTGCTGCGACGCGCCACGCCGTCAGAAGACTGCGCGGCCACGTGCTCACCCACTGAGCCAAAATTCACACCGGAAAGGTCAAGGCCCCGCAAAAACTGAGTCACAGATTTAGTACCTGCACCCGACATCGCTCCTTCTATCAATTATGGCGATACACGAGACTGGAGAGCTTGAAGACGTGTCTGAAAACAATCCAGCAGCTATACACTGGGACCAATGCAATGTATCAACCAACTATCTGCACACAGGAAATCGAAAAGGTTCACCTGAATGCGTTGTAAATGGACTTCTATAGCTCGAAGGCGAGAATTCACGGTGGAAATCTTCCTTATATGCTGCTGAAGGTCAATAGGAGGATAAATCTGATCTAGCGCTTGCGTGAACCCTAAAAAGTACCAAAAATTTAAAGGGTCATTTCCAAATCGATAGCAAAGAAACACGGACTGTTTCCTGTCTTAAACGTATGGGTGATCCAGCTATTACACAACACCCCTCTTGATTTTAGTTGTAATTTTCCTTTTACAACAATGAAAGCTGACAAAACTTCTTACACCATAACCTTCTTGGAAGTTCATCATCGATGATTTTCCTTGGTATTAAAATAATTAACTAAGAAGACTGACCAATCCAAAATGCCTATCTGCAAATGGCTTTGCTCTCATCATGTCACCATATCCTAGCATTTAACAAGACAATCTGCCTTGACAAGTCAGTAAGTGTTGCGCTCGAAGTTTTAATTCATTTCAAACTTGTTAAAGAATTGTTACACGAAGGCCTTCCGATTTACTAAACTGTTCAAAAAGAAAATGCCATGTTAATCGAAAAAGAAATCAATGCCACCCTACACACACGCCTCTTGAATGAGCACTGTACACCAAGTCAAACTAAATGCAAGACCTCAAAAGACATTCAATGCGGCTCTAACCACCCGATCAAATAAGCATTCCTAGCTCACCTAAATAAAAGTTGAATAAGCTAAGAAAAAAAGTGAACCTATGGAGATTTCTTTGAGTAAGAGCTTCAGTTTTCCTTGAGTAAGCAGGTAGGCCGCAACGGTGTTGTCGAGCAATTCGATGCTGGGTTTGAAGAGGCCTACAAAGTATTCGGCCGTGAGAGATGGAATGAGCAACTGGGCGTCTGGAGAACCTGGTTCAGAGGACAGATCGAGGCTACTTTCCTCACTGGATGCTGAAGAAGGGGAGAGGCCGTGAGGCTGGTTATGGTTGATATGCTGGTGCTGGGTACACTCGCCTTCGTTCACACTATTGACTCCTGCTGTGTCGAGCTTTGCCTTGAAACCACACTCTTTGAGATTAGCCAGTTTTAACAGTTGGAGGATTGCTGACAGGCTTCTATTGTCTGAATAATTAGTAACAAAAAAAACGGGGGACTCGGACATTTCAAGGTGATGCAATGTAACCAAATTACAGATGCGATAGTTACGAGCATTAGCGCAGTTTCCCTAATGTAACTTATCATTGAGTTCCAAGTAAAAACGAAACATGAGCAAATCGATTCGATGGACCTCAAAATTACTTCAAGTAAACCTCTGCGAACCCCAAAAGTCCGAAAATAGGTACCGTAAATTAGTGTAACACCAATCGACTCACTACTTACGGCCAAGTGTTTTAGCAACTGAAAAAAGCATATCTCCCATCTTTAACTAAAATAGCGGCAACTGTGGCTTGCTTTCGTACTAAAAAAAGACCAAATTATTTTGTATGAGCCCAATTAAATACCTTCAAAACGTTCCGGTCCCTAGACAAGTACTCTTGATAAATAAGGAAACTAAAGGTTGGGGTTGAATAAATCATGGCGTAAAAGCAGAACTTCTGCGTCAGTGTGAATAATTGAACCACCACTACTACAGAAAAAAGTACTAAGTTTAACCCACTCACTAAGTGATCACAACTAGGTAAAGCAAGAAGTTCCACTTTTGGCGCAATTACGTCTCTAATAATGTCATGAACCAACCAAATCAGGAAAATGCAAGCGGTCTATAGGGAAAATAATGGCAGTGTACAAGCAGCGTAGCAAGAACCGCCACCACTAAAATAAATAGTTCGTCTCGCAAACAAGAACACTGGGCGTAGCATACCAAAAGATGCAGCATTAATCAAGGAAATATCTTTAATTAACAAAAACGAAAACACTGATTAGTGAAGAAAGGAGAAATGGCGTGACGTGAGTGATGATATGCTGCACTAGAGGCCCCGATGACCACAAACTAGCAGCATAAAATGCATAAAGCAATAGCAATGAGAAATTCAGTGGCATGGTACAGATCGACAGATGAGCTTGGGGGAGAGTGAAGATACAGAGCAGCTTTACAGGTAAAATGCAACGGACACACAGGAAAACAGGGAGGGTCCACACCAGTAACGCGTGTACGTCGGACCAACTCCAGGAGGATGAAAGACTAGACGCAATTCACCTCTTGTGGTTGATGCAACTAAAACGTAAAATTAGGATTTAGTTAAATATTGATATCGATGACTAAGAATTGGGTTACAATGAAATGGAAATAGCAAACAGGAGAGGTGATAGAATCAGACCTCTTAAAAGTCCGTAACAGTCACATCGGCGTTCTCATCTAATTGTTCAATGCCGTCACAAAAGGTGCCATCACGTTGACAGCATGACTGCGACGACGATTGGAGTAATGATGACGCACACGTGACAATGTTGTGTTGCCGATTCACGTCTTCACGGATGCGCCTTAGTTGAGCCGAAAGGAGATCATTAATGGCACGAACCCACTGAGTGCGCACCTGCAAATTGCTCGGCTGGAATATGTACATCTGTGCCCGACACGCCGTCCACACTGCGAACCGGCGCCGATCCTCCTGGACGCTTGGCAT
This sequence comes from Taenia pisiformis, assembly GCA_023968675.1. Taxonomy (NCBI): domain Eukaryota; kingdom Metazoa; phylum Platyhelminthes; class Cestoda; order Cyclophyllidea; family Taeniidae; genus Taenia; species Taenia pisiformis. The sequence goes on along the minus strand of CM043733.1, from coordinate 14,995,745 downwards.
CAAACCCACTTCCGTAAGCTGGCCAAAAACAAAAATGGTGATAATTTTATCAAATGCTCCAGTTGGGTGTGCACTACTTATTCTAGGCTACCCCAAGACGGGTAAAATCGACGCTAGGCTACCATTATTTATGAGGAATTCATAATGCAGGGGCTAGAAGTGACATCTAGATTATTTGTTATCCATAGGAAAATCGCAGCATGTATTGAAATGATGAAATATCATGCCCTGGACGCCAACTTCCTCCACCTCAAAGATGGATTGGAGCAGAAACGCGTAGTTGATTTTTTTGGAGAAGAAACAGAATAAAAAACGCGCCGTTCCTACGTTTGGAGAAAACGTTACATGTTCGTGAAGGGGGATACAGCCATTTGCGGTTTGTAAGGTGAAATAAAGAGTAGCATTAGTATCGCTAACCTCCTCATTAAAGATAATTTGTAAATTATCGAATTTCTTGCTGGCTATATGGGATTCTCATTGTTAATTAGCCAGTTGGTGGTGATGGCGGCTGAAAACGGATTATAATAGTAAAGAACAGGCGATTGAAAGAAAATGACAATAAGTTACTGTGTAGCCTCGTGATTTCAAAGCCAAAAATGACAGCAAGGCGGAGCAGAGAGCGAACCTTGATCTCCATCTTAATTTCGTAGGTGGGTTTCTGAGAGGAGGCATCAATTGGGATGATGGGAAGGGCAGAGGGCAAACTGCCAATTTCATTCGCACAACTACCCACTTCTTCGGTATTCGAGTCAATGACTCCAGAGGTGAGGGATTGGTTGCTAGAGGTGCCACTACTGCTGAGAGTGGCGAGCACGGTGGAGACCAGAGAATTATTGGTCTGACGTAGCTTGGTCAGGAGGATGGCATTCTCAAAGAGGAGGACGTAACGCTGGTGCTTATTGTTTCGGCCTTCCCCGCACCACACCGTGAAGTTGTCTTGCAGCAGTAGACGACCCAATCTGGAGGGGTGGTCCTAAAAAGACCAAAGAAAACAACCCTTGTGACTAAAAAGGGCAAACTGGTGGCAGCCCATCTTCAAATCACAGGAAACCGATACCGGATACACACAAAATCAGATAGTTTTCCCTTCCTCGTAAGTCATTAATCAAAATCTAATCTGAAAACAGTTTTGTTATGAGCTCACCAGCGGCCAAGAATAAAATAACTATGACAACAAAAATTAAGAAAACCACATAAAATTGATAAGAAATAAATTGACCAATTTCAAAAAAAAACACTAGCTCCATCGCCTGGTCACAAAGCCTTGGAGCGCCTCGCGCCTAGAGAGAGATACAGCGATTTTCCTGAGGCTGAGCTTAAATATCCGAAACATGCCAACTAGACGTGAATTAGCGATGGAGAGCCATGGGCATGGAGGTGTGTATGCAAGTGGAGCTAAAAGAACTTTTGTGAAACAAAATAACTCACCTAAAAAAACAAAACGGCAAGATACGAATAATTTCAGAAGAACGATATGAGCTACCAAAAATCAAATGAAACTGTGGGAAAAATCTTACAGAAAGACCACGGATTCGCATTAGAACGTTCACAGTGTTGCACATATCAAGCATGGACTGATGGGCCTTTGTCAATGCCTCCCTAGAAGTCGACAAAAACAAGTTGACTGCATTGATATTTTCACGTGCCCATTTGTGGAAACAAATTGCTTACTTCTGGGGCCCTTCGGGTGCATATTTTTTGAGTCGGTCAATCAGGAGGTGATAGCGTTGGAACCGCTGAGCGGGCTCCAGGAGACGCGAGCTGTAGGCAAGGAGGGGACGACAGAGGGAGGTGGACTTAATCGCCTCACCGCATGAGTTTTTCTGAGTTGGAGGTAAGTTCTCATTCTCATCACCCGCCTCATCAACGCCGCCACCGTCACCGCCACCAACATCACAACCGAGGAGAAGCTGGTTCTCGAAGTTAATACAGGAATTGACGCGATTCAAGCTAGCGACTTCACACAAACCCTCCTCAACCACCGCTTCTTCCTCCCCCTTCTCTTGCTCGCCCTCTACCTTCTTTGTCTCAATGAAGTTTAGGTATCGGTTATAGGCGGAGATCCACTGAGAGTGGACTTGGTCCTTTTCAAATGCAGCCGCGTATTGAGTAGCTCTTTCGTAATTTAGGCAGTAGTTGGTGTACAGATCCACCAGGCAATCCCACTGCAAAGGAAGCAAATAAACGATTAACTGAAGGTAATTACAAAATTCCCTTCATCCAATTATTCAGCACGCAAAAATTAAGGTGAAGTTTCCCTGAACTACGGGCATTGGAGATTTTCGCCGAATGAGGACCCTGCTTATTATAATGCCATCGCCTTTGAGACGAAAAAAGGTGAAAATTGCCAGGTTCACAAAACATGCGATTGCCTTCTCTCAGTAGTTCCGGCAGTTATTAGCAGAGTAGTAAACATTCAAAAGTCTAATGAATGGGAGAAAAAAAGACGAATAATAACGGAAAGACTACGATCCAATTGTAGGGTTATGAAAAAAAACTGATGGACTTCGAAGATTCACGATGACAGTAAGATCCGATTATGGAAGCATGGCAAAATATTGATCATAAGGTTAGCGGTTTGTGTATATTAGTCTTTTGAAATCGTAAGGAGGTGGGCAAACCATGATACAGGTTACCGATAGTACCGTTTATCAAACGCCTTAAGCATAAGGGAACTTCACACCTCCACATCTAGTAGGCATAGCGGACCGTAGCAAAGTAGATAAGTGACGTGGCTAATTTCACCAGTAAATGACTGGCCATGAGTTTGCCGCTAGGTTAAGCTGCTTGATAGACAAATGGAGGGGAATTTTGAAGTGGTAAACGGCTGTTTGGAGGTGGTCATTTAACGTACCGGGCTTACTAGGTGATTTGAAACGGAAGATTAATCTTAATCCATTATTTGAAGGATAAATGCAATTAACTATGATTCACTTCACCAGACAAAAGTCAAGCATGGCCTGTTGAAGAGCACGCAGTGCTCGGCCTGATTTGATGAAAAACGGCTTGCTATTCCAAGGCCAGGCTTCTTTAAAGGGCTGAGCACACTTTGGTGTGCTTACCTACATCACACCGAGGGTTCGAGTTGTGCCACGTGAATTCCTAGAATCACTGGGTGGCACGAAAGCCCCTTGCCAAAAAGTGCAGAACAATTCGAATGCACAAAATAACCAATGAAAGAACAGAATCGACCCCAAGACTCATCAAAAAAGCGGGAAACTAACACGGGCAGGACAGAAAAAACAAGCAGCTTGAAGGGCTCCTGGACGTGATTTACAAGTTAACCTTCATTCAAGAAGGCGAATCGCATCCAAAGAAATGGGTCATATTCTTAAAAAAGGTAACAATAAATAAATGCATATGACTAAGCCATTCTGTGGATTAAGGTTAGAGCTTAAGAGGTAACGTGTGCCATGCCATTGCGCACAAAAAATACACGAGCGAGAAATTTTGGCGAAAGGACACACATATTCCCATGGTGCTAGTGGTCATCCTGGCAGTCAGCTACTCTTTCGAAACACTTGAACATAAAATATTTTCAGAATTTACTGATTAGGCACGCATTAAAAAAAGAAGTGTCATCAAATTCTTACCGATGATTCCGCCCATTGTTGAATTTGTAAGGGATCCCCATTACACGCCATGAGTTGGGGATAGAAATGACTAAAAGATTAGAACGTTTGTGTCACAATAAAAAAAACAAGATGAGTAGAGCGTCATGTTCTCCAATGCATTCAATTTAAGCAACGAAAAGTTTTGTCAGAAACAAAAAAGCTCTTCAATTGCGGGTAATGAATTATTCCCCGTAGATTCTGCTCGAATGCCCCAATCAGGATAAACCCATAGGAACGAGGCATTTTTTACGATTCTAGTTTAAGAGTAGGGGTTGCATCAAAAGATAATCATCGCATGGTTCGATGACCCAAAACTTAGGAAAAAAACCTTCAAATTGTCGAATACGATTGGCGCAAAACTTTAGACATAACTTCCAAATAACCATATCCTGATTGAAGACGGATTAAATTACACAAAACAAAAACCCACTTTTTATGGAAGATAAGTTGTTCGGGGATGTTTACAACAAGGAGGGCCGGATTATCCCTGACAAAGGCGGGCAAACGAGGGAGTGTGGGGTTGCCTGGACTTCCTGAGAAGGCCTGTGTAGCCGCTTCGAGGAATTTGATGTAATTAACCTCGGTGACGAGTAGTTCTTGGAGGGCTCTTTGGTAGAGCTTCTCATTGTTCCACTTGGACACAACTGCTACCGATGACTGGTTCAGTGTCGTAAGAAAATAAGAACATATCCAGAACAGGCGAATCATAATGAATCAAATAAGAGGAGAAAACATTCGAACATAGATTATAACATTAACAATGCTAAGGAATTAAAGCCAACCTTATTAATGAGTAAAAGTGGTAATAAAATTGTTCGGAAGAGATGGGAATAAGAAACAGAGCGTAAGAATGCGTACTAAGAGTAGATGAAAGTGGGCGTCGGATTGTAGGTGAGTCAGGATCGAGAGGTGCTAATGATTTCTCATACAATGGGCAAACTAAAGATGGAGAGTATGGATGAGAGCATTGACGCGCTAAAATGTTTTTTTTAGAAGCAAGTTAGACTCACAGGCAGTTTGTTTATAGTGCAAAACGCCCATAAAGTTCACGAATGACATACTATATTTCGTTTACTGGTAAATATAAGCCGTGAGTTTTGAACAAGTGCCAGACTTTGCAATGCAAAAAAATGGTTCTTCACGGTGGAGGAGTTTAAAGTAACATAACCACGCTTGGAGAAAGTCTTGCACAGACAAGTGATCTAGCAAGTCTTTCGAAAAGAGATAAAGCCAACAGATGAACACTGGCATCTAGCCTCATCGTTGTAATGTATTGTACGATGATCGAAGACCGGAAAGGAAGGCATTGAAGGTTTTGTATAAGTGGCTCACCGCAGTGCGCTGCAAAAGCCTTTATTAAGGGACGTCTCCTCTCCAATCAAACATTTCGTGAGCTTTTATTGCGAGAAGCCTATTGCATCATAGGCTGACCAATGAAACATGCAGTTTTTACGGAAACTTTAACAATGGAATAAAAATGTCAAAACACTTACGAAAATTGACGAAGTCATTGGAAGCATGTGACTACATTATTACAATTAATTATTTCAAATTGATAGTTAAAAGCCTGCGCGAAAAATTTCTGAAACAGAATTCAAATTCACAAGACAACTTGTTCCAGAAGATGGAGCTACAGTGACTATGCAAACCCAAAGTGTTTTGGTTCAAAACGTGTTAAAGTAAACCTTGAAAGATGGAGATATTCTACTGAGATTGCGGAGATGAACCACGTCAACATGGCATGTACCTCTATTTCGAGGGGAGCCTGCTCCCGAGTGAGGGATGCCTGCTTAGAGAGAGGAGCAGTAGAATTCTGGTGACCAGAAAGTTGATGTTGTTGCACTTGAATCTGTTGCTGCTGTTGTTGAGAGGAGGGAAGAGGTTTGATAGGGTAGGTGCTGCGTGAGATTTGTTGTCGTAGTTTCGAAACGGTGAGTTTGAGGGCCTGTTCAACTTCCTCCACCAGGCGAAGCATTTGACTCAACTCAACCTGATGTCAATAAAAGAAATTATGAAATGATGAGGGTCGCTTGCCCAACCTCAGATGACGGTAGGTGCCATCAGCACAAATAATCACCTGACAGACCGGATTCAGACTAATTAAAAAGAAAAATATGACTGAGTCTACAAAAAGAAAAAAATTTGATACATTGCTCACTCAAAGCATGCAACATTACTGAAAGTTTCACCCGATTTAGGTAGAAACATAGGATACCGTCATGATCTTCACTTAAAAGGAATGGCTTGATAGGAAAAGTAGCAATTTGAGTCTTGATTAATGGAAAACGGAGATCAAGGCAAAAAACTGCTACAACATTATGAGGCCAAGGGAAGGTTGCTAAAAGGCAGCAGAGAGATAATAAAAGCTGAGGAAGTGGGTACAGCCCTATTGACAATCATGCAAAATGGGGCAACGGAAGGAACTCATCGACCATCTGCGGTTAACACTATAGAAGCCCGCCAAAACAAAAAAAAATATTTACTGGCTGAGAAATGCCTGAGCATGTCAATAAGATACGTAGCCACGAAGTGAGCTAGGAGGAACGAAAAGCCCGATTCAACTCATTTCGTCCTTTTTTAAAGGACAAAGTGACAGATCTTAGTACCATAACAAAATCCATGGAAGGCAAAAAAGTAAATATTTCGTTCCATTCTCTTATTTCATTCATTATCACCTTTTCTGAATGCAAACAAATCGTCAAGGATTTGGCTGGGACTGGCTCATGTAAATTAACAATAATATTTTCTAATGGGTAGCACATAAATAACCACATGAGAAGGCTGAATATAGAGCAACGCGCCAGAAATTCCTTCCCGAGGTCTAAAAGCCAATAAAATTGTCGGAACAAGTTTCTAGAAGCATGCAAAGATAAGCAGGTGACTGGGCAACAGCAGGACAAATGAGATAAGCGATTTTTTTATCGGCTATAGACGGAGATTTCCACAGTTCTACGGCCGATGGATGCATGCGCAAGTAGGAAAGAAAATTTACCACCATTTAGTGCACGACTGACAAACCTTCATTTCGGCGTTAAGCAGATCCGAGAACTGTTTTCTAAACTGGGCCGGATTACCCTTGAGAACAAGGTTCTGCTCTCTTGAGTCACAAAATACATTCAACTGCTTAATTGTTTCTTCACAAGCAATTGGATCCATCTCTGCTATTTTTTCTGCAATCAGCGGATTGAGAAGGCTGTTTCCTCTTGATATCCAATGACGAGCCTGAAAGAAGTTTATTGCAAATACCAATGCAATTAAACGGGAAAGCTTATTTATAAAAGCGACGTTTCAATTGTCCAGAGTGTGAAAGAAAAGCAGTTTGATTGAGCTGCATTAGGCACAGTGATGGCGACATGGCGCAGACCAAAAATGCAGCCGTATTTATCGATCGCCGAGAAAACTGATCACGTCCGCTTTCGTACCCACAAAATGCCAACGCCTTACCTCATTAATCTCGGTGTAGAGTTGAACAAGACGGTCCAGTTGGTTTACAGCTTTGTCAAGGGTTGTGCGAGCCATGACCTCAAGTTGACGTAGACTGACGATGTGAGCTGTTGCGTATTCGGGAATAAGAAAAACCAACGGAAGAGACGAAGTGAAAGACTCAATACCCTCCTCCATTGACTTATTTGTCATTTCAACTGAAACGCCAGTGCGGCCTGGAACCATACTCTCCTCTGATTCATAGATGTCCTCCGTTTCGTTTGCGTCTCGGCCATCATACTCACACTCCTCATCCTCTCCCTCATCTCCTTCCAATGGCGGATCAATATGACGACCGCAAACTGTAGATGTTGAAAAAAATACTCTAGAAGTCAGCTACAAAGTGGAAAATGGCAATATTTTGTCGACTCACAAGTAAGACGAGCAAGAACACTGCTGGAAATGGTGATACTTGCCCTCTTGTCGATGCGTCCGCCATTGCCTGGACAAACACGAGAAGTGGCGGCAGCAATAGATTTGTCTCGAATGTTCTCTCCGAGAGCAATAAGATCAAGAATTTCACCAAGCATAGAAACTCCAGCAGCTTGGGCCTCTCTACCACGAGCCTGGATTGCCAGGAGACCCTCCATGGGGTCCCCAGCGGCAGTGATGACCTTTGAAGTAGTGATGGCAACGGCAGAGGAAGATAAATTAGAGGAGTCGCTATTCAAGCCCTCCTCCTCGCCCATCATTACCACAGCTGAGTCAGTTTCCTCAGAGGTGTCGGAGAGGCCTCGCAGTGAAGAATTACTAAAGGAGGCAGCGGGAAGGAGCGGGGCGCCTGGATGACCAGGGAGGTAATCGGAGACTGACTCGATCAGTGACTGCCACAAGCTCGATAGGGGATGTAACTGGGGATGAATAGCAACAAAGTTGTGCAAATCTTTCAACTTTGAGGCAGTAAGATGGAACAAGCGTGCCGAGCAACATGTGGGAAAGGACAAAGGTTCGGGTTTTTTTCAAAGGACAACTAAGGTGGGTGTTAATACAGGGTTCAAAGTTTAACGTACTTATCAAGCAACCAAAAAAATGAGTTAATTAAGTCGGTAAGACATTAAACTAACAACATGCTTAAGTTCACTACCATAAGTAAAATTCAATGATTCTGATGAAACTATAGGCTTAATTGGCAGGCACACCCTCCAAACACCACCATTGCAAAGGAAAATAGTGTTTCAACAAGAGACTTCACTCATTTGCATCGATATTCAAATGGCTAAAGAAATATGACTTTGGAAGAGCTGATATTTAAGATGCCCCAGTTCTTTTTAATCAAATTTTCGCACACGTAAGCAGGGTTTTGTTGCCTGTCACAGAAACGCTTCCTGGAACAGAAGTACGGGTTTGCTGGACACTGGAAAAGATAGATTTGAAGAGTATTTAAAAATGGGAGTGATTCAAATGAACACTGATTTGGTGCATGCGAGAATTCACCTAGGAATGGGCAGGATTCAGGTTTCGTTGGCAGTGACGCACTCGAGCATTCATTTGCAAATCTAATCAGGCCTTGGCAATACCCAAGAGATTTTCATAAAGCAAGGCACGAATATTGCAAAGGAATGAAGCAAACGGAGGCATCGAAATGGCCTTTCAAAACTATGCGTTCATTTAACCTACAGGGAGATGGAAACAAGTGGTGGGTGAGGGAAATAAGCGCTTAAACACAAATGCTTCAAATACTTTAAATCACCGAAAAGTAAAGGAAGGAAGGGCAACCATGAGACATCACTGGGCGCAAAAGATAAAGTGCGGAATAAGGCGAGCTAGTGAACACTCACGAAAACGTTACTAAGGCTAGCTCCACTTAGTCTGGGGTAAAACGCCATTAGAACATGGAGACCGAGAGTTGGAATTTGGGGGCGCAATGAGACGAAAACTTTTAAAATATGGTTTCAATGATGACTTGTGAAAGGAATAAGTTAAGACAATCAAGCCATGAAGGGTTAGTCGGATTATGGCAGCCTTGTAATGACACAAAGCATGCCGCTGTCCCCGAGATATGGCAAGGCTCGGTAAGCATTAAGAGCACTTGCTAAGTCCAGCTTCGCTACTTCCTCCTTAAATATCATAAGAGAATAATGGGAGTCGACCTATAAACAATTCAAATGTAAGGATAACATGAGTTGACACTGGTATTCGTACTAGCATGCAAATGGAAGCAGACTGATCAAGGATTCTTTTTGACAGATGCCTATACAGATTTTACCCGATGAAGAGCGATTAAGAGAACCTATCAAAATCTTAGTTGATAGGAGATTAAGATATAAATAAAGTCACAAAAGTCAAATGCATAAAGAAACAGCAACACAAAGATGGCAGATTCAAAGTGCATATGCACATATATGCATAAGAAAAACCACCCAAAATGCCAATCAGCATTGATTAAAACAGATACAAGACATCTGACAACATCAGAGCCCTCCTTTTGAGGAGTGACAACAGTGTGATAGCCAAAGTATGCAACAATGGCGAACGCCTCGAAAGCGCTTCAACACGTGATTTTAAATACCGAAGTCATGATGGTGCAAAGGAAAAGTACTTGTTCATATTGTGATGCCGCCGCTGAAGTCACTATTTGTCTGCCAAAGCTGGATGAACACATGCATAGGCCACAAATAAGCAAAACTGAATAAGCTGTCAGAGGCAAGACAACTTGGAAAACAAACGCAGCTCGTCTACCACGTACGGAAATGAAACATAACTAGGGCGAAATTGTCGTGAGGTTACAAGAAATAAAATTTTATGGGAGCTAATTAGTGACGGTATATATAAACAAATGAATAGCCACATCTACGCGGCTAAAACCCTTGTGGACCGATGACCCACAAATAAGATAGGATTTAAGAGAGATAAAAATTAACATGCTATTTTTGAAAAGTAGAGTACGCTCTATCACCCCGATACACTCATTTACAGATGTGCTAGCATGTCATTGTAGGTCAAAGGAGAAGTGTAACCCACGCGTCTGGAAAGCGAGGTCACCTGATGGAAATGCGCATACATAACAGACGGAATGCTTTCTTTCACACAAATGAAACGCTTCTGGTGAAACAACTCAATAAGTGTGACAAACTAGGTGCGTTGTAGACAGTAATTTTCTACGACAACGCAACATAGAATGACGAATCTGATTCTGTTAATTATCCAATAAATCTTCAGAATAATATTTGACTAGTTTCGCCAAATCCAGCCTACGAGTAAATTTGTACGCCCGGTGGACGTTAAGGGCGGATTAGCATTAATTTAATGTAGTGCAGTTCTAAGCAATACATAGCAATCTGAAAACACTTAAAAGGAACGAACGCAATGTTTTCACTTGGAGAAGTAGGAAGAACATCCACGCGTCTATTAGCGTGGTTCGACAAGTACGAAATGCGATTATCTTACATAAGGTCAGTGCTATTCGGCGCTCGTGACCTCAAGTGTACGGGTTCGAAAATGCACGAATTTTAGCGCAAAACCCATCAAATTGGTTACAGAGAAGCACGAAAGTCAACTTGCAAAGCAAAGCGTGAAAAGCTAGAAAGCAAACCAATACAATGTTTTAAAGAACCTAATAAATTCTATAATAGCCTTGCACTGAGTTGTATCTTGTTTTCGTAAACCATAGACTTAGTTGAAGGGTTTCGACTGGCGATCAAATTCATATCGATGCGAAAATAACGTAGAAGCAATAAGAGGAAAATTTGACAGGACCAGATGACCATTAGAAGAAAGCAAAGTAAATATGCGCCCCAAAGGTTGATTTCCACAAAGAAGTAATACCACCAATTTCAGTGCGGCATGACTAAACCGGTCTGGCAGACACTACGACAAGAAATGTCAGCTAAATTCAACCAAGTAGACGTCATGACGAGTCGATAATTGTCAGGAGATCAAAAGCGTCTTGGATAATTCATAAAAGTTGAGTCAAACAAGGCCAGACGTGCTCACAGGATCAATTACATTCCGATTAAAAATTATGGAAGGATATGGTGGTATGATAGCTATAGTGACCACGCGAGTTTGGAGAGGTAATTTTCCGTTAAAAATGACAAACAACACGCTTATAGCAGGGTCACCACATTGAAGCCCACGCAAGTAATCGGGATTAACCACAATTCGTTACATTATGCCTAAAACATGTACTCTTTCAGTGAAATCCTGAACGGCAAAACGCACAACACGCATAATGTTTTTGACTACTTTTGCTTTAAAACAAGTTTAAAGCCATTTTTATAAAGAAGAGAGACTCACCTTCCTGTACCGACCTTCAAACTCTTCGAGTGTTTTTAAATTTCGTAATCCATGGGTGTATCGGATCCAGAATTTCCGCAATTTGGACCGTGTTTCTGATAGTTGGATAATATATTGCTCCACAAGGATGATCTGAGTCGATCGATCCACGGGTAGATCCAAAGAGCTGACTGCCTCTTCACACCCACCTCCATTAAGATCGACGTCACCATCATCCTCGTCCTCGGAGTTGCTGATGGTGGTGATGCCATCCACCTCCCGCAGCCGCTTACGCAAATCCACTCCGCGTGACTCACAAACAGAGAGGCGTCTCAGCAACATTCTTCTTCGACGATGCAGAGCATCCACACGTTCGTGATTCAACTCGAAGGTGCTGAGGTCTCGAGAGATGTGAGCGAGTGCCTCCAGCCGCGAGATATCGCCCACGAAAGCCTGAATCTCATGGCCCAACGCAGTGGCCGCACTCTGAAACGCCTCGATCTCCTGCAGAAAAAGAGAGTTAGTTGTGAGGCGGGAGAGGAGAAGGCCGTGGGTATACTGTTCCTGCTGTCGGCCTCGACTTCGTCTTGCTGGTGAAGCTCGCATCGTCGCCATCCTACACGCATACGATCGAGGTTATGACGGTCCGCTGGCTCACACGCATGCACAGGCGTGCTACGCATGCATGTGCGCACCATCGATTCTGCACCCATCCACGTTGTGCACCCATGCTAAAGTGCGACGATTCCCGTCTACGTGTGTGCACGCACACGCACGCTGTGCGCAGACAGGCACACACACCATTACATAATCAAAATTCGAGAATAGCACGGGACCTTCAGGTTGTTTGGTGGTATCGATGACAGCACTTCGCCGCAACCTCCTTAAGATGCTGATAACCATCTACAAGAATTGTTTGTATGCTTCAACAGGCACCAAACGAAAAACTAATTAATTGGAAAGCAACCCAAAAGCGGCTCAAAATAACAAAGCAAATCCAACACAATAGCAAAAACGCTCAGCAGTCGCAAAGTTATTGTAAAACTCATCCTGTGAGTAGCAGCCCAGTATGGACCGCAAGACGATGAGAGGCTTCTAAGACTACGAGGGCGCATAACAAATGTTCGAAAAGGTGGCCATCACAAATCAAATCCAAAAAAGGGCCATTGATGAAATGACACACTTAAAAAGATCACATCTGGCGAAAGTACTTCGGGTGTAACAAAAGGAGAAGGTGAGCAGAGTAAACGGATTATTTATAATCGGGAATAGTTCAGTTTCGGAGAAAAATTGAATGTCAAGCCGCCTTTTCCCTTGGTAAGAGTTAAAAATGGAACTCCAAAGGAATAAACAGAACGGAATAATTAATATAGTGTACGAGGATCACTAGTTTTAATAAGAGCACGTGGGTTTTGAAACAGCCAAGGGAAATGGAGCGCAGTTTCGAGAGTAGTGCAGTGCTGACATTCTGCTAAAGCAAACACGGCTTCTCCGTGTCTGGACTTCATAGGCGTTCGGATGCACAGACACGCATCAAGCAATAGAAGGCTTGTACAGCTTCACAAAATCGAGTGGACTTCTGTGCTTGATCCACCTCCAACCCTCCTCACACACAACAAAGTGTAATGCGCAAACACTGTGATAGTGGCACATATTCAGGTGATATGGTAAGGGAGGTACATTTACGCACACAATGGCGCAAACCAAGCACAGAGGCTTGTGGAATAAATGAGCTGAGCTTACACGTGTTTAGAGAAGAATAGAAGCAGAATTAACCCATTGATCTGAGTTTCGCAGCATCGTCATGCAAGGAAGTAACGTGTGCATGACATAAAGTGGAAGGTCAAATTAACACCGCTCCCAAGATTTTGTTTTAACGCGACAACACTACTTAAACCTCTATTGCAGCGTCTTAAACAAAAAACTGCTTGAGGTACGATTTGGTACGACCCCTTGTCATGGGTCGATGTGGAACATCATATATTTGACAATGGACTCATAGGGGAAACATGGAGTGTCAATGTACTGATTGCGCATTAGTTAAGCGCAAGAGATGGACCAATGGAGCACAAGGTAGATACATACCTCGAAGGCAACCAGGCTCCGCGCGCAATTCTTATGATCAAATCAAATCTAGATCGGACGAAATATGCCCCTGTGCCAAGTTTAGTTCAACCCCAAGGTCAATAAAAACAGAAGTAACCACTTTGAAAACGATGCCAAAGGAAATAGCAAAGATGATGACTCAACACATTTGATCTATTACCACACTTCAGAACGAACTAAATGAGGTCACACAAAGCCCAGTCACATGATAATCATTCGACTATAACAGGAATTTAAAAAATCGCTTACGTCTAAGTGGCAATCATGAGTCGCGAGCCCTGCTTATATATCCAAAAAGATTTGGGAAACGTAGAGAAGCCCCGACACGTGGAAGTCAGAAGTGTTAACTAATAGGACACATGTGTGATATATAGACGGTTAAATATCCCAAAGCAACGCTTCGTGGAGCTGTCGAATTAGCCAGAAAGATTTTCACCCAACCTTTCCCACACATACAAAACAAAGAGCCGCGATGTGACCCGCAATACACAGACTGCCATGCAGCAACTACTAATTCAATAATAAGCGGAATAACCCAAGGCAGGTGTTCAGTTAGATTGACCCGAAATAGTTAGCAGAATGAACTTTGTATCCCCATTCAATCTGTTGATGGTTCCCTTTTCACTTTTTGATGTGTTGGATTTCGATCCAAGACAGAAACATGCCGCTAATGCATACTGGTCAAGCATGACTCCACGAAAGCGAGGCTCGGTGAGGAGGTAAATAAGTAAAATTTAAAAAGCATGCAAAGGGCAAACGACAAAGCTGTATCTTTTGGGCCATAGCTTCTGCAAGACCATGTGTTTAACGACCGAAAATACGAATTAGGGATATGAAACAAATTGGTAAGTGAATAGTCCAAACACTTGGACAATCCTACGCAAGAATCACAACTCCAAAGCTCAAGCGATGCAAATCAGTTGTTCTGTAAAGCAATCATCACCAATACCAAGCACACAGAGGATAAGTGTGAATCAAAATGGGTAGCTTAGTCATGTGTTACTGAACCGGCCAATATTGACCGCCAAAGATACAAACGTTTACTTAAACCGTTTAAGTAGAAGGCGACAGAGATTTACCGACCATCGAAATAAAAGAACGTGCTAACAAGGGTGCCAAACACCATGAATGGACACTCAGACATAACACTAGCATAATGCGTGTAGAAATGCCCGATGTTAGGAACTATTAAGCAGGCTATATGAACGCGGAACATAAACCAATACGAGGATGAAGACGTTTACATAAGAAGCCACAGAAATGAAATACTTAGTCACACGATCTCACACGTTTGGCTGAAAAGAAACCCCGGTAGGACCAAGTTATGCGAATTGATGCAACTGACCAAAAACGTCCACCACAGTGCAGAACGCACTACTTACGGACCGTGACAAGCGCTTTTGCAATTTAGGTGAAAATGCCAGAGCAGAAATGTGCTGATGCACTTTGTAACTCCAACAAAGATTAAAAAGACGGCTAAAATGAAAGACAGTTTCTTGAGAAAATGGAGCATGCTTATTCTGCAGTGGATTGGATTGGAAAATCCCCAGAGGGTATATATTACATTTGATTAGAAAAAAATAACTTCAGCTAATCTGCTCGCACCAAAACATCATGGCAAAACTGTGACATCCAAAGGCACATCTTTACCGCTGAGCAATTGGACAGTTTCAAATAAAGTACAAAACCCAAACACGTCCTCTTATTCAAAAATCGAAATACAGGTTTGGGAAAGGAATAATTTGCAAACTAGATTGCAGGTTTTTCAAGCAGAAACCATCACGTGGCGTTACGACTGCGAACGGTCATAAACGGTTAGAAAACCGCGAATCGAAGCAACCTTTCAACACTCATTCTACAAATGCTTCCAATGAACCCTCGAATCGAGAAAATGACATTTACACTCGTAAAGCGACTCAATACGCGTCAACACCAGTCGGTTAACGGTGTGGGGAGAAGCTGGGGAAGAGGAGTTATCGCTCTTATTCAATTAAGTATCCCAACCTTAAAAGAACATTTGAAAAAAAAACACCCAGGAGTGAACGCGATCGAGAGCGATGCATGAAAGCAAATACTCCGCGACGTTTTTAGAGATCAACTGCCACGGAAAACTGCAATATGAATGTGGTTCACATAATCAACTGATGAAACGGAAAAACACAGGTTTCACCACCACTACTGCAAAATTGGGTATGATCTCGTCAACAAGCCAACCCCACTAAGGTGCTAGCACCGCCGGATAATATAAACACTCTCGCCAGAAATGTACTTTTAGTCCATTTTACGAGGAAATAAGCAGATCAGATGAAACAAATATGAAGGATAATGGTAGGAGACTCTGCCAAAGGAAATGATGACTAAAGCGGGCCCAACATATCTCAATATATATAAATTGTTAATAACATTAATTTGATGGATGAAGCAAACTTACCTACTGCCATTAGGACACCGATTTTAAAAGTGATTTCATGATGGATGCTTTGGTTTAGCAAAAGGTAAAAAAACAAAAGCGAACATCAGGTGTGGGAGGGAAATCGCCAACGAGGAGACAAAAAGGCGGGGAATGACCTTTACGCCCGAAACCCACCAACAAGAAGTCGGTTAAGAAAACTAACGGTTACGGAGGCTGAAAACATAGCTTAACGGTCCGATAGGGTTATGGAAATGTTAATCCAAGGAAACTCCAATTCTGCAATAGCATCGACATCTAAAAATTTTTGATCCAATTTTTAACGATGAGCAAATGGGATGGAAAAATCTCTTCCAAGATAAAAAGAATGATTCACAAGCAGCTATGAAGTCTCAGTTTCAAAAATTACATGAAAATGTAACTGATTTAAAGCGCCTCGAATTATTCACCACCATGAATACAGCCGATAATAACTATTTTCAAGTTCCTCATGCCAGCTGGAATGCTCGGCCTCTTTTAGGATAAAGAATTCTGATTTGCACATGGAAGGTGCAGCAGCATGTAGCAACAATGTTTGACAATTCGAATAAGAAATGGCAAGCCTGAAATCAAGAGCCACAAAAGACCCTGAGAATTCAAAGAAAGGTAAGAGCTGGTCTACGTAGGTAAGATTATACAGAAAATTTAAAAACTAACGATAGAACAGTCCACCGTAAGAGCCATCTGCCAGTTTTACCAACAAAATAACTTCTGCGACCGAAGCATCTGCTTACAATTTGGAAATTGACCCAAAGCGAAATATCGAACGACAAATCCCCACCGAGAGATGACGGGATTTGGATCGGAGAGATAAAGCCAAAAAGCTCCTTCGGCTCATCAATGAGATGAAGAGGGAACAAGATATCGTTGTAAATCCCCTCGACAAATTTATTTGAAGCAATGCGTTGAAAGAGGCCTTGCGGTTGTAAAGTGACGACATACTCAATGTGGTCTAGATAGTTAAGCTTTATTTAAAAATATAGAAAGTCACACCATACATTTAAATGTATTAGAAGTTTCCTCACATGAATCCACCCACATCTACGACGATCAATCGCGAAAACACACCTACAAAAGCATCTAAAAATATCAGGAAACTCAAAAAATACGATTGGAAGAAATATTCAAGCAATGAATCCAAGACTGTGAGTGGCGGAGTGTCTTCAGGAATATCGGGGAAAAACAGGACAGGGTGATTTTGAGTATCTAGAGCACCTACAAACGTCACAATAGTGAAAATCATTAACCGGGTGCAAGAATATAGGACTTTCTTAGAAAATCACATATCGATTTGGCGGAGGGGCTAGCACATGTCTGAACCATCCGGAATGCATACGCCGATCAAGGAGCAAGCGCCACCTCCCAATTCATATCTGCGCCGGACACCTGATGATTGAAACGAAATGCTGACAAAATATGGTGCGCCTAAAAACACTGTGCAGCTTTGCACTTTATCTTCTCACTCATTTTGTGTTATTGCATCAAAGGTATTTAGCCGACTGTATGTGATTCGCAATTAGATGGCAGAGAAAAGAGGAATACTCTGCACCAGCCATGCTTGAAGTATTTATCCAAAGAGAACTGCATCTAGCGTTGCATCTCTCACTGCGCATTTTATAAGTTTGTTATCAAGTGATTGAATTCAAGATAAATGTTTTTAGAATAAGAATCACTAGATGACTTTATGCAAGTGTCAACGCCAGATGAATGCAGAGACTTTGACGTAACATCCTCAGCATTACTAGAACAAGAAAGAAGGCCAAGCATAGGTCAGAATGTAAGCATTCAAGATGGGGAGGAAACGGGCTGCTGGCATGACAGAGAAGCCAGCCCACGCAGCGTGGAAGACCTACAAACCATCCAAACGCACAAGGCGCTACACCGATATGTCTATTGCCGACAGAAAAACAAATGGCTACATTCGTCAGCACTGAGAGATAAGTGTAGTGTTTTGTTTATCTGGACTGTGGGTTGGTCCGACGCATTGGTGGCGGCCATCTTAAACTAGCTGCGTGGGCTGACCTCGCGGCCATGCCAGCTGCACGCTTCCTTCCCGTCTTGAATACACGTATTATCATCTACGATTAGACCTTGCCCAGTCTTCCAAGGATGCTCATGACGCTACAATAAGCATCTAGTTGTAGATCCCCGAGCATCCCTAAAAGACGGAGAGAAGGCCAGGTGCAGGTCAGAATACTTGTATTCTAGTCGGAAAGTAAGGGAACTGCTGGCATGGCCGAGAGGCCAGCCCACGCAGCTGGCTTCAAGGTGGCTGCCACTAATGTGTCGCACAAACCAACAGTCCAAACAGACAAAGCACCACACTTGTAAAATACAAAAATGGGTATACGTAAGTCTCAGGGAGCATTTAAAGGCGTTGTTTTGTTTTCGCTTATAAAAATAAATCTTCAATGTTCTCACCTACGCATCTCACCTACTACACATAAATTCTTACCACTGAAATTGTTTTTTGTTCTATCATTTTTTTGCAGTAGAAAAGGATTTTTGACTTTGGGGCAAAACATGCATTGGCGATTATTTTGTTCTTAAGTAGCATATGTATTTTAATTTATTTTTTACATTATTGCTTCGCGTGAGCTACAAATCATGCTGCTGATTTCGGCGCTTTAACGTTGCTTAGTATAGACGTCTTTTTGCCTTTGGTTCAAATTAAAAGATTGACTTGTTTGTATGGTTTGTATGTAAAGCCGGTTGATAAAATACGCCAATCAGAAAATAGGGATCTGGATTAATTTTATCGCTATGGTTATGCTGTAGCAATGGCCAAAAAAAAATTTGCAAAGAAAGACTATCTGACGTGTGTAAAGTCTAAGAATGATTCAAACCTCAAATCTCGTAAAAAGTCGGTGTGTAGAAGCCGCGTTGTGAAGAAGAACGAACCTCCGATTTCCTATAAGGAGTCACATTCAATCGGCAGAAGGCAATCAACTCATGTACCGACGTACAGTGAAAGTGGACGGCTTTATTATGATTTATATGTCAAATATGGGCTGACTGATTGTTTTGCTGGCAAAAGGGATAAAGCGGCCAAAGAACCAAATCATGTTTGTGGTTTTGAATCGGATATTTCAGATACAACAACTGTCGAATGCAATGAAACATCTACTCATTCCATAGGGAAGAAAACTCATAACTTTAAAGAAAAGTCTAAACAACCGTTTAGGCGGAATCGGAACGTGGCGCAATCGTCCCAGTCATCCATGCTCAACGCACGTCGCGAAGCAAGTCTAAATGCTGAGGCGAAAGTAAATATGCTATTTGAATCTTCAAAAGAATGCAAATTGAGGAAAAGGTCACTACCCATTACTTCAACTTCTAAAGTGGCGGAGAGCGTGTCTGGTCCTATCAGTGAGAATCCGGACTCTGTGACCTCCCGACGCCGAGCTTCGCGTTTTCTGGTTCCTGACTCACAAATTTCTTATTCTCCTCCCAGAAAACGCTTGGCGGGTCTTAATGCGATGGCTATAATTAGCGCATTCATGAAGTCACCTAAGTCAGCACACTCTTCTGTTACCAAACCCCGGAAGCGTGGAAAACAATCCAAAGCTTCATCCAATCAATTGTCAGAGGAAAGCGACCCGATCATGGATGCAGAAGGACAATCTACCTGCACTGTATCATCGAATCAGGCACAAGTACCGACTCAGTCCAACTCTTTAATTGCTGTGACACCAGTAAGCGGTGACGCTAAACTACGGCCACCATCGGTTGTACCTACTGTGGAGCGCTTTCAGTCCCACAAGGTTATATCTTATGGCTCGAAGTGCATTGGTGTTGAAAACATTTCTCGGCAAATAATTCATGTCCCATCTCAAAGCCAAAGTTTGCCTGGTCCTCCATGCTCAAGTCAGGTTCCTCATCGTCTTTTCTCCCCATCGTGCTCGTCAACTCCGCCTCGTTCTGCTTCTTCTGTCATGTCCACCACAAACACTTCACCGCAACAAAATCACTCTATGATTGTTCTTCCTGACACCCCTTTTAATTCCCCTTCACGCTCAGAATCCCTTCTGCCCAGCGATGTTCACACTTGTTTTCCCGGTCAATTCTATGTGAGTCCGTTTAACCACACGTCTGCTTTACAACCACACACATTCTTTATGTCTCCCGCATTAATTCATTCGATGCCCTCATCACCATTCCACTTTCTGCATACTTCACCGTTTACAACAACGTATATGCATTCACCCGCTCCTATGCCTACAAACTACATGCTCCCAATGCCGGTATCTCCAATCTACAATGCCTTTTCCCATGGCGGCTTTGGGAACTGTATATTTCCTCGCCCTGTATTTTCAACTCAGCCAATGCCACCACTTGCGCCATCAACACCGGCACCACTACAACCAACGGCGTTGGCGTGTGAATTAGGCAATTCGCAGGTGCACAACACACCTGCCCGTGAGCCACCGAAGCGAGTTGATAGGGCGGTGTCACCGATGCCCGAGATGAAATGTGAAGGCGCTTTCAGCCCTCCCTGTACTGGCCAATTGAAGAGAACTCCCATCAAACGGATATTCCTTGAGAAAAAACAGTTCCCTTGTTTGTGGGCCTGGGAAGGGACACCCAGTGAGCGACCTGTTTTCGTAAAAGTGAGCTTTTTTTGTTTCGCTATTTATTCCTAAATGCGTTCTCTTATGCCTACCTTCTATAGACCCCAGTTAAAACACCCTCTGCCACCTGCGCGACAACTCTGGGCCATTAGTTCCGGAGTTCTGCACTTTGGGTTTACTTCACGCTTCTAGCTGGTGATAAGCGACCAGTTGGCATAGGCTCAAATCGCTTAATTGATAGATTATGTATTTCACTTAACAGTCTGTTTCAAGGGCTTATTGCCTATCCAGTACCCTTGAGTTATAGGGGCTGAAGCTGAATGCTTGCTTGGTTTTACTTCGTCACCTACAGTGCCTGAGTTATATGTAAGGACGTCTGGACGTAGCTTTACTATTGGCTCTTTAAATCACCGGGAGACTAATATTACAAAGTTTGACCAGGCTTGTGCATTAAAAAATGCAATTTTGATTAACAGCCGGACTCGCCACCAGTGGTCCGCATGTGCTATCCATCGATGCGCCATGAGAAGGATGGCATGGTGGTCTATCCCGGTGACAACGTCCTCCTCTGCAGCGGACCAGATCGCCATAGCGCTCCTCACGTTGCCAAGGTTACGGCTCTCTTTAACAATCCTGATAACGGTAAGGCCAGCGTTTATGATTCAGTTACTTGAGGTTTTCGCCACGGCTTTGGTTTATTAGAGTTTTCTGTTGAATAGGAGTTTTAGCTTTCAGCTTTAAAGGGACTGTCTTTCACTAGCACTTAAATGTGATTAATTTAAGCGCCTTACACAGGCACCAAATCTGAGCTGCTCTTATTCGTTCTTGGGGGTATGTTCGCGAGCCATGGCACGCCGAATATGAGGTCAAAAATTTCCATTTAGCTTATTAGGCTAGGATTATTTGGTTTCACAGTGTAGGTTAAAAAAATTATGTAAGCTCTGTAGAGATAGCACCTTAATGTGATGATTGATTGCTAGCCTCAAGATCCTGCTGTGCAGGTTAAGCAAAGTGGTATTCCCAAAACTGAACTCTTCTTTCAAGTAGCCTTTATCAGTTCCACTGACAGCTGTGCCTCCAGCGCTTAATCCTCGTTGTTCTCATCCAACATGGGTTATGTTGGCGTCTGCGCAGGAACCAAGATGATGGCATTGTTGTGGTATTACCGTCCGGACAGTCTGACGCCACCACGCCGAAGTGGTGTTGTGGAATGTGAGTTGTTTGCCAGTCGACACTGCGACGTGAATCCCGTCGACTGCATCGACGACCGCGCTTACGTCCTCTCTGCCGCCCCCTACGCGCGCTTCATGGCATTGACGAAGTACAAGCAGGTACTTCACTTCTCTTTCCTATTCCTTTCTCTTGTCCTTCAATAAGCTGACGTGTGTGAGAGTCGGTCGATCAGTGAGCTTATAAAACCACTACTTTTATTGATGCCACCTTTTTGTTAGTACAAAATTATTGCCAGGCCATGCTGTATTCAATAGCATCCTCCCTGTCAAGTGTCCGTTTGGATGAATTCATCTCGCGAAAATGTGTTATAATAATGTATGCTTATTTAACCATCAAAATGCGTCCTTTTTATGCCTTTGCCAACTCCGTGTTCTGACGCGATTGTCGTGGTTTGTCGCACATTTTGGCTTTTACGAGTGTGGCTTCGCTGGCATCGATTTGTTCACTTTAT
Organism: Taenia pisiformis; assembly: GCA_023968675.1. Taxonomy (NCBI): domain Eukaryota; kingdom Metazoa; phylum Platyhelminthes; class Cestoda; order Cyclophyllidea; family Taeniidae; genus Taenia; species Taenia pisiformis. The sequence goes on along the minus strand of CM043733.1, from coordinate 14,973,623 downwards.
TTGTCAAGTCATAAGCATGAGTGCCGATTGACCCCTTCGACTAAATGTTACACTGTCTTCATGTGAGGTCAACCAGGTCAGCTATGACCTCAACTTTCCCAACTTCATGTGACACTATGCGCCTTATGAACGCCTTCCGGTTAAATAATTTAGCGCATGACAAAATGGGCATGAGATTTATAGCGTTAGGTCCTAATTTTAGTTTATTGCAATAACGTTTCTAGTAATGGGCTTTTTTATTTTCATAACTCCCAAAGGACAGTTGGTCAGAAATTACTATTCGTTATGTTTTTAACTCCCTAAGTCACATCCATATTTACACCTACAGAATGCTTGGTATTTCCGTAAAAGGAGTTACCTTAAACATGATGTCTTCTTCGAAGGCAATCCTTCCTGGTTGCCAGCGCAATAATTGTGCTCATCTCACTGGCGGATGCATGCTTCAAATTTCTTCTACCACCTCAAATGCATCATCAAAAGTTTCTTCATGGCTTGATTCCCCCTCTTCCCTTTCGGCCCTTTGCTCAAAACTCATGCAAGAAAACGATGGGTACTTTTTTCCAATTGCTTTATAAGGGAGGTCGGATAAATCTTCCTGAATTCGTCAGCGTAGACCCCCCGTTTAAGAACGTTAAATTTTGACCTGTAATGTACTTGAGTGTTCATAGTTAAGCATCCATTAACTTTATCCCAACCGTCGCCCACGAACGATTGAGTCTTGCTAGTCCAATTAAAATACGGAATTTGTGCATCCCCCTGAATGCTTTTCTTATTTTCTATTCTTTGTGACAGGAGGCTCGCACGCACCGTCGACCCGTTTCTGCAGTTCCACAGATTCCTACTGCCGCAGCTTGCAATACTGCAACCGCTTCCACGAACACTGAGGTTGTTTACTTTGCAGTTAAAAATGGCACCCGCCTTAATCACCAATCGCATCGCTTCCTACCTTGGATATTGTCATATCTCGTGCGTAAATTTGCGAACCATTATTTAGCAGCAGTTGAGGGAAATTCTTCATGTGCCAGCCTACGATATCGCGGCAAATTCGTTCGATTCTTGAAATTGTTTTTTGTCAATGGTTAATTTCTAATTTTCATTTCAAACAACTAAATACTTCAGGTTCAAGGTAACTAAGAGGCTTGCTATCGGCATGTCTTTAAGATACCAGCACTTTCAGTGCTCTCGATATTATATTGTGGGGGAAACTAAACCAAAATATCACTGGCTAATGACTGCCAACATTTCTGGTGCTTTCCATTGAATTGTATTCGTGCTGAGAATTTATCGGTGTTGTATTTTGTTTAATCGTGGCGGCTTGCTGATTGCGATGAAGGTGAACATTTAGCGAAACACTTCTCGGGTTTTTGTTGGTATGTATCCATCTTCCCGTGACTTGGTGTGAAAATATCCGGTGAATGCACTTTCACTTTGCCAGCTTTAATCTTCATCTGGCTTGATATTCTTGAAACCGAGTTTTAAGGTGATACGGCAAAGATTTTCTCCAGCTAAGCCATTATTGTGTGGGGTCACCATCAAAGAAGTTTACTATCTGGGATCTCATCAAACACCTCTTCAAATAGTGCTTGTGAAATGTTGTATGCTGTTTCTTGTTTTGTGGCTTAACATTGTCCTTGCTCTCGTGGGATCCTATAAACTCACGAATCCTTCCTTATATGGAAATGTGTCAAATCACTTTTACTAGTTAAAATGGTTTGTCTCCTCGCAAGCATTTAGTTTAGCATCGACCTGCATCTATCCACAGAGGCATAGCAAGTTCTATTGCATATTTAGCCTTTTTGGATCTTCAATAGATTTTTTAGGGTCACATCTTTATGACGAATGATTGCGCGTAGCCTACGTTGTTCTGCAGCTGGTTAACTTTTGGGTGGGGTTAAATAGAGCACCAGCATCTTCGTGTGCGCTAATGGCGAAAGCGTTTATCGTATCGTTTCTGTTTTGCAATCCAATTCCGGCGCTGTTGCGTTCCGCTAACACATAAGGCTTTTTCTGCTTTGGAGAGCTTTCTGTGCATCCGTGAAAACGCCTATTATGGACTTGAAAGGCACCTTTGCGATTTTGCTCTTGAGATCGTGTACTGTATTTGGTTTGACGAGGGGACAGGTGTCGCATAGCCTGTTTCCTTTCCAACTACCACTGGATCCAATTCGTTGGCGCCCAAACATGAAGTAACAATATGTTAATTATGAAATGATTGACGTTCTCATGTCTTGCTCCACCATTGAGCTGCTGCTGTGCCCTCAGTTTTGCTTGCGCATGTGCTAGCACAACATCTAGCACAGCGTTAGTTTCACGTGCTTGTGACGCGCTTTGGCTCTCCTTACAAGCTAGAAGAGGAGGAGAATCGTGTATTATTCACGCCTCACCTTAATGCCGCTTGAACATGCTTAACATCTAACTGCTTTTTTGACCAATCTACTAAAATAACGGTTGGTATTAAACAAATATGTCTTTGGTGTTTGTGCCACTGACTTGGGATGAATTCGTTCCAAGAATCAAGTTTTCTCTTAAGTTCTTTTACGTCATGCGAGCTGAGAGGTATCTTTGTCTTTGGCATGAAACTGGTGACTTGAGTGACGTAATTTTGGGGATGAAATAGTTATTGACTGGAAGGATCGCCTGTTCAAACGTATTTTCTGTTTTGTTCTAGCGTAGTGGTAAGTGTCACGCCTCCTCGTTTCCCAGAAAGGTTGCATTTATTCTTTTTAGGTTCCTTCTGGTGATATATCCGAGTTCCCGGAAGACGCAACTCCATCTAATGTTTTCCTTTGCCGAGCTTGGTACGACTTCCGTTCTCGCAGAGTTATACGACATTTAAAATCGTTCAACAGTAGCCTCGATAATGACAGCAACAACAACAACAGCAGTGGCTCCAGTAACTCGAATAAGCCATCTCAGCGGCAGCAAGAACGGCAGTTGGACACTTCGAGTCCAGTGCACCCCCCAGCCACTGACGCCTCTCCCACACTGTTGACACTTGTACCACCTTTGCTTTCACTTCCCTCCCCATCCGTTCCTCCGCCAGACGAGGCGGTGTCAGAGGAAGGGGCAGCTGGGCACGAGACGGAGGTAGCTGCGACTGAATCGGCGGAAGATATCTCAAATGGGCGGGCAGTGCTCGAGAAGACGGCAGATATCTCCATCAACTGGGACGACCACGGGGAGCATATTGCGCTATCTTTGGGAGGCGCATCGCCCTCGCCTTCTTCGAAGAAGCCTGATGCTGTCCCAGTTACCTCTCCCTCTTCTGCAGCCACTCCCGCTTCTGCGCCCGAGTCTGTGCTCACACCCACACCCCGGCCATCGCATATGCTGCTCTCTTCCTCTTCTTCTTCTTCCTCTCCCTCCCCCTCCTAACTTTCTTAGCCTATTTACTTCGCTTTCTCGGTACCTATTCCTCTCTCAACCGTGTGTTTGCTTGTCTGTATGTACATAACAGCCTCATCGCTGACACTGCTCTCACTTCTCTCCTTCCGCCTTCATCTCCACCCCCGGTAGCTTTGAAGCACTACTTATACTAATAAAGGCGCTAATGTGTCTCCGTTACTGTCTCAATTCCTCAATGAACTTCTATTTAGCGCAATACCTTTTGGATGGTTGTTACCCTCCGAACCACTTTCCGCAACTGCTGTTTAACGAAGATTCGGAGTTTGGGGCGTGCAGGGACCGCGCTTGGGTGCCGTTTCAACCGGTTCAGGGTCATGTGCTCCTGCGGAAGATGGAGGTAAGTAGTTTCCAGCACGTACACTGCCATGACTACTACGATGCCTAGCAGTGCAACCTTTCCTGATTACCACTTTATGCGATCAGCTGCACGCAGATGCTTCGTAGTTCGGGAAACAAGTTCACATTAAGGAATGTCAGCCGTTGAACTAAGAGCTTGTCAAGACTCAAGTACCAACTACTGCACTCTTGAAATTATTGAATTTGTAATTAACTATTGGTTAAAACGTCTATGCATTTTTTCTTGCATGGGGCGTCCATTTTTGTCGTTCAATTTTCAAACAGAGGGATGGCGAAACATTCGCAACCGAACCTCGTGTCAGAGAAAGCGGTTCATCGTTGCCATAAACAGCCTTAACATAACCTGCTCAATTGAATTCAACTCTGCATTGCTTAAAAATTGTGCATCATAACTATTTAACGGAGCGAAATTGCTTTCAAAGAAGAGATAAAGAGCATGAATATGGAATTTTTGCAAAAGCAAGCCAGGACACAGCCAAGGAGTCAAGCGAAAAGCTGCCGAATCCAAGGCTCTTCTTTGAAAAAATTTCACCAAATTAGTTGACGCGAGAATCGGCACTCTTAGGGGACAATTTTTTTCGAAATGGATGGAAATATAACATCAGTCAGTGCGCGTCAATCGCAAGGCTTGTCGCAAAATTGCAATGGGGATGAGGTCGAGTTGGTCCAAAGCACATCTAATGGTTGCATACGAAACAGATGCCTGAATTACAAGTGATAATGGCTCGCACAAATTTCCCCAACCTCCAATGATTAGAAGCGACAATTTGAGTTTTATTGCATCAATCCACCAGGTTACACATAGCCATTACTGATGTCTATGGTCAGGCGTTACTGTGCTTTTTTGAAAGCTGAAATGAACACAAACCAAGAAATAAGATGGTAAGTAGCTTGCGACCAAATTTTAACAGATGCTCATGTTCACATTCCCCGCACTATTCTATCGGTTTAATCGCCCCATACACACTTCACAAAAAAACCAATTTACTAATGATGTTTTGCAAACGACGAACGAATAAGGAAAATTTAGCTGCTGTCCAAAAGGCTCCTAGAAGCTACCCAACTCTTAAAACACCGTTCAAATGATATTTAAAGCAGCATTCACCCCATGTAAAGGAGAAACTCGGGCTAATGCAAAAGAGGCAAAAAAAGTCCACAACGAGCTTTCAAGAATGCATGAAAATTGCTAGCGCAATTATTAGCATTTCTTCGACAAATGGGTTCAATTCGGTAACTGGCTGATTGATAGTCGATTTTGGAGACGGGTTAATTAGAAATCTTCGTCTGTGCTTTCAATGGGAGCCAGACTTCCGGGTCATGCCAAACGTCTAACCCGTTCTGCACACCAAGTGCAGCGTCCCAGAGCTCCCTTGAAGGCAAATGAGGGCGTGACACAAGGACAATATATGCTTCCAATCGACAGAGAATGATCATCCTATCATGGTAAGAAAGCAAGCTCACCCGACTATATCAATGTAGCTACCTAAGTGACCAACTCCGAAACCGGTAGCCAGAATAAACAAGGCTTTACACCAGCACTACAATAGTCCTACTTCGGCCTACAAATTAGCAACGATGAGAAATACTTGGGCATATGATTCAAGCGGAAGGGTCATTTTTAATCTAAATAGAAGAGTAGAATGAGCAAAGGCAATTGTACTATAGAAAATACTAAAAGGAGTCTCCTAGTTTTGGTAGTCCAACACATGAATTTGGATTATTGTGCCCGTAATTACTGTTTTGCCCTAGTCAGAAACCTAATTTGCTGAAAAAACAACTTAAGACTGAAAGTGCGAATTTGTTGCGTTAGGATGTTGAAGTAAAATATAGGCTCTTGAGTAAATTAATCGCATAGGCAAGCACAGTAGACATTAATTTCAAGGACATCCATTGTTTAAGTTAATTGAGAGTGTAAACTTGTGATCAACCTAGTCTGATCTATGCGTTCGGCTGTAAAATTCAAGGTTCTGTGGGCTTTTTTCTTAATTATACTTGGATTGATTTTGCTCCATGTTATCTGCCGACCAAGTGCAATAGTTACGATTTATATCATAACGCCAACCTTTTATCGGATTACTCAAAAACCGGAGCTAGTCCGACTCTGTAATACTTTTTCGCTTGTTGAAAATATCCACTGGATCGTCATTGAAGATTCGCAGAATAAAACGGAGTAAGTTTAAAAAATCATAAAAGTAAGTGTTAATTTAGCGTTTTTACTAGTATCATTTTTACACATGTACCCAATTTTACCAACCACATATTTTGAACTTAATCATTAATGCTCCTCTTTAAAGCTAAGCGGATCTAAGATTTGCTGAGTTTTTTTTTTGCTAATTAATGTTATGCGTCCATTTTCCTACTATTGCTACATTATGATGCAGGTTTCATTGTATGTTAGTTTATGTAATGAACAATTTTCGAAATATTTTTCTTGCATTATGTAAGGTCTTTTTTTGTCTTTTGTTTTTGATTTTATGCAAATTTGCTTTAGATCTACGTATTTTACAATTTTTTACGACCTCAGCCCTGCACTTTTTAGTTTAGTAGCTGATTTTTTGAGCGAGTGCAAGGTTTCGTCTACACATCTGAATGCAGTATCACCAAAAGATAAGAACTATCACATTAAAGGGAGTAATCAACGAAATGCTGGGATGCAATGGCTTCGAGAGAACATCATCAAGGGCAAACAAAGAGGCGTGGTTTACTTTGCTGATGACGATAACACTTACGATCCCCGTATCTTTGATGAGGTAAACTTTTGAGCGTCTTAATTTAAAGCCCGTTCCTCTTGAATTTAATTCCTGTTAAACGTTCAGCTTGCATAATTGCTTTTAACAACCAAACATCGGTACTTTATGCAACCTCACCGCAATGACTTAACCAACAAAAAAGTAGGGTTGGCAAATATTAAACGCTTCCATGATACCTGCTGGCGATCACAATTGTCACTGTGGAAGTGTCATATTTAAGACTGGATTGTAACATGATTTGGATTGTAAAATGATTTCAACCAAAGTTTATTAAAAGGTTGAACCGGCATTGCATAGCAGCAGGTCTTCTTCTTCTCTCCCTTTACACATAGCCTATTTTACAAAAATATCCCAATAATACCAATCAGGCTGTTATGCAGTCCAATTGAGAGCATAGCTTTGCATTTGCTAAATTAATTTATGCGACTGGCATCAAAAGAAGTTGCTGCAGCAGTAGATTCTTTTAAAAGGGAAACATTTTTGTGCGAGGTTGTCAAAATTTGCCTCCGTAAAGCAAAACTGCACAATGTGCTTACGGTAACCGCTGCCTGCAGAGTGCATTAATAAGTGTTTTGGAATGACTGAAGGTGTTCAATGTAACTGTCTTGACATCAATGTTAAGGTAGTGGCACGTTGTTTCCAAGATATCTGTTGCAGATATAGCCGAGAAATCATACATACATGCATGTATGCAGGCGTACATGTGGTCATGTCAACATTATTTGTGGTCACACTTCTCTTAAATTTTTAAAAAACACCGAATACATGTCGGCTTTTACTGCAAACTAATACACAGATTGTTTTCTCTCTAAAAGCCAAAACAATCGTAAAATGACAATGCTATGAGCATAGTTAACGGGATCGTCCGGTCACCATATTTACTTTAAGATTAAATAGGACTTCAATCAACTATGAAACTTTAGGTGATTAGTTGAGTTATTAGCGGGAGCCAGTGGAAAACAAAGGTTGATTAACGAAAGCTCAGGACATTAATGTGTTCAAGCCTTTAATATCAGGATGGGGCTTGTTGCAATTCTACACGCGCACGCACATGTGATTTGTGCTAAATGACAATTCTCTGGATTAAGTAAAGCTGGGGAATCGGGGACTTATTAGGTGAGGTTCGCTTTATTAGCTTGTAACTATTTATAATTACAACATTTGTGGCGATGCCAGTTACGATTGATGTTCATGCATTGTAGCAAACGTTTTTTCTCGTGATACATACATTATTTTCCACGAGAATGAAACTATCACTTTATCTAGCGAGATGTCTTTTGTGTAAAGAATCTTTTCGTTAAGGCAAATCGTGTATATTAATAAATATATCGTTATGGATGACAGTTTCCTCAAAAGGTTGCACTATTTTCTGCAGTTTTTTATTTTGCAAGTCGAATAAAATTGTTTTGACGTCTTTCTCATGTTTTGAGGGTGAGGACTTCCGATCTCTAATAAGTTTTTTATTTTACACAGGGAAGACCACGAAACCCTCATGCCATACAATTGCTTATAATCTTGTTTCGGTGACTGCATAAAATGCGACACAACGCTGCTCACTTAATTTGTACGCCCAATGTTAATCACAAAGGTTTTGTATTAGTGCCTTTGCAAATAGAAAGAGCCTTTTAGCGTGTCTAAATTAACGCCGAAATTGATACAACACTGTTATCCGCTGTTGAATTCTTCAAGTGAGAAACTTGGATGTGTGGAAGGGGATTCGGCTATTTTGCCTCACTTCTTCCATCGAACGACCAAAATTAATCATGTCGTCGGCTATGCCGTCGTTATGGTGTTGTCTATTACCACGCCTTCCTTTAAAAGTGAGATCCGCACCAAATCGTCCGGCCAACTCAAAATGTGCTAAAAATAGTGCAGCGATGCATTTTTTGTCCACTCTCGTTGAACCGCTTTTTTAGATGCAGGGGTACTCCAAAGACATCGGCTGCGCATTTAAATAGGCGAATGGAGCGTAATGCTTTGACAAAATCCGAAAGAGAGGACCTAAATAAAAAGATCGAGGTTAAAACTCAGTTGCTAAGCCATGGAAGCCTCTCTGAGGTGTTGACAGGAGGAAGGGTGGTGCGATTTGCCCAAATTATTTATCTTTTAGTAGATGAACGAATTAATTACGGAATTGAGGCAATACAAGTTCCTGTCCCGGCTACTCTTGATATCGGCTTCTGCTAATATAAGATGTGGAAAACTTTGTGCACAACTTGAAAAATTGTGCTTAAAATGCTCGGCTCGTGAGCACTTTGTTAGTATGAGTTTGGGGTTTTCCAAGTTTATCTGATGGGAGCCCAAATAATAGGATCTTTCGATGTGATCTTATTTCCCGATTTCTCGTTTCAAATAAAGGCAGGCGTCTCTTTAATAACTGACCTTATATTTTCTATCTTTCCATTAAATATTGTACTTCCGTCAAAGCTTTGCCTACCATAGTTCTTGCTTTTCTAGCGCTTCATACTGCCTTGGGTTCTAAAACAAATGTTATATGGCTGAGGCAAATCTGGGAAAAACTCATTGAATCAGAGAAACCACATTCTCTGATGAGGAATTGAACTTTTGTGTGATTAGTCTCCTTCGTATGGGGGAGGGTCTCGGGCTATAAATAATTAGCTCCTTTTAAAGCGTTAAAGTAAAATTGTTTGGGCGCCGAGTTGAAGCATGCAAAAGCAAAACTACGGGCTAGAATGGGAGTTATTTGGCTGAAGAGACTCCTGAAACGCACCATCAGATTGAAGAGCAGCGGAGTATTTCGGAGTGGTAACTCATTTGTTTAAGAGGTACATCATTCAACGCTATCCTTATCAATGCAATACTCCTGTGGGACTATTGCATTGAGTAAAGCTCCAAAGTTACTAATTCGTAATGCCTATTTACGGTTTTTTGTGTGAATGCATGAATTAGCGAAGCTCTGATTGCTACAAACCAATGAGTCCAGACCATTGAGTCAATTAATAGGTGTCTGCTTGACCTAATTTATTTCTTCATTTGTTGAGTTGCTCAATAGATCATAGCACCAGTTATTTAAGGGAAGATTTCTCCTATCACACAGCAGGCTTGCACAATTTTTCATTTCGACACGAGATTTGCACAAGCGCGTTGTGCTAACTGGCTGATGACATGTTCATCTCTTAGCAAAGGGCTTTTACGGAGGGAGCAAGAAGGAATTTGTCCTCCTTTGGAATAAACGCATGGCTTATGGAGATGCTGCTTTAGTCGTTAAAAAGGCAATTGCTTCATTATTTGGTCAGGTTAGTTTGTGCAACGTCCCAAGTCAAATGAACCTCCTCCAATGGTGTGCAGTGTTTAGTGATGGGATCGAGATGTTATTTTCACAATTTCATGATGATTTGTTTTTACAACGGTAAAAGTAAAATGTAGGAAAATGTGAACTGAGGCATGCGGTAGCGAGTCGCAAAGGTTTTTATAGCCTGAGGTTTACTAAATTCGTTGGAAAATGGTATTTTTTTGCTAAGTAAGCCCTTTAGTCATGCGTCGATTATGGGAAATTCTTCAATTCCACGATAATGCCATCTTGCTGTAAATTTTAGGTACATGCAGACCTTATTTACAAGTTGAAATTCTTGTGTAGTCCGAAAAATGCCCTTCAAACTCGCGAATATATTTTACGCACTTCAAATTTATCTGCCTAAACATTTCACAAGGAATGAAAGCGAATAACTCAATGCGCTTTTAAAATGCTTCATGCTCCTAAGAACGCTTCATTCTGTCATTGTTGATGCAAAGCTTTTGGTGAATTGCATCGTTGACGGTGAAATGGGTAAGGGCCTCCTTTAGCCCTCTTAAATGAATGCATTGATCAAATTATGACTGCTGTAGAGGTAAAATATAGACCTATAAAGGTACAGGAGCCCTGTAACCAATTGGAAGTTGTCGTGACACGAGTGCTGAAAAGAAGGGAGAGTTGGGCAACCATTTCATAATGCTTTCCAAAAATCAAAGCAGTAGGACGAAAATTGAGCCCAAGTCCCATATTATCTATGAGCTTGTATGCGTGCATTGCAGATGCGCAATTTGCGGAAGGGCGCCACTTGGCCTGTGGGGATAGTGGGAGGCAGTAGTTGGGAGGGCTGCATCACTGCGCCCGACGAGCCCTCACGAATTGTGGGCTTCTGGGCAGGCTATAAACCGCGGCGCAGCTTTCCAATCGATATGGCTGCCTTTGCCATCAATGTGGACCTCCTTTTTACCTACCCTAACGCCTCCTTCGACTACAAACACGTTGAACAGCAGGAAGGCACCCTCCTCTCCCAGCTTGGCTTCAAGTCCGCTCTCGACCTTGAACCTCGTGCCAATGGATGTTCTAAAGCAAGTTATTTCCTTACAAATTCCCAAATCTTGGTCCCCGATTTTATTCTCATAGCTGTTTAAGTGCACATTTGTCCAGTTTGAAGGTGGTTTCAATACCAGAGTATGGAAGAACTGCTGAAGTAAAGGCAGGTGGCCGAAACCTTTGTGAGGCGAACAAGAGAAGCAGCATATCGTTGCAGTTTACTTGAATCATGATTGGATTTGAAAGCGAGTTTAAATATGCGCAATCCCCGGTGCACGAAGTTCAGTCACATTAAAATTTGTCACATCGACAGCTACGAGTTAATGTCATTGCTTCCTTTCCCCTCACGTTTATGATGGATCATATCAAAGGTGTCTTTTGCATTCATTGTCAGCACTCAATATGAACAACAGAATGTTCGTGAGTGTTTATAAATGAACTGCATTGGCACACCTTGAAAAAGGTTTTGGAGCTTTAGTGCCCCTAGTTTACTTTGAAGTTTGCTAATTTTTTTAAGCCGCCATTTATAAATGAATCTGATGATGCGCTTAAAGTCTTCATGGTGGCATATTTGTGAAACTTCGGATGGGTCCAATGTTCATAAGATCGCTGACTAAATAATTGGTCTAACGATTCACATTACACTGGATGAAAACCTGACATGATTAGAGTAATGGAATTAGCATGTTCAAAAGTTCAACAGCGTAAATCGGAATACAAATAATCAAGTTTTGATCAAGTCGCTTAGTAGACTGCAAAAATTTTTTTCAATGCTGCTGGTGCCATTGCCATGGGACCAATGCCTACATTGCAGATGAAATCTGTGGGATGCGAATAACTCGAGGTGCGTTGCACATATAGAAACATGCATAATAGTGGCCTATTGAATCCAGCATTCCTAAAACGGACTCTGAGCATATTTACTAGAAGTTTTGAAGCAAAGGCATCCTTTTACGATCCTTCAAGACGTATGTGGTGCACGCACATCTGGAGCCATTTTCACATACTTTTTAGCTAGGCACTGACTAAAACAAACAAATGCCAGTGAGAGACAGTAGGCAATGAGCCATTTAATGATACAGATCTGATTGAATCCTTAATTTTTAGCTATCTTTTTAAGGGTAAGGCCTGAACGGATGGAATGAGGCGAAAAACTAGAAATCCCAACAAAAATGCAAACGAGGTCGCTGAAAATGGAGCAGTACAGATATATGCGGGTCAGGAGAATTGATTTGAGCATGGCGTTATTCGACGTAGCCTCCCATTCCTTAGCTTTCCTATTTAACTGCCCTTTGCAAATACATTATGCTTGCAGTGCGTCATATATGTTTGCGGATCAAAGTTCACCTGCGCAACTCGAGTGCACTGTCAATCACGCTGCTAAAAGAGCGTTGTCCAGTTGTTGTTCTCAAATTCGCCGTGCTTTGTTAGCGGCTTGGAAAGTCTTTCATTCCTCTGTTGCTAAGACGATGTCAACGCTTTTAACGCGAAGCGCATGTAATGTTCACCACTACCATTCAAAAGGATAAACTTGGGATTTGGATCATGTTTGGGGCAAAGTAAAGAGATTGAAATCTTGGTGTTTTGGGTGTGTATTACGAATGCGTTGGTTGTCTAATTGCCTTCATGGTTAAAACTAATTTCACTTTCGTTTCTCTACTTTTTCTCCAAGATTCTCGTGTGGCACACAAAAACGCAAGTTCCGCGCATACCAAAGCAGAGGCCACATCAACCACCAATCGCTGATTTTTTCTAATTCTCTTACGTCCTTTGTACATTGGTACGACCGCAAGTCCACTAGGCCATCATGTATTTTGTAATACGAATCAAATGTACATAATATCTCCGTTGCATTAGTAGTGTCAAAAGCTTCATAATTTTTAAAGCCAGACATGCAGATTTGTAGGAAATTCTACGGACTCAATAGATACATTTTGATTATGCATTTCATGCTGTCTTTTCAGTGGAAGTCAATTGTTCATAATCGTGGAATCTGCACAACACAATATACCACCAAGGTCTGAAGGCCCACTTCGATTTGCTAAATATAGCTATCCTTATAGTTAAATACAGGAGACAGCTACATCTTATGGGCAAAAACGCAGCAAAATCAGGATAACTTTCAAGGCAGGTATCGGAGAAAACAAGGGCCGTGTTTTAGCTCGATATAAGTCATTCGCCCGAAATTTTCGGTCCCATTTGGTTGGATTTCGTTTGCTAAGCGCACTGGTAGATCAAATTAATTACGACTTATTGGCGAAAAAGTGGTCTCATTCAATGCGCGGAGGTCTTCTCCACGTGGGATGACATAAGCGAACGCTCACACCGCAGTTTTACGCATGTTTTTTTCATGGCAGTCCACCAGTGATGGCAGTGATCTAAGACCACATCAAACTACCCGAAATTATGTAAACTGCCTTTTAGTTCACTATTAGCGAACCGCATAATTTGACGACAGTGTTTTCAAAGAAGTTAGCGAAAAAGTAGTTTTCACCATAAGCATTAGCAAAATCCCCATTGTTTTACCAACTGCGCATCTGACGCCGGTCCCATGAGGCTGCATCACATGCAAATGTTCTCGCTAATGACTCGGGTCCTCCTTTTCGTCAAACGATATCCAGGTGAGGAACTAACTTGCTCTCCGATCACTTAAAACTTTGAATGTTCGAGCAACACCTCTCTGCCCATATCATTGCAAAAGCAATGCAGAAATATCGACTTATGGGTTAAACAAAAGCTTGAAGCATGCGGTTTTAATCAAAAGGTAATAGCAAGTGGAGTGAAGTAGAATCGGCAACAAACACCGACCTAGATGATCCAAGTTTTGGGCATAGCATCACATTCCATCTCCTGGATCACAGTATTGGCTTGAAGTAACCTTTAAGTTCAATTATAGGTGATATGAATTCTTCGAGAGAAAAGGCATGCAGTGCTACTATATTCTAGCGCTTTGGTACTACCGTGTACGAGACACTCGAGCCAAAAACTAGATTTACATGAGCGGACAATAAATTTAACCTCTCCGAAACTTACCTGAATTGTATGCATAATTATCCAATCCAATTTCGGTACTTTGGCTAACCAGTCACCTAAAGAAACTACGTACCTTGGTAATTGCCCCAGCCACTAAATGAAGCACCCCACTGGAGTGAACTTACACATTTGGAATCTGCCGTATTGGCTCAGTGTTGTTTCGAACAAAGTTAGGATGGCAGTCGAACGGTAAATTCCTTGGTGCGCATAAAGATCATTCAAACACGAGCTAATTTAAATGTCACTTAAGTAAACACACAATCCGCATCACTCGTACATGAACCGAATAGAAGCTGTGATCCACATGACTCATCGAGCCAAAAGGGTCGAGCCCATACAACCATAACGTGCGCCAATGAATGACTACAACTATATTACAATGATTGACTTCCAGGCTGTCGACCAAACGGGAAGAAACAACCTTAAAGTTATATGCTCCAGCCAGCCAACTTAGACGGAATCGACACAATGTAATCGAATCGGTACACTCGAAACGGGTGGTGTTTCGCAAGAAGACACGACGCAATCTGAGCCTATCTTAAAGTCCACCAAATCTTGTAATAAAACTGTGTTAAGCGTGTGAGCTTTGCCGCTTAATGACCACTAAAAATAAGTGCTTATGAAGTTATTTAACGTACCAAGTACTAACTAATGCTAAAACCTTCAGTAATTAATGTTTGCCATCCGTGTCATTTCAATGTGCTTCGCCATTTTTGTGCCCTCCCTGCAAACCACTTTTCTTCACCGAACTGCGATAAACAACAAGCTACTATACAGGGAAACAAATGAAGTGGCTTTTACTCATTTTAAAATGGGAAAGCACTTTGCGTCTCAAGCATAAAACCAGTGCAGACATCGACTGAGAGCCTAAAACGCATGACTTCAAGAAACAAAAATACCAGAGGCATATAAATCTTTCAGTTAATTCCAATTTGGCGAATCAATTCGATTATAAAAGAATTTTTGCGTTTGCGAACATATTAATCATATCGGTGACAGCCGATGGGAAATCTACTGCCTACTAACTGGATCGCCTGCATGCCTTCCGAGTGGCAACTCGAAGCAGGCACCAGCCTGAACCGAATTTTACTTTGACGCTCGGCTGAGCCTTTGGTGCCCACATTTGGTTGGCAGCTGTGACTTGACACAAAAGTAAACTTAAGGTGGTACGATCGCAGGCTTCAAATGTGCGTATGTGATTGGCGGTCATCCAACCTGCTTTTCTCGGGCCTGGAATGAATTCCAACGCCACTCAAGGCACATTTTAGGGATGCGTTTGCGTGTCTGTTGATGCATGTTTCGCCTTAGCTGTTTCCTGCGCTTAAATGTAAGGAGTTAAAACCAACATTGAAATGAATGCAATAGGCGAAAACACAAAAAAATGCTGCAATCATTGGGCGTAAAAGGAAGCACGAATATTGAATTAAGATATATTGACAAGGTATGGACATTTCTCTAAGCAAAGCACCGTTCTGAATACATTTTGCCATTTTTGCACCACTATCGTGAAATTCCAAATGCATGAATGCGATTAGATCTATTTTTATTAAAAGGTAGTTTTCAGTTATCGGTGGTCAGATTCTCCGATGTGCACAACTAGGCGAGGGCATTAGCAATCCATTGCCAAATCATAAGGGCAGACGTACAGTGCATTTATTTAAGGTAGCTAAAGGTTTCTTCCAATTAGAATGCTTCACCTTTGCTTAAGGAGCAAAAAATTAAAGTTTAATGGCAAAACCACAAGAATATGCGAATGGCATGCCTTTCAAGCGAAGTTGGGTCGGAGGCGTATGCATGCTTAAATAGTAGCAGATCTGACATGCAGTTGAGCGATTCATAAGGATGTAAGGGAGGAAGGAAAGCGATGGTAAGGAATATCATCCACAACTTCCAACAAAACTCATGTCACGTGTCGAGAGTGGCTGATCTGTGTAATATATAACATATATACACACTTCACCGTAAATGTAAAATTTGATGCTGAAGGCGTTTTGGGTCCCTATTTTATATCTTTTTTCGCAGCTATGCAAGCTTTGTAAGAACCAAGTGTTACGTTACGCAAATTAGTCTGCACTAGTTGTGATTTGTGTTCCTGGGGCCTAATTAGATGCAGATGTGCCTGCATCACTCATTACACTAGATTCTACAAATCTAGGAATAAGGAATAATGTTTGAAGCCGTGATACTTAGGACTCTTGTTTACAATTCGGTCTGACCATACCGTGCACCCAGTTGTTGCCTTTGCCCAGAGTGATTCATGTGATACGCTTCCAGCCTTGCATTTTGAACACACAAAACGGTTGCACATGGACACTTTTGCCGATTCCAAGGAAGCATAAATTCACATGGCAATAGAGACCTATTAACAAATAAGAGAACTTTACAGTCGCAGTTAAACCAAATGGAATTTATTTGTGCCATTCATTGTCCGATACAACGCACTCACACGCGATTGGGGGCGTCGTTGAAAAGCTGACACAATGGACTTGGTTCTTTTTGGCTGTCTGGAAATGTGGGGCAAATGAAGTCACGTACGTGAATAATGAGATTGCTTGTGCCATGGATGAGGCAGTAAATGAAGTTTTTCTTACCGCCCATCAAACGGTATTCTTGCTTCGGCAAATCTTAAACCTAACGTAATGCGAGTAAGAAGGAGCTTCTTCAGCTAACCACATCGTAAAAGCGAAGTGCAACGTTTTCGACCCATTTGAGCTAGGCTTTGTTAAGCAATGAATCCTCTACCAAAATAAGCATTTTTAGCGCGCTGCTGCAACTTAAAATCCGCATTCTTCACACTTTTAAATTGAATAAACTTCTGCCTCTAATGACTTGCATCAACTTATAGAAAGGAAACATGATATGGTGCCGTCTTCACCAACCAGCGGATGCAAGTGCTCGGTGCTGCAAAAGTAAAGAGTCGGTCCTACCACAATAACTGCTCTCCCTTAGCCTAGTAAAGGGTTATTTTTATCTGGTAAAAATAAAGTCAAAATATGGTAGGCTCATAATTTAGTATTTGCGCCACATGCCTTACAATTTTAAAAGGTTTCGCCTTGCCTTTAATGTTGGTTGAAAAATTAAAATACTTCAAGGGTAATATGCGACCTTTAAACGGGTGATTGCGTCTGGTGCTGTCTTGTATCCGTTTGCTGATCAATTCAATAAACAGGTTACAAAATATTGCTTTAATCCACACGGGGTTCTAAATCCCATTTTATTTTGCAATTCGCTGAGCCTGAACTCACGCGACATTCTGCAATAAGCGCCCTCGTACTGATTGGTGGTGGTGCGTTGACAAGGAGAAAGTTTGCCATAGGCGGGGTGTCTCGAGTGTCGCAAGCCAATTACGTACACTGATTTCTTTAGCAAAATTTACTAAACGACGTACCAATCTGTGGAAGAAACTGCATTTTCTGAAATGGTTGGGCGTTTGCTAAGAGGTTTGTGTTTGCCGTATGCATTGAAAAATGCGGAGTAAGATCTGTGGTACTCTTTCGCTTCACGCGTAGGCCAATTTCTAAAAACCAGGTAGGTCAGCTGAAATTCCTTATACACAATATAAGTACTTTAATAGCAGACAACTGTGCAGAGGTAGAACAATCGTGTCTTTGGCTTGTTGTCAAATCATGTCCATTTGCATAGTTATGCCATTCAATCGTCAGTTCTTAAGACTTATGCCGATTTTATGAGGTTTATTCGTCCGCAAAGGTCGATGAACAATAATGCTCTAACATTCGGGGGAAAGCTCCTATGGAGACGTGCAACCGGAGACAATTTTTTAGCAATTGTATAGAGCGAACACTCAACAAGAAGGGAAGTTCAAAATGACGCCACGATCGTTACAATCCACGGATATATTATTCACCGGGACCAAGTAATCTGGTGAGATCAGGCCTTCACATAATCCAAGATTTCAAGGAGTTTAGATCACATCCCATTGGCAAACAAAGGGAAATGTGCCACACCAAGCGCATCAGTTAATGGACAGCAAATGTCATAAAAGCCTTAACCGCCATGCTTTGCGTTTTCCTAAAAATTAAATTAATGCCTTCTATCTGCTATGCATCAGGTTTTTGAGTTTAATGGCCGAATCTCGGCATCGCAACACGTTCAATCCAACTTATTTTACTTCTTAACAGAAAATTAAAAAAGCAGGCAACTCTACCTTCACTGCGACTTAATGTTAGTAAAATGCGCTTGAAGCACATTTAACATGGTAGACACCTTGACAAGACATTTACGGCTAAGGAGGGTGGATACAACCTAAATGATTCCTAAGGCATAGGTTGACAGCTTAGCATTTCCATTTGCGAAACCATGAAACTTTTCTAATGCATAAAAGCGCTTTACTTAGACTTGTCTGGGAGACTGCACAAACAAATGAAGGGGTGCTGTGTTCTGTGCATTCGCCTCCTTTATTAGGAACAGTAACTAGCTAAAGCGCTACGATGAGAGCTGTTGGAATTGTGCAAAATACAACAACCACACGAAAACGAACCTGATCCCTAATCTGGTTACGCATGCGAAGTTCACGACTAGTTTTCAAAACGGGAATATAACATGCTCAAGCTTATCTATTAACTTGGCTAGTCTACAGTTAACGTATAGAAGAGGTATTGTTTAATATTGGTTCAACGGGATGTGTGCATCAGCAGTTGAAGGTTTCCCATCTGGAGCTAGAATTTTGTCAAGAGAGTAATTAGATGCCCAATTCAACGGGACGATAAATGCCGTCCAAGAGAGCCTCACTTTTTGGTGGGGGATTCTGACAAATTATCCAATCAAATGAACCACTGTATCCGCAGTCCAGGTTATGCTTGGCTCCCTACACAATTAAACAAGTTCTTCAAAATGTATTTCATGCTCCTGCATCGAAGCGTCCGGTGACTAACACTCAGTGACCTTGTTAGCGCGGAAGTGGTCATTTGTGCAATCTTGGCATCGGCTTTTGGTTGGACCGTGCGTAAAAATGAACAAAGAAAGCAACGCCTTTCGTGCGTCACTTAACCTTCAAATTTATTGAAACTGGTTTTAAGCTCACGCTTTGCCCAAAGGGTAATGCAACTCTGATAAAGGCGAAGATGACCCAAATCGGGTTCAACTGATGATATTCCAATTTTACAAAGGAGGATCCCTACAAAGTAGACTTACAACTCGCAAAATGTGGTAACAAGTGGTTAGACAGCAGTAATTTGCCATTTTTGATAAATATTTTGCTCAGCTATTACTTGCCTTCATTTTAATTCCTATGCCAATTAAACCTGAACTGATGGCTTAGTCTGCGTTCATGGCACGTATTATGCCTTGCTGCATCTTTCCACACAACTTCAGGCATGTTTGCAAGCATTAAGGCATGGCTGACATGAATTCGCGCATCAGTTATAGTTAAACGAAATCGCTCCTACACTAATTGTCACTGGGAAAAACTACGGTTGAATATTCCAAACCTCGAGGATCCAACAGTACAGCGTAATGTTTCTTGTTTTAATATCACAAAACTGCAGGCTGAGGTGCGGCACTGAAGCATTCCTTAACGCTCTCCTTTTTAACCTTCAAAGAAGTAATCAGCCGAACTAAAAGTTTATTCCACGACAAGGAAGGAAGACAATCCCAGTACCTTCGCAGTTACGCAACTGAGAAGTGAGTGATACGCCAAGTCTTGACGTTGCCTCTCGGCCCTCACACTAAATTGGACCAAATATGTCGACCTCCTTGAGAAGAAATACTAGCATCTTCCTTGAATCACAAAGTTTAGGAAGGCAACTTTGATTGGAATATAATGTCAACAGAATTGGTCGAAACATCTCGCCAAATAACCTTTGTGAATGTCATTTTCTTGAAGACAGACATTATTGCATACCGAACGGCTCCTACCCTTCCGGGGCTGCATATCATAACGAAACACATGGACCAAAGGAAGGTGATTAGCATAGAGAATTGCAGCTATGCAAGTGATCTACGATAATGTGAAGTGTGGTAAACGGACCTCCAGTGACGGTGGCCAAAATCAACAAGCTTAGGGAATTTCGTTGTTACGTACTACGTACAACGATCCAGTGGTTTGACTTCCAAAACATTGCGCGTTCCGTACGCATTTATAGTTGATAACTCATGCAAACTTATAATACTATTCAAACATATCATTTAGGAATCGGTGCTGCCTCCAAACCTAAAGGAAACCGAAATTATTGGAAAGTGCGTCGTCGTGAGTCCAATAGGCGCACCTTTTAATCGTTAACAAGATCTCCTAATCTCTTTTCATCGACAAGTGAGGATATCAAGTGTTTGGGATAAAACAGTATATCCAAGACTACGGATTCCGGCAAACCACTTCTCTAGTGTTGATTGGAAACCATTCTCATGAATCGAGCGTATTCTAGAACCATTTCGTCCGTGACAGTAAAACAAGCAGTTCAAGAAAATGTCCAAATACTCTTTACTGGATGAGCAGAGCGATGTCCTGCTATCGAAGTACCAAATTGTTTGAGTGACTCTGCAAACTTCTATACTATTGTTGAGCCGGAATTAAGAACAAAATAGTTAATTTGATTAACTATTTTCTAGGTCATCAAAATCTATTGTACCACAAATTCCTATTTTGAACACGCAGTTATATCAATCAGCCATCAATCGAGATTTGAGACTGACAAAAAGGCATTGGAGATTGGTGGACACTTTACTAATGGGTAGAGTCCTCTTTTAATAGTACGTTAGCATCAAACGGGTGACTGGTAGGCTTGCTTGTACTTCCTTTCCACAGTGAGAGACGACGTGGAGGGATTGTCCACACATTATCGATGGCGCAGAATACAACATTCAGGACAGAAGTAAGTTAAGATAAATCACTTCGAAAAGACTTTCCAGTTTTACGCTCATGAAATGAACTGTCAAACATGGCTTATCTTTATTTTACATTTCCTCTCCCATCATGGCTCTGGCTTGAATGGAAAACAACGATGACAAAAGCATTACAAGGAAGTAGTGACATTTAAAACCGTATTGAAGCCACGCCTGCAACATGATGCTACAACATAAATAGAAATCGAATGCAATTGCAGCACTAATGCTATTCTGAAAAAGAAATAGTATAAACTGCTGAAGGGCATGTTATCAAGGAGGCACGAATGGAAGGGCAGTAAGTACATGTAGAAGCGACCATAACGCAGGGTTATTGGTGTACCTTAATAAAAGGCGTACATTTGCGGAGCAGCCTTTCACGAAAGCAGAGAAGCAGAAGTACCATAGGACAGCGATTTAAGGTCATTGTATCCGCGTAAAACATAAAAATGATAACTCGCGTCACAATAAATGAGCAGGTTACTCAAGTTGTCATGGAATGCTAAATTAGGAACCGAACGAAACCTAAGCACAAAAGAACTAACGATCCTGGATCCCCTCCATAAAAGATGGATGCACAATGTACTGCATGGGTTGGGACAAGAAAGGCTGGAGTATGTTCAGTAACTACTTACTTCTTAGAGTTTTGTTTCCGGCATGCAGAGGTCTGAGTTGTCGCGAGTTTCGACGTTAAAAGCATACATATGCAGACCTAAACCATATCCTTCCAATTCATATTTTAGGTGGACAAATTCTCACCTTCACCATCCGGTCCAGCCACACAAGTCAAGGAATGAACAAGCATAGCAGCAAAGCTCATGCCGGTAAAAAAGCAGTCGCTTTCCACTGCACAAAGCCATGTGAATTCGTGCCTGGTACTGCGAGAAGGCACAGATGCATTTTAAAGAATCATAAGGGCAACCCCTTTCCTACTCCGGCCCACGAACAGACAGAAATAGACAAATGCAACCAATCAAGTTTACTAAACTTTATAACACTTAAATAACTTCAGGAGGCTTGCCAACACGCACCAAAGTGATCACTGTCACAATACGTCATCCCACTCCAACAGGACGTACCATTAAGAGCACCTGCAAATTGTTTCGTCACCTCCGTTTCGATCGCACTCTCATTCTCGACTTTCTCTTTCATTTCATGCATGCTTTTGTAAGGCCAATAAAATGCGATGTCCATCTCTGGAAGGAACGCCAGAGGAATTGAGGTAGTACACCCAGTTCCTCTATCCTGCCCTCCATCCTACACCAACCAAAGTTCAAGTCGTCCCACGAGAGAGTAAGAGACGTAGGGACAGTCGCCGACTAATTGACTGCTTCCGACTGTCCCAGAACAAGATCTTCTTGAACACGAGTAAGTCATAACGGACCAACGAATCTCAACCATGGTTGCTTGGCCTGCAACGAATGAACGTTCGCATCTACATCTCACTGCCCACAAAGCGACCATAATCTACCGAGAACAGGACGTGCGCGCTTTCAAAGCGTGGAGTAGCTAGTGGACACAATCACTGATGTCCTCATTCGTTGATCCAATCAAAGCCACTTTCCATAACGTCAGCCAGCATGTAGTCCACGGACGGCGCACCGCCACTATGCAAGTGAGGCAAGTGAGGGATAAGCAGGTAGGCCACTGCGACTCATTCCATCATTCGTCAATGCGTGATACGCGAAGCACAACTTGCTTAGCTCCCACAACCCCCTATATCAGGGTGTTGTCTCGCCATTCCTACCAAGCGTGGCTCAATGTTCCCCTCGGTACCTCAGTCCCGCACTATCATGCCGACAGCAACACGCGGCTTCTCACCATCATTCAGGGCGACTAGAGGATCCGTCAGGGCGCGATGAGTCTGCCATCCCAATGATTCGACACCGGAATCACATCGCACAAACATCCTCGAGGTGACTATTTAGCCAGTTCAGCCGCCGTGCCTCCCACCGCGAAAAGCTTCCGCAGATTTGCAGCTGCTTTGAGCCAATCTGGTCTGGTCGACAAGGTTCAACCACATTGGGTTCTCACCGACACTTATGCGTGGTTTCTAATTCAAAGAACACTTATTCTAAGCATCACCGTATTCCGCTCTTTTACCTCTAAGATGTTTTCCGAACGGAAAAGCAACTCAAGAAACTATAGCCATTCTCTCTGTTGCGGTTTACGGAAAGGCGGTAGCCAATTGAGCAATGCAATTCCAATAGCCGGCAATGGCTATAATGGGCGCGGCGACTCACAGTGGGGGTGAGCGTAGAAAAAGTAACGCGATCAAAATCATGCCGTGTCAAGTGATTGTTATTGCTACAATTTGAAGGCCCTAGTGCGTTAACACGTCTATGTTGTGTGCCGCACGAAAGAACTCACAGCCCGCAAGTTGCAATTGATTGTTAAAGGTTTAATGGGACCTTGGTACTCTCCCATAGGGGCAATACCGTAGACTAGGAAGGAACTCTTGAGTTCAGAGTGTCGCCTTAACCTCGAAAAATCAATTTCAAGCTGAAAATAAACTCCCCGACCCAAGATTCTAATCGTCTACCAATAAGAGCCAAAATGTGATCTCTTCCGCGACCGATGCATCACGTTTCCCTTCCTCATTGACAGCAGTTACGCCAAACATAGCAACCAGCGTTTGCATGATACATGAAGTATGAGTACAGGAATAGAGATGCATAAAAACACAAATATGCACAATGTTCTAAAGCGCTGTTTGGCTTAATTTAGCTTGAGGGACCAGGACCAGACGTCGCCATGGGATCGAGACTTTGGACGTGCTTATTAACCATCTCGGCTCGCTTACGTAAGTAATTTTTCCAATGAAGTAGCATCTGATCATCGATGAATCGAGTAACCGATTCATGAGACACTTCGCGTCGAAAGTCTGGAGATTGAAGGAGATCGAGCATGTGCAGGCAAAATGGATACCTTGAAATCAAAAAGTGAATAATATGAAGATAGCGAGTACTGACGTACGAAGATGTTTAGAACTAACCGCTACTAAAGTCGGCACAAGTGTACCAATGAACAATAAGATCGGCGCCGCCAAAAGAACATAGACATGACAACAATGCAAAGAAATGCCAGTGAAGACTCATAGGGACTTGCGTAATAAACCTCGAGTAGGACGGAGATTTCCAGTACTGCAAGTAGGATAAATAGTTTATAAACTCTGGTTTGTCAAAACAGCCTTGCTGAGCCAGAACTAAAGTTGTGGTCGCGCGCGTAAAATGTTCATACAGGTCAGGTAATCCGGATTGCCAAGAGACTGAACAAACTCCAGTTCAATTTGAAAGCGCACCCAGGGATCCTCAAGAGCATCTTGCGGAAATGCAACAAAAGCGTACTTACTTCGAATGACACTACTGCTACCTAACCTTCCAGGTGTCAGAACAGGCTTCGCACGACTCTGCATCGATAGTCAGCAGCACAACACGCCAGAAAAACCCCAACGGATTCAAGAATTACGCGCCACCAACTTAAACAATTGGTAGCAATTATTTTGAAAGAGCGATTTGAAATAGGTAATGTGAACGAGAGAAAAAATAATCACCACATTGCAATGATAGCTTTAAAAATGCAATCGAAAGATATGAAAGGCTTTAAGATATTCACGTGGGAAATCCTGCTGGATTGCTTTGCCTCTCTGGATGGCTGGTTGGTCTTTCCGGATATAGGTAACCGTTTTGACCCAACTGCGCTGGTTGCCCTCTGGGCCATGCCATCAACTCCCTTCTGTCTCTCTCTTAAAAGTATGCACATGGATTTATCCTTGTATTTAGCCTTTTTTCATATTCAAGTGTTGCCCTCAACGCTGCGCATATGTCTTGTACTAGCAAATGTGGGCACATGTTTCAGTCTAATCAGACGGGATATCGTAACATCCCGAGCAACCATAGAAGACGAAAGAAATCCAAGCATGGAGCATAATAGGTATATGTATTAAGGTGAGGGGGGAATGAAGCTACTGCTGGACGACAGGCTAGTCTGCACGGCTAGGTCAAAACGGCAGCCCAAGAGCTGGTAGGCTACCCAGCAGCATGATTGAAAAAAGCACTGCAGATGTCTTTTGCATGGTGAGATTAAAGTAATGACTGTGTGACTTTGAAAACGGATGGCGTCACAGTGACTCATCCACGAGGAATGCCTGCATGATGTCTAGGTAACTAGCTTAACCCTGCCGTAGCATCCCGAGTCTATCTTGGGGGCAACCAAAAACGGAATGTAGTATCAGAACACAAATTTGCTAAATTTGGTCGCGTTGTAATACCTGACCAGAGATCCCTATTAAAAAGAGCGTTCAAAAGGATGCCTTAAAGAAGTGGAGATCTAAGCCATGCATTGAATGTTTGAATAACTGGTAATCATATTTACTTGGTTTCGTGAGCCAGCCTCCAGACCATACCAGCAACCACACTTCTCCGTCTATTGATAGCATATGTAAGGCGGAGCCTGACACCACCTCAATGATCTCTTTTGGCCGTCCAACTCAACTTGGAGGCTCTTCCGGCTTGAAATTCCACTGATCAAGCGTAGACTTATTGAAATGGGCTAGGTCACCATCAATCGACGGCTAAAGTCGCTTGAACAGTTTAGAGTTTTCTGTAAAAAATTGAAACGGGCAATTTGTCAAATGGGAGCGTCGTTTCCAGCCTTTGTGCCATGAGATATCTAAGATTTTTTACCTGCAGCAAAAGCACTTTCTTCGTATCGCGGCAAAGAGGAAATGATGATATATGTAAGGATTAAAATGTCTATTAAGCTAAGTTTGCTTGCCGCAGCTACCTTTGTAATGACTCATGCCCAACCTTAGTGTAGCGTATTGCTTGTTTGGGCTGTTGGATGGTCGGACATATTAGTGGCGGCCACCTTTAACGTGCTGCTTGTGCTGGCCTGCCGGCCTTGCCAGCAGTCCCCTACTTTCCGTTTAGAATACACGTATTCTGACCTACACCTGGTATTCTCATCATCTTTTAGGGATGCTTAAGGCGCTTAACTTAGGGCTATAAAAGGCAGCATATGGACACAATACATATGTACATTCAATCGATTAAGGGATGTGGACGCTGGCATTGGACGGAGGCAAGCCCACGAGGCTGGCTTAACACAGCCATCGAAGCGACTGGAAGCCAAACAGCAGTTTAAACGACTGGAGCAATAAACCAGGTTTGATGTGGCTGACGGTGTAGCACCCCGAGCATCCCTAATAAACGGAGAGAAAGCTAGGTGTAGGCCAGGATACTTGTATTCCGAACGGAAAGGAGGGAACCTGCTGGCATGGCCAGCAGGCCAGCCCACGCAGTTAGCCTCAGGGTGGCCACCACTAATGTATCGGACCAACCAACAGTCCAAACAAACAAGACACTGCAGACGGATATGTCGCTCTATACCATGGCTGACTAACTGTTTGCACGAGTGCATTGTTGGAAAAACTGCACTATAAGTAATTCAGCTAGCATCTATTTAAACGCTTTGCGAAATTTGCATATTTTTCATCATAACATTGCTTCCAGCTTATGGCAGCGACCGAAGTAATTCGGAGCCTTAGTGGGTTCATTTTTCCAAAAAAACTGTAACGTTCCATTTTCTTGCATTTAGGATATGCCGGACTGCACGTTGTGTTTCGACACGTCTAATGCAGTCGCGTATTAATATTGTTAGCAAATCTGCTTTTTGCTTTATTTCATGTTTGTTTTAATTTTTCACTATTAGTAAAACTATCTCAAGCTGCTTCAAAAGCCCTCTTTCATCAGCTGATATTTTGAGTGCTGGGTGTGCGCCTTGTCGCAGCAATGTTGCCTTCGTCATCACTGCAATCCAATGAAGAATTACGCGAAATTGAGGATGGTATTTTTGGATGCTTCGTTTTCTTATTTGGTGCTTCAATGGCTTGCACATGCTTGTACTAATTTGCTGCTATTCGTTTTGAGTGTTAGAGCCCACTGGCCATTACTTGCGCTTTTTATTGCTGGATGTTAATTTATAACTGGGGCTACGTTAGTCAAGCCGAGTGAATGTGCATGTAAAATCATGGAGGGGCAAATAAGTTACTGCCTTTGTTGTACGTTACTTTTTGCTTTGACCTGTTGGTCGCGGAGTGTTAACTTGTTTGTTGACAAAGAGTAATAGCTAAATGTAGCTTTCTGCCTTCTAATTTACCAATTGGGCTGATTTGTGCTCAATTATTCGTCTTTGCAGATAAGGTACTCAGCATTTGCACAATTTGTGGAGAGACATTTCCGATGATCAGCCTCCTACATGCGCACGTGAACTTAAAGCATAACATCGGTGTGTTGCATTTTTTAATGCTTTTTTAATTTTTTTAGTTTTTTTAACACGTTTGATTGCTTATTTTAGATGCTGTGGGAACTGTATCTACTCTTGATTGCGGTTTTGTTGCTGTAAGATAGTCTTAGATGCAGCGTCTCACCTCTATTTGATTTATTTGGTTTCACAGGATGCTAAGTACCGGCCTGTAATTTCATAATGGGTCTTTGCGAATCACCCTAATACTTGTTCCACTATGCTCATAGTTTTGTATAACAAATGCTTTAAGGCAATTTGAAGGCTTCAAAAATTACATGACCAGTTCGTGTTTTTTTTTGGAGATTTGTTATTTTTCCGATTAGTAATTTAGGTTATGGCTTTATTATAGTATGCTGCACACTTTGCTCACAGTTATGACTGATTCATGTCTGCCAGATTATTCTTCAAGCATTGATTCTGCTTTAATACTTTATTTTGGAGCGAAATGTGATTAATTTGCATTCTCTCATTATTTTTTTGCTTTAAAAGGGTTTAGTGCCTTGGACTTAATGTGCGTTCATTAAAAGGAATGAAGAATTGTTCCTTCTTTATGATTTCAGAAATCATCTAGCCATTCTAGTGCCGGACTGGATGCTCGTGAGTCACTTTTCGGATTTGTGGTTACATCTTTCCGCATATTGCTTAGTTATAACCTATCCATTTTGTGGTTTATGGCTTGCGTTAACGTATAATACGAAAATGCACTTCTATTGATGCGTATGTGGCACGTGTTTATTGCGTACATCTTGTCCCTTTTAAATGTAATATTCAGCGTTTTCACTGTATCTTCATTCATTGGTAAGTAGTTTGGATCGGATGGTTGACATCTATCATTAAACCCTTTTTCTAGCACACCGACGACATGCTTGTCCCCATTGCGGTGAGGAGTTTTTCAAAAAAGCCGATCTCAAGGACCACATAGTTGCAGTTCATCGAAGTTGGTTTATCCGGCTTTTCGTGTTCTGTTTTCGCATTTTCGATTTCTACTGTGCCTTCGCCACAGGCATCCCATACTTCGTGTTTAAGTCGTTTAGTTTGATTACAATTTTGGTGATTTTCGCTTGCTGGTTCAATTAAACCTTAATTATTACTGCGGTGGCTTCTATTTTCATAGCTAGCTTACTACCCAGGATTCATCTTACTTTGCTCAAGCACTGTTTAGACTCTCCTAGAATTAAGCAACAGAATTCGCGTTTGACTCATTTTATGCCTAGATCTGAAAATCCACATTTGTGACCAGTGTCGTAAGGGATTTACCACGCCCTCCTACCTTCGTCTTCATGTCTTAACGGTCCATGAAGGTATGCTTGCTTATGAATTGCTCATTCATTGCTTGTGTCTGAATTTTTAGTTTTTAGTTTACCCACTTTGAGATGCATTTCTTCCTTGCTCTGCTTTCTGCTGCATGCACGTTCTAATACCTTTGAAAAAGGACCGTGAAAACTCCATCTGAACACTTTTCAATTAGGTGTTAAGGCGTATTCGTGCCCGCTCTGCTCCAAAAGATACACTCAAAAGCATTCCTTGAAAAAACACATCAGTTCACGACATGGATCTGGTAAGTAATTCTTAGCATCGCTAACGCCACTCTATTACCCACTCTCAAGTTTCCACACTTGAAAGGAGTGAAATTTGCTTCCGAGCATCTGTTAAGTCAAACTACCTCAGCAGATTTATACCTTACATTGACTTTAATTTTACGTCGCCGCAATCGGAGGCCGTCTGGGGCAGCTACTTATTGATGGCCTCTTTACGACTGAAAGACTTCCCGTGCCCATTATTTTTAATGCGCCAAATTTACTAGTGAAGGGCTTGTGGCAGCATACCGTTCAACCACCATTTCAAAAACAGCTCTTCCGCTGTCTATTTGATTGAAAGCACATTACATCATCCCTCTAAATTGAGTCACTACTGCCTTGCCTCTCGGGCCGTGTGTATGATTCATGATGTTTATCTTTGCCTTCCTCTTTGTTACTCAACTCACGTCCTTGAGAGGCTAACCTGGATTTGGACAGTTAGGAAATGCTCCTCACCCGCCACATCCCCAATCCCCACAAAGGGTGCACTGTCTGGTCACTCTAAATTACATTCTGCAGAGCTGTGACTACTCTCATACAGCGATACACCCACTCTATCGATAAATTGTCGGAATTGCAGCAAAGTACCCCTTTTTCCTTAAGCTGCAAGTAGGGTGGGAACTCTTCCTTACTACAGCAGCGCACATTCTCGCCTGCCTTATGTCATTTCTCACTATGGGCTCATTTTGCGTACTCAGACCCGACGAAGAATGCCGTTATGTCGAACAAAGAAACTCACCAATCAGTGAATGACATCTCATCTTCCGTTATGATGCTTGCTACGACGGACGCAAGTCAAGCCGTCGCTCAGTGCAATGTCTAATTTCACGGCCGGTAAGCTGTACACAAGTCCCCACGGTTGCCGGATAACCATGTTACCCCCATACTTTGGGTCGGTTTGTGAATTTTCTGTAGTGTTTGTTCTTCCTCCCAAAGAAGAGCTAATGGTGAGGTTTGTAAAGAGAGTGCCTGGTTTCTGTTTTACCACCACTACTCCCATCATCGTTGGCAGACGGGGCGAATCTGTGCCCACCTTGGATTTTCTCACGCTTCTGCGTGGCTCTGTGCTTTATGCGCACTTGTCCTGAAAGTCACCTTCGCGAGTTTGCGCACAATAACACCACTCGAGATATCGAGAGAGGGCCTCGGGTTAGGGCTGATCTGCGCTGATGTCTCAAATCAACTAGGCATGTGCCGCTTCTCGTTCTTGTGGCCTGCGGTCGTTTCGGTGCTGGCATTTCTTGTTTTATTAACCCACCGAGAGTGGCACGTCCTTCATTGGGGTAATAGTATGCGGGGTGCATTAAAGGTGGATGAGCTGTACGGGTGGATTACGAGGCACATTAAACCAAAGTGAATTGATGCCTAATTTTCTTCATGATCGCATTCTGTTTTTGCTTAAATGGGCGAAAACTGCTGATGATATTTTTCTTTTTATTTGTAGTTGACTGTGACTCCATAGAAGAGTCTCTTCCCTACCTCATTGCATTTTTTTGTATAACACACGCTTTTTGCTATTGTTATCAGCTCTCATTATTTGCGATCTCGTGGGTGCGAACTCTGTTCAACTATTGACCATTTCATTGTTTCCACTTTGATACTCGACGATTTCCTAGGATTCGCACATTTGTTTGCTTTTTGCAACCGTCTACACATCTACACAATCACATTTGTCAATTCGTTTTGCATGAAGTATATTTGGGTAATTTGGGTTAAATTAACCACTCGGGCCCTTCTATTTGGAAAGAATATTTTCATTGTTACTGCGGCATCGTCAGCTTGCGCAACAAGGCCTTGGATCCAACTTTAGCAAGGACACTTCATCCTCGTTGGGATAATTTACGTGCTATTGCATATGACTGACGAATGAAAAAACATCGATTCAGGGCCCAAATGCTGTTAATAATCTTCGCAGCCAATCTCAACAATCGAGAAAGGGCAAACTCACCTTTAAACCAATGCAAATAGTGGCAGCGGCGGGCCCTTTGTGGAGTTTTGGCCATTCACAACCCTATGAAATGCCCGTATCAACCCCTACGGATGATGGGAAGGGGGTAACCAACTTTATTTGTTGTATGAGTGCCTGGAGGCGGTGGTATCTTGTTCACAAAGAGAGAACGAAAGCTGGATTTCAGTGTTGGCCTCTTTTAAATTGAGAATAACGTACTATCGCTGACGAGCCAAACGACCTCATTTGACTTTTGGGGTGCAAAAGTGGTACCGCTGCTCACAAGTTTGTTCTGTCGCACCAACACCAGCCGATTGGAGAGTTCCACAACCATGCTTGTAGGCGTTCTGTTCCATTCATCGCTGTCCTTCTGTGCTTCTTAAGCCTTACAAAGGTGCCTGCGAGAACCCAATGCGATTGTACCTTGTCGACCAGACCAGATTGGCTCAAAGCAGCTGCAAATCTGCGGAAGCTTTTCGCGGTGGGAGGCACGGCGGCTGAACTGGCTAAATAGTCACCTCGAGGATGTTTGTGCGATGTGATTCCGGTGTCGAATCATTGGGATGGCAGACTCATCGCGCCCTGACGGATCCTCTAGTCGCCCTGAATGATGGTGAGAAGCCGCGTGTTGCTGTCGGCATGATAGTGCGGGACTGAGGTACCGAGGGGAACATTGAGCCACGCTTGGTAGGAATGGCGAGACAACACCCTGATATAGGGGGTTGTGGGAGCTAAGCAAGTTGTGCTTCGCGTATCACGCATTGACGAATGATGGAATGAGTCGCAGTGGCCTACCTGCTTATCCCTCACTTGCCTCACTTGCATAGTGGCGGTGCGCCGTCCGTGGACTACATGCTGGCTGACGTTATGGAAAGTGGCTTTGATTGGATCAACGAATGAGGACATCAGTGATTGTGTCCACTAGCTGCTCCACGCTTTGAAAGCGCGCACGTCCTGTTCTCGGTAGATTATGGTCGCTTTGTGGGCAGTGAGATGTAGATGCGAACGTTCATTCGTTGCAGGCCAAGCAACCATGGTTGAGATTCGTTGGTCCGTTATGACTTACTCGTGTTCAAGAAGATCTTGTTCTGGGACAGTCGGAAGCAGTCAATTAGTCGGTGACTGTCCCTACCTCTCTTACGTTCTCGTGGGACGACTTGAAATTTGGTTGGTGTAGGATGGAGGGCAGGATAGAGGAACTGGGTGTACTACCTCAATTCCTCTGGCGTTCCTTCCAGAGATGGACATCGCATTTTATTGGCCTTACAAAAGCATGCATGAAATGAAAGAGAAAGTCGAGAATGAGAGTGCGATCGAAACGGAGGTGACGAAACAATTTGCAGGTGCCCTTAATGGTACGTCCTGTTGGAGTGGGATGACGTATTGTGACAGTGATCACTTTGGTGCGTGTTGGCAAGCCTCCTGAAGTTATTTAAGTGTTATAAAGTTTAGTAAACTTGATTGGTTGCATTTGTCTATTTCTGTCTGTTCGTGGGCCGGAGTAGGAAAGGGGTTGCCCTTATGATTCTTTAAAATGCATCTGTGCCTTCTCGCAGTACCAGGCACGAATTCACATGGCTTTGTGCAGTGGAAAGCGACTGCTTTTTTACCGGCATGAGCTTTGCTGCTATGCTTGTTCATTCCTTGACTTGTGTGGCTGGACCGGATGGTGAAGGTGAGAATTTGTCCACCTAAAATTTGAATTGGCTATCTCCAGTCTCCTTAAAGCATTAATAGCATCAGTTGGATTGCTGTTGACGACTACTGTTTCCAGCCTACTTTTATTCAAAACGATAGAGATGCATTTCTGATCCCAACCAAACGAGAGACAAACTCATTTAAAGAAACACACAAAGGAAATGTATTAGAAAAATAGGACATGCATATTATATAGCATTGTCTCAGATATTCCTCTAGAGTTGTAGTACTTCACCCTGTATAGTGACGCCGCCGTGCAGTAGGTCTCCAGCAGGCTGATCCCTTTCACCAACTTGGGGTTTGGTGAAGACTAATCGAGCATAACTACCGCCAGTTGCACTGGTCGGGCGTGCAAGCAGTCCAGGATTGACACAAACCACACCCTCTACATTCTGTAAGTAGGATAAAGTACGGAACGGGTGGATAAGATTGCAGTGTGACTTAGCCCACAAAGTCTACTTGAAGAAGTAGGTAAAATAGGCCAAGTAAAATCTTTGAACCACGACGACATTCATTCGCCATTTGTGTTCTAGTGAGGGGAAAATGAGTCAGGAAGCACAGATGGTGTTGGGAATTTGGTGGGAAATGCTATAGCCAGCATCCAAAATTTCAACGGGTTACCTTAATGAAGGTCCCAAGCTTAGAGGGCAGTATGACGCAATGGGGAGAGTGATCCAAGGGTAATCGAGCGTGCTCCCACCAGAGTGGATAGTCAAGAGGTAGATCCTCAGGGGCGGGGTGAACCGGATAGTACGTCCCTGAGGCCAGGATGTGCCGACAAAGGCGAGCCAAACGGTCACCCGAACAGCTGAAACGCAACAGGTGAGAGCAGAACCAAGAACCTGTTTAGACTATATAGACAGACAAAAGCGACCACAGTGCTTGCCCACATTCACAGATGTGAGGCGTGTGCATATTGATTAGCAAATGTCAACACTAACTTGACACTTATTTCTTCTGAGCTCATTTGGAAGAGTACGTCAGGTGAAGACAGACCCACATAATAAGGCCCAATTTCGATCGTGCTGGGGTCCCACACGAAGGTGACGTTTTCATACCAAGAGGCCTTAGTGAAAAATGGAAAAGGATGACAAGCTCAAGGGGGTGAAGAGATGGAACCTCAAATAACTTCTAATGCACATGGTCAAAACTTTGACCCAAAATCGCGTATGTAATGACAATTAATCAAACACTGTTAAAGACGCATTACGGAGGTTAATGTCCGACATTAAATGGGTATGCAAATAACATCGGTGACCAAAATTTAATAAGGCACATATTTTGCTGGTAATTAGTGGAGCAGACCCAAGGTGTAGCCGCAAATTTAGAATCAGTTAGAAAAAACTTTTCCGATTTTTGGTGCAATGCCATAATTCAAAAAGTTTTTGAAAGTGAAAGAAGATAGAGTCGATACGATGCTCAGTGCTCTAATTTCAGCAATGAAGCGGCTTCAACATATTTTCATGGCTACAGAAACCAGAATTTATGACTTCAACTAGCAAAAAAATAGCCAATTGTCCTACCACTTCTGGATTCTTGTAGGCCCAGGGAGGCTTAACAGAAGTGAAGGGAGGAGGAGTGGGGTAAACAGGACTTCCACAGACCTCGCGCCATGAGGACACTACGACAACCTTTGTCTTCAGCAGAAAACACCATTCAGCCACCGTGTTGAGGCGGGACTGGTAGAGTTCGTCAAAGGTGGAGTCGCAGTACTGCTGCTTAGTAAAGAGGGTAAATTATTCACTGCGTGATCCTACTGATTAAAAATAAGTAAACATTGCGAACAAGCCTTTTACCTCGATAAGTGGATGCGAGGAGTCAACGAGTGGACCCAGTAGAATAAGCACATGCGGTTGATATTCTTTGATGCTTTTTAATAGAGCTAGCAGGGGTGAAATATCGTGCGAGATGTTCGGGGTGAAAGGACCGCAGGCAACCGCGACATGAAGGCCTGGTTTGCAAGGAAAGGATGAAATATGATAAAGATAAAACAACAGTCCGATAGATAAAGCGGACCTACTGGGGCACATTTCATCCTTAACATCAAAAAGAGGGGGAATTTTCGGCTGAAATAAAAATAGCTGCGTTAAATACACGTACGATAATGACCTGAAAATAAATAAAACATTAAAAACTCTGGTTGCATAGACGGCAAATTGAAATAGAGAGCTGACCTGATAAAACTCAAACGCAGTGAGACAGCGTCCGTTCACGTTCGTAGCCTTAAGGCACGACAGGCTGGCCTGGATAGAGAGAATACTCAAGGGTTGAAGCATTCGTGCTGACATCAAGCATGACTCGACCAAGATCCCCACCACCGGCCCTTCTTGTGCCGACGATGCAGATATTCATTGGATGCAGTCGCTGGTATTGGACAACGCCCTTGACAGCCATAACGTCAGGACGCGCGGCCACTCGACCTGCCACCAGACTGGGAGTTTGCAGTCGATTGTGGACCGGGCGGAGCGCGGATGCTGCGAACCTCTTGGTCTCAGAGCTCTCCCCTTTAATTGAAGTGCCCAAGGCACTGGAGAGACTGAAACGAGGCTTGTGCGACACGGCTAAATCGGTGCTTTCAAGCACAGAGGGCGGAAGTGACCCCACGATTCGCTTAATCAGATCCCATGCCCAGGAATCCAGAAGTTCGGCTCTTACCAGTGGTCGCTGGTACATGTATCTTGAACGCGTATTTCCATGGATTGGGAGGGATCGAATTTCCCAAGAGATGTGGCTCAAAGGAGCCGGAGACTGATAAATTGCTCGGACTGAAGACGGCTGATCCTCCACCCGAGTTGGGAAGGAACAAAGGACCCTGCCTGATGATTTGACAGCTGTGCCTGCAAAGCGTTAGTTTCCTATGCAGAACTGCTCACGTCTGGGACGCGAGTCCATGAAGCAACAAGCGCTTCAAATGAATGATAAAAAAAAGAGACTCACGTAATGACGACGAGCTGGCAGCATCAACATTGGCAGAACGTGCCACTACGTTCGGCACCGACTCCCCGAGGTAGAAGCTCATAACGTCTTCCTTCTCATCAGAGGTTTGGGACAAAAGACTTAAAATAAGACTGTGAATTAACGTACATCTCTTTTCTCATTTCGTCAGGAAGAACATTTAGAGAGCTTGTGGGTTTATTGTCAGAGCTACATGATGATTTGGGCCCTAAAGCTGATAAAAGTTGCTGGAAATAAGAAAAAAAGAGACGAACCTCTTTTTCAAATAACAAAATGTCAGCCTGACTAATGGAATTAGATAGGCCCCGGTTATGACGAAAAGCGACGTATTTTTCCACGAGAGACAAAGGAGACAGGCAATATTTCGTGGTCAGTCCAGTGACTACATAAAATATTCAGCAAATTTGCATGTTACACATCTCAAGAAGATCGCCTCCAATTATCGACAAGCCGAATGCGTCTAAATCATCCCTAATTTTACTAAAAAGAGAACGCTCAAGCACATCCATCCCGAGAACGCGCCGAGAAGACACCAACTTTAAGTCTGACCTCAAGGTCACAGTGAAGACCAAGTGGTAGGGCCATTGAGATTTTGCATAGCACAACAACATAGCGGGTGTTTAGTTTTAAATTTATACCTATATTTAACATAGCTAGATTTTTGAAAAGCTTATCTATAACACTCTTAGATTGCATTCAAAAAATTATTTTGATAATAATTTTTTAGCTATTTTTAAGCATTTGAACTTGTGCTTGAACAGGTTGTACACAAGAGATTTAATGCTTTGTTTAAATCGTCACCTGCTCTCACAAATCGTTATTCCGTTCTGCTGCAAGCAGGTGACGTGCGGTGAGTTGGGGACGGTGTTGCTGTGCGGGTGCGCGAGCGTCCGGAGTTTCGTTAATGCGCGACTTCTTATGTAGTGCTTGGGGGACGTTTAGATAGCTGACATGTGAACTGCTTATTGTTGTAATTTAGGATTTTAATTCCAAACACGGCAGCAGGTTTTATTGCTCTTGTCTATTTATGCGTGCATGTTAGCGAAATGCAGAGAGTTTCCGGCACGAACTGATAAAATCGTTTTTTAGTAATATGAAGACTGCTTGTGTATGAGATGAGAGTGGGCATTTGTTTCGGCGTAACTGTTCTTGTGTTGATGAATACTTTGGAACAGGTCATAAACATAAGTATGCGTTCGAGTGGCACTGCACATGGTGGTGAGTCTCTCGCATGATGCGTGGAGACTTTCTGTACATGTGCGAAACAACCTCAACTTCAGCCTTTCACACCTGGCCACGATCCAGTTGGACAGAGTTGGACGCTGAGGACACTCAAGTTGCCTTTCCCTGAGTATCTTTGAATTTTCGTCATGTCATTTCTGGTCATTTTTCGACTCATCAGGTGATATCATGCTTTGATCCAAGCTCTTACAGATTCAGAATGTGTTAATTCTAGCGGGGTTGCTCCAGAATTGTGAGTTTTTTACAGCATCCAAGGCGAACATATTTTTTGAATAGGTATATTTCTGGTGGTTGCAGTCGTTCGGGGGCTTTCTTCAAAATACTGAAAATGCCTTGTAATTTTTTCCGTGCTTAACCTAAATGGTTGAATGGAACTTATTTACTCTACTTCTTTTTATTTTAGGGCAATGAGTAAGAAGTCGAGGAAGGTTAAGAAGACTGCAACTGCTAAAGGGAAGTCAGTCTTGGGTTTGAAGAAGACAGTGGGGAAAGTCAATAAGGAATCCCTCGTAAAGGCTCTCTCCCAGAAATCGGTATCAGTTACCGCCCCACCCGTCAGTGTCGTTACGGGCAGAAAGAAAAGGAAACATCACGGTAAAAAAATTGCAAATGCCAAACTGGTGAAACAAATAAATGTGTCCCCTGAGGCATCCGTGAGTCAAAACACATTACAAGCACAGAAAGGGAGTGTTGCGCCATCTGAAGAAGCTAGAAAGGGGAAGAAAAAGCGTAAACGGTGTAGAAAGAAGGGGACCTCTTTGAAACTGCCTTCCGCCGATCGGAAACTCAAGGAACCAATTACTGCTGTTTCCATTTCGAACGGCTCAGTCAAAGGTAATAAACGGGATTACGATGCATGCCATTGAGGGTGATTGTTCGTATTTATTTTGAAGCGTAATGCTGGTATTCAGTCCTTGGCATGCAAACATTTCGAGAGGTCCTTTTCTCGTTTCAGAAGGTGGGACGAGCGGAAAGCGTCGCAAGCGCAAGGCGGCTCAAGAAGTGCTTGAGGCTTCTGACGCTGTAGTGAAGTCCGTAAACCCTCTTAAAAGAGTCAAACTGGAAGAGGCCTCCAGTGATGGTGAACCGGAGCTGATCCACGCAGATTGGGGTTTGGCCGACGGCTCCGCCGATGAGGTGGGATGCAAGGCTGAGGGTGGCAGCGAATCTGACTTAGATGTCTCCGAAGAGGACGTTGATGAGGAGCCACAGCATCCAGATGAGGGTGGCGATGACAGCGATGTGGATTGTGGGAATCAATGACGTTAAAGACCCTAATATGGATGACTATAATGGTTTGTTGTTGTCGAAAACAGGGGCAATATGAAGTGTGGTCACGTCTAAAAGTGGAGTTGCTCACTTTTTGGAGGATCAGATTCATCAAAGCTTCAAGGTGGCAAGTAATTTGCATAAAAGCGCCACTGAAGTCGATGTTTGTGCATTTGTAGAACTCTAAGGCGATTTTTTGTGGGAAAATCGAGGAGCACCATTTCAGTTGTCTTTGGCGGGGATTTTAAGAAAAACTGTCGAATTAACTCATTGTAGGAAAGAAACCAGAGGATTCCGCTCAAAAACCCAACTTAAAAATCGACGGAACGGGTGAGGTAGGTGTGCGCACGAACTGTTGGTATGCGCAATTAGAGAATTAAAAAAATGCCCTATCGTTTTGATGACTGTCAAGAATGTCAGAGCATTAACAAAGCTAGGGCGTAACCTCCTATTTTGCGGGCTTTTTCACCTCTATTTCTACCAATAGCCTGAAGTAAAAGAGCAGGAATGTGCAACTCCGAGTGGTCGGATCAGTAATAAGAAGTTCTCTCTCTCGGACAAGGCTAACATTCTCAAGGAAATAGAAGAGCGCACCGGTGAGTTGGGTTGGATCCTCTTGAAGCGTTCTATAGACGAGCTGCATCTTTGCTCTGGAACTTGGCTGTGCTCATCCTGCAAAGGAGCCTTAAAATATTTTATTGATGTGGGTTTGGACTGTTTTGGCGCTTACTCAATTTGGTTGCTTTTTAGCCGAATTCGAATCACGCTGTTTGTACGTCGCGCCCATCCCAGGTGACTGTACCTTCGACATGCTGAAGAAATTCATTCCCAAAATGAAGACCTGCCGATTTTTCACAAGGCCCAGGTCGAACAAGTTGCGCACGTATGTATCGCCTCCGTGGATCATTTATGCTAATTCGTGCTCATCGTTAAGACCGGATTTCAAAGGTTTGAATGAGATATCCGCGTAGTCTCCTGCCAGCTTCACTCTTCAGTTGTGACACGTTCGGTGCATCTCGTTACTAACTATTGATTTTGAAGCTGCTGTCAGCGCATTCCCACATTTCTGAACAAGTCAGGCTTACTGAGATTGTAGCTATTTGGGCTTTGTGGCCTTCTGACTACCTATTCTTACTTCAGTTTCGCTTTTGTGGAATTCGCGGACGCTGAAACAGCCGCTAAGGAGAAGTTATCCATCTCAGGTCGATTGTTCGCCGGCCAATCGATGCGGGCGGAAATCCGATCCAGCCATCAACACGGCGACAAGAGAATCACAAATGGAGTTCATGGTCCGGAGAATATTGACTTTTCATGCATCATGATCACAGGCCTAGCACCTGAAGTGAACCAGACCGAGCTTAAAAGTATCTTTCCCACCGCTGAAAGCATTCGATTGCCAGCGTCCTCACGCAATTTCAACTACGGGTATGCACAATTATTAAATCTGAATTCCCATCGCCCCTTGATATTGATGTCCTAGAACTGGGTCCTTCGGGATTTTGCTGACCGCATTTTCGTTTTGGGTGAATTTAGCTATGCCATTCTCAAGTACGTTTCGGATGCAGTTGCTCTTGATGCCTTCTCCCAATGCCATGGGCTCCTTCTGAAAGGTCGTCCCATTTCTGTGAACTTTGCCTTTAAATCGTCGAAAAAAAAGGCACCTGCTGGTCCTACGACTACTCTGTCCAACTCCAACGAGCATATTCGGCTACAGGGGGGGACTCAGCCTGCTCAGAATGTGAAAAAGGTGGTCATTCAACCAATGGTAAATGCGAGCAATGCGGAGGGAGGGGTCGAATTGACTAGCGTTTCGCCGAAACCGACAAGGATCCATCAACTTCATGCACAGAACTTGGGTGGAAGGGAGGGAACGAACAAGGATGAAGTTAACAAAGCAAAGTTGGTTATCGAAGAAGCTAAAGGAGATGGGGTTGCTAGGGTCCAATCAGCCTCCCTTCTCTCGGGGATGATTAAACAGGCTAAAAAGATAAAGGACGAGGAAGTGATTGAGTTGGAGTCGGATGGTGGTGGTGAAGATCCTGATGCGGATAAGGGTGCCGAAGCGGAAGGTTAGCTGTTAGATCGGTTTGAGCAAAGCGGCGTCATTTAGACCAAAATAGCCTGAAAAGAATTCAAATCCATTTTAATTGGAGAATGTGATGTTATGGTTGTTTTTGTATCCATCGAGTCGCGTAAACCACCCAAAACTTCCTTAATTGAAGGTGATTCTGAGGAAGGGGAAAGCGACGATGATGAGGGCGGCGAAAACGATGGCACAGATGGAGGTGAATCCGATGGAGAAGGTGGGTAGCTGCTTTGGTGGCGCCTGACATTGAACCTGCGCTGGCAGATGTAATAGGATGTTCACCGTTGGTATCATATTTCAACTTATTTGAAGGCTGAGGATTGTGATATAGGAAGCACCACCACAATTTCATATAGCAGCTGGATATTTCCCTCAAATTTTATGTTTAAGACGAGATGGGAGAGGCGGTGAGCGCTGCTTCTGCCTCAGCATCGGATGATGACGGCAAGGCCGTGGGCATGCCCGTGGGGGATGACTCGGAGGCGGAGAGGATTGATGCCTCATTGGCAGAGGTACTGAAGGCTCGCAGAACTTGTGCGAAAGCACTGAAATCACCGGGTGCGAAGCGCAACTGGAAGGCCACCATGGACAGGAGACGACCAGGCGCTATGCCCACTATGGTAAATGGTCTCTTATACTTCGCTTGATGCCACCATATGTTCCATACGTGCATGACACTTCCATGGCGCATTTTCGGGTTTAATTGCCAGTGAATGTGCCTGCATTCCCATCACTCGTCAGGTTGGGTGGTGACGGGAATCCGGTCTTCTGTTTTTCTTGCGACGTAGGCGTCAGGGCTTTTTGGAATTAGTTATTCCTGCCATGGGTTTGATGCGGTACACTAACTGGTAAGGGACCCGGCCTATTCTTTGATGGGATACTGAGACACGAATCCTTCCATAAGTGGCGGGAGACATTGTAGCTCCCCAAGTTATACCGTTCCCGCGCACCACGCTGGTGTTTTGTATTGGGAGGTTCTGTGCGTAGTTTTCTGATCGCATCCATTTCATTTTAGCTACCGGTTCCCAAGAAAATTCGAAGGTGAATGTGCCCCTTGGCCCGTATTTGTAAATACTCAAGCCGCTAAATACAACCAATCACTGCAAGATGAATTGGGGGATGCGGGTAACAATTGCCAGTAGGCAGGTAAGAATTAGTTTTCCTGCCGTCGTTAGCTGGTTGGATGGCTCTTTATGGGCATTAAATTTGCTCCTAATTTATCGTTAAGTGAATCAACAGTAGAAGTAGTCTGGAAGCGTGTGCAGGAACTACTTGACACCAGGAAAGTTGCATATTTTACATATCTTTTATTAAAAAGTACATCAAAAACATGTCGGTTGTGTAATTTACAAGATTGCCTTGAGCGATATGCTTCTCTCATACCTTATGGTTCGATCAGCCTCGCTTGACCACCACAGGGGCAGGAGGGTTGTCGCTCCCTTTGCGTCTCCGAGTCGGCTTTGAACAATCAGACGCACGCTCGACCGAGGTCTGAACAGAGAAAAGTTCTCATGCTTGAAGTAGCGCAGTGCAGTCCTCAAAGGGCTTCGAGACTGGTGAAGCATGTTTGTCGGGTGGTTGTTAAACTGGGTGAAGCAACTCACTCTATGGAAAACTTGTTGGATGCTGGTCTGATCAGCTCAAAAGACGGGGAGTTCATTTGGCCCAAAATTACCGTCAGCCGCTCATCGAAAGAGGTGTTGATCAAATCAAACTATTAAAAGGAAGCGTCATTGAGATACTTCTGGACCATGGTGTAGAAGTGTGTAGATAAAAGAATGAACACCTGGCACTGCTGACCGTCATGACTGAATATAACTGGCGCTCCTTTGACCTTTAGCAGTGGTTTAACAATAATGGTTTTGGGTCCCGGTGCGGAGTGGTGAGGTGCCTGCGAGGAAAAGGCTCTAATTAAAGGCAAAACCCCGGGACGTGATGTCGAATGGTTTCCAATACCGTACGTTAAGTGTGTCGCCCACAAAGAGGATTTCAGTTTCTTGAGTGGGTCCACTGAGGGTAGCATCGGGCACAAGGGGACCAGTGACATCGCGTGAGAGATTGAAGGAAAAAACCCATCTTTGAGAGAATCTTGTTTCGGGAGGGGCATCCCGGGGCGGACGGAAACTGAAAGGTAGGTGATGCGTTTCACCAGGCTCAACGAGAAGGGGGCGCGGCGGCACAAGGTAGGAAAAGACGTTTTCTACCCCCTCCACTCGTGCGGGCGCCGCGCGCCAGTAAAGGCGCCACAACGAGGAGAGGCGCCTACGAGGCGTGGCGCTCAGCGTGAAGCTACCACTGCCTTCCTCGCTCTGCGAGCCATCCGACACCGCCAGTTCAACTTGGAGGGTTGCGGCTTGGTAAGACAGACAATATCAGTTCACCTGCGCCCACCACTGCTTTTTGGTTGAGAGAGGGGAAGAACTCACAGGTGAATAATCCGGGTCGGCAGGGAGCGAAGATGAGTTGAGAATCAGGGCGAAGGGTGATTAAGGGTATCTTCGAGTTCAGACTGGGAGGCGGATAGACGTGAGCATCATAAGGCAAGGCGGGGGCAGGTGAGGAGGGCAATCTGCCGTGTACGTGCTGCAAGGGCCTGACGGGGGCAGGATTTTCCATAGGGAGGAAGGTTGGGCGATCCATTGTGGTGTCAGTGTCTGCGCTCGGCCACCGCACCTGGAGGAGAGGAGCAGTCGCATCGGTTATGGCTGGCAATGCATCAGTAGGATGCCTCACCCCACTAGGCCGTGGTATTTACAGAATGTCAACCTTTCTGGAGTTGAGTTGTAACAGGTGGACATAAACTTGGGATAAAGGTTCAAATAGGGTAGCTGACTCGAAAGGATAGTAGTTGCAACGTGCTTGAGCAGTAGTTTCAAGAGAGGTGGAGAAATTGACGTTCTCATTTGTGAGCCGGTGAATGTCCTCTGTATGATGACCGATAATGAGGGAACTGGAAGCCTCGAAGCTGGAGGTGGATGCCTCGGTGAGCAGAGGGTAGATGGTTAGACTAAGGGGAGCGCGGGAGCGTTGCTCGTCTTGTAAGGCACCATGCCAGTTGTAGCGGCCTTCCGAGACGGAAAGGGGCATCTCGCCTGTAATGAGTGAGCGTGCAGTAGAAGAGTTGTAAGCTGATGAACAATGAATCGGCAAAATACGGTTACCAGACATATCTGGAGTTTCTCCATCAAAGGGCCTCATTATGTAGGCGGAGCGAAGACGGTGGTGGGGCCGCGGTAGTGTTCGTGGAGGCGACTGCTCAGGCTGACCGTTAGCAGCAAGCCTATTCAAACGTTAAGTAAAAGCTCGCGTCGCTATCAATGTTAACAGTTTACACTGAATACGCTTAGAAGTCGGGGGGAGGAGAAGCCATGTTTGAGCAGACTTCGAAAAGATGGACGGTAATCGGAGTGGTTCGGAAGGGTGGTGAAACGTACACTTTTCTGCACTGATAGCGCAGGATTTCGTCGCCATTGTAGAAAAGTACTTGGACTTCAACAGGCTCGCCCGCTATGGAAATGATGA
This sequence comes from Taenia pisiformis, assembly GCA_023968675.1. Taxonomy (NCBI): domain Eukaryota; kingdom Metazoa; phylum Platyhelminthes; class Cestoda; order Cyclophyllidea; family Taeniidae; genus Taenia; species Taenia pisiformis. The sequence continues at coordinate 14,930,338 of CM043733.1, read as the reverse complement.
CGTCCTAAAGTGCAAAATGTATTAAAATGCTCTGAGAATCAGTAGAAGACAACCCGAGTTAGGCAAAACGGTGACAGTGTCAAGAAGAGAAATGTCCAAATGGGCTAGCCTACAAGCAATGAAGGTTCGCGAAAGTCAAACCCGCTTCGTAGCACCCAGTCGGATGCAAGGAAGCTAACGATGCACCCAGACCTACGACTATATGCGTTTAAAAACGACTGTACGTTAAAGAAAGAGGCAACTAACCCGTGATTGACTAGGTTTTAAAACAAATCGGGTGGGTTTGACGCGCACCCCAGATAAAGGGATGAGCGAGCTGCTATCACCGGAGTTTGGCGCCATGGCCACAGCGAAAACCCACACAGTACGAAGGCCAACGTTGACTATAGAGATGCGAGCATAATAGGAGGATTTCGTCAGAAGCGGCTTGTCAGGCTCAGTGGGAGTGGAAAAGGCAGATGTCCAGTAGGTCTTCTCATCCACTCCCCTGCAAAAGTCGCATTGGATGCTGCTTCCTCCCACGTAACCGATTAAGCGTTGCTACAAAAAAAGCAGCACAAATACCAAACACAGATACTCCGTACTAGTACCAATAAGTGATCAAGCACCAATTGTGGAATAAGCTGAGAAGAATCCCATGAAAAAAGTGGTTGACATTACACTCACCAGGTAGCAGCGGTGACCGGAGCTTTGAGCTTTTGTGTCACTTTTGCGAGGTACTTCACGGAAGGCGAGAATTCCAGTGTGCCAAAAAAGCGGTGGGCGTGGTTTATAAACAACGGTCACCGTGCAGGCCAGCCGCGGGGGGAGTTCTATCACGCGTGATCCTTTATGTGCAGTAAGGCCACGGTGATCCAGTAACTAAACGTAAATGTCTCAGATGAGTTTAATAGAACAAACCGCAATCGAACGATACGGAGAGTCGAGCTTTATGAGATCATCGAATAGAAACTAAACCAACTTGACTTGACAAATCAGAGGTTATCCTGAACTAGGAATAAAAGAAATGCATACTTCCCCAAAAGAAACAGCTATTAAAGAGACAAGATATCACAAATCATAAGGCGATAGAATTTAGAGTAAGGATAAGAGCGGTTACCGTAAAGAAGTCCCCGCCTTGGGTAATTTGCAACTTCACTCTCATAAGATGGTCTGAATCTTGACGAAGGACGAATGCCTGCTTGCTGAATGGGAAAAATTTACATAGACCGGTGAAGTAAAATGACCCATGTGGAAACAGTGGGTCTACCAAATATCCTTACGAAAATATGTTCAAAGATTAAAGGCTCATCCAATCGAGTTGCAGCACTATTCGTGCTTTACAGTACTATAAAATATGACATGAAAACAAACCTTTCATGACCGTAGGTACAAGCACGCCAAAACAGGCAACGTGAAGTGGCCATAAGGGAATATTTATTCTTGCCACTTGCCAATGCAGTTGATGTACCCTTGTTTTCCATACCAATGAAGTTTCGCTCACCACCATAAGCACACATTCCCACATCACCTGCAGATAGAGAAAAATAGCAAAGCTTTCAATTTCAAAAATGCAACCAAATTCAATGTCAAACAGCCGATTCACCAAATTGCAGTTCGTTAATCTGACAAGAAAAGCTATCAGCCGCCTATAAATAACCAGATGTTGCAAAATTTTAATAAATTCAAGGGCAGGTAACGATGGCGCGTTATAAAACCCCAGTAATAGACATCGGCCCAGTTATTACAAACATGCTTAAAAAAGAAAAAATAACAAACCAGATGCTTTCTGCAGAACCCCTGGTGAAGTGGCGGTCACATCTGAGGTAGTGGAAGAGTTCAATTCCACTTCGCAAGTGGTTTTCACATCCATCCTCACCAAACCATCGCTATCCTGTGAGGTCGTCCGTGTTGCAATGGCATGCGTCCCCACTGAGGATTCAGCAGCCAAGTCATTCTGCAACTCATCAGATGCCGGTGAGAGCATGGGCACCACCAAACCGCCTCTAGTAGAGAGTAAAGAAGAGAAGTTGGAAGCGGACGGGACTGTGGTAATAGCGGTAGTGGAGGGAGCAGCCTGTGTGAGGGCGGAAAGGTCGAGTGGTGGCACCCACGCTGACGACTGCACCAAGGAAGTTCTCGGTGCGGGAATAGGTAAAACTTCGGGCTCAATTGTCCTATCCCCATTTACCGGTTTCGAGACCTCATTTACGTACCAGTAACCGACACCAGGGACGAGGTACGCCATTTGGCCGTAGTCAAATGAATACTGGGCATGATCACCATTATCCTTTGGTTCTGCTAATGAAAGGGAAATTTGAGACAAGGAAAGCTAAAGGATGAGTATACGTAGGTTAGAGAATTAGCTAGCTAGGGCATAAAACATACCATTTTGGTAAGTAGTTCTGCCTGCGCTGTTGACAGCGGAATCGTCCATGAGGACGGACCCCCCAGCGCACTTAGCGGGGCTAGTGAGAACGGAGAGATGGTCAGGAAGGCGAATTGAATTAATAATTTCGCCTTTCTCAAAAATGTCTGATCTCTCATTCGTCCCTTGCAATGACGATTCAGCGTCCATCTATGTGGTAGGAAAAAGTTCGGATTTGTTAATAAAACCAACAAGGGCAGATTTCCAAAAGCGCTTTCAATATTTTACGAGACGAAATACATGCGATGCTAGGAAAGCAAAAGGTAGAATAAGGAAAAATTCACTGAATTCTTTGCCTACCTGCGATACGGGAGGTGTCGTCCCAGGGTTGTTAAGAAACTGCGAGTTATTGGTAAAATGTGATGATTGTAAAATACCTAACAAGCAGGATAATTGCATTAAACGCAGAAATACATAATACCGGATCTTCGTGGGCCCTGTGGGAAGTTGTTAGAGGAAGTTGGCAGCTTAGAAATGAAAACCGAACCAGAAACGTTTTCCGACGTTTCAGTAACACCAAGATCCTCCCCAGTCTTTTCATGCACTTGAGACTTTCCTTGATAAGCGGTTGTTGACTATAGCGCAAAGGCAAAAAGTTAACCCGAGGTCGAGGTAATACAAAGCGAAAGCGCTCAATAAATCCCGTGTAGTAAAAATATAAAAACGAAGATTTATTACAGCATTGCATCAACACATGAACCTAGTTTCATGGAAAAAAAGGTCTTCAAAACCGACCGAGAAGGATTCACGGCTTTGCCACTCAACGATAGTTGATAGAGGCCTCCCGTAAAAGAAGGCTTCTGATACAGGATTTGAGTGCAAATCTTGAACATGCACATCTTCATTCGAATCAACGGGTGGCTGATTTTCCTGATCCTCACATACAGCCACTTTCTGATATGCAGTGTGTTCATCCTGCAAAGCAACAACCTATCAATGCCCTACGAAAAGGACATGGAAGAGTAACGAGACGGAAAGAAACTACTGGGGGGGGGGGGGGGCAGATATGGAAATGCTGGAAAATCAGCGAAAAATAATAATTGAAACAGGCGTAAACCTCAATACTGGTAGAAGATGCAATCTGGTTGCCGTTACGATCCGATGAGAGTGATGGTAAAGAGGAGACGTTAGTTGCCTGACTCGAAGACTGGGATGCTGGTGATCTACCTTCCTTCTCAAGAGTCATGGTTGCGATTGCACCAGTGTCCTTAGGACCGGTCGAAAAATCGCTAAAAACCTCCTCTAAATGACGCAGCTCATCGGCGTTCAAACGAAAGTCAACCACATCGAGGTCATTTTCATCCTTTTCATCTCTTAACGTCATATCTCGATCTTCGGCTTTGACATCTGGTTTGGTCAATGACAGAAGCTTATTAGACAAGGAGTCGAGGCTAAGGGCGGTAAGGGAAGCTGAAGGAGAGAGTGAGGTTCTGTTTTTGACTATGCTGTAAGTGGCATTGCCTTTAGGGTTAGGTGGCTTGATGGCTGAAGATTCGGCAAGCGGGCGCAACCCATCAAGAAAAGTATTACTCAGTTGCGAGGATTCAAATTGACCATATTGATGAATAAGCTGGAAATCTGGACTCGAAGAATGGCTTGCACTCATCTGGAAAGTAGCAATGACGAACTACAATGCACAGAATGGGATAGAACAGCAACGACATAAAACAAGTGGGGAGAATATTTCAGCACTAAGAAGGCGTCGCCAGAGACAGGAATCAAATATTAATGGGCGCCTAACCTAGATCCATCCACTCCACACTCACCCGATACGCACAACACCGCGCGAAGCAATCCTACTAAGGAACAATTGAGGATACCGCCCCTTTCAACAATTTAATTTGTCGCCAGTGCTTATAAAAACAATTATGACGCAATGTTAAATTTAATGCATAAAATCCTTACTTCAACTACGAATTATGCAACTTTTATAAAAATTATTATAAATTGTTTTTTTAAAAGTTGTGCGACGAGTCTTTAAAATTGAGGCATTTCAATTAATTACAATCTGGATCAAAAGGCTTTGCTCAGTCAAATGTTTTCACTTTAGACTGTCTTGCATCAGCTTTGCCTTCTGAATCTTGGCTTAAGTCCAATGGCAAGTGGATGTGTCCAGTGTATTCTGATTCATTGCTCATACCCTGCTGTGACTCCAATTGCAGCGCTTTGTTCGGTCTTTGGTTCCGGTTGCGATCACTTTGGTTGACCATGATCGTAGTACTCTAAATTTATTTTTTAGAGGAAACTTGGAACTCTACTGTAGCGTATTGTTTGTTTGGGCTGTTGGTCGGTTGGATATTAAGGGCGGCCACCTTGGAGCTAGCTGCGTGGGCTGGCGTGCGGGCCATGCCAGCAGTTGCCTTACTTCCCGTCTAGAATACACATATTCTGACCTACGCCTGGCCTTCTCTCCTATCTTTGGGGCTGCTCGGGGTGCTACGGTGGTGGCAGCGGAAAGCGGACTTGAATTTGTGCGTTTCCTATAGACATGTCCTGCAAGTGGCACGTTGCAACGGTGTGGAAAAAGTGCCTTTGCTGAAGGCCTAAGAACTGTGATTATCTTTGATACTATCCTACTCTCGTGCGATTATAGTCGTGGACCATCTGGAAAGGCTGCCGGTAAATTAACCTCGCAAAGGATGCAGTGATGGTCGTATGGGCCTCTTACTCCAAAGTTAGTTGGCAAGTCAAGCTAACATGTAGGTATAGTCGGACTGCCATTAGGGATCATTGACGTGGTGTCAAATCTCTCCTCATTTGCGCCGGACGTCGTCGTGTGGCACGGTCAGCTCGTGAGTGCTTCTCGAAGTACTGATTGCGTTGTGATGGCTGACGCACGAAGTGGATGAAAAGGCGCGTCAGGTACAACGCTGAAAAGAAGAGAAGGGCTATGTAGCGTATTGTTTGTTTGGGCTGTTGGTTGGTCGGACGTTAGTGGTGCGTTCTAAAGGCAGCACATTTAGCTGCAACAATCAAAATGGCACTTTTTAACCCAAGAGCATTGAATTACGCTGCACAGACTCGTTATGACTTCTTACCATTAGGAGCCTGACCTCGCACCTATGTTTTGCCTTAATACAAGCATATTCAACCTCTAATTCTAGCTACAATTGCTCTAGTATGAAAAAAGGTATGGGCCCTACAAGCATGTATTTATTCTATTTCGAACGTTGATTTAAGCACTTCGTATCAGTTCCTGTTATTAGTGCTTTTGCAAAATGGCTCACACATCGCTTTTACCCTAGTCCGATTGCTTTAAGTTTGTCATTCGATGCTATTATAATGCTCATAATGCCGGTTTTCATTTGATTGTTTGCATCGGCTAAATGAGGGGCATTGGGTTACCTTGACACTCTAAAATTAAGGCGAATAAATGGGGTCGTGGTCGTGTTGTTTGCTATATCCGAAGAGAATTCTCTGTGTAAGTTTTGAGCTTTAGTGCTTGTGTTTTCACTTCAGATTATTAAGCCAAATATTTTAATACAAGGGAACTGTGTTCTAGAACACTACTGTCTCTCTCGCCACATATTTACATAAATAAATTTGTGGGAATTCCATTCTATAGAATCATGGCTTTGACTCAGGGTATCCTTTGCCGCGCTCAAAGTCCCCCTCCTACAAAAGTGCCAACCCCCACCCATTGGTCCATCTCTAGTAGTAAATCGCCTTACACTGTTTCGTCCCCGTCCTCAACTCCATGGGATCAGTTCTCTAGTCCAGTCGAGGTTGAGGTAATTTTGCCATAGTTGTGGCTCACGCTACCTACCTTAGTACGTGAAGCACGAAGCACATCTAACAAATCTGCGCTGATTGTGCGCCTCTCTTTCTACTTTTTGATGTTCAATTTTTTTCTAGGGGAACGAGGATTTTGCCTCGTATTGGGAAGCCGTCCGATTTATTGCGATTTCCGGAAAGCGCAAATGTGGCAAAGACTACTTTGCCACTTTTCTTCGTAAGGAAATTCAGGAGCGGTTGGGTCAAACGGCTGCCATCATTCACATTTCAGGGCCAATCAAACGTGCCTTTGCTGAAGAGCATCACTTAGAGCTGCAGAAATTGATGTCCTCGTCTGCCTACAAGGAGGACTTCCGTCGCCAAATGGTGCGATGGGGAGAGGCACTTCGAAGAAAAGACCCCACTGTCTTCTGTCGCAAGGCTCTTGAATATCTTATCCAAGATTCCCTCTTCAAACCCGCCTTTATAATAGTTGCCGATTGTCGCCGGCCCACTGATCTTGAATACTTTTCCAGTCTCAGCAAAGAAATGCCCCTTTTGCACCTGAGAATATCGGCATCTCCTGTAACTCGGAGGGCGCGCGGATGGGTTTACACTTCGGGGATCGATGATGCAGAGACGGAGTGTGCCCTCGACGAGGCTCCCTTTGATGTTCTTGTAGTAAACGAGTCAGAGAGAACCCTAAACCTATCTATGGTATTTGTCCGACGGGCTCTCAGTGACAATCCCCTTCGAAAACTTATGACAATATGATCGCTCCCCTCGCTACCGTACTCATCGCCTGTAAATTATGTAATTTTCAGCATCACGGTTAATGCGCGTTTTTGAACAAAAATTGTGGGATGTGGCAAGCGGTTTTCCGTCTCACTGCATCTATTTCAGTACCAACGTGGTGTTCTCTTGCTTCAGGGTTTGTTTCATGTAGATGCGGCTTGTGCGCGGGGGTAAAACAGTTTGCTGTTTGATGGCTGCAGGCCTTGTGAGGTACTAAGCATAGTCTTGTTTCGTTCTATGCATGTGTACCGCGGACGAATGGCATGACGGTGTTGGTGGAAGTCGGTACTAAACTGCGGTAATTTTATTATGATAAGATATTTGGCGATAAGGACAGTGTTGTCCGCTGATATTCCTCAGTCTTATTCATTTTAGTTTGTTGAGGTTAAAGGAGGCGAAAGGGGTTAGCGCAGTATCGGTAGCTCGATATTAATCTCCGTGCCAATGGAGTTGTCCATTTAAATAAATGCTACAGTGGTACAGGAACCTGTGAAAAGCCCGGCAAACTTTACATCCGGGCGATGCTCCAAACAAAGATAAAATTCATCCGAGCATTTAAGTAGCCGCATTCAAATGATGACTGACGCACAATGAATATGCCGACAGGGACGCGACTGATTCTGAAAGCATTTGCATATTGGTCGTATCAATAAAGAAGTGGAAAACATGATTAGTCTAACTGCATTTCTCATTAATATCCGGGTCTAGTTCTTCTGCATTAGCGATTTTAGAATAGTAAGCCTTTGGTGGGCATAAGCTGAACGGGTGTCTTGTGTGCTCGTTTATTGAACGTACTTCTTAAATTACATGCACATTATCAATTAATACCATTGCAAGCGAATGCAATGAATCTGTCGGACATTGGTGGGAACTATCCACCGTCTGAAAAGTTTGTTTAACGCATTTAGAGGAAATCAAAGTGGGAACAAGTTTTGACCACCGAATGTCGTCTCTGGTTTAAAAGTAGATAAGCAATATTTTAGCCTTCTCCGTTGTTTGGCGTCGGTCAATCCCCCACGCTGGTCACCGCAACGTGGTCGACTGTGTGAAACATCCATGCCTACCTGAGAGAATACTCGATCGCGACTGCACCGAGCCTGCTAGGCGGGAAAATTAAGCTGGCTATCGCTTTGGTCTATAGCCAAACGGGGAAACACTGGTCCAATAGCAATCATGGGGCAAAGGATGGGTTTTTAAATGGTTTCGTGACGATTTGGTTTAGCAGTGTGAAAATAGGGAGTTATTACGTCTTCACATTCTTGGTGTCTACATATCCTATGTAAAGCATCTCTGCAACTAGCTTTTACGAATGGTTTACGACTAATACTGCTTTGATGATCAACAGTTTTCCTTCACAGTACGGGACTGGGGCTTTCGCTGAAGACCGACATCATTTTCGCAGCTTCTGTTGTGAGTCGCCGTCAGTGCCCTTATTCACTGTATGTTCTCCTGTTCCGCAGTAGAGGGTTTGGTGTTTGCCTCGTCACCACAAATTCAGAGCTAGAGATTTCCGTGAAGACGAAGAAAGATAGACCTGGGGCTACTGGGGTGGCCCGAAGGCTATATCACCCCACAGAGGTACAATGACGGAGTCTAAAATGATATCTAACCAACCAATGTTTTGCAGTAGCATTGCCATTTAATGGGTGCCATTGCAAAAAGTTCTTTTGAGATTCCTTACGTGTAAATCGTGCAAACCCAGATGAACTGCAAGTTCCCTCGAAATCAGCTTGCATGGATTTATCCATAAAATAATCAGGCTCTTAAGGGGATGGCGCTTAAACAGACGAGCTTCAAAGACGTAAGCGATTATATGAACATCATGTGATCATGACAAACTCTACTTTGACAGTGATCATGTGTTGATTTGCAAGATACTTGTGGAAAACACGATAATATCATTACACATCTTAAGCAAGGCTGTCACTGTGTTAACGCCACAGGATTTGCATAGGTCTTGAAAATGGTTGTTGTGCCACCATCCAACGCGCTCTAGGACGCTTGATGTTTATTCACCTCATATTTAGATTTTTTAATTCACCACCATAAAGCGGGCAATTAAGACATAAATGTTGTTGCTAAGTATTGAACAACGGCGAAGTCTCAAACCCAGCATGGCACTTTGCTTTAGCAACCACCGGTGCTGACGCCTTTTAAACACTTGGTTTGTGGGCTTAGATTTATGTGCGTTTGTGCATTGAAATCTACGATATGAAAATTTTTACATTCTCCTGTCTAAGATCCGAATTGTCGCATTGTCAGGTGATATTTGTTATCCTCGGAAATGCATCAGTGACCTTTGTTTGCACTTGTGATTTTTCACGAGACTTTGGCATTACACCTCTCAAGATCGGCACAAATTGACGCGGGACTCTTCAGTACTTTACCGACAGCAAAAGCGTTAGAACGTAAATGCAGACTCCTTGTAAGGTTGCAATTTCAGTGAACACGGGGAATGAATATAGTAAATTATCGAAGTATGAAAGCAAATGATATAATTAAAGAGCAAGGTAGACCAGTCATACCGCTCCCAGTAGAAGCTTGCGTGAAAAATTCTGCAGTTTTATGCATAAGTTATTTATAAGTCTTAGTCGCATTTCATTAAGCTGTTAATCACCATCCTTACTGCTATAAGACTGTGGTTTACTGGCATGAAAAATGGGCATTGATAGCCATTATGGCTGCTGATTTGTGTGAAAAATTAGCAGCCATGAGATAAGGACAATGATGCTTGCTTAGATGCTTGCCTGCCTGCTTGTCCGTGTGGCAAAATAATGTTTTTTTCCAATCACGCCTGCGTTATGAGCCATGGAACGGAAGTCGATGCGGACCTAAAAGAAGGCTATCCACCGGTTAATAGCACTTTTGAATGACGAGCGATCCGATAAACAATAAGCTTATGTATGCGATTTCAGATATAGGGAAATGTTTTAGTCTTTGGAGCAACAGCGCATGCACACTTCAGTGGTGTAATGGATGCCACTGTGGAGGCGTCCCGGTCACCAATCTACGGACTTGCATCCTTAAAGGAAACCCGCATTTCGTCGCCTGAGTTGCGTTTTAAATAATTGTATTTATCAATAAACTATTTGCTGAAATGTTGGGGAGCCTTGTCCTTATGTGTAGGTCACCAGATGATCCATCGTTGTAAACATTCACACAAGATTTAGCTTACGCAGCCGCCATTCACCGCAGTTCTATCTCCTGATAGGATTTTGGTGTTGCAATTTCAAGCTAACCAAATGCAGGATCGAATGCTGATCTCTAAGAAATAAACTCATCTGCACATTAAAGGTATTAATAAACTGCATATATGAAGATAGAATTGCAAAATTTGGTAAATGAAATTTGCATTAATGTACGAAACAAAATTCTACGGGGTCAAGTGAAGTCTCTTTGATCCACAAGTTATAATTATTACTAATTAAACGTAGTCTTTTGGGCTCATTTTCGTTTGCATTAGCGCTTGAATACCACTTTGTTTTACTTTTGCGCTCGGTAAAATACAATTTTCGGATCCCCAACACTACTTAACAAGAAATTTTAGTAGCATAAAGCAAGGCATCTGGCTGCTTCTTAATTTTAATAATTTTAACTTCGCTCATTATATTTGCCAAAATGATACACTCCGTTGAGAAAAAAATTCAATGTCCTCTACCACAGCCTGGTTTAATATAATGAAAAAGCAAGACTTTCTTGCGATCGCATGCATACCAAGCCACAGCCGACCGAGTCCTACAAGCTCTGGTGACAGGTGTAGGCCTAGCTTCAGAACAAACTTATGACTTCCTCGCCATCCACCGAACTAGTGCTTTTCCACCACCCTAGACTGTCATAAAACCCTAGGGAGCACGTGAATGCACGCGAAGTGAAGATGATGACTGTGGCAGGCACGTGCATTCCACACCGCACTAACCACCACCTTTCGTTGTTTTGCCTTTCCAGCGCCTTTCCTATCATCATATTTAATAAGTCGTGTTTTCCAAATCGTTCACATCTGAGGGGAAACTTTTTGTAACCTAATTATTGAGGGAGCATCCCCATTCGCCTACTGCTGACTGGATGCAAAATGATAATTCAGTCACCCACTAATGCTGGCTCGTTCAAAGCTCCCCCCAAGTTTCAAACTGCCAAAGATTTGAAAGGCACTGTTTGGGTATGAGCTTTTCTGAAAGATTCCAAACGAATTCATGGCCACACTAATGGAAACAAAAATGCTTCGTGTCATGGATTTATATTTACAAAAGCAAAAAAGCGATGCTGCTGCTAAGTGCTTTTTAGGGTGCAAGGATTAAAAAAAGATTATTTTGGTTTGGATTACTGGCTGTGAAGACGGATTTGGAAGCGGCGAACAAACTTTATGGTGCATCTATTTAACTGTACAATGGCTGTCACAGACCATAAATTGTGAACTTGCGGCACCAGCTAAATTTGCGCTGCAAATTGTATGGAGTTCCAAGAAGGCTAGAATAGGATAATTGTGCGAGTGGTGCGACTCATTGTGTGATTCATTATGCACCGCTTAAGCTTTGGTGCAAAAGGCATTAACATTGCTGTTGTTGGACCCAATTCATGATTATTTCCCAGCTTTTGTGGGATTTTATCCTTAGTAAACCCAAAAAAAGTTATGCTGACGGCAGTTTCCAAGCCTTCCGTACCGGTCAGGTCAACATTAGATAACTTGCAAATAAATAAATTAGTTCAATTTTAATTAATGAGTCGAATCAACATCCAAATGAAGGAAAAACAACGCAGCCATTTATGAAGGGATCCCAGTATCAGTGAATTGCCTCAATATTGCGAACAAACACACACAATTCACGGCATCATTAAAATCAACATTTAGAAGGCGCACAAGTTAAATTTAGGGTTTAATGCGACGTTTTACTTAGTTTAGCATAAGTAAAAAGTATTTTAAGTGTATAACTTAAGAATGCACCGACCGATGGAAGATTGGATACCCGCGTAAATACCCTCCATGATCTCATGTCAGCAGCCCAACTAAAATTGGGAGTACCTTTGCCACCCGTTCTGAGATTTGAATGCTTACGCATCAGCATTAATGGCGACACAATCCAAACATGCACAACATTATCTCTTCACTGTGCAGCCAGTAAAAAGGGTGTTAGAATGCTAACTTCCTTTACAGATTAAGCAGTTCAAATAACCAATTCGTCTACTTAATGCAACAGTGAGGAGCGGTAGCATCAGACCATCAAAATGAGTCGTGAAAATTTTTTTTTCTGCACTTGCATTTTTGATGAGTTATGATTTTAATGGAGCGCAATCAAAAATGTCGCAAAGGTAAACTCATTCTAAAAAACCATATGTAACCACGTATCATGTGAATGATTATAACTTTGTCAGCATTGCTCCTATACAGTGTATTGTTTTCTGTAGGCATTCCCATAGGAAGACGCAAAGAAATGGCGTTAAACAATTATGGGCAGTAATGATATAATCTACGGTGTTGATGAGTAGCAACAGGTAAGATGTGCTAATTTGTGGTGACGCGCTCATAAGCATCATCATATCCGCGAATAGGCATAACTTACTTTTGCTTTGCCGGCTTCATTAAAATGTGAGCCTGGTCATAGACTGTCAGGATTCAAAATCAACATGGCACGGTACTTTAGGTCCGTGTACTACTTGCGGATGATGGGTAATGCAGTGAGCTTTCTCGGTACGTGCGATAGCACGTCGGTTCAGTGTGTTTGGCACACCCATGCACAGAGCTGAATGTCCTCGCGGTCTGCATAACGGGTGATTCGAGCACGGGCATAACTTAGGCACATTATTATCTCGATGCCACCTGAATGGTGTACACTTTGAGAAGGCTATTTCCTAACAAGTTGTCATTCAATATTGTGATCGCCATTGTTCGAGCTGCAAGTTACTGAGAGGTATTTAAATTACTAGCATTGCTGTTATGGTAGATTTCCCGTTAAGTCGATCCTTGTAAATCTCCTGATAGTTTCCTGCCTCCTTTGACAGACGTACACTTCAACCCGGCTCGGTATGCTTCCGGATTCCACGCTCCCCTCTCACTAAGGATTTAACCCATTGAGACCACTGAGCCAAACAATACTTAGCGTTAACAGCTACACTGCTTAGCTTTTCATCAAACCTCAGGCAATGCTGCATACACATGCATCCTTTCCTGCTTTGCGTTAATGGTGACAGAACACACATGAAAATGTGCCGTCAGTAAAATGCTTTAAGTCCAATTATGCATCCAGAGCTTGCGTTATAAGGCCAAAAGTTGCGGTAAATTTGACGCTGCCATTTTTCATAGTTGAATCTTACTAGTACCGAAGAAACTCAGCGTAGGTCGGTATGCCATACCTTGCGCGTTATTGCTCTTAACAGTCTTACGCGCAGCAGGGATTAATCAGTTTGGGTGAATGTGCCATTTTGACGCATATTTTTGATGGAAGTGGGATCTTGGTGTGTTGGTTTTTTTGTGGTGTTTATTAATAGCATATTAGCTAGGCGATCCTGTGGATAGCCATCAGCGTTAGGATTTGGGTAGTAAGGAAGCTAAAAGCAAGCCAAAATAATATGCGCAGTTTTCCACGACAGAATCACTCACGCCGGCTATTTTGTTAGGACAAGAGCACACGACCGCTGGTAATGGCGGTCGTGGGTCTTAAAAACACACCACTCACTAAGATGGGATGTCCCTTTTGTACTACTGGTCAGGGAGAGTTAAAGTAACTGCTTGCTCCTGAGCCTTCTCCTTATTTTTTCCTAACTAAAGATTAAAAACATCCTCAATGGCAACGTCAGGCATCATCAGCGAATGTCGTTGAGCTTCCACGTCTACCATTATGCTAGAATAAGCTCTGGGCTGTATAATTACCGAAACAATTCGTCCATCAAATCAATTTTACTTGCGGGAGCGGTGGAAGCAAGTGTTCCTCCCTGCTAGAGAGATCCATACAAATTACTTACGCATTATTAATTTTGAATTCGTTCTAATGCACAAACTCTCCCATCCTCAGAGAATAAAACTCTTCAAATGTCTTCCCTCTGATTCTCTTGGGGTTTACCAACAATTTTTAAATGATGCACCATTTCCAACCATCATCTGCCACACACTTCACTGTAGATTTTTAAAATCTTGCCCAATCAAACAGAATAGCGTACTCTTAGCACGTTGGAAGGTGGTGAGCATATTCCACACAAATAATTTCCTTTTGCAGTACATTTTAATTTAATTGTCTGCTTTTCATCCAAGATTTGTAATCCGAACGTAAAGGTGATGTGTCAACTCTTCCCACCATTTCAGCCTTTCAGTGCCACGATCGTGATTCTGAGGAAGGAGCTCAAGATAATGACAGCCTCATTGTTTGCCCAGTGGAGTGAGCAAATAAATAATTTATACATATAATTAGCCAAGAAGCACTATTTGTCCTTGAAAATTTTTATCAGTGCCAAGTCAAAGCATCATTTATGGTGTTGTGCTTATAAAACGCTTGAAACTCTCATCCCTCCTAAAATAATGGCTTCATTTCATTTTTATCAAAAAAATGCTAAAGTGAACTCTAATCAATTTAATTTCTAAGTACTTTACAAAGTGTGCAAGAGATTGCAGAGCCCATTTTGGGAAGAGAAACTGGCACTAGCACAATCGAGCCATGCCGATTCACACGTTGACCTTTAGCCTCAGGCAGATGGATTGGGAAAACTTACCGAAGCTGAATATACATGTCTATCACCCATTAAGAGATTATGGCATGCAGAAAAGTAGTGGAAGTCCACTTAGCATCGAAGCTTTGCCCGCTCCCAAGATATAAGACGGTGCCGGAGAAGCCACGGGGGTGGAACTTTAAAACCGCGGCGGAGTAGACTTGTGTGGCATCATTTTCTTTTCAAAAAACGAAACAATGAAGCTATGAAAGAATAAGAGGTGGTTGGTTAAGGAACTCTATTTGCTATATAATTGTATTGCAATTTCAAGCATTTATTTTGTAAAAGCTTTTTCTGTTGTTTAGCTACATTTGGCTTTCCTAAAGTTCTAAAGCTCATTTGGGACAGACGTCTCAGTTTCGTTTAATGCAGTGGGTATCATAACACATCACGCTGAGATCTGGTTGAAGCGTGCATTTGACAGTTGACTCTTTAGCATTGACATAACTTTTGTCAAACGACTACCCATTTGTGAATACCTATTCCTGTTTGTGATCAAACGCTCATTTTGTGCAAAAAGATTGCTGTTGACAACATCCTCCAAAAGATTCATTGTAGGATACTTTAATGCCCAATCTTTGTGCACGAGATGAATGATGAACCACACACCAACAGGCACCGAGGGAAGTTATTTTACAGGGAAATATTACAAGTTTCTTTCTTATTCTTGGCCATTTTTCTTCTAAACACGATGAACACTTCTTGAAACGGTGTTCGTGACTCATCGGTTTTGATCAAAACATTGAAAAGGTAAGGGCGCCTAACAGTTAGAGGGGAGAGGAAGTAAAAATTACGTGTTGCATAAGAGGAAAGCGTTGCCCTTTGAGACTAATCTAAGGTAAAAAAACATAATGCTCCGGCACAGTAAGTTTATAATCAGTAGCAAAAGAGTCAAGACTGCTGGTATGAACTAGAGACCAGCCCACCAGGCGATGGCAATGTGGCCTACCAGGCAACCTTAAATGAAATCGTGAATCCGGCAAACAGCAAAAAGTATGTTTGAAGAAACGAATTATAGTGAGAATGGACAAAATACCCTTGATTTTCTGCAACAGCCCTTTCATCTGAGCATTCAAAGGTGATCCAATTTAAAAATGAAGTTAGTTATTGCACTTACCTAGATATTTTATAGGCAACTCAGCCAGGTAGAGCAAGTCCACTGCAGTTTGCAGCAGGGCTTGTTAATTTTGCTGCCCTAAAAGTAAAACAAAACTGCGTTATTGCCTTCAAGAAATTTAAAATCTCTTTTGCATCGATGACAAGACTGTGCTTGCCAAGGTGGGTCAGCATCAACATTTTAGCATCAAAAAAGGTAAATTTCATGACGCCACCAGCCAGCGCGAATGTCGACGTGACGTAGAGCATCGTTTGCAATAGTTGACATAATGGCTTGGGTCTGCAGCAATCGAGAGATGCCAATAGCACTAAAATCTCCTTTAACTCGCTTCTTCGAGTTGCGCTAGCGTTTGCGAAAAGCAGTCCCGAGTGAATTGAATCAAAGCTTCCATTCATGGATTTTTTCCGAGACGGAATGCGACAATTGCTGGATAAAGGGTAGGACTAAGAAAGCAAAGCACGATTGTTGTAGGTCCAGTCGAAAATAAACGCAGAGAGAGATTTGCGCCATGGAAATTGGTGTGTGCCTTTGGTGGATGCTGCAAAGATAAGAACACACGATGGACTAATTGTCAGCGTCTTACTATGGCTTGTTTCGAAACTGCTAGCCGAATATTAGTATGTGAACGATTCTATAGTTTTGCAAATTCACTTGTGGGATTTTCACTGCACTCCTTTTGACTTAGTCTTTACCCAGGTGATGCACAAGAAAATGCCACCCACTTAAATTAAACCTTCACTAGCCCTATATTTCTTGGAAAATTTTGCCCTTTAGCACTATTTGCGATCATGATAATGGACGCCAAGGGATGAGCTTAAGAGCGTCCACCTTTATGGAAATTTGTCGACGTCCTTGTCAAACAGCCGAACATGTGACCTTCGATACCTGCCTACTCGCAAGTAGAGGCGTTAACGGATTTAAGCGCAAGTAGAAAATAATGCTACGTTTTTCACTCAATGCTTTGCATGCATGGAACTCGGGCTAGAATGTTTGTTTTAAAGCTCTAGTTGTGGTGTTGGTCACGGCAATGACACTCTACAAAAGCAAATTTGCTGCAGTGCTTGACTCGATCCACCCAAATCAAGAATTAAAGAATTTGGGAAAATACTTCCTTTTTACATGTCGAAGGAGCTGCATTAAATAAATGCAAAATGTGTAAATTATGGGCAGGAAAGTGATGAATCTTCATCTGGTTGTTTACGTTAAATTTTCGGTTTTGCCATTTTTGATGATGCATCGTAATGGACACGAGACGTCAGCTCCAAATAGCTGCAAGCCAAAGGATAAGTTTTGCTGAGGGTTGTTGCTTATGACGAGACCTATTTAATTGCTTTTAATCCGTACTTACTGCACACTGGTATGGCTATTTTTATGGGTTACGTTCACGTTAGCCCGTTCAAAATGGACAAGTAGGATAGAGATTTAGCGTTATCAGAGTCTTTTGATGTCCCGTTTTGGAGTCCGCACTCTTCTTCCCTTCATTGTTTAGAAGAATATTTCTCTCAAAAGTATATTTTTATAAGAGGATCCTCGGAATTGTTTGGCATTTCCCCTTCCATTAATTCTTTGGAGGGAACATTTTGAGGCCATCAAGATTTCTTGAATGCACTCGATGAAAACGAAGTATTTTCGCAATGCTTTTGGTCGTCGAAAGTACCATAGGATTTCACGATAGTCATAAATTTTCACTCCTTTATTATTATGAATCGTCCTTACACTTTCTTGTAAATAGTTCATGTTCCACCAAGAGAAGCATTTACTTTTAATTTGCAGTTAGTCACATGCCAAAATAGATTGGTGTGTCTACTCTGGAACTTCAACTACACCGCATTGCACGCACATCCCGAGGACCCTGCAGGTGTTGAGGCGCGCACGCGCAGAAGGACAAGAGCGCCCTCTCTGCAGAGCACAGTATCCTCCTTAAGGGTTGTATTGTAATTTTTAGACCCTGTCTATCCAGTATTTTTGAGGTTCAAACGTCAGTTGGAAATGTACTTATTTGTATCCATATGTTCAATGCGGTTAAGTGCTCGCTTTCAACAAGAAATTTCACCACTTCTCCCTTCAAACTAAATGTAGAATTTACCAACTCCAGCTTGATAGCCTTAAGGGAAAGAATTATCTGCCACTGATGTTAAGATATTTATTTTATTATAAAGGCTTTAACACCAGTCATATTTGGTTGATCAATCTCACTTTTTATCCCATGCTTAAAAAGAATTTTCACTCAGTTGCGCTGAGCTAAGAAACACAGAACTAAATTATGGATTTACCAGCTACTCACATTTACTGCATATTCAGCTACAGTAGGCTGCTATTTAAAGTACGTACCATTAGGAAATTTTCTCAGATTCCTGGGTGATATTTTCAGAGCTTTTACACCAACGGTAAAAGTAGTAGGTTGTGGGTCTTTTTCGCGGGGCTTAGGAGAATAAAGGCACCGTAAAAAGTAGTAAGAAGTTGACTTTACTGATGTCCCAAGAAATTATGCCTCCTTTTACCGACTAATACACAAATTGCGTGTTTGGGAGCCTAAGAGGAGGCCCCTTGTGCAAGGGTTAAAAAATTGGTAAATTTGCCAACTGTTAATGATGTGGGCCTCACAGTTCGTTAATTGCTTTGAAGCTATTCAATCAAAATTTACGTGACTTATGAAGCATAAACTATTACATATAACCTCATTAGTCGGTCAAATCCTTTCAATCATTTTGTGCGCTCTGCGTTTCTTGCAAAAGCATTCATGTTTTAGTCCATGTATGCATGCAAGAGCACTCGGCCCGTCGGGCGTTCTGTAGTTATGATGTAATTGCTAGACAAAAGGCAATGCACTAGCGATGAGAAGTGCGTCTTCAATGGCCACCAGCTCGGTTTGCCAACGGTCTCGAGTTCATCAAGCTGGTTGAAAGCTGTAGAAATCAAATTGTTTAAATGGCAGACTTATGCCAACGTCGGTTTTTATCTGGCTAATAATTAGCCGTTTTTGTTGTCGTGTGAGATCTGCAGCTTGTTTTGATGCGATCATAAATTTTAAGGTCTGATGGGCGATTAAATCAGGACTGTCACACGAAGTTTACTTCTAAGTGATTTCGCAATTCATGCGCTTGAGAAAGAATGCCTTTCCAAAGTGACAAAGTATGGTACGGCTGCATGTGTGACTAAAATGGAATGGAAGGCTCACCCTAGTTATGTGAGATGCTGATGCCTTAATTACGAGGCTTTCACCATGAGCAATACAGAGTTTTAATTTTGAAGTCATATTGTTATTTGCATTTAACCTGCTATTTGCTCACAATCCCCCTATTCACTTCAAAAAATCAAGCTACTTTGGCTGCGTTCGCTTACCGGATTTTGTTAACTATTTTATTTAATAATGCAGTGAAATTAACTCACGCGTTTAATAGTGACTATTTTGAATTCGAGGTGCGCACACAAGTTTTCGCAATAACAACGCGGTAGAAATACTTTAGTCAAATATATTCCTCACATCCTCTCTTTCACTGGTCTATAACAGACGAAGCAGGGCAAAAAATTCGTCCCCACATAGGCTTTTGTCACTGCACTTTCCTGCTTGTACACCGCAGTTAAACCAAAGGGGCGAAGCTCGACTTTACTTTCTGTGCACTGCTCTTAGTTCTCATTCACTTAAATGAGATGAAGAGGGAAAATTCTGAAAATAGGGCAAGAAGTACCAGACCCACATACTGGTTCGTATCACTTACAAGATCGGTGTCAAAGCGGGAGCTGCTATGTGAATTAGGGCACCGTGGCGAAGCATTTAGCACGCAAACCACATCGACTTGCAGTGGTGAACACGGATGCTATCGGACGATGGAGAAGATCCTTCCATCCAGACCCCTTGTACCGTACACCTAAAATTGTGTCTGCAGACCGAGGAATTTGCGGTTAAGCAAAATGATAATGCCATGTAAATCATGAGTGATTGATACAATCATTGCTATTCCATGACAATGGTGCGAAATGCTTAAGAAAACTACCGGAAACCCGAACATTCAAGGCTGATACATTCGCGTCAGCTGACGGGCATCACCCCGTTTAAATTCGTCGACATCGGCTATTTTATCATTAAGCATGAACGTAAGCATATTTACTGCGAATTTTAGAAAATTCTAAGGAAGTTTTACCTTCTTCCCTTATCAATCCGGTTTAAGGAAATATGCAGCAACGCAGATCCTTTCGAAGACCGGACATGAAGCATAATACATCCGACCAGAATATCGAATTAATGAAGTCTTGGAGTCAAAAGTGAGCCATTTTTATTAAAATTATAAACTTGCTCATATTGTTATGATTTGTCATGAAGTTTTACTAAAATAAATAAATAAAACGAAAAAAACATTGAAGTTCTCCTTTAGACCTTACACCTCCCTGTGGAATTGCCCAGAGCCAGTACCGAAATGAATGCAGTCAAGCGAGCCATGCCACCGGTCATAAGACAAATTTCAATGCATGGTAAATCCGGACTGCACTGAAACTGCATCGCATAAAGATATATTAAACTACGTGGGTGGTTTGGTTTCCGAGATTCCGATGCCCACATCGTAGCACTCACGCCAAGTCCATAATCCTCCAGCCCTTCCATGGGCCAACAGCAAGTAACATCGACTTAAGGGGGAACTAACGGCACTACGACTGAATTCTACGCCCACGTAGTGGTGATGCTTATATGATGAACTTTATTTAATTAAGTGTTCCCAGCATAAAAGTGCATTTCCAAAATGATTTGATGACATGGCATAATTCAGGTTAATTAAATAGTGCATTTCAGGCAAACATAATCACTACTCAGGATAACAATAAAAGATCAGTCGGTTGCTGCCCATGGCACCACAGAGGCAACCGTAGCCATCTCAACACGATGTCATGCAGTCCGTTTTTGCAGGGCACCCAGGTCATAAAGTTATGAAAGAACAAACGTGTTGGGATTTACTGCAAGATCCTTAAGAATGTATCCAAAAATAAGCAATAGGTTACCGGTTCGGAGTGCGCCTTTAGTAAAAATCTCGATATCGCGATCTCAAGATTAATAAAAGGCAACGTAATTCTTATTAATTCCCTTTTTTGTGGTAAACAAAAGTCATGAAGTGCTTCATGAGGAACTTATTCCTTCTTAACTAACTGCGATCATTAAAGGGACATCTTTTGTAAAACACTTGGTCTCCAGACGCAAAAGTTATTGCCCATTCACCGCTCCCACTCTACTGCAATCAGTAACGTGCATAAGGCCAGCTGCCGACTAATTGACCACTTCCGACTTGCCTAAGGTGTACCACAATAACAAATCTCAACCAAGGAACGCCAGAGGAATTGAGGTAGTACACCCAGTTCCTCTATCCTGCCCTCCATCCTACACCAACCAAAGTTCAAGTCGTCCCACGAGAGAGTAAGAGAGGTAGGGGCAGTCGCCGACTAATTGACTGCTTCCGACTGTCCCAGAACAAGATCTTCTTGAACACGAGTAAGTCATAACGGACCAACGAATCTCAACCATGGTTGCTTGGCCTGCAACGAATGAACGTTCGCATCTACATCTCACCGCCCACAAAGCGACCATAATCTACCGAGAACAGGACGTGCGCGCTTTCAAAGCGTGGAGTAGCTAGTGGACACAATCACTGATGTCCTCATTCGTTGATCCAATCAAAGCCACTTTCCATAACGTCAGCCAGCATGTAGTCCACGGACGGCGCACCGCCACTATGCAAGTGAGGCAAGTGAGGGATAAGCAGGTAGGCCACTGCGACTCATTCCATCATTCGTCAATGCGTGATACGCGAAGCACAACTTGCTTAGCTCCCACAACCCCCTATATCAGGGTGTTGTCTCGCCATTCCTACCAAGCGTGGCTCAATGTTCTCCTCGGTACCTCAGTCCCGCACTATCATGCCGACAGCAACACGCGGCTTCTCACCATCATTCAGGGCGACTAGAGGATCCGTCAGGGCGCGATGAGTCTGCCATCCCAATGATCCGACACCGGAATCACATCGCACAAACATTCTCGAGGTGACTATTTAGCCAGTTCAGCCACCGTGCCTCCCACCGCGAAAAGCTTCCGCAGATTTGCAGCTGCTTTGAGCCAATCCCGTCTGGTCGACAAGGTTCAACCACATTGGGTTCTCGCAGGCACCTTTGTAAGGCTTAAGAAGCACAGAAGGACAGCGATGAATGGAACAGAACGCCTACAAGCATGGTTGTGGAACTCTCCAATCGGCTGGTGTTGGTGCGACAGAACAAACTTGTGAGCAGCGGTACCACTTTTGCACCCCAAAGGTCAAATGAGGTCGTTTGGCTCGTCAGCGATCGTACGTTATTCTCAATTCAAAAGAGGCCAACACTGAGATCCATCTTCCGTTCTCTCTTTGTGAACAAGATACCACCGCCTCCTGGCACTCTTATATGGCGAATAAAGTTGGTTACCGCCTTCTTACCATTGTAGGATGCTGTTAAATGCAGAGAAGCCTGTAAACAGAGTACGGCAGGGCTTTAATGCTTACATGGCAAATGCATGATTCTGGATTAAGCTAATTGGAAATGCTCACAAAGGACATATTAGGCATGGCATTTTTATTAATGTGCAGGGCACGGAAATACCTACGCAAGTTAAAAAAGGGACATCAAGGAAATGGTTGTTGATGCAGTATATTTATTAGCAAATGATTAAAATTTAAAAATAACGCCCAATATTTCTCAGCCATGGATCACGCTGGAAATGATTCCGCTCTTTTGAAAAAGTCTGATGAAAATTCACCGACTGGCCTTATTTGTGAAGTTAATTGAAGGGGAAAATATTTTTAGGATGTGACAATGGAATTCATCTTTTATTCCACCCTGTAAATTTCTACCGCAAATCATTGCAAGTTCAATGGGATTAATGCCAAGTTTAGCATAGTGAAATTAATCAGAGTCAGTCATGAACATAAGGATCGCATGGTTGGGTAAAGTGAGCAACATTACTAACAATTATTGAGTCTGCAATTACCGTTAACATGACTGACCCTTCAACTACTGCTGTTTCTTTCCACAGCAAATTATTGGCAGCTAATAAAGTTTAACAAAAAGTGTTACCCTAGGTCTTGGCAATGCGCGGTGCCATTCGAGGTGGTGAATGCTCTTCCGGCCTATCGAATAGCGTAATGAACTTTTCAAACGGGTTGTGGTAGTAAATCGCGGTCTAGTTGCATTAGAAAAGCCCGTACCCAATTTGAGAGGCGCAAACTGTCCTGGCAGACATTGAAATTACAACTGACAAGCAAAATTTTCGAACAACAAATTTTTAAATTGTGGCAGAAATAACCTTGCCCAGCTTTGTACGGGCGCAGGTGGGCAGGTAATCTTAAGGTGTGCGAATTCCGCATTTGTTGGCAAGCAGCACCTAAGAATCAGAGGCCATTTTAAAGCATCAAATCTGTCTCTTGCATTTTTGAGGAGTGGACAAAAGCCACATTCCGACTTACCTCACACCATCTCTTCAATAACCAGCTGCAAGATTTAATAAAGTAAAGCTCCTCGTTGATGCCATAAGCACATGGGAGTTTGGTACTAGACATGAGCTGTCATTTTTAGTGCCACTAAAAATATTAAACCAAATAAAGGTTGTGATTACATCTTTCTCATGCTCATTTGTGCCCCACAAGGAAAGATTCTCCACGAGAGCAGTTTGTTTTGCATGTCATAACAGGAAGTATGGATAAATGCTTTGACAAATCAGTTTCGCTCACTGCGTGTAGCTGATTAAATCGTTTGAATAAAATCATTAACTAATTCTTTGTTTAGCAAAATTCTTACTTATACGAAGCCTGATTTCGCAATTATAACTTATCTCTCAGTTAGAGGCCATGCGACTGCATCCGCATGCGTTTTAAGAGCACAGTCATGAAATGCCTCTTACTGACCAGGGTTTCCAGTCAAGTATTTATCCACTGCTACGTTTGGCTGTAAGTGAGCACATCAATTGTTCAAAGAGCTAGGATGTTGTGGGAATCAACTGTCCATAATTCTCAACTTACCCATCTCAAATCATCCGCGTTCGGCCCTTGTTTGTGGCATTAGAAGAAGATGGGCTGCATACTCCTTCAGGAGTTTATATATTTTGACGGAAGTCGACTTTGCAATTGCATATTTTGATAGACAAGGCCTACCTTCAAAGAGCATCAGTCTCACTCGCGAAAGCTTCATGCAATATTTAAAAAGAATCTTTAGAAATGGGTGTTGCTCAACTACCACATTCTCGTATTTACTAACTTTTTATCACAGAATTACCATAAATATATGCGCTGCGCCTCAAAACGCCTACGAAGCCTTTGTTTCTTAGCATAATTTTGAGCTAATCTTGATAAGAAAGCCTTTCAGCATAAAAAATGTTGTAAAAGATGCGCATGTGACAATAACTTTTTTGTCAATTTCAAGGTTAGCATAGTTTTCGGCAATTTCGCCATTTGATAAAACACTAGAAAAAAAATTTGGATTCTTTCACACTATCAGTTATGCAGATGAATGTGAAAAATGACAGTAAAGCATCAACAACAGCTGCAAGATTGTCAAAACAGCACGTAAAAAGCAGAGCACAGTTAAAAACGTGATGTAAAAAACCTAGAAAAAATTCACTTGAGTCTTGCTTCCTCTCAAGGGAGCAGCGGGTTTTTCCCCTACAATTTCACTTTTGATTTACACATGGATTACCGAAGCTCGCGCGATAGGCCTGAGATGACGATCATAATCGTCCGTAGGGATTGAGTTCACAAAATTTGGCTTGCGTTGACTTCTGCTATTCGCGTCTTGCAAATAAAGGAATATCTGCTGATGAAGGTCACTTGAAACACATCAAAAATGCACATTTATTTAAAGCTTTAGTTTTTAATTCCTCACTTTAACAGCAAAAGGCGAAATTCGCTCTGTTTTCGTGAACCTCCTAGAAATGAGCGCGGTTGGTAACAATGGAGGACGTTGTAGACTGTCCCCGCCAAGTATTATTACTCCATTGCCATCGCCAAAAACCATTAAAACTTGACCCATTATCCTCCCCGTTATGACGTAAAGACTTTTGCTCAAGCAAAATATTGATGAGGGGGAACTTGGGCAGAATACAAATCGCTTGTTAAGGTCAAATAAAGATCAGAATGCAAGAACTAATTTTAATAAAATGCCAAGCGTTGGCGGTCATAGAAGGCTTTTTGACAATCGCGGGAGGGGTTGCGATGTTAGCAGTAAATTAAGAGGATTGAGAAATGGATAAGGTATGGCAGAGTGTGTTTGCTAAAACTAAAGGGCTCATTTGATGTTCAGCCTGGATCCAAAATGGTGAAGGTCTTATTAGCGTGGGGTTAGCAGTGCAGCAACATTCGACGCAAAATTTTTGCTAAAGATTTATTAACCACACGGCGGACTGCTCAAGTATGACTATTTTGAAATGAGTGACACTGTGGAAACCCTTCTTCATCATAAAACCGTCCCTTACGCATGTCCAAAGCATTAAAATTTGCGCAAGTGAATGGATTGAATCATCCACTGGAACAAGTTATGCGTTATTTTGGTTAAGTTGGTCCCATGCTAGCATGCCAGTTTGGCCTCAGAGTTGTTTTTTTCTTTATTCTAGTTCCACTGAATAGCATGTTTTAGACCTGCAAAGGTTAATAAGGCAAAAGTGACCGCGAGCTGCATAATGGCCTTAGGAAGGTGAAGGTTCGTTGCGTGTAATCACCGATTTTGTGCCATTATTTTGCATTGATAAGCAAGCGCTATTACTTTTTCTAAAAACTTTAATGATTAATGGACCACTTTGACAAGCAGAAAATATTTTGTACACATGCCTAGTTGTTTTTACTTAAAAGCCTTTGATGAAAGCACATGAAAGGAGAAAAGCTGGCAATTTTTTGTTACCTTTTTAGTGCTAAACAAATCAGTGTCTATCATAGATTGGTTCGGTGGGAGCGGCAGGAAGGTGGGACCTAATCTGCATTACTGTCAGTTTTGTCAGTTGCTGAGTGGTGTTAAAGCCGGGTAAAACCCATGCCTGATGGGAAAGCGGCTGCAACTAGTCAGCAATAACCTTGTAAGCATACGTTCGATCCCTGTGACTGGAATGACGTTAGTGCAACACAGGCGCTTAATGACGACCATCACGAAACTTATGAAGGGAATATCACACAGCCAACTCCAACTAAATCAGTTGCCGTTTGTAAGAAGCAAAAAAAACTGACGGCTTTAATACCTAAGAAGCCAGACAAAGGCGTAGCAAATTAAGAAATAAGTAGTAATTTTAAGATTGCATTCAGCTAGTTGCATAATTGAAAATAAAAATACACCAAACAACATGTCTAATGTGCAACGAGCCATAAAAATCTGTCCTGGATAACCTATGAGCCAAAACAAGCGGATCTACTTTGACCCCTTATTTAAATTGAATTTTTAAGGAAGTCAAAAGGTGAGGAAGAGATTTAGGGAGCAAAGTCTTAACAGTATTGTTTTTAAAGTAAAATCAAACAAAAAACATCGACGCTTCAGTTGTTAACGGCTTTTACAAACGCTGACGAGAAGCATTGATACAATACTTATGATATTTTAACTGTAATTCACCTTGTCTTTTGAGGCGATTCGCAGCCCCTATAAAGAACTTTGAGATTAGCCGAGGTCTATAATCAGCCAAAGCTTTATCATGCCTCTACTGTGATTTCATCGGGCAACCGACTTTGTTTTCCCGCCACTTAACGCATTGACTGAACTAAATTGCTATCGGGTAAATAGTGCTTTAAGGCATTTACAAAACACCGAGCAAAGCTTAATAATACAACGGTTGCCGGTTGTAAAGAGCAAAATGACACAAAATTCATTTTCGATCTCCGAAATGCGCAAAATGGTAGTGAAATCTAGTGCAAATAGCGCATTGGTGTATAAACTTAAGGGTTTTCTCATTAACCATCAAAATATGGGAAATGCTTCTGCTGAATACCTTAAATGTACCATTAAATCCTTTACAGTGCCTAAATTCACTCACCGAGCATCGACTGCTTGTTTCGATTGAGGTAATTATGTCTAGTCGCCAGGTTTCCAAACTGTTCGTGTGCTTCAACGGGTGTTAGATGCCAAGGGTGTAAAAGCTATTCATTGCTTTAAATGAATTTCATAAGCCACATTTCGTAATTGCCCAAAGAAGAACAAATAATTAACTTGCGTAAGAGTGCTCTTTTGCCTACTTCAGATCACTAAGAGCACAGTCTTCTGATCAAATCTTGGTAGCATACCGCAGTGTAAGGAATCTAGAGCTGATGGTCCATGGGTCTGCATTAGCGATAGGACCTTTCAAATTGAGTAGTATTTTGCAAAGCATGCAAATCTGAGTGAATAAAGAAAGTTCCGCCGTTGCTTGAATTGACCGTTGATTCAAAAAAGGCGCGTCGGTGATAAAAATGGTTTTGTATTCAGCGTCTTCCGGAAGTGTATGCCAACAATTTTAGACACATGATCTGTATCTAGTAGCGATGATTATACCTTTACTAGCTTCCGGCCATCTCAAATCCTTCTCTGGTCACGAGTCCCTTCGGTGCCGTAGCGTAGACTGGTCAATTCTGGATCAAAACAAGCATGCACTTGCAACAACAACGCAGCGACTGCTGTACAGTCCAGTAAATGTTGAAGTGCAGGGACTAATAGCGGCTGACCTAAAGCAAAGCTGAAATAATTTACCACTTTGCTGAATTCGACGAAATTCGAGATGTAACTTGATTTTGTGCCGAACTTGATATTTTGAATGAGGAGGAAAATTTTGCTCCTGTGTCTATTTTATTTGGTAATTTTTGCAATCAACTTGCGACGTCTCTAGAATGGCGCATTTTGCTAAAGGAGGGAAAAGTAGTGAATTGCATTTCACTGGGCCGTTTTGATCACAGATGCATAGTCGACTTGGAGAAATCCATTCGGGGGAAAATTGGAACAAGTTTGATCACGTGCAAGTTGACCATTAATCAAGTGGCGAATCCAAGGCTCACCTTTTTACAGTTTCCTCGGGTCAGATTTGTTTTGGAGTTCGTGCACCCCAGAAAGCAGATATTTCTGGGGTTTGGCGGAATAAAACAGGGTTAAAACATCAAATTGTTTTTTGGAATGGTTCTCCTGCGTTCGCGCACACTTGCATTGTCCTAAACACGAAATAAGACACTTTGTTAATATAACATTGTTCATACCTCCTAGGCATCCAAAACGCGGGCGACTAGAGCGCATGGGTCACAAAGCTGACATGGGTAAGTGTTAGATTACTTTATCAGGAACCAAGCTTTATCGCATGATTAGCTTAAGGCACTCAATCCAAACTTATATGCATCGAAAATTTATTCGCAGCAAATGATTTTCAGTGTTGCTATAAAGAATTTGCAGTTGTTGATCGAATTCAAACCTTTTGTCGAATTCAAAACCATGGAAAAGTCAATTTTGCTCTCACAACCCATTTTCATCAAAAATGAGAACAAGTGCTCTTCCAGCAATTTGATACTAGACTGACTCGTTCATCTAATAATCAAATAGAAATTTGTGGATCACGGCGAAATTAGGACATTTGGACTTCAAACGCAGAAAATCTCATGAATTACCACCTTTAATAAAGTTTTTTTAAATGATGCTTGGATCCGGGCTACCGGAAAGGCTGGGGTTCTCTGAGGAATTTCGCTTCTTTTTTCTTTGAGCACGAATAAGTGTGCTTGAGCTTGTGTCTGTATGCAATATAAATATCCTTTTGCTTTGGTAAAAGCATTCCAGCTTATCGTTTTTTAATGGGGCGGTGGTAGTAAACGGTTATGGAGTTTTGCTTGTGGTACTGCAAATTGGTTTAGTTTGCATTGGAAGTCAACGGTTCCAAGCATGGTGCCGACTTAAATCGTAACGTTTTGTCGCTTTCATGTAATCCAGCGAGGCAGCAGCTGTCTAAGTAACACAGGAAGCGTTGCACTAGCAACCGGTAACAAGTAGCCCCCAAAACACTGCAGTAAGAGGAAAATACATGTCCTGACGATTTACACGAAAACTAAAGCAGTAGTGCCTTGAAGGCTCGCTAACCACAAAGAAAGGTTTTAAGCAAAAATTGAAGAAAAATTTACTCTCATTTCCTGCATTTTGCTTTGCTCTGACAGCAATGTTCTTCACCCAAGAAAATTAAAATGGGATGCTTTCTAAGCGTTGCTAACAAAGCTAAAAAGCTGATGTGTGCACTTTGAGCAAATGATATTTTAAAAGTCTTTGATATTGTAGTAACTTTTATATAGGTGGAAGATGACTCCTTTTCTTCCAGTAATGCCACATTTCGTGAGTTAAAAATGTACCAAAGAACACATTTGGATAAAAGATGGTTTTGTGCCATTAGCAATGCGAATAATGGGTCATGCGAGTGCATCAGCTAAGTAGTAGCGAATAGTGGGGAACAAGTTCTTGATGTTTGTTTAATCGGACAAATGCCACTGGTCTCACCTGAAACAGGCAGTGGACCATCGGATTCCGTCTGATTTAAAAGGGCAATAAATGATTTGACAGTGTTTGAGTTGTTCTGAACTGAACAGCAATCAAGAGCCTCATTTTACGCACGTAGCATACGAAATTAAGGATGGCCCAAAGCCATTTAAGCTGCTCAAATATTAAGCTTTAGCACGCAAAATGCACTGGACCACAACACCTAACTTTGTGGCAGCCATTCACCCCAGGTGTGCACAAATGCAGAGATTGCCAACAAGGCGACACGGCACAATCCGTTGTGACACAACAGCTAGTACCTGCGATTGTCTCGTTCTTCGCTCTCACCCGCCTATTAATTTGTAACTTCAGGCCATTTTCAATATAATAATGTTGGTCATTTTAGTGTATGCTTTGATGACTTCGCTTTGAAGTTGTTACATTCTAACCACTCATCTCTCAGCTTTAAAATTATAAAGATTAAAATTTGATTACACCACCAAAATGCGCAAATAAAAGCGCAGACCAATAATCTTACAATTTGAGTGAAAATAATTTGAAAATAAAGGCATGAATATTTTAGCTCGATCAAAATTAAGTGTTTTGTAGGGTGGCATTATTTTTGGGGAAGAAACAACGGTAATATGAAGTTTCATAGAGTTAACTACAGGAAACAGGTGCCGACAGCACAACCCATATACCGATTGGTGTAGGAAGTAAATTAAACTTTTGGTAGAGGCGCAGCTCGCAGTGTCACTGAGGTAGACATGCGGCAGGTGTGTGTGTGTGTGTGCTGCCAAAAATGCTTTGTAATTTGCGCGAAAATGCTTATAGACAGTCTGGCATGCAGATCTACCCAACGTCATAAATGAGGACCCCTAAAGTTGTCGTAGTAATCGCTTTCATAGGGGATAGTAGCACAACTAAATATAGACAGGAGGCTGTGCTTCTCTAACATCAAATAATTAGGTTTGCCGACTAATTAATCAGTAGATGCGGTTTTCCCACCCTCGCCCATCCCATCTCGCGAGCCCTCTCACACTCTCTCTCACGCAACAATGATCATTGTCCCGTGAATAAGTTTATTGCCCACCTGCACTGCATCCATCTCTCCGTGTCAACGATAAGATCAAAGGTTGGACTCTCACAACATGGCTCTTTGCGTGCCTCGGGTCCTAGTAAGCCCCAAAAATACACCAGTGATTAATAGGATGTCTTTTGGAATCCATCCCAAATGAATTGACATAAAAGATTGTGGTGTGCATTGCTGTGGTAAATAATCTGCTAGGCTTCTGCAACGTCTAACACTTAAAACACCCATAATACAGTTGCACTTAAAAGCATTTCATTTATTCTGGATCGAAAACATCTAAAGACATCGGTGGAGCAGAATTTGATGTTTGGGGCTGCGGCGTGCGAACGCGATCGTGCCCCTACCGGTTCTTCCTGCAAACCATTCTTTCAATTTTTTCATATTTGTATTTATAGTTGCAAAGAATAAATGCAACTAATTAAATTGGATTTCTTGAGGTCGCATAACCGTGGGAAACACAAATATTTGTCATTCAAACATTCATCGCTTAAGGTGGTTACGCCTGGCGCATTTGCTGATGCGTGCACATCGGTAGCCGAGCATTGGAAACGGAAGGATGAAATCACGCGACCATTGTATGCTAACTATTCATTAACTGCTTCTCATTTTAAAGCGGTTCAGATGACTTGACTGCGAATCAGTTCTCTTTTAACATAAACCGTGGCCTAAGTGCTTCACGAAGAAAAATTTATGATGCAATTTTATGGCAGGGCTGCTATAACGCCATAAGTAAAGTAGCAAAAACTGTTAAATTGAAGAATTTTTTATAAAAAGAACAGCGAATCGACAAGAGGGCTATCACTTGCAATTTTTAACCAAGTTTATTTATTTATTTAATATTGAAGGCAATAAGGCAGGCGATTTTGTTAATGGTCATTTGAATAGTGAGGGTAACAAATTACTTCAAATTTTGATTAGGTCCTCACTTCAAGGCCATGCAATCTTTTCTTAGCTTCCCCAAAAATTTTTAATTCCATTTCCTAATCAAGTTTGTTGCCAGGTACTGGCGTAGCGACTGGAGAGTAAAATAAATTAAGTGCTAGTTTTTAGTTTAAAGGCGGAGCAAAGGAAGGTGTAAGTAAACCAATTGTGATTGTGTGTCTAGCGAAGCCATTAAGTACTTGAAGATAAATGAATAAAGTGAATTGACATCCATAATTATCTTTTATGGTTCTTAAAATTCTCTTTAAAGTTTCCACCTCTCATCCCGGTCCTCAAAACTAATGCTTAAATTAGTATTACCTGAGATGAGCAAACGGCACCACCGCATGCAAATGATTCAATGTACTTTAGGCTGCGCTAAAAGAACAGCTCTTTGCTCTGGTCCTTCATATAGTAAGCCAAAAGTTAGCTTACTTGACCCAGCGATGATAGACGTAAGCATTAAAACACTTGAATCATTAAAAGGGTGTGTCGTACAAGCCATGCTAATCCTGTCAACAACGCGGAGAAATGTTGATTTGGTGAATGTTGTCAATTGCCTCAAAATATGCCGGAAATAGTGCCATGCGCTGGGAGTGGGATGACCATGGCAGCATTCTTGGCCACTAAAAAGTGCAATTTCTGCACCAGATGGGCAGCATAACTGTCTACAACCTCCGGCACATAATAGTCCAACTGTCAGCAATTAATACCGATTGCTGGGGTAGCCTTCCTTCTAGTTGGCTAACAAGCTGGTATTTTTTGCAATTTAGATCAAAACGGTAAAGTCATTCAAGTAAGTTCTCAGGGGTGGGTTATAGCTTTCAAAAATGCATGTTTGCGAACAGTAGCTGCAAAGGCAAATTAAAGGAAGCGTGAAGGCAGGGAACTCAAGGTACTTTCGCACCTCCCGGTTAAAGGGAAATAGTATTGCGAAATAATGTGTGCATAGCGAAGAATTTTCACATCAACAGCCAAATTGCAGGTTTGTTGTTTTATAGGCCTTTGTGCCCTGTAATTAAGTTGAGAGCCAAAATACCCGAACAATACAAAATGATGTCAAAGGAACCGATTTCAAATTGCCGCTCTAAAAGTCTCCACTCTGTGCATCGAAAGCTGATTGCATTGCGTGGTGAGGTCACTTCTTCGTCTTCGGCCTTTGCACTATCACCCATAATTTTATGTTTCAACCAAACTTTTTTGCATAATATGTAGCTGTCTTTTTTGAAAACTGTGCAGTTCTAGCTTAATTGTACGCAAAGAAGATTTAACAAAGTTAAACTTTTCAAATCAATTACAATCTCCTCAGGGTTTGGAATCACAACAAAATTTTCCTTTTCTTACAGTTTTCATTTTCCCCGTGATTAATGCCGCGATTCTACTCAAATGCCTTTCCTGACAGTCAAAAAATACTTTTTAATAAAGCAGTTCTTAGACGTTGTGAAGCCTTGTTATAATTCTGCATTGTTCGTGCGGGTATGGTACCTTGTGTTGGTTAGATTTACAAACAGATCCGAGGAGACGACACTGTCCTCTGAGTTGTTTTGCACATTACAAACAATCTAGTGAGTTTCGCAACGTTGGAGAGGCTTGCAGACGGCGGTGTTGAACAAAATTGATCTGCGGTCATGGCGATTGTAATTTCTCCACTAGCATTGAGCAAAAGAGCAAGAAGAAGCCACACTCTTGCATGTTTATACAAATTATTTAGACATTATGGTTCACTGACTTCAAGCCAGAAGGGCGAAATTTGCATTAAGGCGAAGAGCGCACCATCCTAAGCGATGCTGCCACAGGAATTGAGATTTGCGTTTGAGTTGATGGCAAAGGATGTGTCTAGAATCGATAACGATTGACAAAATTCTTGCAAATATTTCTGTCCTGGAGTGGAGATGTGATTCGCCTCCGGTTTGGACGTTTATGACGCACACTTTCTGCCACTGCTCTAATAAGTATATCTTTTGCTCACAAGAGTTTGTGTCTGAAAGTTACTAACTTCAGACTTGCTTCTAACCAACAGAACGAGAGCGTATCGAGGAAGTTGGTAAACATGCGGGAACCACTTAGAATTGGTGATGATCCCTCTTTAAGCGTGTTTATTGAGTGGCGCATATTTAAAGTGCAGCTCCACTTTCCTGCTCATTAGTATGTCGGAATGAACTTAAGCGTAAGTGGTGTGGGACAATAAAAATTAGGCGATTTTACATGCCTGCATGGGACAAAGTCGCAAGTCAACCCACCAAAATTTTGATTTAGAAATGGTTTTAAAGAGTCATCAAATGAGACTAGCGACACTGAAAAAAGGAATTTTGCTCCTTATTATTCAAATGGTGATTTCATTTCGCCTTCACCCCCTTCGCTGCACTTGTGAGCTGAAAAACAATTCGGTTAGTCGGAAGCGTGAGTATGCATGCTATGCTTCACTTGGCCGCCAAATGTTTAAATTCCTCGAAAAATTTGGTCATTGAAAATCAAATTTGATTTGCATTTTTCAAAATTGTTAGCAAAATGGATGAAAAAGTAGTTTTCCATTGTTAATGGGGAGTCTTTAAATAAACAACAAACTTATCATTTCTAGTTTGGGAACTTTTAAGTCTTTACTGATCAATCATCATTGAACGTTATCTTGCCTAAAAGAACACCCTCGAGACCATTATTTTAAAATAACTCATGGAAAAAATAATATCACAGAGCCTCATATGAGTGGCTCGCGAATCTCACCGCAGTCCTGCTGCAAAGTTAAGAAGTCCACACACAAGCTGACTACTCCAATTAATACAAAATGTTAAATGTGCACACCACTATTCACTTAACTCCCCAGAACAAATTTTCGAAGCATGCTGTCGAAGTCTTTTATACATAATGACTTGAAAGCTATTTACGAGGCGGTTTAGTTCGAAGTTGTTGACAGCCCTCACTAGCAGGGCGCATGCTCCCAAGAATCCTGATGCTCTTTTATGGGCAACCACTGTGACTTTTAAATTTGATTACTTTCACGGCATCAAAGCTGTGGCTGGCATCCTTAAGCGTCTTGAGGATGCATCTTGGCAATCTTAGCATTTCCTTGAGACGTGGCACTTTAGTGCTTCAGTAAGCCTACCATTTTCTTTTTTAGTGATGCTTAGCAATTCGATTTTGAAGCCTGCTCGCAGAATCCAAATTTGCAACTGGTGGCATGATTTGTCAGTGAGGACAGTTTTACCGCATTTTAAGGAAGGCGTGAGCGACGAAATAATGTAAGCCTTAAAGGTGGCCTGTAAATTGTTGTTCTCTCAGGGTGGGTTAATAGGTTTAGAAAAAATAGCTTTTGTAGTGGGTGTGACTCATATCAGAGCATATTGTGCAGCACGTGTGATATGTGGGGGTAGATTTGATCCATTCATTGCCATTCTAGGGTTGACTTTTGCTTCGCCGATCCCAAAGTCGCTCTAAAGTCGTTGGAATCGGACCCTAACCTGTTTAAGGGCATATCTACACTCCAGAAATAAGGCTGCATTAAAAATGCGCAAATTGGGTAATGGAAATGGCTGCATTGAGCTTCTGCCGTGCAACTAAGTAAATTGCTAATTAGAAGCAATAGGAAAACAATTTTTGGTAAAAAGACTTTCGCTACTTACGGCATGCATTTGCTTCCTCATTTGTGCATACGCTGTTGCTTCGAGTCGAGTTACTTGAGGCGTTTTAAGGAACTTGAGTTGCTGAACAAGCTGCGGGCTTTTGTGGTGGTTCTCAACTTTGGTCTCGCCTCAACCTTATGATTGGATTGTCTCTGCTTTTATGAATAATTCTTAAGATTATGCAGTTTATTATCTTTAGAATTATAAGACTCATGAAAAAATGTAGGACAATGATTAACGACTTGCATTCGCTTTTTCTCTAGCAGAAATTTTTTGATTTAGAGACCCGCCCAATTGCGGGAACAAAAGCGGAAGCTAGAATCTATGTGGCATGTTAATTTCTTTTACTTCTTGTTTTACTTTACTAAGCGTAGTCATGGTAACGTTTGTGCTACCATCCTGCCTTACAATTGTGCCTCTTGTTTTAGTGCGAAAAGGCATCCGTAGAAATGCATAGTTCTCCTTAAAAAGGGCGACCGCTTATTTAAATCTCTTTAGCACACCCTTCAATCAAACGGGTGACTTAAATGCTACAATTTACTTGTGTATTGGTTGCGTCAACACGTTATTACTTTACACTTCCGTGAGCGCGTTCGAAATTACCTTGGAGATAATTGCGAAAGCACTTACCACCTTTGTGACATCCGCAGTGTGTTGACTCTCTCCATGCAAACCCGCATCGTGAAATTGAAACCCCCTTTCATCACGCATTGGAAAACCAAACCTTCTTTAAAGCGAATGGTTGAATAGGTAAAAATAATCTCCCCACCTCTCACACAATAAAATGCCTTTTCAACAAATAAAAGGTTAACCTCTCCTTGTTAGTTCGTCAAAAGTTTGATAATTAGGTGATTTTTTTTCCGGAAGGCATTCCTCTCGCTCCAAACATAGTTTTGACTAGATTCGGTAATTAGTGTATAATGGATTCCCATGGTACTGAAGTCGACTTCGACATAGGTCAAGTAATCCTAGCTTTAAAATAAAATAAAAACTTGTGCTTTTTGGAAAGAACTTGCATTAAATTGCAGCTTAAATATTAAATACCTTTACACAAAATCACTCAATTCGCTAACACTAAAACTCATCCTTTCTTGTGCCAGCATCCATTGAAATTTGGGACCTCTCACTTGAAAATTAATGTGCACAGTTGCAAATTTGTGGCAAAGGCTTCATGAATTTCTTGGAGACTTACGGTCAAGTACTTCTGCTTTGTTACGCATATCTCTTGCATCATTCCTTTCTGTACTTTCAAAAATTCTGAAATTTTAAGTCAGTCTAAAATAGCCCAATTCACGTTGAAAGTAGCCCTTTAATTTAGAAGAATGTCTCTTTGAATGGCATGATTTCTTAGAACTAGCAAGAGGCAGAAAAAGCAACGCACAACAAAATTTTCTAGCAAGCTAGGATGAAGTACATAGTTGTATTTGAATTTGCGACTAAATTTCATTTTCCACCTTTGGGAAGAAACAATTGAATCGGTTGCTATTTGTTTGAAATGAAACGTTTGGATGATAAAGGCACTCTAATTTGGCACTACTATTTCCGACTAAATTGCCTCTGCGCTTAAACCTTTTTTAAAAGAGTTTGGGAGGCCCACCTTTCCCTGAATTATGAAGTGCTCAACCTGCATTACCCTTTTGCGCATCCAACTTTTCAAGAGTGCACAATCGTCATTTACTGCTTGAAGCCTTACCAGATGAAGAATTTTTATCTGCTTCATTAAGTGTAATAATTTCCACCTGCTCTAGTGCAACTTATGCTACTTTAGTCTAAGCGCAAGACTTGATTGAAACCGCGGTTATCCCATAGTGGCCAATTCTGAACGTGCATCATTCTAATTGGTCAGCTGGGCTAAATGTTGTTCGGCGTGGTTACTATTCCGCACAGCAATTTCTTGTTGGAATACTACCTTTGCCACGGGATATTCACAATTCATTTCTCCTAAATATGTCAGATTGTTTGAATCAATGCATATAATAGCATTGCATTTCAGTCTCCTCTGTGTAATTGCTGGTGCCTCGGAATACACTGGACCTGCGGTTGTTCTTAAAGATGCCATATCAACTGTGGAATACGCTGGCATTCCACTCATCTCTGAAACCTCCCTCTTTCTTGAATTTTATGGACATTCCCTACAGGGTAGATTGCTTTACGCAGAGAACGCTACGATGGGGACCTTTATCTCGCTGAAAATCAATCGTCCCGGTACACTGCGATTTGAAATGAAATTGACTGCCACAAACAGGAGTCATCAATTCATCATCCTCAGCGCTCCTCTAGATCAGACCACTGATCGATGGCACGGCGTTGATTTGCGCATTTCCTTGCAGGAAAAAGTGGTCATACTGTTCGTCGACGGCAAGAATGCATATCCAGTTCACATTGACGATGTTGTGCCCGACGCTGCCAGGTACTCCTTTGGCAATAACCTGCATGTGGGTCGTTTGCCACCGAATCTACAGGCTGATGCGAGCAAAGTGGTTCACTTCACAGCTGCTATGGAGTCTGCGTTTGTTGGAAACATCAAGAATATATTCGTGAATGGTGGGGCACCTTTGCCACTAAAGTTTCTCAATGGGGCTGAAATAGCTCCTGGATTATCTTATTGCCATCGGTTGAGTCGCGAAGTTGCTAGAGGCGACAGACGTCACTGGTTCTGTCCACGCAACTCAAATTGCATAGACGGACTCGATGGTCCCAAATGTGGATGTAATAAGGACAAGCAGAAAATAGGCATTTGCCAATTTCGTAAGGCGCAAAACTTGTGTACCTTTAGTTTCAAAGCAAATTCTGTCATTTTTAATGTTAATTAATTTTTAACTCACATTTTTTTAAGCGGCAAAACATTGTTTAAGAGGTACTAGAGAAAATGCAGGAAGAAAAATGGCATGGCATTAGCACTGTGTTATGTGGTAATACATTTTGCACTGTGGTAGCCAAGTTAAATGCTGCGTTGATCCTCTCCGAGCCTAAGTCATTTAATTTGGCTCTTAATTTATGCGCAAATATTGAAAAGATAGATTTTAAATTACAGTATTTCATTGCAGAGTTTAAGATGGTTTTTTTTGGTTCGGCGTTCAACAGCACTAAGAATTTAATGAAATTTAATTAAATTTGAAGGCGTTGAAGGTGTGTGGCTGACTACTACAGCGGTCCTCTAAAAAAACTCGCCTAGAATTAAATAAAATTATCACGACTAAAGCAGTTTTGGAATAATTTAAAGCTAGCCGGAATTTTAGCCAAGCTTTTTTTCGCAATTGGGTGCTTCTAAGGCAGTAAAATTCTTAGATTGTTGCTATTAGCTCATTACAAAGGACCGCTTGTGTAAAGATGGCTACGCTTATAGTTAGCTGGCGAAAAAGAGAGGCGATTGTGATTCCTCATTAAGTACCATGAGATCATTAAAAGGTGATGCTGAGGAGGCACAAATTGCAGCAACAACTCAAGTAAGCCCTCACGTGTGGTAAAGGACAAATTAAGTCCTCACTTATTTAGCATGCTTTCGGTCGTTATGCCAAAAAATAAGCACAAAAAATTTAAAAATTTTTTGCACGAACGCTGCAGCTTACAACGTTTGGATGAACAAAAAACGGTGATGTGCTGTGCAATACCGATGTTTGCGTGCAACCCAAGGGAGGAAAAAGCAGGTGTCGTAGTAAAAACGAATTACCGAAACGTAATTAGAAATGATATTTCGCCCTACCACTCGAATAAATGTGGTTTGAAACAAACTATTAGGCGTTTATTTGTTTGAGGTGTCAAACTGTAGTAAAAGCTATGTAGGCATTGGCTAAAACAAACTTTGGTTCAAAACTACTGAGTTTAACTTTTAAACGACACACTCTTGTGTTGGTGTTCTCATGCAAGTGTCAAAACAGCTTAACTATCGCCAATTTTTGCGCTGAAAGTGTGCAACCTTCATGGAAATAAATTAATCGTGTGGCGATCGTGGGCGATAAAAAGTTAACTTTTGGTAAATTAAATTTAAATCTTCATTAATTTCATTAGTAAGTAGTCAAAACTTTCAATTGCATGATGTTTATCAGTCTATTAACTAGTAAAATCTTAAGGTGCATGGCTTGGTTTATGGGGATCGCAGTAGCAAAACACCCAGCTGTTCCCCAATGGAGACACCTCAGGCCCATAACATTATGATGCTCGATATTTTTCCGGTAAAGGTCACTTTACTGATTTTACTCATGAAATACTTGCACAATATTTCGGGGTTTCTGAAGGTTTTTGAATCATTTTAAAGTGTTTTGTTTCCACAACAACCCTTCGGCACTCAGCCATCGCCTCTTCACTTCCTATTTCGCAGTTCCTAGGCCACCTTCAGTGATCACTTTTAAGTGATAGATCAAACCGTCAATTAAGCGTTTCATAAAGAAAGTCATCGATAACTAAAATCTGGCATTGTGGTGCAATTTAAGTAAGATATTATACTGCTTGTCTTGTCGTTGCACGTAAAGGGGAGAAATGAATCGAATACTCGTTGGTTTGTTGCGGTATGCATGTGGTACGCGCGTTTCTCCACCCGAACTCGTCCGTAAAAATATTGTGTTGCGTTTAATTACTACAGCATGGTTTGATTGATACCTCGTTCCGGTCTTCCTGTTTTGAGTATGTCATAGATCATCGTTGAAAGATTAATTGCAATGAGCAAAAATTTTTTAAATTTAGTTCACTTACTTTTTTATGGTAGCTAAACTGCAGAGGGCTATTGAATGACAATTTTAACGGAAACAATGATGAGATTCGTTCGCCTATGGAAAGAATGGCGTTTCTGAAGTCTAAACAAGCTTACATGGCACTGGTGGGAATGCATGGGGGAAGTCGGTTAACCACCTGACTGACCAAATAGGAGGATTGGACGTGCTTATGGGCACAGCTGTGTGAGCCCCAAGGAAATAAGCTACTGATGATTTTAAACAACAAGATACCGCAATTAAAAGGCTTCTACCCATGGCCCTGCAAAGTCACTTATAGCATACAAAATAACTTTGTTCAATAGGCGTTGACTGTGTAAGCGATATTAATTACACCCAAAAATTTACAAGCATTTCTTATGACACCACTTTTGTGATTTCAAAGACTTGGAGCACCAAACGCACCCTCCACTGACACCGTCCCAGCTGCATCGATGCATAAAACAAATTTTTTTTTTTAAATGAGGCCACTTTGTTCTGAACTCATCAAAAGTTTACGCATTAACGCATTAAATTGCATATGAGCTCACAACAGACTAATTTTCCAACCTTAAAAAAATAAAGTTAAAATGATAACACTGAACACTATGCATGTAATTTTCCGAAACATCAACAGGAAAACGCACATAGATAAGATCATGAGTTGAATGCCGTTGATTATGCAATTGAAAAGGCAGTAAAACAGATTTAATTTTGTGGTCCTTCGGTCTCCATTGCCCTGTGCATCATCTTACGCTTGTAGCTGGCAAAACCTCTGCCTAGTCTCTATTCTTGACCTTTTCTAGCTGTGTGGCATGCGCCGAAAAGGATATTTCATTACCCTTTATAGTAGCGCACAAAAGACCACTTGCAGGGCTGTCAGTAAGAATGTACACTGGGACCAACCTTCCTTAGCAAAGAAAGCCGTTAGGGTCACTTACCTGCCGCCCAAAGAGCGTTTCGATTGCACACATCTGCTGCACTCTCATTGTTACCAGCTTAACAAATGTAATAGAATTTTGTATTCTGTCGCTTCATTCACCTTATCTGGGACTGGAGCTAGACCTATAAAAGTGACATTCAATTAATTTTGTGTTGGAGCTACAATTGTCAGATAACTAATTAAAAGTGCCCATAAAAACATTCCATTTATGTCTCAACAGAATTCATTTTCGTCGCAAGTTAGGGCAGTCACATATCAAACAA
Source organism: Taenia pisiformis (assembly GCA_023968675.1). Lineage (NCBI taxonomy): Eukaryota > Metazoa > Platyhelminthes > Cestoda > Cyclophyllidea > Taeniidae > Taenia > Taenia pisiformis. The sequence goes on along the minus strand of CM043733.1, from coordinate 14,889,642 downwards.
ATAATTTTAAGCTTAATTAAAGCCCCACTGGGGATACCGGTATTGTCGGGCACTACTATAATAAGAGTTATAAACTTTTAATTGATAGATGCAGCTTCAGGCTTTTCAAACGGAACTCTCAAAGGAATGATGTAAAGATAATGACAAATGAAACAAATCCTATGGCCAGAAGCAAAGTAATTTGCTTTGGACATAAGTTAATCATTTGAAGGAGCAAGATCGGCTTATTATTATTTAAAGTCAAGAAACAAAAAGAAAATGCTTGATTAAAGCAGTTATAATTGAGGTCCTTTGCATCCATTGCATTCTCAGATGCGTATTTTTCCCCTTTGAATGCCTTAAACGCCCATGCTACTGATAAGTCGATTAATGCCCTCGGAGATTACTAGAGATTGCGCAAATCGTATAATGCCTCAGGTTTTTATGTGTCGTAATCTTTAAATTTTGCGTGCATTTTATTTGCCATAGCCGCAACCAGGCAAGTTTGGCCCCGAAGGCCAACGACCGAGCAATAGAAATTTCACTCACGTTTTCGGTGAGGGGATGAGCACACATACACGGACATTTACGAGTTCCCGTGGCTCTAAGTGTAGGCAGGCGAGGATAGTTAAGACTTTCGAAATAGTTTCCACACCTTTTGGCCGAATTAAGCCCGCATCAGCCTACGTCAACAGGAGAGATTGATTTTTCAGGATCAGCTAAATGTCAGAACTCGGTTTGACCTTACAAAACTGCAATTCTCATTTTCTTGATAACTTGGGTTAAAATCTTTGAACCTCCGAATTCACTATTCTTTCGCAAGCTACGGACTAAAATTAAACGACACGATCCGCCTTTGATTTGCAGTTTTTATTAAATGCGTACATTAAAATGTTGATTAAAAATTTTCGGAAATCAAACTAAAAACTTTTAAAGAAATGTGTTCAAGCTCAAAGGAACTACAAATCAAGTTAAAGTTTTTTGGCTAAGATTTGTTACTCTCAGTTTTCAAGTGTTTTCCAAACTCACCAGGTCGCCCATCATGTAAACCAAATAAAATATCTTTTGATGGTACAGCCTTTTTAACCCGATGGCTAAAAAAGTCCAAAAATAAGCCAACGTTACACGCGGCTAAACAGCACACAGTAATTTACGTGCATTCCAGGTTCAGGGGGCAATGGCAAGCTAATCAGCCCGGTCGCTTTTTAAGCCTTTATTTACTTGAAGACTTCTGATTGAAATGAACCTTACTCCTAAGCAATCCTGCAATGCACGGAAAATTGTAGTGTCAGGTTTGCGTTTCCACGGATGCATTCAAGTCAAAAGCCTAGGCGCACCCAAAATCATATTCACAGTCTTCTCACAGCCAACAAGTAAAAATACGCACATTTGAAGACGTTAAAGAGCTTTGGGTGATAAGATCACCATTAGAGTGATTCTAGCATTTAAGCGTAAGGCATGTATCAACCATTTGCGGAGAATGCTAGTCACAATATGCCTTGGGTTTTGGTTACATTCAAAACGCCCATTTTAAGACATTAGTGTCATTTATTGCGTCTTTAAGAGAAGATCATCACTAAATGACATCCAGCGTAGAAGAGCGTTGTCGAATAGCGTTTTAAAGGCATTAATCTGAATAAAACGTTAACCTTCCTATAAGTGCGGGACAGCTTTAACTGTAAGTCAAACCCAAGCTATACGGAATAGTGCACCTAAATGATTAAATTGCCTTCTTTGTAGATGTTTGTTTAAAAAATGCCAGTTGTTTATGCACCACTTAGCTACTCGCCTTTACTTTGTTCTTTCAGAAAGTGTGCATCTCCTCTCAAAAGCCGAGCGCTGCCTTTTTACCTAAAACAAAATAAGGTCTTCCCTTACTTATAACTGCTATTCCTTAATCCGGAAGCTCTCAACCATCTAGTTAGATGGAAAGATTGAAGAATCCCATCGAGTATTTTACGAGCTGGTGCATGACTGATCTAAGACAAGATAGAAGATGAAATTATTAAGGGATTTACTTATGCGTCTGCTTAAGGTTTTCGACTCGATCGTAAGATGGACAATCCCTGTACTCTTGGTTAAATTTCCTACTAATCCGACTTTGTTTCGTGACCGGACGTCCTAAAAAATTCATGCTTCGCTTTCAAAATTGCAAGTTTACTAAGAACGCGCTGAACTGTTTTCCATCCAAAAATTTTCTCATTCAACTTTTCAAAAAATTTTTGCGAACTTGTAAAACACGGTCCACGTCAAAGGTGTAGATTTAAGAACAGTTAGGCTAGTGTACTTATAATTAAGGCACGCTGTGATTTAGTGATATGAGTATGCAGAGAAGTGTGTGGATTTGTAAATGGGCTCTCTGGCAGTAGACTGCCATGTCATCAGGAGCCGATGTGATGCATGGTTATGGTCGCTATGCACTGCCATTCTCCAACACGATTTTGGTCTCAGTGGAAGCGCATCTGTTTAAACACGTCAGCCATAATTTTGCCCCAACAATAAGAGTGTCAAGCAATAAAGTTGGCTAAAATACTCAATTTAAGCATTGCTGGACCACACACGAATTGTCTTTAAAAAATAAACTATTTAATTTTGAGCAAATTCACCGACTTAGCTAAATCTTTTGGTTGAAAATGTGTGCAATTTTGGTCAGGTTAAATAGTATTCATGGCATGCGCTAAAAGACAATTCAAGGCTTAAGATGGACTATATGCTGAACGACAATGGACGCTTTGGACGTATTGCCAAGGTGGCGTTCAGGACTCTGTGCATCGTTGCGTAAACCTCCCAATCTATCCGAAATTGCCTTTGCAATTTCCACAAGCATCCCAAAATCGGCTACCCTACGGGTCGTACAGAAGTTGCTAAAGCAGATTACCCACTGCAGTGGTAGACATTGCTGTCTTTGGGTGGAGATAATTGCAGTCCAAAAATCCACGTCGTAGAAATGGGGAGCAAGAGCTATAAGCTGGGATAATGTTGCAACTACATGTCGACTGCGTGCACACTGTTTGGCTCGGCACTTCGATTCGTTCATACATGAGCAAGTGTTTTCACAGAGCAAAAATAGTCTGCAACTTCAATTACAAACATCAGTTTAGCAAATGCCTTTACTGCGACTTGACCCAAACCTGACGCACAAAAACCCAAGCAACTGTAAAATCAGGCATAAAATCTTACCATGCTAAAAGTTTTAGCTGCGTTGATCAGTTTCACGTTCAGAAACGGACAAAATTTGCATACCTATTTTTTTAAGGTGGCAACCTTTAAAAAGTTTGATGTTAACTTAATCTCTTTGCATTTCTTGCCAAAACTGCTCCTATCAATAAAGGCGCAAATTAAGCTTCGGACTTTTAGCAAATAACTGAAATATGTCGTTTTCAAGCAGCCGTTACCTGTCATTCATCCATTATATGAATTTGTAGCATTCTTACCTTAAGAAAAGGTGGAACAAATCATGCTAAGCATCATTGTTCTGCTTTTTAAAATTACTAATTTGTGCAAAGTAAGAATTGTTCCTATTAAAATTATTTTTAATGTGCCATCTCATTCAAAGATTGCTTGACTTGGCCAAAATCTACTTTGCTTGCAAGACCTAGCAAAATATTTTTGCCATGACGAATTCGCCAAGCAACACACTTCTTAAGGTATCTTAATTTACCCTTTGCTGTCACGCAGTAAAGAGATGGACGAACCTGTAGAGAAAATTAATGGCCCCTCTCCATAAGTCCAGAAAATGCTCAAAAGTTCAACACAGTTGCATTCAACACGAACCGGGGTTAAACTTTGCTCCTGTAGGTAACTTTGAATGCATGGCTCCACCTATTTGGAAGTTTACTGCTAGCCCATTTGTAATTATTAGCGTTTTCTAATAGGCACGTCTCAGGTTCGGCGATCATGATTGGAAAAACTCACGGTTTGCTGTCATACATGAGCTAGATGATAAGCAGGTCATTTTATTGGCATGAGAAGAAAATTGCGCAAAAATTTTAATCATAGTGACTTCGGAACTTACGCTCATTTATCGCGCTACGATCAACATTGAACGCGTGCATACGTCAAAGGGGCACCAGCAGGTCTAACCACCACTGATGGCATACGAATGAAGATACGCATTTTTGGAAAATTTGTTCCCTTGGCAAAAGTGCAACGATTATTTTGTTTAATTAAATGCGCAATGAAAAATGCTTTAAAATTAGGACTGATTGATTTGCTATCCACATCTTGTCGTGATTAGCGATTCGATATCTGTACTAGCACGGTGTTTCCGTTTGTCCAAGCCTCAATCCACCAAACTTGCACTTTGAATCTCTCACGAGAGTGGGCTTAAGTATTTACTCCCAACGACTTGGCAGCCAAACCAAGGCTTAGCATCGCACTGTAAGCAGCCAAAGTGTTATTACTTTCTTCCATTTATTCAGTGCCTTTTAACCATCAGAATAACGCTCTACAAATTATTTTTGATCGCATTTCCTAAATTCAAACACTTGATCCCCTTTTGCATCACAAACGGTCTACTAGCATAAATTAGTACGCAAAGTTTTCGATTCGCGAAGCTTCTCAGGAAATTACCTGCAATAAGTCCCGGCATTTGTGCGGCAATTTGTCTAAACTCTATGTACGCTGAAAATAAAAAGTGCTGAAGTGGTTTAATGAGTCAGGAATTGGAACTAGGTGTCTTGAAATGTAACAGAGGCTGATGTTTAGATTGCGGGTTCAGATTATATCACTTGGACAGAAAGCATTTTTAATTGCTAATTGTCAGGGTGTTTAAGATGAATGACTAGTCTTAAGGAGGCACAAAAAATGATTTTGGGATCTTTTATTTTTAGGTTTTTGCCATTTATCTACATCAAGACAAAAAATTCCAGACAAAAGGATGTCACTGATAGGCTGTGGCAGGCCTGACTTAAATCCATATTTTTAAGATTATCTATCCAGTTATTTTGATTGCCGCATTCTCAAGTATAATGCGGAACATTGATGTTCTGGAAAAGAATCAAATGTAGAAAAAAGGTATTAGGAAAGTATACGAATGTCTCGTCTAACAAAGCAATCGTATGTGAAGAGAATCAATGGCGCTGATATTACTCAAAATACGGGATTCAACACTTATAACTTTAGCAGCAAAGCGGAAGAAGATAAAATTGAGTAGGTTATAGGAGCTCTTCCTGTTTGCTAATTCTATAAAGCGAACGTATGTGGGGAGCTCTGCCTATCCCTCGCTAAGTTTTGTGCGCGATTGGACGACATCAGCAGCCGAGCCATCCACTCGTGCCTTTGAGGATGGCCAATCCTCGCGAGGAGGCAGCACCCAATCAGCAGCTTATTGGCGAAGTGGTTTCGCGCGTATTTACTCCACTGTAACATGGGAAAACGCTTTTAAAAATATTGTAATGCTGGCGTTTCACGATGCACTAGTGGGCATGAGCATTTAACATCCTTTGACTCCGGATTTTAAGTCTGCATCAGAATGAAATCGCGTTGGAAATTTATCCTATTGCATATCTTCATTTTTGTTCATATATACAGAAGTCCATGCAAGGATGTAGGCAAGACACCCATGGGTAGACTTTTACTCATTAATGTGTTCATTGTGTTATTTTGTGCGCTTTTAGAACCGGAGCGGCTAAACCTTTTGTTTGGTGAAAAAGCGTGGCTAACTTTTTTTCCGGCAGTGGATGCACTTGACCATGGCTCACATGTTTCCATTCACTTCAAAACTAGGGAATCAAATGTTGTAATCGTCTTTGCAGGTAAGATGGATCTGGTGTTCTCTCTGCTTACCTTTATGATCTCTAATTTGCATTGAACATAAACACAGTGCGTCTTTATCATTCAAATTGTATTTAAATTAGTCATGGAAAAGCAGGCTTGTACCAATGTAAATGGAGGGAAGCCTTTTAAGCGAATCACAGCCACAGTTTCCTTTATGTTGCACTTTTGAAAAGCCTGAACGGACTAAAAATGTTCTTGTTTTGTATGCTTCTAAACCTAATGATTTTGGTTGAGGGTTTTAGAAGCTCATCCTTGCTTGTGCCGTGCTTAAAATTGTTTTTTGAGGCTGCAAAGAGTTTCATGGGAATCAGGAAGCGCCTTTGTAATTTTAGAGTCTTCAGAGGTCGAGGATGAGGCTTTTATTGTTCACTTACTAAACGGATCGATTCACTTTCGTCTATGGTCCACAGGACTGCAAAAAATTGTCGTAAATCAAAAGAGCCAAGACTGCAATTCCCCCTACAACACATGTTCTGACGGCGCCTGGCACCGCTTATCATTCTCCCACAGTCCCCTTCGGGTAAGCCATCCTTAACAATTGGACAGACTTAAATTTGATTGGATTAGCTAGCAACCGGAAAGAAAAGGTATTATTGACCTAGTAATTTAGATAAGGTTATCAAATATGGAGTAGGTAAACTAATTTGTCATTTTATACAGTCAGAAATTGTGAGGAGAACAAGGATTTATTTATTGCGATTGCAGTACTAGGGCTCATTTCAATTCTCACCGTTCTAAACGCAGATACTGACCGAGGTTGATGGAAATCAGCAAACACTGGAAATTCCATCAAACCAGCTTCGATCCCAGTTCAAAGCATTCTATTTTGGCAGCTTAGCTCTCAAAGCCCAGAAACGTCTAAATTTGCAAAACGTCCACAACTTTACAGGATGCTTCAAACATGTAAGTAATATCTGACAGGATTCAACGTTTTAGAGGTGGCTATAGACATTGAAATGCTTAGCAATTGTAAATACCTTGAAGCAAACCCAACTGTTTGGAGGACAAATCAGTACAATTAATCCAAGCTAACTGTTGGAGTATTGACTTCTTGGCACAAAAAAATTGCGCAGTATTTCGAAGGAGCTAGTTTTTATTCGCAGCTAATCTACTCACTCCACTTCAATTCAGATTTTCTACCAAAGTGGGGAGGAATTTACCGACCTAATCGATCTGGTCAAGGGTAACCCCAGTGAACAAAGACAGGAGACGGAAATTGGTGAAATAACACACAAAGCTGTGGCATTTCAGGCTTGTGCCGCAGCACGCAAAGCCAAACGCGACGCTCGACCTGATCATTCAGAGATCACGTTTATGCGCCCAGGTGGTTACCTGCGCTCCCAACGGGGATGGCGAACTGTGTCTGCTGGGAAAGTCACCTTTAAAATCCGTACACTGAAAATGAATTGTCTCCTTTTATTCTCGTCTTCTGGGTGGCCCAAGTCTGAAAAGAAATATATTTTTCCGAGGGATGGGCCGATTCATCCCGTTAACCCCATTGACAGGCTTACTGGAACCGACATATTTTCTGCGGAATTGCGAGAGGGCTATTTGGTGTTTCTGCTCAATACAGGCTCAGGAGTGAATGAATTTGCAACGGAACTTATTTGGCGAGGGCACGAAGAGAGAAGCAGTTGGTTTATTGCGGATGGCGCGACCCACCATGTGGAAATTCACTTAGTCAACGGTTCGATTTCCGTGACCATGGATGGCCGAACTCAAAATATGCGCCCAAAAGCAAAGCCAAAGTACGGTAATCCTTGAAATGCTACGTTAGTCACTCTTTATAACAAAATTCTATCATTTTAATGGGTCCTTCCTGATTCGGTCAAAATATAATCAAATGCATTTTGTGTTGCCAAAGGTATTTAAATTTTCGATTAAAAGGGAAATCGTTTCCGCCAAGTAAGTGCAAGCCCCAACGCTATCCATTAGTTTAAGGCAGCTTTCGAGAAAACTCCCTTACTGTCGTACAAAGCCTAGAATGAAACTCGATCTCACAACCTAAATAGCAATGCTGATGACGCTGTGACATACCACAGTGCGTCTTTGTAGTTTTAAAATTATCAACTGTTTCCTTGTGCTGCTTAGGCGTATCTTCTGGTCGGCATTCAAAAAAAACTGCTGTCCCAACTTCGACCTACATAGTTGGTGCTCATTGACTCAGCTAAGATATGCGTGAAGGGCTGACATTAAGTCATCATTAAATTCCGCTCACAAATAATGTTTCGTAAGCACGATATAAGCCTTTTGACTTGCATCCCAGAATGCACAAAGTTTGGATGTTTATTAAGACCTTTCCAAACAATTTATGATGTCAGGCTGACTGCGACCTCCATCACTAAACCCAAAGAGAGGTGCTTTGGCTGTTACCTATTTGGTCTTCTGGGAAGGCCGATTTTACAACAGGGTAATTTAAACAATTTGCGCACTACTTCAGTCGCCTCAAACATACTGAATAAATTGGGTTCATTGTATAGATCTGGGTGAGCCTCCACCATTTTTGACAAAAATAGAGCGCAATATCAGTCGCTGTTGTAAGTTCTTGCAGTTAAGACTTGTACTAGGATGCTTGAGACAGGAAAATTGTTGTTTACTTTAGGAAAAATAGCAATAACCCGTCGAATAAAGACATGTCACAAGTTGATGCTACATTTGTAGTCAATTATTTGATAAATTTTGCCCCGAGTTAATGACTTTATTTTATCAGTTTGATTGCGCGTAGCACCCACTGCGAAGGCTTTGCTTAGGATGTTTAGGTACGTGGAATAAGGAGGCATCCGATGGCCCTTTGCTAAATGGACCACGGAGGGGTCTCGGCAAAAGACTGCAAGAATGCGCCGGAAATCCTGTGTTGATTCCTGACGAATAAAAATTAAACGCTTAAAATTTATTTGGAATTAGAAAAATAAACGAAAAATGTTCAAATTTTGAAATGCTTTAGCTAATAAGGCAATGTCCATTCCAGTATCTCTTGTAACGAACTGCGGGGTTGTTTTTTTTTTGTCTGAGGTAGCTGAATATGGTGTTTGGACTAAAAAACCGCGTTTTCAGTTAAAATCGTAAAAGTTGGCTAACATAACGAATGTGTGGCTTTAAGTCCCAGACTGTGAACACCCTGAGATCCTGGGATGTTAATTTTGCTTTTTTCCTATAGTCCCGTGTTTAACCTGAAGGGGTGTTTTTATTGGAATACTTGGAACGAATGTTGCTGCACAGCGTAATGTAGAGCATTCTTGAAATAACTGAACCTATAAACTGGCTACTAAACACAAATGATGTGTTCCTTATTGAGATAAGCATTAAAAGTAATTTGACGGTTAGAATAAAGCATAACTGTCGGCCATTCTCAATTTTTTCTATCAATTTTTTCACCCACTCAAAGTCATGGAAAAAAGCAACAATTCCAACCAAGTACTTTAAGTGACTTAAATAAGCACCAAAATGTGCGATTTGAATAATCCTCGTTGGTTTAGGTACACGGCCCTCAATCTGAATGGATACCTTTACATCGGCGGTCTACCAGAAGATCTGAGGGAGGAAACACCACCTCAGGCGTGGTCGGCTCGACTTCGTGAGGATTTTGTTGGGTGCCTTGGTGCCCTCTCAGTTGATGGAGAATGCTTAGATCTCGGAATGGAGACAACTGCGCGCTGGGCTAAGGGTTACGTTCGTCTGGGTGGAAGCGACTTGAAGGAACTCGACGAAATGTGCTCAGAGCAGGAGAACCCCTGCGATCCCGGCGAATGTGTGCGGGGCTCGTGGTCCGAACCGCTGTGTGATTGCACTCACACGAACTTTGTAGGGAGTCGATGCAAAGAAGGTGCGTATTTCAGCTTCGTTTTTATCCCTTTTCAATTATTATTCCAATGCTTGCGCAAGTAAGCAGACAGCTCATGCACGACGAAGAAGTTAGGTGATGCAATAATCAAGAAAAAAGTTCAATCCCAATGCGTTAGTTATCAGCAATCATCATACTAGTGATGAATCTTTGCAATGTGTCACATAGCAGGTGACGCATCGGTGCTTGGCTCATTTGGGCTTGTGAAGCAAGGGTAATAAGGACATGTTTTAGGTGGCGTCCTCAGCCCCATTTGGAGGCGATTAAAATACCATCACCATTACTAGCAAAACTCGTATTTTGTTCTGCTGTCTGGCTACCTAAGTAGCATGAGAGAACAGGCATGAATAAGCAGAATGCTTAGCCGAAGCAGTGTGGATTGGTTCAAGGTGACCTCAAAATATTGCACAGCCAAAGTTGTTCCGGGATCAGTTCTACTTCACTGCGAAGATGCATGCAAATTATCCCACATAAGTGCCAATCATGTAGTTACTGCAGCACTTTAGTTCACTGCTTCAACGCTGCCTTGGCTTCCCCAGAATGCCTCGAAGATTCATAATTATGTTGAATACAAACGAGAGTGGCAAAATAAACCTAGTTTTTTTTCACATTATGCCCAACAAAATCCCTTATGCAATAAATTACAGAGTGAATTATGCAGGCAAATTTCGCTCTTATCGCAAATGGAAACTGCGTTGAATTTTCATGCAGTTAAGACTACATGTTTAAGGACACTCACTTTTACCATACTGGTGATCTGGCTTTTTCAAGTATGTTATGTGCAAGTAAGAGGTGCGAAGCTCTGCGTACAACTCATGCTTTGGTGGATATGTTCACTAGTCATTAAGGAGAAAGATCCTTCCACAAATACATTGTGTTTGATCTTGGAAATCGACAAATAAGGCCAGTCGGGTAGACACTCCGTTTAAGGAAAGTATTAGTTTGGTTCCTTACCCCGCAATAACTTGAATTACAATTTATGGCGAATCAAATCTTGAACTTATATTAGTTTACTTGAGATTGGGAATCCTCAACATAAATATTTTTATTGCAGGTTAATGTTCTTTTTTTAAGCGTTTCATGTACAATTTATCGGAGGCGCCGATAACTTATTAATCTGGTTTAGGAGAAACTTTATGTATGTTGCCTAACTACTTCATTTAATAAAAGTGCATAATTTTAAGGTGGTTTGCATGGCAGCAGATTTTGCGTTTGAAGCATAATCCTCCAAAGAGTGAGTGCATTATCACAGTGTCCATTTCCCATTCATCTAATTTGTCGCATCCTAGCTGCGCGTGTGCTCACGTTTGACGGCTTCAGGGGAATTGGTGTACGCCTGTCCCGCTTACCAAAACAGTCTGAGGCAGAAAGTCTTGTTCTTCGGTTACAGACTCATCAGAAAAATGCACTGCTCTTCGAAAGTAGCAGTGTGTCTTCAACAGCACCTGATCGCTTCGGCGTCGAAATTTCCAACGAACTAATAATTGTCTTCTACAATCTAGGCTTTAAAACGAAGGTAAGAAACTAGGGCGAATCTTTGTCCATTTAAATGCATTCGACGTGCTCAGAACCTGTGCTTTTGGCCAACTCCTATTTTAGCATTTGAAGGGCCAATTTTTCCTACTACTGACCCTCAGAATGCGAATCTCGCCTTTGACTTGCCTATTCACAATAGGCTTGATGCCACCAAAACCATTGCTACCTGACATTGAAACTCTAGTAAACATACTTCTGTTCCACATGTACAACTAAGATTAACATGGTAATCCCACCTGCATGAGGCATTGGCTACCGACCAATCCACCGTCGTGGTGTGCCGTGGCCGGAACACAAAGCGCTGTGCCCTTTTTGCCCCAAACTGAACAGGCGTTCATACCGGACATCAACAAAGAGCAATGGTTTTAGACTAAGACTTTTGTCATCCGTCATTTGTATATAATATGTAGACTGAGGTAAGTGGACTTGTAAGCGATGAAGAAGTGAAATGAAAGGGTGCTATTAGGATAAAAATGAAGAATTTTTAAATAAGGTGCCCAACAATCAAATCTACTTGCCCCAGGTCAAGTCTATGCCGAAAGTGTTACCTAATAACCTAATGTAGTGGCGGATCTATGCAAAGTGAGATTTGGGTTTTAATAGATCTCACATTTTGGATTATGTTTTGCCGTTTTTTCCCCTTGACACACGATATATTTTTACAAGGGAATGTATCCCAGTAAAAACAACGTTTAGCTCTTGCTAATGGCTTGAGTTAACTTGACTTGGCATCGGAGACAAGTTCTGATGCACTATGGCAGCTGCTAACCCATCCAAGTGTTCCACATCAATGTTGCCAGCTTAATAAAGATTATTAACATCAAAATTCCTCACAAACATTACTGCTTATCCATGATTAGATGCTTACTTTTCTAGTCATTTGGTTTAGACGCTCGCGAAAATGGCTGCTTCCGTTTTTCCCCTTTTAAGCTCTCATTTGGATAGATTCATAAAGGCGGGATGCTTTCACTGGAACGGCTCATAATGCACGCCAAAACTGAACCATTTGCTTCCCCTCCTGAGAGCGGTGTCAGGTGCGGATGCTTGGAAAGAAAAAAATGAATAATTTGCATACACGGTCCTTATTAGTGGATGGAACTGCTCTCTTCCTTTGTGCAGCTTGGGAGTGAGGGTAGTTTTGTAGTGGCTCCTCAAATTACAGTGCGACATGCCACCCGTAAAACCTTTTCGCGAATCATTTATTTTCAATACCTTGATTGGGGAAGGCATTTAAATCATAAACAGGCATTTAGTCTGCAGAGTCCTCATATTTTCTGTTGTAAGCTGTAGAAAAAATGACTTTTTGCTTGTCTTCTTAAACGCTTTGTTTTCCACCAACCTTTGCCCTAAATTATTTTGAATTTGACAAACTTAGTTGTTACCAGATTAGCACTTGCATTTCCTACTTGTACATCAAACAGATTGCTTTTTACGTATCTAGATAAGAATAAAATGGCCACCAGAAAGCATTTTTGTCAGCATCTTGTTTATTGAGTGGTCACGCTTATCAGGGTAAACAGATTTGTCAAATTGGCGCAATTTGTTACGAATGCAAATACAGCCGTTATGCCACGAGTCTAAGGATTGGCGCGCTCCAAAAGCTACGCAAAGTAAAGCATACTTTGTGACATTCTGCTATAAATTGCCAATCTTTTGTTTTGTTATTTTTCGTTTTGCTACTTTTTTGTAAATTGTTCCGCTCTTATGCTGACCTTCGTGCATTTCTGGGTGCGACTAAACCTTTCACCTTTTGTCATGTTTGTGAACCTAATCGGAAAAAAAAGCAGTTCATAGAGCTGTCAAAGTGTATGCGAAAAATTCTATGACGTCGCTTTATTGCATTTTGGGGTAGTATCCATTCTTTTTTACTTACGACAATTTTTCATGCAAGGGCCACTGTAGTTCATTGGGATGGCTAGAGCTCCCGACCGAAATTGCAACCAGGGCATCTTTTATGGAACAGTTTGATTTACATCATAAAGAGCTTTTGCTTTTTAAGCAGTTACATATGTTTGTGGTATTTGAGGTGAACATCTGTTCTTTGAATTCCTTCGGCACATTTGAAGAACCACCACTACTGCAGCATGCAACAACTTCCCATTCGTCCACTCTGTTCATTAGGGCACTATAAAACGCGCATTTTACAAACAAAATGCTTTTGGATTTAAAACTTGCGTTAAAGGCTTTAGAAGCTGGTCGTTAAAGACGAAACTTTGGAAAAAAATATCGCCACCTACCATTTTTTTTGCTACGCTAATGCTTTTGCTTACCACAAAGGAAGGTTAGGCAATGCGTGGAAGGAAGCTTTCCATTTTTTGATTTTGCATAAAATCAAGTCCTAAACAGAATCTTAAAAATAAATTTTGTGCTTTAATTGGTTCTTGTCGTTGACATTTCACAACCCAATGACATCTGAGCGTTTTGATGTTTGCTCGAAATTTTGCCCAAACCTATTTGCGCCGCCTCCATGTAACCCATGTGTGGAGGCAAAAAATATTTGCGTCGAAATTGACGCTACCACATAGGTTTTTTAGCCCTTAGACAGCATTAAGCGGCTTCTTAATCTAGCGCTTGCTAGGCCTTTACCGCTTCACGTACTGAGTGTGCTCATGCGCCCATTCAACCCTTCAATAAAAAAGTCCCTCTTTCTTTTTTCGGTGACTTGGTGGAATGCATTTCGACAATTTTTGTGGCTTTTGGTCTTTTTTTAGACACATACAAAGTCAGTGACCAAAAGGTTGCATTGAAAGACCATTTCAGCTAAAAATATCTACGTGTTTACACGGGTTTAAGCTTCTGCCCATTTGCTGTTCTCAAACCGGTTCCAGCTAAAAATTTTTTAAGCTTTTGCTTTTCTTTCAACTAACCTAAAGATTGCATTATGTCGACTTTCGTAAATTTGGTACTTAATCGTGGATTAAAATGTGGCTGACCGTATTACAAGAACAAACTGTTCCAAGTGGCGACACCTTCTTTGAGGGAAATTGCCCTACTTTGAAAGATAGACGAACAACACGAAGGGTTTAGAGGAGCGGATTAATGAAGAAAATTATTCCCTTAATTTTTGCCAGCAGACTTAAGACCTTTACTTGTTTCATATCAAATGCAACGCTCGTTTTGTCAATTCGCATGCACTGGCAGCACCATCCTCCGTGACATTAGAAAGTTGTCGTTATATTTCAAGAATGGGATAATTTTCTCCAAGTATAGCCTCACTTTCAAAATCACAGAACTTCCTTGGTGAGCATGGCATATCAATCTGGGAGTATCCAAGGTTTTTAGGGGAATGCAATCAATGTAATTGTATGTTCTTTGCTATTTTGCGTCGAAAGGATTAAGACCCATTTATCACCGTTTTGCATACGACAATTGCAGAGGTACCCCACAACAAAAATTGACTCAAACGGCGGATGGCATACGTTGCGAATCTTGCGGAGGTCAAAACGACTAGACGTCAGCGTTGATAACTACGCAATGAGCTACAGTGAGTTTTTTTACCACCTAATGATGACTAGGAATCTTATTTGCCTCGAGCGGTCTATATGTCCTCTTACTGACAAACTTGTACTATCCAAAGTATAGCGTCCAGGTAAGCAGATAATTTTTTTTTTCAAGCTAAAGGGAGTTTGCAATTACTAGCATCCGACAATGGTCTTAAGAGTCCAAGTATAGCTCACAACTTGCCATTTCCATTGACCGGCTTAAAGTAATCGCTATTGCCTTGAGATTTCAGCTCGCATACCCATCTGCTTGGAAAACTGTTGACTAAGGCAACCATAACAAAGCAAATTATTGTAGCCAAAATATCAACGTGAAAGCCAAATTCTAATGAAGAACTTAAAAAGATCGTTGAGATGAAGATCGCGTTAGCGGTCTCGAATCAGTCCGCCAAAAGAGATGGACGCGTAAGACACTGCAGTCTGGGCCAATAATTAAGGCAGATCGCTTGTAAATAATTTGCCGAGCCTCTAGTATTAAAAATAATTATCCCTGGCAAAGCATTGCAAGAGCTGCTCTCATGTCCATCCTGCAGGCCTTAAGGTGAGTAGCAGCTGAATCCATCAAATCATGAATGATCTTACACATAAGTTTGCCATGAAAGTTTGGGAGCAGTTAGTATGGAGTTAATAAGAAATAACATGGCAGAAGGTATTGCATCGCACTTCATCATAAATTAGGTAAAATGGAGTTTAACATTGTCAGGATGCACGAGTGCTACGTTTGTCGAATTAAGACTTTACCTTACCCCTCGAACTACGTTTTGACTGAAGTGGGCTCTTCCCCTTCTTTGCAGTCCCTTTTCCTGCCTCTGCCGCTCGAAGGTTTGGTTTCCTTCACCATCTTTATTTATAGACAGTAGGTAGGTACAGAATAACAGAGCCTAAGGGGCCAAGATTGGAAATGCACCAGGGCCCGATGATTCACCATGTTAAAACTGTCCTCCCGTCTCTGGCCCACAAACGCATTTAAAGAACATACGTATTACGTTGACAATCACTAAAAGTATTCTAACCCCGAATGCTACAGAAAGCCCACTTAAGTCATTCACTGCAGCGAACTGAAGGTGCCTCTTCCTGCACACTTGCCACGTCGATCAGTGTAAGAAGGGCGCCTGTAGATCGTTCATTTCCGATTATTCTGAAAAATGAGTTCATATTAATAAGTGTTCTGATGCTCTGACGCCTAAGGATCTGTCATCTGCAAAATACTATGTAAAATGCAATTCGAGGAACCAACCAAATTTGAATTCGCAAATTTGTGCTCGTTGCCCGATGAAGTTATATTTAGCAACGATAACAGCGTGGACGTTTTTTGTGATTTCGCAATTTCCTCCCAAACAATTGAGGCGTGTAATAAAAATGGTTTAACACCAAGTAATCTGGATAAATATACCATTTACGAGTTTTCTAAAATTAAATTTCGCAGTGAATTTAGATATTATTCTAACGCTCAAAAATAGCTGTAATCTAACCTAATAACTTCACATGTAAAATATTTTAACTAGGAGTTCATTAACAATAGCCCACTCCCCTTCCATGCAGTCGGTCTGTTGACCGCTGAATTGAAGCATTTGTTTAAGGGTGCCTTGGATAGCTTATGTAGCAAAACCACTGCGCACCCCTTTCATCACAAAAGGCTAGGGATGCCATCTCTATCCTCTTCTTTTTGTTGTGTTCCACTGTAATTGGTAACACCTCACGGAACAATGCGGCGTATATTTTGAGGCGGCGTAAACTGGAAAGACACAAAAGGGACCCGCATTAGTAACAACTTCCTTTGAGGTGAACCTGCAGTAGGGCTATCCTGGAAATGATTACCATTGACGCGTCACCTAAGTATGCATTAAGGTGATAGAATGCGTGGGATTTGTGGCAGCAATCATCGAGGATATTTCATATTCCATTGTAAAAATGAAGACGCGTCGATCAGTTAAAAAGAATTGATTGCTCTCAAAGGTCGGTCACATATTTTATGCGAGTAAGGAAATGAAGCGGGTCAGTGAGAACTGATAATAAGCTCTTTCTTGGTAAAATATATCTGATATTTCCCAAACCATTAAGAATGATCAATTTGGCTTTGCTTACGGGGATTGTAGACTTTGAAGACGACGCAACTGTACTTGACAGCGACTTCAACTGCATTGGGAGTTTGGTTGACGACGTTTCCGCCTATAATGCAGAGTTGGAGAAGGATGCTTTCATTGGACGCCTATCACAATTTAAGCTGAATGGTTTAGACATCATCAAAATTATCGGCGACGTAGCGAACTACAGGTCAAAGGAAAGTTCCTACGGATCCCACGATCCTAGTTTACTCACGCAAATGGACAAATGGAAGGAAAGCATCGAGGTGACGGCTTTAACAGCGAAGGATGAAAGAATCCGGGCCTTTCCACTTCAGTTTCATGGTGATGGAGGATTTATGGAGTACTCGTTAAAGCAGGATGCCTGTTTCAACATTCGCCTATCCATAAAAACGTCAATGGTATGTGTTCTAAGCTCAAAAAATGTCTTTTAATTTATGCGTAAATAATAATTTAGAGGGATTAAATTTCGCTCTCTAGAGGGATCATCAAGTTGGCTGCGTAAAGTGACGCTAGAGTTAAATTGTTGATCAAAAGCTATATTAGTGCATAGGCTTTATTCTTATTAGTTGTTCTTGTACATTTCTATTTTCCACTAGTTGATATTGTAAGCTGAATATTTATTTAAATCAACCGTATTCAGAGGAGCCGAGTTGGACTCCAAATTACCACAGATGAATTCTACTAATTGCGGTCACATTGTCAAATGATGTGAAGAGGGTGACATTTCTCACTGCACAAACTCAATCCAGCTCTGCGATTCACTTAAATATAGAGCAGCGTATTTAATGCAAATCCTACAAGTTCCCTTGTTAGAAACCTGTTTCGGCCACTTCCTTCTCATACTCGAGTAATGCGTCGAGCAGATCCAGCACGCGATGGACTGCATGGAGTTAACTCGGGTTTGGAGAACTGTGTGGGTCCAGGGAGCTTGTAAAGAGACTTGCCATTAAACGCTCTTAACATTTTTACCCATCATGGGAGAGTCAGGAGTGTTTAAGTAGAATTAAGGGGTTGCTTGATCAACTCATCCTACTGGCTGCTTTTGCCACCGACGGCATTAAGCAGTCAACTAGTTAGCGTAGAAGACGCGCATAGACTAGGAAATTACGAAGAGGTGTTAATTTAGAGCAGCGGAATTGTCTTGGCTGCGACAAACTTGGAAGAGGATTTCGTTGGACTGGAGCTAGTCGACGCTCATTTGCACGTGAGGTACAAATACGATTCTAGCCAAGGGCAATTCGCATTCGTAAAGACGGCTCCCCTTAACGATACGCAGTGGCACGACATTCAGGTAAGTTCACCATAAGAGTTGCATCTTTTCAGATTGTATAATTGTGGGGTTGCGATTGATTTTTTTGTAAATTTGTCTATTTAAACGCAGCTTGTCATTTAATCGTGCATTTGAAATGAAAACTTAAGCATCACTGGTCTACGAATTAGCAATTTCTCTGAGTCATGTAAGCATCATGAGTTAATCATTTGTGATTTCATGTGAGCAATTACTTCGATTGTCCAATACAACCTAAATAACGCAGAAACATTTCCTCATTCCTAATAATCGTAGCACTAGCACCAACAATCTTGAATGCTCTACGCCATGAGCGGTGATTTGAAATGCCCAATCCTTGACGCGCCCATGAGCATGTTCTTATCAATTAATCAGCTAAAAAAGCAAGAAATTGGAATTCCATTAAATTTTGTTTATAAAACCTAGTTAAATGCTTTGCCCATTTGTCTAAACTGAAATTAATTTGAAACTACTTCCTTGAAGTACAGAATGTCGCTACATATGATAAATGCGAACTTATATACCGATTAACGGAGAAAGAGTGTAGGTGGAGAATAGCTAAGAAGAAACATCAAACGGTGCACTGGCGCCCTCATCCTGAGATGCAATGGCGGTTCGAACCTTACAATCTTGTGTGTTATATCATTGTCAGATGCTTTTAGATCGGTGCAGATTTCCCTTATACTATTTCAAAAATATCACAGCCTACCGTTGTAACCTTGACGTGACAAGCACGGATGTTTTTTGCGTTACCCAAGCAACGTGCCGCTTCCTTAGGTCCAAGTGTGCGCATTGGGCGCGTTTACGCTGGCAATAGAGTTCGATGGAGAGAAGTTGACACCACTGGACCTTCCTGGAGGCCAAACGGCTGTGTCCCATCATGCCTTCGAAAAACTCTTTCTGGGGGGATTACCTATTGGGTACGCTACCTCGTCTCCTCCCTTTCGTACTAATTAATGATTAACGCTTGCAGATAGCTATGTAAACTCCCTTTTAAAATGCGCTAAAGTGGTATAGCAAGTGAAATTTTTTTCTACTATGACATTCATCCTATTCTGACCAACGATCAAACGGAGCTCACAGCGAAAGTAATCTAAGCAAACTGGGTTTATTAGTGCAATGAGTGATTGTATTTCTTTTAAAATACCATTTTAGGAGTACAAAGGAAGTTAGAAATAGCTTTCGATCGGCTTATGAATATGATGGCTGCCTGGCCGATGTAGAAATTGTTCAGAAATCAGTGGAATCGCCCCTTATAATTGAATCCGATGCCTTTCACCCCCCGAAAAATCCTCTTCGAACTGCTAAATATACAAGAGGTGTTAAATTGGGTTGCCGACTCACTGAACAAAGAACCAATGAGGGTCCCTGGAAAGTCGGCATTGCCCCGAGCCAATGTCGACCTGGCGTCTGCGGCTTTGGTGGTCGCTGCGTCCAGCAACTCGATACGTACTTTTGCGACTGCACCATGTCAGGATTCAGTGGGCCCGTGTGTACTGACGGTATGTTCTTCGATCATTTTTAAAAATGGACTAATAAAATCGGATCGTGTTTTTCTAGAATAACTATTTTAAGGAGATACTCCTGCACATGTGCTGCTTATTTACACACAATTCTGCATTAGTCATAGCTAAACTACTTAATTGGTTCCCCCAAGAAGTAATCAGGCGGTTCAACAATGTAGATTTGTCAGAAAAAGGCGGGAAGCAGAGTGTCTGGAAGTTAGTAATGAAAAAAATGAATTATACCGGCTGACACTACATTCAACTTACCTTTTCACTGCAATTGCACAGTGCTTAAAAAGCTTTTTATTTCAGTTGCAACAACTATCAAATATTCTAACAATATGGCGGGATGTGCCATTTTCGAGTTCAGTCCCCTCCGTAACACATCACGGGATACAATATCCTTCGGAATTCAGTCTATTCATAAGTCACGTGCAACTTTGCTTCATGTCACAAGTCACAGTAAATCTCTTGATTTTCTCAGACTCGAGTTGGTACCGTTCAGAGTAAGTTTATTTTGTGACTTTTACTACCATTAGAATGCATTTGTTGGAGTGTGATTCCTGAGTGGAACCGAAACAGGCACTTGCTGCATTTTTACGTTATGATGTGATGGAATCAAATGACTTCGCAGTATTGCTATTTAAGCCATGATAACAAAGACAATTCCTAGCGTAGCTGGTATTGTCTCTCTGTGACCACATTTGCTGTTGGTCTTACAAAACTACCTCTTTTCTGAAATCATAATTTTCCAAGTTTGGCCTAATTTTGAAAGCCCAAGTTTTGCTAAAACCGAGTAAATGCTGTGTGCAAGTGAACTGCATTTATGGGCCGTGGCTTTGTTATGAACTGCATAATCATGTAATGAGCGAAACAATAAATGGCCTGAATTGTTAGTCGACGTGGCTGCGATGAGCACCTCCCATGCTAACTGGCACGAGGGGTCGCGTGTGAAATGCGTCAAAAGCGCTGACCTTAACTGCCGTTCATGTGCACACAGTTCACCAGATTGCGTTGCTTCACTATTTGGCACCTTCGGACGCTGCTGCCCCTCAGATATAGAGCAAACAATCTACTGAAGACATTTTTGCCTTCTTTAGAACTTGTTTTATTGCTTTTAATGCAACTTATGTGCATCAAAGGTTTCTCTCTTACACCCTTAGAAAATGTTTGTTTTACGTTTGACATACAACATGGGAAGTGGAATTCAAATATTGCAGGAGTCCAACGTTGACATGGTTGATGGATTATTCCATGTTGTTCGAGTTATTCACAATAATGCATATTTACAACTGCAAGTGGATTCCGAGGACGTTATAGAATCAACGTCAGAAGGTATGGCGAATACCATTGAATGCTACCTTTGCCAATGCTCCCAATTTTACATTTAGCAAATAAGATGCTCGTAAGCTTGTTCCACAGCGTTAAACTGGCAATGCTCCAAAGGCTTGGTTTTATTTTGTGAGAATTCTTCTGCTCCTTTAGCCTCTTAGATCGCTTTGTTTTCATTACTTGCATTGTAGTCAGTCAAAAATTAGCACCACCATAAAGGGAAGATTTTATTCGTTGGCCAAATTCACTATTGTTTCGCAACTAAAGTGACTTTCCCATCTAAGTGGGAATCAGGGTACAATTTTCAAGTTAAATTAAGCCGTAGGTGAACATTGTGAACTTATTTGAAAACATACGTGTTCGTTTTCTTCTTCATTTTTGCTCCTTATTATTTTCCATTTTCACCACCTCCCAATTTTTTGTGCTGCAACTCATAATCTTAGCATAGAGAATCTTGTTTGATTTGTTTTCAAAGGCTGATAGTTACCACTCTCAGTGGGTTTTGGAAATGGACGCCGTCGATCACATACACATTCAACGTAGTTGAAAGGCAACTAGACCTCCGCTTCCCTATAATTGTCCACTAGAGCAAATGCTTTCTAATAAACAAGGCCTGAAAGCACAATTTCTTTGGCTTGTAGGATCTAGTGGGAGCCACTTCAATGAAGTTTATCAAGTTTACGTAGGTTGTGACCCCACAATAATGCCTGCGAGCATATCGAATTACGTTGGACCAACCTTCGTCGGCCACATCAGTGGTAGGTCTTCTGCGAGTACGAGGCTTTCTTATATTCGACTAGGCGTCAACATAAATGGAGTCTTTCTGGCCGACCTTCTGCTTGGGGAAACCATTAGTGGGATCGTCTATAAGGGTGGGAAGGATATCTTGATTGATCCAACATTCACCCCAAAGGTTCGGCAGATAGCAAATTTGTAAGCATTTTTTAATGCAGGAAGCTCTATATTTACAATTGTTACTTGAAGACAGTAAATTGATCACAAGATAGCTAAGGAAATGAGTTTTTTATCTAGATGTTGATGTGGGTGTCTACATCCGTATTGCTTGGTAAACAAGTTCTGCCAATGTGACTTGGATGACCTAATCCTATTTTTTCTACCCATAAAGATGACGTTATCCACAATTTGTACCACAGTGAAGACCACCATCATTAAAGGCAAAATATTCATTGAAATATGTGTTTTGTCTTTTAGGCCTGCAAATGACATGGGAGCTGAACAGGTTAGATGACAGGCATTTAGTTTTATTAAAATAAATGTTTGCTAAAACAAGAGCAACAAAATTCAAGGTCTTTACTGTTCTAGTGGTTTATTCACCGCCACTGCGTCGGTACACTTGCAGCGGCTAAGATTAGACTTTAGCTAAAACTCATAGCTAGTGAGATACCGCCTATATCAAGTTATCTCATTTCAACGCTTCAACACTGAAGCCGTATCTAACTTCCTCAAAACCGCTCACTCCCTTGGTGGTCGCGAAGCCCAACTGTTTCGAGAGTGACAATGCATTCAGAAGCAAACTGGCTAACTGCAAGCCGGTAAACCCAAGCGGAATTGTCGTCCCGAAGTGGAACCTTCCTTCTAGCGAAGCATCTTCAACGTCAATTCAGGGCAACACCTGGAGCTTACACCAGTACGGTCATCAAACAGCTTGTGCACTTGTTTCATAGGTCATTAATGCTTTTATATGGCTCGATATACTGTTTTTAATTTTTTACGATGATGAAGAAATTGCTTGTGTTTTGTAAAAACTATTTGTGACATTTAAAATGTTGCTTAATTTAAAAAGCAGGAAAGTGTTTTTATGGTGGTTCTGCCATGCTACAACCTAACTTCCAATGATTGTATGACGTTCGATTGACACCAACCTTTCAAATGTCAAATCTGGCGTCAAGTGTCATTTTTCATCAAGGCGTTTGAGTTGGCAAGGCCAAAATTTTTACATCCAAACTTCAATCAACTGAAATTTAATTGTGTTAACAAGAGAACTTCTATTTAGAACCACTGGTAAAACATTCACATTGCTGTAAAAGATCAAAGAACCTCCAGGGTGGTCTGTATTAAAGGTTTAAGAGTGAACGATTCTTTAATTAAAAGTAGGTTTAATTAAGATTAAATTTCGCAGTGGTCCATTTCTTCCCTGTCGTTAGCGGGAATCATAGCGCATCTTTTGGCAATAAAGTTAATCCCTACAAATTTAAGCGCACTGCAAAAGTGCCCACAGAATGCTGTCAAGCTGCTTGTGCGTCTGGAACCTCCAGATGAAGGGATGTTTAGCGGCGGGCAAAGCCTCACCTGACCTGAGTAAGAGTTGTAAGCACCCAAATAGTTTGTCTTAGTTACAGCCCTGCTTTCACTGAGGAATGGTATGAGCAATAGGTAGTTTTCTCGGAAAAAAAATTAGCCATGACACATTTCATGCTTTGGCCTTGGCAATCGTTTCCATCAATTCACAAAGTTTCCTGCAAACACTGATCCAGTGAAGAATAATGTCAAGCATTTCTCAAGCCATTAAGAATCTACAGTCGCTTGCTTATAGGCTGCGCATTTCTAAGAACTGCATAGAATGGCTCCCGATATGATTTTAATTCTTATTAACACAGTAATGCTTGTAACTTGGTCCGAAGTACAGCGGAGTTTTATTTTTTGTTGCCTCTTGCCTTTCAAGCGAGTGTACTTTTGAGGCTTATAAATGCAAAGCATCATGTAACATAAATACGTCTCCGAAAAAAGTCTAATCACCGAATCATTTTCCGCCTGAGTAGCGGCTGCCTTCTCCTGATAGAATTAACGATTTAGTGGATTTTACAAGCAAACACTATTAAGTGACATAAAAATCATTCAAACCAATTCAACTGTAGCGAAGCCAGTGCCGAAAAATGCTTGCAAAATTCACGGAACCGTCTTCTTGGCGTCCATGGTGCACTTACTTAATTGCCGTCATCACCTAATGTCCTTGTTAGCTTTTCAGCAGTGTGGAGAATCAAGTAAGTCACTTTTAAAAGTAGACTAGTAATCAAGATGACATAAATCTCATGATCAGAGATAAATGCGTGCGCTTTTTTTCAAAAGGTGCCTCACCGACTTTTGATAGCATCTCTCCAATAGGAGTGGATGCATAGGAACCCTCAAGCCCTTTTCGTGACCACCATTTTGACCTATACCTTCTCTGGTAAATTTATTTCCTCAAATACTGCACTTAACGGCATCAGTCAGTGTAATGAACATCAATGTTTGTTAAAGCGAACAGCTTGAAAAGGAAATTGGGGTGAGCCGTTGCAACCAAAGGGCATTCAAAAAGAGCAGAGAAGGTTAACACGCCTTGTTTTCACGGGGCCTATTCACGGCTGTTGGTGTAGAGAGTTGAAGCCAAATTTTCCTTTTTATAAGTTCAAGGCCGGAAATGGCAACAATCACTTGCATCATGGACAGTGTTATGTTAAAATGAATTTGAAAGTTATATTAAGCTGCTGCAAGTACCGTTTTTTAAGCATTTTTAATCGCACATCTTACATTTTTGGTACCCCAACCGTTTTAGTACGCTTATCACTGATGTGTGGCTGTGTGAGCAATGGGCCAAATGGGTTATTCAACACTTTAAATCATAGTAACTTAACCTGTCAAGCATCTTGCTTAACTACGTGGGTCTGCAGTTGTGGCAGAGATATAATCCACTAAAAAATTAAGCTTACCCGCTTCGTTGTTTGGCAAATAAAAGTGTTTGTATGCCGGAAGGTGTGGATTGTGGACTAAGTGGCCGAAGATTTAAAATCGGTTATGGACTTTCGGCTTTATGTGTAAATTCGCTCTCTTCAAAAGGTAGCTTGCGACAATTGCTAGCAAAGCTGTTATTCGCTTCGTATGCTTTTGCAAATGCCAATGGTGTAACCATACTGAGGCTTCATTCTTAATATAACAGGCCTACTAATCAGCGTTTCGAAATCATTTCAGGAGCATGACTCAACACCATCAGGCTCCAGCCATTGCTGATACAGGCAGTGTTGACATCAGTGGCAAATTATATCCCTCAGAGTCTGAGGAGCTCTTCCCACCTTGGAGCCACGACCGCGCACCTCAAGACGATGCTATTCGATTCAACGGCGCAGGATAACAGTGCCACTGTTGAGGAGCTCTCAGAAGCAGAAGGGAATAGTCAAGTGGGAATTACGAGTTACCTTCCATCTCTCAATACCTGGCTTCTTTTAGCTGGCTGTGGGGCTACACTCCTCCTTATAGCCTTAATCATTGGCTATGCTGTTTATAAATTTCGCCGACGAAATGAGGGCTCTTATAACGTAGAAGAAAATAGAACATTTATAAATCAGCGCTCGTCTTCAATGCTTGCGCCGACACCACTTTTACCTCCCTCTCTAGAAACAGCAACCGAACTAGCCCCTCTTCGAAGGTGCACCCCGGTCGAAATCGAATTCCCAAATAAAGAGTGGTATGTATAGTATTTGTGTCTAAGAGATTTTTCAGACTCCAGATATTACGCTATTCCAGCTGCAGAATTCCAGCGAACAAGTCATAAATCCTTGTATATATTATCTATGTCGAACCCGTGTGATAGACCCTAAATGTTGGGATAGAGAAAGTATCACCTCCCAATCAGTTTTTTTTTGTATTTTCTGTGTGTATTTTTCCGCTCTGCCTCCCTTTCACCATTGGTGGACGAAATGCCCCCTGGAAAAATCTACCTCTTCCTCAAGGTGGAGCATTTGCTTATGTATGTATGGAATCACTTAAATCGCAATCACTCTCCAAGTAGTATTTGCCATTGAATAAAGATTTTATGATAAAAGCTATTTTTCGCCTTAACCCATTGCAGGCCATGCAAACCAAAGGGCTTAAGTTAAACTCACCGCTTAGCTCACTGTTGGAAAAATACGAACAAGCTAAGGAGAATGTCCAGCCGGGCCACAAGTTCAATGCCAGAGCCAAAACTAAAACGTTGGGTTTGGCTCAGTTGGAATGGTCACCGAGGGCTCATGATAATGCAATTAATTTAGGTTGGAAAACTTCCTAGATTACCTTGGCATTTGAACTCATTTCTGCATAAGATTAGAACGATTGACGCAGATTAATGCTACACATTTGGGGGTGTCTTCACCACGCTACCTGTGATATTCTTCTGCGGAGCACTTCTTACGCTCTTGTTTGAACGCATTTCGAGTGATAATTAGCAACGCGATTAGCTCGGAAACGCACCATCTATTCTGACCGAACCCGATGCGATATCATTTTTAATGAGAAGAGCCAGCGCATCGTTGAGCAACAGAGCTCATGCATCACCTAAAACGCTTTTGGATGTAAGTAAGTATCTGTGAATATTTTAGGCAGACGTTGTTTGCAAAATGGCTCAGAAAAGTGGTGTCTAAAATAACTTCTGGAAATCTCATGTTATGGCGCATGAAAATGAGTTCAAGGATCACTTTTGAGACTAAGATAATTTGCACCATTTTGCTAAAGGAATTTTCCACAACATTCCCTCCATTAAACGTAGTGCAGAAAAGTACAAATGCTATTTTTACTGCCATTACCAAGCAATGCGTGTTTGTTTATGTTCTGTTATTCATTGGATACAAAAATTGCTGAAACGGAAGCATTGAAGTGGCTGGAACCAACGCAATGCAAAGCTCGCTTCGAAGCGAACAAGAGAGCAATTATGGGCATCCGACCCATTTATTTATAAGCTATTAATTCGGGCCCGGGACACAGCTTTACATTCATTCTGCACGGTTAGGACTTCATTAAAGTCTACGAAAATAGCAATATGACAGAAAAAGCGTGTCCTTATCTTCCACGTAAAGTCTACAACGCGTTCACGCAAAAAGTCCATAAATCCAATTAGTTTTTATTGTCTATGCATAAATGGATGAGTCGGAGACTAGGAAACCACCAGAATTTGGAGACCCGAAGTAATTATTTCTGGTTCGTCTTTGCTTAAATAATGCAAATTGTGCACAACTTCGTGACCGCCAGTAAAGCTAAATAATGTTAGCATTTTCCCTTCATTCCAGTTGTTGTCTTTTGCAGAACACGCAAAAAATACCGACTAATGTTCTATTATGGAATCGCATTTATTTAAGAGCTTCACAAAACCCTCCTGATATTATCATATCACCTTGGTAATTTGACGCAATTTTGCTGCTTTCGGAAGCCCAAATCGGTGTTCTTGTTTGAAAATGCATCAAATTTCAGTGGTCGCCTTAACTGTGACCAATTTGGTGAGAAACGTTACCACTTTATTGGGACTAGAGCTTACGATTATTTTCGTTTTATCTGCTGGCTTACGATCCAGAGCTGGAAGAATGACAAATCGTTCTTCAGCCAATGTGATTTGCATTTTATCTTTACCTGGTGGCTCCTAAAAGGCGGTGAACAGACTATGCCAATGAGTAGTCAGTTGAAGGAACAAATCAAAAGGGTGAACTAAGCCATCGTTAGAGATAACTGTGGTCAAATAATTATGGAAAGATTCTAAAAAGTTCGTCTCTTATTTTAACGTCTCTCTTACCTTCGTTGAAAAAAACTAGCACGGTGTTTTGCCTCCAAAAACAAAACTCGCCCTGGATTATCGCATTTTCTTTCCCCCATTGTTCGCGTAATGGTGTGCCACCAAAGGAATGTGATAAGCGTCACCTGAGGAGTCGCGAGAAAATGTGGAGGCTATGCTGATAAGACAATATTTCACTTCCAGCCGTCCCAGCCAAGGGGCGCGTCTTCCTGCGGCTAGGAACGAAGCATGAGATTTTATGTTGTTTTGTAAGAGCAAGACTACTTTCCAATTAAAGAGTTAATACCGACCGTCCCCGAACATTTCTGCGCAGCTTTGAGGTGTTTCCTACGGGGTTATTAGCTGTTAGTTATAAGTGCTTACCTTCCATTAGGTAAACACGTCCTAGCTGGGTAGTCGGCAGTACACCACAACAAAGCGGGCTAACGAAGTGCCTTAAAAACGTAAATATTCAATTTGCCAACAGATCCAGCATGCTTAGAATAAATACAAAGTTCTATGAGAAGCTTCAGCTATTCACAAAGCGTCAATGGGCTCAGTTCATGAATGCGTCGAGCTTAAATCACAATTCTCAGGTTCCCATCTCATCTCCATAGAAATTGATTTGATGGACAAATATTACAAAACAAAAGGAAGAGCACTGAATGGGCATGATAATGCGTGTTCATATTTTATGATGCACATGCCCAACTGTAAGGGCCGAAAAACCGACGCTGCGGGCGACGTCAAAGACACCACAAACTTTCGTCCCCCCAACCTCTCCGTGTCTCATGGTAATGTCTTGCAATCGGAATGAATGTTTCTACCTTGCTGTAGCATATTTTAACAAAACTGCGTACAAATTCAATTAGTAAGACCAGTGAAGTTTTTTAACGAGGCATACTGTCCAAGTTTGGCCAAGGTGAAGGGATAATTTTGGTGAATTGTTGGAGCATCCGTGTTACGTATTGTAATGGCTCTACTATCCACCAAAAACAGGTCTAATCAGGCGCGCCCGAATCTTGTGTCCCATCCACGCTTTATGTTGCTTCGCCCACTGCTCTATCTTTCACGTTGAATGTAAATTAAGATGCTTCCATTGTTTATCAAGTAACTTTTATGCTGGAATATTCAATGTTTCGAGTCGCTATCAACCTACTTCCCGCTTACGTGCTCAAGAACAGATTTGGAACCATGACTCGGATTGCGCTGATGTGAACAGCGGGAAGTTAAACATTCCTGTAATGGCAATAATACCTATCACTTGTTGGACCCATCTATGAGGACTAAAGTACTACATCACTGGTGCCATTCATTTATCAAATTTGGTTCACAACATCTCCTGCCTTGTTGTTGTAAATAGTTATTTGCTTCATTTATTCTGCTAAGGAGGTTTTATGAACCCATGGTGCCGAGGGTGTCTCACATTGGCCGAAAGACTGATTGGTTGGCCCTAAATGGAAACGAGAACTGGCTAATCACTTACACGAGTAGAACTATGCGAATCGGAGGGTGCTTTCACCCAAATCACTAAACAATTGCATACCTTTAGGTTTATAATATGAGGGGACCAGCAGCCCGTTATTGCTCTTCATTAATTTACCTGAACCTGAATAATTTAAATAAAAATAACAATGCATCCTCTTATCATTCCTCGAAAATTTGTTCTATACTTTCATGGGTAGCATTCCGTTGTTTGCTTTTGCTTGAGCCTAGCGCACTGAACCTTTCACGAGGATGAAGAAAGCTTAGCACATTGGCAGATAATGCATTAGCGATGGATTGAAAGGCTGAATAGGGCTACTGACAAAGGTGAAAGGCGATGCCGCTCGTTGGAAGTTTAAATTTCGGAGTCCTTAGTGCCCCTCAAATCACAACAAAGAGTTAACTTATAATTAATGCATTGTCTACTGCAAAAACGGACTAATCCCGTGTTTTCTTAGTGAATTTACATCGTTTGATTGTTTTTCTTCACTTTTGTCTGGACATCAGTCAATGTAGGTTTTGGCTACTTACCTGTTCTGAGGTAGGTCGCTTAACCTTGAGGCGTATTCTTGTCTGAAAAGCGTTGTCAGCGCCTGCACTGCGACGGCGGGGTTGGGTTAAAGCATGGGCCTATGAACCCCGTTTAATTAACGAGAACCAAATTAGAATGCGTCTTGAGTCTGTGCGAAACTTCAGATAATTAACTGATTGTAGACAGCGGGTACTATGTCTTCTAAGGCTCACTTGTTCAATCTGCTTTTTTGCATGGGGACGGATTTGGTTTGCGCCTAACTCAATCTTCGACATGGAGGAGGCTAGTCTTATGTGCACCTTTCGCTGTACTTTGCAAAAAATAGCTTGTTTTCAGTTGCAGTTTACTTATAATAAAAAATCGTCTTTCTGTTCAGCATGCAATGGATAAAGTCCACTTGCGTGGCAAACTAGTTTTCAGAATTATTCTAAGTGAAATCACACATTGTATAAAGATGTGAATAAAAGTTAAACTGCCAACAGGTGGCACACGACATTTCGGTGTCCCGACACTTAGAATGCCCGTACAAACTGGAAAGTGGAATCTCAACTGATGTCCATCGCTATGGTGGAGTCATAGAAAGAGATGCTTGTGTGTTTCCCTTAATTCGCTACAAGGGTCAATCCGTGGTTAGGCAAAGATTTAGTCCGGTAAACACTGTATTCAAGTCAGCAAACAGTTGGACCACAGTCTGCAATAAGCTAACTAGCGCCTGTAAATTTATCGCTCAGCTATACTTCAGCCCAATTCGCCTTTCCCTCAACGGGGCAAAGGGGTGCAATGGCTCTCTGGCCTCCGGTTCAAAGGTCCATGCCTCAAGATCAGTTTAGTTCTGACCATTGCCCCAAAACCTCTTCACCAGACTCTCCATTCCTTTGCAGCAAGGGAAAGTGGGCTTTCGCCTTTTTATAACCATAAAATGGGATCTTGTTATTTCCTTTCTGAGTTTCCTACTTTCGCCTTTAATTTATGTTGAAAAAGTCGTGAACTTAGAAGGAAATTGACATTTACTATTCATTTTTTTCTGCAAGGTTGTTCAAACAGACTGTAAAGTAAGTTAAGTAGTCTTTTGTCACAAATGCGCTAATCGTTAAGCCCATTGTAGAATGTAAGTAACGCATTATTTTTTTTATAAATAAACTGCTTCATCGTACACTTTTCCTCTTGTAAATGTTGGCCCTTTATGCACCTGACAATATTTACTCCGTTGCCTGGTTATTTGAGATGCTAAATTGCACGTATGCTCTGAGCAAAGTCTTATAATTGCTACAACTAGTAGAGGATATGAAGGCTCCGTTTCGGCTTTGATATTAACTGTTACGAGCTGAGAAATTTATGCAACCTTTCGGTACATGCTTGTAGATATAGCCACTTTAGCATTTAATTCTTTTAGTAAATTGCTCAATTAGTAGTCTGAGGGGAAGTCGTTTTGATGCCCACCACCGCTCGTCTCACCTGACTGTAATTTAGGGAGGATTGCTTTAGCATGGCTGCACTCCCCTACTGGAAGTCGAGATTTGGGCGTTATAACAGTCAAAGTGGAGATGAGAATAAACTCTTGATCCACTTTGTGGCAGCCGAGGCCGAGGGGTTTCATTGCATAAGGGCGCTCATTTGTAAGTGAGGTCACTTACACTTCAATGCAAATGAGCAACTGGTGCACGAAAACTTTTCACTGTAAACTGCTCTTAACTTGGTTTTGCCCGCATTTGCGTTGAATATAATTATTTAAGCATCTTATAGTGCTCCCAACATGGAAAGAACAAACAGACTGTACCGCGAAATAATTTGACCATTGTTTCCACCTAAAACTAGAATAAATACCCAATGCCCCGCAATTTTCATAGGTTAGCGAGCGCCACGCTTTGATGTGATGCGCTGCTACAAAAAATTTGCTTTCGTGGATCACGACATTAAATGCAAGACGAGTTACTAGTGAACCAGAGGATCAGTAATTTAACCTAGTTTGCATGAATAGAACTATACAAGCCCAAATTTGTCCATAACTCATGCTGTTAACACTTTAACACGCACCCACTTCGCAGGTTGCTTTTGGCGCCAAAATTTATCATACGATAAACGAATTCAGAACCGCTGGAAAGTTTTAAGAATCAGTAAAAGTGTCATCCATAAAAATCCTCTAGAAAGCTGCATAAATTTAAGTTTATCTATGGTTTTGAACAAAACTACATGTAGTAGGTGGATTTTTTAACAACAATGGCTTGATTCATCAACCACTTTTTCTTCTTGCGTGCAGTTTGAAGGCAAATGGGAAACTATAGAGGTATTTATTTTTGCGCTACATCTGTTTTGCCAACTGATTATTTCCCATAGGTTTTCCGGAAATCTAATCATTGGCGACCGCGCATATTTAAAATCATTCATTCATTTAAAATCATTCCATTCTGAGCTATGGACTGCACACGAAACTAAAAATTAAGGCCCATTTCATAGTCTAGCTGACCTCCAATTTTGACACAAACATATGTAGTCGTTTCGCTGTAAGGCTGTGCAAAGCGCATGATGATCGAGAGTTGGCAAATTTAATGAATGGCCTCTAGTCATAACTTTGACGTCCGATTACTTGCATCTATGAAAAAAATTATAAAGGCAACCGTCGTGCAAGAAGATGAAGTTGTTCCACTCCTCTGACTTTCCCCACGGCTCATACATGGATGAAGTTGCAGCAAATTATGGGCCCAAACTTTGCCGCTGGAAAGCTTTATCCACCATGGTGTCGCAATATCCTATTCTTAAATTTCACTCTAGTTCATGTGTTTTCTCATGTTCTCCATCCACAAGTGAAGCGCCTTAATTTAATGTCAATAAACTACTAAATATTTGGTTTTATGCGAAAACAGGAGTGTAGTGTCCGTAAGTTTTCTTCCATTAATTAGTCTGCGATCATTCAAATTATGCTCCGCTTACGGCTGATTGTATCACGTATAACCCCAACCCTTTCGACCTCACTCATCCTCTGATTTGAAACCCCGCAAATAAATTACGACCAAAGCAAGTCTGTTTGTGCTCCTCAGTAGAGTAGACCAAGTATAAATCACTAAATAATCTGCTTTGTTTGTTTGCAGTACCGCCGTGCCTTTGAGACACACAAAGGAACCGAGTAAGGGTCTTATAATGTTATCTGGAAAAGGAGCAGACGCATTCCCGAGGTACGCAGAGTATCTGAACAAAAACATCCCCTAGCCAGTCGATTGTAGCGGTTCCACGGCAATTCAAAAATTTGCTTCTGATGCCAAGCATTTTGTCAGGCTATGTCGCTGATACCCAAGCAATGCCCTAGCAATGAATACGAATGATGCAAATGACAGGGCAGAGATCATCAGTGTTTCCATAACATGGCATTTCGTTTTCTTCATTAAGATGCCGGTCCTTGCAAAATGGATTTTTGCACTTGAAAAGGCGAACTTAGTGGACGAAGCCTATTGAAGGACGGGGACAAGTATTTTATTGGCTTATGGCTCCCGGTGGCATAAAAAATCTTCCATGTTAATTTATTAACCTTTCAAAATTGCACAAGCTACAAGGTGTGTTTCTTCTGCCATCTGGGTCATTGAAGCCGACGAATTTTAAATGCTGTTAACAATTCTTGAGTCTAGCTTGTAAAGATTTTGTTGAAAGCAACCTGATACGATCAGTTCTTTAACTACTTGCAAAGGAGGTTGGAGGGAAGCGCCGCTTGTATTAAATGTTCGCTCAAATGCCGGTTTAAAAGAAGTTGAAATCGCTGCAAAAACAGCAATTTATGGTCACTTTATAATGCCGCATTGTCCGCATTCACGCTCTGTGGTGCAGCTTTTCCGAGGAGGTAAATCTACACTTAAATGTCTACACAAATGCGCCCAAGATGTGGTGATAATTAATAAATTCCATTCAACTGCACATTTGATTACGTGGGTCCTGCGGCCAAGTGTAACCACCCGACTCTTCCACTCCTTCTTAATAAATCTTCCTCCTTGTCAGTGTGGCCCATTACGACTTCAGAGAAAACTCGACACGCTGGATTGGGAAGCGGACATGCATATATTTTTCATGAACACAGTGATTCACCCTGCTTTGTTTTGAAACAAAAAGGCAAATAAATGGTGGTAACTCATTTCCTATTTAATGGACCTTCTGTTCAAAAGTGTTCATAAAAAAAGCGCTGGATTCTTCGAGTGTCCAATCTCAGCATAAGTCCAAGGTCCTGTCAGAGTTTTTAAAATCTAAGCATTCTCACATTTCTGACCTTCACATTTAAGCAGGAACAATTAATGAAATGTACATAAAAATAATTGAAGTGAGTAGTTTGTAAGGCTGCTCAATCTATGGCATTTAATCTGACAAATCTAAAACAACTACGCATACCTTTGTCTAACTTCCTTGAACAACCTTGTGGCATTCTATGCAAAATGATTTTATTTATTAACTTCTAATTTTATCAACCCCAAAGCAATCGTGTGCCTCTGATGCACTGAATTTTGGTCTTTTTGGCGTAGTTGTGAGCTATCGACGTTGGTACCCTTCATTTACTTCTACGCCCTGATGAGATCTATTTAAGGCTGGTTGCTTAGATTAGGTTTTTTCGGTGGAAAGAAGAAACTCCTGATTAAATTACTGAATTTAGAATCTTACAAAGATTCCTTGTGGTTAAAAGCCAGTTCGGTGAGTAAAATCTCTCCCATTACCAATGTAATTAATCATCGTGCATTTTCATGACCTTCCCAAAACACTGACCAATCCATCTTAATTTGTTTTAGAATTGGTTTCAAATAAGTTTGATGAGTTTCAAGTTATAAAAATCGAATGGGAGGTCCTTTGCTCATGATGCTGGAGCGTTTAAGGCAACATGTTAAGCAACTTTCACAAAGACTTCACTATTAACTAAAGCGGCATGCGATTATGATGGGACATGTGGTAGAGACCTGGAGCGACTACGCCTGGCAGCGCCCACAGACGGCAATCGCAGAACACATCTCAAGGTGATTTAAACGTCAAAGGCGACCCAAAAATTCTGCTAATGAAGATCAGAGCATCAAAAGGATTAGTGAAGACAAAATAGCATAGAATGAAGGGTTCATATGGTCATGGCGAAAAATCGTTCCCCACCATGAAGGTGGATTCCCGTCACGGTGTAAACGATATAGCGTCCTTCACTTGTTTGTTTCCCAAAATACCAAGAGAGTGATAAAGGCGCTGAAATTATTGACATCAGAGCTTGGTGCCTTCAAAGTGGCAACAATGCGAATGGTCTTCTGATGGAGGAAGATTTCCACTTAAAGTGGATTCTGTTTGCTTCAACCTACCAGAATCACTTTGTGACGGCTCGGTAATGCACTCCAAATTCTGCAAAAGTGATTCCTTGCTTACTGTGTGAAAATAATGTGCTTTGAATCATTGGCACTCTTATCAAGCCATTAATTCATTTATCAGTTAAAAGCTCTATCAAAATGTTATGCTGAATTGCGTTTGCTGCATGCTTAAATAGCGGTGCTGGCAAAGGGATCACCTTAACTCTTCGCCATTGAAACTTATTCGAAAAGGGCGGCTCGTGGACTTGGCAGCGGCTTCTCAGCCACCCTGCTTGCATGTGTGCTATGAATACCGCAGCTTCTCTCGGCCTCGGAGAAGCTTCGATGTGCTACACATTAAAATGGTGCCGAAGAGTAGAATGGGCGCCTAGCACCCACCGTCGAAGTTTAGGCACGCGCTCTTCTTTTCGTTTGATTCTGTATTTTCGCTTTTCCATTGTTTTAATTGTTTTTTTTAACTTTATACTGCGGAATAGGCGTGACTGACAAAATGGGTTTGACAGCACGCACTTTTACCAGAGCTTTCGTTTTGTTTATGTGAAGAGACTGACAGAAATAAGACCCTACTTTGATCAATCACTAGCCAAACAACCAGTAAAATCAGATACCACTATCAAACAGGTAGTATTTTGATTTGCCTTGCATTACTAGGCTTAAATCCCTTAAGAACATCTGAAGTGAGTTTGATTTATGGCCTCATTCGGTGCGAATAATACCGATTCAGGAAAATTAGAGGTGGATGATGCTGTGTACGGTGCGAATGCGTGAAAATAAATGCAGCGCTGGTCTCGCCTTAAAACGCGTTGGGCTTAATGCAATTGCACTGGGAACGCAACACAGTGCATAGGTTAATTTACAGCCTCTACAGTTTCGGGCATTTCCGCACTTTTGTGGCTTTGGAATTTTATTTACCTATTTTTTTTCCTCTGCATCTGTACTGCACAATCGCATTGCCTGCTTTACTCCGCTAGGCGCTATTTGCTTTTTGCAATTCATGGAGACTCTATGCTGCCACCGGTTTCGCTGAGAAGTAGTAGTAGTTGGAAACCATCAAATTCCTTTCTTAAAAGTGCCAAAGGGCAGTTTGACTGCATTTTTTCTTAGGCTGAGGAAAGCTGCGGAACTGAAGCTTAGGTGTCGAGAGCACAAAGGCTGTTTGGTCGATGAGGATCCCACCCATAAGCAGTTTTATGTCTTTTATTTCAAAAAATAAATTGCCACAGTTTGGAATCGTACGTCTTTTGATGATGCTGTGCCACTCAAACTGTGAATCGAACCAGTCTCGTACACCGATGCAATTTTATGGCGCGATTGACAGTTGGAAACTGTCACGCAGCATCTGTCACAGTTGTGTTGCATTGATGAATAGCATGTTTATTTTACAATGGATTAATAAATGTTATTTTTCCTGAAGGCTTTTGCTTCCTCTGCATAAGATAATGACAAAGCGTAATGAGGATTGCGATTAGATTATTGCACATTTTACCATGTCCACTGCGATTTTACGCCATCCAACGCTCTGCCTCACATCCATTGGCCCTCCTTAACTCAACCGCGGCAATCTTCCATCGGTTTGAATCTTACACTATCAAGCTATGCTTTCTAATTAAAAACGGAAGCGGTGTACACGATGTACATTCCTTTTCTCCTTCACGGTTCAGAGGGTCTGCGATGCATTTGCCTTTACCATGCATGGTCATTTTTAAGTCAATTTAATCTTCTCTGTTTTAAAGGTTATGCGTTTGAAAATGCAAGTTCCTTCAAACAGTAGTCTTCCTATTCATTCTAACCATACTAGTTCTCCATTCTCTGCGTGTTTGAGGTTTTGCAAAGCTTGTATTAATGCACAAATCCAATGTATGCAGCCAAGTTCTTGGATGGAGCAAATGACAGTTGAGTGTTTCCACGTGGTCCCATTCCAAAGAGATATGTCAATAGCTAAAGTGATTGTGTAAAAAGTTAGATGCTTTCGGTTGCACTAGAATGCTGCTGCAATCCCAGTGTGATAAAATATGAGGGCGTTGGCTAACGTGTTGCTCAAATACCTTTGACCGACACAATTACTCTGTGCATTGCTGTAAGCAACATTTTGCTGTTTGGTTAAATCTTTAAGGAGAATTAAGTTTGTGTGTAAATTAAGTTGAAGGCGAGTGTAGGTTCCAAGACGCTGCTCCAACTGAAAGCTATACATGTCCAAAAATCGCTTATTTCGATTTTCCAGATGCGGTTTCGAGCAGCGACACATTTTAAATTTTAATCCGATGATACCATCAGCTTTTGCGTCAAGTTCAAGAGTTGTATAAACACTTACAAAGTAGCTATGTCTGAGACTAAACTCGTTTCTCTGCTTCGACTTCAGATATTTTTTTGACTTGATTAGCGGCAGTGCTAGTCATTCTTCTCCTCACGTTTCCTTGAAGAGAGGCAATTTTTCGGCAAAGCTCCAAGGAAGCGTACACCGTCGCGATGCCTCCTTCAACATTGCGTCATTGAAATTTGGTGTAGTTTGTAGACTACTAAAACTTTTCCCTCCATCAATTCACTGTTACCTCAAGCCAAAATTTGAAAACATAATTTTAAGGTAATTTATATTTCCTGGGTGTAACCATGAAATGAATAATTCACTCAACCTGCTGGAACACAACGCCTCTTGGAAAGAAGTTAACCCAAAAGTAAAGAAAAGTCAGCTATCCTCAATCAGCAATTCCTAATGAGGGTTCTACAGTCACAGGCCACGCAGGATAATTTTACCATAATCTTCCCTCAGAGCAAGGGAATGT
This sequence comes from Taenia pisiformis, assembly GCA_023968675.1. Lineage (NCBI taxonomy): Eukaryota > Metazoa > Platyhelminthes > Cestoda > Cyclophyllidea > Taeniidae > Taenia > Taenia pisiformis. The sequence continues at coordinate 14,852,179 of CM043733.1, read as the reverse complement.
CTCACAGGTCCTTAGAATCTCTGTTTATTCTTGCTACACCACTCATTTTTGAATGGAAACCATTTGGGCTCGACTTTCAGTAGGACCGTCATTTAACCTTATTATCAATTGTCTTTTAGAGGAGGGGGAGAAGTCACAGAGTTTCACAGTAATGACGTTTTGCCATTTCACTTGAGTTTGGCAGCTGCTTCGATGGCTCTCTCAAAGTCACTCACTTTTCACTCTCGCCGACGGGCACGCCCGCAGATTTTAATGGTCAAGTTGGCGCGCATCCACTGCACGTTGGTCTGCTGAATTCGTAGTTCGAACAGTCATTTTGGAAGTAGAATGCAAAACGCTTCCTGTAATTACAGCTGCAAAACGCCAAAGCCCCTTCACTTTAGCTATCCATACAGCCGTATTCGACTTTGATCCTCAATAAGCTTGGCTCAGGCTGCATAATTTGCTCATTTTTAACATTTGCTAATCAGCTTATTTTCTCCTTCAAGCACAGCTTTTCAAAGCACGACTTAAAGAGTTGTGATCTCTCCTTTGTTTAAAGGAGCAATTTCATTTTCCTGGGTTGTCGAGGTCCGTTTGCGGTTATTTACGGCTGCCCATTAAGGGAATGAAGTGGTTTGCGCACCACTTTATTCGTCCTACTGATCTTTTGCCACGACTTTGTCAGGTATTTAAAAGCATGCTCCTCCTCGCTTATGGTTTCGCGAATGTGCCAAAAGCTATTACCTCAAAACAAGGCCTCAATGGTGCCTTGAATTCTGAATGTTTCTGACATTCTGAATTTGTTTCCGTAATTTCTTCTAAACGCTCATTCCTCGTTGGTACGTGAATGAAAGTGCCATTACTCTGCGGTCTTTTCGTAACACAAAATTACTTTCTGCTTGGAATATAAACGCCTCGATCATTGGACTCGTGTTGTATGTCAAAATTCTAACACTATCTAACTTGAAATTTTTTCGGAAATGGTAAGGGTGACTTCATTTCACCTTTTGAAACAGCTAGTAGATCCAAGAGTTCTGGGTGGTCCCCTGTATGTCTTTTTGGTAAAGAATAGTTACCTGTAAATGTTTGCGAGGCAATATGTGCAGTCATGCGTGAATAGTAGTTCTTTATGTCAATAATTTTGCAAGCACTTTGACTTCCACATCACAGTCTCGCAATATATGAACCTGGCAGGTGATTTGACTTTGGAAATATCCCACCGTCCTCACCATTAAGGGATTCGTGTACTATTTGGAGAAATAAAGGCATTATTTTGCAATGGTGCAACCATGCCTTAGTCGCAAAATCACTATGCTAACAAATCATAAAGCGCATGGATTCCAAGGGAAAGGATAAAAAAGAACTGAAGTGGTTCATTTTTGCATTTTAATTTTATTTACCTTGGTCCATCTACCCCCTTCCATGAAAGTTCACACACCGTGCCATGGAAAACAGCACTTATTTTTTGACAACAGCTAACGAATGCGAGGTATTTATTGTCTGCCTTGGGGACTGTAGGCAAAAAACGTACAACTGCTGTTCATCCACGAGGCCATCGACCGCGGGACTTGTTGATTGTGCGCCCACCATCGGCGTAGGGCTGGTTTTGCATCTGCCTTTGGCGTTCCCCTTTTCTTCTAACCCAAGCTTTTGCTAAGGTGGCCAGCAGACGTGGGGCATTCAGTGGTGGTCAGCATTGACAACCATTGACCACAATGAACTAACGTTGCGTTGCATGAAAAGTTACTTCACTACAGCCAACGTCACGCCCGCTATGCTCCCCAAGAGCACTTGTGAGCTCTTGAACCCTTCCTCTCGCTAACCACCGCTTAAACCCTCCTTAATGGCTAATGAAATGAGAGAGCGCTTTTATTCACTAACTTGGATGATCATCACTTACCACCAACTCACTAATTTCTTTTTTTTAACAGCACTTTCTAGCAAATGATACCCACCTTTTGAACTATTTGAACCACCGGTCCTGCCTATTCGAAGCTAATATAAGAGGTCTTTCGCCGAAACCAATTAGAGCAATAAATTGTTTGGGTGGTATTTTGTCGTTCCATGTGTAAATTTTTATTCGAATAGTATTACTTATGAGCATTTTGTAGATCTCCAATGAGGCAACTGTCAGAAAAATGTTCACAATAAACGCAAACATCAATTGCATTGCAATCGTTTTGACTTCTCGACTACTTCTGAGAGGCTAAACTATTCCTCGCAAAATTCTAAGAAGCAATTTTCTAAAATCCTGCCATTTTCTCATTTAAGTTGTGTATTCTCGTCCTATGCTTGTGTTCGAAGCAGTTTTTGTGGGTAAAGTTGTATTTTTACTTAAATAAAGCCGTGGCACGAATTGACCTTGGGCAACTTTGTCATTCCTTTGATAGGCTCTTTGTCACGCACTAAAAAATCAGTGCATAAGCACCTTTTCATTTGTCGTTGTTAGTTTCTGAAGAAACTATAATGGTCAATTTCTACCAAAACGCTTTGCGCTGCTTTGTTTGCAAGACATTCGTTGGATTCAATATACAAATTGCTCTAAGCTTAATGAGTTTCTTGAATAGTGGAAGTCATGCCTCAGTGCTGGGGTGGGAGTGCATTATACCCTTAAGCAGATGGATTTTTTTCTTGCAATAGCTTTACAGCCTAGAGTGGCTCATGCTTCTTATGGAGAACCTAATCCATAAATATTGTTTCTGGCCAAATACTCTACTGAAACCTGGTTGTACAATGCCAAAACGCATGATCGTAATTAAGCTCCTTAAAAATCAAATGAGGATTTTAACGTCTCAAATGCTAGCAGACTAAAATGCGGATGACAATGGCTGCTATTTTTGGTAAGCGCCGTGTTTGTTAGCCATAGCAGTGCTTAGAATCTTTAGGTGGCTTCATTGCTGTTTCCGTTTTCCACGCGAAGGCGTGCTTTTAGTGACACGGCACCGTGCAAACGCTTAGTTACACTGTTTGCAAAAATACAAAATTTCTACTTATAAAAAGGTGGTAGCATGCGAGCGTTCGTGCACAGTTTCTCCTACCATTAAATGCACATTTCTGATTTATCATTGCACATTAACTTGACCATTAGTTCGTCTCCCAGAATTGCCATCAAATGAATATGCCATCGAAAACTAGATGACAACGTATTTAGCATTATTAGGCTGCCAATTTTCTCAAAAATGTGTCCCAGAGCATTGATTTTGTCAAGGAACGGCTCGGACAGATTTATCAAAACGAGTTCAAGTTTCTGCTCCTTTCAGCAATTCCTTACTGTTTTCGGTCGATACCACTACCTGCCGTTCCATTAATGATATAAGAAAAATTCATGCATTTTCTATCAGTTAGAGGGTTTGCGATCAAGTATGGCAGTGGCAGACAATTAACCCAGCGCGCGCGTCAACCGCAGTAGCCTGATATGGTGACCTTGTCAACGATTTCCCGCTACCATGCCAACTGATTTGCATATTCACCTATACAACCGAATCGTGTGTCAGTTCTGTGGTAGAGATAAAAGCTATAGGCAAGAATCAATTTAGATGTTCGGTACCCTTACAATGTAGAGATGTTTAAAAGCGAGGAAGGTGTTATTAACAAAATCTGTTTACTAATCGCTCAATCAATGCTTTAAACTCATCTCCTCTCCAAGGCACTGAACTGAAAGTGGTCAAATAAGCTGTGTCATCGCCTGCCACTAGGACTAATATCATTTTCTTTCTTACAAATGCATCGTTCATAATCTGCAGGCAGGACATATGCTAGTCAGCTATTACATCAATGTGGTATCCGCTGCTTCAAATGAGTGGCACTAACGAAAAAAATGCATTAGTTTTTCGACCCCGTGCCTTTGGCATGGCACCTAAAGTAGATGTTGGAATAGGCGAAACAGATCCAACCCATTAGTTTTCCTGGAATTTCAGAGTCACTAAACAGCGATGCGATTTTCGCCTGTTGAGGTAGATTTGCGAAACTGTAATTTGAATTGAATTGCCATTCGTATGGGAACTTCCTGCACAACGCAAAAGCGGCATTCCTTAAGCGCAAAGGTCGACATGACTGCATTAATTTCGGTAACTTCGCGCAATTTGGACGACAATCCGCATACCAAAAATAAATGCTCCTCAAAAAGTAATTTTTGATCAGATCTCCATAGCTATGCTTTCACTTTTGAGTCCTCTTTCAAGTAATGCTGCTAGTTTAATTCATCATGTCTCGGGCTAGCGGTTGGGCTGTGTTGACGTAGTCAAGGGCTACAACTTGCTTAATTTGCGCTTTGAAACTATTTTAGTCCTCCTTGTTTATTCACCTGTGTACTGTTCGAAGGAGTCCTCACTACAATGCTACGGGCATTAATCGCAGTTCCCATCTAGTAGCATTCCCGCATATCGTTTGCATTTTGAACATCATCACTCCATCATCAGAAGGGACTTCAACGACGAGCTTGATTTTAAGTTTGACGCTAATTGGGGATTTTCAAAACGCCGCAAATTCCAATATTCCAATTGATATCCGATCGCCAATGCTAAGAGTCACGCTCAAGCCATTTTGGAAAAGAATCCCCACAAATAATCGCCCTCACCTTTAAGGCTTTCAGTTGATCGGGTGCTTAAATATGTGCTTACACTCGCCAGCATTTTGATTGCTAAAAGGATTTGCTGCAATTTTTAGTGTAGCGTTTGCTATCACAATATCCGTTGTGTTTGTCTTCTGGTAAATTGGCCACCTGTCTCATGTCTAGTATGCGTAACTTTTCCAGCATTGCGCCAGCTTCCTTACAATTACCGCTCGTTAATCATACTTTGTTGGCATCTAAAGTAGGCACACCTCATCTGTAGACCAAAATACTAGGACAGAATGATACACGAGTTCATTTACCAAACAAGGCTGGTTTTTCTTTATGTTGCACAAAAACTCTCTGAATTGCATCTCGGCCTCGAATTAAGCTCTCCGACTTTCCAATTAAAACAAATTTTTCCTGTACCTAATTTTTGCCCTAAATTTGATGTAGTTTGCTTTTAAATTTGTACTGCTCCCGGCTGGACCTTTTGTATGGATGGAACCTGCTTGATTTAACCGATGGCAACATTGCACCGCCATTGCCAAATCCATTTCGCTAAACGGTGCCATACTGAGTTGCGACGAGGGTGTTTTTTATCTAGGTACTTTGGTCCCACTTATCATCAAAGTGCTTTCCAGGAATGTTTGGAACACAACACTACTCCACATTTATCACACTGTCTAACCCTCCTGAAATAGAAGCTGGCATGTTTTCCAGAATCTGAGTCATGGGCATTTTGCATTTGCTGGCGTTTTTCATTCGAAGCCTTTGCAGCACAGGACCGTAGCTAATTTTCATAATTATAAGAAAACATTTAACTGCTATTTTTTTAAGCGTCATCCGATTGGATTGCATTGCAACCAAAGGTTGGTTATTTTGTTCATTAGGTGTCTCGTTTATTTTGTATTAAATAAGCCAAGTCTCTCGCCTTCCAGCACTCGAAATTTATTTTTGAGAGCTTGACTACAATGCATTCACTTTTGCACTGTTAGGCCTTGTGCACTTTAAGCCTTTATACTTTGAGATCAACTTCGATGTGTTAAGTGTAGTTACCGTCCTTTTCACTCTCCACTCCAAATGTCGCCGGTTATGCCAAACGTGTCACTAATGTCTCACGGGAACTCTTTACGGTGCTCGTTTTGGCATTTCAATGCTCGATTTGGCTGTACTCTGGAGCCATTTATAGGGCCAAGTTGTCATTCACACTTTGCGACTGCGTTATTTGACAAAGAGGCATCGCTGGCACCCACCGAGTGGGGGAGTGGTGGGTTCAAAGAATGAGAGGCAGTATTTAATGTGGTGGTCAAGCAAAATACCGCTCAAACAGTTAAATTGCTTACAACTTGGAAAGAAGTTTATAGAAATTGTTGTTCATGGCGTTCGCTGGGTGAGATATTTAGAGAACTTTTACTTGCAGTAGAACAGCCCTCAAAGGCCTACTGGGTTGTTTTTGGGCATAGCGCGTCCGTCCTGCAATGCGCATTATAAATTACCCATCACCCTCGATTCCATTGACCTTTCTGCGTTTATTTCCTGCACAATCTTGGCAATAATTGAACGGTCTAAGAATGAACGAGTTTTGTTCCTTAATATCGTCGATTTCATTTTTCAGTTAAAATGCAGGAAAGGCACCTCAGTTTCCTTGATTCGGCCTAGAAATTCAATCTTACCATGAACCCATCAAATGGCTGCTGTAGTTAAAATTGTGTCTTCGGAGACTGCTGTCTGCTTACGGTTCTTCTGGGCCCAGCGTCTTGTTGTTTCATTCTAAAATGAGTGATTATCGAAGTTGGCACCCAAAGGCTAGCCTCGCGTAGGAGGGATTTTGGGAATCACATTTTATGGCGAATGCCACGTAGCAATTTTCCGGCTCCAACAGCATGGCGTGCGCTTCTATTTGACCCGTGATTTTAGGAGCTTAAGAGACCTCAAAATGCAAGGGTATTTTCAAACTTGCGTTTAAATGGAATACGTAACGCCTGTTCTGTTAAACTTTGCATCTCCATCTCTTTCATAGGAGAATGATATGCATTTTTGTGTCAGGCCACTGTGAATTACGGAAGTTTAGTGCGCAAATTGATGTTGCGGTTGGAGTTGTATTGCCGGAAGGCATTCTACATCAACACTCATTACCAACTAGTGTCATCTAGTGCTTCCTACTAAGTGGTACTGTGGCATTGTCTCGATAAACTTTTCTCCCTGACTATGAAATTCGTGGAGGTTGTAAGGTTGGTTTGCCGATGCACCTTTTACTTAAATATAATATGTTACATGGTTTTGTGCGAAGTCATTTAACTTTGGGGTAAGAAGCAAATGACTGCCTTCAATTGTGTGTGAAGATAAAGTTGGGACTGGAATGCTGTGCGCGCGACTTTTTGCACTGAATTGGCTTTTTAAGAGCTGGCTATTTTGTCGAGAGGAACATTCCGAGCTTCGAAGGCAGAAAGTTTGTGTACCGTGGCGCAGACATGCATTCAGAAACGCCTTTCTTTTTTTTAATATCGTCTGTATTCTTATCGATCGGGAGTAGGAAGACGTTCAGGTCTACAAAGTCATTCAAATGAGTAATCAACGCCCTCATCATCACGTGTAAGCGCAGCAACAAAATCCTTTCTTACGAAGGTATCCAAATCATTGATTGGATGAGTGATGCACTAGCAGAGGCCTCTGCCAGTTTGCATACACAAGCTGCGTGGTTGGCTCTTCACCCGCAAGCCTTCCTACAGCCATGGAATAGTGCATGTCACCTGACTGTGAGAATATCATCACGGGGATGACCAAGCTATGCGAGAGTTCAGATGAGTTGCACGACGTTTTGAGCACTCGTCTCCACTTCACCTGACTCAGCCGCAAATTTTTTTATTATACACAGCATGAATGTCTCACTATCACTGTGCTTAGCTCTATTATACCTCTTTAAACACAACTGCAGCGCTGGAGCAGTTAAATGCTCTCATCCTCGTAATAATGAATAAAGTTGATATAACAGTTGTTTGCTGTGCCTTGAATCATTTGTTCTCATGTACTCCACCCTTGTTGGTGACTTGGAGATAGGCAATTCCAGCCTTTTTATGAGGCCATGCATTTTAAGATTCAAGCCATGAATCGCTTAAATTTTGCCCACCTTTTTCTCATACTTTCATTGTGTACCTCTTGAAACTTACACAAATAGTTAGGCTACTTGCGACCGTGCCCTAACATCTGAATGAAGCAATCTTGCTAGCAACTATTTTTCCATGTTCCAATTACGGTTCAGCAACTTGAAGCAATTTTAATTTCACTAAGCTGTGAGCAATGGCATTTCTCTTCGCGGGTCTGTGTATCTCTCACTCACCAAGACGCGGTGTATCCAGTCTTACTGTCATCGCTTGACCTTCTTCAAAGGCGTGGGGATAAAGCGACAAAGTGACCCCTTCTACGCGCCTTCTTTGTACTTTGTACAACTGCTGCATTATTTTTTTCCTCACCAGTTGCTCAAGATCGTGCAAGGTAAGTAGACCTGTGACGAAGTCCTAACCATTGTGTAGTGTCCTTTAAACACAAAACTAGTGTGATCGTATATGTGTTACCCAACGTACTCTCGGAAAAAAAACTGCATTTTGCTGAAACCCTTGTTCTTCCATGTGGAATGTTCAACGATTGCTCCATTCAAGCATGATCCCAATACCGATAGATAAAAACCATAAATCTCGCCTACGCTTGCAAACATCCACCGTCAAGACCGTGGAATTTGTTGGTTGTTTCATTATTTACGGTAGTTTCCGCTAGCAATTCCGTAAGTATTTTGCATGCCATGCGAATTTTCCAGAAAGAAACTTTACTACTTTAGGCGCATGCGCACACGCACGCACAGATGCACACGACTGGAGCCAATCGGGCAAAAGGCTAGTGCGTGCTGAGCCAATTCTAGTGGAAATTCTGCCCTTGCACTGGTGTTTATCGGTTTAAAAGGGCCTGGCGGCGCACCTTTGCACCTCTTTCTTACCAGCTATGTCTGCCACCTCGTCGTACCGCTCGGAGATTAACATTCCGGTAACAAGGGATCCGCGCACCTTTGAGCAGAGTCGCAAGGATCTGGTGACCAAGTTGGAAAAGAGTTACAAGTCTTCCTCCACTAAAGACACGGGTGGAGACACCATTTCCAGCGTTTCCTCACAAAGTGTCAAGTCGGAGACTCGAAGCAGTGGAGGTGGACCTCTCACAGAAGGGTCCTCCTGGGAGTTCCAACGAAGCCGATGGATTGATGAAGCCAAGCGGCAGTTCGATGAGGATGTTCGACGCATGAGAAGCAATATGTTTGCTCTAGAGGTTGGTTGCGTTATCAACTGAGAACCAATCTATCCTAACAACATTGGTTACATTCTAGATTTCGACCTCAAAATGAGCAAATGCTTGCGATTTATTTCCTGCTTTAGGCTGAAAGGTAGTGCTATCAATTGAAGCGGCATAACAGACTGCTAAATGTGGCCTATCTTCCCTCTTTTCCTGTGAAAACTGTTCCATGCTTTAAATATGATTTTGAGGAACGCATATGCCGTGTTGGCACTGTTTATTCCCCACAGACACCCACAACTGTGTACCTGACTTGCAAATCGAATGTGCCTCTCCACACGCTCTACTCTCGCTCGAGTTGCATTTTGGAGTAGTTATTAAGACGTAGTCTTATTGCGTGGAGGAGTTGTCTGCAACAAACATACGGTGCTCGTCGATATTCAGTTTAAAGTCGAGGCAACTCCAAAAAGCCACATGGCTATACTAGGCGGGTCTGTTTAACATTTTTTTTCTGCTAAGTTGGAGTTCTGTATGCAAGGATTCGATTGGATGTCTAGTCTGCGAACATATTCGCCTCTCTTATGTACTAATTTCTACGTTGTGGTGCGTAGTTTTTTAGCCTGTCCCTGCGATCATTCTTGGCAGGAATGTGCACGAGGCAGCTGGCACTACCTTGGCATATCGATCACACAGGTTTGCCCTCGGTGACAAGATGGCGATTTTAAGTGGGATCCGTGGGTCATCTTTTTCCCATACCTGCTATTTCACTCTATTAACTCCGTACGCGCAAAATTTGTTTTACCTTACTGCCTACCGTGTATGCCTCCCGAACTAAATAGATGACATTTAGATAGTCCGATGTGAAAAGTTTGTATTCCCTCTAAGTAGTAAATGCAAAACAACTATAATACTTTATATGTACAATCAAGAGCATTCAATTAGAGTAAGTGCTCCACTAACAGATGAAGATCTTCTCCCTTATTTCATAGCTATAAGGAAGCATGTCGGTTTGATATAATTTTGAATAATTTTAGAATTCACAAGGGGTATTGTTCTGTAAGTGCCTATAAAATTCTCAAAGAGCATTTCATTAATTAAAGATGAAGAGAGTACGATTTGCTCAATATTTTTTGTATGCATTGCCTAGTATTAGTTTTAATTAAACTTTGCGAGGCTCCACATGCTACTGAAAGGTGATTTGAGCCACCTGAAGAACGTGATCGTTTGTGATGAGGCTGTTTTATGGTTCATCATGCGGTAAAGAAAGACCGTTTGCCAGATTCGGTATTCAAATGGTGTGATTACTTAATGCAACTGTCAGGGAGTAGTGTTACCGCTGTGCAGCCACAATACGCGAATTGTTCATGCACCTCGGGTTACTTTGGTATGCGCTCTCATCCACACGTGTCGAAATTTAAAACCCTCTCTCGAAGAATGGTTATTCGAGCTACTATAAAACCAAAGTTCAAAATTTGCTACTTTGTAATCGTAAAATCGTGTTTTTTTTTAAAATCGTTTTAGCGAGCTCGGGTAAGTTCTTATCAATATGTGTTCTTGGAATTGAACCAAAACTTTGCCACTAATGCTCTTGTGTGAACTAACCCCTTGCATGGCTACAGTAAGCTACCACTGTTTGTTCATCACTTTAACCACAAATTGTTGCCTATTTGCCGTCGCAAATCAAGTGTAATTGCCAAAGCTTACCACAGGCCTAGATGTTTGTGCGAAACCGTATTGACCACATTTATGATGGAAGATTTAATGACAAGGCCAAGGGGGTTCGGCCATCATTTGCAAACGTCAAGTATTGTTTCATCCTTTTCAAAATCTCTCTCACTTTGCCGTAAGCATTTTCGCCTGCAACCCTGCACATGTCGTTAAATATAAAAGCGATTTCATAGTATTTTATTGTTTATTTTGTGCTTTATGAATAGCGGCCTTCTGTGGGTAATTCTCTTTCTTTAAAGGCACTTTTGTAGATTGGGCATTCAATGTGAAGGCACGGAAAAAAATGCTTCATTAATCTGTAGACACCACACAAGTTCTTTGATATTCGTCCAGTTGTAATAAAATAGCAAATCTCAAACCATAAACCCATCATCATTAAAAATGTATGCAAACAACTTTTGCGTGTTTAAGTCTCAATGTAATTAAAAGTTGCTGTAAATTGTGACAGTTTTAGCAACTTGGATCAAACACGTTTTCTCTCAACTAGCCAACTGGGCTGAACGTTTGCACGAAAAATGCCTCTTTTTGTTGTTTGAAGTTGGCTTCAGCAACGTACTCTTCAATAGGCACTCAGCTTTCACTTCCTCAGCGAACTCAAGGCTTAATCATCTGTTATGAATTGGCTGGGTTGCACTACGAGACATTTAGCGGTGCATGATTAAAAGATCAAAAGGTTCTCACTGTGTGTGTGCAAATTTACCATTGTATCTGTTTGTGCCGGGCTCAGTTTACAAGTTTTGTTGACTTTTGCCTACTTTCCTGGCAGCAGAAAAATTAATCGCTATTCTCGGAAGAAAGCCAAAAGGCGTGCAAGATGAAGCAGGCTTTCGTTAGACAGATTTTTCAACCCTTTTAACTCACTCAAGCAGCGTAATGATCTGGAACAGCATGGGAAAGCCATTTAATCAAATTGGGGTATATTAAAATTAAAAATGTGTGTTATCACGCCTTCACTTATGACTCCGGCTTTGACAGTGGGCAGCGTAATCTGCATCATGCTCATTCGTACCCTTTTCAAATTCAATCTCTTAGCCAGTAGACGAGTTTGATTTGGAGAACTGGGACAATTTTGGCGGCCTGACGGGTGGTCCAGGAGGTGCGGACCATGGATTCGAGGCGATGGAGCGCCGAATGCAGGCAATGCGTCAACAGATGGACAGTCAGATGCGGATGCTGGGTTCGGGTTCGGGTGCGGGGCACCCCGCCGGACATCATCAAATGACTTCGCACTACTCCACCTCCTCTACACGCACTGTCAATGACGGCGGAGTGGTCACATCAAACACGTCCACTACCCAGGAATCGCGCCAGACGGTGGACGGTGTGACTACAGGAACTAAGAGTCACTCTTCCTCCTCCACTACGAACAAACTCGGCGCTGGAGCGGATCATCAAATGCTCACCTCAACCGCTCCCGTTGGTGCTGTCATTCCGGCTTCGCCCAGCAGCACCGGCGTCATGGACTTCCTCTCCAACGCCTACGAAGTTGGCGACGATGGTTTGGTACGTCTTCTCTTTGGATGCCTATGTTTACCCTTATTGCTTTCATGAAGTACATATAATTTAACCTAGTCCTCCAGTGGATCATAAGAGTGCAGTCACCTCTTTCATGGATTTGATATCTCTCAGTGAATAAATAGGCTCTGTTATGAATACACTCTAACTCATCTGCAGGAAACGGAAGTTTTGTGGATAATTGGCAGTGAGAATAGTCAGATTTGCTTTTGTGACACTTTTGGCAGAAGTTGTGTTTACCCCCCCCCCCCCCAACTTATGCAATCCAATCCCCCAAATGATAGTGTATCAAGTTCAGGGGCATTTTCTCGTTCACAAAGTCAACAATAACTAAACTATTGACGAATTGTTTGATTGTCTGATTTCCAGCATAAACAACGAAACGCATTACTAGGTATACGAATCGTCTTGGATACTTAGCCGTCAATTCGGTTTTCTGTTCATCATATTTTAGGGAATTGGGGTTAGTTATCAGGATTTTTACAATTTATTGTACACAAGTTTAATTTGCTCCTGGTCATTCTTTAGATGGTTTGTCTTGTGATTCACAGAAGAATCGTTGAATTGTGCAATCCGAGATTCACGTTTGCATAAAGTACAATAAATGGGTCCTCAGGTGACGGCTCTTCTTTGCATAACAAGTTTTAGTTTCCAATGCCCACTACTGCTAATAGCCAACCTTAATTTAATGCTGGGAGTTATTGGCCTTCTCTGAATATTATTTCTATGCAACAAAATCTGTTCAAACTACTATCCAAGTGAATCAGGTTTCATATATGACATCTTTGACGCTGATTTAGGAGGGACTTGTTAAAGTCAAGCAGCTGGAATTTTCCTTTGAAAGATGACCATACTACTCTTTCGATCGAAAAATGTTTATTCCGAGTGAAGGTAGAGGGTGGCCTCATACATAGCCGTTTCTGACGCAGTGCGCTGCCTCCCAGATGACTAATCGGCCCAGCCTGCACAGTTGGCAGATGCCTATTAATCATCTTTCCTGGGGAAGGGTGACTCACCAGACATGTCGTACGCCCTCTGCATGCGATGCGTGGTCCGTCCACACACAGCAATCGCCTTGGTGCTCTAGAGATTTGGGTCTCACGCAAATAATCGTTAGCTGGTACTTATGACATCTCAAAATCCATGCGACCCATTCGTTATCCGAAACTTACAAGCATTATATAGTCTCAACCCGTTCTTCTCTTCCAATCGCATTGTAGCAGTGAAGAGGACAGTTTCCCCTCGGGAATGCAAGATTTAACACAGATCTAGTTTTCTGTGCTCTTGCACTCTTGAATGACCAAAACTTATTCCATAAAATAATTGTCTGGTCATTCTGAGCATGATTCGGTGCAATGTAGGTTCACTTCAAGATACGCTTCGACGCAAAGGACTTTGCTCCAGAGGACATTGACGTCACGACAGTGGGCAAGCGGTTGACTGTACACGCCAGCAAGTCGGTCAAGACAGCCACCTCCACCAGCTCCCGCGAGTTTAGCCGCTCCGTTGATCTGCCGCGCTCTATCGACCACGAAAAGTTCCAGTGCTCTCTCACTGAGGTGTGCTTTTCAATTCTTTCTTGGCTTTTCAGTTCCTAACTAGCTCTAAAATCCCGCACCACTTCGTAAGTAGCAAAGTTTCTTCTCCTCTTAATGATTAAAAAACAAACTAAAACGAGTTCATTTCCTTGTGTAACTTACGTTACGTAGCCTTATGTTTTCATATTTTTGATAATGTGTATAAAATGCAAGGCTAGTGTTGCTTTATCACTGGAGGTGACTCGACCGTAGTTGCATTGTATTTCTTCCCAATAACTCTGAACATTCTCCATAAAATAGGATGGCGTACTTGTTTTGGATGCACCTGTCAAAGCTCCAGACTATGCCTCAATTACTTTCGACTCGGGTCACAACCTCGGTATCCGTCCGAAGGATTCGACCGCTTTGAAAACTGCTGAAACACAAGTTACAAGCTCAAGTAGGCAACTAAAATCACTATCCTTTACTGAAAAGTAGTTAGTAAACATGTGTTAATGGCCCGTCGATATTAAAATTGTAGACCTCAAAATCACTGGACAGTCAGGCCCAGTTATTTTGAATGACGGTACTGGCGGACGAAAGATCCACTTGGAGGTGCCAGTTGAAGCTGGTTACTCGGCTGATGATCTCTGTGTTCGTATGGATGCCAACAAGATCTGTGTCTCAGGAAAAAAGGAACGAAGCACCGATAGGTCAACTTCGGGATCATGTTCCAAGAGTTCCGAGCTTTCGGAATTTACACGCACATTTGAAGTGCCAGAGACCATTGATCCGTTCACTGTCTCGGCTGTCCTCAAGGACAACACTCTGGTTATTGAGGCGCCTCTCCTCTGCACCGTCTAGACACCTCTCATCCGTCTCCCTTTCAGTAATTTACCAAGACCTCTTTATCACCCTAACGCAACTCATTTAAGCACCGGCATTTAGCGCATTCGCATGCTTTCTTCCGCTTTCTTCTCTTTTCCATTCCTTCACTGCTTTTCGTCTCCATTTTTATCCATTCTGCCTTTCATGGCATCGCTTTTGACCGTACCGATTTCATCGTCTCAGTTAAAAGTAATAAAATGTTGCTTCATGTGCTACTCTGTTTAATCCAGGGCCTAACTAGATCACATGGTTACTGTTTATCTGCGTACTCTTGTTTCTCGGAGGCATCCATCAGTGTTGGTCTTGCTGCGTCGGTGTCTTAATCGTTACCAGCATGGTAACACACTAGCCTTGATTGGTATGTCCAACAACACATAACTCTGCGGTCCTGTAGGATGTCAACCTATCACCATGATCAGTTTAAAGGCCCACGGGTTGTTCGTGCAAGTTCAATTCAGACTGAAAATCATAAAATGCTGGACGACTGCTAAATGAACGTTTTTCTGGTACTAACAGCCCAATCCTAGGCTTTAAACCGGCAGACTGAAGTCCATCAACGTGCTTTTTATTTCAGGTTTAAACGCATTAACCTAAACAGTCACTTCCGCCGATTTGTCTTATATTACTAATGGTGACATCCATCTGTTAGATTTTTATCTTACATCGCATAAAATACTTTTGCAATCCTGCTTGCAGAAGCCATTTTGCTACAGTGAGCAGCGTATGTTTTTCCCGGATAAAGCGGACGCACTGATATTGAGCACTTTCATTCACTGTAAAAAATATATTGTCTCGATGACCCATCCTTTTTCAAGCTATATTTATTACCCAAAAAAACTTGGATAACAAGCACGGAGCATCCCGAACACTTCTTGGTATAGCCATCAAACCAAGGCGTTTCGATTGCTGTCGAATGATTGGCAAAGTGAGTGCTGAGGTCCGTGGGAGATTTCCGCTTTTAGGGCACAAATTCTAATTTAATTTTCCGATGCCTTTGCCAATAGATAATAAGATTATCAGATAAGTCGACTAAGCGTTTTGTACAACAGGTTTCACTGATATGCGCTTGAAATTATTCCTCCTCACGCTCTGTGTATTATAGATCCTTTTAGCTCCTCTCTTCAAAAATGCTTTAAAATTGTTGCAGTTCGTCCGACACTGGAAGAGTCAAGTTCTCATTAGCACCGCAATCCTTTTCTGTCATATTATTTCAAGCCAGCAATTTCTGCACTATTGAACAGTTTTTGAACAAGATCAGTTACATCTATCCTAAATACAAGCAAGAACCAGTGATCCTTCAAATCCGCATCATGCCAACGTTCTCCTCTAAGGCATTAGATCCATTCGATTCGAATGTCAGCGCTGACACGAACTAGGTTATTCGAGCAAAAAATGCGCCTATTATTGGGTCATGTGTTTCCCACCTAAGGAATATTCATGAAAGATCATATGACACTCCTTCTAGAATAATCGTGCGTCACCATGGTCCCGCAAGAGCCAATCAGTTTCAAATCACACTGCCAAGGTTATTTAACTGGCGCTGAAGCACGTCCTTATGCTATTGCAGTGAGCTATTTTTCATTGCAATGGAGATTCCAGTGAGAAGAGGCGACCGCTCTGGAGACAGGCAACTGGCTGTGAGGCATTCTAGCAGCGGCCGAGACACCCCCCATGAGCATGATTTTCCTGTTTGCCCGTTCACTGATCTCAATCGCCAATTTGAAACAATGGAAAAGCAGCTTGCAGATTTTAGGGTCAGTGAATCTGTTAGTCTTATATTACATCTGTCAAATTTTTCAGTCTCAAGACATTGTGACTGTGTTTATCTGCCTCAAACGGAAGCTCCGCATGGTTTTTCATCCAATGGACGTCTTTAACGATCAGTAGTTAGTGAATTCGATGCCATGTCTTAGTTACGTTTGAAGTGGATTATAGATAACTAGTGTTTGAAATGCACCCGACATGCTTTGCTTGTGTTGTGGCGAAACTGCCTGGGCTCTAATCTGTTCTTTTAAAGGCTGTTTAAGAGCACAGATTTACTTTTCGATTTCATTGCGATTTTCGGATAAGATAGATGTGAATTGCTAAAACTGGTCATTTAAGTGTTAAGTCCAACACAGCAGCTATTTCCTGCTTTCATCTGGATCGACAGGGTTCAAAATTCCTTCAGCTTACTTAAGTCACCGATGAGGAATAGTTTCAGCACGTAAGAAGCGCATAGCAGCCCTACGCTAACCATTCATATGAAGTTCCTTCCTGCTAATAATTCATTGGCAGCAAGATCCACTTTCCGCATAAGAACGCAGGAAAGGTAGCCTTATAAATTTCGAGCAAGTTTATTGCGTTTTAATCTGGGGAGACACTCTTCGATGCATAACACTTTGATTTAACTTTTGGCTTCGAATAACTTATTCATCATGAGCTAGAGCCTTTTTTGAAATGAAACGTCTTATAAGTCTTTCCTGTAGGCTGGCGTATCGAAGTTCTAAAGTTCTGGATACCATCTTTAGAGTCACTTGCTTTGCCTTATCGCATGCCAAGTGATCTCTTCACATTCACATGATCGGTAAATTACTTAGTTCACAAATTGTTTGAATGTCCTTAAATGACCATGCTTAACTTTTTCCGTAGAATTATGCAAGGTTTATGCCTTATAGGCGTGCTTTAATGAGGTTTGAGGAAGGCACCAAAACGCAATAATTATTTGCTTCATTACTGATCCAAACTATGGCTCATGTGACGTTGGCCGTAATTAGAGCTTTAATTTTTGGCTCGTGATAATTGATGCTGGTCACCAACTCACTCTGTTCTTACTTCGTGAACCTTGGTTATTCATCTATTTTCAGCCCTTTGACATGTTCCCATTCTCTGGGAGTAGCGTGGGGCCATGGTTTACACGCATCAATAATGAAATGCGAAGAGTCCACAGGGAAATGATGGATTTCATGCGCGACTCGGGCATGCAGCCAAACTTCGATGATTTCTGGCACTTCCCTAGCATGGCAGATTGCTTCACCAAGGATGAAAACGGGCAGGTAGTCATTAGATTTGTATGGTAAATTTGCCAGGCTGTGTAAGTTATTCGGGCGTGAAAGTTGCGTCAAAGGCCAATCTTCTGGATTTCTGTTTTATTTATGGCCTTCAAGGCGCTAATAAAACTGCCTCTTCTGGGCATAACGAGCATACCTCTTAAGTCCATTTCTTTTAAGTAATACGATTGGCTGTCATCTCCCACAGACTTGGTTCAGGACAAAGTTTGATCTCCAATCGTTTGATCCGGAGGACATTGAAGTCAAGGTGGAAAACCAAACCCTCTCCGTCCACGCCAAACACACCCAACGCGGGAGGAATTCATCCAGCGGCCAGTACTTCTGCCGAGCCATGCTTCTGCCCGACGGAGTTCGCACAGAGGAGCTCAAGTCGAAGTTGGATAAGGTAACTACTGGTCGAATTTGATTATTTTTGGGCGGGGTTAACGCATACCCATTCCTAGGCCCAATGCCCAACTCGATGAACGTTTACTGGTGTTCGTAACCTTTATCGGATTTTATACGAATGATAGAAATTGCATCTATTTTGAAATCGCTGAAGTTATTGCACGCAAAAGTTATAGTACCATATGATTTGTACTAACTTGCTGATTTGGTCATGGGACAAGTGTACCGGGTTACAAGTGTAGGCGTGTAGCCTCGCCTGGTTCGCTTAGTCCTCATCGTCGCCCAAGAAAGTACGCACACACATCGTTTAGTGTGAAAAAAGCTTCGAGATGCTCTAAAAAGGCCCGATAAACCAACCTATTTGCGAGTTGCACTTCACTCCAGAAACCCTTACCAATAACATCGGCAAACGAAGGGGCTTGTGAAAATTGTATCACTTCATCCGGAACACTGACAATTTTTTTTAAAATCTATACGCAAATGCAGCCTATCTTATGCGTCGTTTAAGGTGCGAATGGATGAGAGCAATATTAGCATGTGCTTACGCAAACCACAATATTTAGAACGGGGTTCTGACCGTGGAGGCACCAGCCCCAGGCGTCGAGGTGGAACGCCTGGGTCCGAGTCGGTCAACTCGAATTCCCATCGAGGAGGGTGGCCGTCGAAGACGATTCTATGATCGCAGCGTCGGTATGTACGATTAACTCCGATGGCAACAGCAGTAACAGCACCGGCAACAGTGGTGATAGCACATACTTGCCGAGCATCCTAACGCCTATCGCGGTATCATCATTTCATTGGACCACTGCCATTCATGCCCATTGTGGCACCTGGACAACAGACTCATCTTCCGCACTCAATTTGCATCGCTTTTGTTTAACTAAATTTTGCACTCAATGTGAATTTTCTCCATAGAGATCGATTTTCATTTTATAGCTATTTGCTTGGTTTATATGCACTAACTCCTGAGTGTTAAGACCGCACTACCCTAATACTCTATTCCATGTCTCACACTTTGACATATCCCTCCATGATTCTCATCTCACACCTACTTTTAAAAATAACTTTAATTCACCAGTCTTTCCTTTCATTGTGGATGATTGCCTCAAGTAAATTCAGGTGCTAAAATTAAATCGAGCAGAAGATGGGGTCGATTCGTCGCACACGTCTGAACATTTTACGCGAATAACCCAACGAGGTGAACACCGATAACTGATGCCCATGTAGGTACTAGTAAGATTAACTTACTTTCGGTGGCTAGCGCACTAAGAGGGTGTCAAGAAGGATAAGCATTTGTGTGTCCATGTAACGCCTCAGTTACTTCGTTTGGCTAGGCCGTTGCATCTATCACGACGTCCACTTAACATCACCTTCTATTCAATTATAGGTCGCTTGAGGCCAAAACATCGTAAAGGTAAATGGCTTGGCTTTTTCATGCAGGGAGACAGGTCCATAATTCACCACCAACGGTGGGAAAGCACCGTAACAGGAATAATCGCATTAATACTTCACGGCTTTTGGGATAATTTTAGGAAACTAAATAGAGGTGTATCGATGCTCAATAACGATTTGACGATTTCACAGAAGCTCGGGAAGAATACGTCAAGGAAGATCAAAACGGCCTACGGTCATTGCACATAACGCTCCCGATTGACAGGATCTACAGCGAGAACCACCTACATGTCCGATGTGGCGGTGGCAGATTGGTAGTAGAGGGCGAAAAGGACGACAGCTACTTTTCTCGGTCTTTCCCTGTCCCCTCCGACGTTGAACCCGAGCGCCTCGATGCAAAACTTTACAATGGCGTTCTAACCATCAGTGGTCCCATTCCGTGAGGCCATCATGCAGCGCCACTTTACGACAAAAATTACATGTCTGATAACCCATGCGTGCGCCTTGCTTAAAGCTCATATTTTCGCTAAACCAAAAACAGTACAGCAATGCGATTCGAGCGCCACAGTCCTTTGAAACATCAAAGACAGGGAGTACATACAAAAAATGTATACTATGCAGTACTTTGGACAAAAAAGGTTGCGTAAGAGGGAAAAAGCTGCTAAACGCTCCAAGTCATGAATCGCGTCATCGCCATGAGAATGCTTTTCACCTAAATTGAGAAAAAGGTCTTTAAAGTAGGGTTGAAGTAATCCAACAGTAAAACTCAACTACTGAATTGCCTAGTTAAATACTAAGCTTTAATAAATTCGAGTTTCATATTCGTTACTGTTACCAACGCTAGTTTTTATGGACTTTATGCATTGACTTTAAGAAAGCACTCCAATGAGGTCACAAGGGTGGGCATAAATTAATCAAATATTGAGCACTCCGATGGTTTTGGAGATGGATAAATGGTTAAAAATTTTATAAGATTTGATTTCAATGATCACAAAGTCTTGCGAAACGGCTTAACAAGTTTCAGTACCAGCAAAAGGGAAAAGTCGAACGGACCCAGGACCGAAAATACCATTAACACCGCTGATGAAGCAGGTTTTCATCAATGAGGAAACAGAACTTGCCCAGACTTCGGTCACTTTGAAGAGAGTGAGCTGGTCCGTCAGACGCTGGCGGAGGCGGAGACCCTCCAGAAATTGAACAATCAAAGTAGAAGCGGTCTTGCGGAAGGCGGCCACCTCATCCCGTGTGTAAAAGGAATTCTCCTCTCCGCTCCGCTCCGTGTGCGAATGAGCCATGAAATCGGATCTGCGGACGAGCCAGTTGACACGGGGGAGAGCCAGGTAATCCGGTGGTAGACGAACGAACAGAGGGGGTACCTGACAGGGCATCAACTAAAACGCAAACCACACCAATTGCTCCATCTCATATTCCTTGTTGTTATGGTAGAAACTTCGACACACGTATGCCATTTTTTCCGTATAAATATATTAGTGTGACGCGGTGCTCATTTTGAGACAAGTTTCATGTGTTTTTTAAATCTTTAAAAAAAATCGATGCTACTGCATCAAATCACACAACAGTGGATCAAAGTGCCTGCCGAAAAAACCCTTGTTCAAGAGAGCTAAAGGGAACCCAGTGATCTCTAAAATAATTTAAGACCAGTTCTGGTGATGGGGAAAAGTGCCACAAGAGGCAGCTAACAACGAGAAGATCCTTTACATTGGTGAATAAACACAAAACTTTCAGCATGAACCATTAAAACATTCATTTGTCTGACAGATTATTCGACAGAAAAAAAGTGTTTGTGGGTAACCCGTACAGTTAATTGCAGGATGAAACACATTTAAACCTTAATTGCGCACTTAGTAATGCCGAGGCATACGCATATTAGCCCCACTTCACCGCACTCAACACAAAACTGCCATCTGTATGTACGGTGAGTCGTTCAAGCCATAAATTCAACTCTGTGTGAAGAGAGAATGTTTGCACCAAACATCGACAGTAACATAATTTAATGGATAATTGCTGCAAACTAAGTTACACTAACCATGATGCGTGAAAGGTGAACCATCTCTCTACGGGCTAACTTGAGTGCTTTTGCCAATTTGCTTGCCTTGCTAAGTAACGCTAAAATGAGATGCGGATATGATTTACGGATTCCAATCATACATCCACTACCTGTCAGCTAGCGAAGTCAATTCATGTGCATGTAGCTTACTTAAGAGTTCAAGTTCGCAAAAGGCAGTAAGAGGAGTGGGTAAGCAATTAGCCAACCTTGTCTGTGAATAGAACTTTTAAATGGAGACTGCTGTTCCACTCTGCCATATCCCGACAGGTGACGTGATTTTCCATCTCTTCCATGCTGGGGTATTCCTCAGCGGACGTTGTGGAGTTCTGTTGCGGATGAGCCAGTGAAATCTCCACCCCCTCAAGACTCTCTTTGATGCGACATAACTCCTGCCTCAGTCGGGGATTAACATCCTCCATACTGAGGTGTGCATCCATCACCGACTTTCCATTGTACACAAGGCGATCTACCACCAACGAAGATGAGGATTACAATCGTACAAAATTTAAAATTTAAATCTCTTTCATCAACAGGGACTTGCTCCGGCGAGATGTGTTAAGCAAAATCTTAAAATATTGCAACTGCTCTTGAAGATACGCATTTTCATCTCGGGTTCCACAAGTAAGTTAAAGCAAATGAGAGACATTGCCCTGCAGAAAAACAAACCACCATGCTAGAGAAGTGTGTGCAAGCTAAACGCACCTTCAGCACCGACATAAATCTAAAATGGAAAAAGGAATATAGAAATAGCATGGATCTACCTAGCTTTGCCTTTTCACCGAGGCTAGCAATTCACCAATCATAGATTTTAACACTACTGCAATAGACATAAGTAGGCAGACTGTTAAAGAATAATTAAACATACGGGCTCCTCCGCCACGTTCAGGCGTCCGGCATCTCCCACCTTCAGTCGTTTTGAGTCGCTAACTTGCTTGCTACCATAAGCAGTGCCAAAATCCCCCTCCACTTTCTCACCTCCTCCTACACGCTTACAGCCAATGGAGAAATCCATTTCGTCCTTCTCTATCGATTCCGCTTTGACGGTCACCTTTCCCACAGGCAAGGAACCCGGAAAAATATCCCGCGGTAGCACGTGACCTGTTGTCTCGCGCAACTCACGCGTCTCCTCTGAAATCTACAAAGTAACCCGCTGGTAATTATGAGGCTGCTTAGCCTGTCTGGCCTAAATGAGTTCGTGTGTGACCTAGTGTAACAAACCAACCTCGTTCATAGCTCGAGTGAAGCGCGCTCTGCCCACCTGCTTCTCAAGTGCCACAAATTCCTTTGCCAATTTGTCCATGCCAGCTTGAAATGGGTCGACAGGAAGCTGGTGAGCTTGTTCGGAATTCACCATCATTTGCTGCTGTTGTTGTTGGTGGTGGTGTTGTTGTTGCTGCTGCTGCTGTTGCATATGCCGAGCTGCGACGGCTGCAGTGGCGGACTGCGAAGTCATTTGGCCGGGATATGGACATATCGTAGCTTCCGGAGGGTCCACTGGTTGCGATAAAAGGGAATTTAGGCTCGAAGATGTAGCTGCTAAAATAGGGACAGAAAAGACTGATAGAAGGGTTGGCCCTTCAATGGAATAGGAGAAAATACATTCAAATGAATAACTGTTGAGTCAAATCACAGCCAGGTCCTTATAGTGCCCATCTTGAAGCGTTATCCTTCTCATAGCAAACCTACGTTAAAATCAAGAATGAATAAGGTGTTAGACGGCCATATTTGCCGAAGGAAAGTGTACCGATGGTGGGTCGAATCCCAGGAGGTACAAATCGCTGAGCTTGAGCCACTCGCTTTTGGGCGAGCAACTTTTGGCGAGTCTCTTCTGAAACTGCACCACTTCCACCAACAACAACAACACCCTGGTGTTGCTGTTGATGTGAGGCACGCCTTCTAAGAAGATGAAATGGATCCTGTTGAAGCTGGCGAATTAACAGTTCAATCCGGCCAAGGTTTTGGGGAGGGATTTTGTCCTAAAGAAGAAATCAAACGCTGGCTAAGATTAAAAAAGTGTTCGAACTCTGAAAACAACATAAAACATCGATTTTAGGTTTCGTAGGCTAAGCAGTGTAGCCTTATTAGGCAAATCAACAGAAGTGGCCCCAACGCATTGATCTACCCACCCTTTCCAGAAAAGCTTTGAGTTGATGATAGTTTTTCAAATCCGCATCCGGTTGATGAATGCGAACATGTTGTATCGCACTGTCCAACAACATTAAATATCGCTGTTGCTGCTGTTGCTGCTGCTCTGGCGTGGCCGGTCCAACAGCACCAGGTGGCGTCACCGTCGTAGTTGTCGAGACGTGGATTGTCTGAGCTCCAACAGCTAATATTCGAACACGAGCGGAGATTAAAGAGAAAGGAAAAGCAGTGAGAAGGGAGTGGGGTTGTAGCGGCTCATGGGTTGCAAAGCCACGGTGCTCACCGTGTTCACTAGACTGTGGGCATTGTGGCTGCACCATGGTACTCGTGGAGGACCGAATTGGCGTCTGACCCCCACCACCGCCACTGCCCTGTGAAACCAACGTTTGCTGAGAGGAGGGAATGATTTTCATAGCAGGACCATTCGCACGAGGCTGTGGTACCACCATCCGTTGCTGCGGCTGAGCATCCGTCGGAATAAAGTGCTGCTGCGGACTCATCTGTACCTGATTCGGTTGCGTTACGAGATGCATTGCCTGAGAAAATACCAATAAGAGATCCCATAGCACCTCTTTCCACTCAGCTGAGGATTCCATAATACAAATCGGTCAACAATGCTTTGACATTTAAACATGTACAACATACGCACGCATCGCAGAGGAGAAGAGCAGCAGAATACAGAAGGGCTGCGAAATAACAGTTCAGTAAAGTGTCAAGTTGAAAGCATCAGCACTCAGTAATGCTTGTTTGCTTACTGACATGGAATCATCCATGGTAAAACGCCAGGCGGTTTTAATGCGAATATGTGGTATAAAGGATGAGAAAGATAAGGACAATAATAAGGCGCCTAGATGAAATGCGTACCGAGGCATTGTTGCTGGTAGGGATGAAACGAATAGGAGCGTTTGAATTGGAAATCGGCGACTGAACACCAGGCGCACCGACGCGCAATGTGGTGCCATAAACAGGCTGCTGAACACCTTTAAAGGAAGAGGACCGACGCCAAATGGCAATGAGTGAATCAATACTTCTACGGGTACCTATGTATGAAATTATGCTAAAACACCAAGGGCAAACATATCGGTAATGATTATAGTATTCCCCGCACATACATGATGTTTATCGACGAACAAAAAGGGTCCATATAATGACTGCAAAACATCTACGTTTCATATGCATGCGCCCGACGCTATCGCAGCCACCCAATGAAAGCGAATGTTACCATTTTCACACTTTTCCATTAATACCGATGCAAATCTGTACTAATTTAACGCCTTTGCATGCAATAGCTGATAATAACAGATCCTCCACTTAAGTGCATTAGCCCATTTGTCAAATTGCCTTTTTGTGAACCAAGTTCAAATGGGAAAATCAATGCACATTGGCCGACTACAAATAGTCTGCTTTGCGGCCGAATGGACCAAGACAGAAACATTTTTGGTGGAAGGGAGCGCGAATAAGGTAGGGAAGCAAGATTATGCAAACACAGGAAGCGCGAACGGCCTGAGCAGTAGCACAGAAAACTAACCTTGAATGATCACTGCAATCATGGCATAAACGAAAAAATAGCACAGAAATGGGTAAGTTTGTGATTAAATGCAATGGAACACATAAAAAGGCGCGCCTCAAATGCACGACGAAATAAATACTACGCCCATTGAACTGGAAGGGGAAGCCAATGCGCCAGCAGTTCGATGGTAGCTCATATTCGCAAAAAATCTAGACTTCAATCTGGCATAATTTCACGGAGCATGTAAAATCAAGTCAAGGCTTCGGAGACATGGACGCGAGCATATACTCACACACAAGGTCACATTCAACATGTGGGACGTCAAGTCATGAAAGGTTAGTGGTAATTATTGAGATCTTGCTTCCTATACTGCTCAGCCAATTTAAGCTGAGTTCAGGGTTTTGAAGAGCAGATTGGTAAACTATTTTGTTATGGATAAATAATCTAAAACATGAGTGATTGATTATGAAAGAAATTTACAGAGCACGCAAGCTAATCTAAAATCACTTTAATAGAAAAATATTCAGGGAACATGCATGCACGTGATATAAAAAAACGATATCAGCGTTAACAGAGGTATGACTGGGACAAAATGTTTCCAAAATATTGAAGTCTACTTGTATGAATTTCAGCACACCACAAGGCAGCTAGGCAGTTATTTCACACCTGATTATTTTGAGTAAGAAATGATCAATGTTCGCTGTGCTAGAAGGCAATGCAATAAAGCCGAGAATACAATGGAAACAAGTCCACAAGTTAGAAGAAACCCTACCAGAACGTCGTCTCATCTGGCCTAAAAAGGGTAAGCAATCGTAGTAGTAAGCGCGCTCACCTGCAACGGTGATTAAGGGCAGCATAGAACGAGATATCTCTTTGGATCCGAAGGATCACTTACCCGGAGCTCCCATTTGAAATATGGGCATTGTCGGTAGATGCGCACTACCCTGCTGGCCATAACTACAATGGTAGTAGAGGCTTAGGTATGAGAGCTCTAGGTCTCTCAAACGGCCTAGTCCTTCTTATCAAAGTCGATTGGAAGGTAAACTCGCCTCGTAACCATGGGCCTTTGTTGATCGATCATGCCTACTTGCATACCATGACTCGCGTCAGTCGCCATATAGGTGGTTTGTGATTGTGGCTGCGGTTGTAACATGCTCTGGGGAATCACATGAACTTGTTGAGGCATTTGTCCATTCGCAGGCATCTGTGAGAAACCATACTGAGTGAATTTGCATGAAGCAATAGCTCTAAACCAACTACTAGGAACAAACCCGGAATCTACCAAGGGGATCACATTCAACTATGAAAAACTGGGAGCAATAAAAGAGGAACGCAACGTTCCGATGATTCCGATACAATAATAAAACAGATCTGTAGATGCGATGCAATGAAAAATAGACTCGTGGGTAAAAAAGATGTAAAACATGCCCCAAGAGCAGATTTGATGCTGATCCCAGCAACGATAGGAAGTCAGAAATGTTCAAAGCTATCATTTGAAAAGCATATTTTACCTTAGTATCTCTGACTGGATAAAATGCTCTTATTCTTACACGAGCCTGTCCCCCAACGAAGGGTGTGACGGGTTGGTCTACAGCCAATTGACCAGTTTTTACAATTTGAGGGCGTTGCATACGAACAATATTTGGTGCCTGAGGCATGTGCACCGACATCGCGTGGCGAATGACCGGTTGTGGTCTCATTTGGGGCTGCATGGGAGGTTGCATTTGAGGAAGTTGCACCTGCGATGGGGCACCCATGTGCATTTGTGGTTGACCATCGGAACCTGCGCCAGACATTGCACACGTATCTAGAAAGGCATCATTCTAAAAAAGCACGTGGCAGCCCAACTGTTTCTACTTATTAAAATAAGGATAAAACAAAACCCACACACGCATCAAGTTGCCCTGTCGCCACCACTTCAGAATGCGCGCCGATAATCCTAGGAAATAAAAACACGACCCACTCAAAAGCAAGTTTGCTTAACCTCTTATGTTTGTGTCGTTCAATAAAATTTTTAAAAATTATTTTAAATATAGACTAATTTTGGTTTTAAATTATTGTTGCGGAGGTATTGGTGTTCATCGATGCAAAACCTATTGTAACTAGCATCCTTGCATGGTCAAATATGGAACATCTCATAGCGCCAAGCAGCTGATTCGCCTTTAATTTAATTTTGGTGCATGCATTTTCATTTCAGTATTGCTGGCTAAAAGATGCTGTTGACATTTGGGATAGCCAGAACCGTCAATATCAGCATATACGGCAGCCAGCAATGATGATTTTGTACACCCGTTTGTCGTCGCTTACAGCCTTCGTTTCTTATTCACTGGTATTACTACAGCTAAATTGACCTCGCAAACGTAACGCATTATTTCTGCTTATGCCATCAACCAAGTCATAATTCGATTTGTCAACAAGGACAGCTTGTTGGTATCAAAAGCTATCTATTTTTATTGACAGTGCATCAAATGTATCGCCCCGAGCATTCCTGGAAGACGGATAGAAGGCTAGGTGTAGGTTAAAACACATGTATTCTGGAAGGAAAGGAAGGGGACTGCTGGCATGGCCGGCAGGCCAGCCCACGCAGCATCGTTCAAGGTGGCCGCCACTCATGTGTCGGACCAACCAACAGTCCAACCAAACAAAACACCACATCAACCATATTCAGTCACCCTAAACTCCTACGCGACACTTTTTGCGACGAAATTTCGCTCACCTCTCCTCTATTGGCAAATTCTGGGTGTTAATTTTACTTACCCATTGACAACTTAAAATTAGCCGTATATTTGCTACTGATCTTCAAGGCAGAATCTTAAATGGGATGCATATTTAATTATACATTTTCTGTAGTTCAACATGTTTAGGCCACGAAAAAAGCAATGAGCATGCTCCTTTATTCGATCAATCGCAGTGTGCACAGACAACACTAGTAGCTCCTTCTGGCTCCAAAAGCCGAGGATGAAAGAATCGCTACCAAGATGCAAGTGCCATTATTGGTTAAGGTACCAAGCTAGACCAGCCATGGTCCCCTGGATTGCGTATAATTTGGACGTTTGACGTAGCAAAGCAAGCTGGCAAAATGGTTTTCCCATTTCTTTGGGTAAAAATCTTGTGTTGTAAGGGTTGGTGCCACAAGTTTGTCGCAGCCATTCTGCCCATCCACTGCCTGAGTAATCTGAACTGTTTTCATTGCCTTCCCACTTGTTAACCTAATTGCATCTGTTGCTAACAGGTGCTCCTATACAGGTGCTGAAACAGACCTGTCGCGTTTTTTCATTCTGAAAAGCTTGGTGTACCTTAAATGACCACAATATGCCTTATCCATTGAGATGACTGAAAAAGTGCCAAAACACCCGCAAGTGCAAGCTAAACTCCTTGAGATTGTCATAGAGTCTCAAACTTAAGCCCTCTTATTTTCAGCCGGACGACGGTAATGATACCCTAAGTCTTTTGCCAGCCGTGTTTCAAAGTTTGGTCAAACCATCAAATTTCGGATCCACAGTTGAATCTTGGTAACAAAAACAATTTGTTGGCGCCGAAGACTGCTGTGGAGCCCAACGGCTCCTGGGGAAACTCAGAATAATCTAGGAGAAGAAGCTTTGCTTCGCAAAACAAATCGCAAAAAAAACTACGGTTTCGGTGGTGTTACCATAATGCAAACGCACTTTATGGAGGTCAGTCTTCATTGTTTATTTTACCCCTCAAATGCACGAAACTTGCTAACTGCATCTACGTAAGTTCATGACCAGTGCGAGAAGAATCAATTGCTGGGCGAATTCTTCAAGTTTTGGAAAAAGACCACACAAAGTTAAACTCCACCATGTAGTCTCTTGAGCAAAACCGAACACGAAAATAGAATACAAACTCTTGCTAAATTTCACTCGTTACGCCACCATTGTGAAAACCAGGTGAGAATCTTCTTTAAGCTGCGCTTATGAGGCGGTGCGTGACAATCAAAAACAGCTAATGACCTTAGTAGTCAGGTTCCAGGCAGACTCTCATATCAAACTGAATTTTGATGGACTTTTCCCGTCCAAGAAGAAACAAGGAAACCTCCATTATCGAGCTTGATACTGAACCAACTGGTTTAGACATTACCAATGCCACGAACCATCTGCTACCTCCTGTAGAGTCGTGCTTACGTCAGGCACAGCCAAGTCGCAATGCCTCGCATCCGCCCGTGCTTGTCCGTCACCAACCTAACATGGGGGATTATGGGTGAGGAAGAAGTTTGAATTATAGCTGTCATCAAATAAGGCGCATATATTACATTCAGCATGACTTTTGGTAATGCGTCGATGCAAATGGACATTGGTGGCATTGGTGGAGGAAGCCACATCGGCCGCAGATTTTCTATCATATCTGAAAAGTTGGTGTCGCTGAACCAAAATTAACTTATCGACAAAATTTGTGTCTTACACTACTAAGGCGTTTTGGTGACTGCTACTACTCTTGGCTAGAAGGCCAACATTCTGATAAAGGAGCGGTTAAATTAAATCATTTCGAACCACCTCGGATGGCGCAGAGGAAACATGAGCTATTGTCGTCCATCTGCGTGAATTGGGCTACTATAACAATTGGGCTTGTTTCTTATTTTGATTCTTATTGAAGATTTTAAGGAGGGTAGTTTAGGGGATTGTAGTCAAGTAAGATCAAATTTTAGCTAAGATTGATGTCTATGAAGCACGCGAAGCTTCATTCCCGTATTTTTCGGTTGTTTTGATTTGTAGGTCCTATTTGTTCAATCAGATTTTACAAATTGATGAAGGAAATGCAATACAAGCTGTACAAAGGGCCAGTGACAACGGCAACTGTACCAGCAGTCGTGATGACGTGATGTGTTTGCTTACGCAGGCTCTACCATTTTCATGGGTTTTACATTTCCTTGACAAAAAGGGTCATTCCTATAATTCGTTTGTATGTTGACTTCTGGAGATGTCCCCAGTCTGAGAAAAACCTACTCCTACTTTAAAATTATGCAAGTCCCCATCGCAGTAATCATTTTCGTGCCCAATTCCCAAATATTTTGGATTCCTCCAAGAATTGCCCTCCATTGCAGTTGCCCTTAATAAGCACGATCATGTGGACATTGTAACTGCGTTGATAATCAATTTACGAGCAAAGCTGTTCAGAATGATAAAAAGCGTAATGTTGGCAACCACCCAGCTAGCAGAAGCGCGTACATCTCCCACTCCAACTATTAGTATTGAAGACATCCCTGCCAAAATCGATCCCATTGTTTCTCTACTTGGAATCCTTGAAGCGACTGGTCTCCCATACTAGCACAGCTTAGTGAGAAGGTATAAAACAATCCCTTCCCCATTAAAGTTTGGTTGACTTACATATCAAAATAATAAGTTCGTCACGACTACGGGTCTTTTGGGTCGAGTAATAGCATCTTTGCAGCTATACACGTTGCCAAAAGCATCCCTACATCCATCACAGGGGTTTATGACATCCATAAATGAAATTAGATTAACGAAGCGATAAATTGGAAAACCAAGTGAATTATCAGAGCAGTGGGAACCAACTGGGTATATAATCCAGCTACCACACTTGAATTATTCGTTTATGCTTCACAATGTCTCATTGGAGCTACGAGAAGAATTCCAAGGCTTAGGCCGCTTCTTTGAGTGGTGAAATGAATTAAGCGCTGTTAGAGTTGACATACCAGTGTAAAAACGCAAGCACTGTACCTGGATAGGTCATCTATCATAAGTAATCTGCCACCAGATTTTTACATTAAAGTTGTTAAATGGCTCAATCCCCTCTCCATACCATCAATGCATAAGCGCAAACCTGCCGGCACAGATGGAATGCCGACCTCGTTATCTATTCCTGTTGACAATTACAAAGTTAGCAGTTTTTGTCCTGCCAAGTTCCTGATTTCCGTTTTCCATGCACTCTCCAAAGTTTGCAGCATCTCTATCCCGTAAGGGAAAACGCGAATGTGATCAGCGCGCAGATCTACACACGACTCAAACGACTGGCGCCCACTCATCCCCTGCGCACCATAAATTCTGATGGTGCGGCCTGAAGACGATCACCGTCACCCAATTCAACGGAGCACACCAAGGAACTCATCCTACCTTACAAAATTAGTAGAGCCCTCGTGTTCGCGGAAGTTAAACTTGGAGAGATGCAGCACGACTTGACCCAGGTATCCGATTCCTTTATGGCACACTCCGACCATTTGCTCCTGCCCGTTTGACTGCTGACCCCACTTTCACGATCTACTGACAGGACTGGAAGTGGCGAACCAAAGCATGTTTTCCATGCATTAGGATACACGGCAGCAAATTAACCAATGGCTTGGGCAAGGCGATGGATAGGAAACCAACGCCCTCACTTGGTAGTCAGTCAATAGCAGACAGAACGAATATCATTCAAAACCTACGCATCACATGCACCATATTTTATTCTAAGTTTTCACCGGTTAGCCCAGAATAAAAATTCAGCGTGAGACAGCGAATTCAATTGTAAATGTTAATAGTCCCCTTATCATCCATTTGTCGAAAGTAGGGCAGAAGAACCAAACCACGACAATGTTAAAAACCGGAAACGAGTAGGTATAACTCATAGAGTGGCTGGCGCAGATCAGAGACAGGCCACCGCCACCACCCACATTATTCTTTAATTGTCCTCGAGATAGGATTACTGACCCGCCCAAGGGTCGCGTGGCATCCCAAAAGCTACACTCATTTCGTCCATGATACCTGCTTTCTTAACCAATCTCTACGAGCAGATTGAAATCGAACGGGCAGTTTGTGAAGAAACGCAATATGGAACCGCTGCACATTAAAAGGGTCGCGTTCCGTAGAGTACGTCAACATCAGCCATAACTTTGATCCGATGCGATCGAGGATAGTCAATAATATTAAGGCCGTGGTACACACAAAACCGAAGCACCTCAGTGCCGAACAGCAGATGTGGAAATTAATTTATAACCTTTCACGTCGTTTTCTTAAAAAGGCTATCTACCAATGTCCTAATAAGCAACAGCACCATAGGGGCGAAACCCTGTAATCCCACCCAGCACAGTAGTCAGAATATTCCGAAATGCTAATGTATAAAATCACAGGCTTCTGCGCTGTGTCCTAACGAATCTCATGTTCTCCCTCCACATGTGTAGTCCACGTTTTGGCATTTGCTCGAGACAATTCTCGTGCATAGATCAAGCCAATGAAATCATAACCATGAAGCTCTCCTGTTTGTTTGCTAAGGTGTTTAAATACTCTCCATGTGCTACAAAAATTAAAAAGTTGAGTTTCTTGGTCGACAAAATTGTCAAATCGATGGGCAATGACGTCACAAACTCTTCATCATAGAGACGCCGAAGTAGAAGGTGGCTGAGGCGGTGGAGGGTTGTTGAGGGCTCCATTAGTGAGTGACGATGCAGAGTTAGCTGTCGTCCCTGGCGAAGCCGCGACAGTACCTGCCGCGGTGTTACCGAAGGCGTTTGCAGCCACCGCGGCCGAGAGGGCCGAGTTCAGTGCTAAGGAACGGCTGGCTGAGATAGCGAGGAGCGGAATATGGTAGTACTTGCAGGGAATCCGGGTGCACCGACCTTTCGCAGCATCTCGACACACGGTCACCCGACCCTGATTAACCTCGACATTTTCTGCGATCGACACAATCAAACCACCACACACATGTGGATAAGCATCCCTTGCATGATTATCAATGCATGAGATTCTGCTTTTAGAACATTAAAAACATCGAAACCAAAGTTATCTTAAAACAAGTTGTTTACGAGTCTACAGGATAGCCTGTGTGGGGATTTCGCCCTGCTATTCAAACCAACACACCCTCCTCTCACACGCACACACCACTCAGGGTAGGTCGGAAATTTAAGAGGCTTCCAATCGGGATTTGCAACTGCGGTTTAGGACTTAAAAAGTACATTGAGTGCCGAACCTAGACGTTCACAAAGGAAATCTGGTATGCTGACTTATAAGTCCCAATTGCCGACTTCCGGGAAGCACAGCCGCGCTCTTCGGCATCGAGAAACGACAGCCCAAACAAGATGTAACAACTACAAAGAATGAGAAAAACACTCACCATCAATAAGATGAACGTAGCGGCACTCTGTGTTCCTGTGACACTTTCCGGCCTTGAAATCGCGACAGATTGGAAGGCTTTCGAGAAGCTAAAGGATAAATTTGATATAAAGCCGGAATTGACATAAAAATCTTCAATTTTGAAGCAAAAAATTTCTGGAGCATACAAAGCCAGAGTAAGTCATACAATCGTATAACCTCACCTTGCAGTAACCAATAATTTCACCATGCAACAAGATTCAAGGTAAAAATAATTACCAACTGCACAAAGATATGAGATTTAGGTGAAAATAAACTTGCGAGGCGCGGAACCAGTACTGGCCCACAAGGCTAAACGACAATCAACCATTGACAAAATTTGACTACCACATTGTTGAAAAGGCACCTGCATGTTGTCAGTTTATAACCACCGTTAAGGGAAAGGTCGAGAAGAACAGCCCGTTTCACCGGTTTGGCAATGTAACGAGGCTCTTGCCCCAGCACCTACTACCCACCCTGAAGCCTTCATTCATATGCACCTATCCAATTGAATACTCGGTTGAAATTGTAGACTTGCTTCACCTTGTGAGTCAGCCACTTCACGAAGTAATAATGAGCAATTCAATGAGGTTGAACAAAACAAAAGGATCGTCCAAGTTTCAGGTTTTCTCAATCATAACTCCGAGACTTCTTAAAATTGGAGAACCACTAACAGTGAAATGGGTGGAGGCAAAGGAGAGGACTTGAATTCAGGGCAAAAAACTAACCTCTTGATAAAGAATCAGTGCCCACTTTCCTTATAATCCCTATGAACTAGCGTTCACAATCAATGAGAAATTCAGCCTAAATATTCGCGTTTCCTGGAGAAACTGACCTGCCCTTCGTCGTTAATGTAAGCCACATTGGTGAGCAGCGTTTGACTTTGCAGCAAATTCGTGGCATACGGGTTGGCAGCCAAGGTGGACGACTGGAAAGCCACTACGACATTAAAAAACGGAGAGATTAACTGAAACATTAAACCATTTCCTTCAGTCAATGAACAAATTCAAAACTAGAGAACTCGTGCCTTTACTCCAAAGTTAGCCGACTTCAATCCGTTAGGCGGAGCAAACATGCGCAGTGATTTCTTCGTTGACCAGAGTCAGGGTTCATTACACTCAGTGACTTGAATGACCTCACTAAACAAACCACTCAATTACTAGGGCTGCTTAACTCCGTTACAACTTATTGTAGGCTAACGTAAGGCGGAAATTACGAAGGCATTTTATTCATTACAGGACATTATATTTGTTTAATGAAGATGCTTGTTTCCGAGTTTGTCAGGCTGAAAAGATGTGTATTCTCATTACTCTTGTCAAAAGAGAACTATGCACACAAATAAATCTGGAGCACCGCGCTACCCATTCGGTAGGCAAGGGGGTGCTACAAATGGATGAAAATTGTTTGGATGAATACTAGTGTTTGTGGAATGGAGAGTTGGTAAAAAAAACTCCTGCGTAACCGTTAAAAGGGAGACACTGTCAGCCGCAATCCCTAATGTTGTCTACATGACCACGTACGAGGATTAGGATCTCTAGTAACATTAAGCTGACTACACACG